>JAMWYP010000016.1:339198-1606698 GCA_025563575.1 Acacia pycnantha
GAGAATCTATTCCCATCCATCACTACCACGTCACAACAGAAAGTTATACGATACTCTTTTCAAAATATGCCTCAAATTTTAAAAGTCTTTGAACCTAACTCCGTTAATCCCAATGTAATGGCTGCAAGTGTCTATCGAAAGGGGCCTCACCCGAGTTCACTTCGCGATTCACTGGCACACCCATTATGTGACTAGCCCCTTGCCTTAAACACCAAACTCGCTTTTGTAATAACTTCGCAATTCATGCCGGGACTACTCGCCTGATACCAAAAATGTAACATCCCGTTTTCCAAAAGTAGTATAAATTGTTTTTCCATATATCAGAGTAGAGCATTAGAACAAAATGAGTATTGAGTAACTAATACAACATAGTAACTGATACAAAAGTAGTATAAATTTTTTTTCCATATACCCCGTTCTGCTTACTCACTTACGTTCATCTTCCGTTCTCGAGTCTTCGGACCCTGAAGCTATAATAAGAGCTGACGTCCAATGCCCATCGGACCTCAGGTAATGGTTAATCTCATGCTTATACAAACAATACATGTAATACCGTATATCTCTAGTATTACAAAGATTGATCCATACAACACATCGTATGATCGCTTTGATAACAACTACACTAACATGCAAAGTTATCCCCGGTTTGCACTTTCAACCCGTGACACGATGTACGGCCGTGTCTCCGCCGCTTAGGAAAACATAACGGTGTTATCATGACTATAACCCGTAAAGCTATAAGTAGTGATCTAAGTCTACCTTAGTCACAGTGCATGTCCAGGACAGAGTCCCGTTCATGGCATTATGGAACTATCCATAACATATATAAGCATATAAACATTAGAGTCATTGTTACAGTACGCGTCCGTACCTTCGTTGACTCGTATTCGGTACGTTTGACTGGAACCGTATTTTTGACTAAAATGGAAAACAAAGACGCTGATGTACGTTTGACAAAGGGGTAGGTGATCACAGATATCCTATAAGGATAATATCACGTTTATCAATATCTAACATCATAACAGCATCTTAGGTACAAATTACCATTTTGCCCCTAGTTTGACTAATCGATTTAAATTTCGCCAGAGAGCTTCACGCTTGACTCTATTTCTCCAAAATTTTGCCATAACTCTAACTCCATCATGATTTTCGAAATTTCTATTTTTAATTACCCCTAAAACATGATATCTAATCATACTTGGAAGATTAAACACTAATCTATCATTTCTACTCTAACTACTCCGAAGAACTACTAAAACTTAAGACTAAGGACCGAAGAATTTACTCAGAGCTTCGTTGCAAATTTCCCCGGACTCCTTCCTCCTCCTTGTTGCTCCAAATTTTCGAATTGAGCTAGATCTCTTGGGTGTGAATTTTCAAATGAGAACGAATGCCTATTTATAGGCAAAATCGGGTTACTATTCACACTTTGTCGTGACGAATTTCTTGACCGTCTGGATCGCACTCCATCGAGATGGCAAGATCCTAGCCCTCCAACACACCTCCTTACATCATTCTCTTCAAGACAATGAGGTCATCCTTATGATGTCACCCATGTGCTCTTTATGGTTTCTACCGATAAAGTTCCTTATTCTTGCTTCTAATCGCGTAATCTTGGAGAAATTCAAAAATCCTGGAACATAGCCCTCAAGACCTCTTCTTCCTCTTTCAAAATACTTGTTAACTAAATTTTTGATCCCATCCAGGTCATTCCGTTACCTGCCGAAGATTTTCGGATAAACGCTTCGCCAACGTAAATCGCTCGGTAATGTCAACTTCGACAAAAATTCACCGATTCATAATATGTCCGTATGTTTTCTAACTAGTTCAAGGATTTTGAGTTAGGATTTATTTTCCATAGACTCTCCTTTCTCTAATATATGTCCTATTTCCTTTTTGTCGATCTCCTAATTACTCTTGACCGGTTACATGAAATGACTTCTGAGACAGCCTCACTCCGAGATAAAAATTATACTTGTTTATAATATGCCCTGACTTTAGAAATCTAGCTCATGGTTTTCTAGATAGGATTTAATTTCTATCGGTGGTCATTTATCCTATTTGCTTTTTACAATATATCACAAATTATATTAATATTTTAATATAAGTATCACAGATATTTACTTCTACCATCCTTATCCCTTTCCATTCCAAAAATTTCTGGCCAGCATTTAACATATATATATATACATATATTCTTTTTTTTATTATATTTAATTATCTTATATAATTTCTCATTGGTCCTTTCTATTTAACATGGATTAAGGCATTTAAAATTACTAGAATAATTCTAAACCTTTGATTTCACTTTTCAAGATTACATCTTAACCCCTTAGTAATTATTTAATTTACCCCATTTGATTTACTGTGTTTAATTAGTGCTCTAATCACAATATTAGTAACTTTTTAGGATTAGGGATTTTCATACTCTTAATCTCATTAATTTTACTTAATCTTTCCCCAATAATTAGCAAATATATTTTATGCTAATTTTATCAATTAATATTTAATTTGCAGGGTTTCACATAATTTACTTGAATATTCTCTTGATTTATGCTTAAATAATTAGCCAATAATTATTTAATTAATCCCTTACTAATTGTTGATAATTTTCTTAATTAGGATTAATCATTATCTCACACACTTTTTACTGACATTGGTATTTTATGTCCCACATAAAATATTAAAAATCATGGGGTCAATTGTAGCTCCCTAATACTTTTAATTCTTTTTCCTTTTATTTCAAAGGAAATAATTTAATAAATTGTCTAAATTAAGGGAAATATTCTTTCTAATTTTTAATAATTATTTCACTGCCTTTTTAGAATTTATCATAATTTTCTTAGGTCATTTAATACCTCAAAAGGGCATTTTAGTAATTTTGGCACTATAATATTTCTCCCTAATTTTCAAGAGATTTTTCCGTAGAAAATACGATAAATATAACACAGAAATTGAAACCACATATTCACTTGTAAAAAATAGTCATTTTATTTGTCCCCTCTAGTGCCAACCTGAAAACAAAGACAGAGGACACAGGTAAACAGCAATTATAAAAGAAAGGATGGGAGAAATATCACGAAAGGCATTGTGAGGTTAGTTAGTTAGTTAGTATTAGTTATGTTAGGAGATCTTAATTGTATCCCTATTAATATAAAAAAGGGAATAGATACATGTTTAACGCATGAGAGATTTTGACCGAGTAAGTTGTATATATACCATTCACATCAATCACATTGTTTACATATAATTATCACATTTCAGTATTAGTAGAGTAAATTGTAAATATAAATTCTTTAAATACACTAACAGGGATACAATTAAGAACCCCTCGCAAAACTAACAGCTTAACAAACTGACTATAACTCCAACTAAATAACCACGTAGCAGAAGGCATCATGCTAAGGTATTTGTCGTTAGAAAAGGAGTACAATAGTGTAGAATCTAGATAGCATATATTACCAACAAGGAGTCCCTACGAAAGTATTTCTTGATCATTGCCTATCACCAGTATCAAACATGCAAGCTGAAACACCAAAGTCAGCAAGCTTCACAATCCCTTTACTATCAAGTAAAATGTTTCCAGCCTGTGAAAATAAAGTCATACTAAAAAATGCATCACAGGTTGACAATAAAATGTAATGTCACCATCTAAGAAAAACAGAAATAATGTAGAAATCCTATATTAACACCATATTTACAATTACCTTGACATCACGATGAATTAACTATCAATAATGAGATGTAAGCCACCAACTTCGCTGCCCGCACAACGATCAAACTTGACTCTAAAGTAAGCACACAAACGGATGAAGGTAACCCTTTACAGGGCATCTTTTCGCTAACTTTTAAAGAAGCATTGCATTATGATGACCAGCGGATCTTATTTTATTTATACATAGATTGATTTGAGTTAAAGAAGGAAAAAAGATGAAAAGAAAATAATGAAATAACAGGATAGAATGCAAGTAAAACATTTGTAGACGCATTGCAGTTTACAGAAAATCGAGGGTACGATCGTACGAAGAAATTAGTTCAAGCCCTGTATGAGGATTCATGCAACTAATCCAGAACAATACTGCTCATGCTAGAGACTAGTAGAGTTAATCATCAATTCAAGTTCCGGCCGGTCATACATATAATAGAAGAAAACCTATAAGTAATCCTACACAATTAAATTAAAAAAATATTAATGTGAGGTGCGAAATATAAAGGATTTTGTAATGGCTTCCTCCTCAACAGTTTCTATTTAAAACATAGATGGATGGTGCATCGATTGTTACTTTAGAACCTAAAATCTAATTTGTGGAGCAAATAAATACACAAGGCATGAGAAAGATCATTGAAGCATGGTAGTAATCTGCAGCAAGTAACAAGAAACAGTCATGCGAGATTAGATAAAGGAGGTAAGAGAACAAACCAGATTAGAATTGATGCGATCGAGATCCAAGCACTTGACAGCAACGAGCTCATTAAGAGGAATATAGATCGCGTGGTAAACGGTGGCGCTAGCACCAAAACCAACCTCTTCGAGAAGCTTGTAGTCAGAAGGATTAGCAGAATAATTGCTGCAATTTAGGGTTATCGGATTGCAAGAGGACGCGCGAACGACGGGAACAGAGAGGGAGTCAGAGCTTAGCGGCGGTGGAGGCACGACGGTGACGATGGGAGAGCTAAACGGAATTTAGTTTCGGAGAGACACAATGCGGACTTGAGCTTGACGGAGCAACGACGAGACACAATAATGCAGTGAAACTGAGCTTGATGGAGCAACGATGCAGCGAACCTGAGCTTGACGGAGCAACGCCGAGACACAATAAAGAGAACCTGAGCTTGACGGAGCAACGTCGAGACACAAGGACGAGAGAGTCAAGAAGAAGACGAGGATGGGAAAGAGGAAGAAGGAAACCGAGTTCAAATAAGAAAAACCTTTTTGTTTTTCAATATATTAACCATTTGGAGTCCCAAAATATAATTTGGGACTCCACAACTATATTTTTGGAGTCCCAAAATATATATTTTTGGAGTCCCAAAATATAATTTGGAACTCCAAACATATAATTTTGGAGTCCCAAATTATATTTTGGGACTCCAAAAATGAATTTTTGGTCACCGGATTGGGGAAATTTTTTGGAGTCGCAAAATATAATTTGGGACTCCAAAAATAAAGTTTTTGGCAGGAATTATTTTTGGCGGGTTGGGGAAATTTTTTGGAGTCCCAAAATTATATTTTGGGACTCCAAAAAATTTCCCCTAAAAAAAAATACCCGCAAAAAATTTTCCCTGATTTTGGGAGTCCCAAATTATATTTTGGGACACCAAAAAGTTTCCCCAGCTCGCCAAAAATTCATCCCCGCCCAAAAATTTATTTTTGGAGTCCCAAATTATATTTTGGGACTCCAAAAATATTTCAGAGCCAAAATAATTACAAGAATGCCACCGTGTTCACATGTTACATCCCTTTTTTAAATAGGGACGTCTTTTAGGGTAGTAATAGCCCATTTTTGTAGTAGTGAAAAATATTTTTCCACCGACATGAAGCCTATAGCTGACCTCATATCTATTTTTCTATTTAATCTAATCCTTGGTAAAAGGGTTTACTGGAAAAATGCAGATTTGCGGCGGAATTTGCGAGGGAAAAAATTTCCCTCGCAAATTTGGGTTAATTTGCGAGGGAAGTATTTATCCCTCGCAAAATGCGTATTTTTGCGAGGGAACAAAGATTCCCTCGCAAAATATTCCCTCGCAAAAATACGCATTTTGCGAGGGAAAAAGATTCCCTCGCAAAATATATGATTTTTGCGAGGGACCTATTATTTCCTCGCAAAAAATTAGTGACGTTTGCGAGGGAATCATTGTTCCCTCGCAAAAATAAGTAATTTTGCGAGGGAACATGAGTTCCCTCGCAAAAATGATAATTTTGCGAGGGAACTACTGTTCCCTCACAAAAATGAGTGGTTTTTGCGAGGGAAATGTTTTTCCCTTGCAAAAATTAATGACGCCCCCTCACGTCCGCCATTTTCATCCCTCGGTCCGCCATTTTGAAGTCTGCGTCTCTCTCCCTCGTCCGCCTCAGATCCGCCGGTTCTTCTCTGTCAGGCCACCGCGAGTCCGTTCGTGAGAAACCTTCCTCTACGATCTGGTCCCAGCATCCACGATCTGCTCACCAAATACCGCCTCCCCAAGGGTATTCTTCCCGACAGCGTTAAGTCCTTCTCTCTCTCTGACGATGGCTCCTTTCGCATAGAACTCCAAAAGCCTTGTTATGTTCAGTTCGATCGTTTGGTCTATTACGATACGGTAATCATAGGCAAGCTCACTTACGGATTGGTGTCCGATGTGTCTGGAATTCAGGTGAAGAAGCTGTTCTTATGGCTGCCTGTGACCGGAATCAAAGCCAACGAGAAATCAGGTACTGTTGAATTCTACGTTGGGCCGTTGTCGGAGGAGCTTCCTGCTACTCAGTTTGAGGATATACCTTCGTGTAAGCGTCGGGCATGTAGAGGGAAAGCAATTCACCCAGAAGCCATGTGAGGTATTCAATTTTCCCCCCTCTTCACATTGAAAAATAAACGATCTGGTGCTTAGGAAAATTATTCCTGAAAAGAGATCACAATCAGTTCCTCCGCTCTGCATCCGTTAGTTAACTGCTGCAAATCTCTAATTAGCTATAAATGATATGAAGAAATTAAACTGCCACTTGGTGAAGTTAATTCTATACATGATACCGAATTATGTATTCTGAATCACACGTTTCTCCATTGAACATTGTGAATAGAACCTATAATTGTGATCTAAATTAGATTTGTTATCACTGTAAAGAGAATCGAAAATTTTGATTAGGAACCAAGCCATATCTATGTTACTTTACTGCTTTAGTCACAAGTAAAACAATCCAAAGGAATCTGTACGAAAAAAATCTAGAATTGGGTTATATATAGATACTAGTTATGCAAAAATAAAGGAGTAAATTTAGTTGGTAGGAATAATTATTGTTGAATATGGATGAGTAAGTCACTAAGATGGCTTAAGTATGATGAAGGACAGGTGGAATATGAGGAGGGAGTTGCGTGCGTTGGTGTGGCAGGAGAATAATAAAGTGGGAGGCTTGTGTGGTGCCTTTAGAGAACGTACAGTTGCAGTGGAGGACACCTTACCTTGTTATATCAAATAACTCATCGGGAACTTGATATTCATTATATCAAATACGGGAGGTATATAATTTTGGAGTTGGCTTCTTCCTATTCAATCTCTGCGATATCTTCACTGGATCTTACTTCGTTCTCGGTATCTCTGACATTGAGTGAATGGAGTAAGTTTTATTCCAATCTTGTCTAAATAAGCTAAACCACTTCCTCACGAGTATTTATGCTCTTGTTTCTTTGCGGTTGTGGTCATATTTTTGTACATTTTGTCATGAAATCCGAGAAGAATAATGCTTTCTGTGTTGTATATAATCAGCCTCTTCTTACATTTCTCATTCTACTCGCAGAGTAAGCATCTTGTAGTGTTTACAGGTGCAGGAATATCAACTTCTTGCGGTATACCTGATTTCAGAGTCCCCAAGGGAATATGGACACTTCAGGTGATCATCATGTTCTGTAATTGCTTTTTACATGCTGTTCTGTCTTAACCTTTGGTTACTCAAAATACTAGAAGGAAGTTAATTGAAGTATATACTGTTGTCGCTACAATTTATTTAAATACTCTACTTAAAATCATTTTGAACCTTAAAACAAGGTCTATATACCTTCTCTTGCATATTTTAATCGATTTGTTATCTTACATGGGAAAGAAAGAGCACATGTTCAGATAGATATTTTTCTACCCGTGAATATGACGTGCATCAAGTTTAACTGCTTAATATAGTGATATAGTTTTGCCAAGATTTGACTATTGGTTTGTTGCCTACCATTGTATGATGGTATATTGGTATCACTTGTTTTTTATTGATGTAAAGCAAATTTTATATTGTCACCTTTAAAACAAAAAGGTCTTGTTTCATTAGTGTTTGCAAGGATCTATTTTTTTATTTTCAGTCTTTTGTTGCCTTTGCTTACTTGTCTTGATACTTCATGCTATCATTACTTCAATATGGGGCTTTTCAACTTCTCATTCTTGTTGATGTATCATTACAGCATGATGGCAAACCATTGCCTGAAGCATCTCTGCCGTTTCATCGTGCAGTGTCAAGCTTGACTCACATGGCTTTTGGTAGAATTAGAAAAGGCTGGTATATTAAATTTGTTATCAGTCAGGTAACAGCACTGCATTTTTGTTTAAGTATACATTTTTGTTTTTTGCACAATGATGTCATGTAATCCATGAAGCGGACCTCACCTAGTGGAATAAAGCTTGTTGTTGTTGTTTTATATTTTTGTCCTTTGTTTACATTACATCAACTTCCTGTTCATTTTTAATTGGGTCTATCTATATTCTTTTGATAAGCTCATCTTTTTATGGGTGTTTTTAGGCATTTTTCTGTCTAAAAGATCATTGAATTCTATTTTTGCATGTAGAATATTGATGGTCTCCATCTTCGGTCTGGAATACCAAGGGAGAAACTAGCAGAATTGCATGGGAACTCCTTTATGGAAATATGCCCTTCCTGTGGAGCTGAGTAAGATTTTTAATTGTTAGCCGGCATGATTACTACTTCATGAAATAATTGTATATAGTTATCCCCACAGGCTCATACATGTAGCTTCCTATTAATTATCCACCCTCCTCATTTCTTAATTTCCGTTCAGCCAGTGCATAAAGGAATCATACCCACTCCACTTTGGGATAGTTCACTCATATTTGGCTAGAAGCAAATACACACACATACTCTCTCGAAAATTTAGCGCCACCTCACATCCCCTCCCTCTTCTATATATGACACCTCACCCACATGCATGCTCACTCATCACTCATTGATCCACTTAATATTAGGACAGAACCCATTCAGCCCTTTAATTCTCTAATTTCCCATTCATTTTGCCATTCCTTCGGCGAGAGAAAGAAACAGAACAATAGTGTGTGGATTTGTAGTTTCATGGGATTGAGTTGGTGGGGAGGGATCGGAAAGATTAAATATTTGATTCAATCCCTTCTTGAGAAGTTTAGGCTAAAGGGCTAGGGTATTAGATTGGGGGAGCCTTAATAGCAAATAATACACTGATGAACCATTTAATCTTAATATTAGTTGGTGTGCTAGAGAACTACGTTTTTGTGATGGGAGACAATTGTAACAACAGCTATGATTCGCATGTGTGGTAGGTGTTTTAAATTCATAACTTCCCGGATTCATCATTTTAAACATGCTCTGTTTCGGCCCAATATCTTGGTGTTGTAATATCATGAATATAACATTATAACTTATTCAGGAGGCCCTTGCCAGCCAAGAACATAATAGGCAGATCAATTTTTCGGTATTGGCCACCAAATAGGATTGGCAGCACAGCTTCTGAGAAGAGCTGTCTTGTTGAAAGTGACCCAGACACTAGTTTAGCTTCGCAATCAAATTGCTTCACCCATTTGAATTGTAAGATAATTTTGTCATTCCATTATTTGTTGATTGTGTAAAAGAAATATATAGGACATGTATTGGGGCAGTTGTAATATTTTGTTTTTCCTATGTAAACTCTTATAATTGTTACAATTTATTTTTATGATATACAAATTTTTTTTATTTTTTATATAATTTGTGTATTTTTTTTATTTTTTTCTGATTTTTTGTGTAATTTTTTTAATTTTTTCTGATTTTTTATATTTTTTTTAAAAGAAATTAAAATTTGCGAGGGAAACGTTTTCCCTCGCAAAATCCAAGGTTTTCCCTCGCAAATCCTGGATTTTGCGAGGGAAAACGTTTCCCTCGCAAAATGCTACCAAAACAAGGGATAAATTTTCCCTCGCAAAATTTCAAAAATTTGCGAGGACAAATGTTCCTCGCAAAATGTTGGATTTTGCGAGGATCATTTGTCCTCGCAAAAATTTGGATTTGCGGGAACATACTTTCCCTCGCAAAATCCAACATTTTGCGAGGGAAAAGTTTTGTCGTCGCAAAAATCATTTTTGCGACGGAAAAATGATTTTTTCCGTCGCAAAAATGGTTTGCGAGGAGAATTTTTGCGACGGACTGTTTTCCGTCGCAAATTCCGCCGCAAACCATTTTTGCGACGGAAAATGCATGTTTTGCGACGGAAAAGTTCCGCCGCAAAACATGACTTTTCTTGTTATCTAGAGATTTGGGTTGAAAATTTTTATGAAAGGCACTACACTAAGGCTCCTGTTTTGCGTAGCAGAATGGGATGCCTTCTTCGCTTAGTTGCCTTTTGCTCCATGGTTATAGCACTTGGAGTTTTCACTTCAATAGAGAAAACTAGAGGTTCGGTCATGTGGGACAAGGTTGATGTTACAATAAACTACACACTCTTTTGTGGGGCCCTCTTGCTTGAAAGCGTCTCTTGCTTGTGATTAGAGCTGAGAATCAGGGTCGGCCCGGCCCTCCAGGGCTGGTCCGTGAAGGGCAAGGGCCTAACAGGGCCGGCCCTCCAGGGCCCGAGGTAAGAAAAACATCTGTTTTTCAAAGCCCGTCCCGAGAGCACCAGGGCCAGGGCCGGCCCTCCAGGGCCCAGAAATTACTATTCCAAATTTTAACAATTTTTTCTCCTTTTTTTTAAAAGAAATATAATTAGTAAATTACAACACGAATCATCCAACAAATAAGTACAGTTACTAATTCATAATCAAAAGCAAACTATATTCACAAATAACTCATATAAAACATAAGAAGCATACCACTAAGCAACATTAGTATGATGACTATTATTGTCGTCATCTTAGTCACTATCATCAATTTCAATGACATTTGATTGTTCTTCAATTTGAGTAGTAGCCTCTGGCTAATGAGTAAGAATATCATGAATTTATTCTCCTGCGTCATTAACACATCCATAATCTTTATTTGCAACAAATAATAAAGCAAATCATAAAATTAGGGTATAGTTATTATATATTTGTAGTTAAATGGATAAATAACTCTATAACAAATACAAAATATATATAAATTAATAAATTAAAAAAAGAAAAAAAGAAAAAGCTACAGTGAAAAGGGCGTGGCCCTCCAGGGCCAATTTCAAATATCTCGTCCATTTTTCAAGCCCGGCCCGATGGGTTCGACCCGTTTTCCCGGCTCTACTTGTGACAGCCACGACAAGTCCACGTTTCATCCGAATGCGTTCTCACTCAGACGGGTGGTCTGGTTATGGGAAATTCTCAACTTTCTTTCGCCCATGGAGCCGTTCAATCTCGGGACATAATTTGTTAAGGCTTTACCAAAACAAGTGTCATGATCCACCCAATAAGCCATATTTGTGCTTGAAGCTAATGAAGTTTCTAGAAAGAACATTGGATCAAATTGCATATTTCCTGGGAGTCAAGGAACTCTTGGAGCTATCAAAGTATAAAACAAAGACTCCATTACAAGTTGAGTTGTGGTCCTTCATTGATAAATCCCAATTTTTATATATTTTATCCTGCCTTATTCATTTATTTTGGATATTATTTTAGGCTAATTTGGATTTATTAGATAATATTTGGATTGTTAGTCAATTTTAGGAAATAATATAAATCAGAATTAATTATGAGATTATTGAGTTTAAATTATTAATATTCTGATTGATATCTTGTGATTAAATAATATTTCTAATATATGATAGATCATGATTTTATCATATTAGAATATCCTATGGTGCAGAATTTTTCAAGGAAGCTAAAAGGAAATCCAATTGTGAAATTTTATTGGGCTTAAGTTGGTACCCAAAAACCCTCTCTTCCTCCTATTAATTAACCTAACCTAGCCGCAGAGAAAAAAGAACGAACGCAGAGACGCTGTGGCCGTAGGCATACAAATATAATTGAATTTGCTGTTCTTCTTGATTCATCTCCAATTCCTTTTCTCCAACCACGGGCCCACCTTCACCTATCCATTAAATACCTCAGCTCACATTTCTCCAGTGCATGCGTAGCTTTTGGGAGGCAATTGATTTGATCAATTCTTCTAATTCTTTCCTCATGATTGTGACAGACTGCTTGGCGTTTGGAGGGAGGACAATTTCTATGGCAGCTTAAATCTTTTTGGAGGCAACTTGGGAGAAATATGGAATCAGCTTTGGTAGCCCAAATCAATTAGTTAAACCAAAGGGAGATTAATGAAAGATTGGAATTAATTTATTTAATTACCTAATTGAAACATGTGAAACCCTCAAGTTCAACAACACTTATTCCACTAGAAAACTCATAATGAATTAAGTAGTGTCTAATTAAACTCATTAAAAACCAATTACATTTAATTTCAAAATAATTTTGGAATCTTCTTTACAAGTATCCAATTAAACAACTAGACAATTTATCAACTCAATTAAACAATTAAATCGATAAACCCAATTGACAATTAAATTAATAATGAAAACTCAATTATTAATTCAATTGACAATCCAAAGTTGCAAACAAAAATTCAACAATTGTCTCAAGCACAATTCAAATTGTCAATCCAATTCAAAAGAAATAAGTTTACATCTTTGAAAGCATTCGAAGTGCAAGTCTTGAAAGCAGGCCAAGACGGGACAGTACTTTGAAGCAGAGAATACATGCTATGGGAGAAGGAAGAAGGATTAAAGTTGTCATAGACAATATAATGCATCATATAATAAATCCCTTTTTGAATAGTGAAGAGTATCCTTTTGGTAGAACCCTCACATTGTTGCATATTGCCACAACTCTTTGCTATGCCGATAAGGCTGATAATTTTGCCGGCAAATTTCGTCGTTATAGCAAGCTTATTGTAATACTCTAAAATCCGACTTATCATAGGTATCATAAATTGAGTAAATTAATACCTATTGGAAATAGGTGAATATGTGGTCTCAAAATATTATAGTGTAATTATTCTATTTCCAGGGAAATTTCTAGTGAAATTAGAGGGAATTAAGTGTCAAAATCCCTAAAATGCACTTGTGGGTCATAAAATGCCCTAAGGAAATTATGATAAATCATAAGGGGTAATAAAATATTTATTAAAAATTAGAGAGTATGTTGTCTCTAATTTAGGTAATTTATGGGATTATTTCCCTTGGAAATAAAAGAGGAGAAATTAAATATTAATTTGTAAACCCTAAATAACTTTGTGATTTTTAATATTATACATGGAGCATAAAATACCAATGTCAGTTTAATAGTTGTGAGATAATGATTAATCCTAATTAAGAAAATTGTCAACAATTAGTAGGTGATTAAATAAATAATTATTGGCTAATTATTTAAGCATAAGCTAAAGAGATATCCATGATAATTAGAAAGGACCAATGGGAGAATTTTGTAAGATAAATATAAGATAATTAAAATTTAATATTAATTAATTAAAAACAAAATAAAAATACAAAAAATAGAGAGCTAGCCGAAATTATGGACTAATTAGGAGAGAGATTTTGTAAAAATATCAAGATATTTGATGGAAATAATAATAAAGAAAGAAGAGATATTTTGCAAAAAGCAAATAGGATAAATGAGAACCGATAGAAATTAAATCCTATCTTGAAATCCTTGGATTAAGTGGTAAACAACTGGACATATTAGGAATCAGTGAATTTTTGTCCAGAAGTTGGTGTTACCCGAAGTTATTTCCGTAACCGACGGCGGTTATCCGAAAACGATCAGCAGGCTAGGAAATACCCTTAATGGGATCAAAAATTTTGCTAACCCAGATATTTCTCAAGAGTAAGCATAGACCTCCAAGACTACGTTGTTGAATTTTTTAGATTAGTTAAGATTACGCGATTAGAACACCGAACAAGAAGACTTATCGGAAGAAACTCATAAAGTTAATGGATGACATCATGTTGGTGACATGGGATGACATAAGGGAACGTTTTTTGTGGTAGAGAGAAGAGGAAAATGAGTGATGTTCATAAGGCCACATCTTCATCATCCTAGCCCTTGATGCAAAGGTTGATCCAAGGGATGAGATCCTTTGGCTTTTGCTATAAATAGCCCTTCACATTTCTCTTCAAACTCACCAATTCACAAATAAATCCTAGAGAGAGGTTAGAGAGAAGTGAGAGCAAGGAGGAGCTCTGGAGAAGGAGTAGCGAAGTGCTGGGTAATTTCTTCGGTACCTAGTCTTAAGTTCTAGTTTTCAATTCGGTAGTTATAGTAGAAATGTTAGTTTGATCTTTAATCTTCCAAGTATTATTTTAATATCATGTTTTAGGGTTAAATATGATATATATTTCGAAAATTATGTTGGAGAAAGAGTTCTGGCGAAATTCCGCCGATTAGAGGGGTCAGGGGTAAAATGGTCATTTATGACTAAAATGTCCGTTATAATGATTGATCATTAACAAATGCGATATTATCCTTATAGGATAGCTGTGATTACGTTCTGATCAACAGTCGTACCGAAATTCCGTCAACGAAGGTACGTTCGCGTACTGTAACACTAACGCTAATGTTTATTGTAATACCCTGAAAATCTTACTTATGATAAGTATCATATTGAGTAAATAATGCCTATGGATATATGGTCTCCAAGACCTTGTGGTGAATTTTTAGGGTAATCACTCGTGAAAATAGAATAATTTGCAATTAGGTCCCTAAAACGTTTGGAAGTTTGCAAATAGGTCCCTAAACGCATTTACGGGTTATAAAATACCCTGTGAAAATTATAAAGAGTCAAGTAAGTATTCATTTGAAAAATGGAATAATATTGTCCCTAATTTAGGTAATTTATTAAGTTATTACCTTGGAAAAATAAAGGGGGAAAAGTTAAAAAGTATTATAATAACCAAAATGCCCCCGTGGGTTTTAATATAATGCATGTGACATAAAATACTAATGTAAGTGCAATTGTTGTGAGGAAATGAGTTATTCTAATTAATAAAATTAGTGAAAATTAGTGGGTAATTAATTAGATAATTACTGGCTAGTTATTTGGGCTTAAACAAAGAAAAATCCAAAGATAATTATGTAAAACCCTATAATTAGTGGTTTATGGCTAAAATTAGCATAAAATATATTTTCTACTTAATTGGAAATTATGTAGAAAAATTGGTGAGATTAAGTACTTTTAAGCCTAAATCAAAGTATGGACCAATAAGGGAATTTTGTGAAATTTTTAAGAAAATTGAATTATATAATTAATTAAATAATTAATTAATTAAAAAATAAATATTAATAATAATTAAAAAGAGGCCAGCCGAATTTGGAGGCAAAAATGGGATAAGAATGAGAGGAAAAATATTAGATATTTATTTGCAACTTGGAATAAAAATAAAAATATAATTTATGTAAAAAGTAAATAGGATAAATGACCACGGATAGAAATTAAATTCTATCTAGAAAACCATGAACAAGGTTTCTAAGGTCATAGTATATTATGGACGAGTATAATTTTATCTCGGAATGGGCTGTCTCAGAAGTCATTTCCGTGATCGGTAGAATACTTAGGTAATAAGACGAAATAGGGTAATCTGTGAAAAAGGCAGATAGTCACGAATTGGAGTTTGAAGAAAATAAATTATAACTCAACATCTGGGGATGAGTTGATAATTATCTGGACATATTTGGAATCAGTGAATTTTTGTCCGGAGATTGATGATTCCGGAAGTTCGTTCCGTAACCGACGCGTTTTTCTGTAAATCTTCGGTCAGGCCGGAGAAGACCTTAAAGGGGTCAAAAAGTTAGTTAACCCAGACATTTCTAATGAGTAAGGAAATATCTTCAAATTGTCTATTCCAAATTTTTGAGATTTTCCAAGATTACGCGATTCGGACACCGATCGGGAACTTTACCGGTATAAGCTTCTAGAATGTGGCTATGTGGCACCACATTATTGGCTCATTCTTTGACTTTTGGGGAGCATGGAGATCGGCACATAGGTGTAGGGACCAGATCTTGCCACTTCATCAAAATGCAATCCGACGGTCCAGAATCCGTCTGACAAAGCATGAATAGTAACCCAGAATTTCCCTATAAATACCCCTTGCCTCTCATTTGGAAATTCACACCATTCCTCTTGAGCCAAGGCTGAATTGGAGGAGCAGAGCAGGGAGGAGGAGTCCAGGGAAATTCGCAGTGAAACTCTGGGTAAGTTTTTCGGTCCTTAGTCTTAAGCTTCCGTAGTTCTTTCGGTAGTTAAAGTAGAAATGCTAGATTAGTCTTTAATCTTCCAAGTATGATTAAATATCATATGATAGGGGTATTTTAGTCATTAATTTTGAAAATCATGGTGGGGTCGGAGTTATGGCAAAATTTTGGAAGATTAGAGTTAAAGTAGCGAAGCTCTCGCGAAATTTCGCCGATTTGGCAACTAGGGGCAAAATGGTAATTTGTACCTAAAATGCCTGTTATGATGTCAAATATTTACAAATGTGATATTATCCTTATAGGATATATGTGATCACCTACCGCTGTCATTCCGCTATTTTTCCGCTGTCTGACGTGCCGCTGTCGGACGTTCCGCTATTTTCCGTCAAAAGTACAGTTTTCCGTCAAACGTACCAGAAGTACCGTATATTGTCAACGGAGGTACGTTTGCATACTGTAACACTAACTCTGTGCTGCTCATATACATATATGTCATAGATACGTTCATAGACCGAGGCTCTGTTTAGGGTCGTCGTTATACATACAGCTTTACACGGGTTATAGTCATAATAATGCCGTTTGAGTTTTCCTAGCATGGATGTTGCAAACCAGGGATAACTTTGCATGGTATTGTAGTTTTTATTACATGATCATACGATGTGATTGGATTGATCATTGTTGTTATGTCATGAATATCTGTTGTCTATATACTGTTTTATTTGAGCATAAGGTTAACCGTTACCTGAGAACCAATGGGGTAAATTGGATCTTAGCTGTAGCTTCAGGGTCTGGAGGACCAAGGATCGGAGAGCGGGGGAAACAACATGGCTAAACCAAATGCCAGGAACAGGGAAGGCACCGGTAGACGGAGCCGTAGAGAGGGACCCAGGGGCAGAATCGTAATTGTACACCGGTCGAGGCAAGAGCCAGAAGAAGATCATCAGAGCCTATTGTCAGGCATGGGTCTAATGAAGTTACTTCGAATGGTTTGGTGCCGAAGGCAAGGCTAGTCTACGTGGGTGTGCCAATCAGTCGCCGTATAAGTCGGTGAGGCCCCCATGGTAGACACTTACCTGGCCATTCTGTTCGGTTAACGGAGTTAGGTTCATTGCCCCAAGTCTGGTCAAGGCTTGGTCTAGGTTGTATAGTTACTTTTTGTGAAGTGTAATTGTACAAAGCTCTGTATATTGTATCACATGATTATTCCTTCGGGAAATTTTTAATATACCAGCATACGCTCGGCATCATCATATGTCGGGGTATTTTTATATCAGCTCTCATTGTCCATTTGTTAATACATTGCTCTCCGTTTCCGCGGTACTCTGATGTAGCACCTCAAACCCTGTCATATTTTATAAAACCAGGTGTCATCCGACACGATTTGTAGTATGGAATTTGGGATGTTACATTTATGTTATGCATATATGTACTATGTGTATTGTGTGTGTATAGTTGTTATGTTGTTTGAGTGCATATAGATGTTAGAGTGTAACTGTATGCAAGGTAGGAGCAATGCATCTGTAATGCTGGGAGTGATACGTCTGCATTGGTTGTGTGCGTTTATGCTGGGAGCAATACATCTGCATTGGTTGTGTGTGTGATATATTTGTTGTTGGGCTCATATGATGTTAATGTTGTGAACGTTCGTAGTCCATATACTGTATATGTAAATATGAGATTAACCGTTACCTGGGGTCCGTATGCATTGGACCTCAACCCTTAATATAGCTTCAGGGTCGGGAGGACCGAGAACCGAGGAGAAAGGCAAGCAGGTTACACAGAAACCCGGCAGAAGACTATCTTCTGTTGCCACACGGCATGAGAATCGTCAGGGGGACACTTTTGATGTATTTACGTTTTCGTTGAACCACTAATGTACCGCTGTTAAAACCAGCCAGACATACTACTGGGGGTATTTTGAATATATATATCAGTTACTCAATCGCTATGATGCTCTACTCTGATGAAAAAAAATTTATACTGCTTTTGAAAATGGGATGTTACACTTATCTCGGATTACATGATGTACCTTTTTCTCATGCAACCAGATATGCTGTCTGAATTGCATGGAATTGAAGGACCTTGGACACAGGAAACTATGGTGGATGGATCCATTTCACGTGAATTTATTGATTTCTTTAAACAGAATGGTCTAACATCAAGAAATGATGAAGAGGAGGCTTGTCAATGTATTCTAAGTAGACCTCATCATTATAACTCACCACCATACCCAACTGTCCTGCTTTTGGAACGTAGCATGGCCCAAGACCTTAAAGAATTTCCTTCATACTTTAAATGGGAAGCTATAACCGACATATGGGTTGAAATGTTGATATTTGCAGCAATTCATTGTAGATCAAGTATCCATTTCAAACGACTTCCTGAAGGTGGAGAACTTATTTCCCATGTTTGGCTTGCCTCCTCATCAAGGGAATCAGATGTACGTCTCCAACGTGAACGGTTAGGTCTCCCTCATCGTCGTCGATATTATTTTCTCACCATGCCTCTTCTCTTCCTAATCAACGGTCCGGATGAGATGATAAGAGATGAGGAGAAAGAAAACTTATGAGAGGATTTCCTTCTGTACGTGAAGGGCTTATGCTAGGCCACAAATTCTTATAGCGGTGAGGGCTAGGATTCTGATTATGAAGCTTAGGTAGCAGCGTACACGTCAGAGGTGTAGGTTGCTTAGATCTATATATATTGAGCAAGAATTATTTTCATTTTACGCCTTATGATGAATTGAATAATTTGAGTGTGATTTTTCTCTCTAAATCTCTCCTCTTCTCCCTCTATTTATTGTCTGGCAACAGCGCCAGTTTTGATGAGCATTTTGTTGTGAATGCACCGAAAATAAATGCTAGACTAACTCTATAGCATAGGGACAACCTAGGTTAATTGTATTCGTCTTATGCGGTGTAATACCCGGATATTTATCTGGAATATTATAAATAAAAGTTAGATATTTCTGATAAGTGAAATTTCAATCTCCAGTCTTGTATAATTATAGCATATTTTCTAAGAAGAATTTCTACAAGAAATTAGGGAATTTTAGGGCGAAGTGCCAAAATGACCAAAATGCCCCTGGAAAGGGTAATTAACTTAGGAAATTATGGAAAAATACCCTTGTAATTATGGAATGATGTTAGAGGTATGAAAATACTAATTTTAATACAAGAGTATGAAGATAATGAGACATTGTAATTAAGAAAATCATCAAGTTATGATAATTTAGTAATTAAGTAATATTGGGCTAATTACTTAAGCATAAGTGAAGGAAATTCACAAGTAATTATATGAAACCCTAAAATTGGTGGTTTTTGTTTTAAAATTAGTAAAAACATGTTTACTAATTAGATGAAAATTTTGGAGAAAAATAGTTGAGTTTAGGTATTTTTAGGCCTAAATACAAGAATGGACCAATTAGGTAATTTTGTGAAATTATTGGAAAAAGTAAATAAATAAATCATTAAATAATTAATTAAATAAAAAATAATTATTTATTAAAATAATTAAAGGGCCAGCCGATTTTCCAAGGGAAAATAAAAATAAAATGAATAAAATGAAAATAGAAACAAGTTGTGCAACTTGCACATTAAAATAATATTAAAATTAATTAAAGCAATATTGGTGAATAGTAATATTAAAATTAGGAAACGGATCCTATCTAGAGATCTAGGAATAGGAATCCCAAGGTCAAGGTAAAATATTGATCGGTGAGTTTTTACCTTTAAGTGACCTCTTCCGGAAGTTAATTAGAGGTAGTTTGTGCATTTTCCTAATAAAACAAAATAGGGAAAAATGCATATAGGCATATAAGGGAAATAAATTCTAACTCAACATTTAGGAATGGGTTTGAATTTATTTTGACATATTTGGAGTCAGTGAATTATTTCCAAGAGATTGGTAGTCCCGAAAACGAATTCCGACACCCGACACGATCGGACACGTTTTTCGAGAAAAGTTCAACTGGACTGTTGGAGCCCTGTATGGGATCAAAATTTAGGTTAATTTGGACATTTCTAATAAGTGAGGAAATGGTTTCAAAGTTGTAAATCCAGAATTTTGAGATTTCTCCGAAATCACGCGAATCGGGTACCGATCGGGGAAAATGGTTGAACAAGTTGCAATTAATGGGTTATTACAACTTTGATTTTCCAAACAAAGCCTTAAATCTGCCAAACAAGGCCCTTGTTTTTCCTATAAATAGATGCCTTCCTTGAGAAATTTCACACCTTTTCTTCCTTCTCTTGGCCGAAATTTTTGGTTGAGAAAGAAGAGAAAGGAGCTCGGGGGAATTGTGCGGCGAAGCCACGTAGAATTGTCAGGAAAGTCTTCAACGGGTAAGTCTTTTAGTCTTTAGTTTTTAGTTTAGTAGTTAGTAGAATTGTTAGTTAGATTTAGGAAGTAGGTGACAAGATTCCTACAAATGTTTTAGAGCCTTGTTTGCGTTGAAAAAATATGCGAGAGGTGTAAACATAGTAGGGATCGAGTCGCCGAAAAGTTGAAGCTTTCGCAGTTCTTTTAAAAGTAAGGGTAGAATTTGTTAGAATAGCCTTTAAATTTCAAGTATGATTGGGTATCATATGGGAGGGCTATTTTAGTCATTATTTTCGAAAATCATAGTTGCGTCGAAGTTCTGGCAAAATTTCGGGAAGAAAATTTGTCGAGTAACGAAATCTTTGGCGAAATTCCGCCGATTAGGGGTAGAAGGGCAAAATGGTAATTTTTACCTAAAATGCCGATTATAGTGCCAAATCACTAATGAAAGTGATATTACTCTTATAGGACGTCGAAATCCTAATTTGTTGCCGTTACTTTGTCCAACGTGTCATTGTCGGACAAGCCATGTTTTCCGTCGAAAGTACGATTTCGCGAAACAACTACGTACATCAAACGAAGGTATGGACACGTACTGTAACACTAATCCTATAGTTCTCATATACATATATGTCACAGATACGTTCATATACCGGGCTCGCTTAGGGTCGCCGTTTTACATACTGACCTTGTACGGGTTATAAGACATGATAATACCGCTTTGAGTTTTCCTAGCGGCGAGGACACATGTTCGTGGCACGGGGGTAATGTGCAGGCTATATTTGTGTAGGACTTTACATACTACTTTATGCTTATGTACTGTGCGTGTCACAATGTTGTTGTGTAGGACCTTACATATTGCTCCATGCTTATGGTGCATGCGTGTCACACTTATCTGATGAGATGTTGCTGTTATGTCATGAATATCTATTGTCTATATACTATTTTATTTGAGCATAAGGTTAACCATTACCTGAGATTCAATGCGGTGAATTGAATCTCAGCTATAGCTTTCAGGATCCGGAGGACCACGGATCGGTGATAGGGAAAGCAGCGGGAGTAGGCTTCGGCGGATTTATCTTATCGCTCTCTGTACTTATCTTTTGAACAGTAGGATCATTGTAATGTCATTACTCTATTACACTATGGTTCATATTTTGTTATGATCAGTTACTCTTTCGCTCCCATGCTCTACTCTGATTGAAAAAAAAAAAATTTCCGCTTTAAAAATTGGGATGTTACATGCGGTTTTAACATCATTTGTTCCATTCAAAGTTCCTATTTACTACTTACTATGAATGTTTCTTACATGCCCCAAAAATTAAGGGGTTAATACAAACAAAACAAATGTTTGACATAATAATTACAATAATCTTAAGGGTGCATATACCATTTCTTATTATAAAAAAATTTAGGTGAGTTGAGTCCCAAAGGTTCATTAGGGTAAGAACATGCATTCAAGCTCAAAGAGCGCTTATAAAGGTATTATGTATCACCCACCAGTAGCAATATTCTCATGACGTTGGCCATTATGAGCCATTCCCTTATCAATTAAACCAACATTTTATTAGGTAGTTGCTTATACCATTACTAATTCATATATGGGAAAATCCCAAAAAAAAAACCTTAAAAATAATAATTTTTTAAAAAAACAAATTAGTGATTCCAATATACAAAATACCAAATTGATGGAGGCTATGGAGTGTACTAGATTTACATTGTTTGAAAGAAATACTTACATATTGTAGGAGTATCATCATCTAAACTTTATCTAATCAAAATATAACAACTCAGCAAATAGCAAAATTGAAGTAGTTATTAAGAAATCTGCAACTGGGGCCCGATTTACTACTTCATTTTTCGTTATTTATGGTTGGTCAAATTCCAAAAATGTATTAGGAACTTTGCTGGTGGCTGACAACAAGAGCTTTGTCGTTGGCAACTGCCTACAAACTACAAGAAAATTACCTAATACATCTCTTCAATTTTCTAAATAGGAGTAGTAAATAGTGAAAACCATAGTTATTAAGAATTAATCAATAATAATAAGGATCATGTTTACTACTAGTACTTCATTTTCACTACTTGCAACTTTGGTGTCACTATTAACTAGTCTTGTTTCAGAAATTCTCAAAGTGTATGATGAAGATTGTTGCAGCATGGAGCTCTGGTGGTCTGATAGGGCAAAACTTTATAGCCTATAACTCCACAAATGCATGGGTTGTATCAAGTAATGAAGAGTAAGTAAGATTTCATTCCCACAAGGACTTAGTACCCACAACTTCAGTTAAACATTAATTTTACACTTTCGTTTAAGTTGAGCAAATCAAATTTAATTTAATTAAGAGAAAATAAATTAAAACTAAAATTAAAATAAAACAAACTACCACAATGATAAAATAAGCAACCCAAAGTCATTAATCCCTTATTAGCTTCATAAACCTTGATTTCACTAATTTACTTAGCCTTAATATCAATTTTGGTAATCTCGAGTATAAATAGCTATAAGTGCATGTCGGTCCACTCACAGCCTCTCTTAAATGTAACTTGTTATGTCTAATATAATTCTCTTAAGTGTAACTTATTATGTCTAGAGGCAATAAAACCTGGACACATTCTTCAACAATTATATGGGTCCATTAGGTATATGTCTATCCTAATTATAAATTAAATCGTAATATAATCTCATATTACTTAATCTCATAGCCTAATTAAAATTCTCTTCGTTAAGGTAAATCCTAATACTCAAATTCATATTTAATGATGGCAAATCACTAAATAGATAAAGGAAAACAAGATTGTAACCAAATTTAATATCAAATTTAACTAAACAATAAAACAAAGTCTAATCCACTTATAACCTATAAGTTCATAGGTGTTGGATTTTAGGATCTAAATCCCATGGGTTATGAATAAGAAGTCCCATTGGTTGGCCATCGCCGGTCGCATTGTTTCGCCACGGTCGCGTCAGTTCACCAATGGGTATCCATCTGATCATTTCCGTCATCTATAAATAGGGCGCCCTAGTCACAGAATAGTATCTAGTTTTTTCCATATACACTCATACTGCATATACAAACATTCTGTGTGTTCCAAAAGCAGACTCGTTGGATTAACTTGGGCTTCAGATTGACAGAGCCCTCTCTCTGAAGACGTATAATCCACTTTATCCTGGGAGGCAATTGCTCAGAAACCTTCGGCATCCGTATTGAGGGAGCAAAATTGTCTTAAGGACACAACGTACGTTGGGCCCGAATTTCTGCATTACTCATTACCATAATCGGTAATCTTGTGAGTTCGTTTTATAGTTTTCCACATTATACAGACCTGGTGTATGCTTTCTGTATGTACTGCTTCTATAATACAGATTCTTATTGTGCTATTTAAATAGTATATGCTTGTTGTATATTCGATTTCTACCTATTCAGTATATTTTAAACAACAATCTTAAGACAATTTTGCATTGAAATCATTTTATATTAAGTTATATCATTGCTGGTTTCATACGTTGGTAGTAATATTGAATTGAATCTGTGTTTAGTGTTTGCGAATATTATTATTATATACTGTTTGTGGATTAATCTGTGTGATTAATCAGAGTTTCTGTTTTAACAACAGAAATGGCAAGTACAAGTACCAATCTGATTAACCCAAGTGATCATGTTCCAATGCATGGTGAAAAACCAGAAAAGTTCAATGGGAATGATTTTAAAAGATGGCGCCAGAAAATGTTTTTCTATTTAACCACCTTGAACTTGGCACGGTTTCTCACTGAAGATGCTCCAAAATTGGAAGAAGGACAACCAGCTGACAAGGAAAAGGTTGCTGCAATAGATGCTTGGAAGCATTCTGATTTCCTTTGTAGAAATTACATTCTCAATGGTCTAGACAATACACTGTATACTGTATATAGTGCTTTGGATACAACCAAAGCATTATGGGAGAGTCTGGACAAGAAGTACAAAGCTGAAGATGCTGGCTTGAAGAAATTCATTGTTGGCAGATTTTTGGACTTCAAGATGCTTGACTCTAAATCTGTGTTGTTTGAATTGATTTGTGATTTTGAAAATCAATTTGTGAATTGGTTGAATCTGTGTTATTTGTGAATTACTATGATGTTTGCATAACCATGAGGCGCACACACATATATGAATTGTTTCTACGCACAGATTTTGATTTTTTGAATTTGGATTCATTTCCATATATCTGAGTTTTTCCCGTGAATTATTCCATGTATGTGATTATTGAATATGGCCTTTCTCTTTCACTGCATATATATGTTTGTATATGGTTTTTTTTTTTTTTGCTCGAATGTTTGTATATGGTTCACGAGCGTGTTATTCTCTTGTCTGTGCGGCATAGAAGTTATTACTTTTCTCCACTTGTGGTTATGATGATCTTCTTATATATGCCCCTACCTTGTTGGTTTAAAATTTATGTCTCCCAATTTGAATGATTCTCTCGTGTTAGAATGACATATATGTATAAGATGAAATATACAAAGATAAACAATAGGGAGATAATTGAACTGAAGAGTTTTTGGTTCTTGAGGATGGGTCATGAGAAAACAGTGTTTTTAGGCCACAAAATTGGTGTCATTGCGTAGATCTCGAGAAAAAAAAGAGATAGACACCTAGAACGTGGAAAAACGACGTTGGAAACGCCGGTTATGAAGTGTTGAAGTGTCGGGTCCGACGAACCCGACCTCAAGATCCAACCGGGTCAAAACGACCCGGATGGAGGTTGAAGATGATACCCCAATCTGAAACTGTATCATTTTAGATTGTTGGAGTCACCTTCTTTCAATCAAAGGGCGTGTAGCTCAACTGGCACAATGCCAGTCTTCAGGGTCCGTATCACCCGTACGTCACGAGTTCGAATCCCTGCGTGCCATTTTTATGTTTAAAAAGGTGTGTTTCACTGTTGTTTTTTGAAAAAGAAATACGTATGAAAGAATCGCGCCTGGAGGATCGAATCGTCAACGTAATGCTTTGGTTAAACAAGACTTAACCACTAAGCTATTGGCTTCTCTTTCATTGGATGTGGGCCGAAATATGATTTAAAGTATATTTAACGTGGGGGCTCATTTGTTGGGCCGAACTGCAATTATTCTTTTCCCTTTCCTTGTTTTTGGCTGCACGTTTTTTAGGCTGCATTTTTTGCTTAGTCTAGAAAAATATTGTTGGGGCGAATTTAGTCAAAAAAGGGGAAGTTAATAAATCTCCTACTATCTCTCCTTATTTTAATGAGGATCAAATTAATATTAAATTAATAAAGTGAAGATAATATATATCTTATGCCTTGTTTTCATCGGGAGATTTTACTGGTTTTATTAATCAATATTTTGAATTACATTAGTCAGATCATTCTTGGGTGCATGCGTGTTATTTTATTATGAGCTTTATTAAATGTCCTAAATTTTAGGATGAGGGGGGAATTCATTCCCGTTTAAGGCTTTATTGATAATGGAGATATTAATCTCTTTAATAATTTATAATCTCCTATAATCTCTCCTAAAAAATCTTGTGAATCTTTTTAAATTAATATGGCTGAATAAAAGTGGGGATTTGTTGTATTTAATGCAATAATAGTTGGAAGTTGAAACAATATTTTGTTTTAATTAATCTAGTGTTATTTGTGAATATCTTAACCACTATTTAATTTATCAAGAAGGATTTGTTACCATGATTAATGAATAAAAATTATGAAATTGCCATGTGCTATGATTAAATCAAACGAAAGGGTTTGTTATTTGCTATTGAAATCAAATTTTTGTGAATTATTAAATATTTTGTGTGACAAGCATAAAACAGTGATATGAAAATTTAATCATTTATCTAGTGCAGAGATAAATGTGCTCTAATTTCTCATAGTATTATTATTGTTGTTGGTATAAGCATGCATGGTTTCATGTATTGGTAGAAATACAATTATAGCCTTGATTTTATAATTATGGATAATTTAGTGGCTATGATTTTATGCTTTTTAAATATTGTGAACAACAATTATATGAATGTTCAATATTTAAATTTTAGAATTAAGTATGGTGGATTTATTAATCACCAAAGTTGTCAATTCTTTATGAATTATTTTAATTCCAAATATTATGATGATGTTTGATTACCTATAATCTTGATGCTATGATGTTATCAAAGTTTGTTATAACAAGGTGTTTATGGATTAACCCATAGGTTAATTATTTGTTTTTATAATTATAGAACATAAATGTTGGTAGTTTTATTTAGACACCCAAAGATGATAAATATTTCTAGTTGGGGAATGCATCACTACCAAATTATGTGAAATCTTTATAGCTTCATTATGATTGAATGTTGTATATTAGTCAAAAATCAGACATTGAAAGAAATGATGAATGCAATGTTGATAACGTCTAGTTTACCACAGAACTTGTGGGGGAAGCCATTTTAATGGCTAACTTTAGAATTAATAGAGTGCTCCACAAAAGGATACAAAATATACCATACAAAATATGGAAAGGAAAGAAACATTCCTTGAAATATTTGAAAGTGTGGGGGTGTTTGGCTTAGGTCGCAATTCCTAAACCCAAAAGGTTGAGAATCGAACCTAGGACAGTGGACTATATGTTTATTGGCTATGTACTTAATAGTAGTGCATATCTTGATTTACATGTTCGATGTATCAGATATCCTTGTCAATACAGTTCTTGAATCAAGGGACGCTATGTTCTTTGAGAATGTATTTCCGTATAACAAGGGAAGTAAAGCAAGTGGTAATAATGATAACAATACTGTGATACCATGGGATACTATGAGTAGTGATAATCCTTAGAGGAGGAACCTAGACGTAGTACTAGGCAAAGGACTTCAACATCCTTTGGGCTTGAGTTTCTAACATTTTTATTGGAAAATGAGCCTCGAACACATGGAGAGGCTATGGGCTCTCCTGAAGCACCACTCTGGAAAGAGGCTATTAATAGTGAAGTTGAATCCATTTTGTCAAACTACATCTGTGAATTCGTTGACCTTTCTCTTGGCAATATGCCTTAGGAACTAAGTGGGTCTTAAAAAAGGAATATGTAAGCAGATGACACAATTGATAAGTACAAAGCCAGGCTGGTAGTAAAAGGCTACAAACAACGTGAAGGCCTAGACTACTTTGATACCTATTCACCTGTTACAAGAATTACATCCATTCGGACGTTAATTGTGTTAACAACATTGAATGGGTTGGAATTACATCAAATGGATGTAAAGAGAGCCTTCTTGAATGGTGAATTAGAGGAAGAAATTTATCTAGAACAACCTGAGGGATTTATTGTCTCAGGACAAGAACAGAAATTTTGTCGCTTAATAAAGTATCTTTATGGACTAAAGCAAGCCCCGAAACAATGACATGGGAAATTCAATGAAGTTATGTTATCAAATGACTTTAGTGTTAATGAATGTGACAAGTGTGTCTATGTTCGGAATACTGAACATGGTTTTGCCATAGTTTATCTTTATGTAGATGACATATTGATAACAGGTAGTAATAATCAAATGATTAAAGCTACCAAGCGGTTGCTTACCAGTAAGTTTGACATGAAAGATATGGGTCTAACAGATGTTATTTTGGGAATTAAAATCCATAGAACATCTGTTGGGTTGGCTTTATCATAAAAACGTCTATATTGCTCAAATTCTTGAGAAATTCAAGAGTTTAAACATAGCTCTTGTGACAAACCCTATAGATTCCAGTCTTCGTCTGTCGAGAAATACTGACAAAGCTGAAAATCACTTATGCCTAAGTTCTAGGCAATTTTATGTATGTTATGAACTGCACTAGACCTGATCTTGCCTATGCAGTAAGCATGTTGAGTCGCTTTACAAGTAATCCAAACAAGCTTCATCGGAGAGCTATGATAAAAGTTTTGGATTATTTAAAGCAAAACTCTACTTTGCATTATGACAAGTACCCTACAATGCTAGAAGGGCATTGTGATGCAAATTGGATCACTAGCTTTAATGATACATGATCCACAAATGGATATGTATTCACCTTTACTGGGGGTGTTGTGTCTTGGAAGTCATTCAAGCAGACTTGCATTGCAAGATCAATTGTGGAATCAGAATTTATTGCTTTAGACACTACTACAAAAAAAATGAAAAAACGACCTAAATAAAACCCAATTAACGTCCTTATTCAGAGGGACGTCTCGGGCAGGGTAGTTGTTTTTTCTATGGTTTGGCGTTCTGAATATAATTCAGGACGCCTCATAAGAGGTGTCCTTATGTTTCTTCAGGACGCCTCGCCTCATATGAGTCGTCATGAGGCGTCCTTAATAAATTTTAGGACTCCTAATGAAATTTTTTGGCGTCCTGAAATATATATCAGGATGCCTTATTTATTTATTTTTTTTAAATGTCATATGAGGCGTCCTTAGTTTCTTTAAGGACTCCTTAAATTATTTTTTGGCGTCTTGAATTTAATTTCAGGACGCCTTATTTTAGTTTTATTTTTATAATGACTACAATATATGAACACTATTCCAAAATTGCCTGCAAAACAGGAAAACAATATTTACAAGCCAAGCCACAGTGCTCAAATAATTCCCAACAAATCAAGCTGATTAGCCACACTGAGACATATATAAACTAACTATAGTGCACTATATAAACTAACATTTGAAATACATGAGCATCAACAACAATTATGTCAAAATGAAATACATACATGAGCATTGAAAACTAAAATTCAATTGAACTAGCTAGTGCACTACAAACAACAACAATGTCAAATTCACATACATTTGAACTAGTGCACTACCAACAACTATGTCAAATTCACATATATACCTATACGTATTGCAGAAGATGTCTAGCCATAACGTCTTGAATCGTATCGACTTCTTCATCCGAGAACAGAGCAACACTACTATTAAAAAACTGTAAATTGGAAAACAAGCCATAAGATAAACCAATGAAGTACTTCACTAGTGAATGAAATAATTAAAAACTCATCAATTTCTATACGTCTTCATACCACTATCATTAAAATGGAAATTACAAGAAATGAAAAAAATTCATTTAAAAGAAGAATCGATGATTTAAACAAAAATTTACTTACTCGGCAAACATGGTTTTGATGTCTTCATTTGGCTTGCCACCTAAGGAATACAACCAATAAGATGCGTTCTTGGCGGGACAGGCAACAACTTGGGTCCAATGACCACTACAAAATATACATATTAATATTAAATTAAGACAAGAAAGTAATTTATTCTAAAAAAATGTAATATAGACAAACTAAAATACGTACCCTTCAATTATTGGAGCTACATAACAAGGCAATTCTCCGTCGCCCATTGTTAAACCGACATAAAGCGACCTTCTGGCTAACTTATTCCTCTCACTCGTGGTGTTTGCAGGACATAAGAAGCCATACGAATCCATTCGGTTCTTCCGACGCATATGTCGTGGGCGACGCTATGATCAAAATAAAATGATAACTATTGTTAAATATATAAAAAAAAAAAACATTGCAATAATTAATAAGCTGAAAAAAACTTACAGGATTGCAACTTGAAGAAACTCTATATCCAAACACTCCAAATTCATAAACTCCCCCAAATCTTTATTGTCAAGGGCAATGGGATATGTCTTCTCTGCACCGACAATGCCCACACACATCTGCAAGGATATCTAGGGGATGTCCCTGTACAGCTCTCGCAGCTATGCTAAGTACGGAAATCTGGGGGCAGCTTCTTGATCCTATGAAAACATACAAAACATATTATGTGAGTGTGTTAGCAATGAAAATCAATCGGGAATCATCACTCAGTAATGTGTGTCCTACCATTGGAGGTGTCATCACCATCTCAATAAGATGAGACGGCCAAAGGATGAACGATCCTAGGGCGACCCCTAAATCAGGAACCTCCTCCTCATCGATCGATATGGATGTCCTTTCTTCCCCCTCTCGCACACTTGTCACAGTCACCCGACATTAGTCTTGTGGAATTGGGTTGTTATGGTGGATGGTTTGCTCTAAGTAAACAAGACCATCGGCAACAATACACCGGTGTGGGACATCCAAATGTAGTGTGCAAGGACGTCCTCCCTGTAGAGTGTGAGAAGGCTCGCCAATATCAACTTGTGGACGCTCACCACCGATATCAACTTCTGGAGGCCGACCACCGATATCAACTTCTGGAGGCCGAAAACTATCGTTGCTGCTGGGGAAGACTGGCACTTGCTCGGTTGGCCGTCCCGTACTTTCCTTCTCATGTATCATGGACCTCATCTCACCCTGTACTTGTGCCAAAATCTCATCTACGAGGTTCGCCCGAATTTTCGCTATGAGCTGGGGACTAGGGTTCTCGTCATCATGTGAACCTGAACGCCGTCCAAAAAATTTTGCGACACTAACTCCCCGTGGCTCCCCTTGAACAGCGTCAAGGTAATCTGGCTTCCCAATCGCTATGGACAAAATGTCCATCCGTGTAGCTGGCGTGAATGAACCCTGGGAGCTCTGCTGCTCAAGTGCATCCTGAAAGCCGGAATATTACCAAGAGGGGGGGTGAATTGGGGATATTAAATTTTCTTGCAAGTTAAACAAAAATAGCAAAGGAGGAAGAAGGAGATGGACACAAGGCAATTTATACTGGTTCGGTCTTAATCCTTGACCTACGTCCAGTCCCCAGACTCTCGTACTCCACTCCCCTTACAAGTTGTAATTGATACACCCGCTTGATTACACACTTTGTAACTCTTGGAGCAATTCCTCTCTTTTGAATAACACTCCCCTTACAAGTTGCAATCAAATGACCCAGTCTCAAAGTCCCAATACTTTGAGTTCCTTACAAGAAATAACAATAGATGAATGACTCTCTCTAAGAGCAGATAAACATAAGCACCGAAGAACAATATGTGACACAAACCTTAGAAAGTATTCGAAAGTATTGTCCGAAAGTATTCGTAAAGTATCTTTACAAGAGCTTAGCGGAACTAATCTCTTGCGAGTTTATTTCTGTTTCGTGTGATTTCTTTGCTGTGTGCTTGGGTGAGTTTCAACCGGTGATCCCTTCCTCTATTTATACCGGTTGGATGAAGGTGTCCGTTGAGGAGCTCCACCATTTGAATTCAAAATCTTTCCATTTCTCTCGCATGATCACACTTCAATTCGTTTGAGGATTCTTTGGCAATATCATAATGGTCATAATGTTAGCAATGAATTCGTTTTTGCTGTGTATGAATTCTACGCGTCTGTTTCATGATTCCTGCATCATTTCGTTTGAGAATTCTATTTTCGCAGAGATATTATCAAAAACGCGTAAATCACTTTGCCCAATCTGATCCCTCATTATCCTGCACTTTAATATCAGTAATTGCAATTCTATATGGTCAATGGTTAATAATCAAATCATTAAAGATTGAATCAAACTGAATTGAATACCAAAATCATCATCTGATATTTCGACAAGTGCGAACTGGTTTTTCTGCGTCAATACTCGAGTATATGAATGCTCATACTCGAGTATAACTTATCCTGCGTGAGTGTCCACTTTCGAAGATCATAACTTTCTGGTATGAACTCCGATTTGATTTGTTCAAGTCTTGTTGGAAATCCCTTTGAGTCTACTTTCAAATGGCACCGGTTTCAGCGTCATTGGATTTCTATTTTGGGAGATATACCCAAAACATTGAGGCATGGTCAGCAGTGTGACGGTGATGTCACTTTTATCTTAAACAATTCATATCTCTCTCATATGACCTCCGTTGGACTTTAATCCTATGCGAATAGAACCGTTTGGATGTCTAGTTTCCAACAAAATTGGTTTCACCTTAATTCGATCTCTGGTTTGGGAGATATCATCGATTTACCAAAGGTCGCCCGAAGCTGAACGTAGAACAGAGCTGAACAGTGTGTCACTCGGGTATATAGGTTACATACTCGAGTATTGATGCTTGATACTTGAGAATGGGAGTCTGATACTCGAGTATCAATGGGAATTAGAGGCAATTCATCCTGAAGCTCGTATTTGATCATTTTAACTTCGATTTGAGCCATTCCAACTTCCATGTCACCGTGGAGACTTGTAGAATCTAATTTAACAACTTGTATGATGATTTTATCATTTATCAAGTCTTCTTTCTTTCTTCTTCTCTTAATTATATTACGTTCTTCAAATATGTCCTCTTCTTCTTGAACTTGATATCTTCTTTAATTTATTCTTTCTAAAGTCTCTTATCTCCTTCTTGAGCTATAATTCAACTTGAACTAATCTACATTAAATATAGTAGTTAGTCAATATAAGAGATAAATATATCATACAATCTTTTTGCTCTTTAAGAATGACATCTATAAGACATCATCAAAACTAGTCGAACCCAACACATCCTGCATCAAAAGATTGTTCAGAAATAATGTCTAAACTTGCGTAATGTGAAACAACTGAGGCTAGAAATACGTCTAATTTAACAACTTACAATCTTTGAGGTGACCTCAGCTACATCTGCATTGACATATTTGTCACCCTTCATCCTCGCAGCTTTCCATTTTTGGTGACGAGGAGGACAGGCAGGGATCTGGACAACAATGGACGGATCGGCCTGGGAGCTTCCTTCATTAGCACCAACTCTTCTTCCATCATCTTCCGTTCTAGCTTTTTATTTCCACCTCTGGACAAGTAATGTGGATACTTATTTCTCGCCTGCCTCTCTCTATTGACTTGAGCTTTTTCCTGTGACACAAAAACAAATAAAAATTAGCATACGATGTCAAGTACATTCAACTAAAAGATAAGATACGAAAGAAATTTTACAAGAAATTCAGGATTTTGCCGAGACGCCACAAACTCCTGCCAATCCTCTGGAGAAATGAAATCGTAGATCTTACACGGATCCTCGTTCCTCTTTGGCCCTCGAATGTACTTTCTTATCAGCTTATTCTTAAAGTCCTTCCATCGTAGACGAACTTCACCCATCCAATGCTTGTTCATCGCCTTATTGTTGGGGACATCGAACGTTTGCTGCAAGGTAAAAGAGAAGATCATTAATTACATATAAACTAATAAGACTAAATCAACAAATGCATTATGTGGAAAGTGATATATGAAAATTTGTGCCCAGATCAAGTCCTTTGCTTTTTGAGGAACCAATCTCCAATGAGGGTAGACAATGCGAACTTTGCTTCGAGCCAGATAGCCTAAATAGCTAATGAAATTGTCCTCCTCTTGACCAATTCGATTCATATTGGAATCAAACTCCACATGCAACCGCTTCTTTTGATTATCACGGTGTGCAATTAGCCCACCCATATGCGTGCTACCTCTACCCTTTCTTTTAACGGGTTGATCAACCCTATCACTCGATGACTCCTCTGAGCTCGACATATTCCTGTTCATCAAGGACAAATCAATGTTAGATAGGTTATTAAGTAATAAACAAGCAAATAATAAAGGAAAGACAAAAAAAATCAAGGATTGGAAGCAATAAGCACGTACCAAGCCAATTTAGAATAGGCACCTCCCAATTAATCACCAGCATAAAACAATGAGCATAACAACTACAAAATTTTCAGAATAAGTTGCAGCAACCACACTCTACAACCACTCAAAGCTGCATTTCAAGCAAGCTACAACCACTACAAACTAGAAAAATCCTATTACCTATTTTTTTTACTTTCTTCTTACAAAAACTAAAAGCAATCAGAATAAAAGAATCTAACTGGTGACATGTTGTCTTCTCCGCAAGTGTATTAGAATTTGGACTACAATATCTTTACTTTCAATTTTGGAGATAAAAAGTTATACAGCAAGCATAATGTTGAAGGAATAGGCTCCTCATAAACAAGAACATCCAACAGCTTATTCTTAATAAAAAGAGTTATGGATTAATGCTACTTGGTGAAGTGGACCCCTAGGATGGATATCATACTAAATGTTGGGAAGTTGTTGTATTTATTTAATTTTTTTAATGTATCAATGTTTTTATATTTGTAAAAGAAACTAGATACTACATTTAGATTATATGTTTTTCATTAAAAAGTATATCACAAGCCATGCAAAAGCCAAGCCATGGACTTTAGATAAGAATAGCATAAAACACCTCTACCTACACTTTATGTTCCAAAAAGCAATAAATCTAAAACATGAGAAATCCATAAATCAAAGAATTCAAGTAGAATCATTTTTAAGCAAAATAATTTATTAAGCAACCAATTCAAACATATCATAAACCACTCTCGAGAACACCCAAACAACCACAACTCATCAAGACATGAACAATTCCGACAGTATAGGATATGAGCTTCCTATAAGGTTTTCAACAAAGACTTCATCTTTATTTAGTTCCTACTAAGCACTTTGAATCTTTGGCATCCTTTCAATCAAAAGAAAGTATAAGTAGCATTAAGCTCAACAGAATTTCTATTATGCAAGGTGACATATCAATTAAGGAAACTAAGACAAAACATCACCAACTAGCAAGAAGCACATTACCGATTAAATGGGTTTTGGAATCAAAGAACAAGAGGAACGAACAAGCTTACTTGGTTTTGCGGGTTTCGATCGGGAAGGAGGCGGAGTGAGTGAGAGAGAGGCAGGAATCCTAATCAGAAGCAAAAATCCAGTCCATAAGCAAGAAGCATTAACGATTAAAATGGGTTATTAGGAATCAAAGAACTTAAGAATAAAGAACAAGCTTACTTGGGTTTACTTGGGTTTGGTGGGTTTCTTCGATCGGCAAAAAAGGCGGAGTGAGCGAGAGAGAACTATGATCAATGACGACGGCGGAGACGGAGGAGACGACAGCGGAGACGTACGGCAACGAAAGGACGGCCTTGGAGAATGAGCGAGACGAGAGTGTGAGTGAGGAGAAAATACGAGAGGATTTCGTGCGCTGTCAGAGTATGTGAGTGAGTGAGGGAAAATGAAGAGGCGCGTGTATATTAACCTAAAAAAAATGAATATAGGCGACCTGAATCAGATTTCAGGACGCCTATATTCCACTTTTGGCATTCTAAAATACATTCAGGTTGCCAAATTTTTCATATTGGCGTCCTGAATAGGCACCAGGACGCCAATATTTTTAATATTCGCGACCTGAATCAGAATCAGGTCGCCAATATTAAAATATTGGCGACCTGATTGTGATTCAGGTCGCCACTATTAAAATATTTATATTTTTTATATCATTCAAGGGTAAACCGCCCAAGGTCTGTATTTTGCCCATGATAAAATGGTTTTTAAGAGATTATATTTATTTTAGATTTTATACATTCAAAAAAAAAATAAAAAAATCTAAACCGCCCAAGATTTGGTGCTCATTGTTTATTTAAGCTCTCTTCTGTTCCATTTCTATCTGCTTCTTCGAACAATATTTGTGCTCTGCCATGCACCTTGGCTGACTCTTGTTGACCTATAAGATTTCTTTAATTCTAAGGATCAGCTTTTAAAATGCTAGAAAGTTTAAGGATTTTCAACAACAAAAAACCGGTATTGATTTATCCTCTTCTTCACAGTTTTGTATGGACGGATTCATGGATCCCTAGAAATGAGTAATGAAGTCGAGTACTCTATAGTTTATGTGTGTGTGTGTTAAAGATAGATTATGTAAATAATATTGCTTCATGATCTTTGGGTATATACGTTGATATAGTTACTTTCAATAAACAATGAGCACCAAATCTTGAATGAAACTTGATTGCCAAACAAATGTTGAAAATAAATGTTTTAAATTCATAAATTTGGGTAATAAATAGATCCTATATATTCATCATAATCTTTGGGGTATAAATTGATCATAATCAATATTATTTGTATACATTCTTATTTTCCTTAAGAAATTATATACTTATGCTATGAAAATGCAAAACCTCGAATTGGTTGACATTAGTTTACCTTGTCGCAAGTTCTCCCGGCCCCTTTCGTTGGACAAGCTGAAAACTTTATATATTCACGTTTTTAAATTTAATTTTATTTAATTTATGTACTAAAAACATACATATTCGAAATAAAGACACTATATAATTTTTATTTTAGAAATATTTTGTAACCGCGTATATGTAACTGCTACATGATCAATTAAAGGTACCTCATAATTTTCATTTCAGAACTAATCTAGAGAGATGTTCCCCATTAATGTGATTTTTTCGACAAAAGATTTTATTTTTTATTTTTATATTTTCGACATAAAAGATAAATATATATATATTTAAGAGAAAATAACACATATTTTTCTATAAATAATGAAATTTACTAGTTTTCTCTTAATATGTGTAAATTAATTACCTAGCTTTCTGTATTCAAAAATGGAGGGAGTAGTTATGTTTTCTCTTTTGCAAGTCTGACAAAATTGGAATAAATAATAAGATTTCACCTGCCAAAATTCATTGTTATAAGAAAATGGCTCAACAGCTTTCTGTATTTTTTTTGTGTTAATTTTTTTTATTTGATCAAGCTCAACAGCTTTATATGTAAGTTTTATAGAAATTTATTTGTTAAATATGGTAATTTTTGAATTTTGATGGATTTAATTTCAATTATATGGATTTAAAATACATTTAAATCAAATTGTTGTCAATTTTTTATATTTTAGTTATTTATTATATATTATTAATGTGTATTTAATAGTGAAAGTAAACTCTTACGAGTTTACAATTCGAGTTCACGATACGAGTTTACATCATTGTTACAAATTTATTTAAACTTGCAAATTTGACAATCTTGATTGTTGTCAAACTCGCGAGTTGACTCTCTGAGTTTACAGTTTTAACGTTTCTAATTTGCCAAATCAAGTCGAGTCAATGGTAAACTCATGATCGTTGTAAACTCAATTAAAATTACGAGTTTTTACACCAAGTTTACCATTTTTACGTTTCAAACTTACAAAACCGTGTTAACCACCCCTAAATATCTGTTAATTTTTTTTTGTTATCATGCTCAACAACTTTACATGTAAATTTTATAGAAATTTCTTTGTTAAATATGGTAATTTTTGAATTTTGATGCATTTAATTTCAATTATTTCGATTTAAAATATATTTAAATCAAATTGTCGTCAATTTTTTATAATTTAATTATTTATTATATATTATTAGTGCCTATTTAATAGTGAAAGTAAACTTTGAGGAGTTTACATCATTGTCACGAGTTTGTTTAAACTCTCGAATTTGACAACCTTGCTTCTACAATTTTCATACAGATTAGAAAAACTAAATTTCATCAAATCTATCATAAAATTCAATAACTTTCCAACTATACCTTTGTTTATTATACATAATACAAAATGATAATACATTCACTTCAAAACTTTAATGAGGTGCTTTATGAATAAGACAAAAAAAAAAATAAAAAAAATCATCCCATTCTACTTCATACTATATACATTGTTGTTAAACTCGTGAGTTGACTCTCAGAGTTTCCATTTTTATGTTTCCTAGTTTACCAAATCGATTCGAGTCACTGGTAAACTCATGATCGTTGTAAACTCGGTTAAACTTACGAGTTTATACACCGATTTTACCATTTTTACGTTTCGAACTTACAAAATCGTGTTAACTCACCCTTAAACTCGTGTTAACTTTTTTTATTTGATCATGTTCAACAGCTTTATATGTAAGTTTTATAGAAATTTCTTTGTTAAATATGGTAATTTTTTTAATATTGATAGATTTAATTTCAATTATTGGATTTAACATAAATTTAAATTAAATTGTTGTCAATTTTTTATATTTTAATTATTTATTATATATTATTAATATCTATTTAATAGTGAAAGTAAACTTGCACGAACTTACGATTCGAGTTCACGATACGAGTTTACATCACTGTCACGAGTTTATTTAAACTCGTGAATTTGACAACCTTGATTGTTGTCAAACTCGCGAGTTAATTAACTCTCTGAGTTTACAGTTTTAACGTTTCTAATTTACCAAATCGAGTCGAGTCAATGATAAACTCATGATCGTTGTAAATGTAACATCCCGTTTTCAAAAGCAGTATATTTCTTTTTCCATCAAAACATCATTTCAAATCATCGGAGTAGAGCAACGGAGCATAAGAGTAACTGATATTCATATTCAAAATGCCAACTGGCGGTACATTGATTCGAGAGTTTCTAGAAGAAAATAACAACAAGAGTGTCTTTCTGGCGATTCCCACGCCGTAGCAACAAAAGATGGTCTTCAACCGGGTTCCTATGCGGACTGCTTACTCTTCTCCTCGATCCTCGGTCCACCCGACCCTGAATCTATATTAAGGGCTGAGATCCGATGCATCTGGACCTCAGGTAACGGTTAACCTCATGTTTATATACACTATATATGTACGACAAACATTCAGAGAATTTTGGCAACATTTACTACGGTCAGACATAGGGTATACATATCAGATATGTATGGCAATAACAATTCAGTCGGATGCAAGGTTAAGGCACAACAAGAAATGTTCATGATCAGATATGCACGGCAATAACAATACAGTCGGAAGTATGTTAAGACACAACGGACAATAATACAGTCGGATGTAAGGCATGACAGACAGTAATACAGTCGGATGTAAGGCATGATAGACAGTAAGACAGTCGAATGTAAGGCATGAAAGACACTAGTATAGTCAGATGTGAGGCATGACAGACAGTAATACAGTCATATGTGAGGCATGACAAACAATAATACATACATGCATATAATAACCATCAGAGTTAGTGTTACTAGTACACGAACGTACCTTCGTTGACGGTAAACGGTACTTCTGTCGGAATACGGTACGACAGTAGGTCAGAACGTAATCAGAGATATCCTATACGGACAATAGCGCATTTATTAATGATCAAGCATTATGATGAACATTTTAGTCATAAATGACCATTTTACCCCTGACCCCAGAATTGGCGGAATTTCGCCAGAGCTTCGCTACTTTGACTCCCAACTTTCAGAAACTCAAATTCTACTATGTTTTTACCTTGTCAGGCATCTTTCAATGCAATGAGGCTTAAAAACAAGAATAGGAATTTCATTTCCTACTTCCTAGATCTAAGTAACATTTCTACTAAAACTACCAAACAAAAGACTAGAACTTAAAAGCTAAGGACCGAAGAACTTACCCGTGCAGAACTTCGCTACAACTTCTCCAAGCTCTTCCTTCTCTCTAAAACCTCTCTCTATTTCGAAATTGCTAAGGCAATTTGGTGTGAAGAATTGCAAAGAACTTGAAGGCTATTTATAGGAAAAGTTGAGGACAAAATGGTCATTTTCCAATTTCATCTAAGCCATTGGATCAAAGCACTTTTTGAAGCTCAAATCCTCACCTCTCCTTCCTCTTGGCCAACCTCCTTGCCTCTTTTGTCAACAAAATGACATCATCAAGGTGATGTCATCTACTTGTTCCATAAGTTTCCTACTGATAAAGTCCCCCGTTCGGTGTTCTAATCGCATAATCTTGAAGAATCTTAGAAATCCGGCCACATAGCCCTGAAGGTCTATTCTTCCTCTTTGGAAATATCTTGGTTAACTAAATTTTTGATCCTATTCAGGGCATTCCGTTGCCTGCCGAACATTTTCGGATAAACGTCTTCGGTTACGGAAATCGCTTCGGGTAATGTCAACTTCTGGACAAAATTACACTGAATCATAATATGTCCAGTTGTTAGCAACCTAATTCAAGGATTTTGAGTTAGGATTTATTTTCTATCGGTTCTTCTTTATCCTGTTTACCTTTTCACAAAATATCTTCTACTTTTTCAAAACTTCTCTACTAAGTCTTCTTTTTAATTTTCCTTTTCTTTTTCTTCATTTTTCTTTCTTAAAATTTCGGCTGCCCCTCCCCCAAAACGTTGACTTTTCAACCTTTTTTAATCACCTAGATTATGCCCTAGTTAACTTAATTAATAATTAATCCATTGGCTAATTAAACCCTTATATACCACCTTGTTCATTTCCTAAACAATTAGCCATTAAATACTTATCTAATCACTTACCAATTGTTGACAATTTTCTTAATTAGTATTAAACATTACCTCACAATTATTTTACTTACATTGGTATTTTATGTCCCATGTAAATATTAAAAATCATGGGGTCAATTATGGCCCCACAATCCTTTTTGATTTTTCTCCTTTAATTTTTCCAATGTTATAATTTATTAAATTGTCTAAATTAAGGACAATATTATTTCTAACTTTTAATAATTATTTCACTACCCTTTAGAACTTATCATAATATTTTTAGGCCATTTTACACCTCACAATGGCATTTTAGTAATTTTGGCACTATTATTTTTCCTAATTTTCAAGAGATTTTTCCTTAAGAAATACGATATTTATAACTCAATATTTGAGACCATATATTCACTTATTTCCTTTATCCTTTTTCTACTAAATTATGATACTTATCCTAGATCAGATTTTAGGGTATTACAGTAAACTTGGTTAAACTTAAGATTTTTTACACCGAGTTTATCATTTTTACGTTTTAAACTTACAAAACCGTGTTAACCCACCCTTAAACTCGTGTTAATTTTTTTATTTGATCATGCTCAACATCTTTACATGTAAGTTTTATAAAAATTTATCTGTTGAATATTGCAATTTTTTAATATTGATGGATTTAATTTCAATTATTTGGATTTAAAATATATTTAAATCAAATTGTTGTCAATTTTTTATATTTTAATTATTTATTATATATTATTAACGTCTATTTAATAGTGAAAGTAAACTTTGACGAGTTTACGATTCAAGTTCACGATAGGAGTTTACATCATTGTCACAAGTTTGTTTAAACTCACAAATTTGACAACCTTGCTTCTACAATTTTCATTCAGATTAGAAAAACTTTAAATTTCATCAAATCTATCATAAAATTCAATTACTTTCCAACTATACCTTTGTTTATTATACATAATACCAAATGAAAATACATTCACTTCAAAACTTTAATGAGGTGCTTTATGAATAAGACAGAAAAAAAAAATCATCCCTTTCTACTTCATACTATATACATTGTTGTCAAACTCGCGAGTCGACTCTCTGAGTTTTTCATTTTTACGTTTACTAAATCGAGTCGAGTCATTTATAAACTCATGATCATTGTAAACTCGATTAAACTTACGAGTTTATACACCGAGTTTACCATTTTTACGTTTCAAACTTGCAAAACCATGTCAACTCACCCTTAAACTCGTGTTAGCTTTTTTTATTTGATCATGCTCAATAGCTTTATATATAAATTTTATAGAAATTTCTTTGTTAAATATGGTAATTTTTTAGTATTGATGGATTTAATTTCAATTATTTGGGTTTAAAATACATTTAAATCAAATTGTTGTCAATTTTTTATATTTTAATTATTTATTATTTATTATTAATGTCTATTTAATAGTGAAAGTAAACTCTGACGAGTTTACGATTCGAGTTCACGATACGAGTTTACATCATTGTCACGAGTTTAAACTCACGAATTTGACAACCTTGCTTCTCACGTTTTCATACAGATTGACAAAAACTTTAAATTTCATTAAATCTATCATAAAATTCAATAACTTTCCAAATATACCTTTATTTATTATACATAATACAAAATGAAAATACATTCACTTCAAAACTTTAATCAGGTGCTTTATGAATAAGACAAAAAAAAAATCATCCCTTTCTACTACATTGTTGTCAAACTCGCGAGTTGACTCTCTGAGTTTTCGTTTTTACATTTACCAAATCTAGTTGTGTCACTGGTAAACTCATGATCGTGTAAACTCGGTTAAACTTACGAGTTTATATACCGATTTTACCATTTTTACGTTTCAAACTTACAAAATCGTGTTAACTCACCCTTAAACTCGTGTTAACTTTTTTTATTTGATCATGCTCAACAGCTTTATATGTAAGTTTTATAGAAATTTCTTTGTTAAATATGGTAATTTTTTTAATATTGATGGATTTAATTTCAATTATTTGGATTTAACATAAATTTAAATCAAATTGTTGTCAATTTTTTATATTTTAATTATTTATTATATATTATTAATATCTAATTAATAGTGAAAGTAAACTCGCACGAACTTACGATTCGAGTTCACGATACGAGTTTACATCATTGTCACGAGTTTGATTAAACTCGTGAATTTGACAACCTTGATTGTTGTCAAACTCGCGAGTTAATTAACTCTCTGAGTTTACAGTTTTAACGTTTCTAATTTACCAAATCGAGTCGAGTCAATGATAAACTGATGATCGTTGTAAACTTGGTTAAACTTATGAATTTTTACACCGAGTTTATCATTTTTACGTTTTAAACTTACAAACCCGTGTTAACCCACCCTTAAACTCGTGTTAATTTTTTTTGTAACATCCCATTTTAAAAGCGGAAATTTTTTTTCCCAATCAGACTAGAGCAATGGAGCGAAAGAGTAACTGATATATATATTCAAATATAAACCATAGTGTAACATTGTATGGATACAGTCATCCTACTGATTCAAAAGTAAGTACAAAAAGCGGAATAAAAATCCTCCGGCCAGCGGCCTAATCGTGCTTCTTCCCCCGGTCTCCAACTCTCGGTCCTCCGGACCCTGAAGCTGCAGCTGAGATCCAATTTACCGCATTGGATCTCAGGTAACGGTTAACCTTATGCTCAAACAATACAAGATACGGACAATGAGATATTCAAGAAAATACAACAGCATATCAGTACATAAGCATACAGCAGATGCATGATCATAATGACGACAGAACATAAGCACGGAGCAATATGCAGAGTCTCAAACAACAATAACAATAACAGCCTGCACATATCCAGTGCCACGATACCCACTCGTGTCCTCAGCGCTAGGAAAACATAACGGCATTATTATGACTATAACCCGTGTAAAACTGTCTGTATATCGGTCTACGAATGTATCTATAACATATATGTATTTAAGCAGCACAGGATTACTGTTAGAGTACGTGTCCGTACCTCCGTTGACAATATACGGTACTTCTGGTACGTTTTGACGAAAATTGCACTTTTGATGGAAACAGCGGGTTGACATCGGCACGTCAAACAGCGGAACGACAGCGGTTCAACGGAGGTTCGTGATCAAAAATTTCCTATAGGAATAATATCACATTTGTCAATATTTGACATCATAACAGGAATTTTAGGTACAAATTACCATTTGCCCCTATTCCCCTAATCGCCGTAATTTCGTCAGCGCTTCGCTACTTTGACTCCAACTTTCCAAAATTTTAACATACCTCTTCCTCCAACATATTTTTGAAATAAATATCATATCTACCCCTAAAACATGATATCTAAATCATACTTGAAAAACTAAAGATCTAACACTTCTACTATAACTACCAAAAGAACTTAAGACTAAAGACCGGAAAACTTACTCAGAGCTTCGCTGCAAACTTCCCCGGACTTCTTCCTCTTCCTCTTGCTGCTCCAATTTCGAACTTGGCTTGGAATTTTGGTGTGCAGAATGCAAATGGGGTGAAGTCCTATTTATAGGCAAAAACCTGTCACTATTCACACTTTACCAGACCGGATATCAACCGTCGGATCGCACTTGGATGAAGTGGCTCCATCTTGGCCCTCAAACCCCTCTTGACCTCCCCCCCCATAGGTGGCACAATGTGACATCATCTTTGATGATGTCACAGGTTTCTTTTTCCTTCCGGCTCGATAAAATTCCCCGATCAGTATACGAATCGCGTAATCTCGCAAAATCTCAAAAATCCGGAATAGACAATTTGAAGATATTTCCTTACTCATAAGAAATGTCTGGGTTAACTAAATTTTTGATCCCTTTTAGGTCTTCTCCGGCCCGACCGAAGATTTCAGAAAAACGTCGTCGGTTACGGAAATAACTTCCGGAATCATCAATCTCTGGACAAAAATTTACTGATTCCAAATATGTCCAGATATTTCTCAACTCATCCCCAGATGTTGAGTTATAATTTATTTTCTTCATATTCCAATTTGTGACTATATGCCTTTTTCACAGATTACCATTTTTCGTCTTATTCTCTAAGTATTCCACCGATCACGAAAATGACTTCTGGGACAGTCTACTTCGAGATAAAAATTCACTTATTAATAATCTTCTCTGACTTTAGAAACTTTGTCCATGGTTTTCTAGATAGAATTCAATTTCTATCGGTGGTCATTTATCATATTTGCTTTTTACATAAATTATATTAATATTATAATACAAGTTGCAACACTAATATCTAGATATTTTCCCTTTCATTCTTATCCTATTTTTCTTGCAAAATTTAGCTGGCCCTTTATTTATTTTTTTAATTAATATTATATATTTTAATTATTTAAAAATTATTTTATATAATTTTTTCACAAAATTCCCCTATTGGTCCATACATGTTTTTAGGCTTAAAATTACTTAACCTCATATATTTTTCTTCATATTTTCCAATTAATTAGCAAATATATTTTATGCTATTCTTAGCCATAAACCACTAATTATAGGGTTTTACACAGTTATCTTTGGAATTTCCTTTGTTTATGCTTAAGTAATTAGCCAATAATTACTTAATTAATTCCTTACTAATTGTTGATAATTTTCTTAATTAGAATAACTCATTACCTCACAAATTTTGCACTGACATGAGTCTTTTATGTCTCATGCATTAGTTTAGATTTTACGGGGACATTTTGGTTATCATAATACTTTTTTATTTTTCCCCCTTTATTTTTCCAAGGTTATATTTTATTAAATTACCAAAATTAGAGACAATATACTCTCTTAATTTTAATAATTATTTTACTTCCTCCTAGGATTTTTCATAATTTCCTTATGTCACTACAGGCACCTTAAGGGCGTTTTGGTCATTTTGACTCCTTATTCTTTTTCCCTAATTTCCAATAGATTTTTCCCTCATAAAAACGATAAATACAACATAGAAATTGAGACCATAATTTTATCTATCAGAAATAGCCATTTTATTTATCCGGGTATTACATTTTTTTATTTGATCATGCTCAACATCTTTACATGTAAGTTTTATAGAAATTTCTTTGTTGAATATTGCAATTTTTTAATATTGATGGATTTAATTTCAATTATTTTGATTTAAAATATATTTAAATCAAATTGATGCCAATTTTTTATATTTTAATTATTTAATTTATTATATATTATTAATGTCTATTTAATAGTGAAAGTAAACTCTGACAAGTTTATGATTCAAGTTCACGATAGGAGTTTACATCATTGTCACAAGTTTGTTTAAACTCACGAATTTGACAACCTTACTTCTACAATTTTCATTCAAATTAGAAAAACTTTAAATTTCATCAAATCTATCATAAAATTCAATTACTTTCCAACTATACCTTTGTTTATTATACATAATACCAAATGAAAATACATTCACTTCAAAACTTTAATGAGGTGCTTTATGAATAAGACAGAAAAAAAAAATCATCCCTTTCTACTTCATACTATATACATTGTTGTCAAACTCGCGAGTTGACTCTCTGAGTTTTTCATTTTTACGTTTACTAAATCGAGTCGAGTCACTTATAAACTCATGATCATTGTAAACTCGATTAAACTTACGAGTTTATACACCGAGTTTACCATTTTTACGTTTCAAACTTGCAAAACCATGTTAACTCACCCTTAAACTCGTGTTAGCTTTTTTTATTTGATCATGCTCAACAGCTTTCACTACTAGAAAAATGTTAAATAGCGACGGATTTTCCGTCGCAAAAAATTCAATTTGCGACGGACTCGAAAGTCCGTCGCAAATTGCGACGGACTCGAAAGTCCGTCGCAAATTGCGACGGACTCCCCCGTCCGTCGCTGGAAATTTGCGACGGAATGATGAGTCCGTCGCAAATATGGTGCGACGGACTGGCGAGTCCGTCGCAGTATATTTGCGAAGGACGGCTGGTCCGTCGTAATTTTTTTTTTGCGACGGACCGTGGATCCGTCGCAAACCGTCGGTGGTTTGCGACGGATCCAAGGGATCCGTCGCAAAAAGGCGGACAAAAGGTCCGCCTTAGGGTCCGTCGCAAAAGTTTGTTTTGCGACGGACCCAATTCCGTCGCAAAACACTGTTTTACGACGGAATTTTGGGTCCGTCGCAAAACCACACTTAACCCCCCGATTTTTCACTCACTCTCACACGGTTTTCTCTTCTCACTCACGCCTTACGCTTCTCTCGCCTGCGTTTCTCTCTTTCCGGTTGTAAGCTCGGTCGGTGACTTTCGGCATCGTCTCCTCTTCTCCGATCGATCGCCCGGCGCCATTCCCTTTTGTTCCGACCGATCAGTTTCCGGCCTCTTTTCTTCTCTTCTTCACTAACCGCATTTCAAGTAAGCTACCTCTCTTCTTCCTCTTTTTTTTTTCTACATATATATGGGTGGATTTGATATTCTTTTTTGTTTTTTGTTAAGTATTATGTTTATTTATGATAATGTATGATAATATTTTGTGTTAATTCTTTGATGTTGATGAAATTATATATGATTGATTCTTCATTTTTTATATTTAGAATATTAATGTTGTTTATAGTGTTTTTTGTATGTATGATAATGTTTGATCATATTTTGTATCATTATTTGTTTATAGTGTTTTTTATTAGTGGGTAATGATACATAAGTCTATATAAATAGGATGATTTTGAATTATATATAGATTAAAATGTAGTTATTATGTATATAGATTAGTGTATGTAAATTAAAATGTATATGGTATTCATAACCTTCAAATGAGAAAAATAATTTGTAAAAAGTGAAATTGATAAATTAGAGAATAAATTAATTAACATAATTTGTATGAAATATGTATGTTAGTAGAAAATTATAAGTTACATGATTTTAAAGAAGAAAGATAAGAGAATTAATTAATTAATTAACATAATTTGTATGAAATGTGTATGTTAGTAGAAAATTATAAATTACATGATTTTAAAGAAGAAATATAAGAGAATTAATTAATTAATTAAGTAATTAACATAATTTGTTTGAAATATGTATGTTAGTAGAAAATTATAAATTACATGATTTTAAAGAAGAAAGATAAAGAGAATTAATTTATTAATTAATTAACATAATTTGTATGAAATATGCATGTGTTAGTAGAAAATTATAAATTTGATAAGAGAATTAATTCATAACAATGACTGTGGATAATTTAAAAAATATTGCATTTAAATTTTTTATTTGAATTTTTTTATATATTTGTGGCATGTTGAGATGTTAATTCGGTTAGGAACTGAATTAGATAGGAAGTATGGAAGGCAACCATGATAGAAGTTGGATGTACAATCGTCTAACTGATAAAAGAGAACTAACGCAAGCATTCTTGGCGGGTTTGGAAGAGTTCATCCAATTTGCTTTGGCGAATTCAAATAATTCAAGTAGGGAGATCAGGTGTCCGTGTGCCAAATGTAGGTGTTTAAGATTTAGGGATACGGGCAATGTCAAAATTCATTTGTGTCAAAAGGGATTCATGAAAGATTATGAATGTTGGGAATGTCATGGTGAAGTCCGACAGACACCGAGTGGCTATTACGGGGACAGTAGTCATCGAGAAAACCTTAATCAATATGAGCAATTGGTTATGGATGCCGCGGGACCGTCGATCGGCCAATATTTTGATCCCGTTACTCATGCTGAGTCGTCATACATGGGAGAGGAGACCGGTACACATAATCAATCATCGTACATGGGAGAAGATCCTAATCCAGAAGCCGCTAGGTTCTATAAAATGCTTCAAGATGCGCAACGTCCTTTATGGGAAGGTTGTGAACACATTGAAAATAGTGAATATTCATCGCTATCGGCTACCCTAGCAACACTAAGCTTGAAGACTGATCACCATATGAGTGAGAGGAATTACAACGAAATGATGCAAATCATGAGTAAGGTTGTTCCCAAAGACAATAATTTGCCGAAGGATTTTTATCAAGCAAAAAAAAGGTCAAAGAGCTTGGCCTTGGATGTGAAAAAATCCATTGCTGCCCCAGAGGATGTATGTTGTATTACAAGGATGATGCTGAACTGACCAATTGTAAATTTTGTGGACATGACAGATATAAAGTTGTGGGGAAAGGAAGGAAAATGACCCGTCATGCGTTAAGCAAGATGTGGTACTTTCCTCTGGGTGCCAAGACTTACGAGATTGTATGCATCGAACAAACATTGCTCACATGAGATGGCACCGGAGCATCGTAGGGATGAAAACTTTGTGACGCATCCATCCGATGCGGAAGCTTGGCGTAAATTTGATGAGGCGAATCCTTTCTTTGCTATGGATCCCCGTAATGTCCGTCTTGGTCTATGCTCGGATGGGTTCGCTCCTTTCAACAATACGGGCAGGACTTATTCCTGTTGGCCTGTCATTGTGACTCCGTACAACCTCCCACCTTCTATGTGCATGAGAAGAGAGTTTTTCTTTCTTAACGCGTTAATCCCTGGGCCATCCAACCCAAAAAGAAGATAGATGTGTACCTCAGGCCTTTGATAGACGAGTTGAAGATGTTGTGGAGTGAAGGGGTTCTTACGTATGATATATCATTAAGTCGAATTTCACCATGCGGGCTGCCTTAATGTGGACCATAAATGATTTCCGCATATGGGATGTTGAGTGGGCGGCAAACGTCGGGGAAGCTTGCATGCCCGGTATGTCTTGAAGAGAACATGGGTTTTAGCTTGGCACACAGTCGCAAGGTCAGTTGGTTTGATAGGCATCGGCGATTCCTACCCCCCGATCATCCGTGGAGGAGAAATAGAAAAGACTTCACGCGGAATGTTGTCGAACGAGCAGAGCAACCCCGTCGTTTAAGTGGCCAAGAAATATGGGACAGAGTCAAGTACATTCAAAGTGTCGAAGAGGGGGCTGCTTCCAGGGAACCTGAGGGATACGGCGTTGATCATCATTGGAACAAACGCAGCATCTTCTGGGAACTACCATATTGGAAAGATCAATTGTTAAGACACAACCTCGATGTCATGCATATTGAGAGGAATGTGTTTTGCAACATTCTGTACACCGTGATGGACACCAAGGGCAAGACGAAGGACACAGTCAACGCAAGACGGGACATAGAAGCGATATGCAGAAGGCCTGCTTTACATTTGGTGGGGAGTGGCACGGGACGGACTTCCAAACCTAGAGCGCCGTACACATTCAACAAACAACAGAATTTGGAACTGTTGCAATGGGTTAAAGATCTGAAACTGCCAGACGGTTATGCGTCAAACATGAAAAGATGTGTCGACATGCACGAGGCGAAGTTATTCGGCATGAAGAGTCATGATTGTCATGTTTTCTTCCATAGATTGTTGCCTTGGGCCTTCAAAGCACTTCCGAAGCATATATTGTCTATTCAGACGGAATTTTCCATGTTCTTTAGAGAAATTTGTGCTTCTGAGCTTAATGTTGAAAAGTTACGGCACCTGGAGGCGAGCATGCCCATAACTCTATGCAAGTTAGAGATGATATTTCCTCCTAGCTTGTTTGACTCAATGGAACATTTGCCCGTTCACTTGGCCTACGAAGCAAAGGTAGGAGGCCCGCAACAATATAGATGGATGTATCCGTTTGAGAGGTAATATATATATTTCTATCGCGCTGTTATTAATTGACCGACACGGTACTTTAGTTTATAAATACCTTTGATATTCCATTGTAGGTTTTTACGGACACTTAAGCACAAGATCAAAAATCCAAGGTACGTTGAAGGATCTATCGTTGAGGCATATATAGTCGAAGAGGCCGCAAAATTTGCGTCATACTATTATCCCCCTGAAATGATGTCAAGATGGAGAGGGGTACCTCGCAACGATGATGCCGGTGATACGAGGGATCAAAAATCAATATTTAATTTTCCGGGGCGAGTCGTGGGAAAACGTTCGAGGTCAACTCTTGACGGAAGAGATAAGCGAGTAGCGGAGTGGTACATTCTAAACAACTGTGAAGAGGCCGCCCAGTATTTAAAGTAAGATTTCTTTTCTTTTTGTTGTTACGGTAAGTATTCCAGTATTAACTTCATTTTTTTTTTCTTACAGTTACTTCTCTAATTCGGTCCGATCGGCAAATCCTTCAATGTCAGGATCCGAAGTTGACCAATTCACGAACTCTGAGTTTCCAAAATGGCTTCGATCCTACTTCGTGGAAAATCCATCAGATCCCAATGAAGTTGCGTGGAGTTTGTCTTATGGAGCTGCAATTAGTGTTACCCGGGACATAATTCAACCGAGTTACCCGTGGGACAAGGTAGTGACCCTTTTCAAATGTGAGTGGTTTGATAACAATCCGCGTGGGACAAAAATGGACAAACATGGAAATATTGAGATCCACTGGACAAGGAGATATACGGTTGGTTATGACCCATTCATCCTTGCTCAACAGGCGGAACAAGTTTACTATACATCATACCCCACATCCCGCCCAGGCTGGAGGGGAGTTATTAAAACCAAAGCACGAAATATTATACCAAAGTCGAAAGAGCCGAAATCAAATGACGGTATGGCTGAACCGTTCCAAGCTGATGTGGAACATGTACTCCCCATAAACATCTTCGATGACGAAGTACCAAGCAATCTATTTGATTCTGCTGCGGGGTTAGAATTAATTCCTATACAAATTGACGATGAGGAATCGACGATGAGGCGAAGTGATTTACTCGATAGTGAATCGGAGTTCGACGACTATGAGACCTCCTCGAGAGGAAGACGTGCAAGCAAATGTTGATGAACAAGAATCGTCCGATTGATTTCGTTAGTTCTTTGTTTGTGATGATCTGTTATACTACATACTTTGTTAATATGCTCTTGTCATATTAACTAAATAACTTATTGTTATATATTTTTGACATTATGTCTATAAGTGTTTAGAGATGGAGCATCTAGGAGGACGTTCGGGTAGTGGACGGGGTAGTGGTCGAGCCCAACCCCGTCCTATCGAGGGGTAGGGCGACGTCATCTCGCTCCTTATGGAGGTAGAGGGTCCAGCGCTTCCCGATATGCCGTCCTTTGATATGTCATCTTCACCGTCTACATATTTGTCATCTTCACCATCATTTGTATATGTCGTCATCACCGTCTACCCCCACCGATCCACAAGCAAGGGGGATCACAGTTTACAATATAATTTATCTGGGGCTCCAGAGATCCTTCGACATGGAAGCTTTGGATCCGTCCTGACGGCGTCGGGTAAGTCATGCCAAGTTACGAAACTAAATGTTACAATTTACTTTTCCAGTTGGTTTGTATGGTAATATTTGCATGATGTCCTCTCTCATCAGATTTGAGCCTCATAATGAGGTAAGGGAGTTCATCTCGGCCCAATTATTCCGTAATTACAACCATCCTTGGGCCAAGTGGACAGACATTCCTAGCACTATTCGAGATGTTTGGTTCGATGAGTTCTTGGTAAGTTTTTTGTTTTATGGTTATTTAATTAAGTACTTTTAAAATTTGGAGCACTAATTGTTCGTTATTGATTTTCAGCGCCAGCATATGACGTTGCCTGAACATCGTGCAGAAGTGAAAGTAAATTATAATCATAAGGGAGGCCGGTATTGACTCAAAAGCTTTATGGCTTGAGAAATAAAAGAGGCAAGAAAGACTGGATTTCTCAGGACACTGTAGACGAATTAATGCAGAATTGGGCCACAAATGAACAGTTTCAAAACATGAGCACGAAAAATAAGCAAAACAGGGCGAAAATGGAAGGACCGTCATATGCTGGCGGCTGCATTCCTATTAGTGAGCATCGACGGAAAATTGTAAGTACACATTATTTTCTATTTAGGTATTTGATATTTTGTACTTTGAAGTAATTAATTAAGGTCATCATCTGCGTTTGCAGGTAGAGTCTGGGAAGTTCCTGAAGGATCAATTGAGTGGGCTACCTTTGAGCGACCCATTCCCGGCAGTCTGAAGGGAGTGAGAGACAATGGATTAGCCAAAGGGCGCAGCAAGTAGCGGTTAGACATTTATTGCCTTTATTACTTGTTTTATGCACCACCATATTTATTTCATTTTACATGTCTTATAAGCTATGTATTTTTGTGCTTGTAGGAATCCTTTCAGAAGCTGTCGCAGGAGAGAGAGTCGCAGCTTGGGGCTGGCCCCACATCCTCTCAGTCCGACAATGAGAGTCTGTTCTTTGAGGCCGCAGGCGGATTTAACAAGAAAGGGAGAGTCTTTGGATACGGTGCCTCTGCTGGCCGACTGAAGCAATCAAAGCGCTCCTCATCCAGCACTGAAGGTGTTTCTCCAGGTACACGTAATACATTTGATATTGATAATTTCCATTCTCTTGTCCATTCAAATGAAGTACAAATAATAAATGTACTTCATAATGTTTTTGCAGATGAGCTGAAGAAGATGAAGGCGTTAGTGGAGGAGCAAGCAACACAGATGAGTCAGCAACAGGACATCATGAGGCAGGAGATGCTTCAGGAACGGGAGAGGATGGAGCAGGCGATGAATCAGGAACGGGAGAGGATGGAGCTTGCGATGCAACAGGAACGGGAGAGGATGCGACATCAGATGGATCAGCAAGCGGAGATGATGAGACAGATGCAGCTTCAACTCCTGTCTCTAATGACACAAAAGGGTTCGGGGTCGGCTCCTGGTGATGATGACCATGCGGGTGATGATAACCATGATCACAATGCTGATGTTTAGACTACTTTTTTAGTATTTGTTCCTTACAACATTATTATATATATATATTTTTCTCTATTTAAACTCTTTTTATTATATTCATGATACTTTTGCATTCAATTTTCAAGAAAAAAAATTAAAAAAAATAAAACAATTAAAAAAATTTAAATTTAAAAAGATTCAAAAATTTAAAAAATAAATAAATAAAAAATAATTTTTTTTTTAATAATTTTGCTACGGAAATGGTTTCCGTAGCAAATTGCTACGGAATAGCATTCCGTAGCAAATTGCTACGGATTGCTATTCCGTAGCAAATTGCTACGAAATGAGATTCCGTAGCAATTTGCTACGGATTGCATTCCGTAGCAATTTGCTACGGAATATCAATCCGTAGCAAATTGCTACGGAATCTCATTCCTAATTGCTACGGATTTAAAATTCCGTAGCAAACTTTGCTACGGAAAAAAATCCGTAGCAAATTGCTACGGATTTGAATTCGTAGCAAATTTTCTACTGAGAATTTAAAATCCGTAGCAAAAATTGCTACGGAATTTAAATCCGTAGCAATTTGCTACGGATTTTTGAAATCCGTAGCAATTTGCTACGGGGTTTTTTGCTACGGAAAAAATCCGTAGCAAATCCCGTAACAAATCGATTTTGCTACAGAATTTTGGCATTTTTCCGTAGCAAAATCGATTTGCTACGGAATTTTTCCGTAACAAAAATCAATTTTTTTTGTAGTGTTTATATATAAGTTTTATAGAAATTTCTTTGTTAAATATGATAATTTTTTAGTATTGATGGATTTAATTTCAATTATTTAGGTTTAAAATACATTTAAATCAAATCGTTGTCAATTTTTTATATTTTAATTATTAATTATTTATTATTAATGTCTATTTAATAGTGAAAGTAAACTCTGACGAGTTTACGATACGAGTTTACATCATTGTCACGAGTTTAAACTCGCAAATTTGACAACCTTGCTTCTCACGTTTTCATACAGATTAAGAAAAACTTTAAATTTCATTAAATCTATCATAAAATTCAATAACTTTCCAACTATACCTTTATTTATTATACATAATACAAAATGAAAATACATTCACTTCAAAACTTTAATGAGGTGCTTTATGAATAAGACAAGAAAAAAAACATCCCTTTCTACTACATTGTTGTCAAACTCGCGAGTTGACTCTCTGAGTTTTCGTTTTTACATTTACCAAATCTAGTCGAGTCACTGGTAAACTCATGATCGTGTAAACTCGGTTAAACTTACGAGTTTATACACCGATTTTACCATTTTTACGTTTCAAACTTACAAAATCGTGTTAACTCACCCTTAAACTCGTGTTAACTTTTTTTATTTGATCATGCTCAACAGCTTTATATGTAAGTTTTATAGAAATTTCTTTGTTAAATATGGTAATTTTTTTAATATTGATGGATTTAATTTCAATTATTTGGGTTTAAAATACATTTATTGTTGTCAATTTTTTATATTTTAATTATTTATTATTTATTATTAATGTCTATTTAATAGTGAAAGTAAACTCTGACGAGTTTAGATTCGAGTTCACGATACGAATTTAAACTCACGAATTTGACAACCTTGCTTCTCACGTTTTCATACAGACTAAGAAAAACTTTAAATTTCATTAAATCTTCATAAAATTCAATAACTTTCCAACTATACCTTTATTTATTATACATAATACAAAATGAAAATACATTCACTTCAAAACTTTAATGAGGTGCTTTATGAAAAAGACAAAAAAAAAATAAAAATCATCCCTTTCTACTACATTGTTGTCAAACTCGCGAGTTGACTCTCTGAGTTTTCGTTTTTACATTCACCAAATCGAGTCGAGTCACTGGTAAACTCATGATCGTGTAAACTGGGTTAAACTTACGAGTTTATACACCGATTTTACTATTTTTACGTTTCAAATTTACAAAATCGTGTTAACTCACCCTTAAACTCGTGTTAACTTTTTTTATTTGATCATGCTCACCAGCTTTATATGTAAGTTTTATAGAATTTTCTTTGTTAAATATGGTAATTTTTTTAATATTGATGGATTTAATTTCAATTATTTGGATTTAAAATAAATTTAAATCAAATTGTTGTCAATTTTTTATATTTGAATTATTTATTAATAATGTCTATTTAATAGCGAAAGCATTGTCACGAGTTTATCTAAACTTATGAGTTAATCTCTATTTAATAATGAAAGTAAAGAGTCATTACTGTCACAATTTCAGGAATTTGACAACCTTGTATATCTCTCACTTCTTTCCCACCCACAACTAATAATGCAACATCACTGTGTGATCATCGTTGGAGCAGGTCCTTCTGGCCTCTCTGTGGCAGCATGCTTAACAAGACGATCTATTCCCTTCATAATCCTCGAAAAGGACGACTGTTTTGCTTCTTTATGGAACAAATATTCGTACGATCGTCTTCACTTTCACCTCAGAAAGCAATTCTGTGAGCTTCCTCACATGTCATTCCCACAGTCTTATCCTTAGTATGTGCCAAAGAAGCTGTTCTTACAGTACCTAAATGACTATGTGTCACAATTCAGGATCAATCCTCTCTACCGCAGGACGGTGGAGAGGGCGGAGTACGATGAGGGTGGCCAGAAATGGAGGGTGGAAGCTAGGAATGGGGATTCCGCCTAGGTGGAGGACTACTCCGGGAGTTTTCTGGTGGTGGCCACCGGAGAAAACAGCGAGCCTTTTGTGCCAGCGGTGGAGGGACTAGGTGGGTTCAAAGGGAGAGTGATTCATTCAACTGAGTTCAAGTCAGGGGAGGAGTTCAAAGATGAGCATGTTCTGGTGGTTGGATCTGGTAATTCTGGTATGGAAATCGCATTGGACCTGGCCAACCACGGAGCCAGAACTTCAATCTTGATCCGAAGCTCGGTAATATATATCATTTAATTTTTTTTTTATTTTATCATCGGTGGTTCGGGTTTGTGGCTGTCATTTAATTTCTTTTACATATAAGATGAGCTGATAATATTTGTGTGTTTTAGACACAACTTGTTTCTGATGAGTGTGGGGTTGAATTAATTATTAATGCAGGTACATTTGCTATCAAGGGAGATGGCGAATCTGGGACTGACGCTGTTGAAATATTTGCCTTTGAACATAGTGGACTCTCTTTTGGTGATTCTTAGCAAAATGATTTATGGGGATGTTTCAAAATTTGGGATCAAGAGGCCTCAGGAAGGTCCTTTCTTCTTGAAGGTCAAGTATGGTAAGTATCCAGTCTTTGATGTTGGAACGTTCCAGAAGATCAAATCTGGGGAGATTCAGGTAACCTTATGTTGGCTTTCATTTATTTACCATTTCTTGTTCTTGCTTGATTTTGCTTCTTCCATGATCGAAACATAAATTGAATTTAACTAAAACATGAGAACGCAGGTGATTCAAGAAGAAATAGAAAGTCTGGAGGGAAACGAGGTCGCGTTTAAGAATGGCGGGTCGCAACCATTTGACACCATCGTTTTCTGCACCGGCTTCAAAAGATCAACGCACAAGTGGCTAAAGGTATGAGATTCAAGTTCAATCCAGCTGATTCACCTTTAAATTTTAAGATTTGTTGATCTTAATTGCGTTACAATATTATATTCATGAAGAATCTGATAATCATGTGGCCTGCTTTTTGATAGGGGGATGATTATCTCTTGAATGATGATGGGATTCCCAAGCTTAACTACCCCAACCATTGGAAGGGAAAGAATGGTTTGTATTGCGTTGGGCTATCAAGAAGAGGCTTTTATGGAGCTTCGGAAGATGCTGAAAATATAGCTGCCCATATTAGCTTCACTGTGTCATACAACAAAATGTTAGATTTATTATATGAGAATGTTTAATCCAAGTATAGGCTCTGAATATGCAAGTTCATGTGCTTGACAGAAACTTCAGTGTCTGCGAAACTGAAACAGAAATAAATGAAATTATAGTGTATTACATCAATGCCATCCAGGCCTATCTAAGAACAACTCTTGTGTGCACTACGTCTCCCTAAAAAACAAAAAAATACTAGTATACATGGAAAATCGTAATCAACTACAGGAGGGAGCAAGAAAGAAAGAAGGGAAAGTATGTAAAATAAATAATAATTTTCTCACCCATCCATAAAAAAGGAAAAGCAAGTACTTTAGACATTGGGGCGAGAATACTGGAGGAAAAAAATAAAATAAAATTATCCCTTCTAGTGTGACATCCTAAATTTTGGGGATTAGGAATAATAATTTTTATTTGAAAATTAAGAATTTATTTTGGGAATATATTTGATAACCAAGAATTAGGGGTAAAATAGAAATTTTTGTCATTACAAATTAGAAGTGAAGTTAGACCAATGCAAAGCCCATTTTATCTTTTACTTATCTCCCATCATATAATTCGTGCTTCATTTCCTTCACATAGCCTTTTCTTCATCATTCAATTAAATAGCCAATTGGGCCAACACGTACACACTCATTTATTAGGCTGCAACCCAATTAGTAGAACACACTAAAACAACCAGCACTACTAGTAGTGCAGTGGTATTGGGAATTGTTTCCCCCCCTTAGGTCCTGAGTTCGATCCCCCCTCCCCTCGCCTTGTATCAAAAAAAAGAACACACTTAAACATTCAATTCATTTCCCTCACATGCGCAAATATACTCCGGTTATTAACGGAATCAGTTTCCCTGCCTGTCCTTTGGACAGGCAGGGAGAGCTTAGCTCTTCTGGGCCGTCCAGATGAGATCTGGACGGTCCAGATTTTTAATTATTTTTTGTTTTTATTTTTTTATATGAAAAAATCATTTTTTCACAAAATGTTAGTTGAGAGATTATCTTTATTTTAGATTCTCTACCCATTAAAATTATTTTAGATAAAAAATAAAAAAGTAAAAAAAAATCAGATCTGGACGGTTTAGAGCTTGTCCGTAGGACAAGCACCGAACCGGGTTCCGGTTATTAAGGAGCTTGTCCGTACGGACAAGCTCTGGACCGTCCTGATTTGATCTGGACGGTCCAGATCTGATTTTTTTTTTACTTTTTTATTTTTTCTCTAAAATAATTTTAATGGGTAGATAATCTAAAATAAAGATAATCTCTCAACTAACATTTTAAAAAAAAATGATTTTTTCATGTAGAAAGAAAATAAAAACGAAAAATAATTAAAAAAAATATGGACCGTCCAGATCCCATCTGGACCGTCTAGATGGACCAGCTCTCCCTGCCTGTCCTTTGGACAGGCAGGGAAACTAGTTCCGGTTATTAACAGCTCACTCTTCCTGTAACTATTTTTCCGCCACCTTACTTCGCGAGTTTATTCTTCCGACAGCTTATCGCACCAATCCTTCATCTTCTGCCACCTCACTCCTCACATGCACCTACTCCTCTATTTCCCTTATTTCTCATGCCATTTCGGTCAAACACAGAGACACACACCCACACATTCACCTCTTCCATTTAATCATTCCCATTCGGCCCAGTTATCTGCGGAAACAGAGGGCGTGAATTGAGAACTGAGAAACGCTGAGGGGAGAGCTCACCGGAAGAAGAAGAAGAAGAAGAAGAAGAAGAAGAAGCCGAGCATTGCAAGCAAGTTTGGGTTCCGGTTTAGGTGAGTCTTTGAGCCTCATCATTGTAGCTTCCGTGTTTCTGCTTAATGGGTTGCTGATTTAGGGAACTGAATCAAAAGAAGTTTGAAGCTTAAGTAATGCATGCATGTGTTTATAGGTTCTGATTTGTTATTGAGGAATCAGAAGCTTACTGTTTCAGTGCATGTGTACGAATCATTGGGGGAAAGTTGCAATGATATACATGCATGTGTTTATGGTTCTGTTTTTGGTGATAACTGAATCGAACCTCTTCTGTAATGAGTATGGCTGTGACCTCTTTAATATAAAGATAAGGGGAAGTATAACACGATTATAGTGGTAATTTAAGGATGTTGTTAAAGCCAAAAACTATGACTGGGTGGGTGAAGGGTGTTGAGAATTATAAGGGTTAGTAGTCTAATGATATTGAAACAAGCTTAAAAAGAGTTATCATGGGTGCTGTGAATTTACCTTCCATGTTTCGATTAGTGAAGGTTCTAAAGAGAAGGATTAAGTAGCTGAAGCTGTCAGCATTATTTTTGTCTTTGGAAATTTCACTTTTGCAATCCGAACACTGAGTTCTGAGTTAGGCAAAGACAGGGAAATTGACCTCTTTTTCCCATGAAATTTTGTGAACATGTAGTAATCTCTTCAACGTTTAAATTGACCTTTGGATCACCTAAAAAACGGAGGTCCATAACTCTAGTTATAATTTCTGGAAGTTGAGCTAAAAATTTGGGAAATTTTCGGTATGGTTCTGGAGTAGTAAAATGGCGTTGCATGTCGGACCTAGTAAACGAAGTCCTGAAAATGTGAAATTTTCCAGATATGTAGTATATATATAGGGCTTTAATTTGATAGGTAATTTGTCGAATTCCAATAAGTATTGAAGGAGTTATAAATTTTCAAAGATTAGTCAAGAAACCTGAAAAATTCTGGACATTGGTTATGTATTTCGAAGTTTGGAAATTTTCTCGGCCATAAATCAACTTGGTGGCTTTAATTTATGAAAATAGACTTATCAAGGAGTAAGTAGAAATTGGAATCACTCCATTTGGAGTTATATCGGTCGAGTTATGAATGTTCTAAATTCTCAAAAAAGTTAAAAGGCTGAATTTTTTATAAGTCTTAGAATAGTCACATAAGTTGTTACTTATGCTTAACCTTTAAAGTAAATGTTTCTTTTGATAAAATGAAAGGTTAAATGGTTGAGATGATAATTATCCTATAGTGAATAGTATCTAATCAAATAAGTCACAATGAGTATACATCTCTAGTCATAAGGATACTAAAGGATAAGTATTTTAGGGTGGTTAATGGCCCATTTTCCATATCAATGATAATTATAGGAAAAGATACTTGCTCAAGCGTAAAGGCTAAGCTAAGCAGAAGGAACCTTGTGGAAGGTGCAGTTCGGTAAGACCAACAGGTAGTAACTATAATCTCACATTCTTTGCATTGCTATATATGTTTTTGTATACCATACTTGTATGTCCCGCCTTTATGGCCAGGACCACTCGTGGCTCGATTGAGCGGAAGGGCCGACCATGAGGCTAGCTTCCCGGTGGTTAGGCAGGGCCTAGTGCATTCATTATTTTTGGTATTGAATTGCCAAAATGAATTTCCTTGCGCTAAGGTATTTTAAAATCATTGAATGAACACAGTATTACAAGTTGCATTTGGTATGTAATACTTGTGGTTTGAATTTGAATTTGAATCTTGAAATTGAATTGGAACTTGAATTTGAATTTGAATGCTTTATATGCTGTGTGGACTGGTTTGTTTGGTTGATTTACATATATACCGCATATGCTTGAATTTGAGATTAACTTGTTACTCTGGGATTCATTCATTTGAATCTCATGACCTTCCAATAATCCAGGTCGGGGACAATCTAGTAAGCAAGGTTCCAGGAGCAAAGGGGTAGAAATCACTTGACCGTAAGAAGGTGGTGGTGTTGATAGAGCAGAAGAATCTCTTGTGATATACCTTCTGTATTTAGTTATTTATATTTCCTTATGACTTAGCTAGTATTTTGAAATAGCCGTATATGGCTACTGGGATGTATATATTTAATTAGATACATATGGTCACATAGACGTAGAACCTATATATGTATATATTGCTACAAGTACTGGGCAAGTATGTCACGAGCCCATAATGTGATGAATGGATAACCGAGTCGTAAAGCACAAGGTTAGATGTAATAATAAGAATTACTCTGATGAAATCTAACCAGGACTAAGGATATATGTGTTTTTAATAAAGAGATTGAACCACTGACTAGAAGTTTTGAAAGTTTTGAATTTTTAGAAAGCCCATTTGAACTATAATTTTGGAAACTACGAATGGGTTAAGTTTTGAAATATTTTTATACAAAGTTTTATTTCCCAGAATCAAACCTGATCCAGTGATTTAAATTCTTTGTTAATTAATATATTAAACTAGTATTTGAAAGATGTCACCCATAACAACAGTGGGGTGTTACATCTAGCATGCCCGCAGGTAAGAATCTAGATTGATCAATTTTCGTGTTTTTTTTTTTTTTTTTTTTTTTTTGCTAAGAATCAATTTTCGTGTGTTCCCATCAAGGTTAGTGTAACATCCCCATTTTCCAAAAGCAGTATAAAATTTTTTTCCATATAAAATCATCAGAGTAGAGCATTTGAGCGGAAGAGTAACTGATATATATTTATAAACAGCCGTAAGTCTGGCTGGTTACAACTACGGTACAATAACCGAGTATTTCAAAAATAGATAATAACAAAAGGGAAACTTCCGCTGAAACATCGAAAGGAAGTCTTGGTAGAACATATCTACGCGAGTGCTTGTCTCTCTCCTCGGCCTCGGGAGCACGATGCTATATTAAGTGAGATCCGCACGGATCTCGAGGTATCGTTAACCTCATATTTACGGACACAACATATGGACCACAGAGACAATCATATCAACAACAGTATATGTGCACTCATCGCCCAAAGCATGCATACATATATCGCCCAATAGCATGTATACATATATCGCCCAAAAGCATGCAGATATATCGCCCATAGCAAACATGAACATATAAACAGCACATAGACATACCACAGCTATAAGCTATCACATACAATACACCTAGCACATACATGCATACCATAAACATCGGATTAGTGTTCTGATCTGCGACGTGCCTTCGTTGATGTTATTCTAGCACGTTTTACGGAACCGTACTTCCGACGCAAGCTAAAACCAGCGTCGGACATCGGTAGGTCAAAACGTATTCAGGGATATCCTATCAATATAACAACGTACTTGTTAAGGATATATCATTACAGCAGTACATTTTTAGTCAAAATGACCATTTTACCCTCGACCCTAATTGGCGGAAATTCGCCAGCACTTCGTTACTTTGACTCCGATTTTCCAAAATTTCAACATAACTCTTACTCCAACATCACTTTTGAAATATAAATCATATTAATTAATGATTTACATCATAACAGGCATTTTAGGTAAAAATTACCATTTTGCCCCTAATGCCCCTAATCGGCGGAATTTCGCCAGAGCTTCGCTATTTTAACTCTAATCTTCCAAAATTTTGCCAGAACTCTGACCCCATCATGATTTTCAAAATAATGACTAAAATACCCCTATCATATGATATCTAATCATACTTGGAAGATTAAAGACTAATATAGCATTTCTACTCTAACTACCGAAAGAACTACGAAAGCTTAAAACTCGTGCATAGAAAAACTTACCCAGAGCTTGGCAAATTTCCCCCAGAGCTCCTCTCTCTAAAACTTCTCTAACTTTCAGAATTATCAAGAGAGAATGCGTGAAATTTCAAAGGATTGCTTGCCTATTTATAGAAAAATGCAAGGGTATTTTGGTCTTTTCACAACTCCTCCTTCTTGAATATTAACCACACAATTTAGGGTTTATATGTGGATGATTCTTGACCATACAAAGCTCAAAACGTCCAGCTGCCCATGAGTCACCAACTTGTGTGACAAGTTGTGTATTCTAGAAGCACTTATACCCCGATCGGTACCCGATTCGCGTAATTTCGGTGAAATCTCAAAACTCTGGATTTACAACTTTGAAGACATATTCTCACTTAGTAGAAATGTCCAAGTTAACCTAAATTTTGGTTCCATTTAGGGCTCCAACTGTCAGTCTGAAGTTCCTCGAAAAACGTGTCCGTACGGGTCCGGTTACGAAACACATTTCTGGAAACATCATCTTCTTCAGAAAAATTCACTGATTCCAAATATGTCCAGATAAATTCAAACTCATTCCTAGATGTTGAGTTAGAATTTATTTTCTTCATATCCAAAAATATGTCTATCTGCATTTTTCCCTATTTCGTTTTATTAGAAAAATGCACAAACGGCTTCAGAATTAACTTCCGGAAGAGTCTAACGAAAGATAAAATCCCACTGATCAATATTCTACCTTGACTTTGGAAATCCCATTCCTGGATCACTAGATAGGATCCGTTTCCTAATTTTTGAATTACTATTCACCATATTTAATTATAATATAAAATATTACAAGTTGTATCAAAATATCAAAATATTATTCTTATCCTCCTTTGCTTCAAATTTTCGGCTGATCCTAATTTAATTATAAATATTAAATTTTCGTTTTTATTAATTATTTAATTAATTAATATTATATAAAATAATTATTTAATAATTATTTTATATTATTTTTTTACAAAATTTCCCTATTGGTCCATATTTGTATTTAGGCTCAAAAATACCTAATCTCATTGATTTTTCTCAATATTCTCCAATTAATTAGCAAATAGTATTACGGTCATTTCCTTACTTTTTGAGTATTCTTCTACAATTTCTCCAAGTTTGTAACTTAATAAATTACCTAAATTAGGGAAAATATCCTTCCCTATTTCAAATAGATTTTTACTTGCTTCTTTTATAGCTTTCACAGGGTATTTATAACCCATAATATGTTTAGGGACCTATTTGCAAATTTTCAATTTGTTTTAGGGACCTATTTGCAAATTATCTAATTTCAAGAGAAATTACCCTAACAACAAGGTAAATTCAATACAAGGTGTTTGAGACCTCATATTCACCTATTTTCAAGAGAAGTTACCCTAAGTCAGATTTTAGGGTATTACAGTTAGCTGCGCTGGTACTGTTGCAACCTGATAAGTGCAGATTTTATAATTAAATGAGTATCAATTATGAGATATATTGGATTAAATTTATTACTATTTATATATCTTGCAGGAGTTATTAGCTGATTGAGAAAGGAGCAGAAAAAGGAAATCAATTTGAATAAATTGTGTGATATGAGAGAGTGGATTGCAAAAGATTTGGAGATGATTGGAGATCTCAAAGGATATTGCATATCTTGTATTTAAGACGAGATCGAGATCACGACCAAGTCACCCTAAGGGAATTTCTATATAAAGAGCAAGGAGATACACACGACACGGAGAGAGACAAGACGCGAAGCAACCAAAGTACACACGAGAGAAAATAATATCCTTATGCTCTCTAAACTCGGTATTTACCAAGGTTTAGAGAGAAAGGGATAAAGGAAGAAAAGGAGGAGGCAGGTGAAGGAAGAAAGAGGATGCAAGAACAATTCCAATTTTCATCTCTTTTCTTCTATTTTGTTAACCTAGCCATGCTCGGCTAATTTTCTTTAGTAGTTAGGGCGAGGATGAACCCTATGCGAATTTAAGTATTTGTTTGAATTCTTGATTGAACGTTATTTTCCATGATTGAATGAATTATCTTTGCTTAAAGCTTTCTTAAAGAATGATCACCTTTTAGATTGTTCATAGGTTGGTGTATGACAATAGAGATGTTGGTGCATTTAACTCGAACCGTTAATTCGTCATAGAGTTGCATGACCTAGACATAGGCTTACGAGTTTATGCGATCTTATAATTCTGGTTTAAATAATTGATCTTTCCAAACAATACTAAGACATTAGGTTGTTTTCAAAGATAACGGACTAAGGTAGCGTCAAGACATTGGGACTTAGTCTAATTTTAGAGAATTGATCGTCAATCATGGGAAATAATAGTCAATTAGGGATTTAATTCAAATACTTGGAGGAACATAGGGGATTTCTATGCCCTAGCTACGTTTTCTCCACTGATTAACTTTTCTAAACTATCGTCTTTGAGATTCTTCATCTTGAATGCGTGATTTCTATTAAACTCTTTAAAAATTCTGTTAGGTTACAACTCACCCTCTTTTACTCATTTGTCCAACTAAAGCTAAGATAACGAATTAGTGGTCGGAATACTAGTCCTCGTGGGACGATCTTTTCTCACTACTTTATTACTTGATACGGCCGTATACTTGCGGAGTTTATAAGGCTTTAAAGTTTTGCGCTATCAAGTTTTTGGCGCCGTTCTAGGGACTAGTTTTATTTCAACACTAAGAGTAGTTATTGAAACTCTAGATTGGATTTTTCTTTTCTTTTGTTATCATACTCTGTTTATGCGAGGTACCATTGTGAGAAATTCGCTGCGATTTGATCCACGAAATTGAAAAACTGACAAAAGAAAGCGGAAACTTGCTAAACGAGAGAAAAGGAAAGGTTATTAGCTCTAGTACCGAGACTAAACCGGTTATAATGGCGAGAAAATATTAGAGATCCTCCTCCTCCTCCTCCAAAAAGGACCATGGCGATTACATGACGCTTAATCTGCCAGGCTGCAACTAGCATTGTCAATCCTAGACATCAATTGCTTTACTCAAGGCAATGGGGAATCATATTGTGAAGCGTGGGAAAGATTCAAGGAGTTGCTTAGGAAGTGCCCACAACATGAGCTGCAAGACTATGATCGGTGAGAATATTCTTCAAAGGGATGCTTAGTCCTCTAGGATGATGATTAATGCTGCCGTAGGTGGTACGCTAAAAAATAAAACTCCCGAAGAAGCATTGGAGTTGTTTGAAGATATGGGGTCCTTTGAGAATGAAACTGTTACTCCACAACCAAAGAGGGGAGTTCTTCAGACTAGACTCCTACAATACAATGTTGGCCACAATGAGACCATTGCCCAACAAAACAAGGTGATCCAACGTGAGTTAGCTTCCATCACTAAACAACTTGCCTCTTCTCAAGTATCATCTATCACTTCTCAGCCTCCTTTGCTTTGTGATTTTTGCCAAGGGGAACACGCTAATGGGAATGTGCAGCATTCATTGCGAAGAAGAAACAGTGAGGTAAAATACATGGGTAATCCTCCTAGAAATCGGTTTAATCCCTATAGCAACACATACAATCCTGGTGAAATCTCACCCAAACTTCTCCTATAAACCCAGCAGCACCTCAGCAGCTCCACCAAACCACCACTACCGATTTGGAAAAGGCTTTGGCACAAATTTTGACTCTTTCCACTAATGAATTCATACGAGGGACAAAAAGCTTTCAGGAATGAAACAAGGTCTGCTCTCAAAAATCAGGGGGCTTCGATTCGGAATTTGGAGAATCAAGTTAGTCGACTTATCAAAGCAAATAGCGAGAGAGAAGCCAAGGGTTCTTCCCTAGTGATACCGTGGTCAATCCAAAGGAGCATTGTAAGGCCATAACTACAAGGAGTGGTATAGTGGTTCAATAGGTTGAGAAATCTGTTCCAATGAAGGACAAGTCGAGAAAGGGGAGGAAGAGGTTGAGCAATGTAATGTGCAAGCAGGTTCCAAAGGAGATAGCTACAAAGAAGTCTCACTCCTTCTTATGCAAAACCTCCTTACCCCCAAAGGTTCAAGCAATGATTGAAGCAACGATATGCCAAGTTCTGGATATTTTTAAGAAATTGCGATTAACATTCCTTTTGCGAAGCTCTTGAAAATATGCCTAATTATGCAAAGTTCATGAAAGATTTGCTTTCCAAGAAGCATAAGTTGCAAGAGCGTAAGCTTGATAGCATTGACTCGGCGGTGTAGTGCCATCATTCAAACTAAGTTGCCACCAAAGCTTAAAGATCCAGGCGGCTTTAGCATTCCTTGTGCAATAGGGAATGTCAATATGGGCGAGCACTTTGTGATCCGGGAGCTAGTATTAATTTAATGCCCTTATCTGTTTCAAAAGCTCTCGGCATTAAAGAGATGAAGCCTACTATGATGTCATTACGGTTGGCGGATAGGTCCATTAAGCCGCCGAAGGTGTCATTGAGGATGTGCTTGTGAAAGTGGACAAATTCATCTTCCGGTGGATTTTGTGGTTCTTAACATGGAGGAAGATGCTGAAATTCCTTTACTTTTGGGAAGACCCTTCTTGGCTCTTGCTAGAGCGGTAATTGATGTAGCTGCGGGAAAATGGAGTTTCAAATGAATGATGAGAAAGTCACTTACAATGTGTTTCATCCATGAAATACCCGGTGATAATAGTGATTGTTTCAAAATTGCGTGGTTGATGAGGCCATTCAAGAAGTTTTTCAAAAAGGTTCGAGATGAGCCTATGGAGGATGATCTTGCTCAATTGTTACAAGTGGAAGAAGAGGTTTACGCAAAGGAGAATTCTCATTTACATGTGTTGAGGAGCTGAAGAAGAAAGATTATGATGCGCCACCTGTTACTCCTAAGGTGGAACTAAAGGAGCTCCCTTCTAATCTGAAGTATGTTTTTCTAGGGAAGGATGACACTTATCCCATTATTGTTAGCACTGAGTTGTCCCCTACTGACGAAGAGAAGTTCTTGAAAGTTTTGACTACCTACAAGACTACCATAGGGTGGTCTATATCTGATTTAAAGGGGATTAGTCCTTCATTTTGCACTCATAAAATTCTTATGGAGGACCATATGAAACCAGTAAGGCAGCCCAGAGGAGACTTAACCCGACTATGAAGGAAGTGGCGAGACGAGGAGGTGGTGGCTGTTAGATGCGAGCTGGAGAATGTGTATGGATTGTAGGAGGTTGAATGATGCCACTCGCAAGGACCACTTTCATTTGCCATTCAAGAAAAAAACCAAGAGATGGCATGACAGAGGATTCTTCCAAAAGCGTTTCATCAGGACAACGAGAGATTGAAGCCTTACCATGGTGGAGACATTGACAGAGGAGGAACCTCCGTGGCAACCGGAAGCCGAGAATTAAGGTGATATCCGTCAGGGCTCAAGGCGTTAAACAAGCGGCGATTGGGAGGCAACCCAATAAGTTTTCTTTTTCATTTTTATTTAGTCTTAGTAGTTATTGGTAGGATAGGAAGGATGTGAAAAGTGTGGATCAAATTATAAGTTCCATGCTAAAAAAAAAAAAAAATAAAAAAATTAGCCGGAAGTTGGCGCCCGTGGGCACTCTCAACTCTCGGCAAAAAAAAAAAAAAAAATTTTACCTCACTTTCAACCACCCCCTTCCTCCTTCTTCTTTCTCTTTCTCTCTCACTTATCTGACCCGGATGGTCGAGGCCCTTTGCATCAAGCAGAATATAGACCCAACTAGTTGTCAACCAGCCCGCGGAGCGACAATGATTGGACGATGCGGTCACACGGAGGATGCCGATGACCACTCCAATGATTTTTGACAGGAGCACTCTACATCGCATTACGGCTTAAAGCCGGGGGAGTACTAGTTCCTTTCCTTTTATTTCTTGTTCAGACATTGAGGACACTGTCTGATTTATGTGTGGGGTAGGGATATGAATTCTTTGGTGTTGCTTGTTCTTATTCAATTGAAAAGAATTCCCTTGAAAAAAATTCTTGAGTTTTTGTTCAGATTGACCTTAACTTTGAGCATCGATAAGTGCAGATTTTATAATTAAATGAGTATCAATTCGAGATATATTGGATTAAATTTATTACTATTTATATATCTTGCAGGAGTTATTAGCCGATTGAGAAAGGAGCAGTAAAAGGAAATCAATTTGAATAAATTGTGTGATATGAGAGAGTGGATTGCAAAAGATTTGGAGATGATTGAGATCTCAAAAGGCAACCAAAGTACACACGAGAGAAAATAACATCCTTATGCTCTCTAAACTTCGGTATTTACCAAAGGTTTAGAGAGAAAGGATAAAGGAAGAAAAGGAGGAGACGGCTGAAGGAAGAAAGAGGATGCAAGAACAATTCCAATTTTCATCTCTTTTCTTCTATTTTGTTAACCTAGCCATGCTCGGCTAATTTTCTTTAGTAGTTAGGGCGAGGATGAACCCTATGCGAATTTAAGTATTTGTTTGAATTCTTGATTGAACGTTATTTTCCATGATTGAATGAATTATCTTTGCTTAAAGCTTTCTTAAAGAATGATCACCTTTTAGATTGTTCATAGGTTGGTGTATGACAATAGAGATGTTGGTGCATTTAACTGGAACCGTTAATTCGTCATAGAGTTGCATGACCTAGACATAGGCTTACGAGTTTATGCGATCTTATAATTCTGGTTTAAATAATTGATCTTTCCAAACAATACTAAGACATTAGGTTGTTTTTAAAGATAACGGACTAAGGTAGCGTCAAGACATTGGGACTTAGTCTAATTTTAGAGAATTGATCGTCAATCATGGGAAATAATAGTCAATTAGGGATTTAATTCAAATACTTGGAGGAACATAGGGGGATTTCTATGCCCTAGCTGCGTTTTTCTCCACTGATTAACTTTTCTAAACTATCGTCTTTGAGATTCTTCATCTTGAATGCGTGATTTCTATTAAACTCTTTAAAAATTCTGTTAAGTTACAACTCACCCTCTTTTACTCATTTGTCCAACTAAAGCTAAGATAACGAATTAGTGGTCGGAATACTAGTCCTCGTGGGACGATCTTTTCTCACTACTTTATTACTTGATACGGCCCGTATACTTGCGGAGTTTATAAGGCTTTAAAGTTTTGCCCTATCAAGTTTTTGGCGCCGTTGTCTGGGACTAGTTTTATTTCAACACTAAGAGTAGTTATTGAAACTCTAGATTGGATTTTTCTTTTTCTTTTGTTATCATACTGCTTATGCGAGGTACCATTGATGTAAATTCTCTGCAGCTTGATCCCGAAATTGAAAAGACAAAGAAAGAGAAACCGAAACTTGCTAAACAGAGAAAAGGAGAGGCTAATAGTTCTAGTACCGAGACTAAACCGGCTTTAATGGCAAAAATTGGTGCATCCTCCTCCTCCTCCTCCAAAAAGACCATGGGCGACTACATGACGCTTAATCCTCGCTGTGGCTGCAACTAGCATTGTCAATCCCGTTGTGAATGCAAATAATTTTGAAATCAAGCCATCTCTCATAAGCTTGGTTCAACAAAGCTCTTTTAGTGGGAGTGATTTAGAGGATCCTAATCAGCATATCGAGACTTTTCTCGCGAATTTGTGATACCATCAAGATGAATGGAGTTTCGGAGATGCTATTCGTGTGAGACTGTTTCCTTTCTCTTTGACGGGAAAGCAGAGCTTGGCTTCGTTCTTGTCCTAATGGAAGTCTCTCCACTTGGGACATTATTACCACAAAGTTTCTTGAGAAATTTTTCCTTCTTCTAAGTATACAAAGCTGCTTTCAGACATCAATTGCTTTACTCAAGGCAATGGGGAATCATATTGTGAAGCGTGGGAAAGATTCAAGGAGTTGCTTAGGAAGTGCCCACAACATGAGCTGCAAGACTATGATCAGGTGAGAATATTCTTCAAAGGGATGCTTCCGTCCTCTAGGATGATGATTAATGCCGCAGCAGTGGTACGCTAAAAATAAAACTCCCGAAGAAGCATTGGAGTTGTTTGAAGATATGGGGTCCTTTGAGAATGAACCTGTTACTCCACAACCAAAGAGGGAGTTCTTCACCTAGACTCTTACAATACAATATTGGCCCACAATGAGAACATTGCCCAACAAAACAAGGTGATCCAACAGCAATTAGCTTCCATCACTAAACAACTTGCCTCTTCTCAAGTATCATCTATCACTTCTCAGCCTCCTTTGCTTTGTGATTTTTGCCAAGGGGAACACGCTAATGGGGAATGTGCAGCATTCATTATCAAGAAACAATGAGGTAAAATACATGGGTAATCCTCCTAGAAATCAGTTTAATCCATATAGCAACACATACAATCGGGCCGGAAATCTCACCCAAACTTCTCCTATAAACCCCAAGCAAGACCTCAGCAGCTCCACCAAACCACCACTACCGATCTGGAAAAGGCTTTGGCACGCTTGACTCTTTCCACTACCGAATACATACATGAACTAATGAAACAAAGCTCTACTAATGAAACAAATTCTTCTCTCAAAATCGGGGCTTCGATCCGAATTTGGAGAATCGATTGGTCGCTTATCAAAGCAAATAGCAGAGAGAAGCCAAGGGTTCTTCCCTAGTGATACTGTGGTCAATCCAAAGGAGCATTGTAAGGCCATAACTACAAGGAGTGGTATAGTGGTTCACCGGTTGAGAAATCTGCTCCAATGAAGGACAAGTCCGAGAAAGGGGAAGAAGAGGTTGAGCAATGTAATGTGCAGCAGTTCCAAAGGAGATAGCTACAAAGAAGCCTCCCACTCCTTCTTATGCAAAACCTCCTTATCCCCAAAGGTTCAAGCAGCAGATTCAAGCAACAAGATGCCAAGTTCGGGATATTTTTAAGAAATTGCAGATTAACATTCCTTTTGCGTAAGCTCTTGAAAATATGCCTAATTATGCAAAGTTCATGAAAGATTTGCTTTCCAAGAAGCATAAGTTGCAAGAGGCGTAAACGATAGCATTGACTCAAGAAGTGTAGTGCCATCATTCAAACTAAGTTGCCACCAAAGCTTAAAGATCCGGGCCTTTAGCATTCCTTGTGCAATAGGGAATGTCAATATGGGCAGAGCACTTTGTGATCCGGGAGCTAGTATTAATTTAATGCCCTTATCTGTTTCAAAAGCTCTCGGAATTAAAGAGATGAAGCCTACTATGATGTCATTACAGTTGGCGGATAGGTCCATTAAGAAGCCAGAAGGTGTCATTGAGGATGTGCTTGTGAAAGTGGACAAATTCATCTTCCCGGTGGATTTTGTGGTTCTTAACATGGAGGAAGATGCTGAAATTCCTTTACTTTTGGGAAGACCCTTCTTGGCTACCGCTAGAGCGGTAATTGATGTAGTCACAGGAAAATGGAATTCCAAATGAATGACGAGAAAGTCACTTACAATGTGTTTCAGTCCATGAAATACCCAGCTGATAATAGTGACTGTTTCAAAGTTGACGTGGTTGATGAGGCCATTCAAGAAGTTTTTCAAAAAGGTTCAGATGAGCCTATGGAGGATGATCTTGCTCAATTGTTACAAGTGGAAGAAGAGGTTTCTGCAAAGGAGAATTCTCATTTACAAAGTTGAGGAGTCAAGAAGAAAGATTATGATGCGCCACCTGTTACTCCTAAGGTGGAACTAAAGGAGCTCCCTTCTAATCAAGTATGTTTTTCTAGGGAAGGATGACACTTATCCCATTATTGTTAGCACCGAGTTGTCCCCTACCGACGAAGAGAAGTTGCCGAAAGTTTTGACTACCCACAAGACTACCATAGGGTGGTCTATATCCGATTTAAAGGGGATTAGTCCTTCATTTTGCACTCATAAAATTCTTATGGAGGACCATGTGAAACCAAGAAGGCAGCCCCAGAGGAGACTTAACCCGACTATGAAGGAAGTGGCGAGAAAGGAGGTGGTGAAACTGTTAGATGCAGTGGAGAATGTGTATGGATTGTAGGAGGTTGAATGATGCCACTCGCAAGGACCACTTTCATTTGCCATTCAAGAAAAAAACCAAGAGATGGCATGACAGGAGGATTCTTCCAAAAGCGTTTCATCCGGGACAATAGAGATTGAAGCCTTACCATGGTGGAGACATTGACAGAGGAGGCACCTCCGTGGCAACCGGAAGCCGAGAATTAAGGTGATATCCGTCAGCTCAAGACGTTAAACAAGCGCTGATTGGGAGGCGACCCAATAAGTTTTCTTTTTCATTTTTATTTAGTCTTAGTAGTTATTGGTAGGATAGGAAGGATGTGAAAAGTGTGGATCAAATTATAAGTTCCATGCTTAAAAAAAAAAAAAAAAAAAAAAAAAAAAAAAAAAAAGTTGGCGAAAAGTTGGCGCCTGTTGGCGCCGCTCGCCAACTGGCCAAAAAAAAAATCCAAAAAAAAATCCAAAATAAAAAAAAATTTTTACCTCACTTTCAACCACCCCCTTCCTCCTTCTTCTTTCTCTTTCTCTCTCACTTATCTGACCCGGATGGTCGAGGCCCTTTGCATCAAGAATATAGACCCAACTAGTTTTCAACCAGCTGAGGACGACAATGATTCCGACGATGCGGTCACACATGAGGACGCCGATGACCACTCCGATGACTTTTGACAGGAGCACTCTACATCAGAGTTAACGGCTTAAACCAGGGAGTACTAGTTCCTTTCCTTTTATTTATTGTTCCAACAGTGAGGACACCTGTCGATTTATGTGTGGGGTAGGGATATGAATTCTTTGGTGTTGCTTGTTCTTATTCAATTGAAAAGAATTCCCTTGAAAAAATTCTTGAGTTTTTGTTCGATTGACCTTAACTTTGAGCATCCCCATCTTAGAAAGTATTATCAAGTAAAACAATAAAAAGGAAAAGAATGTGTCAACTAAGCCCCGAGCATTGAATTTTTGTAAACAACTGGAGAGGTTTTGAATATTTTGATACCTGATTCCTCTAGGAGATGAGATTATGCCCTTTGTTGACCAAGTAAAACTTTTGTTTAGGGAAAGGACTCAAGTGAGTTATTATGAAAAAAAAGAAAAAAAAAAAGAAAAAAAAAGAAACACAACTCCAATGATTTTTCTAGACCTACTTAGTAACCGGCGCTGCATCACCCATGTGCAGGGTCAAAGAGGGTTATGAGTTGAGCTAAAAGCCTCTTGAGGTGCCCGTTGGAGTAACCGAGTAACCGGTGCTGCATCACCCATGTGCAGGATCGCGTCAAAAGGGGACCTACAACGGCTCAAGATTACGGTGCCCATTTAGATAATGAATTTTCTTTCTTTTGCTTGAGGACAAGCAAAGATTTAAGTGGGAGAGTTTGATAAGTGCAGATTTTATAATTAAATGAGTATCAATTCGAGATATATTGGATTAAATTTATTACTATTTATATATCTTGCAGGAGTTATTAGCCGATTGAGAAAGGAGCAGTAAAAGGAAATCAATTTGAATAAATTGTGTGATATGAGAGAGTGGATTGCAAAAGATTTGGAGATGATTGAGATCTCAAAAGGATATTGCATATCTTGTATTTAAGACAGATCGATCACGACCAAGTCAGCCTAAGGGAATTTCTATATAAAGAGCAAGGGAGATACACACTGACCACAGAGAGACAAGACGCAGAAGCAACCAAAGTACACACGAGAGAAAATAATATCCTTATGCTCTCTAAACTTCGGTATTTACCAAAGGTTTAGAGAGAAAGGATAAAGGAAGAAAAGGAGGAGACTACCAAGGAAGAAAGAGGATGCAAGAACAATTCCAATTTTCATCTCTTTTCTTCTATTTTGTTAACCTAGCCATGCTCGGCTAATTTTCTTTAGTAGTTAGGCGAGGATGAACCCTATGCGAATTTAAGTATTTGTTTGAATTCTTGATTGAACGTTATTTTCCATGATTGAATGAATTATCTTTGCTTAAAGCTTTCTTAAAGAATGATCACCTTTTAGATTGTTCATAGGTTGGTGTATGACAATAGAGATGTTGGTGCATTTAATCGGAACCGTTAATTCGTCATAGAGTTGCATGACCTAGACATAGGCTTACGAGTTTATGCGATCTTATAATTCTGGTTTAAATAATTGATCTTTCCAAACAATACTAAGACATTAGGTTGTTTTTAAAGATAACGGACTAAGGTAGCGCCAAGACATTGGGACTTAGTCTAATTTTAGAGAATTGATCGTCAATCATGGGAAATAATAGTCAATTAGGGATTTAATTCAAATACTTGGAGGAACATAGGGGGATTTCTATGCCCTAGCTACGTTTTTCTCCACTGATTAACTTTTCTAAACTATCGTCTTTGAGATTCTTCATCTTGAATGCGTGATTTCTATTAAACTCTTTAAAAATTCTGTTAAGTTACAACTCACCCTCTTTTACTCATTTGTCCAACTAAAGCTAAGATAACGAATTAGTGGTCGGAATACTAGTCCTCGTGGGACGATCTTTCTCACTACTTTATTACTTGATACGGCCCGTATACTTGCGGAGTTTATAAGGCTTTAAAGTTTTGCCCTATCGCATTGTCAATCCCGTTGTGAATGCAAATAATTTTGAAATCAAGCCATCTCTCATAAGCTTGGTTCAACAAAGCTCTTTTAGTGGGAGTGATTTAGAGGATCCTAATCAAGATATCGAGACTTTTCTCGCAAATTTGTGATACCATCAAGATGAATGGAGTTTCGGAGATGCTATTCGTGTGAGACTGCTTCCTTTCTCTTTGACGGGAAAGCAGGAGCTTGGCTTCGTTCTTGTCCTAATGGAAGTCTCTCCACTTGGGACATTATTACCACAAAGTTTCTTGAGAAATTTTTCCTTCTTCTAAGTATACAAAGCTGCTTTCAGACATCAATTGCTTTACTCAAGGCAATGGGGAATCATATTGTGAAGCGTGGGAAAGATTCAAGGAGTTGCTTAGGAAGTGCCCACAACATGAGCTGCAAGACTATGATCAGGTGAGAATATTCTTCAAAGGGATGCTTCCGTCCTCTAGGATGATGATTAATGCTGCAGCAGGTGGTACGCTAAAAAATAAAACTCCCGAAGAAGCATTGGAGTTGTTTGAAGATATGGGGTCCTTTGAGAATGAACCTGTTACTCCACAACCAAAGAGGGAGTTCTTCAAGCTAGACTCTTACAATACAATATTGGCCCACAATGAGACCATTGCCCAACAAAACAAGGTGATCCAACAGCAATTAGCTTCCATCACTAAACAACTTGCCTCTTCTCAAGTATCATCTATCACTTCTCAGCCTCCTTTGCTTTGTGATTTTTGCCAAGGGGAACACGCTAATGGGGAATGTGCAGCATTCATTATCAAGAAACAAATGAGGTAAAATACATGGGTAATCCTCCTAGAAATCAGTTTAATCCATATAGCAACACATACAATCTCGGCCGGAAATCTCACCCAAACTTCTCCTATAAACCCCAAGCAAGACTCAGCAGCTCCACCAAACCACCACTACCGATTTGGAAAAGGCTTTGGCACAGTTGACTCTTTCCACTAATGAATTCATACAGTGGGGAAGCTTTCCGAATGAAACAAGGTCTACTCTCAAAAATCAGAGGCTTGATCCGAATTTGGAGAATCAAATTAGTCGCTTGTCAAAGCAAATAGCAGAGAGAAGCCAAGGGTTCTTCCCTAGTGATACCGTGGTCAATCCAAAGGAGCATTGTAAGTCCATAACTACAAGGAGTGGTATAGTGGTTCACCGGTTGAGAAATCTGCTCCAATGAAGGACAAGTCTCGAGAAAGGGGAGGAAGAGGTTGAGCAATGTAATGTGCAGCAGTTCCAAAGGAGATAGCTACAAAGAAGTCTCCCACTCCTTCTTATGCAAAACCTCCTTATCCCCAAAGGTTCAAGCAAAGATCTTAAGCAACAAGATGCTGTGTTCTGGGATATTTTTAAGAAATTGCAGATTAACATTCCTTTTGCGTAAGCTCTTGAAAATATGCCTAATTATGCAAAGTTCATGAAAGATTTGCTTTCCAAGAAGCATAAGTTGCAAGAGGCGTAAACGATAGCATTGACTCAAGAAAAGTGTAGTGCCATCATTCAAACTAAGTTGCCACCAAAGCTTAAAGATCCGGCAGCCTTTAGCATTCCTTGTGCAATAGGGAATGTCAATATGGGCAGAGCACTTTGTGATCTGGGAGCTAGTATTAATTTAATGCCCTTATCTGTTTCAAAAGCTCTCGGAATTAAAGAGATGAAGCCTACTATGATGTCATTACAGTTGGCGGATAGGTCCATTAAGAAGCCTGAAGGTGTCATTGAGGATGTGCTTGTGAAAGTGGAAAAATTCATCTTCCTATGGATTTTCTGGTTCTTAACATGGAGGAAGATGCTGAAATTCCTTTACTTTTGGGAAGACCCTTCTTGGCTAATGCTAGAGCGGTAATTGATGTAGTCACAGAAAATGGAATTTCAAATGAATGACGAGAAAGTCACTTACAATGTGTTTCATCCATGAAATACCCACCTGATAATAGTGACTGCTTTCAAAATTGACGTGGTTGATGAGGCCATTCAAGAAGTTTTTCAAAAGGTTCAGATGAGCCTATGGAGGATGATCTTGCTCAATTGTTACAAGTGGAAGAAGAGGTTTCAAAAGGAGAATTCTCATTTACAAAGTTGAGGAGTCAAGAAGAAAGATTATGATGCGCCACCTGTTACTCCTAAGGTGGAACTAAAGGAGCTCCCTTCTAATCAAGTATGTTTTTCTAGGGAAGGATGACACTTATCCCATTATTGTTAGCACCGAGTTGTCCCCACCGACGAAGAGAAGTTGCTGAAAGTTTTGACTACCCACAAGACTACCATAGGGTGGTCTATATCTCGATTTAAAGGGATTAGTCCTTCATTTTGCACTCATAAAATTCTTATGGAGGACCATGTGAAACCAAGAAGGCAGCCCTGAGGAGACTTAACCCGACTATGAAGGAAGTGGCGAGAAAGGAGGTGGTGAAACCTGTTAGATGCAATGGAGAATGTGTATGGATTGTAGGAGGTTGAATGATGCCACTCGCAAGGACCACTTTCATTTGCCATTCAAGAAAAAAACCAAGAGATGGCATGACAGAGGATTCTTCCAAAAGCGTTTCATCCGGACAACAGAGATTGAAGCCTTACCATGGTGGAGACATTGACAGAGGAGGAACCTCCGTGGCAACCGGAAGCCGAGAATTAAGGTGATATCCGTCGTGCTCAAGACGTTAAACAAGCGCCGATTGGGAGGCGACCCAATAAGTTTTCTTTTTCATTTTTATTTAGTCTTAGTAGTTATTGGTAGGATAGGAAGGATGTGAAAAGTGTGGATCAAATTATAAGTTCCATGCTATTTAAAAAAAAAAATTAAAAAAAAAATTTGGCTGAAGTTGGCGCCTGTGGCGCAACTCGCCAACCGGCCAATCTCGGCAAAAAAAAAAAAAAAAAAAAAATTTAGGTGTTGCTTGTTCTTATTCAATTGAAAAGAATTCCCTTGAAAAAATTCTTGAGTTTTTGTTCGATTGACCTTAACTTTGAGCATCCCCATCTTAGAAAGTATTATCAAGTAAAACAATAAAAAGGAAAAGAATGTGTCAACTAAGCCCCGAGCATTGAATTTTTGTAAACAACTGAGAGGTTTTGAATATTTTGATACCCGATTCCTCTAGGAGATGAGATTATGCCCTTTGTTGACCAAGTAAAACTTTTGTTTAGGAAAGGACTCAAGTGAGTTATTATGAAAAAAAGAAAAGAAAAAAAAAAGAAACACAACTCCAATGATTTTTCTAGACCTACTTAGTAACCGCGCCGCATCACCCATGTGCAGTGGTCGCGTCAAACCAGAAGGTCAAAGAGGGTTATGAGTTGAGCTAAAAGCCTCTTGAGGTGCCTCGTTGAGTAACCGAGTAACCGGTGCTGCATCACCCATGTGCGGATCGCGTCAAAAGGGGACCTACTCACTGTTTAGGAAAGTCAAAAACAATGTCATTCTCATTTAGATAATGAATTCTCTTTCTTTTGCTTGAGGACAAGCAAAGATTTAAGTGCGGGAGAGTTTGATAAGTGCAGATTTTATAATTAAATGAGTATCAATTCTGAGATATAGATCACGACCAAGTCAGCCTAAGGGAATTTCTATATAAAGAGCAAGGGAGATACACACTGACCACAGAGAGACAAGACGCAGAAGCAACCAAAGTACACACGAGAGAAAATAATATCCTTATGCTCTCTAAACTTCGGTATTTACCAAAGGTTTAGAGAGAAAGGATAAAGGAAGAAAAGGAGGAGACATCTGAAGGAAGAAAGAGGATGCAAGAACAATTCCAATTTTCATCTCTTTTCTTCTATTTTGTTAACCTAGCCATGCTCGGCTAATTTTCTTTAGTAGTTAGGGCGAGGATGAACCCTATGCGAATTTAAGTATTTGTTTGAATTCTTGATTGAACGTTATTTTCCATGATTGAATGAATTATCTTTGCTTAAAGCTTTCTTAAAGAATGATCACCTTTTAGATTGTTCATAGGTTGGTGTATGACAATAGAGATGTTGGTGCATTTAATCGGAACCGTTAATTCGTCATAGAGTTGCATGACCTAGACATAGGCTTACGAGTTTATGCGATCTTATAATTCTGGTTTAAATAATTGATCTTTCCAAACAATACTAAGACATTAGGTTGTTTTTAAAGATAACGGACTAAGGTAGCGTCAAGACATTGGGACTTAGTCTAATTTTAGAGAATTGATCGTCAATCATGGGAAATAATAGTCAATTAGGGATTTAATTCAAATACTTGGATGAACATAGGGGATTTCTATGCCCTAGCTACGTTTTTCTCCACTGATTAACTTTTCTAAACTATCGTCTTTGAGATTCTTCATCTTGAATGCGTGATTTCTATTAAACTCTTTAAAAATTCTGTTAAGTTACAACTCACCCTCTTTTACTCATTTGTCCAACTAAAGCTAAGATAACGAATTAGTGGCTGGAATACTAGTCCTCGTGGGACGATCTTTTCTCACTACTTTATTACTTGATACGGCCCGTATACTTGCGGAGTTTATAAAGCTTTAAAGTTTTGCCCTATCACAACCCGTCATTGGGGCCCAAAATTGTTGCCTTGTGTTTCAAGCATTGGTGCTAACAGGAGAGGAATTTCACATTTCAACTGCAAAAGTGAAAAATTTACGCCCAGAGCAGCCCATCAAAGTCAATTTCAAAGTTTGAAACTGGACTAGCACCCAAGTCCCGGTCCAGTGGTTGATCATCTCCCGGTGAATCCATATATGGATTCAAAAGATCAGAAGATCTTTCAGATGGGATCCCATAATCCCTCAGTATGCAGGATGAAGCAGCTGTAGCTCCCTCTCTCTCCAAAACAGCAAAGTACTTATCTTCAAACTCGAAACAAAGATATTTGTTCTTGCAAGCTGATTGATCACAAGCAGAGAAAATTTGAACACGATGCTTATTAAAATAATAAGCAACAGAGGGTGATAGATAAAGGATGTTACAACTTACTACCTCCAGTCCTATAGGAACATTTTTATAGTGTAAATTGCACTACAAAAGTGTTCCTATAATTAGGACTGGAGGGAGTACAATCAACAAGATGAGCAAGGTGATGGATTTTTTTATTCGGGTCCAATTGAATTTCAAGACCTGCAACTTTTCTTTATGAGAAAACATTTCTAAAACTGTACGATACAATCAATGAAGTGTGCAAGTTGAGGGATATTTTTAATTCTGAGTCCAATCAAATTTCAAAACCTCTAACTCCATTTATAAGAGAAAATGCATCTAACATTATAAGATGCAATCAACAAGTTGATACGTGTCTCTAACTGAGTCCCGTTAATTTTCAAAATCTACTAGAAAAGATATATATCTAAATTAGTAGCAGTCGATCAGTCTCACGCATATAAATGACTTGCCTGTTGATTGCTCATATCTTCGTAACCTAAGTTGACTTCGTTTGCCAAGACCTGTCAATCAGAAAGAGGAGTGAAGCAAAATCATATTACACACTTGAAAGTTGAAATATCTCACAAAAAATGATCAATGAAATAAATCTGTTGAATTTCAGTAAAACAGCTCAGTACCACATGCTATGCAACACTTTTAAGAATACAGCCAAACATGATATACAATATTGTCAAGGAAGAAATCCAGCAACCAACCTGTGAAAGGATTACTATCTGTTCCCCTTTGAACCTTGCCAGAGAATAACGTGCCTTCGTCAATAGCTTCAGCTGGCCAGGGGAAAAAGGAAAATAAAACTAAACAGACTAATTGCACCACATTAATAAATTAATTTCAGGTGCTAATATATCAGAACTTACCCCTATGGAGTCTACACATTCCTCTCTGCCAAAAGATCAATAATTAATGGTTCAATTAGAAGAACGCCTTCAAGGGGGGAAGTTATGAAAATTGCCTAATGTGAAGAATAGAAACAAGTCAGACAACATACTCTATCAATGGCTCTGAGAGGGGTGTGAACACTAAACCGGCAATTATTATAGATAGGAAGGCTGGCCTCCATCAATGTGATAGGGAACCTTGAAGAGAGAAATAAGAATTATGAAAAAAAAGAACTCCACATCATGGAATAACGAAATTGATTGATGATGGATTATTATAACATACCAAATGAACTCGTGGGTTTAGAACACTACTACAAAAAAACGAAAAAACGACCTAAATAAGGCCCAATTAACGTCCTTTTTCAGAGGGACGTCTCGGGCTGGGTAGTCGTTTTTTTTTGAAGTTTGGCGACCTGAATTTATTTCAGGACGCCTGATATGAGGCGACCTGAATAAATTTCAGGACGCCTGATATTAGGCGACCTGAATAAATTTCAGGACGCCTGATATTAGGCGACCTGAATAAATTTCAGGACGCCTCATATGAGGCGTCCTGAAATAAATTCAGGACGCCTCATATCAGGCGTCCTGAAATTTATTCAGGTAGCCTCACATGACGCCTTTTTAAAAAAAAAAAAAAATCCCCCGAACCTCAATTTCGGGGAGCTAAATAGTGATGAGCCAAGCGGATCGAAGATAGCAAGCCACGATTTGGGCAGAGGAAGAGCAGATCTGAAATTCAAGAAACATGCTAAGGAGCAAATCTAGAATAATAAAAAATGCCATGGAGCAAATCCAGAAAACATCAAAAATAAGAAGCAAGCGATAAGGTTATCTTAAAAAAAAACCTAGAACAAACCCACCTGAACAGATCTGCAACGAAATCAACTGTGGCTTTCATCCGCGGTGGCGTCCGGTGTCGCTCGGTTTCAGATCTCAGTGGCGAGGGGAAACTTAGATCTGTTTTCCTCTGAACTTCTCATGGCAGGAAGAGGCAGACGAAACTAACGACGGCCTGAATCAGAGGAGGAGCAGAGGATCGAGGGAGGGAAGATAGAGGGAGGACGAGGCACGAGACGAGTGGAAAAGGAGAGGAGTTTTAGCGCTGTGTGAGGGAGATCGATTGTGTAGCGCGCCGTGACAGATCGAATAGCTAATAAATACATTTATCCTTTTTGGCGACCTGAAATTTGTTTCAGGTCGCCCAAAATAGTATTTTTGGCCCAAATTTTTTTCTGAAAATTTTTATCCTTTTTGGCGACCTGAAATTTGTTTCTTATTTTCGATTTTTTTGATTTGATTTGATTATTTTTCGATTTCTTTGATTTGATTAGTAAAAGTTTCTATATCTTTGATTTGATTTGATTAGTATTATTTTTTATTTCTTTGATTTGATTAGTAAAAGTTTGGATTTGATTAGATTTGTTTAGTATTATTTTCGATTTCTTTGATTTGATTTGATTAGTATTATTTTTATTTCTTTGATTTGATTAGTAAAAGTTTGGATTTGATTAGATTTGATTAGTATTAGTTTCGATTTTTGATTTGATTTGATTATTTTCCGAAAATTTTTATCCTTTTTGGCGACCTGAAATTTGTTTCAGGTCGCCAAAAATACTATTTTTGGCGTCCTGAAACAAATTCAGGGAGCCAAAAATTACCCTAGCGCCAAATTTTTTTAAAAAATTACCCCGGCGCCAAAAAATTTCCCTTTTAAGTGTCTTAAAATATATTTTAGGATGCTAAAATGTTTTTTAAATATATATTTTTTGATTTCTTTGATTTGATTAGTAAAAGTTTCTATATCTTTGATTTGATTTGATTAGTATTATTTTTTCTTTGATTTGATTAGTAAAAGTTTGGATTTGATTGGTATTATTTTCGATTTTTTTGATTTGATTTGATTATTTTTCGATTTCTTTGATTTGATTAGTAAAAGTTTCTATATCTTTGATTTGATTTGATTAGTATTATTTTTTATTTCTTTGATTTGATTAGTAAAAGTTTGGATTTGATTAGATTTGATTAGTATTATTTTCGATTTTTTTGATTTGATTTGATTAGTATTATTTTTTATTTCTTTGATTTGATTAGTAAAAGTTTGGATTTGATTAGATTTGATTAGTATTAGTTTCGATTTTTTTGATTTGATTTGATTATTTTCCGAAATTTTTTTCTGAAATTTTTTATCCTTTTTGGCGACCTGAAATTTGTTTCAGGTCGCAAAAATCTTGCTGGCGACTGATTAATTTTTTGTCGCCAAAAAAAAATCCTGGAGCCAAAAAGTTTCCCAAATTTTTAAAATTGCGCCAAAAATGTTGATTTTGGCTTCCTGAAATACTTTTAGGTCGCCAAAATACTGCTTTTTGGCGACACGATATACTTTTAGGTCGCCAAAAAATTTTCCACGCGCCAAAAATATCCTAAATTGCGCCAAATATTACATTTTAGACTACCTAAAATAAATTTAGGTAGTTAAAAAAAACTTTAGGAGTCCTAAATTAATATTTGGGTTGTCTAAAGTCTCCAAAAAATCCTAAATGGCGCCAAATATTACATTTTAGGTGTCCTGAATTAATATTTAGGTTGTCTAAAGTCTCCAAAAAATCCTAAATGGCACCAAATATTACATTTTAGGCGTCCTAAATTAATATTTAGGTTGTCTAAAGTCTTAAAATCAAGTAAATAATTATGACAATGCCACCGCCTTCACTTTTTACTTCCTTTTTTAAAATAAGGACGTCTTTTAGGGTAGTAATATCCATATTTTGTAGTAGTGGAACCACTTTGCCTTCATTGGTTTTGCTCCTCTAATGATTCCAAGCTCTGCAGTGTCCCCGGCAAATCTGTAGAACACAATTAAATCTGAGGGGCAGCCACAAAACAAAACACTTGTCCCCGCAAAGGAATATGATCTTGCAGATAAATTACCAACTTACAGCAATTTAAGTAAGGTAAACATGTAATTAAAGGTCAAAGTTCACAAATATATATTGCCAATATTAATTGTAAATGAAAGGCAGTCATAATCTATAAACTGGATCTTAAGTGATTCAGAAAAAAGGCCATACTTTTGACTAATGAGGAATCTGAATGCAATTCGTTCATTTGATCTGAATGGAACTGTTCCTTCACAACCAACTTGAACATCATCAAAGCTGAAAATGACATCACCCTGAAACAGAAAATTTTAGTTAAAAAGTTCATACACATTTCAACGGGTTTGAAATAGCCAAAAGTTTGGGGTCCAATTCCACAGTTATGCCTTCCCTCCAACCCATATCCATTTAAAAAACAAAACAAAAGAATCTGAAGAAGATCTCAAAACAAATCAGTTGACAGTTACGTTAGGCTATTCAACAAGGATGGTACAGAGGTCACTCCAGCAGCTATTGAAAATTGACATCCCTCTCATGGACCAGAATTTCTGACAAACAGTTCAAGTCCTTTAGAATCCAACTTCTTCAAAAGCTTTTTGTTTGACTCTCAATTCAGTTACCATTCAAGGGAAATACTTTTGGAAGCCAGAATTGTCCAATTTACCTCCTTTAACACATTATTTGCATCAGAAGTTGGTTCAACTCTGCGTACAAATACACCCTATATGAAATAAACAGCATATAATTAGCTCAAGAATGCTAACGAAGGAAACATAATTATACTTTCGTATTGCATGATATCATAAAATCAGAAGTACCATTGACACAAACATTTGCTTTTCAAGTGCGTTGTTTTCCATTGCAATTTGTTTGTTTCTTTGCTTTGTTGCTTTGTTGTCTTGGGCTGCTTGGTTTGCTTTTGTTTCTGATGTAATGCAGCCCAAGTGTGTCGTAATCATTTTACTGTGTGTTTAATCAAGTTTGTCTTTTATCAACAAAAAAAAAAACTTATGCTTTTCAACCATATGTAGTCATGCGATAAAAAATGTCAACACATTATATATTAAACTATGTAAAATTTATACGGAGGGGAATACCAGTAATAACTACATCATATCACGGGAATTCATTCATCAATCATTGAACATTAAGAGTGGAGACAAGAATGTTTCTAGTATGTCCATCAAGAGTTCAAGACAATAAAATGTTTATTTGGAGCAGCTATTAAAATAGCTTTTTCAATCCTGATTTACGATATAGGAAATTGTTGGAATTCGAATAGGCAACGGAAGAAATTTATCAAAATAAATTTTGAATCCCAATCGAGGTTCTATTAACTGTGTTTAATTCGAGTAGTCAGAATTATACCTTTCGTATGTGTCTTGTTCGATCACTAAGAGCCAACTGAACGAACCAGCTCCCTCTACCGGTATACACATGAACTAAACTCCAACACACAGGCCGTGTGTTGGCACCTCCAACGTTTTTCCCTATTTTCTCTAGAGTTTCTCTTGCAGCCTTTCTAATACGTCTTGCTCACTGTCTTATAGGGTTTTTTAAACTCTAATGGGCTGTATTATATACTCAAAATTAATCTTAATTAATTTTGAAATTTGAATTGAATTAAAATAATATTAATTAAATATGTTCACCAGATTTAATCTCATCTATTCCAAATTAAAAGCTAACTGATTTAATTTATCTTTATAAATTAAATCTGAGATATAATATATATCTTCAAAAATTAAATATGAAATACGATATATCTATTAGTTTTAGTTATTTAATTTATCAAATAAATTAAATACTACATAATAATAATATTATTATTTTTGAATATATATATATATATATATATATATATATATATATATATATATATATATATATATATATATATATATATATCCATCCTCCCTAAAATAAATGTTGTATTCATTAAATTTTAGACATATCTTAGATTCAATGAATCTGGACATTATAGCTCGTGTTGGGCTATTTTTGTGTGCGACCCTATAGGCCCACATGAAATTGGCAGCGGGCCAACACTGTACCAGCCCACAAGTTACAAGCGGCCTCTAGCAAGATATTATGACTACCCAATTCACATGAGGATCGATGATACGATGCAACCTATCGTACAACCATGCCACGTCCCTTTTGTCACGCAATAATTTAGTCAAGGATGAAGCATGGATAGTGTCATCCTCCTGTTCTTGACCATTACTTTATCGATTATTGAGTAGTCTAACAATTGAAATGGAAACTCATTTCCATCGTAGTATGGCCATACTTTTCTCAGACTTACTCATCGAGGAGCCCAGTAATATCTCTACAAATGTGAGGGACAAATCCCATCTTGACTATTCATATTTCTCTGCATGAAAACCACTAATCCCGATTGAAGCCTTTATCATCACCCAGTCAAAGGTGACTTTTGACTAGATCAAAGATTAGCGACTCTCATATAGGAATCCATGATGATCTTAGGTCAAAGGGCATTGTAATGTAGTTATATATGAGATAAGCTTATGAGTTAATCCATACAGCTTTCTCATAGTGGATCGGTCCAGCACCTTGTACTCTTACAAGTGCTTAAGACTTTGATTTGTATCTCCATACCTTATCAAAGTCATACTGGTCTTATTTCATCTTTGCTCCTGCATAGATGACCGATCAGGGACATTTAGGACAATCTTTATGATACATCCAAGGATACAGTCGTCACAATAACATGCAAATGATATGATAACAAAAATGAAGAAATACTTTAAATAACAATAATGTTTAAAGTACAATGATTGGCCCCTATGATATAATTTCCAACAAAAATAATATCCTTTGTGTAACATCCTAATTTTTAGGGTTAAGGTGCAAAAATACACATGTGCTTTTCTCTGAGGAGCACCCAGTAGCAAGTGTTTTTTTTAGGTGTAAAAGTACACACGTGGTTACAAATTAGGTGCAAAAATACCGTTTGACCATTAAGTTTGACTTTGACCGTTAAGTTAGACTTTTTTTGCTGACTGGACGATGACGTGGCATTTCAAAGGTACAAAAATACACATCTGGTTTGTCAAGAAGAGCGTCCAACACCGATTTTTTTTTAATTTAATAATTTTAGTTTTAGTATCCTGAAAGTACTTTTTACCAGTCAGAACCCTGAAATATTTGTTTCAGTATCAGTCAGTATCTTTTTAGTACCGCTCAATACCTGAAATATTTTTTGAAGATCCTAAAATAACTTTTCAAGATTATGAAGTTTTTTTTTTGTACCAGTCAGTATCCTGAAAGTACTTTTTAGTACCAGTGAGTACCCTGAAATATTTTTCAGTATCACTCAGTATCCTTTTTAGTACGGTCAATACTCGAAATATTTTTTAAGATGTCATTCGATATATTGAAAAAATACTTCATAATCTTGAAAAGTTATTTTAGGATCTTAAAAAAATATTTCAGGTATTAACCGGTACTAAAAGGATACTGACTGATACTGAAAAAAATATTTCAAGGTACTGAATGGTACTAAAAAGTACTTTTAGATCTTGACTGTACAAAAAATACTTCATAATCTTGAAAATTTATTTTAGGATCTTGAAAAAATATTTCAGGTATTGACCGGTACTAAAAGGATACTGATTGATACTGGAAAAAATATTTCAGGGTATTGACTGGTAAAAAGTACTTTCAGGATACTAAAAATAAAATTATTAAATTTAAAAAAAAAAAAGAATTTGGTGTTTGACGCTCTTGTTGACAAATCACATATGTATTTTTTCACCTTTGAAATGTCACGTCATCGTCTAGTCAACAAAAAAAGTCAAACTTAACGGTCAAACAATATTTTTACACCTAATTTGTAACCACGTGTGTACTTTTGCACCTAAAAAAACACTTGCTACTGGGTGCTCCTTAGAGAAAAGTACATGTGTATTTTTGCACCTTAACCCTAATTTTTAAATTAGGATTTAGGTATAATTATGAAATAAGTATATATGCTAAATGTGTTTATTATGGAAAATTGCCCTAAGATAACTATGAGAATTAAGCGGTGGAATTTGGCCAATGATTAAATTAATTATTTGAAAAAAAATTAGGAATTTACTTTCCATATAAAATTTAGGGTTAAGGTACAAAAATACACATGTGCTTTTATCGGAGGAGCGTCCAGTAGCAAATGTTTTTTTTAGGTGTAAAAGTGACTATGTGGTTACAAAAGTGGAGCAAAAGTACACATGGACCGTTAGTTTGACCAAAAACATTAACATGATGCTGACTCAGCAAAGTTTTATCCTAGTTGGCAGTGAAAGAAAAAATAAAAATAAAAAAAATCCACGAATTAAAAAAAATTAAAAAATTATCCTAGTTTGACCTTCCTTTCTTCCTTCCTTCCTTCCTTCGGAAAAAAAAAAAAACAAAAAACAAAAAACAAAAACAAAACCCTTCACCTCCTTCAACCTCACGACCTGAAAACCCTCCTTCAACAAAACCCTTCCCTTCGATTGAATACAAGACCAAGCAGTTGCAATCGGCGAGAAGTTGTCCTGGTCAATAGCTTACTACGTTTCTACTCACGTGTTCTCAGCTTAATGTAATACCCGGATTTTTATTATCTGGAATATTATAAATAAATTGGATATTTCTGATAAGCAAAGTTTTGATCTCTAAACTTGTGTGATCATAGTCAATTTTATAAGTAGAATTTCTGCATGAAATTAGGGAGTTTATGGGCCAAAGTGCCAAAATGACCAAAATGCCCCTGCAAAGGGTAATTAACTTAGAAAATTTATGAAAAATCCTGAAAGGAAGTAAAATGATCAATTGAATTAAGAGAGTATATTATCTCTAATTACGGTAATTTAATAAATTACAAACTTGGAAAAAAATAAGAAAATTACTTAGAAAATTTATGAAAAATCCTGAAAGGCAGTAAAATGATCAATTGAATTAAGAGAGTATATTATCTCTAATTACGGTAATTTAATAAATTACAAACTTGGAAAAAAATGAGAAAAGATGCTCATAAAATATTAAAATGACCAAAATACCCTTGTAAATTATATAATATTGCAGAGGTCATGTAAACAGAGATGTCAGTATAAAATCTATGAGGAAATGAGACATTCTAATTAAGAAAATTACCAACTATGGTTAAAGAGTAATTAAGTAATTAATGGCTAATTACTTAAGCATAAGCAAAGGAAATTCAGTAATAATTATGGGAAGCTCAAAAATTAGTGGAAATTAGTTGAATATTAGTAAAAATATATTTACTAATTAATTGGAAATTTTTGTGAAAAATAGTTGAGTTTAGGTATTTTTAAGCCTAAATACAAGAATAGACCAATTAAAGAATTTTGTGGAATTTTTAATAAAAAAATTAAGTAATTAATTAAATAATTAAATAAATACATGAAAAACATTTACAAATCCAAAAAAAGAGGGGGGCAGCCGAAAATTTGTCCAAACAATTGAAGATGATATCAAAATTCTAGCATCATGATATTTGTTTCAATTAGGCACATGTTTTTATTATTTTATAATATAATTAAAGTGCATGAATAGTAATTAGGAAATTAGGAAACGGATCCTATCTAGAGAACCAGGAATGGGAATTCCAAAGTCAAGGTAAAATATTGATCAGTGAGTTTTTACCTTCAAGTGACCTCTTCCGGAAGTCAATTCCGAGACCTGTAGCACATTTCCCTAATAAGACGAAATAGGGAAAAATGCTGATAGTCACATTTTGGGAAATTAAGAAAATAAATTACAACTCAACATCTTGGGATGAGTTTATAATTATATGAACATATTTGGAATCAGTGAATTATTATCTAAAGTTTGATAATTAGGAACCGATTTCAAACCAGGACGCAGCGTACGGACACGTTTTCGAGAAACTTCACAGGACGGTTGGAACCCATGTCGAAATCAAAATTTAAGTTAAAATAGATATTATTGATGAGGAAGAGAAGGTCTTCAAAGTTATGAATCCATAATTTTGAGATTTCTCCGAAATTACGCGAATCGGGTGCCGTCGGGAAATACGAAGCACAGACCAGGCATAAAGTGAGGTGAGTCACCACTTCTTGGCCAATCCTTGGCTGCCAAGCAGCCCCTTATGTCGACCAAAGAGGGGAAGGGAAGGGATTGTGTCATCTTGCTCCATTTGAATCCAAGGGCTAAGAAACAACTTCAAAATTCCAACCATGTCCCTTCATTTGTCTATAAATACCCCCTCCCTTTGGTTTTTCTTCACACCATTCTTCTTGCTCTTGGCGAAAATATAGAGGGAGAAAGAGAGAGAGAAGCTCTGGAAAAATTGTGAAGAAAGTCTTCAACGGGTAAGTCTTTCGGTCTTTAGCTTTTAAGTTCTAGTTTTTAGTTCAGTAGTTGGTAGAATTGTTAGTTAGATTTAGGAAGTAGGGGATGAAATTAATATTCTTGTTTTAAGCCTCATTGCATTGAAAAATATGCCTGAAGAGGTAAAAACATAGTAGGGATCGAGTCTCCGAAAAGTTGAAGCTTTTGTAGTTCTTTCAAAAGTAGGGGTTGTAATGCTAGAATAGCCTTTAATTTTTCAAGTATGATTGGATATCATATGGGAGGTCTATTTTAGTCTTTATTTTTGAAAATCAAAATGGCGTCGAAGTTCTGGCGAAATTTTGGGAAGAAAATTAGTCAGAGTAACGAAGTCACTTGGCGAAATTCCGCCATTAGGGGTAGAAGGGCAAAATGGTAATTTTTACCTAAAATGCAGTTATAATGTCAAATCACTAATAGAAGTGATATTATTCTTATAGGATATCAGAATCTACGATTTGCTTTGCCGCTTACGTTTGCCGACGAACCATTGTTTGAAGTTCACGTTTTCCGTAAAAGAAATCGTTTTCCGCCGTAGTACCTAACGCCGCAAGCGAAGGTACGGACGCACCGTAACACTAATCTTGTACTTCTTGAATGCATATATATCAAAGATACGTTCGTAGACCGTTATCTGAGACGCTTTATACGGGTTATGTCATGGTAACGCCGTTATGTTTTCCTAGCGCTGAGGACACGATTGTACATCGTGGCACTGGTGAATAGTGCAGGTTGTTATTGTTTTACATTGTGGGGCTTACATATTGCTTGTTGCTTATGTTTTTTCGGCATAATGATCATGCATCTGCTGTATGCTTATGTGATGATATACTGTTGTATTAGCTCTAGAATATCCCATTGTCTATATATTGTATTGTTTGGGTATGAGGTTAGAATTGCTACCTCGAGATTCAATATGGTGAATTGAATCTCAGCTGTAGATTTCTGAATCTTAGGATTACTGTAATCAATACAATGTTACACAATGGTTGATGTTTTGACTATGAATCAATTACTCTTTCGCTCCATTGCTCTACTCTGAATAAAAAAAAATTCCGCTTTTAAAATGGGATGTTACACTTAATCACTCCAAAATTGATCAGCCACCTTCGCGTGATTCTTAGCTCTGATGGTCGCGTCACACACGTCTTCAGAGCAACCCTTTCCGTGCAACCCTAGGTCAGCTCCCTCATCCCCAATTGATCGTCGTTGAAGCCACGCTGGAAACCTAGCTATTCCTTCCTTCCTCGGCTTAGTGATTTCGGACTAAGAATCAAGCGAATTTAGATCGGTCGCTCAACGCTCGTTGGTCAGTCTCTCACTCGACGGTTGCGGCTATCGAAGATTAAGAACCTAGCTCACCAAAGGACGTCTGCTTCTTTCTTTTGCTTTCAATTTGTTTTCATTTCTGATTACACCAACATTTGAGTTGCTTTGATTGATTTGCTTGATTTCAAATTGATTTGCTTCGATTTTAGCTTTATTTGGTTTTAGGTTTTTCCCCCAATTTTCTCTCCAATTATGCACCGTCGCCTATATCTTCTCTTGAAAGTTGAAGAACATGAATCTCACCTCATCTGCACAATTTTTTGGTTTTGGAATATGGGTTCATTATTTTTTTGTTGGTTTTTCAATCTGGGTTCATGATTTCTCTGGAGATGGCTGCAATTTTTGGGTATTTTGGTTTAATGTTAGTTTCTTTGTGATGTAAATGGAATTTCTGGGTTCATGTTAGTTTCTTTGTGTGTGTTTTGTTCTGTGTTTGGCGGAAGAAGGAAGAAGGTCCCTGGTTCTCTGGTTCGCCTCTCGGATCTGTCTTGGAGGAGGAAGAAGGTCCCTGGTCAAAATGCAAGTTTTGACCAGGGACTTAAATGTGAAAATTTTAAAAGTTTATAGAGGGACTAAATTGAAATTTTTTTAAATGCACAATGTATATTTTTGCTCCACTTTTGTAACCACAGTCACTTTTGCACCTACAAAAAGCATTTGTTACTGGGCGCTTCTCCGACAAAACTATATGTGTATTTTTGCACCTTAACCCTAAAATTTAATACAAAATCATGGATTTTTGGCAAAAGACAAAATGTTAGTTAGAGCCCATATAATCATTTAAACACTCAACACATTTTGATTCCAAATTCATTGTAATAAACCTGTAACAAAGTAAAATCCCAATACATCTAACACTTCCCATTAAACATCATACAATTGTCATACTCCTCTTCTAAGCCCAGCACGTGAGACAATATATGCAATTAAACTCCATCAATATCCATTAATTGGTTGGCTTATCTCAGTTAGAGAGTAGAATCAGTATGGCCAGTCTAAGCCTTCAGTGGCTGGCCATGAAGGGCCGGGGCCTTCTGTGAGGCCGGCCCTCCAGGAACTTCGAGATAAGAAAAATATATGTTTTCCAAAGCCTAGCCCGAAAGCACGGGGGAGTCAGGGAACCTGCCCTCCAGGTCCTAAAATTACTATTCCAAATTTTAACTATTTTTCCTCTATTTTTTTAAAGAAATATAATTAGTATATTACAACACGAATCATCCAACAAATAAGCACAGTCATTAATTCATAATCAAAAGTAAACTATGTACATAAATAACTCACATAAAACATAAGAAGCATACCACTAAGCGACATTAGTATAATGACTATTAATGTAACAAATAATTTAATTTGTTAAACATACAAGTAATTTTATTTGCAACAAATAATAAATCAAATCATAAAATTACAGTATAGTTTTTTATGTATTTATAGTTAAATGGATAAATAACTCTATAACAATACAAAATATATATAAATTAATCACTACAAAAAACAACGACAATTAGTAGCGGTTAAAATGACCTATTTGTAACGGTTTTTGACGTGACAAACGACATTTGTAGCGGTTAGAGGAACCGCGACAAAATCGCCTGTGGCAAGCCGATTTGTAACGGTTAAAAACCGATACTACATACACATAAACCGCTACAACCTCTCGTTGCGGTTCAAGAAAACCGTCACTAAATCAGCGGGCCGACGTGTGTTTCGAGACATTAGTCACGGTCCGTAACCGTTACAAATCATATTGTAGCGGTTCCCCGTAACGATTTCATAACCGCTACAAAATAATGTGTTGATAATTTTGTCGCGGTTACTAACCGCTACAAACATTCCCGCCATTTTTCGCCAAAAAATTTGCCGCCATCTGAATATTGTAGCGGTTTACAACCGCTACAAATAGTCCCGCCACATGTGCTTTTGAATATTTGTAGCGGTTGCAAACCGCTACTATAAACGCTACAATTTTATTTGAAATTGTGTAGCGGTTATTGCAACCGCTACAAATTCATTACGGTTTAAAAAAATTCATAACGCCATTTTATTTGAAATGTTGTAGCGGTTATTGCAACCGCTACAAATTCATTACGGTTTAAAAAAATTATTATTTATCGGCGTAATTCAGTAATTATTATTAATATATCTTTTAACAAAAATAAAAGGTAGTAAATTATGAAATTTAAATATATAAGGTGCATGTATAAAAACAAAATAATAAGATTATGTAAGTAGAATAAGTGCTAAGAAATGAGGTGGTTAAAACAATACTGAATATTTAAAAATTATATGTACAAATCAATTGAATAATGTATATGAAAGAATAGGGAAAGTTGAAAGATATATCTCGTTCAACCGCAAAATAACAAAGTTTAATTAGTATCGAACTATAAATTAGTATGAGAAACATTAGAATTGATCTAGTTACACGGTACTTACCCCGCTCAAACTCACAATGTTCAAACGTAAAAATATTTGAGATGACCGAGAGAAAACGTGGGTAGAAAAGAAGTTGAGGCGTATTAAATGAGGTTGGGGGTATTTATGGTGGTGTCTGCGTATCATTTTGTAGCGGTTGGTGTCTCACTTTTTGTAGCGGTTGTTATATTTAGTAGCGGTTTTGAGGGTTTTTGTAGCGGTTATTGTAGCGGTTGATCTTGTCGCGGTTTTAAGGGTTTGTAGCGGTTATATAACCGCTACAAAGTAATTTCGAGTTTTTTTTTTAAAAAAAACTTAAAGGGGTTTTTTTCCTAATTAATTTCGGATTTTTTAAGTGTTTGTAGCGGTTATATAACCGCTACAAAGTAATTTCTTAGTTTTTTTTTTTTTAAAAAAAAACTTAATATTAAAAAGATTTCATATTACAACATAGGCATTAATTTTTCCTCTCAATCTTCTTCGACATCCCTACAAAGAAAGTTTACATAAAATGTTACGCGTGAGTTGAATACGTTTGAACACAATATAATTAAAACTTTAGTTAAATGTTTCAATTTCACCGGGAGAAATTCACTGATGTGATGCCTAAGTCGTCTGTCGTGAGTCCCCTGGACGTTGTGGTATTCGCCCACAAACACTTGAACAACGTCACGGTGAATAGGCCTGTGTAACTTATCCTGACCACATCAAGCAGCTTTCCATAATACGGACGTCACCGAACCGCATGTTGCCGCCACTTGCTGCTCGCATAACTCCTCGTCCCAAACGTGCCATATACACCGAGTTTTGGGTCGCAATCCCCGATCTCGTGCGACGGTGCAAAACTTAAAACCATTGGCATTGTATGCCGTGAATCTTAGGCGTGGTCAAGCGGGCCTCTCAGAGCTCTCGAATTCGGTGAGTGCGGGTTGTGGTCGTTCATTATTCTCCTCCTAAACCAACTCGGGAATTCTCTGTGAACCTTTCTATCAATTTCGGAGGATGTACGTGTGCGAATCCTCGATTCACGCTTCACATAACTCCCGAATTCCCTGCAATTGAACATGCAATGAAATGTGAGTATGTATAAAATGTAAGGAAATATATAGGATACGATATATATATATTTGTATGAAATCCTTACCGAAGGTACGGTTCAACTTTGGTGCGCTTAATCAAGACATGTCTATGTGCTTGGAACTTCTCAAGTGCCGTGAGTTTGAATTTCTCACTCCCGCCAACCGGTTTACCAACACGAGGGATTAACAACTCGTTGTCTCTGCTGGCCCGGCTCGGGCTCGGGACAATCGTCTACACGAGGCGGTCGGTTGAATGACGTTTCAATGTCATCGAAGTACTCGGAACAAAAATACAAGACCTCATCCCCGATATAACCTTACGCTATTGAACCTTCAGGCCACGTCTTATTCCTCACGTAAGATTTAAGTTTCCCAAGAAACCTATAAAGTAGAACCATAAAAATAATAGCCGGATCAATGGTTAAACGTGCGACTAGGGAGTAATGGTAAAGTAATTATTTTTCAACAAGTACCTCTCAACGGGATACATCCATCGGATCTTGGCCCGGGCCAAAGCAAGCTTTGTTTCGTGAACAAGGTGTCTTGTCGGGTGAACCATGACCGTGAAAAATGACGGAGGAAAGATCATCTCCAAATGACACAACGTAAGAATGATTTTCTCCTGCACTGTGGTCGAGCTCCTCCACTATCAAAACCTTCGAACACGGCTTCCGAAAGAAAGTACAAAGCTCGACCAAAACGAGAGACACGTCGAGAGGCAGCGTATTTTCATGGCGGGAAGTAAGCTGTTGCATAAGCACATGTGAGTCATGACTCTTCACCTCGTAACCTTTCGAGCCTCGCAAGTCAATACATCGTGATATGTTGCTTGAATATCCCCGTCGGGAACCTTTATTTTCTTCAAGGTAGCGAGAAAGATTTCCTTATTCGGTTTTGTCAGGGTGAACCTTGCCGGTTGAAATCTGTCATGCTCATCCGGCCACGCGTCTCCACGAACGCCCATCTCCCGTAGATCTTTCTTGGCCCGCAGATGATCTTTGGACTTGCCACAGTTCGTTGAGAATCGTGTACAACACATTGTCGCACACATTCTTTTCAATGTGCAGACATCCAGATCCGTGTCGGAGCAAATTATCTTTCCAATACGGAAGAGTGAAGAAGACGCTTACCTTTCGCCATTGCTGGGGCGTAGAACCAGAAGCCCTGGAAGTCTTTGTCCCGGCCCTTGCCGGATCGTTCTTTTTCCCAAACTCAACATCAACATCCTGAAGCTGCTCTATGATTTCTTCACCAGATAAATTTCGAGGGGTCCTCTTTTTCCTGTTGCCCATTAAAACGATTGCGTTGCAACCTAAACTGTGCGTACCATCGAGAAACCTCCGATGACCCATGAAGCACCACTTACGATTGTGGGGAAGGCGCCTTACCGAGTCGAGTCAAAATTGCAGTCGGGCACGCAAGGCGGTATGCACATTCCACCCAGATAATGTCTAGAGGCCAGGAAAGTCGCTTATCGTCCAAATCAAGGCCGCACGCAAGTTGAAAAGTGTCTTCTCGTGCGCGTCGTACGTCTCCACACCTACATTCCACAACTCCACCAACTCCTTGATCAGGCGGCCGGAGATACACATCGATGTCATTTCCGGTGCCTTTTTCCCTGGAATGATCATGGACATAATGAAGGAGCTTTGTTTCATGCACATCCACGGGGCAAGTTGTAGGGTATCAACATAAGCGGCCATATACCGTAGCTTGTGCTAACATTCCCAAATGGATTAAAACCGTCGGTCGCCAAAGCAAGACGGACATTTCTAGGGTCCATTGCGAAACTGAAAGACCGAGTCGAACGCTTTCCACGCTCAAAGATCACGTGGATGCCTGAGTTTACCATCTTCATTCTTATCATCTTCATGCCACCTCATATGCCGAGCTGTCTTAGACGACATAAACAATCTTTGCGGGCGAGGTTTTAAAGGAAAGTACCTTAGAATCTTCGCAGTTTCTTCTTCTCGCTTCTTCCCTTTCCGAGCAGTCTTGAACCTCGAAGTGTGACACTTCTTACAAGTCTCCCTCCGATCGTCCTCTCCCCAATAAAGCATACAGTCGTTTGGGCAGGCATCTATTTTTTGGTAGTTCAAGCCTAATCTGTTGATTATCTTCTTCGCCTCGTAGAAGGATGAGGGAATGTCCGCGTCTGGGAAAGCATCTCGAAGTAATTCCAGGAACATCGACATTGCCTTATCAGTGATCCCACACATGCACTTGATATGGTACAATTTGATAAGAAAAGATAACTTTGAGTATTTCGACAACCTTGATACAAAGGACGATCGCTCTCATCCATGAGGCTGAAAAATTCCCGAGCTGCATCGTTCACGAAGAAAACGAGTGCGGACCCTGCACCTCTGCTGTGAAGTTGTCGTCTTGAACACCAAAAGCATCACGGACAGCTTCATTAACCGGATCATCTTGATGTACTTGATTTCCTACTTCTGAGGTTCGAGGAAGATGGAGCCCATATCCCATACCACGTTGCTCCCCATGAACCGCCCAGAATGTATATGCTTCGGGAAAGGCTTTACAAGAAGATGTTCCAAGCAGAATCTCGTGTTTGCCACTTCTTAAACTTACATCGCACACAAGGACACACGATCTTCCCATTAATGCATGCGTGAGAGAAGGCGAAATCTAAGAAAGTGTTCAATCCCGCTAAATATACGAGGAGAACTACGCGTTGCTTGATCCATGACTTATCCATATGTAACAAACAAATCTAGGATAGAAGATAAATGTGGATACAATGTTTAATTACATTCAACGCAGAACTTGGGATCTTTAAACATGCATCGAATGTTTTGTAGCGGTTACATAACCGCTACAACAACCGTTGCAATTACAACGAACAATTTTGTAACGGTTATAAAACCGCGACTACAACCGCTCACGCGAGTACAATTTGTCGCGGTTATCTTCATCACAACCGCTACAAAATGATGCCGTTGAATCTTGTAGCGGTTATCCAACCGCGACAAAATAGGGCGCCCTTTTTCAAATTTCAAATTTGTTGCGGTTTCCTCATTAGAACCGCTACAAAATTTAATTTAATTTTTAGTGTTTTGAAATAAAATTTTAGGAAATTATTTTGGATTATAATTAAAATATATAACTAAAGCACACGTTAAACAAGGATTAAAATTTTGTATTAAAAGTTTTAGGGTTTTCGATTAAAATTTAGTTAAATGAGTTATAGGTTTTGAAATAACGTATCAAATTTAACGGTAACAAATATATAACTAAAGCACATCTTAAACAAACCAAATATTTAAACCAAATTAAACTAATATCCAAGCGTACAGAATGGTGAAGTTTTCAAAATAAAAACTAACTATCGGGAACATGATCATCAAGTCTGTCCTAGGGGGTCTGTCTCGGGGGGTTGGTACACGTGGGGGATTCCTCAAAGATGAACGGAGGGGAGGCTCGGGATCCGAAACCGCTGGTCGGGTAATAGTCGCGCCGGGCCCCAATAACGACGATCCGGCTCTCCACATGATGATCGTACCAACGGGCGATGCTCTCCTGCATGCGCCTATGCCTAGCCTCCTCGTCGGCCCTCCTGCGCATCTCTCTGGCCTCCTCGTCGGCCCTCCGTGCAGCCTCATGTGCAGCAACCTGCTCGGCGACCTTCTCAGCAATGATCTCATCAAAAGCCTCCGGTGGTGGCCTTCTCGAGCCTGGAGGGTCCGGTGGACCCGAGAGGAGGAGCCATGCTTCGGTACACCATGCTAGGCCCGGCGCCAAGGCCCATGCCCCTAACACGGCCGGGATGCTCGACTGGGCCCACTGCGGCTTCGGTGGGCAAGAGGATTCACTGGACCCTGTGACTCGGGAGTGCGACGCTTGTAGCTCTGCCTCGGTCTTCTCAATCCGGGCCTGACCCACATGCGTTCATGAACAATCATTAATAAAATAATTGACGATCAATTTTAATATACAACATTCATTATATTTTTCAATGTTTTTGTAACTTACTATTATCTCCTCTGCTGCACGAGAGGTCGGCGTCCCATCACGGTGTCTATGGGTGCGTGTCCACAACTTCCCATAGTTCGTTTGTGTGTTCTCCTCCTGAGCCTTCTTTTCTTTGAAAGAATTAAAACAATATGTACTTTGTTATTGGAAAAACAAAACAATCGGTATGTTAAATAATAACATACCATCTCACTTGTAGGTCACAAACAAACGTCTTGGTCCCCTGTGTGTGATGGACCCTCTCTTGTGCCTCGCTTCTTGTGTTTCTCTGCGACAAAGCTCGATCGGAGGAGGAAACAAAACTTAATTTAAACTAAATTTAAATTATCACTTAAGTGAAACTATTAATTAATTTAAACCATATGTAATTAAATTATAATTAATTTAATAAAATGTACTGCCCGTCGGCACCTCTCTATATTGGACGAAAGCCGCCCACCGATGCGGGTCCACGCCGTGCAGGACTCTCTCGATCAGCTGCTGCAGAGGAATAGTGCCATCTCCATTCATCGATTGTAGAGACGATTCCTCCGACTCTTCCACCCTTCCCCACCTTCATCATAACGTACCTTTTGTGTTGTTCGCGAAGTTTAAACTTTTTCGTATCATAAATTCATTATTAAAAATTAATAAATAAAGAAATAAATAATGAAAGAAATAAACTAAAACGATAACTATTAACATGTAAAATGTAATGAAACAATATTGACTACTGCAGAACTTCGCTAAACGCCTTGTTCTTTGTGTCCTTCGTCACACTCTTCCAATCCTTAAAAAATCGGGAACCATGCCCAATTGCCGCCAAATTCGGACAAAAACGGTTCATCGGGTGACCACCGGTGCCGATCGCACTGTCTGTGAGCTCGTTCCACGGGACTACGACCGATACCGGACATCTCCCGGTCGTGCGAGTGAGAGTGGAAACATCCGGCGTCCCTCTGCTGATGTTCCCATGTTTATCTGCAATATTAGAAAAATTGAATTAAACCTACAAAATTTATATTAATTTCTCCAAAAAAACCAATTAGATATACCTTCGACATCACTGTAAATCCATTGAGCAGCGAAGACGCCGGTCGGGGTTCCCGTGGTCCCGCTGGGTTTCTGGTCCATGGCTGCTCCACCTCCACTAGGGAATGTCGATCGGATCTCCGTATTCTCGTCGTCTAAGTCGTTCAACGACAAACTTGCTTCTTGATCTCCCCCTACGGTCCCCACATTTGGAATTTCTTCATCGGCGAAGAGATTGGCAAACTCGTTCGGCTCTCGAGATGGCGGTGGTATATGTTGGGCCCCAGCGCCTCTCGTCGGCCTCCGCCCCTACTACTACCCCCTTAAACCGGTTTTGAAAGGGACACTGCTTTCCCTTTCCCTTCTCTCCTCCAGAAACCATGATGTTGAAAGGTAGAAGTTTAAAAGTAAAAGTTTAAAGAGGGTGAAAGGTAAAAACGGTGAAAACTCAAACCGTTGGAAGTGTGACTTTGAAAATGAGGATTTCTTGTTTAAAAAACCGAACATTTTGTAGCGGTTAACCTCATAAACCGTTACAAAATTTGAAATTTTGTAACGGTTCATCCATCACCGCCACATAAACCGCTACAAAATATCGTAGTTAAAATTACGTAGCGGTTGTGTAATAACCGCTACAAAACCGCTACAAAATAGACCCTTGAAATTCAGTAGCGGTTACATAGAAACCGCTACAATATGACCACATTTTGTCGCGGTTTTTGTTGTGAACCGCTCTGAGAATGATTTAGTTACAAGTCGAAGATTTAGTAATTCCTTTAGTAGTTATAGTTGATGAACGTTATTTATAGTGTGAAAATTTGTAGCGGTTCCCCTCGAAACCGCTACAAAATATAGATTTTGACGCAGTCACAGTCACTCTTCCCGACACCGTGACAAAATTGTGACGTTTCGTTTATTTGTAGCGGTTTTTTGATAGAACCGCTATAAAATCACCGCAACAAAGTTGGCGCCAATGTTGGCGCCACTTTTGTAACGGTTATACTCAATAAACCGTTACAAAATCACAGTGACAACAATTCCCGCCATTGCGCGCCAAAGTGGCGCCAAATCTGTTGCGGTTCTACTCAAGAAACCGTTACAAAATCACAGTGACAACAATTCCCGCCATTGCGCGCCAAAGTGGCGCCAAATGCATGCGGTTTATTTTGAGTGAACCGCTACAAAGGTAGCCGAGGTCCATACCGTCATGGCTTCCGTTACTATTTAGTGGCGGTTATGGGATAAAACCGTTACAATTTGTTGTTTTGTAACGGTTTTTTTTAACCGCGACAATTTAACCGCGATAAAATAGGTTTTTTTTTGTAGTGAATAAATTTAAAAAATAAAAAGCTACCGTGAAAATGGCCTGCAAGGCCAGCTCGAGGCCCTTCAGGGCTGGCCCGTTTAAGCCCGAGACCCTCCAAGGCCGGCCCTACAGGGCCAATTTCAAAAATCTCGTCAATTTTTCAAGCCCGGCCCTTAACGGGCCAGGGTTTAAACGGGCTGGCCCGATGGGCTCGACCTGATTTCCCTGCTCTTATCTTAGTCAACGAAAGAGCAGAAGGAGATCACAGAAAATTCAGATCGTGTAAAATCAACGGAAAATCTCAGCGCCATTACGGAAAGCACAGAAGGTCCAGAGACGTACAGTAACCCATACCTCTCGAGCCTCACAATGTTGCTTAACCGGAGGTCCTTCTTCTTCGGTCCATCCTCCTTCCACCATTTGGACCTTCGAACCTTTATATAACCCCTGCTCGTTGGTGTCATTTATCTACTTTGATCAGCCTAGAGGAACAGAAACAGAAACGTGAGACTGAGAGTTGTTGTGAGACCGAGGAAGAAGAGAGAGAGAGAGAGAGAGCTTAGTCATTGTTTTTCCTCTTTGTTTGGTTTCGGAAGACAGGGGTACGTGTTCGGTTCTAGGCGGAATTCCATAGTTCAAACCAGCAAACCGAGGTAAACTATCAAGCCTTCTTTCTTCTAGTTTCCCTGTTTGATCAACACAAGTTTCTGAGTTTAAAGCCGTTAGGATCGTTGCTATGATTCCACATGTGTGATCCCTGTGTTTAGGAGCTAGAGCAGGGGAAGCTTTTGCATATGTTTTAAACTGGAAAATTCCAAACAGCCACTCAAAACATAAAAGAATATTAGAGGATGCTTAAGGACGTTATATGCACACACACACACTATATATATATATGTGTGTGTGTGTGTGTTACGTTCTGCATACCAGGTATAAGAGAGAAATCAAAATTTACTTATATATTCCAAATGCTATATATATAAAAACGAAAAAAAAAAAACGCACTGCATTATATGATGAAACAAAAACTTTACTGCACCGTCACATATGGGTTGAGTACATAAGCATAATATATATTTATATATATATATATATATATATATATAAAAGACGTTGGCTTTGGGATGAATATGGGAAGTTTTGCTCACTGAGGGTTGAGATTGTGTGTGTGTATATATATATACCCAAAATCTGCTACTATATTTATTATTATTTTTTTTTCATATATACAAGTACTACATTAATATTTGACCTAACCAGTAACTTGGGAGAGTTGTTGTGAACTTGGGAGTTGGGATTAGGATATATTCTGCAAGATGTGATTCGTGTAGTATATGAATTGTGGGAGCAGCTATGGTCTACTGTAGTGGATCGTCTGCTGCCAAAAAAGCCTAAAAATTTACCGCATGCCGTAATTTATTAAAAAAAAATTACACCGTCCAGATCTTCATCCGACGGCTCAGATGAAGAAGAGGATGGGAAGAGAAGAGGACTGAAGCCAGATCCATGAATTGTTGTAGTTGCTCAATAAATGCTAGAAGCTGTTTTGACTATAATTTAGAAATTTAAAATAATAAGAAACTATATTTTTGAATATCCAAAGAGTATAAATGATTTTACTAATATCTAAAGAGCAAAATTTATGTAATGGTTGAAATTTATAAAATTCTAAATTAAATTGTTAGGATAGCCTTTGAAAGTTTAAATTAATTCTAGGAAAATAATAATTATAATTATAATAAAAATAATAAATAATAAATAAATAGTGATAAATAATAATATTATCATAATTTGTTTTTTTTTTTAAGTTATAGGAAATTATAGGTTGTAATTGTGATAATGTAGAGCCTTCTTGTGAGCGGTAATTGTGTGGGTTGTGTTCCTCGAGCTAAGGTTAAGCTTGGAATTGAGGTAACCGGGGTTAATTTATTTTATATGCTTATTTTGGGCTGTGAGGTATTTTTCTAAGCCTTACTTTCATATATACTACTTGTATGTGTTTTGAAAAATTATGTGTATGTTTGAATATGAAATTAATTCAGTGAAGCAGTGTATTTTTCCAATCTGTGTATTTAAGTAAATACTATTGTTGGGGTTGTTATTGTTGTGAGTTGATATATTTGGAATAATAGTTTACTAAAAAGTTGTAAAAAAATTTTAGTGTTATATTATTTCTTCTGTTGTGGGTTATGTATGTTGGGTTGTGTGGAAGAGATTTAGGGTGAACTTGTGCCTATCGGCTCTCTCAGTCCTGGCCCGGATCTTGAGTTGAGTGTTTTAGGCGGACACCTCCCTGTTACGGTATTGCGTTGGTGGCATGGGAGGGGACAGTATTCTTGAAGTGACTAGCTAACCTTGGCCAGGTATACTATCACTAATAGGCTGTACCATGTCCAGAAGATATAAGGAGGAGCAGGATGGATGAGTGGGGATGGTTTTAATTATTGTTAATTATTATGTATTATTCTATTCGTAACCGTGCCCAAAGTTAAGGATTTCGGTAGCGAGTTTGTGGGCGGAAACTGTGCCCTGGACTCTGAGTTTGTGGGCGAAATTTGTGCCCTGGACTCCGAGTTTGTGGGCGGAACCTGTGCCATGGACTCCGAGTTTGTGGGCGGAACTTGTGCCCTGGACTCTGAGTTTGTGGGAGGAATTTGTGCCCTGGACTCCAGGTTTGTGGGCGAGCGTTGTACCTGAACCCGATATGTATGTTATCGAAAGAAAAAGTATTCTCTATTATCGCTTGTTAAATATTATAATTATGTTAATAAACCTGCTTCTCTGACTTGCAATCCTTTCCTGCATATTTGATAAATTAATTTCGGTTACGGGGACTTTATTTCTCACCCCGTCATTATTAAATTTTCAGGTGAGACCTCTAATCTTACTAGAGGACAAGGGAGCAGCTAGAGGCAAAGACGTCGTGAAATTTACAGGCCTCTTTTTGGTAATAGTGTTGTATTGATTTATATATTGCTATCATAGGGCCCTCATATTTCTGAAATACTACATTAACTATTTTTGGGTGACTGTTTATTTTCCGAAGGCTTTATTTTGTACACTATCATATTATGGTGGATCCACAATCATATCTTGTGCGAAAATTGTTTTTGTGTAGACACTTTGATGTGGGATTAGGGTTATAAGACTCGTGGGCTATGTGTATTTCTGTTCGATGTCTGTGCCCAGAGTCGTGGATTTATTTGTGGGAAAAATTTGTACCCTGGACTCGAGGTGTGTTGTCTTGAAAGATTGTGGTGAGTTTGTGGGAAAAATTTGTACCCTGGACTCGAGGTGTCTTGTCTTGAAAGAAGGGTTTCCAACCTGTTAATCCGATTTTATGAAAACATTATGGTTAATTGTTTATTCGTGAGAAAGGGTCTTTTCACTTTGTGTCCCAGTTCCACTTGTTTTAGTCTTATAGCACCCCATGCGCAAAATTCTCAGTTCTTCCACTTTCTATCCTTCCCCATGCATCTGATAGTTTTCCAATACTTTTCCTTCCATGGTCAATTCCTTCTATTTCCTGCTATCCAAACACAAATGCACCATGTTCCCATTCTTTTGGAAGTGGCTTACATTCTATACGCATGACACCCATAATATATAATTAATGCACAATCAACCAAGATCATTTGATATTTAAGAAGACCATGGTGCTTATGAGTAAATGTAAGAAAAATATCAGATGTGATGTTAAGAATGAGGCCATAGTGCTAGTATGCAAACTGCTTTCAATTCCCTTAAGATTTTATATAGACCAACCTTATTAGATCGTACTTTCAAGCATGTTCTGTGCAGGATTCTCCAACTTTTGTAAAAGTACGCCAAGGCAGGGGAAACCTAGAGTGAAAATACAATTCCAGACAAGAACAGCAACAACACATTTGCATGTCAAGTTTAATTTGTACGTTAGAATAACAAAGAATGCAACAGATGAAAATTGTTACTGTAAACAAAGATTTAAACTAAATTTAAACATGCAATGCTTAAACTACAAGATGTGTAATAGACATCATAGGGAACCAATATAAAGCAACAAGGAAACAGATTCTGACTCCCAATTAAGAACAAATGTAGTTCCTGCTTTGTACAAAGATACTAAGAGATCAATGTATGGACACAAAATAGAAGACAACACGTGAAACGTTTTGAGGCTGCCAAGAAGATTGCCAGGCACTCCAGCAAACTTGATATCGAATAATGGTACATTTGTAAATGCATAAGTTTTAAGTTAAGTTGAGTAGCTCTCAATTGGTGTCAGGTATAGGGGGGAAATGTTCTTTGAGTAATACAAAAAAACATTGGTGCAGAGAGAGGGAGGGAGAGAGAAAAGGAAACGGAGGAGAGAAGAGAAAAGTTCTTATTCAACATTCAGATCATAATACACGTGTACGATTCATAATACTCTCGGTCTCTCATTCAATGGAACTAACCGTCTAACTACAATTAGTTTTCCCCCCACGTGATTACCCATGTGATCACTGCCACATAACAATTAATTAGTTTCATAGAACAATAAATTAACCATGCAATAGGATGATGCAGTGACTCCAGAAAAATTAGCACACTTCAAAGCTACTGAATATTAGCTGATTTAACCAGGGATTCTTACCAGTGTACTTCCCATTCCTCTCATAGTCATCCAGAAAATGAGAAACAACAGTAGTTGGTAGCACATATCCAATATTCTCAGCCTCTTCAGATCTGTAGGCCTAGATATTTGTATGTCCTAGTTTGGAAGTGGATTTTAATTTTAAATATAAGAATTTTTATTCTATTTAGGGTTAAGGTCCATTTATATTTTAGAAATTATCACAAAACCTCAATTTTGACCCAAAAGTACTTTTTAGAATAATGTCGTCTTGAAAGTTTACAAATTGTAACAATTTTATCCCAACTGTTACCTAGGTTGAGTTTGATGGTTAATTGACTAAATATACTGAGCTAACAAGTCCACGTTTTATCCACATTATTTTTGCTAAGGTGCATATTTGCTCTGAAAATTTTCACTCAGCAGCAACGTTGCCTCAGAAATTTGGGCTCAATATTTGCCCTAGAAACTTCCAAACTATAGCAATGTCGTCCTAAACAATATAAAGGTTAAGTTTGATTGTTAGTTAACTAAATATATTAAACTGATAGTCTGAACAACATTGAAGAAGAAGCCGCCAATGGAGGAGGAGCTCACATTCACTAAAGAGTAATGAAGAAAAAGATTTAGATATTCGAATTCAAGCAAATTGAGCCAGAGGCATTCACCTCTTTGATTTTCTTCAACCATTCAGATTGGCTTCATTTAAAAAAAAAAAAATCCTTATATATAAATTAAACTTTAAAAAAATGAAGTGGCATCCACTAACCAAAAAACATATTTGACCAACTAACGGGTAAACTTAATTTGGATAATAGCCAAGGTGAAATTGTTACGATTTGAAAATTTCTGGGGCACCATAGCTTTTGAGTTAAAACTCCCTTGGCAACTTTGCACCTAAACACGAAACAAAAATGACGTAAATGATACGCAAATCTACCAGTTTAGCATATTTAGTCAACTAAAAATCAAACTTAACCTGGATAGTTATCGAGGCAAAAATGCTCACACAAAAAAAAAAAAAAAACTTTCGAAGCAAAATTAAGATTTTGTGACAACTTTCAGGGAAAAAATGGGTCTTGACCCTTTCATTTTTCTATCATATTTGTCATTTTTAAACTAATTTGTCTAATTTATAAACTATATATAATTTAATGTTAGACTTAAGTATTTTAGAAATATTATATCACATTTGTTTTAATTAAATAATTTATTTAACTTCTTTAATAAGCTCAAATTAGATAAATGGATCTTACATTAATGACCGGAGAAGTAATGATATTTAAATTTGTAATGTCCATAAAAGAATTGGATGTTCTATATTCTATTTTAAGGGGAACTATAATGAGGTCCTAAGGAATGAACTTAATTATCAAGATGTTCCAATTACAATTGAGGAGTATATAATGACAAGTTCAATTATAAAAAATTAAATGATAATATCTCACTTGCTATTGATAGACTTCTTGAAAATTAAGCTCATTTCTCCGGAACTCATAGTAATTTCCTTTATTATTATTTTTTTTAAAATAAATCTTTGACTTTAAAGAGAAAAAAAACTAAATTTTAGTTCAAAGGTCATTAAAAAACGAAAAATACAGAAAAATACCATCAAAGGTAAAAAAAAAACAAATAAAAAAATAAATAAATATGTTGAATTTCAATAATTTCAAAAAGACTGATTTTTAATTTTCAAATTTTGAAAAATTACCTAACTACCCTTTTTATCTTTAAATCGCTTGTTGGGCACCAGAGCTCTAATGCCGATAACCGGCAGCGGTAGCCATCACCAGAACTCTAGTGACCTTGCCAAAGATCGGCCACTGGAGCTCCGACGAAGGTTATTTACAACTCAAGTATATATATTAACAACTTTAATATCGCTATTGACAACTTAAGTATTTTTATTAATAACTTTAGTATGAGGGATTAAAAAAAGAAGATATTAGCTGCCAGAGCTCCGGTAAAAGTTATTAACAATTCAAGTATCTATATTAATAACTTTAATATTTCTATTAATAACTCAAGTATCTATATTAACAACTTTAGTAAGAGAAATTTAAAAAAAAGATATTAGCTGCCAGAGTTCCGGTGAAATTTATTAACAACTCAAATATCTATATTAATAACTTTAATATTGCTATAAAAAAACTCAAGTATCTATATTAACAACGTCAGTAAGAGAAATTCCAAAAAAGATATTAGCCACCGGAGCTCCAGTGAAAGTTATTAACATCTCAAGTATTTATATTAACAACTCAAACATCTATATTTACAACTTTAGGCTCACTATTAACAACTCAAACATCTATATTAACAACTTTAATATGAGAGGAGGAGGGGGGGAGATATTAGCCGCCAAAGCTTCAGTGAAGGTTATTAGAAAATATTCAACAAATACCATGTTTAAAATTTTAGTATCACTATCAACAACTTTAGCCTAAGAAGTTCAAAAAAAAAAGCCAGTGAAGGAATTTTTTTTTAAAATATTTCATACATTAAAGTTGTTAATAACAATACTTGAGTTGTTAATATACATACTTGAATTGTTATTAAAATTCACTAGAGCTTTGGCAACCGGTCGCTGGTAAGGTCATTGGAGCTCCGATGATTCCATCAGTGGCGGCCAGCGTCTAATAAGGAGGTTGAGGATTTTTTATTTTTAAAAAACTAACCGTAGTTAGATAATTCTCAAATTTTGAAAAGTTTCAAAATTTCAAATCAGTCTCTTTGAAATTATTGAAATTCAAAATACTTATTTTTTTTTACCAATTGTGGTGGTATTTTTCAATTTTTCCCTAATTAAAAAATGAGTACTTATGCAGGCAATATATGTGCGCGCGCTTTTTTGTGCGTGGTGGTATGGTTGTGGTAAGATTTAGTGAGTTGGTTTTTATCATAAATATAACACATAATTTTTATATTTATCAATCTTTTCTTAATTTACTTCTATCGGTACTTCGTCAACAATAATTTAGGAAAAGAGGGAATGGAAAAATTATAGAAGATGATTCGGGTGTTTTAAAAAATACATATTATTTTAACTAACTAAACTAACTTTTTTAATGTAATTAAATTAGGTAAATATATTTTATATTAAGAACCGAAAAGAGTATTTGGTAAGGTAACCAGGCTAGCAGAATAAGAAGCCTAGACCAAAACCAGAGGCCCATACATCTTTCTTAGTATTTGCCCTTTATTATTTTGTGGAACGTTGTCCAATTTTCTTGGGGCCATTCACGCGATTGTGGAATGGTACATTACTGGCATTTGGCCCATCAAAATGAAAGCAAACACAGTACCCAAAAAATAAATCAAAGCAAACACTTATTTTAAAAAAAAAAAAAAAAAATCTTATATAACGTATAATTATGTTGGGAAAAAAGGAAAATTAAAAAACGATACAAGTCCCTAGCAAGTTACAATAATTGGTTTCAGAAAGTTAAGTTTTGAAGAAGAATTCACTTGCCCATAATTTGTAGTCACCAAAAGAAGAATTCACTTGCCCATAGCTTCAGTGTTACAGTCCAGCAATATCATCACAAGGTGAGTTCAAATGGGAAAATCCATATGAGGGCTCAAATTGGTAAAAAAATGTTAAAAAAGGTCCAAGAAAAAGTCACATGTCAAAAAAGACCTCAGGACCTTTTCTGGTATTATTTCATAAAACGTTAGTTGTTAATGCCTACTGATATAATTGTTAACGGGTATTGATTTAGTTTTTAATGGGACTGATTTAGTTGTTAGGATATTATTGTTAATGCTACTGATTTAGTTGTTAACGAGTACTGATTTAGTTATTAATGAGACTAATTTAGTTATTAATGGTTATAAAATAATACCAGAAAAAACCCTGGGACCATTTTTGACATGTGACTTTTTCTTGGGTCTTTTTTGACATTTTTTTGCTAATATAGGCCCTGAGATGGATTTTCCCAATGAATATTGTTTAGATAATCAATGTAATTCAATAATGAACGTTATAGCGTAAAATTATTAATTTTTGTCTTCTAATTAAGTAGCATTTTTAAATACTGTTCTACGAATAATCTTAATATTTTAAATATGAAAAATGATCCTTTTTATATTTAAATAAAGAATAATAAAAACAATCACTATTAAAAAAATATTAATCCACGTAATAAATATTATAATCCTCGATTTTTTATGCCAAAAAATGTTCTTTGCTGTACGGCTCAAACAAAAAACACCTCATAAGTTTCAAATTTTAAGTAATATTCAATGAGAAGTAAAGATAAATGGTTTGCTGTATTTAATTCATGTGGTAGTTTTTTCAATTGGTTGCTCACTTGTTCTGGGCAATATGCATGGAAGAGACTAACTTTCTTTAATGTTAAGTAATTTTCTTTATTTCAGCCCTATATAATTTCTAATGGAAATAAACAAAATAAATAAAAAATATTTATCCAGGCACTGTAATATTAAAATTTGGGCTGTCTATCGATTTGAAAGGGTTGGAGAATTTCTCATCATAAACGTGATGAGCAAAAATAATCTATAGGAAATTTTTAAACTTACCCCATATAATAATTAATTTATTATAAATTCATGCTAATAATGTGTTACAAGATTTTGAAATGAGCCATAATGGCTTCATATCATTAAATACTGTAATACCCCAAAAATACGTATCATAATTTGGTAAGATTATACCTATAAGAAGTAGGTGAATATGGGATATCAAATAATAAGATATAATTATCTTATTTTCTAAGGAAAAATCTCTTGGAAATTAGAGAAATTAAGGGCCAAAGTGCCAATGACCAAAATGCCCCTAAGGGACATAAATATTTAGGAAAAATGTGAAAAATCCTAAAAGTCAGTGAAATAATTATTTGAATAATGAGAGTATGTTATCTCTAATTAGGGTAATTTAATAAATTACAAACTTGGAGAAATTGAATAAAGATATTCAAGAAGTATTGTAATGGCTATAATGCCCTCACAAATTCTAAAATACTGCAGAACACAGGGAACAGAAATGTCGTGGTTATAATTATGAGGTAATGTGACATTCTAATTAAGAAAATTATCAACTAATGATAATAAAGTGATTAAGTAATTTCTAGCTAATTACTTAAGTCTCGTGCAAAAGAAATTATGAAATAATTGTGTAAAGCTCAAAATATAGTGGTAATTGGCTTAAAATTAGTAAAAGTATATTTACTAATTAATTGGAAATTTTTGAGAAAAATGGATGAGTTTAGGTATTTTTAAGCCTAAATCAAAGTATTGACCAATAGGAAAATTTTGTAAAATTATATAAAATAATTATTAAATAATTATTTTATATAATATTAATTAATTATTAATTAAAATAAAAACGAAAATATAAATTAAATAGGATCAGATTTTTGACCGAAAATTGCAAGAAGAATGAAGATAAGAGTGAAATCATAATATCATGATATTTGTTTACATTTAGCACATGTTTGAATATTTTAATATATAATTAAAGTTAGTGAATAGTAATCTTATATTTAGGAAACAGATCCTATCTAGAGAACCAGGAATGGGAATTCCAAAGTCAAGGTAAAATATTAATCAGTGGGATTTTATCTTCCGTTAAACTCTTGCGGAAGTTAATTCTGCCGTTTGTGCTTTTTCCTAATAAAACGAAATAGGGAAATTCTGATAAAAGGCCAGATAGCCAAGAGGACGAAAAGGTTATGTTGTGACATTTGGAAAAGAATTGGGAATTTTCATGAACATATTTGGATTCAGTGAATTTTTCTGAAGAGATGGGTGTTTCCGAAAACAATTTTCGACACCGGACGCGTTTGGACACGTTTTCGAGAAAGACTCAACTGACTGTTGGAGCTCTATATGGAATCAAAATATAGGTTAACTTGGACATTTCTACTAAGTGAGAACATGTTTGCAAAGTTGTAAATCCATAATTTTGAGATTTTTCTGAAATTACGCGAATCGGGTACCGATCAGGAGAAATTCATCCGGATAGGCTTCTAGAAGGGCCACATGGCCACTTCCCATTGGCCAATTGGTGCCACCTCAGCAAGAGGGCAGGTCGGCCAAGAAGAAGGAAGAAGAAGAAAAAGCTTTTGAAAAAGTTGCTTTCTGCCGAAGTCTTCAACGGGTAAGTCTTTCGGTCTTTAGTTTTTAGTCTTTAGTTCATTAGTTAGTAAGGCTAGAGTAGTCTTTATTTTTATGTTTTGATATTAGATGGGAGGGCTATTTTAGTCTTTATTTTCGAAAATCATGATGGCGTCGAAGGTCGGCGAAATTTTGGGAAGAAAATAGCCTATGTAGCGGAAGCGCTCGGCGAAATTCCGCCATAGTAGGGTATAGGGGCAAAATGGTAATTTTACCTAAAATGCCGCTTATAATGTCAAATTACTAATGGAAGTGACATTATTCTCATAGGATATCTGAAACGTTGATTCTGCTGCCTCGCATCTGTTGCCCGACGTGCCGCTGTAGGATTCTTGCACGTTTATCCGTAGAAAGTACGTTTTCCGCCGGTAGTACCTAACGTTGCCAACGAAGGTACGTTCGCGTCTACGTAACACTAATCTGATGATTATTGAATGATTATATGTGATAATATGTTATGTGAATAGTTTGGTGCCGAAGGCAAGGCTAGTCCTATGTGGGTGTGCCAATTAGTCGTAGTAAAGTCGGTGAGGCCCCATGATAGACACTTACCCGGCCATTCGATCGGTGCTACATGCACCGTGTCTAAGGAATCGTACTTAGATACTCTGTATCTAAGGAATCGTACTTAGATACTCCGTATATATGGAACCGTACTTAGATACATCGTGTCTATGGAACCGTACTTAGATACATCGTGTCTATGGAATCGTACATAGATGCACTATGTCTATGGAACCGTACTTAGACGCACTGTGATTAAGGTATCGTACTTAGATCACTATTACAGTTTTTATGTTGTTATTAAATGATCATGTACCGGCTTGATCAATGTTGTAAAATTGAAAATACTGTTGGACATATACGTTTATAAGCATGAGGTTAACTGTTACTCCGAGATCCAATGCGCTAAATTGGATCTCGCTGCTATAGCCTGTGGTCCAGGAGGACCCAGAGCCGAGAAGAGGAGCAAGCGAGGTCACGTAGAAGATCCGGTTGAAGATTTCTCCACATTGTATATTATCTTTGAACCATATGGGTTTTTGTACCGCTGTCGTATCCAGCCAGACTTACGGCATTTTATATGTACATATCAGTTACTCAATGCTTCGATGCTCTACTCTGTATACCATCCTGAATCGGTGTACCACTTTCGGTGGGTGCATCACTCTAACCCAGAGTTTATGGTGGATCTGGGCCACGCTGATTGAAACTCCGAGACCAACAATGATAAGTCCATGTAGTATTTGACTCATGTCGAGGAACTTCGGATACAAATTCCACACCCGTGTTTGAGTAGACCAAATCAACGGAACCCTGGACGAGGGAAATATTTCTGAAGTGCCTGTTCGTAGTACGAATACTAATTATGGCAAGTCTATATGCAGAGTAGATATTAGCGCAATAAAATCTGTGATATACTAATTGAAGTTTTCTTTGTATATCTGGACGTTTTCCTAACGAAGGGAAAAGAACGAGGCATAGCGAATTTGAGAGGAGCGGAGCTCCGTGAGGCTAAGGGCGAGTCCGAGGTAGGGGCCGAGGCGGAGGACGAGGTAGACAACCTTGGATGAATCAAATACCAGACCAAATGGACCAAAATGAAATACAAGTGATGAGAAGGCAACTTGAAGAAATAGCCAGAAATGGTAATATGGAGGCGTAGTTTTTGGATCTAGCGGGGTAGTACCGCAGATTCATGAGGAATTCTTCACAACTTAAACGAAGTTCACAAGTAGGAGACCAAATCATTAATGTTGAACAAAGACTATGAGATAAGAATTCATAAATTGAAAGAGGAGTTGGTCACAACACCAAGAAATTGGTTATCCCAAATCCAAGTAGATTGTAATATGATATCAATAGGAATGGATCGGGATATGTCTAGTCATGACATGACAATGTGATGACTTACCACTCTCAAGCTTCTCAAGTCGGAACCAAACTACACATGACCTAGAGATAGTAATTGTCATGTTTCTTAGTAACTATAAAACATATCACGATTTTATCACTAAGTATAAGGTATCTTATGTTGCCACGGTGTATGGGAACCACGGGAACATAATATATCAAAGTACGGCATGATATCCATGAGTATGAGATATATGGTATTGCTGCGGTGTATGGGAACCACGGGAATACTGTATATCAAAGTGCGATATGATGAATGTGTAGTACGCGGTATTATGGGTGCCACGGAAACACTTATGTACGCGGTGTTATGGGCGCCACGGAAACGCTAAAACACTAAAGTACGCGGTGTTATGGGCGCCACGGAAGCAATATATATAAAGTACGCGGTGTTTTGACGCCACGGAAACACTCGTATATATCAACTTAAAACATGATAAAAACTTTATAATCAAGCTATAACAAGTTCTCAATCACCGGGAGGAGCAAGTTGACAGGACAAAGTGAAGATCCAACGCGTATAGCCCAGAGTCCGAGTAGGACGGAGTCTAGTTAGTACAAAGTATAGTGGGTTGGGTACAAATTTCGAGGCGAAATTTTGTTTAAGGGGGGAAGAAATGTAATACCCCAAAAATACGTATCATAATTTGGTAAGATTATACCTATAAAAGTAGGTGAATATGGGATATCAAATAATAAGATATAATTATCTTATTTTCTAAGGAAAAATCTCTTGGAAATTAGAGAAATTAAGGGCCAAAGTGCCAAATGACCAAAATGCCCCTAAGGGACATAAATATTTAGGAAAAATGTGAAAAATCCTAAAAGTCAGTGAAATAATTATTTGAATAATGAGAGTATGTTATCTCTAATTAGGGTAATTTAATAAATTACAAACTTGGAGAAATTGAATAAAGATATTCAAGAAGTATTGTAATGGCTATAATGCCCTCACAAATTCTAAAATACTGCAGAACACAGGGAAACAGAAATGTCAGGGTTATAATTATGAGGTAATGTGACATTCTAATTAAGAAAATTATCAACTAATGATAATAAAGTGATTAAGTAATTTCTAGCTAATTACTTAAGTCTCAGGCAAAAGAAATTATGAAATAATTGTGTAAAGCTCAAAATATAGTGGTAATTGGCTTAAAATTAGTAAAAGTATATTTACTAATTAATTGGAAATTTTTGAGAAAAATGGATGAGTTTAGGTATTTTTAAGCCTAAATCAAAGTATTGACCAATAGGAAAATTTTGTAAAAAATTATATAAAATAATTATTTTATATAATATTAATTAATTATTAATTAAAATAAAAACGAAAATATAAATTAAATAGGATCAGATTTTTGACCGAAAATTGCAAGAAGAATGAAGATAAGAGTGAAATCATAATATCATGATATTTGTTTACATTTAGCACATGTTTGAATATTTTAATATATAATTAAAGTTAGTGAATAGTAATCTTATATTTAGGAAACGGATCCTATCTAGAGAACCAGGAATGAGAATTCCAAAGTCAAGGTAAAATATTAATCAGTGGGATTTTATCTTCCGTTAAACTCTTGCGGAAGTTAATTCTGAAGCCGTTTGTGCTTTTCCTAATAAAACGAAATAGGGAAATTCTGAGAAAAGGCCAGATAGCCAAGAGGACGAAAAGGTTATGTTGTGAAATTTGGAAAAGAATTGGGAATTTTCATGAACATATTTGGATTCAGTGAATTTTTCTGAAGAGATGGGTGTTTCCGAAAACAATTTTCGACACCGGACGCGTTTGGACACGTTTTTCGAGAAAGACTCAACTGGACTGTTGGAGCCCTATATGGAATCAAAATATAGGTTAACTTGGACATTTCTACTAAGTGAGAATATGTTTTCAAAGTTGTAAATCCAGAATTTTGAGATTTTTCCGAAATTACGCGAATCGGGTACCGATCGGAGAAATTCATCCGGGTAGGCTTCTAGAAGGGCCACATGGCCACTTCCTATTGGCCAATTGGTGCCACCTCAGCAAGAAGGCAGGTCGGCCAAGAAGAAGGAAGAAGAAGAAAAAGCTTTTGAAAAGTTGCTTTGGACGGTCCGGATCGATTCTCACAAAGTTGATCCGACTACGAAATCCTACAACTTTTCTTATAAATACCCCCTCCTTCACTTTTCTTCACACCATTCCTTCTTGCCTATTTCGAAATTCTAGGGAGAGAAAGTAGAGAGAGCTGCTGGGGAAGTTCGCCGAAGTCTTCAACGGGTAAGTCTTTCGGTCTTTAGTTTTTAGTCTTTAGTTCATTAGTTAGTAAGGCTAGAGTAGTCTTTATTTTTATGTTTTGATATTAGATGGGAGGGCTATTTTAGTCTTTATTTTCGAAAATCATGATGGCGTCGAAGTTCCCGGTAGTACCTAACGTTGCCAACGAAGGTACGTTCGCGTACTGTAACACTAATCTGATGATTATTGAATGATTATATGTGATAATATGTTATGTGAATAGTTTGGTGCCGAAGGCAAGGCTAGTCTATGTGGGTGTGCCAATTAGTCGCCGTAAAGTCGGTGAGGCCCCTATGATAGACACTTACCTGGCCATTCTATTCGGTGCTATTTGCTCCGTGTCTAAGGAATCGTACTTAGATACTCCGTGTCTAAGGAATCGTACTTAGATACTCCGTGTCTATGGAACCGTACTTAGATACTCCGTATCTATGGAACCGTACTTAGATACATCGTGTCATGGAATCGTACATAGATGCACTATGTCTATGGAACCGTACTTAGACACACTGTGATTAAGGTATCGTACTTAGATCACTATTACAGTTTTTATGTTGTTATTAAATGATCATGTACCGGCTTGATCAATGTTGTAAAATTGAAAATACCTGTTGGACATATACTGTTTATAAGCATGAGGTTAACCGTTACCTGAGATCCAATGCGCTAAATTGGATCTCAGCTATACTTCAGTCCGGAGGACCGAGAGCCGAGAAGAGGAGCAAGCGGGTCACGTAGAAGATCCGGTTGAAGATTTCTCCTCGTTGTATATTATCTTTGAACCATATAGGTTTTTGTACCGCTGTTGTATCCAGCCAGACTTACGGCATTTTATATGTACATATCAGTTACTCAATGCTCCGATGCTCTACTCTGATCATTTTGAAAGGATGTTTTAAAAAAAAAATTATAATGCTTTTGGAAATTGGGTTGTTACAAATACTAATACATGATGAATTACATTATATTTATGCTAATATTATATATAATCTATATTTTTCATATTTATAAATATCCACAAAATATAATACGATAATATTTATAACAATATACAGAAATACTTAATTAGCATTAGTTCCCCAGTTAACAAGGCAGGTGGCAATGGTTCGTTCGAAGGCAAAGATGGACATTTGGCAGAAAACAGGAAAATCTCAAATCTAAATCAAACTAGTTTGTTGAAGTGTGTGGTTGTATTATAATGTACGTGTTCTTTGTTTTATCATTGAAAAATAATATTCATGTTGGCATCATGGGCAATCTGAAAGAATAAAGAAGAGGATGATCTGAGTCGTGTTCGAGAACACTGTCCTATAGAGTTATTCCGCAACCACCGGTAAAGAAGAAGCGGTACTCCCCAGGATTAAACAGACCCTTCTTGATTAAATCAAGGCGGCAGAACTGGCGGAAGGTAAAGTAACTCAACAAGAGATTACCGATGTTTTCTAATTCTCTCTTAAATGGTGTCACAATTGGGGTATTTATAAATAATGAATCAATGCCTTGAAGTGGTGACTCTTGAATATTACACATCTTCAGAAAGTCATAACTATCTGTTTAATTCATGAATCATGTTGATTCATGAACCAACACAAATCCCTTAGTTTATAAGAACATGACTTATCAAAATGCATCTCTTCATTCACATCTCTTCAATTAAAAATATTCCACAATATTTTCCACAATTAATATTGGAAAGACTCTTTCTTTGACACACCCATATACAATATTTACAACAATTCAACCCCCAAAAAAAATCAAATAAAAGCGACCGAATATGATGTGAACCATGTCATACAATTGCATGGCGAAAAAGTAAAAAAGAGGCATGCCATATATTTCTCTGATCCTATTTATAAGACACTTCTAACTATTGTTGTCAAACTCGCGAGTTGACTCTTCTAGTTTACCGTTTTAATGTTTCTAGTTTACCAAATCAAGTTGAGTTACTGGTAAACTCATGATCGTTGTCAACTCGGTTAAACTTACCAGTTTATATACCGAGTTTACCATTTTTACGTTTCAAACTTACAAAATCGTATTAACTCACCTTTAAACTCGTGTCAACTTTTTTTATTTGATCATGCTCAACAACTTTATATGTAAGTTTTATAGAAATTTCTTTGTTAAATATGGTAATTTTTTAATATTGATGGATTAATTTCAATTATTTGGATTTAAAACATATTTAAATTAAATTGTTGTCAAATTTTTATATTTTAATTATTTATTATATATTATTAATGCCTATTTAATAGTGAAAGTAAACTCTTAAGAGTTTACGATTCGAGTTTACATCATTGTCACGAATTTATTTAAACTCGCGAATTTGATAACCTTGGTTAAGATTATTAATGAAATCCAACAAATAGCTAAACTCCTAAAATGCAATCAAATATGCATATTTATTCCCCGATTAAGCCCAATTACTATTGTAATCAATACAAAATAGGGAGTTATCAACCACCTAGGTTGACTCTTGTGACCTCAGATTTTACTAATTCTGAGGATTCACTTTTAATTTCAAATTATAAGGATTAAAAGATTAGTTTTTCCCTAAAAATATTGAGTCGATGAATCCTATATATTCTAAATAGTTTTAATTGCTGTGTGTGTGTATACAGCTTCATGATCTTGGGGTATATGCGTTGATAAATTTACTTTCAATATTTAATGAAAATTGATGGCCAAAACAATTTTGGAATTAGGTTTTGTTTAAACTCATAAATTTTGATAAACAAAGTTAAGTTTAAGTGACTATGTCATGAAGAATGAGGGAATAGAATTTGTAAATGCAAAATAATAGTTGAAAGGCTAAAATATACTTTTGGTCCTTGAAGTTTACATGAGGTATACTTTTGATCCCTTAACTTTGTAAAGTATACTTTTGGTCATAAAATTCTAACACCGTTAATATTGCTAACGGAAAACGTAAACTCAAGTGATAACAGTTGTCAACTGAAATGATGACTATGTAATTAAATGTTATTAAGTTTAAATTTTAAAAATGGGTAAATTCAAGAATTTATAAAATTTGTTAATTAAATACTATTAGTCATCACTTGAATTCGTCTCGTTAGCGTTTTTCGTTAGCAATATTTATGGTGTTAAAATTTTAGGACTAAAAGTATACTTTATAAAGATAAGGGACTAAAAGTATGCCTTATATAAAATTTAAAAGACTAAAAGTATACTTTAGTCTAGTTGAAATGAAGAGGATGAAACTTGTAGAACAATGGTCAGTAGTTGCGCTTTAATTTTGGCAAGAAATGTATATTCTATTTAGTTGACCAAAGAAAAAATATTTTATATATAAAAAAATAATTAATTAAATATTATATATATATAATTTGTTGATTTGTTTTTAGGCATATTGTTCCTTCTCTATTTTATATTTACTTCTTTCTTAAATATGATAAATATCTCCTACAAAATAAGGTAGGATATGAATAGATTTTTATCAAAATTCATATTTATCTTTTAATTAATTAAAAAGAAGAAAATATATAAAAGATAATTAAATATGTATAAAATATTCATACATTTAATCAAATATATCTCAAAATCTACCTTTATTTAGTTATAAAAGATATACTTGTCAAATTCCTCACACTGAAACATTTGCTTGTACTCAAAGCAAAAGAACAAGGAATTCATTATTAAAACATGAAGAACATTGCTTATGAAATTTCTAAAAAGAGAGTAGCACACTACCATACTTAGATCACATGCTATCAAAGTTTATTCAATTTAATGTCTTATAAGAACAGGTTACAAAGCCAACAACCTTAAGTAAACATTAACGAAACAAATAATATTTAAATGTGTCTCCCTCTTCAGTTTTTTCTATTTGATTTTTGGTAATTCACTATTCCTCATTTCGTATTATATTATGTTATATTAATTGTTTTCTCTTTTTTCCATAGTGCCATAACTTTATATTAGGTTGCATGTTATTTGTTTCGTTAATGTTTCTCTCTTCTCATGTTGTTTTTTTTATTATCCAGTTTCTTCTCGTGTATCTGTTTAGATTATTTGACTTAGATTTGCTATTTTTTTTAAGTTATTTTCTTTTATGTCTTCCGCGACTTGGAGTTGTTTAATATGTTTGCATTATTTAATTTTGTTTACTAGGTTTGTATTATTTAAGTTAAATGTGCTATTTTATTTATATTTAAATGTGTCTCCCTCTTCAGTTGTTCTTCTATGTCTTCCGCGACTTGGAGTTGCTTAATATATTTGCATTATTTAATTTTGTTTACCAAGTTTGTATTATTTAAGTTAAATGTGCTATTTTATTTATATTTAAATGTGTCTCCTTCTTCAGTTGTTTCTATTTGATTTTTGGTAATTCACTATTCCTCATTTGGTATTATACTATGTTATATTAATTATTTTCTCTTTTTTCCATAGCGCCATAACTTTATATTAGGTTGCATGTTATTTGTTTCGTTAATGTTTACTTAGTTAATTTTTTTCCTTTAATTATTATTTATTTATTGTAATACTTATTATTTATCATGTATATGTAGCAATAAATTATCTCCTTTATCCGTGACTCTCTTCTCATGTTGTTCTTTTTTTGTTATCCAGTTTCTTCTCGTGTATCTATTTAAATTATTTGACTTAGATTTGCTATTTTCTTTTATATTTAGATTTGCTATTTTGAAGTTATTTTCTTCTATGTCTTCCTCGACTTGGAGTTGCTTCATATGTTTGCATTATTTAATTTTGTTTACCAGGTTTGTATTATTTAAGTTAAATGTGCTATTTTATTTATATTTAAATGTGTCTCCCTCTTCCGTTGTTTCTATTTGATTTTTGGTAATTCACTATTCCTCATTTGGTATTATATTAGGTTATATTAATTGTTTTCTCTTTTTTCCATAGCGCCATAACTTTATAACTTTATATTAGGTTGCATGTTATTTGTTTCGTTAATCTTTACTTGGTTAATTTTTTTCCTTTAATTATTATTTATTTGTTGTAATACTTATTATTTATCATGTATATGTACTAGTGAATTATCTCCTTTATCCGTGACTCTCTCCTCATGTTTTTTTTATCATCTAGTTTCTTCTTGTGTATCTATTTAGATTATTTGACTTAGATTTACTATTTTCTTTTATATTTAGATTTTCTATTTTTTAAATTTATTTTCTTCTATGTCTTCCGCGACTTGGAGTTGCTTAATAGGTTTGCATTATTTAATTTTGTTTATCAGGTTTGTATTATTTAAGTTAAATGTGCTATTTTATTTATATTTAAATGTGTCTCATTCTTCAGTTGTTTCTATTTGTTTTTTTGTAATTCACTATTTCTCATTTGGTAATATATTATGTTATATTAATTGTTTTCTCTTTTTTCCATAGCGCCATAACTTTATATTAGGTTGCATGTTATTTGTTTCGTTAATGTTTACTTAGTTAATTTTTTCCCTTTAATTATTATTTGTTTGTTTAATACTTATTATTTATCATGTATATGTTGTAACGCCCGTCCTTTTGATGCCCTTATTTATCAGAGTTATAGCGCACAGACATCGAAGTAATTTGGACGACTTAATTGCGGAATAAAAGTTTCACAAAATAACTTAGTTTGAAAAACTGAGGATAAATTTTTCGCGATTCGAATCTATCCCATAGTGGGTTCTTAATACAGTAATCCAAAATAGACAGATGATAAATGTTAAAAGACAGTCTAACTACTCATATTTTCCCAACAAATTCCATTTGTTGTAATTCTTACAGCTGCATCTTGCCTCTTGATCCCGAACCACTACCTGTCTCTTTCATGCGGTCTGGAGTTCAAATGAATGAACCCTAGAGGTAACAGTTAATCTCATGAACAGATATGTAGCATAAATGATAATATAGCACATGTTAAACATAGAAGCATTTACAAGTAAACAAGTCGCACCGTAACCACAGTTAACGGCCAAGGACCGCAGCCCTTATTAGGACACGCAGCCCTATGAGACACGCAGCGTCAATCCATAGCTAGGAAAACATAACATGTAAATCATCTATTAAACATGATCAGCTAAAACATGAACACATACATATATGCTAACAAGATTACGGTTACGTACCCACCTCAAACTTGAATCCTTAAATTTCTGTCCGGTAGGTGTTGGGATCGGTCGAGGCGTCTATGAAATCCTATAAACGTTTATCATTGTCATTAGTCACTTAATCGTGTCGCAACGTAATTAGTTACGCGAACTAATTTTTAGAGGATTAAAAATGAATTAACCTCTAAAAATTCCCTTACTAGCTAATAGTACCCTTTTAATTATCATTAATTAATAATAACACTCTTTTATTTATTATTAATTAACAACTCCCCTTATTATTTTTATTCCCTTTTTACTGATAAATAATAATAATATTTTTTATTTTTATCTATTTTATTACTTATTTCTCTACAATTAATTTAAACTCTAGAGGCTATCCTAACTCTTGAAATTAGGAAATTAATAAATGTTCACACCACAAAAAATATGCTTCATTATATATATTATTTTGTAAATAATATAGGAATTAGTTAGATTAGATCCTATTATATAGGAGTTTATAAATACTAACAACACAAAAATGCATTATGAAATATATATATATATATATATATATATATAAAACTAGCTTTCCCTATTCTTTCCAAGTACATCTATATACTTTGGCATTAAAAATGTTTTTCCTCTACTTATTCTAAATGCAACAACGTGTGTGTGTATGTATGTATGTATGTATATATATATATGTATATATATATATATATGTATATATATATGTATATATATATACATATATATATGTATATATATATACATATATATATGTATATATATATACATATATATATCTATATATCAACAGATTTTTAAGGTCTTTACTACACATATGTGTATTAAATAACAACCAGGTCGATTTCTCCGAATGCAAATATATATATAACAGTTAAATGCTCTGACTTTTTTTTTTTAAAAGAAAAATGTTATGGACCTGAATAATGGGCCTGGTACATACGAGGCCCAGTTGAAAGGGTCTAGGCGGGAAACCTTCCATGAAATAGGTAAAGATGTCAATCACCCATAACAGTGCCGATACTGCAGGGATCATGCAGGATATGGATAGGGCACGATCAAGAGGTGGGAGGCACACGACGGTAGAATGTGGAGAAGTGGGATGAAACCCTAGGTAATCTCTATAAATAGCGATTACCTACCAGGTACACACTCAGACTCACTAGTCCATTCTTTATCATTCAGTCTCACTGTGCACACACATCACCCCAAGGCGAATAGCCACCCTCGTGTAGCACAGTGATCTATCAGCAACCACTGTTATCTCCTCCGTAGATATCAGCGGACGCTGTATCCGATCCGATATCAATCATTCCTAGCCCATCGAGGCTAGACATCTGTGTTCTATTACAGAACATTGGCGTCGACCGTGGGGATCGTCGAAAAGATCGATTCTCAGAACTGTAAAAGCTACTAGTAATCACTGAGTATGGCTGCCTCCACCAGGAGTCACACTAATGCGCTTCGACCACCGCATCCGCCGGAAGGACAACCTTCATTTCAGGATCGGTCAGAGCAGCATCATGAGAAGGGGCGAGTCGAGGCCGAGACCGAAGACACAGCTCGCTCCCCGCATCCCAGTCGGGGGCAGCAGGAGGAGCAGCAGATAGTTCAAGGCCAGGGCATCCCTCAGCCCCAGCACGAACTCCAGATTAACCATCCCGACATACGCCTATTGCATAACACCTTAGGATCGGTGGTTCGGCGGATGGATAACATGGAAAACCGGCATCAACTCCATCAGGATGACAACACCCGATTTATTCGGGAGGAATTAGAACGACAAAATGCTGTTTGGCGGCTGGAGATCCAGCAAATGTTGAAGGAGCAATTTGACGCCAAAGTAAACCAAGACGGGATGAAGGACATCAAGACGAAGGTTCCAACGAAACGGCCAAATCGGCTTCTGACCCCGATGACCAGGAGGAATCCCGAAGAAAGACCTCGGTCATCAAAAGCCGAGATAAGGACCAGGAGAAGGAAACCAGTCAGAAGGTCGTAAAGAGCGGCGACGTGCGTGCCAAGCAGTCTGCCAAAGACCAAGCTACCAAAGATGAGCCCCCCCGCTTAGCAAGTCGTCAGCTCAAGACGCATTTCTTGGGCAGTTCACTGATAAAGTCATGGAGGCCGTGTACCCAAAGGGCCTAGATTCAAGGGAATTGCAAAAATATGACAGAACGCAGGATCCTTTGACACATCTGAACAATTTTAAGATGGAGATTATGGTAAAGGGAATACGAGGAGATGTGGTACCTCGGTTATTTGTCGGAACATTCAGAGGTGCCGCACAGTTGTGGTTTCATTCTTTGCCATATCTCTCCATCCCCGATATGAAGACGCTGGAGCAGAAGTTCTTGCTAAACTTCGCAACAAGTAGACGGCAACCAAAGAGTGAGTTCCAACTTGCTCAGGTTAAGCAGGGGCCAGGGGAAACCCTGGGCAAGTACCTAGATCGCTTTAAAGGTATTGCGTTGCAGATTCCAGGGTTGAAGGACGAGGTACACTTGCACTGCATCATCGCCGACTTGGACGCATCATCCCGGCTAAAGAAGTCGATTATCAAACGACGCCCTACGACGGTGGCGGACTTTCACGGACGGTCGCAACAATATCTGGAGTTAGAACAGATGGAGATGGCAGCCAGTACTGTGAAAGATCGACCTAAAAGCCCACCGCACCGAGGGAGGGAGAATCAGGAGGCGCACAAGAAAAATCTCCACGCCCGGGACAGTAATGATAAGAGCCGAGATGCTAAATACGAGAAATACACTCTGTTAAAGGTTTCTCAGGCGAAACTATGGAAAGAAGTATGCACGACCGAGATGAAGAAGGTCGAAAGACCTTGGCCCCTCGGAAGAAGAGCCACTGCTGACAAAACTCGGTTCTGTGAATTCCATGACCAACACACGGACACACAACCAAACAATGTTGGGATTTAAGGGATGCGGTCGAGAAGTTTATCTGAGAAGGGAAGCTCCGAAAATACGTCATCCAGACCCAGGGAAAGTAGGGTAACAAGCGGCAGGGAGAGGGCCGAAGCAAGAGTCCTCCCCCCGAAAAAAGAAAAAGGGAACAGAAGAAGAAGCCCGAAGAGAGCGATGAGGAATTCCCCGAGGCCAAGTATGACTGCAACGTGATTAGCGGAGGCTTTGGCAGCGGAGGAGACTCAACGAGCCAGCGGCGAAAGTATCTCAGGGAGGTACTGTTAATAGAAAACGCCCCAAAGTTCAAGGAAGACTTGAGTGAACCTAAGGCTCCTATGTTGAGCTTTACAGATAAAGATTTAGAGGATGTTGCCCCGGGACATCATGACGATTTAGTGATAACGGGAACCCTCGTGAATTTCCGCGTCAAGAAGATATTTGTTGACAATGGGAGCGCAGTGGACATCATCCTTTGGGACGCATATAAGAGGATGAACTTCGACGCTGACGTTTTAAAGCCGTGTAAAACAACCCTAACCGGCTTTAATGGCCAGGATACTCGTCCAAAGGGTTACGTTGACATCAAGTTAACCTTGGGAGATGCACAGGCCTTCAAGTCAGAGAGAGTCCGGTTTGTAGTGGCGGATTTCCCATCATCGTATAACATAATCTTGGGGCGGTCGACAATTCATAATTGGGATATGTTGGTATCGTCCAAGCACCAAAAACTTAAGATGATCAGCAAAAAGAACGAGGTGATCATTGTAAAAGGAGACCAAAAGCAGTTCTGGCAGTGTTATTACAACACGGTCAGGCATGAACCATCCCGGTTACCACGGACCGGCTTGGGCAAAACTCCGGAGGAAAGTTCAGAAGGAGAAGCAGTGAACGTGGTAGAGTTGGACCTCCGCGAGGAGGAAAAAATGAAAACTGAGCCAAGCGGCGAGCTACGAGATTTTCTTTTGGGATCAGAACCCGGCCAGGTTACGAAAATTGGCAAGGCACTAGATCTCGAAAGGCGCGAAGCGTTGGAACGATTCCTCAGGTCCAATAGAGATATATTCGCCTGGAGTCCATCCGAGATCCCCGGGATTGACCCATCCTTCTATTGTCATCAGCTGGTGATTCGACCGGGATCGATCCCGGTATCTCAGAAAAGGAGGAAACTTGGCGAAGAAAGGAGGAACTCTCTAGAAGCGCATGTAGCAGAGTTGTTGGAGGCCGGTTTCATCCGTGAAATACAGTATACCACCTGGCTGTCTAACGTTGTCCTGGTTAAAAAAACCCAATGGCAAGTAGAGGGTATGCACAGACTATAAGAACTTGAATCAAGTATGTCCAAAAGATTCGTTCCCAATGCCCAACATCGATCAACTGGTTGACAATTCCTCGGGATTTCGATTGCTGTCATTCATGGATGTGTATTCAGGATATAATCAGATTGCAATGCATCCGGAGGATCAGGCAAAGACCGCATTTATCACTGAGAAGGCTAATTATTGTTACAACGTGATGCCTTTTGGGTTGAAAAATGCAGGAGCAACTTATCAGCGAATGATGAATCGGGTTTTTGAGGACCAGTTGGGCAAGAACGTGGAGGTATACATTGACGACATGATCGTCAAATCTTTAAATGAAGATAGTCATGTAGAGGACCTTCGGCAGACATTTGACAAGTTGAGGAAGTATAGAATTTTCCTAAACCCAGCCAAATGCGCATTTGGAGTACCTGCTGGAAAGTTCCTGGGTTTCCTACTCACAAAGCGAGGCATAGAGGTAAATCTCGACAAGTGTCAGGCAGTGTTAGACATGGAGGTTCCACGGAGTAAAAAAGAGGTTCAGCAGCTGACTGGAAGATTAGCAGTGTTGACTCGTTTTTTACCAAAATCAGCGGAAAATTCTCTCCCCTTCTTCAAATTACTAAAGAAGGAAGCGTCTGCCGGTTGGAATGCAGAATGCGAGGCGGCGTTCGAGAAGATCAAACAATGCTTGGCGGCGCCTCCAGTACTAACTAGACCCGAGACAGGGGAAAGCCTGATATTATACTTGTCCGTGGGCGATGAGGCGGTAAGTGCTGCCTTGATTAGAGAAATCAAGGACGACCAGAGCCCGGTATATTTCGTAAGTAGAGCCCTACAGGGTTCAGAACTGCGATATCAGAAGGTGGAAAAAATGGCTTATGCCCTGCTAGTAGCGGCAAGGCGGCTCCGCCCGTACTTCCAGAGCCATCCTATCGTGGTCCGCACTAATCAACCCATCCGGCAAATCCTTCACAAGCCAGACCTAGCCGGGCTGATGGTGAGTTGGGCCATTCAGCTATCTGAGTTCGACATTACGTATGAGGCCCGGCATGCGATCAAGTCTCAGGCGTTGGTGGTTTTGGTAATGGAGCTAACCCAGGCGAATGGAGAGGACAACCAAGGTATTTGGAAGCTGTTTGTAGACGACTCATCAAATATTAAAGGGAGCGGAGCTGGAATCATTGTTGAGAGCCCTGAAGGCGTCTCACTAGAGTTGTCGTTGCGCTTCAACTTTTCCACATCCAATAACCAGGTGGAATATGAAGCGTTGATAGCTGGTCTGATCCAAGCAAAGGAAAATGGGGCTCGTCGAGTGCACGTTTCTACTGACTCTCAATTGGTAGCGTCTCAGATTAATGGAACCTACCAAGCCAAAGGGCCCCTAATGATAAAATATCTGGGGAAGGTAAAGGAAATCGTCACAGAGTTCGACGAGGTCACGGTGACGCACATTCCGAGAGGAGACAATGTAAGGGCTGATGTCTTGTCAAAACTAGCAAGCACAAAAAGTCCTGGCAATCACCGCACTATCGTCCAACAAAATCTTCCGGAACCAAGTTGTGTGATGGTCATTTCAGAGTCAAGCGATTGGAGGAAGCCCATTGCAAATTATCTGGAAAGAGGAGTCCTGCCGGACGAGCCACTAGAAGCAAGAAAGCTAATCAGAACAGCAGCTTCATACGCACTCGTTAACGATGAATTATACCGTAAAGGTTTGCACTCTCCGATGATGAAATGCATAGCGGCAAATGAGGCCCATTACGTTTTGTTGGAGATTCATGAGGGAATCAATGGTCACCACATGGGAGCCGAGGCATTGGCTAGAAAAGCGGTGATAGCTGGATACTTCTGGCCTACTATGGCGGCGGATGCTAGGAGTCATGTTCAAAAATGCAATAGTTTCCAGAAGCATGCTGACATCATCAGATCACCTCCGGCCTCCCTTCAAATAATCTCGGCACCATGGCCATTCTTCAAATGGGGAATGGACCTATTAGGGCCTTTCAAGCGAGCGGCTGGGCAGCTGCGATGGCTCATTGTGGCAGTCGACTATTTTACTAAATGGATTGAAGCAGAACCGGTTGCCACAATCACATCAGCTAGGGTGCAGAAGTTCCTGAAGAAGAACATCATATCACGTTTCGGTATACTAGCTGAGATTATCACCGATAACGGAACACAGTTTACTGACAAGGGTTTTCTGCAGTTGGTAGCTGATTTTAACATTCGACAGCACTTCGCGTCAGTGGAGCACCCGCAATCAAATGGGCAGGCAGAGGCCGCTAATAAGGTCATTGTGGACGGTTTAAAAAAGCGAATGGAAGATGCTACATCCAGCTGGGTAGACTAGCTGCCCTATGTCTTGTGGGGTTACCGAACAAGTGTCCAGTCTTCAACCGGGAAAACGCCATTCAAGTTGACTTATGGATGCGAAGGCATGATCCCGGTCAAGATTGGAGAGTCATCTTGGCGCAGGGTTACAGCCCTTCAACATGAAGAAGACAACAATGATGCAATTGCGGTTGAACTGGACTTGATAGACGAAGTTCAGATCGCGGCACACTGTCGGGATCTGGCCGCCAAACAACTTCTCTCAACCCGGTACAACAAGAAGGTGCGACCCCGGTCTTTCGACAAAGGAAGCCTTGTCCTCAGAAGGGCAGATATAGGCAACAAGAATGTAGCAGAAGGAAATTTGGCCCTCAACTGGGAAGGCCCATACCGAGTTACTGAAAACCTCGGCAAAGGAGCTTATAAGTTGGAGATGCTGCAAAAGAAAGCTGTGAAGCGGACTTGGAATGCTGACAAGCTGAAAGCCTATTATAGCCGAGGTTCACAACCCTTAGGAGTGCGTTTTCATTAGAAGGACCCGACCCGATCTTACTTGTGGGAGGTCGGCATTTTATTGCTTTATTGGCGTGTTTTTTCTTTTTGTTTTTGTAAGACGTTTTACAACCGCAAACCTATGAATAAAAGAATGGCTTAGCCATATTTCTGCAAATGAGATCAACGTCTACCTTCTGATAATAAAACATGTAGAAGCCATGTTAGTGAAAACCCGGTTTCCAAGATCATGTATGGCTTTAAACATGTAGAAGCCAGGGTATTGAAATCCCGGTTTCCAAAATCATGTATGGCTTTAAACATGTAGAAGCCAGGGTAGTGAAAACCCGGTTTCCAAAATCATGTATGGCTTTAAACATGTAGAAGCCAGGGTATTGAAAACCCGGTTTCCAAAATCATGTATGGCTTTAAACATGTAGAAGCCAGGGTAGTGAAAACCCGGTTTCCATGATCATGTATGGCTTTAAACATGTAGAAGCCAGGGTATTGAAAACCCGGTTTCCAAAATCATGTATGGCTTTAAACATGTAGAAGCCAGGGTAGTGAAAACCCGGTTTCCAAAATCATGTATGGCTTTAAACATGTAGAAGCCAGGGTATTGAAAACCCGGTTTCCAAAATCATGTATGGCTTTAAACATGTAGAAGCTGTGGTAGTGAAACCCGGCTTCCAAGATCATGTATGGTCAGAACATTTAGAAGCAGGGTATTGAAAACCCGGTTTCCAAAATCATGTATGGCTTTAAACATGTAGAAGCCAGGGTAGTGAAAACCCGGTTTCCAATATCATGTATGGCTGTAAACATGTAGAAGCCAGGGTATTGAAAACCCGGTTTCCAAAATCACGTTACAACTAAAACATGAGGAACTCAGGGCAACAATCCCGCTTTCCAAAATCATGTAAAATATTATCCAGTAGAGGATAGAGTAATCAAAATTCGTCCTCTAAAATCATGGGTAAAATAAATATACGATAGTCAGGGTATTGAAATCCGAAAGTCTACAAACCAACAGGCTCACATACGAGAGGACGAAGCGGATACGTTAATCAAGAATACGGGCTTACAAAATTATAGTGAGCACCAGCTTACGTAGTAAGTGTTACGACAAAAAATTATGGCCTACAGCCAGAAATTTACAAGTTCACCAAGAAAAATGCTAAAAGTGATGACTGCGGCCCAGTGGCTGACGGAGAAGGCTGCTCATCTCCACTTTCATCGGCTCCCGGAGGAATCAGTTTCCCCTCGTCATTAACATAGGCCTCGAGGTGAAGTCCGGTCATGTTTAAAGTGATGCCAGGATTCAGGATCCGAATTTGTTCCACCGTGTTCTGGAAGGACAATTCGGCGGCCTTACCATAAAGCACAAGCTTGGAGTTGGCGGCCTCAAGCTCCTCATCCTTCTCCCTGAGCACGCTTTTCAGATTATCACAATCATTGATCACCTGCTGGAGCACCGCGGCATCTTCCTGGCGTAGGATCTCGAGATGATGCAACCCGTCCCGCGCGGCAGCTACCTCGGTTTCCTTCGCCTCCAGTTTAGTAAGAGCCGCGGCAGCCTCATCAATAGCGGTTTCCAGTCTACCATTGGTGGTAACCAGCTGCCGACGCAGTTTTTCAAGCTCGGCCGCAAGGTCGGTCTTCTCCTTCTGTACCCTTTTAAGAAGGTCAGTCATTTCGGAGAGTTGTTTCGATACATCCTTCAGCTCTTCCGACCGAGTGGCATACTGGATCCGTAGCGCAGCATAGGGCTGCACCAAAGAAGCCGCCTGATGCGCATGTAGCTCGATCTCGGCAAGATGCAGTTCCTCCTTTTTAGTAGGCCTTGTCGGGGAGTAGAGTAGAGCAGGCGGCTGCACCAAGTTTCTGATATCCTCCGTCACCCCTTCAGACCAAAGAGCCCCTCCGGACATGGTTTTATGAGAGTGAGGCATAGCAAAGGTAGACGGACAGGAAGTAGTCGGAGAAACCGGTGGCGCAGTCGCCACAGGCAGGATAGACGGAGTTGGAGAGGCAGTCTCGGCAGCCACTGGTTTGTCTAGGGATTTCCTCATCCTTTTATTCTCCCGCCTGGGTCTATCCTTGGCAACAGAGCGCTTGCGAGGAACCCTGGCGGTGGCGGCTGCCTCGGGAACGGCAGGTCCTCTGCCCACGGTGGGTTCATAAGGGAAGAGAATATGCAAACTGTGATTTATATTGGTTCGGCCCAATCCTTGACCTACGTCCAGTCCCCAAGCTCCACTTGAGATTTCAATCCACTATCTCCTTGTTTAACCAGGCACAAGAGAAAAACCTTTACAACCTCACAAGTTTAGTCGGGCACTTGTGCAGCCTTTACAATCTCTTTCAGAGATATCCTCTTACGCACTATAGGAGTACAATTACCGACTCTGTACTTAGGATGATCCTCTCACACTAGGACTCACTCCCCCTTACAAGTTGTAATCGTACACCCACACTCAAAGGTTCCACAACCTTGAGATTTGATCTCTAAACAGATAATCAAATAAGTGTTTGGACTCTCTCACAGAGCAGATGAATAATAATCACTGAAGTACAATACAAAACATCTCACTCTCTATGATAATCTATGAAAACATTGAAAACAGAGAGTAAAGAATGGGAATATCAGCATATCAGCATGTTGAGTATGTAGGCTTGTATCTCTACGTTTTTCTGTCTTGAATGAGTCTTCATTTATAGGTAGAGAGCAGCATATGACCGTTTGAAGATTCAATGACCATTGGGTAAAGAAATATAGCTGTTAGACTCAGATGAAACTAGCCGTTAGAACTTTTGCACAGCTTTCGATGTTCTGACCCAAATCTGAGATTTTGAGTTTTGCTTCTAATCCTTCGTTTTAATCATCTGAAACATGTACACAAATGATATAAATGATGTTAAGAAGTATTATAAATCATTTGGGTAATCATCTGGATGTTCTTGATGAAAAACGAGATTTTCGAAACGCTGATTTTCTGAAGCGAAGGTGCAAACTCGAGTTTTGTTTGTAAACTCGAGTTTAGAGGCTATTGCTTTACTCGGGATTGCTCTCTGTCTGATGGAAACTCGAGTTACAACTTAATGACTCGAGTTTCGGACTTTTCAAAAAATAGTCAACTTTCGAGGGCCATATATTCCTGTTCTGAACTCCATTTTCGTTGGATCACCTCTTGCTGGAAAGCCCTTTGAGTCTACTTTCATATGCCACTGATTTCAGCTCAATCGGATTTGTACTTTGTGAGATATACTCAAAACATTGAAGCTTGGTTTTCTGAGTGGCGTGAATCTCTCTATCAACTTCTACAATTCATAGCTCCTTCATCTGAACTTCTTTTGGCTTGAAATTTATATCAAAATGACGAATTGGAAGTCTAGTTTCATATGCCTCTGGTTTCACTTCAATCCGATGTCTGGTTTGGGAGATATCATCGAATTACCAGACCTCGCCCAAGCTGATAGTGAAACAGAGTAGAATAGAGTTGCTGAAGAAAGCTGGAAACTCGAGTTTTCAATGGAAACTCGAGTTTTCCTTGACATTGCAAACTCGAGATGCTTGAAATGATTGCAAACTCGAGTCAGTTACTTATTAACTCGAGTTTTGAGTTCCAAACTCGAGTTTTGCTCATACCAGAGGAGCAAATCATTGTAGCGAAGTAGGAAACTCGAGTTTTAACATCTGGACTCGAGTTTTCTCATCCTGTAACTGATTATTTGCTAGTTTTTACTCCAAATTGACCCATTCCAACTTCCATATGATCTTGGACACTTCTAGCATCAATATATGATCTTGAATAATGACTTTCTTCAATCCATTTAACAAGTTCTTCCTTCTTTCTTCTCTTCTCTTCATAATTTAACTCTTTCTTTCTTCTTTTCTCTTCTTCTCATGATCATGATCCACAATTCAATTCTTTCTTCTCTTCTTCTCTTCTTCTTGAACTTGATCGTATCATTTCAAACAAGTTCTACCTTCTTCAAAATCTCCTCTTTCTTGAGCTTGATATTCGTTCCAAGTTCTTCTTTCTAAAATCTCTTATCTCCTTCTTGAGCTATTATTCAACTTAGACTAATCTACATTAAATATAAGAATTAGTCAAAGTAGGAGATAAATATATCATACAAACTTTTTGCTCTTTAAAAATGACATCTATATAAGACATCATCAAAACTAATCAAAACCAACATTCTCCAATCAAAACCAACAGCCCTGCATAGAAAAGAAAAATTTAGCTAACCTTGTCTTTTACACGGGGATCATACATAACCATAAAGGAAGTAAACAGGTAATCTCATACTTCTGGGAGCTCGTCGTCTAAATGAGGAAGTGGTAATATAATCGGCAGGATCCATCAGGGATTCGAGGGAACTGGAAAGGGTGGTAAGGACTTCCACGGCCGCTTCCTCAGTTGGAGTAAGGCTGGCCGGGCTAGGAGTGTAATCCCCGGACTTGAACTTGTGATGGACGTTCGTCCAGTAGAGAGGAAATCTCCCCTCCAGCACCCCAAAATCATATTGTTTAAGGAACCAGGGACATTGGAATGGAGTGGCCATGACCTTGACAAAAGCCGACTTGAAATTTTTCCACGACTCAATGAATGCTTTGAAGAGTTTATGCTCGCCTCTCCCCCGGAATGTGGTCCACCCAAACCAGAACGTTGACCCCCTGCCCAGGAACGTATTCGTTTCTGAGGGGGCATAAAAGGTCATGAAAACCGAGATGGTACAGCAGATACTCAATTTTTGGCAAAGGCTCTCAAAAGCAAAAGTGAATGCCCAACCATTAGGGTGAAGCTGTGAGGGAGCCAGATGCAGATGGTTGAGAAGGTCAATTTGGAAATCGGTAAAAGGGAACCTGACACCGAGGAGGGTAATGACATCCCGGTAAAAGAAACAGAAGTGAGGCACGTGGGGTTGGCTCTTCCTTGGCCGAACAGCGGCAACTGATTCACCATCCAAGGGAAGTCCCACAGAATACCCAGACCCGATGGCACCTATACCTAGTTGAGGAAATTCCTCGGCGGTCAAGGTATTCTTAAAATCGGTAACTCTCGCGCTAACGGCCTTCTTAGGGGAATCGGGATTTTTGACCGATCCGGACGAACTAGCCTCGTCCACCTGAGACGGCACTAGGGATTGCGATGACGATGCCATCTATGCCTATAAAAAGGAAAAAAAAGGGAGAGTTCGCAAGTTAGCAAAAGCACTTACCCAAATCAACACTGGGATAAGGGTATGAGCGGTCAAGGAAATGTTCAGAAGCATTCAGATCACGCATGCCTAAAGGTTCACAAGAGGGATGAACCAGTAAAAGATGCAAGAAGATAAGAGAGTTTGCGTTCAAATTGGAGGAACTAGGTATGAGCAATCTGTTTAAACCTAGAAAGTGTAAAGCGCGAGAATCATTCTCAAACTCTCTGCATAATGATCACTGGCCAAACCAGAAATTCGAAGAAACAACTCTCGCCACGGTAAACTAAAAAAGTTTTTGGGCATTGAATACCAAAGATAGAGCGAAGGCGAAAATCACAGAAGTCGTAAAGAGCCGCGAAAATACGTGATAAGAGATGTTGTGCAAAAAACAACAAAAATATGGGCAAAAGCAGGCAGTCGTTAAGGCAATGCGGAGAAAGCAGGCAAAGCGTCAGCCGAGCAAAAATTTCTAAGATGATTAAGGAAGTTGAGATATATAAGTTTGGGGAAATTCAAAACGCTTGGTGAAAAGTTTCAAATTTAAAACGACAGAGGCAATCGCGTAGAACCATCGAAACGTCAGGACAACCCTAAAAGCGCAATGATGTCGTTTCTAAAAGCAGCGTGAGCATTAAATGTTTACGTCTTTCAAACGCCTATGACGTAGCACCTATGACTGGGCAGGCGGTGATACGCAGAGATATGACAGTCTGCAGAAAGAGGGTGCGTCTTTTCATGTTCAAGTGAACCGGTGGGTCACGGAAGCATCATGATGAGAAAAATGACGGTTCGTGTAGCCGAGGATAATAACCAGGTTCACACGGTACAGAAAAAACGGTATGACAAACAATGGGGACAACCGAGTTAAAGTGGCGCGAAATGTCGAGGTCATTATCAAAATAAATTAGGCGTATGGGAAAACTGAGTAAGCGACAGCCCAGAGAATGCGCTCAATTGACCTCGGGTTCTTCAAAAGAACATTCAATACCAGGGATCGCATATGCTCAAGCTTATGGTAGGCAAGCAAAGAAAGCAGAAATCATCTTTATATTGACATTCGGTCAAGTTACACAGCTCTTTTACAAAGAAATAAACTGAACTGCTCATCAACAGCGACGAGTACAAGGTCAATGTCTCCTTATCGGCTTGTCTTTGGTAAGGCATGTCATCTTCCAGTTGAGTTGGAGCATCGAGCCTATTGGGCCATTAAGCAGTGTAACATGGATTTGGCTCAGTCTGGGATGGAGAGGAAGCTGCAGTTGCAAGAGTTAGATGAGCTTAAATTGGATGCCTATGAGAGTTCACGGTTGTACAAGGAGAAGACTAAGGCATTCCATGATAAGCATATTCTGAGGAAAGAGTTCTCTGTGGGCCAAAAGTTCTTCTGTTTAACTCCCGTTTGAAGTTTATGCTAGGTAAGCTTCGATCTAGATGGGATGGCCCTTTTGTGATCACTAACATATTTCCCTTTGGTCTTGTTGAGCTATGTGATCCACCCACAGGACGGACCTTTAAGGTAAATGGGCATCGCCTCAAGCCATTTCATGAGGGATCTCCACAGCAGCCTGAGGAAGCAGAGATTCCCCTCATTGATGTCACCTATCCTCCATAAACCCTTGGGGAGTATTCTTCTTTCTTCTCCCTTTTTCTGTTTTGTTTGTTTTCCTTTTCTACTTTGTTTTTTTCAAAATAAATACATTCTTTCTTTCTAATGTTGCTGCATATTATGAACGTGGACATTTTGGTTTTAATGGATCATTCTGTTTGGTCTACAATTCTTGACTCTTCGATTACAAGTCTTGGTAGTTGATTTGATGTTGTCGATTGCCTAAGTTGGTATTGACCTTGTGAGGTTTTGGGCCTGCATGAATGGAATTCATCTTTTTCCATTCTTTCTTTCATGTGTGCATCTCTCATGATTTGTGTTCTCTAGAACTTGCTCCTTTTCTTTTTGAAACTACATTTTTCACTTACATGCATAAGTATGATGGAAGCTTGTTTTCTTTCTTTTACTTTCACCACTTTGGCCAAATAGCTTTTCCCTTGCATTATGATTCCTTTGCTAGCCCCTTTGTGCCTTTTGACCCATTCTTTTCTAAGCCACATTACAAGCCTAAGCGTAAAACCATTTTATTCCGCACCTTGAAAATTTATTGAGCATTGGTTTCACCTTGTTTTGTGTTTAAGTGTGGGGGTTGCTCAGGAGTGCAACAGTTTAAGTGTGGGGGGAGATATTTGATTTTGTCATTGTAATTGCATATACAATGAAAGAAAAGAAAGGAAAGAACCAAAAAAAAAAAATCAATCAAAAGAAAAGAAAAAAAAAAGAAAAGAAAAAATAAGGGGTTCATACATAGAAAGAATGATTGCGTTAATCAGTGCTCTATTTCATTTCTTTGGTGCTTAGCCTCTCATTCCATACTATTACCTACCTTCACCCTAGCCCCATTACAACCTTCAATAACAAGCTCTCTTGATTTGTGCATCCATGTGTTATGAGTAGTGGAGACGTAGAAGTTGAGCAAGCTTATGGTAGAACAATTTCCTTGAGTAGAATTTGAGCGATACACTTATTTACCCTAAACACTTGAGAGATTGATTAATTGAGAGCATCCTTTGAGACCATCTTTTGTGGTTAGCATCATTGATTGAGATTGCCATGATTTGTAATTTGAGATGAAAGGATTTTGGTCTTGCATGATTGATCTTTTGAAGCTTTGTGTCCCTTGATTCAATTTTTGCATTGTAGCAATTATTAGTAAAGAGGAGTTTTCTCCTTTAGGTCTTTTTTTTTAGTACCAATCAGTATCCTGAAGTATCTTTTTAATATCGGTCAGTATTTTGAAGTATTTTTTTAGTACAATCAGTATCTTGGAATATCTTTTCAAGATCATAAAATAATTTTTCAAGACCATGAAATATTTTTTAGTGCCAGTTAGTATCCTGAAATATCTTTTTAGTACCTGTCAGTATCTTGAAGAATTTTTTTAGTATCAGTCAGTATCTTGACGATTTTTTTTAGTAACAGTCAATACCCTGAAATATTTTTTCAAGATCTTAAAATAATTTTTCAAAATAATAAAGTATTTTTCAGTATCAGTCAGCATCTTGAAGTATTTTTAGTACCACTCAGCATCTTGAAATATTTTTTCAAGATCAGGATACTGATTGGTACTATTTTTTCCAAGCAGTTGCTTTGAAAGCCACGTCATCGTCCAATCAGAAAAAAAAAAGTCAAACTTAATGGTCAAACGATATTTTTGTACCTAAAAAAAGTATTTGGTGTTGGACACTCTTTTAACTAAACCACATGTATATTTTTACACATTAAAAGCTATGTGATCTGGTCAGTAAAAAAAATCAAACAATATTTTTACACCCAAGTAATTACTTTTTTAGCTAAAAAAAAAAAGCACATGTATTTTTGGCCATAACCCTAATTCCATTGATATGTTAGTCCATTCATACGGCATCCCCTTCAATCCTGCCCTTTCTCTCATTTGCGGATTTTCCTAGTTGCCCTAGCCGCGATTCGCGAGTCGCGACCCTCTCTGCCTCCCCAGAGTTCGATGATCGATCACTTCCAGTTCGATGCCCTCTTCGTCTCTCTCAATCTCTCTAGTCTCCACGGCGCCTCATATTGAGTCTAGACATCTCGTTCAACTCGTCGCCCAGAAGCTCAATCTCTCAAGCTTCCTTTCTCATATTTGCTCTAACCGCGACCCTTTCGGCCTCTTCTGAAGCTCGATCGCTTCCAGGTTCCAGGTGCTTGATAGGGCAAAACTTTAAAGCCTATAACTCCACAAGTATACAGGCCGTATCAAATAATAAAGTGATAAGAAAGGTATTGTTCCCACGAGGACTTAGTATCACGAACTTCAGTTAAGCATTAATTTTACAATTTCGTGTAAGTTGAGCAAACTAGATTGAATTTAATTAAAAGAAAAGAAAAATCAAAACAACAAACTACTAAAATAATTGAACGAGCAACCTAGAGTCACTAATCCCTTGTTTGTTCTTAGATTTTATCCCCACTAAACTAATTTTGACTTAACTTAATCAGCTAATCTAGAGTATTAATGTCTATAAATGCCTTGTGGTCCACTTATATACCTACCTTAATTAATTATGCAATGCCTCACACAACTAAATAAGATGCGTTTTAGATCGGGCTCACTCTAATTTGATTATGCGGAGCTTCTAGGTATATTCCTATCCTAGACGCAAATTAGATTAAAACCTAATTCTACATTAAATTTAAACCTAATTCCACATTATCTAATCCCAAGGTCAATTTAGGATTCCCTCTTCCAAGTTCAATCCTAAATCCCCAAAACATGCTCAATGGTGGCCACTCACTAAGCAATAATAATAAACACAAGATTAAATAAACTGAATTAAATTAAGCAAAACTAATTAATGGGAATAATCTCTAGAACCCAAACAAGTTCTATATAGGTCCTCTAGGTTGAAAATAGAATTAGCCACACATGGCTATAACAAAAAGATGAAACTCAGATTGAAAGAATAAAGGAAAGAGATGAAATAAAGTTTCTCTGTCGCCTCCACAGTCCTTCCGTGGAGATGATGAAGAGAACCAAAACGCTCAGCCGCTACTCCTCTGCTTCTTTGTTTCTGCGTCTCTTGATCTGCTTCTCGTTGATCTGCTTCTCGTTCCCCTCTTCATATATATAACCTAAATATAACTTAGGCTGTGGGTCACTGATTCTCCTTTTCTTATTAAAAAGATATCTTATATCTTGTAATTTACTCCACCAGATTACGCAATTGATTTTGTTTCTATTTTTCTTGCGTGGGACCACCGTGTTTGACTGATTGCATATCTTCTTAATTACTTTTTCTACTTCTTTCCAAATCAGCTAATATTTCCTGCAAAATATAATAGGAAATAAGTAGATTTTATATCAAAATATATTTTTATCCTATAATGATAGCAAAGTATATAAAAGATAATTAAATAGGTATAACTATCAATAAATCCAATTAATTATCATAAAATATACACCTATTTAATCATAAAATATATACGTATCTGAGCTTTGTTGCAACTAGCATTTGTTGCAACAAAATATGTTTACACTAGCATTTGCATATTCTCTAATATCTGAGCTTTGTTGCAACTACTAATTCCTTCAATAACTTGATAGTAAGTTATTAACTGCTCCCTCTTAATATAGCGGTTTGCTGCAAAAAAAATTTGGTCTAAGGCATACGTCTTATGTAAAGGATATTCATCTTTTCGCCCTAGGTGCAACCTGCAAGCTCCCATCGCTCACACCTCAATCTCGGTTTCGCCTTCGCCATTCAACGTGAACAAGCAGCCACCGTCCAGCTATGCAAGAGACTAAGAACACAACGCGCACAAGCACCCACGATCCAGCTATGCAAGCCACTAAGAAGTCTAGAATTATGGGTAGAAAGATGAAGATCGGAATCAACGGTAAGCGATCTTTTACTTCCATCTACATCCAGTTTTCCTTTCTACTGATTCTATTGGATAGTCTGCCTTTCTTCTTATTTTTTCTGTTTTTGTTTTCGCAATCAATTACTTTTGTAAGTGATTCAAGTTTTTATATTAGTTAGTGTTTTCACTTCCAGGATTTGGAAGGATTGGTCGCTTGGTGGCGAGAGCGGCTATGCTAAGAAATGCTATTGAAGTCGCTGCTATTAATGACCCTTCCATTAATTTCTCTCAGAGGGTATACATTACTGTTATCTATGCTCATGATCCGTCTCCATATATGTGGAATCATAGTGGATAATAGGATTTCAGTTTTGTCTCTTTCAGCTTTTCCATAGATTTGATGTGGGTTCAGTTTAAGTTCCTAGTCTTAGTTGTTGACTGAATTTCACTGTGTCTGGCAGTCCTGCATGTTTCAGTACGGCTTTGATCTCGGGGGGTGGAAAACTCACAGTTTCTCGCAAACTCTCAATAACATCTATCTTTTTGATAAAAAGCCCGTCGCTTTGTTTGCACGCAGGTAATGGTCCTGAAATTTTCTTATGGTTGTGCTTGTATATGTTAACACTGCGTCCCGAAGGTGAAGATATTATCCATTGACCTTGTAACTTCATGCATCAGGAACCCTGCAGAGATCCCCTGGGATCAGACTGGAGCTGAGTATATTGTTGAGACCACCAGTGACGTTACAGACAAAGAGAAGGCTGCTGCCCATTTTAAGGTTTGCCTTTGTGCACTACCCCTTCTCATCTCATGTCTTTAGTTTTTGTCATTTGATTTTCTTATTGATCTCATATAACCTTAAAACCGTATTTTGTTAATATTGAAGTTTAGAGGTATAAACACTCTCTCTATTATCTTATTAGATGAAGAGAATTACAACCTATTTATAGGTGAAGCAAGGGAGAATAAAGAAGGTAAAGAAGGTAAATTAGGAAATACAATAAAGACTCATAAAGACTCATAATTACTAATTAATGCCCTCTAATCAGATCCTCTAATCAGGGAACTAATCATGGGATCCTAATAAATGACAGATATATTTCCTAATATTCTAACACTCCCCCTCAAGCTGGAGAGTATATGTCGATCAATCCCAGCTTGCCACGAAATCCTTCAAACTTCGTTCGACCGAGTGGTTTAGTTAGTGTTACGGATTTATATAAGGCCCATTAGCGATGCGGCCCAATAATAGGGGGATCTATCATGATCGCCAGCAGATCAGATAAGATCATAACCAACCTATAATCAAGGAGATAATCAAGGGAAATCTCTATCACAAATAGAGGGCCCATGAGCCCAAAACCAACAGGTACACTCTATACATACGAGTTAAACCCTAAAGGTACACAGATTCTATCTCTACGCTCTCTCTCAATTGCATATACTGCACACAGAGCACACACCCCACGCCCTTTGGCTAAAAGCCATCCTCAAATCCTCGAACTACGTGGACTTTGATCCCTCTTCAGGGTACGTAGGCCCCTAGGAATCGCTCCTAGGTCAAGTCCCAATCAACATCAACATCCTAGCCCCTCAGGGCTAGACAATCTGTGTTCTACACCAGAACAGTTAGGATATCTGCAATTTGGTCTGCAGATCTTATGTGAGACAGTGTCATAATGCCTGCTTCAATCTTTTCTTTAATGAAGTGTCTGTCTATCTCAACATGTTTGGTTCTATCATGATATACTGGGTTCTTGACCATTTCAATGCTGGCCTTGTTATCACACCAGAGTTGCATTGGTCCCTCATGTTGAATTCCCAACTCTGTCAGTAATCTGATAATCCAGATTCCTTCACATACTCCTTTGTTGACAGCTCTTAGTTCTGCTTCGGCACTGCTTGGTGACACCACTGTCTGTTTCTTGCTTCTCCAGGTAACTAGATTTCCCCACACGTATGTACAGTACCCCGAGATTGACCTCCTGGTCTCTCTATCTCTTGCATGATCTGCATCAGTGTAGATTTCTATGTTCCTGGTAGTACCTTTCTTAAAGAATATTCCCCTTCCAGGATTAAGCTTCAGGTAGCTCAAAATTCTGTGGACTGCCGCCATGTGTTCTTCTTGGGGCTGATGCATAAACTGACTTACTATTCCAACTGCATAGCTAATGTCAGGACGGGTATGGGTTAAGTATATCAATTTTCCCACAAGTCTTCTGTATCTCTCTGCATTAGCTGGAATACCTTGTGGTTTGATCTCTAAGTGGCATCCCTCTTCCATTGGTATCCCTTCTGGTTGAGTGCCCAACATTCCTGTCTCATGTAACAAGTCTAATGTATACTTGCGTTGTGAGACATTGATGCCCTTCTTGGTCCTTGCTACTTCCATGCCTAAGAAATATCTCATTTGTCCAAGATCTTTTACCTGGAATTGAGTTGACAAGTCCCGTTTTAGTTGAGCAATGGATTCTTCATCATCCCCTGTAATGATTATGTCATCAACATAGACGATCAATATGGTGACTTTGCCATTAACACGTTTGGTAAACAATATGTCATCAGCTTGTCCCTGAGTATATCCAAGCCCTTTCACTACTTTGGTGAATCTACCGAACCATGCCCTAGGAGATTGTTTCAAGCCGTACAATGACTTCCTTAGCTTACACACAGAGTTATTGGGAGCTAAAACTCCATCTGGAATCTCCATGTATACTTCTTCCTCTAGGTTGCCATTCAAGAATGCATTTTTCACGTCCAGTTGGTATAGAGACCAATCCAAGTTAGCTGCAAGTGATAACAGTACTTGAATGGTATTGAACTTGACCACTGGAGCAAATGTCTCCTGGTAGTCAATCCCGTACGTCTGGGTATATCCTTTTGCAACAAGTCTCGCCTTGTATTTGTTGATACTGCCATCGGGATTGAATTTCGGAGTGAAGATCCCCTGCATCCCACTGGTTTCTTTCCTTTAGGAAGAGTCGTGATCTCCCATGTTCTATTTTCCTTGAGTGCCCTCAATTCCTCTTCTACAGCTTGCTTCCAATTTGGATCATCCATAGCTTGTTGAAATGTATTTGGAACGGTTATCTGTGCAGACAGATTACCATATGAGACAAATCGTTGAATAGGATGTTGAGTACACGATCTTACCCCTTTTCTCAAGGCAATAGGCCAACCCGATTCTTCAGGATTTAATCCCGGATTGGATTCATGGTCGTTCCTTTGAATGGGAGAGATAGTTCTACCAGTGTCTGGTTCAGTCTCTATCTCTTGTCGTGCTCCCGCATCCATCCCTGAATTGATCTCAACATGTGTTTCCGGTTCATTGGATTCAGGTTGGGGTGGAATGTATGTGTTAGGCTGGTTTGTGGGAGCAAGTGAGTCAAGAGAGGCTATGAGGTTAGGTGGTTCAGATGATGTATCAGGTGACTTTGAGGTGTTGGAATTAGATCTATCCAAGGTTAGCCATTCAATATCAGAATACTCCCCCTGAATGGGTAATTTAGGATAATAAGCGTCGTCTTCCGAGAAAATGGTGTCCCGGGAGACAATGAGTTTCTTGGAAGATGGACAATAGCATTTGTACCCTTTTTGAGTGGAGGAGTAGCCAAGGAATATACACTTGTCAGAGCGAGCACCAAATTTGTTGCCCTCCTTTTTGTGAACAAAGACAACCTATCCAAACACCTTGGAAGGTAATGAATTGATGAGGGGGCAATTTGGAAAGAATTTCAAGAGGTTTTGAATTGGGGTGTCGTATTTGAGAACTTTAGAAGGCATGTGGTTAATGAGATAAGCCGCGGTGAGGATGGCATCACCCCAGAATATGGTAGGAACATTCCGTTCCATTAGCAAGGCACGGGTTACTTCCAACAGGTGACGGTTTTTCCGTTCGGCTACCCCATTTTGTTGAGGGGTGTATGGACAAGACGTTTGGTGATGAATTCCTTGACGATCAAGAAACTCTTTAAAGGCTGTGCTCATGTATTCCTTGGCATTATCACTTCGAAGCACCTTAATGGACGTGTTGAATTGGGTTCGTACAAAGGTATAGAAGTTTTGAAAGACTTTGGCGATATCGGATTTGTCTTTCATTAAATAAACCCATGTGGTGCGAGTGTGATCATCGATAAAAGTAACAAACCACCTGGTATGAGTGAGAGTGGCTAGTCGGGCGGGGCCCCAAATATCACTTGTGAATCAATGTGAATGGGAGGTGGGAGTATAGGGTTGTTTGGGATATGAGGATCGTGTCTGTTTTGCAAATTGGCAAGTTTCACAATGAAAAGGAACAGAATTTTTATTGAATAAATTTGGAAACACATGTTTCATATAATCAAAACTAGGGTGGCCTGATCGACAGTGCCACAACAATATATCATTATTCTGTGAATTTGAGCTAACCAGCGCTCGTCTTGCCTTCCACGTTTCTTTACTCTTTGAGGTTGACCCTTCAAGGTAGAACAATCCATCCCATTCTCTAGAAGTCCCAATCGTCCTCCTCGTTCTTAAATCCTGAAACACACATAAACCATCATCAAAGATCACTCGACATATTTTACCGCTAGTCAATTTGCTTACAGAGATCAGATTACAGGTAAGTTCCGGTACAAACAAAACGTTATGTATTGCCAAGTGGTCGGATAATGTAACAGTACCAATGCCCTCAACTTGTGTGAATACACCATTAGCTACTTTTACTTTGAGGTGTTCATGACAGAGTTTAAGGTTACAGAATAAAGTTTTGTTACCGGTCATGTGATCCGTAGCTCCTGAGTCAACAATCCAGGTATCGTCATTGGTCATCACAGCGTTGAGAGCAATAATAGAATTACCTGATTGTACAAGATTCACGCTGGGAACAGAGTTAGACTTATTCTATTGTTCGAGCATTCTACGGAACATCTGTAATTCCTCTTGACTAAGGTGATTGTCACTCTCCACCTTTGGTCCAGCTGTGGTCAGGTGACTTTGGAAGTTTGATTTCCCCCCGGAGGGTTTTCCATGGAGTTTCCAGCATTCTTCCTTAGTATGGCCCTTTTTCTTACAATAGTTGCACCATTTATTGGTTTTGCGGTCCCCAGATGGTCCCTGATGTAACATCCCAATTTCAGAGCCAATTTTTTTTTTTTTAAATCAGAGTAGAGCATTGGAGCGTAAGAGTAACTGATTCCCATTCAAACAATAACCATAGTGTAACATAGTGTTGATACAGCATCCTAATGTTCTCATAGGTAATTACGGAAAACAATAAAGTGACATCTCCGTCTCAGAGCTCACTCGTGCTACATGCTCTCCAACCATGAGCCTACTCGTGCAGCTTGCCTCGATCTCCGATCCATGGTCCTCCTGACCCTGAAGCTACAGCTGAGATCCAATTTAACGCATTGGATCTCAGGTAACGGTTAACCTTATGCTCAAATAAAACAGTATATAGACAACAGACATTCACACAATAACAGCAATGATCAATATAATGACAGTACATAAGCGTAAAGCAGTATGTAAGCCCCATAAAGTGCCTGCACTATTCACCAGTGCCACGATGATCGGTCGTGTCCTCAGCGCTAGGAAAACTCTAACGGTATTACTACATCTATAACCCGTGTGAAACTGTATGTATAATCGGTAACCCTGAACAGAGTCTCTAACCGTGAATGTATCTCGGTGACCCCTAACAGAATCTCTATCCGTGAATGTACCTATCACATATATGTATATGAGCAGCACTAGATTAGTGTTACAGTACGCGAACGTACCTTCGTTGACGGCGTTAGGTACTTCTGGCAGAAAACATACTTTTTACGAAAAACGTGGAAACGTCCAATAGCGGCACTTCGGCAGCGTAACGGCAACAAATCAGAGTTTCTGATATCCTATAAGAGTAGTATCACTTTCATTAGTGATTTGGCATTATAACTGGCATTTTAGGTAAAAATTACCATTTTGCCCCTATGCCCCTAATTGGCGGAATTTCGCCAGCACTTCGTTACTCTTACAAATTTTCTTCCCGAAATTTCGCCAGAACTTCGACGCAATTATGATTTTCAAAATTCTAGACTAAAATAGCCCTATCATATGATATCTAATCATACTTGAAAATTAAAGGCTACTCTAACATTACTACTCTAACTATTGAAAGAACTACGGAAACTAAAAGCTCGGTACCGGAAAACTTACACAGAGCTTCGCTTCAATTTTCCCCAGACTCCTTCCTCCTCCAGAGCTCCTCTCTCTAACTTCTCTCTAGGATTTCTAAGAGTGGTTTTTGGTGTGAAGAATTTCAAAGGAATTGCTTGCTATTTATAGAAGAAGTTGTGAGGGCATAATAGTCTTTTTCCATATTTCAACCTTCATTTTAAACCATGGAAATTAGGGGTTTTGGTGGATGATTTGCAGCCATGGAACACACCATTTTCGTTCAGCCCCTCATGAGTCACCAACTTGTGTGACAAGTTGTGTATTCTAGAAGCATTTATACCCCGATCGGTACCCGATTTGCGTAATCTCGGAAAAATCTCAAAAATTCGGAATTACAACTTTGAAGACATTTTCTCACTTATTAGAAATGTCCAAGTTAACCTAAATTTTGATTCCATATAAGGTTCCAACAGTCAGTCTGAAGTTCCTCGAAAAGCGTGTCCGAACGCGTCCGGTTTCAGAACGCATTTCTGAAATTATCAACTTCTTCAGAAAAATTCACTGATTCCAAATATGTCAAAATAAATTCAAACTCATTCCTAGATGTTGAGTTAGAATTTATTTTCTTCAAATCCAAAAATATGCCTATATGCATTTTTCCCTATTTTGTTTTATTAGGAAAATGCACAAACGGCTTCAGAATTTACTTCCGCAAGAGTCTAATGGAAGATAAAATTCCACTGATCAATATTCTACCCTGACATTGGAAATCTCATTCCTAGATCTCCAGATAGGATCCGTTTCCTAATTTCTAAATTACTATTCATCATTTTTACTTTAATTAATTATATTATTAAAATATTTGCAAGTTGCACAAATTATTTTTCATTTCTTTTTTTTTTTTATTTTTTTCTGCCCTTTTTTTTTATTTCGTTTTTTTATTTGATTAATTATTTAATTAATTATTTAATTAATTAAATAATTATTTTTACAAAATTTTCCTATTGGTCTATTCTTGCATTTAGGCTTAAAAATACCTAAACTCATCCATTTTTTCAAAAATCTCCCATTAATTAGTAATTACATTCTTACTAATTTTAAACCAAAAACCACCATTTTTAGGGTTTTACATAATTATTCATGAATTTCATTTACTTATACTTAAGTAATTAGCCCAATATTACTTAATTACTCTTTTATCACTTGTTGATAATTTCCTAAATTACAATACCTTATTACCTTCATATTCTTATATTAACATTAGTATTTTCATGCCTCTTGCATTTTTACAAATTACAAGGGTATTATGGTCTTTTACGACTTTTTGGACATTTATACAATTTCTCCAAGTTCATAATTTATTAAATTACCATAATTAGAGATAATATATTCTCCTAATTCACCGGGTCATTTTACTGTCTTTTAGGATTTTTCATAATTTTTCTAAGTTATTTATGTCCCTTAGGGGCATTTTCGTCATTTTGGCACTTTGGCCCTTAAACTCTCTAATTTCCTAGAGATTTTTCCTTAGAAAATAAGCTAATTATTACTTAATATTTGATCTCTCATATTCACCTACTTTCTATAGGCATAATTTTACAAATTATGATATAGATTTTTAGGGTATTACACCTGAACTGCAAGAGCTGAGCTTTAAATGTTGCTTGGTCCACTCCGGTTCAAGAGTTTCCTACTTTCCTCGAATTGCACAAAGTTAACCACATCAAAGAGTTGTGGGAGTGGCTTCAGCCCCATGATTCTGCCCCTTACCTCCTCGAAAACATCATTTAGGCCTAAGAGGAAGTCGTGAATCCTTCCTTCTTCCACAATTCGTTTGTACAATTGTACATCTTTGAGAGTTTCCCAAGGGTGGACCTCAAACAAGTCTTGTTGTTGCCACAATTTCAGCAATGCATTATAATATTCGATTCTAACCGATTACCTTGTCGTAGATCCCGAAGTTGTCTCTTCAGGTGAATCAGGGCAGCAGTGTTTTCAAGAGAGGAGTAGGTCCTCCTAGCGGCATCCCATATTTCCTTTGCCGTGTGTGCAAGCGAGATATCCCTCACCGATCTCCAAGGTCATTGAATTACACAACCATGTCATGACTTGGTTGTTTTCAAGAAACCAGTGTCAAAATTAGGGTCATCGGGGCTGGTTGAGGGCTGCCCGCAATGTATTTCTCCTTTCTCTTACCTCGAATATACCTCAGCACGCTTTGTGACCACTGGAGATAGTTTCTACCATTAAACTTATGGCTAATAGCCATAATGTGATGGTCTGTAAATTACGAAGCCATCTCGAGGTTACGTTTGGTACTTGGGTTGATGGTCATAGAAGAAGAAGAAGAGGAATTTTGAGTTTGAGAATCGGTACCGGTCATAAAACCCATGGGATAAGTTCTGGGAAATGTTCCAAACATAGGAGGACTCTGAGAGGAATCCATGTTTCTGGATGAAAGAAATAGTCGCCGGAATCTGGAATTTTCGCCGGAGAGTTCGCCGGAAAATTCAAAAAAGTCACCGGAGGATGTACTAACCACTGGGTCTCACCGGAAATCAGAGCAGGAGGCCGAAACAAGAAGTCGCCGTCGAGAAAACGCCGTCACGCGCCGTCGGAGTTCGTCAGGCGCGTGTACACCACGCGCCGTCGTGGAGTCGCCGGATCGTCGCCGGATTTCTGGGTTTCGCCGATCGGAGCCCTCCGGTCCTTCTGGGCTAGGCGGTGTAGTCTAACTCGCCGCCTATAGTGAACCCTAAACTCGCCGGAGAACTTTCCCTTCACTGTTTCTCTCTCCCTCACTGTTTCTCTCGCTCTCTGTTGCCTCGGACCGGTGTCCTGGGCTCTGATACCATATTGAAGTTTAGAGGTATAAACACTCTATCTATTATCTTATTAGATGAAGAGAATTACAACCTATTTATAGGTGAAGCAAGGGAGAACAAAGAAGGTAAAGAAGGTAAATTAGGAAATACAATAAAGACTCATAAAGACTCATAATTACTAATTAATGCCCTCTAATCAGATCCTCTAATCAGGGAACTAATCATGGGATCCTAATAAATGACAGATATATTTCCTAATATTCTAACAGTTAATAAATAATATTGCTTTCACTGTTATCTTTTCATATATAGAGCATTTCTTGGACTGATTGGCACTGGGTCTTGTAGATTAGCTATAAGCATGTCTTAAAATTCCGTCTAACATACACTTTGCTTGGCATTGCTTCTTCGACGGTATTTCATCAGAGTTTAGTTTTGAGGGTTGTGTGAAATGATATTTTGTCTGTTCTGTTTTGATTGAGCCAGGGTGGTGCAAAGAAGGTTATCATATGTGCGTATACAGTGAAGATGCTCCCATGTTTGTGGTAGGTGTTAATGAGCATGAATACAAGCCAGAGCTTGATATTGTTTCCAATGCAAGACGCACGACCAACTGCCTTGCTCCACTTGCGAAGGTTATCAGGCCGTGTCAGATACTCATATTGTTCTTGTGTCAATGCCGTACTGTTCTGTTCTGTTAATCTTTCTATGTCAATTGTAGGTTATTCATGATAGATTTGGCATTGTCGAGGGTTAATAACCACATTTCATGCCATTAGTGGTGGGTATAATTAACACTAATATCTAGCGTCTCTGATTTGTGTGTTTCGCGTAATCATGATTTTCATGCTATGTTGCTGCTCAGCCGCCCAGGAGACTTATGATGAGCCACCAGGTGAAGAATGGATGGGTGGAAGATTCATTCCTAGCAGCACTGAATCTGCTGAGGTGAATAATTGGCATTCATATATTAGTGTTAGTTGTCACCTTTATCTGGTCTCCGTCAGTAATATACCCTTCTCATGCGTCAGGCTGTTGGGAAAGTGCTTCCCTCTCTAAATGCAAAATTGACTGGAATGGCCTTCCTTATTCCTTCTATGACTGTCTCTGTTGCTCATCTCACTGTGAGGCTGGAAAAGTCAGCCACCTATGACCAAATTAAAGCTGCCATCAAGTATGATTTTATTCTCAAAGTGACTCTTATATTTAAGTATGATTTGATTGTTGAGGTATGCAGGACCTGAGTGCTCTGCTTTTGGCTTGTCTGATTCAATAGTATTGTTTTTCAGGGAGGAGTCCCAGGGCAAGTTGAAGGGAATCCTTGGTTACCTTGAACATGTGGACTCCACTGACTTTGTCGGGGACACCAGGTGTGTATTATCATCTCATTGGAAGCTATTAAATGCATCTAATTCTCTACCTTGTCTTCTGTGGAACCATATATTCCCCTATTTGTCATTGGAGCTAGGAGTTGTGCGTTAATTCTTTTGTTTTTTTTTTCAGGTCAAGTATTTTTGATGCCAAGGCAAGTACTACTTTGGGCGACAACTTTGTGAAGCTTGTTGCTTGGTATAGTAACGAGTGGGGCTACAGGTAATTTATCTTTCTTCTTGTTTTTGGCATATGCTTTCTTACCATTGCAAGGTAGCAGCATCAGTGGTTCTTTCTCAGGAAAATTACCAATCCATTGATGTCTAATTCCAAGATGTCTAATGGTTGCTTTGTGTGTAATGCTGCAGCACACGTGTTGTTGACTTAATTGCTCACATGGCGAAGATTCAGGCTAATTGAGAGTTCTGAATAAATGGTTTATTGATGCATCCTGGTGTTGCTGTGTAAAGCGTTAGTTTCTTCTGCCTTTGTCTTTTTTGATGGCCTCATCTAGGGAGGAAAATTTTCATGTGTACATGTCTTGACTTTTCTTATTATGATACTTTACGGTTTCCGTCTCACCATTTCTGATCGTGGTTTCTTTCAAATTATAGTTTCCTTAGCCTATTGAAAGAATTTAAGTAAAAATTTGGAGGTTGTGGTATGTTGAATAATTGAAGCTATAAACCTTGGGTCGATGAAAAACACTGAAGCTGGCTGAAATTAAGTTCCTCAGCGATTATGCATGTGTATCAATTACTATTACTGTTTCGGCCAAAATAATGATGATGTTTCATCCCTAATTTACTAGCACGTCGGCTTGGAAGAATTTCCCATCTGATTAATTGCTAAAGCTGTGACGTAATCGAAGCGTAAATATGAAATTTGTTTTCCAGCATTGTTATGCCTCGAGTAGAGTTGGGAAATAGGGTCAGCCTGACTCTTAGGTAGGGGTAAGAAAAACATCTGATTCTCAAGGCCTGGCTCGTGAGTGTACAAGCTAGGCTTGAATGCTAATTTCTTAAATTTTTACTAATTTTTCTATATTTTTTTCATAAAAATATGATTAGTAAATTATAATAATTCTAATTCTAATTTAACAAATAAATGTTATCAATATTATGGTCTTGACATCACACGTCATGCAACAAATAAACAATCACTAATTTATAATCTAAGGTAAATTATTGTCCACAAATTATTGTGCTTCAATTCATTTCAAGTAATAGACTTTGCTTCATGGGTAAAAATATCAAGAATTTCCATTATCGCATAATGAATGCATCCATAATTTTTATATACAACAGATAATAAATCAAAATTATAAAATCAGAGTATAATTATTATGTAAATGTATTTTGTTTTTTTTTTTATACAAGGGGTGGGGGCAGGGTTCGAACCCTGGACAAGGGGGAGGGAGACTAGCTCCCATGCCACTGCGCTACTAAGGCGCTGGCTTATGTAAATGTATTTGAATGGATGAACAACTCTAAAAATAGTTAGAAAGTTGGGACACACACACATACCGGGCCGACCCCCTCTTTTTTACAGAGCTGGCCCTTTTAGGCCCGACGTCCTTTGGAGGCACCAATGTATAAGCACCGATGTATAAACCTGACCCTTGACTTAAAAGGATTTAAACGAGCTGGCCTAACGGATTTAGCTGATTTCTGGGCTCTAGCCCCAATATGAGAAAATGGCATTTAACCGTTACTAATCCGCTGGAAAATCATTTTTTTTTCCTTGTTTCCATTTCAAGCATGACGATGCTGATTGTTGCCATGAGAGATTTGGATCATATAAGTTTGATTTCATCTCCTAGCGAACACGATAATTGCTTCAACAATAGAATCGAGAAGTAATCTTTACTACAATTTTAAATCAGAGAAATGTATATTTTGAAAAAATTAACTAATTATAAGAAAAGTTTAAGTTGCAAAAATTAAAAATATAGCAATATTTTCTGACGGTGTCTAAACTTTATCTTATACACCATTGACGTTTAATTGTCATTTCCTGTGACATATTTAGCATAATGGACAAGGTTAATCATATTTTTATTTAGATTGAATATAAAAAGTATTATGGAATGAGTGAGCAAGTTTCTTAGCTGCGTTGTAAAAAATATCTTTTTATGCCTTTATTTTACTTTACTTTTTATTATGAGGGTAATATGAATTTGTACTTATTTCCTGCTTCCATCACACAATCGTCGCCATAAAATTTTTCATCAAACTATTTTCGATTCCAATGTTTAACCCACATGTCACCATTCATAATATTCAATTCCATTCCTTTCCATAAAAAAATAGATTCTTTGTAATAATAAAGGGCTGAAGAAAAGTTTCTTTCCACGTTGATTTGGGATCCCCAAAAGCATCCACCGCCAATGTAAAAAATGAATTTAGAAGAGGTGTTCATATTTAGTTGCTAACCGTACCTCAAAAGATATGGCTCCTAAAAACATTCATGATAAAGTAATTATGATTCTTTAAGGAATGATGCAACTCAGGAAAGAGAGAGTAAGCTAGTGTTGTCATTTTGAGCAATTGAAGAGAAGAGAACTAGGGCTGAATGATTGATGAATGCAAGGATTTAACATATGTGAATGATGACGACATGTGAAACTTAGAATAAAGACTAAGTTGATGATTATATATGATATTGTTATGGACCTGTATAAGGCCCATATTCAATATATGGTCCAATAAGGGGCAATCCATGAAACGTCCTCCATTTTACTTAACAAAATAACTATATATTAGTTTGATCGGCAACTTAATAGTGGTTCAACATTTAACAAAATATGCAAAATAAATCAGAGTATGCAAAATGAGCCCTAACGTGGCAATATACAATCATCCAACATATACCAAAAAGACAGAAGTACTACTTTTAGCAGAGTACCTAAGCTTCTGAGGTCTTCCCTGATGGACCCGCACGGGAACTATCACCTGAAAAATGTGGTAACCATCAATCCAACTTATTACGAATACTAATATGTGCTAGTGAGGTGCCAAGTGAAACAATTTATATATCAAAGTATTAAAAATATAATTCACCAATATACTCGATACAAATTTTCATATCAAAAATTCTGTATAAAAAATTTGTATCACATTTTTCATTAACACAATTCCCAATATGCCTCCCACCAATCCAACCGAACTGCCTTATTTCCTCCGACTAGACCCATGGGCTAAGTTACATCCATGTTACTAGTTACTCAAAAGCTCACTGGTCATGTGATGAGATTCGGCCAAAATCTTCAGAGCACATGTCCCAGACCATGGGTATTTTCCCCTCATTGAACTAGTGGGGTGTCGTAAGCCCTCATTGAACTAGTGAGCTAGTCCCTCATTGAACAGGTGAGACTATAGAAAGCCAACCATCGTGTACCAATGGAGGCCTCACCACGTGGTGGAATAAACTACTCCATCTTTTCCCAATTCAACCCTTTCCATAATTATATAATAAATAACTCAACAGGAATTTTTCCAAGATACATAAATAAATATATGTATATATTTCACAATTCAAATCATAAGGTTCCACGAGGAAATTTCTATTAAAATATTCATAATCATTTCACAAAATACTCACAAACAACATATCAATATGCATAACAAGTGGAAAGTGGTTACCTCATACACATGGATACCACACTCTAGTGCCTTAATTTATTCAGATCAATCAAATACCTAAAAAATATCTCATAATCAAATCCGATTCTTAGGTTCATTAACCAAATATTGAAACCTAGACTATGGCCAATAAACACGCTATGATCATAATGATTCATAGTTTACAACATTTAGGCACTATCCTTAAATAACCCCGAACAACAATAATTATTAGATTCACAATCCAAAACATTGTTTGGGCCAATAAATCATATTGCCTCAATAATACCTAATATACAAATTAGGATCATAATTCTCATCCTAGTCTAAACCTCGAAACATTCTAATGTCATTCTCATAACCAAAACATAATACATGAGGTTCTATTCCCTTTCAGTCCTCAATATCACAAGGGTCTATTCTAACATTATTCTTTCATCTAATCGACACTCCTCAATCATACCCAAAGCATTGCTCATGACACCACATCAATCAACACTTATAGGGTTCCTACTTTCGAGTACTAAAACCTTAGTACAATCTTAATCACATTTCAATCTAATCATCAATCCATATTCATAGGATTCCTATTCTCATGTATTGGAACCTTAGTACAACCTCATTCACATTTTGACCCAGGCACTAGTTCAACTTAGATCAGATTCAAGCCTAATCTCAATCATTTCCTTATTCAATCTAACATCCTCACAGCATCTCTATGGATTACCATATGTCATACCTCAAAGTATTAAGGCCTTAAATCAGGGAATCTTAAATTCCTATAATACTTCCCAAGAGGTCACCCATCTCGAGATTTCTCTTGCCTAAGCACACTTAACCTCAAAGTCCTGATAGGATATGGGGACCATATCTTGACTTAACAATCAAAGCCCTAGGATTAACGACAGATTCTACATTCTGTGACATCTCAGCTATCTTCAAAGCCCCTAACTTCCATAGCTTGAACCCTCTTATTTTCTCTTCAATTATGAGATTAGATATAGCAGAATTCTCAGCACAATTTTCTGCCAAGGGCTTTAATCTTGGGTGAAGATAAACAACACTTACGTATCATAAATTTTCTGAGTATGTACTTTAATTTATGGACTTCTTGCTTTTGTTGGGAAGAAGGATTGCGTACAACTGCAAAATCCAAAAGGCCAAGAAGCTCGTCAAGAAAATCTCCTTTGTAGTAATGAAGCACCTGACTTGTTATAGAAAGCAAATCTTGAATGACAGCCACTTTCCTTTTGAAGTCAGAGTCCTTCTGCAAAGTGTTCTCGACCAAGTCACAGAAATCCCTCTTTGACATGATTTTGATATAACGTCCAGACAACACAACTTTTCCAGAAATTTTCACTTTGTTAAGGGACTGAATTATGTCAGTATTATCATTCCTTGATGTGTGTCCCTCATCTAAGATTAGAATAGAAGGTACCTCAAGTAATATCTTTTAACAAGATGTTGATGTGTGGCTAGTACCAGTATCACAGTCAATTGAAGAGAATTGTTTGTATCCTAGAAAAAAGGATATTCTTCTGCTCTACCCACTATTTTAAAGCTTCAAGTTTATTTAATCAATTCAAACTCAAGCAGATATTCTAACCTATGGTTAGAACCTATATTATGATTGGACTTCTAAATTTTGAGCAGACAATTCTATTACCAAAATTTCTACCCTGATTCTAACTTGTCACTCAAAATTATCCAAGTATCAATTTATCGAACTTCCTCAGAAATGCTAAGTATTGTCCCCTTGATATCCACGGCACCCTTTTTATGTAACAGACCACCACCGTCAAGGACTCAATCAAAGACCCCTATCCCCGGGGCATTAATGTATTTTTGAATCGATGTAAAAGAGCCTGTTTCTCTTGAGACATCGGTGTCTCAGGAGCATTTGGAGGTTGCATAACGGCGAAGTGAGTCCTTCGTGTGTGCACCATTCTCCCCCACCTAAGGATGAAACCTACCCTAACAAGTGAACGATAAAGCAACACAACAGCACAACCAAACAAGGAAGGTATGTGTGAATATTGTATATTGCAACTATATGTAATGTATGCAAGACTGTTATCAGAATCATACGCTCTGATACCAAATTGAAACGTCCTCCATTTTACTTAACAAAATAACTATATATTAGTTTGATCGGCAACTTAATAGTGGTTCAACATTTAACAAAATATTCAAAATAAATCAGAGTATGCAAAATGAGCCCTAACGTGGCAATATACAATCATCCAACATATACCAAAAAGACAGAAGTACTACTTTTAGAAGAGTAGCCTAAGCTTCCGAGGTCTTCTCTGATGGACCCGCACGAGAACTATCACCTGAAAAATGTGGTAACCATCAATCCAACTTATTACGAATACTAATATGTGCTAGTGAGGTGCCAAGTGAAACAATTTATATATCAAAGTATTAAAAATATAATTCACCAATATACTCGATACAAATTTTCATATCAAAAATTCTGTATCAAAATTTTGTATCACATTTTTCATTAACACAATTCCTAATATGCCTCCCACCAATCCAACCGAACCGCCTTATTTCCTCCGACTAGACCCATGGGCTAAGTTACATCCATGTTACTGGTTACTCAAAAGCTCATTGGTCATGTGATGAGATTCGGCCAAAATCTTCAGAGCACATGTCCCAGACCATGGGTCTTTTCCCCTCATTGAACTAATGGGGTGTCGTAAGCCCTCATTGAACTAGTGGGCTAGTCCCTCATTGAACAGGTGGGACAATAGAAAGCCAACCATTGTGCACCAATGGAGGCCTCACCACGTGGTGGAATAAACTACTCCATCTTTTCCCAATTCAACCCTTTCCATAATTATCATAATAAATAACTCAACAGGAATTTTTCCAAGATACATAAATAAATATATGTATATATTTCACAATTCAAATTATAAGGTTCCACGAGGAAATTTCTATTAAAATATTCATAATCATTTCACAAAATACTCTCAAACAACATATATCAATATGCATAACAAGTGGAAAGTGGTTACCTCTCGCCGAAGCTAACTATTACCACACTGCTTCTAATCCAAGCTAAGAGATCAAACACACGTCAAAAATCAATCTACCACAACCAATTTACTAACCATTAATAACTATTCTAAAATTCTACATAAACTTATAACTTATAATTTCATAAAATTAAAAAAAATATACAAATTATAATAATAAATTTGAAATGCTTAAAGTGAGCAAATTATGACGATACTGAAAAATCAATGAACCATTGTAACTATTAATTCTCTTTCTATTTATTACTAATTAATAATACCCCTTTTCTATTTATTATGAATTAATAATTTCCTTTATTATTTATTCCCCTTTTTAATAAAAATAAAAATAGAAATAGTAATATTTATTTATTTTCATTATTATTGTTATGATTTCACTATTTACTGTTATATATATTATTTTGTAACTAATATTATAAATGAATTAGTATAGAAATTAGTTAGATTAGATCCTATTATATAGGAGTTTATAAATTTATAAATAGTAACAATATAAATATATGGCCATAGGTATTCCACTCACTTTCCAATTGTAGCGTGACTTATACTTCGAAGGCAATTATTTTCCTAATATATTCGTTGCATTATGCATTTAACTACACTCCGCAGATTTGTATCGCATATTCACATGTATTATATATATATTCATAAAATAACTCATGATCTTTAGATATAATTTAATTATTCTCTTTAGATACACACACCAATAAAAAGTGTTTCTTATATTTTTCCCAGGTGCAGCAAAATGTATTAGTAAGAGAATAATTACATTCATAATATATCTACATGTATCTATATAATAAAAAAAGTGCAGCAGCGTTCCTTTCTCTCTCTGTGCAGTGAATATATATACCTATATTCTAAAGGCTTTAACGTTTTTCGTTTCCAAACCTGATATATCTATATGCATATACTACAGCAAGTTGACATATATATATAAATAGCAAAACTAATGCAAGGCTTTGGTTTTCCATATATATAGGTATACTAACAACTACCTCTGGTTAAACTCCTAGAAACCGAGACCTAGAGGCAGCAACAACTGAGTTAATAGGCAGTCAAAATACCTTTGTTCCGGAGACGCTGGGCAGAGCAAGCAAGGTTGAAGCTCTCACTCTCTCCTACTTAGTATTTCTCTCGGTTCCCCCTCCCTGTTCTCTGGTTCTCAGAACAGAGTATACCCAGCTCACTCTCTCTCTTGTCCTCCTTTTCCTATCAGCTCTCCTTTTTCTCTCTTGCTTCTACTCTCTCTCTCGGACGCGTTTGAGGCAGCGAGGAAGGTGAATGAATGAAAACTATAGGAACAACGATTATATAGGGAGTTGGAGGTCTGGACCGAGGAGGAGAAGCCAACGGTCAAACGCTGGGTGAGGCTCGAGATGTGGAGGTCTGTTTTTGCGTGAACGGCGTTGTGTTCCCCTTCTTTCCAAATCTGTTGCATTGGCCGCAGGAAACAGAGAAAGCCGATATATCTACTGCTGCTACGTGTTTTTGGCGGGATGCATTGGAGAAAACAGATCCCCTCTGCAACAGTGCGTTTTTGCAGGACCTTGTCTGTTTTTTTTTTTTTTTTTTTTTGCATTTCACGTGCTTTACGTGTTGCTGCTGCTGTAGTTATTTTATTTTATATATAAATTCTCTGTATTCCTCATCTCATGCATTCTGGGTCAATAGAAGATAGTGGATTGGGCTTATGGCCATGTGGGTTAAAGTCTGATGAGGGTGTTGGATAATTGAGGTTAATAGATTGGTTTGCTTATGTTTCATGGGCTCATTCTACATTCTACTCTTTACAATGTTTTCAGAAATTTTATCATTAAATATTATAAAGAGAATAATTCCTACAATTATTTAAGGAAAAATGAGCCTAAATTTCCAATAATTATTTTAGGCCAAAAATTATCCCTTCCAAATATTTTTTGACTTTATTCTTTCCTCAAATTAATTTATTTTGGCCATAAAATATCATCCCAAAAATATTCCGGCCAATAATTATTCCCAATTAAATTGCCTTTAATTTACACGATAATACGCCTTAAATTCCAATAAATAATTTTAACATTTATCCAGGCTAAAATTCCCATAATTAAATCCACCATTATATTTCTATATCCTCGAAAATATTTCATAATCTTCCTAAATTTTCAAGGTCCAAAATAATTTTAATAATTATCTTAAGTTTTTCCTCATAATAAGCTTAAGAATTTTAGACTCTACGCTAGAAGCCTTCTTATCTCAGTTTTATTTCCAACCTTCTGATCCAAAAATTTAGGATGTTACAATCCACGTGGCATAAATATGACGTCACATCACTTGGGCTTAGAGGCACAGAGGCCTACAAGTCCAAACCCAAACCCTAAGGTACACTCTATAAATAAGTGGTAAACCCAAAAGGTACGCACACTCTCTCTGACTATTTACAATTCAGCTGTCACAGAGCACACACCACCCCCTTTGGCTAAATGCCTATCTGTGTATCGAACTACGTGGACTTTGATCCCTTTCAAGGGTATGTAGGTCCTAGGCATGTTTCCTAGGTCAAGTCCGATATATCTTGTTCTACAACAAAACATTGGCGCCGTCCATGGGGACTTGGTAAAATTCGATTCCTGCGACCAAAGATGGTCAATACCAGAAGCAACAATCAGATGCCTTTGCACGGACAGTTGACAGTTTCCTGAAAATCCACCGTAGCAGCCTGTGAAGGGATTCAGAGAAACAATTCTTGTTTGAGCAACGACTTTGGTTTTGAGCTGCTTCACGTGGTTCTTCTTTTAACTCTTGTGTGTCCACATGATGAGAAGGTAGTGGGAAGGATTGTCATCTTCTCCCAGAGCAACGACTTTGGTTTGAGCTGCTTCGCATGGTTCTTCTTTTAACTCTGGATTTGAGCTGCTTCACATGGTTCTTCTTTTAACTCTCCATGTGTCCACATGAGGAAGGAAGGATCGTCATCCTCTCTCCTTGGGAACCTAGGATCGTCATCCTCTCTCATTGGGAGAGGGTGTGTATCATGAAGCACATATACCATACGCTTTGTCGAGTACGCTTTTCAATTCTGGCATAAATTGCCCTATTTGGATCATAAGCAACCACAACATTTGAATTCTCCATGTCATTTAGTTCAAAGGAGGTTATTTTCACGACTCAGTTATGCAGGGAGGTCAATAATAGGATCACGCTGCTTTGTGTTTGTCTTTACTATATACTTTGTGGTTGTCTTTGCTATATTATTCACATTAGAAAGATTAACGGATTACTAAAACCCTCCGAATATATAGCAATAGCGTCTGATCTCATTAAACTATTATTTATCCATCAGAATTATTTTGAGGCAGGCGGAGATAGCTAATATTGCGGAAAAGCCGAGCTGAGAAGATGAGGGAGAGATGTTTATCTTTTCTTCTACACAAGCTAAGGGTTGATGAAGCCATTTATTAAATTCAAAACTTTCAAGAATGGAAAAAAAATTCATAGTTGGAGTGAATATGGGTAATTGTCGGGTATTTCTCATAATGATGATGTGCATCAATGGCTATGTATCTTGATTGGCTCACCTTGCCAACCTAACGACAAATGTATGGAATGAATTTGCTAGAAGAAATATCAAAGGCAGAATTCATGAGCAAAAAGCATCTAGTTTCCAGATGGCTTGCTTTCTTGCCCAGTATGAAGTTTGACAGTTTGGATAGATCTGCTTCAATTTGTGTTTAAAAGTGGGAAAAATTGTTTGCTCTCTTGGTTTGCTAACTAAGTTAATTGAAGAACTAAAGTCGAATAGAGAGAAGAAATCTCCCCATATGTCCTATTCAATCCTGGAACTTGATTTGTTTATGAAGAAAACACTAAAGAATGGGCACATTGCTTCTGGTCTCAAATCCCTAATATGTTAAAGCCTTATTGTCAAGACGTTGGCTTCATGGATGAACGACGGCGAGAATTCGATTTTTGGGTTCAACGGTGAGAGTCGAAGCTCCGTTTAGAGGGTCTAGAAGACGCCGGCTATGGGAAGTCATTTTCTTTGACGGATCTTGTTCTCGTTTTTGCGGCGACAAGAGGAATCAGAGGAGCTCGTGATTTTTTTGATGGAGTCTAGATTTCTTAATCATTCAACCCTCGAGTTTCTACTTCCTTGGCTGAAAGTACAGACTTCAAGAGTTTGTGTCAGTGATTTTGGGAGCTATCTAGCGTTTACCTCCACCTTTACTTTTATTCGTGCCCATGACGTTCTCAAATTCTGGAATCTGCTCGCGTCGCCACCGTTTACACTCTTCTTTCCTATTTTGTGGGCACTGTGTGATCTCGGCATGGGCACATTGCGCACCATTTGGAATTGGGGGTGTTTTGCAAGCAGCCGGGATCATGAGAAAGGAACCTTTACTGGAAAAGCACCAATGTAACAATTTTTAGCAAAAAATGTACCAAACTAACGCAGTTTTGAAAGTATTTACCGAAGTAAGGTTGTTTTGGGGCAGTCACGCCATTGGTAGTGTCACCATCAATTAATGAATTGATGTATAAAAAAAATTTATTATTTTATAATTATATTAAAAATATATTATTTTATAGTTATATTTAAAAATATTATTTTATTTGATAAAAAATATAATTTTATAATTATATTTAAAATTATAAATAATAATTCTAATTAATTATAAATAATAAAAATAATAAATAATAATTCTAATTAATAATTAAGGGAATTAAAATATTTAAAATTTATTATAAACCTATGAGGCTCGCCTCACCCTGTGAGATCTGAGTGATGGACACCTCCCAAAGATCTCTGTGAGGTTCGCCTCACCCTCAAAGACTTATAATCTCTTGTGTTCCATACAATTTGTGATCGATGTAACTGCTAACAAGTTGTGTGTAACACATGAAATTACTTATTTAACACAATTATATCCTATGAAAATGCTGGTTTCCAAAAATGTTGGTGCCAAAGAGAAAACTTTCTAAAAGCTATATACTCCTTCTGATCCTAATTATAAGATATATTTACTTAATTTTAGAAAAATTAATGATAGTAGTTAAATCAATTAATATTTTATATATGTTTTCAAAATGCCCTTATTTAATAGTGGAGTTTCCTCACCAGGTTAATATATGGAAGTATGGAACCGTGATTTTGAGAGTTCGGTTTCTCTCCATATCAACTCTCTACCCATCCCTCATCATTTGTAAATCCTGGCCGTCGAAATCTTGATCCAAGGGCCCAGAACATTTAAAAAAAAAACGCGCGCGGTAATTTTTACCGCGCGTGTTTTTTTTTTTTAAAAGTTCTAGACCCTTGGATCAAGATTTCGACGGCCAGGATCAGACTGAGAGATAATGAAAAATTTGCTCATGAGAAAATCCTCTCTCGTGATTTTGATTGTGTAAGTGATTTTTCTCATACAACTTTGTTCTATGACACGCTTCTTCCCATTCTTCCCATTTTCAAATGCTAACTAATCATGGTGAGAACAGGTGAATGATACATGTCGAGTGTACATTTTCTCCAAGCCTTTAATTTATGATGACCACTCTGGTCTTATTTATAAGTTCTTTTTGACCAAATCACATATACAAAGGAGAGATAATTAGCTCAATGATTAAGGGGTACATTTTCAACTTTACCCTCATTTATGAATGTGTATCTTTCAATTCTTTTCTCTCTCTTTATTTTCATTAGTACAATTAATATGGGCAAAATTTAGGGGTGAGCATGGTGCCCAGATGCCCGGTATGCCCGCCCAAGCCCGGCAAAAAATTGCCCAGCCCAGCCCTAAAAAAGTGGCCCAAAAAATATTTGGGCAGTTTTGGGCTGGGCATTGGGCAGGGGGTCTTGCCCTGCCCATTTGGCCCTGCCCGAAATAACAAATCCTTTTTATCTAAACATAAAAAAATTTCTTTCCACTTTTGCTCTCATTTTTTTTCTCTCGAAAGGTACTTATATTAATACTTAAATCAAAAAGTACATCAAAACATGACTATTACACTGAAAGAAAACAAACGAAACAGGAACGATAACAAATAAAACGAAACAAACCAAATATAAGGAAAACTAATCATCACTGAAGAGATGGGAATAAAAGTAACATCAGTGACTACACCGGCTTCCTGGACATTCAAGGTTAGAAGTAACAAGAAAGAAGGTGTTGGTTGCAAAACTCACCCTATAGGGCACACCTTCTTATAAGCATAAGTTGCAAAATGATCAGCTACACAATTGCCCCGATTTTGGGTTAGAAACAGAAAAAGGCCAACCTCAAAAGAAAGAAGGCGAATAAAGTCCTGAAGAATACTTATGCTCCTCCAATCAAGCAAATTTGGTGACGGCGACCACTACCCACAGAACAAACTATGACTAACACTAGCGATTTGGATTCGTCACCATCGAACAAACCAACAATGGTCCTCTGAGAGGTAAAGCAAATAGCAGCAACGACGATTGACAACACCCATCCTCCCAAAAACGCGAATCTAAGCCACAACAAAAAACACGACAACTAAAACCCAAAACCACACAGAAATAAGAGGGACGCTACAGTTGGAGTGACGGTGAAGACGAAGAACAGAGGAGGGCCGGTGTCGATGAAGATAGAGGCTCGCTACTATGGGTCTCGGTTTCGATCTGAGAATCGTGGCTCCACCTTTCTCTAGCACTACCTTCTTCCTAGGTGATACTAATGTTGAGTAGGGCGAGTCGTCTATTACCCTCAGGTGTGAACCTAGGTACGCAAGAGCTATGATGCCTCCCCTAGCGGCTTGATCAACTCTAGGATCGAACCCTCTCCTTTTGGTGAAAGTGTTAGAGCCCTTTGCCAGTTGAACCCAATGACCAAGGTTAAAGATTTTTTTTTTTTTTTTTGAGTGACCATAAAGAGATCAATTTGCACTATACGTATGTACGTACTTGTAACTGTTTGATCAAAATTGTCAATATGTACGTGTGTATATACTTGATTGATTAATTTATTAATTAATACTAGCATAATATGAGGTGCTCCCCGTGAATAAAAAAACTCATAAACATACAATAATTCAGTTAACATTTATCGTAGTTTGCTACTCATATATTTTTTATTTTTATTTTTTAAAAATAAATAAATTCATAAATTAAGGTTTCACTAGTAATGAAAAAGTGAATCTTGTGAAATCTCTTAATTTTCACAAGATTCACTTTTTCATTACTAATATGTAAGAGGTGTCAAATTAGCTCATGAGTTGTTATATTTTAGTTGGTTAGATCACAAATAACCTGACAAACCAAGTTCATACAAGAATTTTTGTTGAGTTATCATATTTCATTAAGTAGAATTCAAATGACTTGGTACTCATAGGGTATGTAAGTATTTCTCTAAAAAATATTGTTATGTGGGGCGTCTTTTTAAAAAGTTTTATTGTATTTTTGTAAATAAATATACTAAAAAGCGCTGAAAACGATTTATATAATTAATCCCCAAAGCATATGACGCCTATGCAAAAAGTTAAAGGGCAAAAGGTTAGACCGCGTTTAGTATATGAAAAAGTGGGAAGAGAAGGAAAAATAAGTAAGTTCAAGTATGTTTATCTGCCAAATCTTTCTAGAACTCAATTTCCCACATACTCTAAAGTTACTTTAAATATGCGAAAATCAGTTTCCAGTAACCCATCTTTCCCCACAGAGGAAAATATAACATACAAATTTACCCTTGAAAAATTTAAATTGAAGCACCAATCCCGAAGAATAAGTTCGGATAGGAAAAAAATATAAAAGGGAAACATATTAAAAAGAAGGCTAAAGTATACGTTTGGTCCTTTATGTTTGTCTCTAGTATCATTTTAGTCCCTTAAGTTTGTAAAGTACACGTTTGGTCCCTGAAAGTTAACACCGTTAGTTTAACTTAACGGAAAATACTAACTCAACAATTTTTAGCGATGACTGTGCAATTAAATGCTGACCAAACATGCTTATATATTAGTATTTTAATAAATTAATATTTTGAATCCTATTAATTGAAAAATATTTAATTTTTACGGGCTATTATACGGTTTTTCACTGTTTGTAAAGATTAAATACTTTTTTTTTTGTCTGTGAAGATTAAATATTTTTCAACTAATTGGATTTACAATATTAATTTATTAAAATATTAATATATAAACATGTTTAGTCAGCATTTAATTGCTAGACGGAGCTGGGGTTAGATTTTTAAGAGGACACGCTAGACGGACTGGAACGCTAGAGAAGAAAGATGGAATATGAAGAAAGAAGTTTTGATGAGGGAAAAACATTTAATTATCGGATTATTTTTACCTTAGAAGTATGACTCTATCTCAACAAGGTAAAATAGGGACGAACAGATTGAGCAAAAAAAAAAAAAAATAGGGACGAACAGAGTTTGATTCTCAAATTCAATGTTGCAGAGTAAATTTAAATTCAAATTTCATTAATAAATAAAATAAATTTGATACAATATCTTAAAAAAACACATTCTCATTATTATTTTTTATTTTTTATTTTTATTTGAACGAAGGAGTTACGGAAAAAGAATATGGGAAAAAGATCTTTGGATAAACTTACTTTTAATTATTTAATATTTATAGTTATTTTTATATTTAAATTGAATATTCATATTTATTTAATTATTTAAAATCTTTCAAAAACAGTTGTTGTGCAGAGAATTGTTGCAAGAGAATATAAGAAATTTTTGAAACTCACACTATCAATTGAGAAATTTTTTCTAATTATTTTATTTTATTATAGTTAATTATCACTATGAGGTCAGTAGTTCAGAAATATAATAGATTTCATTCGATATTTTAACAAAACACAATATAATCTTTTTTTTATATACAATATATAATCTTCTATTATACTTATATTATTATTTATTATTTTTACTCAATTTTTTAATCATTTAGTCAACACTCAGCATGCTCAGTTTTGCTTGCTCGAACAACATGCTCAGTTTTCATGCCCACAGTAAAACATAATATAATTTATATTATTGTTTATTATATTTTATTTAATCCTTCAATTACCTTCTTTCCACACCCTGGCCCAACTTTTACTATATTGGGTCTTCGATTTAATTAAAAAACATTTTTTTTAAAAAAAAAAATCATTTTAACACTACTTAGTTTTTGGGGTAAAATGGGTGCTTCACATTATCTTCCCACACCAATCTTTCCATTTTGATCCTATAAAACATTTCATTTTCCTTCAATCTATTTTCCCTTCTCATGTCTACCAAACACCAATATTCCTTTTCTTCATCATAAATTCTTTGTATCAAACAAGCGCTTAGAGTCTGTTTGGTACAGGGAACATTTGAGGAGGGAAGGGAAAGGAAGAGAAGATTTTAATGAATGAGGGAAGATAACTTAAGAGAATATGAGTTGTTTGGTAGGAAAAAAAATAGAGGGGTGATAGTTAGGAATGAATCATGAAATAATTATTTTAGCCTTAAAATTATTAAAAATGAAAAAAACAAATTTATAAATCGAAGATGAATGCCTCAACTTTGAATTGCATAATCGAAATTGATCAATTCTAGCTGTGAAAAAAATTAAACAATATTAAAAAATATATTGTTAAAGATTAAAAAATAAAATGAAGAATAAATTAAATTTATTTAAATAATTTTTTATTTTTTATTTTTTATTTAAATTATTAAAGCTTAAATGTTTTGAGGTTTATTTACTGATTTGATTCCAACTTTAAAGTTATAGTAAAATATTTTTTTAATAGGTATTGTTTCATTAAAAATTTGATTCAAATAGCTTTATAATAACAACTTATTTACTTAATTTGCATTTAAATTAACAAATTTAAATTTAAATTTTAATATAATAAGGAAAAGAACAAGAAAATTAAATTCAAATGGTAAAACAGGGGAAATAAGATATGGCTTTTGTTGCCTTCCATGATTTTCGTTGTCCACAGAGACAGTGATGACCCCTCTGTTACATATCGATGAAGAAGAAAGTGAATAGTGCACTGCATCTTGTAACATCCCAAATTTTAGGCATGGAAACTTAAGAATAAGCCTAAATTAGGTGGACGTCTAAGCCCGGTTCAGGAGGAATAATATTCCCGAATAGGGCCATAACTTCGGCCGAGGAACAAAACAGGGAAAATTATGAAATGATATTTCAAGGATATAGAATTATTATGATGAAATTATTTATGGAAAATTTGGCCTTCATTATTATAAAGCTAATTATTGGAATTTAAAGCATATTTTCCCATAAATTAAGGACAAATGATTAGAGAATAATTTTTGGCATAAATAGTTTAGAGATAATGTTTTAAGGCCAAAAGAAATTTAATTGAGAAATAAAATCCTTAAATTGAATTAAGGATTTAATTTTATCACTTTTCCAATATTTGTAATTAATTGAGCTAAGTAGCTAATTGCAAATAAAGGTTTGGAAGATGATCAAATAGGCAATTAAAATGGGCCTAATAACACAATATTCACCATAAGCCCATTATCTCCATTACTCCCTCAGCTAAAACACGTAAAAGCAGCAGAGTGCTCAGCGACTTTCACGGGTCACGCAACCATAGACCATACTTCTGGAGCTCAGTGCACTCCCCCACTTCCTCATTATATCAGCAACACCCAAGAACCAGAAAGGAAACAATAGACAGAAAACTTAAGTCAGAAACGTGAGAGAGTGAGAAAGAGAGATAGAGCCACGGCTGGAGAAAAAGGAAGGAGCTGATCGTGAAGCTTGAGAAATCAACTAAGGTGAGTTCCTTAAGCATTATCCTTCCTATTTTCGTGGCTTTAATCTGCTGCAAGTGGTCTAGTTAAAAGAAAAACGTGATCTATGCTCTGCTTTATTGTCTGAAACAAAGAATCTTGTGTGTTTCTGTTTCATAGTCAAATGTTTGAGTCCTTCAACGAAATTTTTACAGTAGATAGTAAACTCAATAAGGTTTAAAATGAGCAAAAGAACAGCCAAAACGGATGTGTAGATTGGAAGTTACGATTTTTTAAAGTTTGACAGCAAAACTGAGAAACTGCCATTTTCTAGAAATGAACAGTGATTTTCGTTCTAAGTTTTGAAGCAGTAAATAAACGAATTTTGTCATCAAATTATCCAGAAATAAAGTGGGCACAACAAGGTTTAATTTGATAGGTCACACACCTTATTCGGAGTTGTATCTAGAGAGATATGAATTTTTGAAGTTGACCTATTAAATCTGGAGTTTTTCTGGACTGTATGTCAGAGTATATGTATATGGCGCTGAATGTGCTTAAGTGTAGGGAAAACTTGGTACTAACCCGGATCTCGGGTCCTAGACACCTTACCCCTCCACTATCAACCACTCACCCCAGTACCTCGGATCCAAGCACCCCAGCACCTCAGATCCCAGCACCCCGGACCTCAGCACCCCAGAACCCCGGGTCCCAGCCATCCCAGCACCTCAACACCCAATCCTAGCAACACTACCCCGGTCCTCAGCACCCCATCCCAGCAACACTACCCCGGACCTCAGCACCCCATCCCAACAACACTACCCTGGACCTCAGCACCCCATCCCAGCACCTCAACCCAAAAACCCCTCAACCCCGAGAAATAATTGCAAAGAAAATAATAATAATAATAATAATAATAAATAATAATAATTATTATTATTATTATTATTAGGAATAAATAATAATACTATTTATTAAAAATGGGTATTAATATTAGTCACGTAGTAGGGTATATTGCGACGCCAGAAGTGACTAATGACAATGATAAACATTTATAGGCATACTTTGACACCTCTACTGATCCCAGCAAAGCCGACCGGATTAAACATTCAAGTTGAGGTGGGTAACTGTTATCTTATTAGCCTGTATGTATGTATTGCATGTATGACTAATCATGTTGCTAGATAATTTTGCATGTGTGTATCCTAGCTATGGATTGAGGCTGCGTGTCTCATAGGGCTGCGTGTCCTAAAAGGCTGCGGTCCTTGGCCGTTAACTGCAGTTACGGTGCGACTTATTTATTGTGAATTACTCTATGCTGATAGATGTGTTATACTATTTTTACATTTCATATTTGCATATAAGATTAACTGCTACCCCTGGGGTTCATTCATTTGAACTCCAGATTGCATGAAAGAGACAGGTAGTGGATCAGGATCAAGAGGAAAGTTGCAGCTGTAAGGGATACAGCAGAAGGAATACTTTGGGGATAATATGAGTCGTTGGACTGTAATTATTGTTTATCATTTGTGAAGAAGAAATCAATTACGTGGTGGTTGCCTTTTCTCTTTAAGGCGATGAACCTATGGCTATTCCAACCAGTTGCTTTCTACAGATCCCTTCTATCTCTATTCTCTCCGGAGATGAAATTCATCGGAGAAGAAAACAACTTCCTTTGGTTAAACTCCGATCACCCCCTCCGATTTCTCGTGCTCGAATGATGATGAGAAGAGATGTGATGCTCAGCACGATGATGATGAAGGGATAAATTTGTTCGAAACTTTCACTATTTATTGAGTGAACTTGAGATCTCACCGATTTTGGTGGGATCGCATCTTCTCACCTTTAAAGGAAAATTGATGGGTCCGGAAAGTAGAGTTCCTAAGAAGATTGCCTAAAGATTGGCGGTCAAACAAGTGAACTAGCTCATATTTCCTTTTCTTCTCACCTTTTTCACATACCAAACGTGTTTTTAGGGTTTTATAGAAGGCAAGGAATTAAAAGGGCGAGACGAAAAAGAAAGCACAAAAAGAGCCTTACATTTATGATTTATCAAGTCAATGGAAAAAGAGACAAGAGTTCCTTCCTGGCTTTAGGGTCAATGCTTTGAACGAAATGGATCCATATCAAATCAACTGGATAAAAAACCATACCCAATTGCCCATATTAGTCTATGAAGAATTGAAGAAGTTTCGAATGCTAACGGGAAGAGAGCCCAATAATTAAATTAATCGGTTTAAGAAAATAATTAAAAATAGTTAAAAAAAATATTAAATTGTAGCATAAGAAAAATATGAAGAGAAATAACAGAATTAATTAAGGTAAAAATGATAAAAACACATTAAATATTCAAATAATTGCAAATGAGATCTTATGAAAAGGAATAAACTAATTTAAATTTCATGCTCTTGTCAAAGAATTGGATGGAGTAATTCTTTGTATGTATACGTTCTCTCTTGTGGGCTCGATTCCCCATATAAAAAACAATTTTACTTTATCTGAAAATTTAAGGGAGAATTACGCACAGGTCCCAAGGATGACAAAAAAATACAATTAGGTCCCAACAAGAATTCACATTATAAAGAAGTCCCCAGGGACTTTATTGTTAATACTTCATCGTAGGAAAAGTCCTTATTGCCCTTACTACATTAAAAAGGAAACAAGCAGGGGAAAAACGTGCGTAGGAATGAGAGGGGAAAAACGTGCGTAGGAATGAGAGGTGGATTTGTCAAAAAGGGAAAAATGGAGCAAGGGAAAAACGGAGAAACATGTGAGCAGCCGTGAATCGAATCTCCACGTTGAAGGCATTGACATTTTCATGTCTTAGGCAAAGCTTAGATTTTGTAGCTGTCATCTTCTCTTCTCTGTTCGTTGTGAATCGAATAATTTTGGGTGTATGTTCGGTGCATTCAGCGAGTGAAGGGTTGGTGAAGGGTTGAAGTTTGAGCTCATTAGTGGACTATAAGCTCGTAACTAGGTAAGTAATGTTAAGATTTTGCTAAAGATATCATCTTTATCTTTACCGTTGAAGTTGGAGTTTCATGTTATTGGGTAGGGTTTTCAAACAATATGCTCTGTTTTTTGGGAAGGTAACAGAGGGGTAACAGAGGGTATGCTCTATTTTTATTGGTTTCTGGTTGATATGATGATGGAACGTTTATTTAAAAGTTCTGATAAAAGATAATAAAGTTGTTGTAAATACGTACTTTTATTGTTGCTAATATATATTTTTTCTGTTGTAAATACAATCCTCTTGTTGCAGATTGTCCTGAAATATGGCAAGTACTTCTGGGAAAAATCTATTCTGTTTCTTTCATTTGGGGGGGGGGGGAGTTTTTAAATGGTGAGGGAGATGAAAGTAAATATGTTGGAGGTTTGGTAAGAACAAAATTTATAAAGGAAGGCTCAACCTATGATGAGTTGCGAAGAATCATATCATCTCTGATGGGAAAAGAAAGTAATGACATTTGTGTGAAATTCACAGTTAGCTTTGATCCATCAACATATGTAGATCTTATAGATGATGAAGGGGTGGATCATTTAATAAAGTTTAATGAAGAATCTGAGCATGTTTACATTGAAGAGAAAGGGAATAATGACAATATACAACCACCTAGGGCAAGTGACTTCATGTAACCCCTTTTTGTACATGCTGAAAAGAATATGTACATGCTTTTGGTGACTTAAATGTTTTGTCATTTTGTCTATATACACCTAGGGCAAGTAACTTCATGTAACCCTTTTTTGTATTTTGATGGGTGGGAAAGAAGTTGTAATTATAGCATACACATGGACATGAAATTATATGATATTAAGTTCAATGAGTGGGTGCAAATAGCCACTTACTCATACAACTTAATACTTTGAAATTATATGAAATTATATTGCTGTCAAAATTCTCAAAAGATGTTGTGAATTTATGCTTTTATTGTTGTAAATTGCCTCTGGAAGTCAGAAATGGAAAAAACTCTGGTTTTGAAATTTCATTGTAAATATATACTTTGTCTGTTGTAAATAGCATCTGGAAGTCAGAAATGGAAAAAACCCTGGTTTTGATATTTCGTTGTAAATATATACTTTGTCTGTTGTAAATAGCCTCTGGAAGTCAGAAATGGAAAAACCCTGGTTTTGATATTTCGTTGTAAATATATACTTTGTCTGTTGTAAATAGCCTCTGGAAGTCAAAAATGGAAAAAACCTGGTTTTGATATTTCGTTGTAAATATATACTTTGTCTGTTGTAAATAGCCTCAAGAAGTCAGAAATGGAAAAAACCCTGGTTTTGATATTTCGTTGTAAATATATACTTTGTCTGTTGTAAATAGCCTCTGGAAGTCAAAAATGGAAAAAACCCTGGTTTTGATATTTCGTTGTAAATATATACTTTGTCTGTTGTAAAATATATACTTTGTCTGTTGTAAATAGCCTCTGGAAGTTAAAAATGGAAAAAACCCTGGTTTTGATATTTCGTTGTAAATATATACTTTGTCTGTTGTAAATAGCCTCTGGAAGTCAAAAATGGAAAAAACCCTGGTTTTGATATTTCGTTGTAAATATATACTTTGTCTGTTGTAAATAGCCTCAAGAAGTCAGAAATGGAAAAAACCCTGGTTTTGATATTTCGTTGTAAATATATAATTTGTCTGTTGTAAATAGCCTCTGGAAGTCAAAAATGGAAAAAACCCTGGTTTTGATATTTTGTTGTAAATATATACTTTGTCTGTTATAAATAGCCTCTGGAAGTCAGACATGGAAGAATGACATTTTGAAACTTTGTTGTAAATATATACTTTGTCTGTTGCAAATTTATACTTTTCCTATTGTAAATAGCATCTAGAAGTCAGACATGGAAGAATGACGTTTTGAAACTTTGTTGTAAATATATACTTTGTCTGTTGCAAATTTATACTTTTCTTGTTGTAAATAGCATCTGGACATTTAGGGACAATCAAAAATTCCCCTATTGAACAACACATTATCAGTTTAGTCAAGATTCAACATAGCCTTTCCTATTACTAATGTACATTTGGCTCGAAGGCTAATCAAAAAATAGTCAGATGTTGCTTTGCTCTAAGGCTGGGCAAGTTGATACATTCAGTTGCCATTATTTACACTGTCAAAATAAGCCTATATCAATGCAAACACTTTCAACTATTTTACAATAACACCTACAACTCTATTTCTTCTTCTTCGATTGTTGGTTGCCTGGCAGTCGGGACAGCACCTTCTGCGCATGTGTGTTATTCTCATGCGATACAAGCCACCATAAGCATTCAACCTTAATCTGCTCCATTTGTTCTTGTGATAACTTAGTCATGGTATACCCTTCTTTGTCTTGGTGAGATCCATCCCATCCATGTAACCATGATAAAACATGGACACCACAAGAATGCCTGAAATGAAAATGTCACATATAGTGAACCAAAAATTTCAAAGTGATGAACAACAATGAACACAAAAAACTTACGTATCATTTTGCAAATGCACTTTGGCCCAGTTTACAAATCAAAAAGGTTAACAAAACTTACGTATAATGCTTTGGCCCAGTTTACTAACCCAAACAACAATGAACCCAACAATGTGAATGACATGTCAGAAATTATAATATAACAGCTCATTTGCCTTTAATCGAAAAGGTTGCCGATTGTAATTATCAATGAAAAGTATACAAATACAAAAATAATGAAAATGAGCTCTCTCATATGGTTTCTCCTCCAAAACAGAAATTTGTTGTGGTCTTCAAATAGGATAGCATCAAGTATAAAACATTACCATAGTTACGATGATGATTTAAGCATTTCACCCATTAAATCCAATAAAATGCAAATTTGCAAGAAGAAAATATTAAAGAGAAAGATATGTAGAGCATTTTTTTTTTGTCAAAGTATGTAGAGCATCAACTAGACATTGGGTATATCATCCAATTTTGGACCTGTACGCATACCTTCCTGATGGAAGAAAATCTCCAAAAGCAAATACCAGACCAAAGACCAAAACAACCAGACCTACTCCAATCTGTTTCATAGCAATATTTCTACCATTTAAATAACGCAAGAAAGAATGTATCTAAGCAACAAACTTAATTGTATTTAAATGAAGAAAAAATTCAAATTCCCAAAAGAATTCTTAGAAAACTTAAGTAAAACAGAGCTATCTTATGGCTTTGGATCCTTTGTAATAATTAGAATACCGTAACATGGTAAGAGAAAGTGACACAAAAAGATGACACTATATATGAGATCCACCTTTTTTTACCTCTCATTATTTATCTTCTTTTAATCTTTCCATCTCACCATGGGCAATAATTATTAACTGTAGACAATCAAAATCATAACTTTACAAAGGGGATCCCAAAGTTCATCTACACAGATATTTTCTAACCTGCACAGAACCCTTTGTCATCTAATTGTGCCAAACATGCTCTATACAGATGCATATGCTTATTCAAAGGGGATCCAGGAGTTATAAAGGAAGTGAAAATGTAAGTTATCTTAAAAGTACTTTATGTATATATCCATTAAAGCAAATATCATGAAACTCTGTTACTTACATTTGTATAGGGAGGGAAGAACAAAACCAGGGTAGGTATTATATAGGGAGGGAAAACTTGGCTAAAAGGGCCTACTACTAAAAGCAGGTGTGGAAAAACAAATGATAATGGCTATAATCCTTATAAACCTTAGATTATCATGCAGAACATTTCATCAAACGAACATAATAAATTTAATGTTCCAATTCAAACTTCAAAGCAATGAGTTTCCGGATTTCCTCAATCATTTCTGCACAAGTTCCTGCAAAATGTGGTCTCTAAGCACAATATCCAGTAATCCACAACCTCTACAGAATCAATGGCGATGATAACAAATCCTAAGAGTCTAAGACCTTCAAGTTACAAAAATGCTCTCGGTACAATGCAACAAAGCACATTTATGGGGAGAGCATCAATGCTATATACTCTCACACGAATATGAACTTTTTTAAGAGGGGGGAAAATCATCAAGAACATATTAACTAAAAAATTTTACGCATACCCTGTCCAATCTCATTCTTACCCACTCGAATCCAGATTAGTTTTGCACAGCAATGAAGAAATGGATCATAAATTCGTTTTGCTAAGAGTAATAAGAGGAAGGAAGCGAAAATTACAATTTCACATAACCCTAAAAAACTGAAAAACTCACTTACACGATGCAGGGAGTCTCGCGCAATCCCACCGGCGACGAACAAGGAAGGGGGAAAAACAAAGACGCTAATTTCCTTCTCTCTCGGTCGAATGGCTCGCTCGAACGCTGTCGCAGGTTACCCACTTGAATGGCTCTCTCACGCTGTCGCAGGTCTCGGTCGAATCTGAGGTAGATGACACAATTTATGCATTTTTTGCCTTGTCCAAAATGGTCATTTTACATTCACATATAATTACACAGAAGTCCCTAGGGACTTCTGTGTAATGTGAATTCTTGTTGGGACCTAATTGTATTTTTTTGTCATCCTTGGGACCTGTGCGTAATTCTCCCAAAATTTAATACACCTTTTTTATTTTTCCAATTTTACCTTTAAGTCTTTAACAAGTGCATATTTCTCTCGTCCCTGGTTTTTTTTTTCCACTTGGTGTCTTCTTCTTCTTCTTTTTTTCACTTGGTGGGATGTTCTAGATCCCCAGTTGAAGGAGGTTGTGGTACACATACCTTCTCGCCTATGACAGACAATTCACCAAAAACCATAGTGCCAGCTGTAATAGAATATCTAATTGGATGATCAAATTATTCCCAAAAAACACTCTAATTTTATTTCCCAATTTTAATTAAGAATATTCATTTTTTTGGCCCGCAACAAAGAATATGGGTTAAAGAGCTTAAATGCTTGTAAGTTTTTGTGTATGGCCATTGAGATTTAAAAGTTTTCAAGAGGAAAAATGTGCCCTAAAAATTTCAAAAAGAGGCAATTTTGCTAAATATGCAAAGCTATCATGTTTATGTGTTATCCATCTCACTCCTTTTTTTGTCCCCGCCAATCGTCAGGTTTTTTTAGTAGCATCCTTTTTGAAAAAAATCACATCCTCTCCTCCAATGCCTTTGATCCTTGGTATAAGAGTATAAGACTCATTTGAGTTATTTAGGGAGATTAAAAAAAACTAAATTAATTAATTGTATAATTGTATATTTTTTTAAAAAAAAAATACTAGTTCAAGGAGTTAATTAATTTTTGGGACTAAGGAAGTTAAATAAATTACTTTAATATACTCATACTTATCATTTTTAACAAACTAATTTACTTGACTTACAAATACTTATATAATTAAGTAAATCGTTTAGTTTTTTAATCTAATGACTTACAAACTAATGACTTTGATAAATATGGAGATACGAATCAAAGTCATAGACACTTGTAAGAGTACAAGGTGTTGGACCGACCAACTATGAGAAAGCTGCATGGATTAAGTCATAAGCTTTTCTCATGTATAACCGCGTCACAATGCCATTTGACCTGAGATCATCATGGATTCCTACATGATGAGTCGCTGATCTTTGACCTAGTCAAAAGTCACCTTTGACCGGGTGATGATAAAGGCTTGGATCGAGATCAGTGGTTTTCATGCAAAGGAATGTGAATGGTCAAGATGGAATTTGTCCCTCACATTTGTAGAGAGATAATACTGGGCCCATTGATGAATGAGTCTGAGAAATGTATGGCCATACTAAGATAGAAATGAGTTTCCATTTCAATTATTAGACTATTCAAGAATTGAGAAAGTAATGGTCAAGAACAGGAAGTTGACATTATCCATGCCTCATCCTTGACCAAATTATCGCGCGACAAAAGGGACGTGACATGGTTGTACGATAGGTAGTATCGTATCATCGATCCCCATATGAATTGGGGAGTCGCAATGTCTTACTAGAGGCCGCTTGCGACTTGTGGGCTAGTACAGTATTGACCTACTGCCAATCTCATGTGGGCCTGCAAGGTCGCACACAAGAATAGCCCAACACGAGCAATAGTGTCTAGATTCATTGAATCTTAAATATGTTTAAGATTTAATGAATACAACTTTAATCTAGGATATATATATATATATATATATATTAGAATATAAATTCGAATAAAAATATCATATATCTAATTTAATTTGAATTGAGATATAGTATCTCGGATTTAATTAAATAGATAGATATCAAATCTCAGATTTAATTTATAGAGATAAATTAAATCAGAAGGTTTTTAATTTGGATTAAATAAATAGATTAGATTAGATCTATTGGATAGATTTAATTAATATATTATTTTAATCCAAATTCAAATTTCAAGATTAATAATGATTAATTTTGAATATATAATACACCTATTATTGATGCGTTGCTTTTGTCGCTAAAGCAATCAATTAAATCAGGTCCTAACTTATTATGTAGAGTAAATACCCTTTTTGGTCCCTGGAAAACACACGGATGCCCTTTTTGGTCCCTGAGTAAAGGAAATGTCGTTTTGGTCCTTTTTAGGGACTAAAAATGACCTTTTTGGGAATTTATGAGGGATTAAAATGTCCAAAAAAAATGTCCAAAAGGACTAAAATGGACCTTATTTTTCCATTTTAGGGACCAAAAAATGACTTCTTTTTTTTCAGGGACCAAAAAGGGCATCCGTGTGTTTTCCAGGGACCAAAAAGGGTATTTACTCTATTATGTAGTTTAGAGTCAGCCTAGATCATTCTCCCAAGGAGCAAACTGTGGGTTTTATTTAAGTTGAATTTAGATGATGAAAAATGGAATGGAATTGGACCTAAACTAGAAATCAAAACACTACTACCTATATGCAACTAATGAACTAAATGTAAGATGGAAATTGAGTCTAAAACCTAAATGAAAATGAAACTAATCTATATGAATTTGAATGCAAATTTTTTTTGGGGGGTTTGTTATGAGAGAATAATTAAAATCCTAAGAGAAAGATTGTTTAAAAGCAAATCAAACAACAAAGATCTAGTTCAGTTATGATCGATGAAGGGGACAACTTAGGGTTCACATGGAGTTAAATCAAACAACAAAGATCTAGTTCAGTTATGATCGATGAAGGGGACAAAATCAAACAACAAAGATCTAGTTCAGTTATGATCGATGAAGGGGACAACTTAGGGTTCACATGGAGTTAACTTTCTTAGCCCGAATTAATTAATTAGACCAAAAGGGAGATTAATGAAAGATTGGAATTAATTTATTTAATTACCTAATCGAAACATGGGAAACCCTCAAGTTCAATGACACTTATTTCGTTAGAAAACTCATAATGAAATAAGCGGTGGCTAATTAAACTCATTAAAACCAATAACATTTAATTTCAAAATAATTTTGGAATCTTGTTTACAATTGTCCAATTGAACAACTAGACAATTTATCAACTTAATTAAACAATTAAATCAATAAACCCAATTAAAAATTAAATTAATAACGAAAACTCAATTATTAATTCAATAGTCAATCCAAAGTTGCAAACTAAAAATCCAACAATGGTCTCAAGCACAATTCAAATTATCAATTCAATTCAAAATAAATAAATTTACAATCTAAAACTAGATTGTTTTCAATTAACACAACTTAAAACCCTTTAAAACTAAATTATCTCAAGTCTCGAATTAAAAAGATAAAAAGAACAACACTCCCTTGTCTTCAAGTGTAAGTCTCTAGGCCTTAGTGTCCTCCATACTCCTCCCAAGTTATCTCCCAAACTAGCTTAAGCTACCATCAAAAGAGTCCACATAAGGTGCTTAGACCTTATGTGCTTATTACATGTTTATACCTTAAATTGAGGTATAAGCATGATTATATATATATATATATATATATATATATATATATATATATATATATATATATATATATATATATATATATATATATATATATATATATATATATATATATATATATTGTATATATATTGTATTTGTTTATATCTAAATTATGTGTTGCTTTCTGAAATTTTTTTTGCACCTAATATGTCAAATTAATTAGCTTCCATGATACTGATGTTACAGACAAATATTTCTGAATGTAGGACCAAAAACTAATTAATTTGAGATACTGGGTGCAAAAATCATTGCAGAAAGCAACACATAATTTAAATATAAATAAATACAATATATAAAAAATTAATAAATAATAAAAAATTATATGCTTATATCTCAATTTGAGGTATAAACATGTAATAAGCATATAAAGTCTAAACACCTTATGTGAGTCCCATCAAAATTCCTCCTTCACGTGTTAAGCAGGTAAAACCATTGAAATTGGTGAATAAAAGTTCAATTGATGCGCAGGAAGTGACGGTGGGGCCCGTGAGTGGAAGAAAGGAAATACTGGTGGCTTTTATTCTCTGGGTTCCAGCGTTCTTCAATGCTTCTGCGCCTTCCTGAACTGAACGTGATCGCTATCTGCAGCTAGGTTTTTCTTTTATTGGTAGAGGAGAAAGTTTTGGATATTAGACTTGAGTCCATTATAATTCAAGTAGCCCAATAAAATTTCACTATTAGATTTTTTTTAGCTTCCTTAAAAATTTTTGCACCATAGGATCTTCTAATATGATAAAATCATGATCAATCATATATTTAGAAATATTATTTAATTACAAGATCGCAATCAGAATATCAATAATTTAAGCCCAATAATCTGATAATTAATTCAGATTTATAATATTTTCTAAAATTGGCTAACAATCCAAATATTATCTAATAATGTCAAATTAGCTTAAAATAGTCCCAAAATAAATGAATAAGGAGGGATAAAATATATTAAAATTGAGATTTGTCAACTCCCCACACTTATCATTTGCACTCTTTGGACAAAACAAATCAAGACCAAGAGAGAATAACAAAAACAAAAGAAAACTAAACTAAAGCTTCAAAAATGAATGTTCTAATTACAAGCAATAAGTAAACAAAAACATTCCAACACCTCTTATGCCCAAGTGATCTTCTCATGAATTACGAAAGCAAACATCATGACAATTTACTTGACAAAGCGGAACCTAAGCTAGAAACCTCTCACCAAGGCTAATGTGTATGCCACTCTTCACTCAAAAGTGTATAGGTTGTGTTTACACTCAAATTCATCCATATCCAATACTCTTTCCATAGACTTGGCAAGAATCTAAATTCTCCACCACTAATAGAACAAGTGCACACATAAATCCAAAGGACTTTTATTAGGTTGTAATGGGGTTAATGTTAAGAAAGAAAAGGTATGGTGTTTGGAAAAACAAAGTTGAATATCTTTAAAGATGAAGAGAATGATATAACAGAGAATATGATATGCAAAAACTAAACTAAACCTGAATTGAGTCATCATTCTTTTTTCTTCTTTTTCTCTTTTTTTTTCTTTTTGATTTTCTTTTTCTTTTTTCTCTTCCCCCCCCCCCCCTTTTTCTCTTTTTCATTTTTTTTCTTTCTCATTTTTTTTTCCTTTTTGAAGATAACCCACTATATTTTCCACAATGACCTAATTCCTAATTTTATGCATGTTCTTCCATCCAAAACAGATAATGCAATGCTCTTCAACTCCAAAGACATTCAAAAGGTACGGGACATTTTGTAAGACGTATTAGAAAAGCCGCGAGAAAGCCTAGAGAGAAAAAGGAAGAGACGTGAAAATACTGAAGGCGCTAGCACGCTGCCGTAGGTGTTGGAGACTGTTCGGTGTGGATAGCCAAATCTTTCTAGAACTCAATTTCCCACATACTCTAAAGTTGCTTTAAATATGCGAAAATCAGTTCTTAGTAACCCATCTTTCCACACAAAGTAAAATATAACATACTAATTTACCCTTGAAAAATTTAAATTGAAGCAGCAATTCCAAAGAATAAGTTCGGATAGGAAAAAAATATAAAAGGGAAACATATTAAAAATATGATTTTTTTTATAGAAAAATTATTTAAGGCGTCCCAAATGTTATTTTGGGACGCCAGAAATGCCAACTATACCAACACTTTGCACGTCAATTATTTTGGGACGCCAAAAGTATTATTTTATCGTGTCCTCTAGACAGGCGTCCCTAGAAAAAGAGATGTAAATTGGGTCTATTTTAGGACGTTAAATGTGTTTTTTGTAGTAGTGTAGTATGACTCTAAATATAGGAAAATGAAATTATACAAAGACTTCTTTTTGAGGAAACAATATGCGAGTACAAGTGAACCTACGATTAACCTAAAATCTGATAATTGGAATTGAGGTGATAAAAATAAAGTAATAGAATTTTATCAAAAAGAAAAAAAAAAATTTGCAACGACAAACCTGACTCATTGTTTCTTAGGAATTTGGCAATTGGAACTGGGGTCAATTGCATTGTTAGGAATCTAAGTTGCATTACTGTCCTTAATAATTATTCTGCAACTTTTCAGTAAATAAAGATGCGGCACTCCCTTCAATTAAACATATCCTTTACTGAAGAAAATACGGTGGCAAAGCAGCAAAAATATACCAGTAATGTAACTCTTGAGGAGAGAGGAGGGGAGCTAAGGGTTGGAGCTCAATGATATTAACCACACACACTGTATTTCCTTTTATAGTTGAAGAACATATGACTGTTGTTGAGCCATGATGTTGATTAAATGCAGCTTAATGATGATTAAATACGACAAATTAAAACTGCTGACAATTTTGCTGATTTATGACAATTTAATATAGTTAATTAATGAAATAAATAAAACCGAGTAATTTAAAAACACACATATTCCAACGGTTATCACTTAGTTATAGATACTCATCTTTTTTGCTCTCTTATTTGTTCAAATTTTAGAGCACAAGGCATTCAACATGTATATGTTGTATGCTTTCTCTGATCCTAAATATAATACTCAATTATCATATATTGTATATAATTATATTATATACTACATAAGTTTATAACTCAAATAAATCAGTTTAGATAAAAATGACAATAAAAATATTTTAAAGTAGTCAAATTAGCTTCCTTAATCTATTTTAAAAAAGTCATTTGAGCCTTATATTTAGGACTGAAGATGGTATATACATATTAATTGTAATTTATTTTGTGATTTTTCTTTTTTCCTTCTTTGAAAATATACCTGTAATACCCTAAAATCTGACTTAGGGAAATTTCTCTTAAAAATAGGTAAATATGAGGTCTCGAACACCTTGTATTGAGTTTACCATGTTGTTAGGGTAGTTTCCCTTAAAATTAGATAATTTGCAATTAGGTCCCTAAAACGTTTGGAAATTTGCAAATAGGTCCCTAAGCACATTGTGGGTTATAAATACCCTGTGAAAGCTATAAAGGAAGCAAGTAAAAATCTATTTGAAATAGGGAATGATATTTTCCCTAATTTAGGTAATTTATTAAGTTATAAACTTGGAGAAATTGTATAAGAATGTTCAAAAAGTAACAAAAAGACCGTAATACCCTTGTAACTATAGAATAATATAAGAGGCATGGAAATTCTAATGTTAATGCAAGAGTATGAAGAAAATGAGGTGATGTAAATAAGAAAATTATCAACTTGTGATAATTAAGGAATTAAGTAATATTGGGCTAATTACTTAAGCATAAGCGAAGGAAATTCATGAATAATTATATGGAACCCTAAAATTAGTGGGTTTTGTTTGAAAATTAGTAAAAACATGTTTACTAATTAATTGGAAATTTTGGAGAAAAATGGTTGAGTTAGGTATTTTTAAGCCTAAATACAAGAATAGACCAATAGGGAAATTATGTAAGAAATTATATAAAATAATTATTAAATAATTATTTAATATTAAATAAAATATAAAACGAAAATTAAAAAAAAAAAAAGGTGCAGAAGGCTTGACCGAATTATTTGACAAAAATTGAAGATAAGAATTGGCAAAGAATATCTAGATATTATTTTGCAACTTGTAATATAATATATTATAATTAAATATAGTGAATAGTAATTTAGGAATTAGGAAACGGATCCTATCTAGAGATCTAGGAATGGGAATTCCAAAGTCAAGGTAAAATAATGATCAGTGGAATTTTATCTTCCATTAGGCTTTTCCGGAAGTTAATTGAGGTAGTTAGTGCTTTTTCCTAATAAGACGAAATAGGAAAAATGCATATAGGCATATTTTTGGATATAAAGAAAATAAATTCTAACTCAATATTTAGGAATGATTTTGAATTTATTTTGACATATTTGGAATCAGTGAATTTTTCTGGAGAAGATGATGTTTCCAGAAATGTGTTTAAAACCTAGGACCATTACGGACACGTTTACGAGGAACTTGATCGTGAGTTGGAGCCCTATATGGAATCAAAATTTAGGTTAACTTGGAAATTTCTAGTAAGAGAGAATATGTCTTCAAAGTTGTAAATCCAGAATTTTGAGATTTCTCCGAAATCACGCGAATCGGGTACCGATCGGGGAAATCGGCCAGACCGGGCATAAAGTGGCAATTGTCATCAAATTTTGGACCACTCCCTTTCTGCCACATCACTCCCCTTATGTCGACCAGCACCCTTTCATGGACAAGAATTTTACAACATTTTGGTCTTATTTTTCCATGGTTATAATCAAAAGGGAAAATTACAACTTTGGGCACAAAGTGGTTTGTGAAATTGCACAACTTGCCCACTCCTTGCCTATATAAAGGCATGCCTCTCTTCACAAAATCTCACATCATTTTCCCTTGTTTGGTCGAGCCTAGAGGGAGAAAGAAGAGAGAGAAGCTCTGGGGGAAGTTCTGCAGAAATCTTCAACGGGTAAGTCTTTCGGTCTTTAGTCTTTAGTTCGGTAGTTAGTAGAATTATTAGTTAGATTTAAGAAGTAGGGGACAAGATTCCTATTCTTGTTTTAAGCCTTGTTTGCGTTGAAAAAATATGCAGAGGTATAAACATAGTAGGGATCGAGTCGCCGAAAAGTTGAAGCTTTCGCAGTTTTTCAAAAGTAAGGGTAGAATTTGTTAGAATAGCCTTTAAATTTCAAGTATGATTAGATATCATATGGGAGGGCTATTTTAGTCTTTATTTTCGAAAACCCAAATGGCGTCGAAGTTCTGGCGAAATTTCGGGAAGAAACTTTGTAAGAGTAACGAAGTGCTGGCAAAATTCCGCCAATTAGGGGTATAGGGGCAAAATGATAATTTTTACCTAAAATGCCAGATATAGTATCAAATCACTAATAAAAGTGATATTACTCTTATAGGACGTCAGAAATCCTAATTTGCTTTCGTTACGCTGTCCGACGTGCCGCTGTAGGACGTTTCGCTGTATTCCGTAAAACGTGCCGTTTCCGCCAGAATTGCCGACGTTCGTCAACAGAGGTACGTTCGCGTACTGGTAACCTTAACGCTGATGTTTATCGTATGCATGTATGTGTTAGGTGTAGTGTATGTGGTAACTTATGGCTCGATGGTATGTCTATGTGTTGTTTATATGTTTACGTTTGCTATGGGCGATATATCTACATGCTGTTGGGCGATATATGTATAGATGTTTTTGGCGATATATGTATGCATGCTTTGGGCGATGAATGCACATATACCGTTGTTAATATAATTGTCCGTAGTCCATATGCTGTGTATGTAAATATGAGGTTAACCGTTACTGGGTTCGATGCATGGACTCAGTAGCTTAACTTAGCTTCGTTTCGGAAGGACCAAGGACCAAGGAGAGGAAGGAAGACGCTTAGAGACCCGGCGGAAGATTTCTTTTCATTCTCGTCTCAAGCCTTTCTTTTGATGTTGTTATCTACTTTTGAACCACCCGGTTTGTGTATCATTGTTGTAACCAAATGGACTTACGGCATTTTGGAATCTAAATATCAGTTACTCTTTGCTCCGTTGCTCTACTCTGACAATTTGAAATGATGTTTCATGAAAAAAAAAATTATACTGCTTTTTGAAAGTTGGGGTGTTACATTTTGGTATCAGAGCAGTAGTCCTGGCATGAATTTAACTATGTTATTACGGACAGTTTGGTGCCGAAGGCAAGGCTAGTCTACGTGGGTAAGCCAATTAGTCGCCGTAAAGTCGGTGAGGCCCCCATGGTAGACACTTACCTGGCCATTCTGTTCAATTAACGGAGTTAGGTTCTAAGCCTTTTCAAAAATTTTGGAGCATATTTTGAAAATGAGTACTGATATAGCCCTGAGTCGGTGTACCATTTCATTTCGGTATACCATTTTCAACCGGTATACTATCCTGAACCGGTGTACCACCCTTGGTCGGTGCATCATTCTAACCTAGAGCCGGTGAATTCATCACTTGTGCATACGCCGTTATCAGATAATTCTGATAACCCTGATAACCTTGATAACCCGGATACCTCTGATACCCCTGATACCGTTAAAAACCCTGATACCTCCGATACCCCTGATACCATTGATAACCCGGATACCCCTGATACCACTGATACCACTGATAACCCTGATAAAGTCGCCTATCGACGACCACTTTGACAACCCGGGAGATCATGGATCTTGAAAATCAGTTCTGACACGAATTCTGATAACTCACTCTGATAACTCTGATATCAGTCTCTGATACCTCTGATAACCGCCAGTTTGCACTGGACGGTAATTCTATCCTAGTACATGCAGTATTTGACTCATGTAGAGAAACTTCTGTTTCGTACTTCCGTACTTGTTTTTGAGTAGAAAGAACCAACGAGAATCTGACGAAGGAAATGTTGCGTGTGTCTGTTCGTTTGCGGTGTGAATACTACGTACGATGGAGTTTATATGTTGTAAGTGCGATAAAGGCTAGGAGCAGTATGAATACTAGAGTGGTAAAAGCTGGGAGCAGTGTAGATACTAAGCGCGATAGAGTCTAGAGACTAGCGTGGTAAAGTCTGCGTTATGCGAAATGTTTTCCCTATATCTAACGTTTCCCTTAATAAAGGAAAAAGAACGCGACATGGCGAAAGTAAGAGGAGCAGTTGCTCCCAGAGGCTGAGGCTGAGGTAGAAGAGGAGGTAGACAACCTCGAACGATACCAGTAGTAAACCCTGAACAGCCAATCCAAGAACCAAATCAGCCCCAACAGATTGCCTAGCAAGAGGTAGTGGTCAGAATGCGGAACAAAGCGAGATGTTAGAGGAACTTCGTGCAGAAAGGCAAGTAGAGAGGCAAGTAAGACACGAGGAGGAAGAACAATTTGAGAGTGAAGAAATGATAGATAATCTACGAAATAGATGTTAGACACGTATTCCGTATTTCTTAGTTATATTTGACCATGATCATGTCATAGAGTGGAAGGTACCTTGTGTTACCATGGTGTGTAAGCGCCATGGAAACATTTGAAGTATCTTGTGTTGCCATGGTGTAGTCCAAGGAGACATTTTGGTATTTGTGGTGTTGACCGCGGTGTGTGGGAACCACGGAAAACATCATATATCAAAGTACGAAATGACAAGATCATGATGGTCAAACCAAACCGAATTTTCAATCACCAGGAGGAGCAGCAGGAAGACGAAGCAAACATCCGACGCGTATAGTCCAAAGTCCGAGTAGGACAGAGTTTAAGTGGGTAGAGTACAAATTTCGAGGACGAAATTTTGTTTAACGGGGGGAGAAATGTAATACCCTAAAATCTGACTTAGGGAAATTTCTCTTAAAAATAGGTAAATATGAGGTCTCGAACACCTTGTATTGAGTTTACCATGTTGTTAGGGTAGTTTCCCTTAAAATTAGATAATTTGCAATTAGGTCCCTAAAACGTTTGGAAATTTGCAAATAGGTCCCTAAGCACATTGTGGGTTATAAATACCCTGTGAAAGCTATAAAGGAAGCAAGTAAAAATCTATTTGAAATAGGGAATGATATTTTCCCTAATTTAGGTAATTTATTAAGTTATAAACTTGGAGAAATTGTATAAGAATGTTCAAAAAGTAACAAAAAGACCGTAATACCCTTGTAACTATAGAATAATATAAGAGGCATGGAAATTCTAATGTTAATGCAAGAGTATGAAGAAAATGAGGTGATGTAAATAAGAAAATTATCAACTTGTGATAATTAAGGAATTAAGTAATATTGGGCTAATTACTTAAGCATAAGCGAAGGAAATTCATGAATAATTATATGGAACCCTAAAATTAGTGGGTTTTGTTTGAAAATTAGTAAAAACATGTTTACTAATTAATTGGAAATTTTGGAGAAAAATGGTTGAGTTAGGTATTTTTAAGCCTAAATACAAGAATAGACCAATAGGGAAATTATGTAAGAAATTATATAAAATAATTATTAAATAATTATTTAATATTAAATAAAATATAAAACGAAAATTAAAAAAAAGGTGCAGAAGGCTTGACCGAATTATTTGACAAAAATTGAAGATAAGAATTGGCAAAGAATATCTAGATATTATTTTGCAACTTGTAATATAATATATTATAATTAAATATAGTGAATAGTAATTTAGGAATTAGGAAACGGATCCTATCTAGAGATCTAGGAATGGGAATTCCAAAGTCAAGGTAAAATAATGATCAGTGGAATTTTATCTTCCATTAGGCTTTTCCGGAAGTTAATTCCGAGGCCGTTAGTGCTTTTTCCTAATAAGACGAAATAGGGAAAAATGCATATAGGCATATTTTTGGATATAAAGAAAATAAATTCTAACTCAATATTTAGGAATGATTTTGAATTTATTTTGACATATTTGGAATCAGTGAATTTTTCTGGAGAAGATGATGTTTCCAGAAATGTGTTCTGAAACCGGACCCGTACGGACACGTTTTACGAGGAACTTCAGACTGACAGTTGGAGCCCTATATGGAATCAAAATTTAGGTTAACTTGGAAATTTCTAGTAAGAGAGAATATGTCTTCAAAGTTGTAAATCCAGAATTTTGAGATTTCTCCGAAATCACGCGAATCGGGTACCGATCGGGGAAATCGGCCAGACCGGCCATAAAGTGGCAATTGTCATCAAATTTTTGGACCACTCCCTTGCTGCCACATCACTCCCCTTATGTCGACCAGCACCCTTTCATGGACAAGAATTTTACAACATTTTGGTCTTATTTTTCCATGGTTATAATCAAAAGGGAAAATTACAACTTTGGCACAAAGTGGTTTGTGAAATTGCACAACTTGCCCACTCCTTGCCTATATAAAGGCATGCCTCTCTTCACAAAATCTCACATCATTTTCCCTTGTTTGGCCGAGCCTAGAGGGAGAAAGAAGAGAGAGAAGCTCTGGGGGAAGTTCTGCAGAAATCTTCAACGAGTAAGTCTTTCGGTCTTTAGTCTTTAGTTCGGTAGTTAGTAGAATTATTAGTTAGATTTAGGAAGTAGGGGACAAGATTCCTATTCTTGTTTTAAGCCTTGTTTGCGTTGAAAAAATATGCAGAGGTATAAACATAGTAGGGATCGAGTCGCGAAAAGTTGAAGCTTTGCAGTTTTTCAAAAGTAAGGGTAGAATTTGTTAGAATAGCCTTTAAATTTCAAGTATGATTGGATATCATATGGGAGGGCTATTTTAGTCTTTATTTTCGAAAACCCAAATGGCGTCGAAGTTCGCGAAATTTCGGGAAGAAACTTTGTAAGAGTAAAGTGCGGCAAAATTCCGCCAATTAGGGGTATAGGGCAAAATGATAATTTTTACCTAAAATGCCAGATATAGTATCAAATCACTAATAAAAGTGATATTACTCTTATAGGACGTCAAAATCCTAATTTGTCAGTCGTTTGTTGTCCGACGTGCCGCTGTAGGTCAAGTTTATTGTATTCGTAAAACGTGCCGTTTCGCCGAATTGCCGACGTTCGTCAACAGAGGCACGCGTCTTGGTAACCTTAACGCCGATGTTTATCGTATGCATGTATGTGTTAGGTGTAGTGTATGTGGTAACTTATGGCTCGATGGTATGTCTATGTCTCTGTTTATATGTTTATGTTTGCTATGGGCGATATATCTACATCTTTGTTGGGCGATATATGTATAGATGTTTTTGGGCGATATATGTATGCATGCTTTTGGGCGATGAATGCACATATACTGTTGTTAATATAATTGTCTCGTAGTCCATATGATGTGTATGTAAATATGAGGTTAACCGTTACAGGGTTCGATGCATGGACTCCAGCGCTTAACTTAGCTTCGGAAGGACCAAGGACCAAGGAGAGAGGGAAGCAGCAAGCTCAGAGATCCGGCTGAAGACTTCTTTTCATTCATGAAGCCTTTCTTTTGATGTTGTTATCTACTTTTGAACCACCCGGTTTCTGTACCGCTGTTGTAACCAGCCAGACTTACGGCATTTTGGAAGCTAAATATCAGTTACTCTTTGCTCCGTTGCTCTACTCTGACAATTTGAAATGATGTTTCATGAAAAAAAAAAAAATTATACTGCTTTTTGAAAGTTGGGGTGTTACAATACCAAAGGTTCCTTGATCTTAAGGACTTTTTCAGCACATTCACATTAAAATTCCTACATTAAGTTATGGAAGAACTTTAACACAATGAAAAAAAGAGGAAGAATAACCAAGATGAATATATTGTTAGCATGAAGTGGGAAATCAAAGGTTATCAAATAGAGAGAAATATTAGAAAGTAAACTTAATGGCATGTGGGGCTTCAGCAGCGTAAGTCGCATTCAGCGTTTCTTTCCTGTGCCACTGCTAAGTAGCTACTAGTTCTACTGCAACACTTTAATGGTGGCGGGCTCTCAGTGATGAATACTTTTATATTTTCCTTTCTTAGCATTCTCCAGTGTTTTGACCAATTGAAAATGAAATAGCTAGATCGATGATGGGTTTGATCACATGTATCTTCGTTTTTGTCCTCTCTGCCATTAATGTTTCTGTTGTTTGTGTATCACTGTCATGGAGGCAATAGCATATTGATGTTCTACATTGCTCAAAGATATACATATGGGGAATACTTAGTGGGGGTAAGTTGCGAGCTTGCTAGAGTAATATAGTTCTTCCTTGTCTCATCTCATGCTTTTGTGATGGTTTATGAAGTTGCTGGTGGAGCCATTTCGCTGGTACAAAGTTCCTACGAATGCCATCATTATCTTCAGGATGGTTTTAATGATTCGGTAATTTCAATCCTACTGCCTTCTAATGATCTGAGCATGCCGAAATTACATGTTTATCTGCTGTAGATATTTGTCCACAGCGCACACACTCCATTAGTCATATGGCTGAGATGACTAATGGAGTGTATGCCTTCTTTAATATGAGCTACAAAATGTTTGTGTGTTAAATCCTTATATAATACTCCCTCCGGTCCTAATTATAAGACATATTTAACTGATTTTGAAGAGATTAATGAGAGGAATTAAATTAGTTAATTTTACTCATTTTCCTAGAATACTTTTATATAAATTTAAAATGATATAAGTAAAAGTGAATCAACAGTCCCTATCATATACCTTTTCGACATATTGATGCTTCATCAACAATAATTAATTAGGAGAGGGAATGAAGGAATTAAAGAAGATAGTTAGGGTATATTAGAAAATACATGTCATATTAACTTTCACAATTAACTTTTTTAATTTAATCAAATTAGGTAAATATATCTTATATAAAGGACTGGAGGGAGTAATAATTGAGGGGAAGTAACAGGAAGGGGCCACTCTCTTCACACGCAACAAAACCATCCTACTCCCACAATAAGAGACATTTAAGAGACAAGACACGAAGAATCCTGCTTCCTAATTAGTGACTAGAATATTTATACAACTTAAAAAATGTTAAATTAAAAGTATATAAAGAAAATAAAAATGTACAACAAATATTGAATCATAACATATCAATAAGCTAAAACATCTTACAATTGGAATACTGAAGAGGAATAAGGATATAATTGGAATATTTGAATGTTTATGTACAAATGAGTCCATAAAAATGTCTAAAACATCTTATAATAGAGATCTGAAGGAAAGTAGCACGTTGAAATTGTGCCCTGTTTTGTTTTGTTTGAGTCATTAGTCAAAGGAAAGTATTTAATGCAAAAGTAGGTTTTGGATGTAAAATAACTACTACCGGAAAATATATAAATTTAATAAAAATAATTAATGTATTATTAGAAAAAGAATTGAAAACGCTAAATTACTTAAATCTTAAGAAAAGTTGGATAATAGTCCCTTTTTAAAAATTTTATTAGTGAGAATAACCTCAATTGTTATTCTTCATATATATAAACTTGTCATATTGTTCGCGCCAATTAAATTTCTAATAAGAGAAATTTTCCCAATTTCCCTTGCGTTTTTTTTCTTAAGATACTTTCATAAATTAGGATAAAATTGAAAAACAATAATTATGAATCTTTAACTAAACTTATATGATTAGGACCAACATTTTTACGTACAAGTTGAATTATTTTAAAAAAAAAAAAAACTACTCCCTCCGGTCCTAATTATAAGACAACATTTGAGGGTTGGTTTTGGTCCTAATTATAGGACAACCTTTTAGTTTTTGTCAATTTCTTCCTAAACTACCCTATTCTATTCTCTAAAATGTGTTTGGTTTTTAGTGAGTATATGTATATGGATTGCAATATACACACGCACACACATGTGTGTGTCTATAAACATATATATGTATGTATATGTGTGTGTCTATATATATATATATGTGTGTGTGTGTATCTGTGTTTGTGTGTGTCAATATATATGTGTACATACACAAACACACACACATATATAAACACACAAACACACACACATATATAAACACACACACACACATATATGTGTGTAGATATATGGGTGTTTGTGTGTCTATATATGTATACATATACACACACATATTATTATATATAACAAAATCATTATTTCAATTAGAAAACGTATGAAGAAAAAAATTGGTCAGAGAGATATGTGGCGGAGTTGTTGATTCACTTTTACTTATGTCATTTTAAATTTATATAAGAGCATTTTAAGAAAATGAGTAAAATTAACAAATTTAACTCCTCTCCTTAATCTCCCCAAAATCGATTAAATATGTCCTATAATTAGGACCGGAAGGAGTAGAATGTTATTTTTAAAAAAGATTGGGGCTCATGTCTTTCCTCATCAAGTATTTAATTTTTTCCCTCCCCATAATAGAAATCTCTTCTCTCAACAAAATGAAAAAACCAAAACCATAAAATTTTGATTTATAGGTTAAAGTAATTTTTTCCTCAAAAGTCAAATTGGATAAAAAAAAAGTTATCCAAACATCACAAAAATCCGAAAAAGAAGGTTTTGACTATTAAGCTGCACATTTGGACATTCAACCCTAGACACACCCTAAATCGCAAGTTTAGCAATTACACTACTTTCTCTTCTTTTTTGTTTTTACCCAGAAATTTTACTTCCAGATAATTAGGAATTTGGACCTGAAATAATCCCGGCCCATTTCAGTATCAACTATCAACCAAGGTTTATTATAGCTTCCATATATTCGAGATGCTGCAACTCAATTTTTTTTTGAAATTCTTTCCATGGGCTAAAACAACCATAATTTGAAAGAAACAATGAACCGAAACAAAGACAAAGCCATCTGATATCATATTAAGATAGTCAAGACATATAAACAGGCATTAGAATTCAGAATCACTACAAAAGAGGCAGTCTAAACGATAAAAGCCTAAGAAACTATAGTTAATGTGAATTATGGATTTCTTATAATTAATTTTTTAAAAACACATCATTCTCTTGTTAAATCAGAATCCTCACTTCCTCCACAAAAGAGAGGCAATCTAAACGACGAAGGCCTAAGAAACTAAACCGTATACAATTTTTGGAACTCTCAATTTACCAACCAGGAAACCATTTTTTCACAACCCTCAATTTTCCTGAGCCTTGGCCATGTGAGCAATCAAGCAATTTTCCTGAGCCTTGGCCATGTGAGCAATCAAGTCAACAACACGTGTGCTGCGCCATTACACACAAAGCAAGCATTAGCTAATTAGATATCAACGGATTGGTAATTTTCCTGAGAAAGCACCACTTAACCCCTCCCTTACCACAGCTATAATGATGCCGCTACCTTAAAATGGTAAGAAATCTGTTAAGACCCAAGGCAGGTAGCCGTAGAATATACTCTAATCTACGAGAAGACGCAATACTCTTGCGAATTCAATTAGATTAGCCAATCTCTGATCTTATTAGATAAGATCAGCCAACTCTCTAATAATTAGGAACTCCACTAATTAATAAAGTCCAAGGAGAATCTCCTGTTTCAATTTACTCTCTAAAATATTCGACGCTTTATTGATGAGGCACTAGGCCTATTTATAAGAATTTACAGAGAGAAACTCTATCCATAAAGATAAATACTAAATCCATAAATATATCTAAATCTTACTAATAATAACTCTTAAAGATAGAAGATAATATCTAATAAGATATTCCTCTTATTTCCTAATTCCTAAAGATATTAATAAAGATAATAAAAGATAAAACAGACTAACTAAAAATCCTAACAACTATATCTTATCTAATAAGATATTCCTAAAAATAATATAATTAAAACAGACTCGATAAAAGATAAAAGATAATCAAAACAATAAATTAAAGCATAGAGTTGGATCTCTATCATTTCTCCCCCCTTGGAAAAACGACTTGTCCTCAAGTCGAAAATCATGATTTTTTTTTTTTTCATCTTCTCTTCAAGCGGGGTCCCAATCTGCGTAACATCCCTCAACATCACATTCGACGGTGCCATTGCATTGGCCTTTGGGTGGGTCCCCAGCTTCGTCAACCTCTAGTAGCGAGAAGGAGGCTGCGGAGCATTGGTGTCCTGGACGGCAGCGCGGCTGCACCGGAAACGAGACCGCGTTCACGCGGCGCCGACGCTCGAGGTCCACGGTTGTTGCACGACTGGAGTAGGGGTGAGCCGTTGACGCCGATGATGCAATCTAGGTGTTTTTCTTGGCGTCCGATGACGCCACGAGTTTCTGTCATCATTTGCGGGATATGATCCGCCGGTGGTGGATGGCGTGGAGTATGCGGTCGGGTTTGGGTGCAGGTTGACGACGCAATGGGCTTGGGGCCATTTGAAATTTTGTGTTCTTTGTTCAAACTCGAGGCCAAGCTTGCGCCCTATACACTTTGTTTTGGGCTTCAAGGCGGACGTCCGAGCGTATTTTTCGTTCAAACCAGTCAAGAAGACTCCAGAAGGCGGTGCTCGGCCATTGTGAGACGCGAGACACACGCTTTGCCCATTCTTGTCGATATTCTGAACCGTTCTGTCGACGAATCGACATAGGTGTTCATCGGGGTTAAGGAATTCAGCGGTCCAAAATGCTCTTCCAAGGCTTTAATGAGGTCTTCCCGATGACGCACGCATTCGTGGGAATTTAGCCAAGAGAAGAGGTCAAGGCATCCCCTTCAAAATATAAGGCCGCCACGTCAACCTTGTCTTCATCAGGAGTGTGGTAATAGCGAAAGAATTTATCGGCTTTGAGGATCCAACCTCTCGGAGTCGCCACCATTAAATTTTGGAAAATCAATCCTTGCATATGGGCGACGGTTAGTCCGCCACGGTGGGTCTCGGATCATCTTGCCGTCCTCTCGTGTAACGAGGGGCTTTGTCTCTTCGGTGAGTACGTACGATTATTCTGTAATTCCAAGGCATGGACTTTATCCGTAGTTCTTCTATGATGTCTAGTCGCGCGGCAATTGTGGCGAGGGGGTCGGAATTAGCGGAGCGATGGGTTTCTCTGTTTGTCGGGAAGGTTGGTGCCCAGTTCGTGTACTCTGGTCGTCGAGTTTCTCCATCTGTGGGTATGTTTGGTGCCCAGATCGTGTTTCGACCATGATCAGCCATCCTTAATAGTAGATGAGCCAGAATCTGCAACTCATCGAACTACTAAAGCCCAAGGAGAATCTCCCGTACCAATTTACTCTCTAAAATATTCGACACTTTATTGATGAGGCACTAGGCCTATTTATAATGATTTACAGAGGGTAGACTCTATTCAAAATATAAATACTAAATATATCTAAATCTAAGATTTAGATAACTAACAATCATAAATCCTAACAACTAAATATTAACTAATAAGATATTCATCTTATTTCCTAATTCCTAAAGATAATAATAAAAGATAATATCTAATAAGATATTCCTCTTATTTCCTAATTCCTAAAGATAATAATAAAAGATAATATCTAATAAGATATTCCTCTTATTTCCTAATAATAATAAAAGACAATAAAAACAGACTCAATTAATTAAATATTAATTCCTAAAATCTCTAACTTTCCGCAACTTCCATTTTCTTCCGCTAATCCGATACTCTATCAATACTTCCCCCTTGAGATTCGCCTTGAGGTCCGCCTTCAGATTTGTCTTGAAGCTTCATAGTGGTCGTCTTTGCTTGTACCTTGATTGTATTAAAAGACATTACTCCATCTTTCGGCTTCACCATAATAGTGGCAATGTCTTCCAAAGGAAAAATGAGCCTTTCACCTTCTTTTGAAATTGCCAAGCATGAGAATGAGGATAGTAAGTAGGAGTAACCCATGGATCGTTAGGCTCTGATACCAAATGGTAGGGTACGGATTATGGAAAGGCTAAATGAGAATGGGAACGTCAATAAACCTCGGGAAATAAAAGGAACATAGATTTACTCTGTTTCTAAAGAGAAGTAAGAATCTCACTAGCTCTCTAAGAACAGCCTCTCTGAGATAGAGAGTAGGCGAGAATCTCACCTCTTCTCTAAATCAGCCATCCTTAATAGTAGATGAGCCAGAATCTGCAACTCATCGAACTACTAAAGCCCAAGGAGAATCTCCCGTACCAATTTACTCTCTGAAATATTCGACGCTTTATTGATGAGGCACTAGGCCTATTTATAAGAATTTACAGAGAGAAACTCTATCCATAAAGATAAATACTAAATCCATAAATATATCTAAATCTAAGATTTAGATAACTAATAATAACTCTTAAAGATAGAAGATAATATCTAATAAGATATTCCTCTTATTTCCTAATTCCTAAAGATAATAAAAGATAAAACAGACTCACTAAAAATCCTAACAACTATATCTTATCTAATAAGATATTCCTAAAAATAATATAATTAAAACAGACTCGATAAAAGATAAAAGATAATCAAAACAATAAATTAAAGCATAGAGAGTTGGATCTCTATCAAAATCATGTGCCAAAAATAACAAGAAAGATGAATTACCTGTAACCCCACTCGTTGCCATACAAAGCAACGAGCTTCACTAAGTTTTTGCTCAAACCAATACCTGCCTTAGCACAAAAAATACTTGACACGAAAAAACAAAAGATACCTCCAATGACAAATAGGGGCAAATATGGATCTAAAGATGACAAGGTAGAGAATTTGATGCGTTTAATAGCTTCCAATCAGATGACAATCCACACCTACATCACAACAAAGTCTCGGTGTAGATCGCATCCTCAACGTAACCAAGGATTCCCTTCAACTTGCCCAGGACTCCTCCTGAAAAACAGTACTATTGAATCGGACAAGCCAAAATCAGCGCAACCCCAAAAACCTTCCGGCCATATCAAAGAGTTACGTGCGCTCGAGTCCTACAAACCTCAACAATCAAATAAAAATCATGAAATATAAGAATCAGTTTGAGGATAAAATCTTACTTGATGGCGGCTTTAATTTGGTCATAGGTGGCTTCCTTTTCCAGACCTCACGGTGAGATCAACGAGAAAGATTCAGAATGGGAACAAGGAAAGGACTGTCGGTCAATTTTCCATTCAAAGCAGGAATCACTTTCCCAACAGCCTGACGCAAAGAAGAGTATATTAGTGAAGGAGACTAGATAAAGGTAACAACCGACATTAATATATGAATTCCAATTATTCACCTTAGCAGATCCAGTGCAGCTAGAAAGAATGTCAAGTTGAGAAGCTCTTGGACGCTTCCATTTTTTAACTGGTGGCCATTCAACATTCATCGAGGCTAGGCGAGCAGCAGTATAGCATGAACATCATGATTACGCTCAACAGACAAAAATGAGAAATGCTAGATGTTACAGTTAATTATACCCACAAGTGATGGAGTAAAATGTGGTTACATGCCCCTCAACAATGCCAAATTCATCGTGAATAACCTAAAATTGACAAAGAAAGTTTAACATAACAGAACAGTATGGCATTGATACAAGTCCAATACAAGTATCGAAGGCACGATAACCTTCGCAAGTGGAGCAAGGCGGTTGGTTGTGCGGCTTGCGGTGGAAACAATATCAAGCTCGGCATGTATTCGTGCTCATTAACACCTACGACAAATATGGGAGCATCTTCACTGGGTGCACATATGATAACCTTCTTTGCACCAGCCTGGTTCAATCAACACAAAACAGACAACCTATCATTTCTTACAACCCTCTCAAAACTAAATTGTGATAAAACATCATCAAAGAAGCAGTGCTAAGCAAAGTGTATGTTACACAGAATTTCAAGACATGCATATAGGTAATCTACAAGACACAGTGCCAGTCAATCCAAGAGATGCTCTATAAGAAAAGATAACAGTCAAAGCAATATTATTAACAAAGTACCGTTTTAAGGTTAGATAAGATCCTTAGGAAAAGCAAACAACAAAAACTGAAGACATGAGAAGGGGTAGTGCACAAAAGCAAACCTTCAAATGGGCGTGACCTTCTCTTTGTCCTGTGAAGTCAGCGATGGTCTCAACAATATACTCGGCTCCAGTCTCGGCCCACGGGATCTCTTAGGGTTCCTGATGCATGAAGTTACGAGGTCAATGGATAATATCTTCACCTTCGAGAGATAGTGTCAAAACTTACGAGCACAACCATAAGAAAATTTCGGAAAATTACACGTGTGCAAACACGAGGCAGACTTTCACCGAAAATAAGGGTTTTAGAGTCCTTGGCCGTGATACGGGAGCATAATTGGACGGAAACATGACGGCCTACCGACGCGGTGACCAATTAAAAATGTAAAAGAAAAGAGAGCATAGCTAACAATAATGTATAATTGTATACCATGTAGTTGGTATCAATGAAGGGTCATTAATAGCGGCGATTTCAAAATCGTCCCTTTGCAGAGCCACAAACGCCACCAAGCTACCAATCTTTCCAAATCCTGTGAGTGAGAAGACAAACGAACATAAGAATTTGAATCACTTCCAAAAAAAAAACGAAAGGCAAACAATCAATGAGCAATGAAAGAAACCAGGGGAGGTAGATGGTAGTAAAAGACTACATACCATTGATTCCAATCTTCATGACTGAAAACCTAAAAGAGAAAAGAGGAAATCGTGTTATGACTGAAAACCTAATAAAAAAAGAGGGATTTGTGAAATCGTATAATTAATGCTATACAAGCCGTACCAGTAGGTGTGATCAAAGCGCACGAGAATTATTCCGAGCAAAAAAAAAAAAAAAAAAGCGCACGAGAATTAGAGCTGGGAATCAGGGCCGGCCCAACCATCTAAGGATGGCTCGTGAAGGGCCAGGGCCTAACAGGACCGGCCCTCCAGGGTCCGGAGTAAGAAAACATCTGTTTTTCAAAACCCGACTCGAGAGCATCAGGGCCAGGCCCGGCCCGCAGGGTCCGAAAATTACTATTCCAAATTTTAACTATTTTTCCTCCGTGTTTTTCAAAGAAATATAATTACTATTCCAAGTTTTGGAGTTTTAAACAAATGAACCTTGCTGATTAAGAAGAAAGGACAGCAGGAACCTTGTTCCAGTATCTTACTACTACAACTTTATACAGACTATCAAGTAACAATAATAACTGAAGCCAAGACACTGCACATAAGAGTTTTAATATATGAAGCCAATACATCATCAGCTTACAATACAATAGATATGAATATAATTGTCAATAATCAATTTAATAAAACTAATCAAATTAATATTTTAAATTGAAGGGAAATGAACCAGATCATGATTGAAAATATATATCATATCTGTGGTAGAAGCTTTAGGTGTCATGTAACGAAACAATACTCCTTCATTCAAATGTTGTGCAAGGAAGCAACACTCTCATGAACCTAAGACACAGAATTTGCAATACATAAACAAAGCACAACACTCAACACAGAAAAACGATCGCACAATCAACACAATTTTCAAACTCCAAAACTTCATATTGTTTATCCTTGTCTTCAAGATTACTGCCACTGAAACAATTGGGCCATCATACTACTCTAAATGCACTTCAAAATATTATCTTTTATCTAGTCCCTCTGCTACAAGAACTAACAGCGGCAAGCAAAACTTATTTGAGCTTTTTCGTAAGATTGAAAAAAGCTCAAAGAACCAGAGAAGATTGAAAATCTCAAATAATAAAAAAAATAAAAATCATGAATCCACGGCGGAAAAATACTACAAAAAAAAAAACCATACTCTGAATTTGCAGTTCTTGGAAGAGATTGAAAGGCCAGAAGGGAAGGGATCGGAGGCACCTTGGGTAAGAGTGGGGAGACTGAGGTTGATTCGACGGCGGGACTGAGTTGATTCGACAACGGAGGCGGATTCGCAAATCGCGAGTGGGTGAGAGTTGAGATCGATATTTGAGGAGAGTTGAGAACTTGATGACGGTCAATGGAGTGGGTGACGGTGGTCGGTGAGACGTTGTCACGGTCACTGGTCACACGGTGAGAGCTGAGACGCTGAGAGGTGAGAGCTGTGGAGTGTGGCCGCTGACGGTGTTGACTGTTGAGAGAATTTGAGATCGAGGAATGAATTGAGTTTGAGGATACCAATTTTTTTTTTTTTAAGGTTAGCTCACTTAATTAGCTGAACTTCAACTTTTTTTTTTAATGTATATATATAGGGATAGGATATTGTTACTACCATTTTTTGTTACTACCACTTTTTCACCGTTAGATCAGAATCTCATCTACCTTTATAATTTCTCTCTCCTATTAAAATTCTGATCTAACGGTGGAAAAGTGGTAGTAACAAAAAATGGTAGTAACGATATCATATCCCACATATATAATATATAACTTCAAACATAGTATTCCAATTTTTTTTATAAAAATATTGACGGGCCTAACGGACTGGCCCTTAGCCCTGCATGGCCGGCCTGTAAAAGCCCTTGGCCCTGCAGGGCCAGCCGTGCAAGGCCAAACTTCATCTCTCACCTCCATTTTTCAGGCCCGACCCTTAAAGGGTCGGGGCTTAATCGGACTCGGCCCTTTTTACCGGCTCGTTGAGAACGAGGGAAGAGGGCAGTACGATTTTGAGGGCGCTAGCATGGGGGAAGGCCCTTTAATAATAATAGTAGTCGTAATGGAAAATCGCATAGATAAAATACAACTTGAAAGTCCATTAAAATCTCCAAATTACAATAAAATTTTGTGGAACTTGAGTAATATATTTCAACTGAAATGCCATTAATCAATTTGAGAAAAAATGGACAAATTCCAACCTCAATTATTTTCTCTCTCCAAGAGCCCCAATTTTCCAAGAAGAGGTGGATCTGTGATCACATAATATTGGGGTTGGCTACGGTCCTCTTCCCTTCCCATCCACTTCCCATCCTCTTCCTCATCTCAGCCGTTGGATTGAAATCTTAACCGTTCAGATCTAATATTATATAAAAGTAAATATTAGGGTGGAAACAAGCCTGGCTAAGCCTTTTTTACAACAAGGTGGCTTGAGCTCAACCTATGACCTATTACCGGCCTGTATATAGGCTTGGCCTGGCCTGTTAATAAGGCCTGTAATTTTAAAAACATGGCTCCGGCCTCAAATTCTACAAGATAGTGTATATATAGTTTTAGATAGAAAAGATAGAATCAAGAAGCTCAAAGAGGAACTAAAAAGAGCTTGGTCAAACAATTAAGAAAATCTAGGCCGTACAAGGTTATGAATTTAAAGAAAAATAAAAAGGCATAATAAGATTTTGTGCAATGTAAAGTGAGTGAAGGAAGAACAAAGTCAAAGATGCTTTGCTAAAAAAAAAAATAAGTCAAAGATGCAAGCTTCAGAGGGTTAAAAAGTTATTTGAACAAAAAGGAAAAAGGAAGGTTGTTATTGTCCATCATTTCCACAACTTCACTATACAATTGGACCTAACCCAACTATCTATTAAGTAGAAGTGCAGGTTGTTTCTTTATCATCACCCGGTCAAAGGTGACTTTTGACCAGGTCAAAAATTAGCGACTCTCATGTAGGAATCCATGATGATCTCAGGTCATAGGGTGTTATGACGCGGTTATAAATAAGATAAACTTATGACTTAATCCACGCAGCTTTCTCATAGTGGTCAGTCCAGCACCTTGTACTGTTACAAGTGCCTATGACTTTGATTTGTATTTTCATACGTCATCAAAGTCACACTGGTCTTATTTCATCTTCGCTCCCACGTAGATGACCGACCAGAGACATTTAAGATAATCAATAAGATACATCCAAAGATACAGTTATTATTATAAACATGTAAATGAAATGATAACTAAACAGAGAAGTAACATAAGCGTTTAACGTACAATGATTTGCCCTAGGGCATAATTTCCAACATCTTGGTGTTAACTTTTGTCACCTCAAATGCTAACAGGGAAACATAAAAAAAAAAAAAAAAAAGCCACATTAAAATGTTTAAATCTGAAAACCAAAAACTTGCAATGAGGATTAACAAGGACGAACCAGAAAACTGCAACCCCCACTATCGCTATCGGCCAACAAATCGAGCAAGGAAGAAAATTGAGTGATTCATATAGGCAAGACGACTTCACTGTAACAACATCTTAAAATGAGAATTTGTTACATTCATATAGGCAATTTCATGGAGGCTTCTTGATGTTTTTTGGTTTCTGATGGCAAGATGACCTGGTTTATTTTTCACACAACTAACATAATGATGTCCTAAGGATTTAATCAGTATTATGGGATGAAAAAGCGCAAGTATATGGGTGGTGTTATTTATTTGATTGAAGCTCCTAGTGCCTACGAGTAACAGGTATTGAAATTTAACCAAATAATGCATTGAACATGTTTTGTCTGTATATACGTGGAACTTTCAACTTTGCTAATGCCTTAAGTTATTGGGTTTTGATAAATTGTGTAATGCCTGTCTTTATTTGAATCGAGTGGTGCTTTTTTTTTTGGCCTGAGAATCATGTGGTGATTAGAAACATTTTATTGAATAGAGATACCTAATGTGATGCTAAGTTGAAAGCGTAGTTCGCTTGAGATATAGGGAGGGAGAACTTTCAAATGAAAGGAAAAGAAAACATTGTAATGATAACATTGTGGCACATTGTTGCTCTTACATATGAAAATTAGCCTCTCATGCAGTGATTAGGTGCGATTTTGGTTTCATGTTGAAAACCACCAAAACTAAGATTTTGTTGAAAGCAAGCACTTGTTGTGAACACACCACAATCAAGAATTAAGTACATAAATACTCGTATATTTGTGAGTGATGACAATATGTTGTTGCATCTGATTAAATTGTTAGTACATTCTTTTATTCCTCCTGCTCTCTGATTTGTTGTCTAATAGTTTTGCAATGGCTTCATAATTGAGCTTGTTTTTCTTGTGTTGATTGTTTATTACTTCTTTCTCTGGCATGATTTGTTTGTGTGAAATGGAGGTTTAATAGTGTAGTCATTTAGATAACTATTTTTGTTGTAATAGAATGGTGTACGTGTCAAAAAGTATCGAGGAATGGTCTCTTTAGAAGCTATGACAAAAGGTAATGATGCAAGATACTTGGGTGATACTGCGAAGCTAAAAATTGCTCAGGGTGTTGTTGGAGCAGTTAAAGATAAGGGTTTTGACTTGAAGTTTGTACCATACACCCTGCAAGCGGTCAAGCAAGGGTTCCAAGATCTTGGTGCCTCCTCTTTGCAATCTGCTCATGATCTTCTAAGATCTAAGGAGTGATCAGCCCACTATTAATCTAGTTCTTACCTTGGTTATTAACAATAGTCAATGTCTTGTTGAATTTTTATCCACAAAGCTGAAGCATTTTCACAATCAAGAAAGATAGGTAATTTTTTTTAATGTAAATTAAAAAAGGGTTACAATAAAAATAAATTAGGATAGATTTATCATGGCTTCTCTTTTTTCTGGAATTTGTTGTCTTGGTGTTTTTTGGGATTCTTATTCTGTCTCTTCTGCCTATTGGAAATGTTGCAAAGCCTAGAATGCTATAGTTTTTAGACGTAGCTGATTGCTTGAGATTTCATAGTAAATAAAGAAAAAGGGTTCATTAGGGTTATCAGGACGCTGTTCACTAACATGAATATGAGATAACCGATGTCGTTCAATACCCTCTCAACTTGCCCACTTTGCTTTCTCAACACTCTGTTACCATTGCACTGCTTGTCTTCAATAGTAATGCTAGTGTTAATGGCTTCTCAACAATACTCTAATGCTGCTTTTTAAACTACACTCGTGAGTTTATGCCTTATTTAAAGATATGGGTAAATGAGTAAAAATACACGTGTTTTATTCCCTAGAGCGCCCAACACCATATGTTTTTTTTTGAGCAAAAATACACACGTGGTTACCATTTTGGAGCAAAAGTCACATCCCACCGTTATGTTACTGTTCACTTCAGCTCTTTCTCTCTCATCATGGTGAACAGTAACATAACGGTGGGATGTGATTTTTGCTCCAAAATGATAACCACGTGTGTATTTTTGCTCCCAAAAAAAGCATATGGTGCTGGGCGCTCCCGGGAGTAAAGCACATGTGTATTTTTTCTCCTTTACCCTTAAAGATATATTTATATGAGATATATATATATATTTAAAAAAATCACAACTTAATCTATATATATATATATATATATATATATATTTATTTATTTATTTATATATATATATATTTAAAAAAATCACAACTTAATCTAACCCTTTGTCCTTCTTTATTGTCTTCTTTACTATTCTCCATCACTCATTAGTGAGTTTTCTTCTTCGGCCAAAAAAATATCCGGAGTCTTTTTCCCTTTTCAGTCTTCTTCTTCTTCCCTTCCTTATGAGTTTTCTTCTTCGGCCAAAAAAATATCCGGAGTCTTTTTTCCTTTTCAGTCTTCTTCTTCTTCCCTTCTTCGGTCTGGCCCAATAGAATGTTGTTATTTTGTATTTTTGTTCAATGTTGTTGGAGATTCTTATATGTGTAATTGTGTATGATTGGATTTAAGATGTTTGCATGTTTAATTATTGGTCCAAAGAAGTGGAAAAAAAACTAAAAAAAAATGAAATAGGTCCTGGACTGTCTGGACCAGTCCAGGCAGTCCACTGGACCGGTCTAGTCCAGCCCGAGCTCGGGCTGGCTTGTCCAGCCCGAGGTCCCTCCTAAACCAGACCTCGGGTTAACCCCCAACCCGGTCCAGTCTGGTCCATGGACATCCCTAGCCGAATATATATGAAAAAATTTAGGACGAACACATATCTAGCATTCAGTGGAATTAAAAAAGTGATTTCAAATTGCAATTTACCGTTAATGACAAACTTTTTATAATTCCAGCCTGTTATACACTGGCATCATAAAGTGCACTATCCAACTCAACTTTGCTTCTAAAAGGGGATTAAAATAGCACATCCAGAATATACATGGGTTCCTGATACAAAAAAGTAGTGTTAAATTAACTTCACACTACAGCCATCAGCTTCGGCAACTTCGTCATACTTTGAGATCTATAAAGACACGAGGAGCATCCAGATGGCTAGTCAACTCTAGGCGTATAAAAATTTTCAAAGTTAGGGTAACTCCATACTCGAAAATAAGACAACAACACAAGTAAAGAACAAAAACCAACCTCGTTTATTCCACTTATTAATGCATAAAGGAGGATGAACACGCTTGGTTTTTAGAAATAAATGAAATATAAAATAATTAATGTAGTGTTTCTTCAGTGACCTAACGCGCCATAACTGTTTCTTCAGAGATGGCTAGTCAACTCCAGACCTTTGCACATATTACCCAGAAGTTGTGGATGATGTCTACTTGCGTGAATGATTTTACATCCCATGCACCTTGATGCTTCAATCAAAGAGACTACAAGGATATATATAAATACAGATCTTACTCCAAAATATGAAGTAGCTAGGCTTACAGCTCTGTCGCTTTCCTGATCATGTAACGATGACAAACGATGGCCAATACAATGTAACCCTATCGTGATAATGGGAGAAAAAATAACAACGATGTGATTAGGGAAGACGTTTTAAAAATTTATTATTTATGGTAAGAAATGAAAAATCAGAGTTGTAGATCAACCTTAGCGTCAGTTAGAATCACATTGAACGATATTTGATGATGACTCCTTGCGTGAGGAATGTCCCCAGAACTTCTCGATGACCCAGTTGTTGTTACTGGCATCGACCTGCATGAAAGAAGATACATCCCTTGAAGCCATTGTACCATAATTCTTATGTATGTTGTGAAGATTATAAACGGTGGGAAGATAACCGTGAATCTTTACATAGGTTATATGTGCTTATATAATGGAATAGTGATGGAAGGAGGCTACTACGAAAATGACCGCCAGTATGAGTCATTTATTCACATCCAACTGCAAAAACCAATGAGAGTTAGTCACTTAAATTCCTTATTGCTAGATTGGGTAGACGAATCTTTGGGAAAGTGATGAGGGAGCATGATTCCGGTCATAGTAATTGCAGCTTGGTGAAATGGAATTTGTAGACCATTGAGATTCCACATACAGAAGACTTTTACCAACACTAGACAATGAAGGCTTTAAACACTATGACCGAAAAAAGTAATTGATGGAATATTTAAATTTGAAATTTGAATTCAAAAAAGCGGAGGGAAGGAAGACGTGTGTGAACTGAGAGATTGTTGAGGGAAAAAAAGATTGATTACGTGGCACCGAGCATTGTCTTCCACGTGGACCAATAACTAATCGGTGAGGAGGTTTAGATGGATTTTTTTTTTTGAACAATAGGAGGTTTAGATGGACATATTGATGATTGATAATGATAGGTATTACTAGTGTATAATTAAATAATTCAAATATAAAAATGACAACAATTTGATTTAAATATATTTTTAAAATAAATAATTGAAATTAAATCCATCAACATTCATTATTTATTATATTTAACAAAGAAATTTTTATAAAATTTATATATAAAGCCGCTGAGTATGATCAAATCAAAAAAGTTTACACGAGTTTAAGAGTAAGTTAACATGGTTTTATTAGCTAGAAACGTAAAAATGATAAACTTGTGAGTTTAATCGAGTTTACAACTAGTAAGAGTTTACCACTGACTCGACTCGTTTTTGTAAGCTGGAAACATAAAAACGGTAAACTTAGAGAGTCAACTCGTGAGTTTGTAAACAATGGTCTTACCACACATAAGGGATTCGGATTTGCTCAGAAGCTCCCCTCTCAGTATCCGTGCATCCTTACCGTCCAAAAATTGATCCAACTGTTCAGAGAAAGACACCTCATTTATTTTAAAATACCGCATGCGGTAGAGTTGAAAAATTTAAAAGTACATGAGATGTCTCTTTCTGAACGATTGGATCAATTTTTGGACGACTAGGATTCATGGATACTAAGGGGAGGGATTATGAGCAAATCCAAATCCATCTCGGCGTCTCCCTCTCGACCTTGCGTCCTCGACGGCTCGACCTCTTCAGCTCTTCCAGGCGCCTCTCCTCCTCTCCTCATGGGTGACGTCTCAGTCCGTCGACGGTCACCGCGGGTTTCTATGTTAAGGTAAGTTTTCTTCCTTTTCCTATTCGATTTTCCTCTAGTTTTACCGCGAGTTTCGAATCTCTTGCTCTGTGAGTTTTCTTGGCTTTCTCTGCTTCGATCACGCAACAAAGGACTTCGAAATAAGGGTTTGTTTCTTTCGTAAATTTTGTTTCTGTGGGAGTTTGAAAGAAATTACAAAGTTTGGTAGACAAAATCTGTGTTTTTCGGGAAAAAAAATGTTACTGTCTGTTTGTGTCTTCTCTGCCCTTGCGTATAAATTTTGTTATTGATCATGTCTGCGAGTTTGCTCTGCGTATGAAAAAAAAAAATTGTTTCTCTGATCTAGTTTGGTAGGAAAATTTGTTAATCTACTCCAATTTGTCAATTAGGTTATCTATTTAGGATTAGTGGGGTCACATTTATTGAGTAACTTTTTGGTCTAAAATAAAATTGAGAGAATCCGGGCGAAAGAAAAAGAAGGACTTGAGAGTTCTGATTCTGACTATGAAACCCTCAAAATTAGATCTATCTCAATTAACGCATGCTGAGACTTGCCAAAGCACAAATGTAGAACAAAACTCGCCTGGCATCTATCGGCATCTCATCCCCCAATCTCGGCTCAAAAGACCATATGGATCCATCTCCGTTCTTCATCCCATACCATCTCGCCATATCCTGCTAACTTCCACCGGAGATCCACACATCATATTCTATAAGGTACTCCCCAAATCCTTCTCTCTAAAAATCATTTTGACCTCACTCCCACTCTGCTCTCCCTCTCAAAACTCCCATATGCGTTAGCGGTGCGATTTTTCGAATTTGATTTCTTTAATTTGATCCCATCCTCTTTGCCTTTGCCCTCAAACCAGCACCCTCAAAATCGATCTCCCTTTCTTGGGCGATTCAATCAAACCACCCACGCAGATCTCTCATCGCAACTTTCTAATCGGTACGCCTTGTTCATAGAGCATGGGATTGTAAATATAGCATTAAGAACATGATATCCTCTTTTTCTTGGTTGGGTTTTCAGTTATGTGACACCGGTGGTCTCGAATCGTTTCATTATTAGCTTGTAATTTGAATATTCTGTGTTTTAGTTCTTCATTGCAAAGAGTTTGCAATTGATTTGTAGAGGTTATAGTCAACGGAGATAAATGTTGTTTTTTGCATTTTGCAACGACTTGAATCATCTGGATTTTTAAGAAGGTATAGTTGTTTTTTCTTTTTCGTCGTTTGACGGCTTCCAGAAAGAAGCTATTCAGATGGTGAAACTGAAGCCCCACAAGGGTATTACCTCTCTTGGTTTTCAATGTAAGGATGGGGTCATATTAGCTTCTTGTTCTCCCGTGAGCACTGGAAGTAAGGACTCCTATCTCATCCATTGGTGAAAATTATTTGTTATGTTTTAACTGTTACCTATGCGCAGCATCGAATGTTATGGAAATTGATCGACATATGCTTAGCACCATGATCGGGGAACCTGCAGACAAACTCTTTTGGAAACAGGTAATTGTATGCAATCCTATCATACTTTTATATATTTGTCTGTCTTGCCCTTTGTTTACTGAGTTTGCCATTAACTGCCTGCATCTTAGCATCCGATTATGGTATGATTTGACTTAATTTACCTATTGTTGTCGTTTTTTTTTGGTATAACACTTAATATATTTTTAAATATAATAATGGTGTAAGTAACTTTATTATAGTGCCGTTCATATGAATCAAGAAAGAAACAAAGAATGCTTGTGGACATAGCTGCAGAAATTTTTGCAGGTATGATAGACTTCTACTTTGAAGAAAATTGGGTTGGAGCCTTAATTGCTGGATGGGAGGTACAAGTAAGTTACATGTTCTAGGTGCTAAATAGGCTTTGCCTTGCTAATCTGATTTTCTGACCAGGGAATATCTTTTTTCAAGGTCCTGTTCTTTTCTGCATTGACGAAGAATTTGCATGTGTGAGCTGCTACAGATTTGTTGTTGGATTCGGGTCATCATATGCAGGCAATGCAATGCGGGCCACGTTAGTTCAGCTTTCCTTGTGAATTATGCATTAGTTATAGCTCTAGCATTGAGTTTGTTACCGTTTTCCTTGCAATACTAGGTTCCACTGCGAAATGATAGCTAATGAAGCTGCATCATTTGGCCGATGGGCAATTTGTCAGGCAGCAGTTCAAGATCAGGTTGCAGACAAAGTGTCCACGAGTATTTTATCTTACTCTTCATTTGGTCTTGGTATACAAACTTCCCTAACATTCCCCCTATTCAAAAGCCCCGGCAAAAATATGGGGTGTATACTTGCACACGCATCCGGCTCCAGCTCATATTTCCCTCTCTTCATTCTTATAAACATGTGACTGAAATTAGTAGTCTTTGAAATCAGTAGGGTACACGCGACCTGTTTTTGTTATTCCAGTTTACATAATAATAGTAGTATGGCCCATATTGTAGATTTGCATTTCAAGTTCTGACATATGAATTCAGCCTTACTGACCTATGGCGTCCATATGATTCTAGTTTATTGTGTGGGGCCTCTTGGATGGGAGCTAATGGCCTATGATGATGCTGGGAACCGTGGCCCCTACTACCTTTTCTGTATGAACTCAGTGGATCAAGAAATGACAGAGGGTCAAGAAGCGGCAGAGGAAGACACTAAATGGTCGATTTACCTAGATTTTATTGACGGGGTAGAGAAATAGATCAAACCCTACTTTGGTTTTGCAAGTCATAGCACAGATCTACCGTTATTTCCAGTACTTAATGGATACGCAATACTGACTCCAGTAGTTTTCTTCTATTTTTCATCTATGTTCTCTTGTAGTTTCTTTTATAGGATTTATCATCATGTTTATCCCCAAATAACTGGGATTCAATTTCTCTTCATCTCTTTTTATTTACTGGAGCTCACATTGCAAAATATAAAGTCAAGCCTATACTTTTAACAAATTTTTATTCAAGTTGTGAGGGCTTATTAGATATTTATGGATGTTGTCTAGAATTGACCCTGTAATTAAAAAAATTGAAGGTGGGTGAAAGTTAGGTTCTATGTCACACCGACATGTGTCTAGACATGATTCGACATTCCAACACGTTAATCCTAAAAAAATCTAAATTTTGACACGTTAGGACACTTTTTGATATCAAATATATATTTTAAATAAATAGAGTATAATTCACATTTAATACAAAACATTTAAAAGAGTGTAAATTACTTAAAAGTTAAAATGTTTTTGTCTCCTTCCCGTGAAATTAAATAATCATATTGAAATATCTTTTTGATGTCTTGTCTAGTAGTCTCAAATATAATACAGTACTTTTATTGAAATGTGAGGAGACAATCATGAGGTTGAAAAAGACACAATTCAATATTGTTTTATAGAGTTGTTTTGTAGGAAATGAGTATCCAGCAGCAGTGAAAAGTCAAAACTGCCAGTAAATGTATTAAAAACTGCTGATATAACGTTCTTAGTTACATAGCCCAACGGAAGAAGATTCTCTCCTAATCTTTTTTCTCATTTTTCCTCATCAACTCATTTGGGCCGTTGATTGGGAAGATGAGAGAAAGGTTAAAGTAGAAATGTGATTGATTGGACGGATATGATTTAGCGATGATGAGGAATAATAAAAAAGGATTATGAGAGAAACTCAACCATAGCCTAACCAAAGTCGATTCTTAGCCAAAAGAAGAAGAAGATAGATTTCGTACCTAACAGCGTGTCACAATCAAAGAGGCAACAGCCAAGCACAGACACAGAGGTTCATACCTATCGTCAATTCTTGTGGATCGAAGGTTATCGAAGGCAAACGAAGCTCAGTTCAGATCTAAGGAGAGAAAAGGGAACAAAGGTTCAAATCTGAGGAGAAAAAATGGAATGGCAGCGAAGGGAACGGGACTACACGATCTGAAATCTATCTTTTTTTGTTCAAGATTTGAAATCTATCTCTATCTCTTCTCTACGTTTTCAGGATCTCAGCGTGTCAGAGGCCGACACTCGTCTGACACGCAGAATTCTCCAAAATGAGCGTGTCCGTGCTTCTGAGTAGGGTTGTACATGAACCAGACCAGATTGGGTAGGTCATGAACCCGTGGTCTGGTCCGGAAGGGTGGTCGGGTTGGACATGCCAACCCGAAGCCCAGTGCTACCCAGAAAGAAACCCGGTCTCTTCCGGGTTGGGCAGACTGGGTCAAACTGGATTGGGTTAGTGGTCCATCCGGCCCAGTCCATGTTGCCTTCTTTTATGGAAAACCAATTTTCTTTTTCCAGAACCTTAAATAATTAATCAATTTAGATCACATCACAGGCATAAATTAGCTAAATTATGAAACAATTCTAAATGCAAATCACTCCAGCAAAACAAATGCAAATCACAAATGTAAACACAAATGGAAATCATACATGCAAATAGAATTGCTAATTCAAATTCAACCACCATTTATCTTCATATCTTTTCCCAGGGAAAAAAATGAAAACTTCAGTACAAAGCAAAAGATCTCAAGCCACAAAAGCGCAACAATTGAAAAGGTTACAGTAAATTCCAAAAGATGAAATATCTTGTGAGATAAAAGCAACTGTGAGATACTTTACTATGGGACAGCAAATGTTTTGCAGAAAATTTCTCTGGAAAATGAAGGGAAAACAAGTAAAAGAGAATAAATAATTAATTAGAGCTGTCAAGCCCACTAAGCCCCATGTTTGGCCCCCATATTTTTAGCCCCCATATGATGGGGCCATTTTTGGCCCTAACCCAAAATAAGCCCCACTCTTTGGGGTTAGGTTGGGGCTAGCCCGTGGGCCACCAATCAACCCCGTGATCCCTCTTTTTGTTTTTTTAACAAATATTTCAGGATACTGTAGATATTTAAAGATACTTCCCGACACTGAAGAAATACATCATGATCTTGAAAAATTATTTTAGGATGTTGAAAAATATTTCGAGTCTTGACCGGTACTTAAAAATACTTCAGGATACTGACTAGTACTGAAAATATACTTAATGATCTTGAAAAATTATTTCAGGGTACTGACTGGTACTTAAAAAATAATTCAGGATACTGACTGAGGATACTGACAGGTACTTAAAAAATACTTCAGGATACTAAATGGTACTGAAAATATACTTAATGATCTTGAAAAATTATTTTTGGATGTTGAAAAAATATTTCAGGGTACTGACTAGTACTTAAAAAATACTTCAGGATACTGACTAGTACTTAAAAAATACTTCAGGATACTGAATGGTACTGAAAATATACTTAATGATCTTGAAAAATTATTTTAGGATGTTGAAAAAATATTTCAGGGTACTGACTGGTACTTAAAAAAATACTTCAGGATACTGACTGAGGATACTAACTGGTACTGAAAATATACTTAATGATCTTGAAAAATTATTTTAGGATACTAACAGGTACTTCATAATCTTGAAAAATTATTTTAGAATGTTAAAAAATGTTTGAGTACCTTGACGATACTAGAAAAATACTTGAGATTTGACCGAGGATACGGCGGTACTAAAAAATACTTAATGATCTTGAAAATTATTTCGATCTAAAATAATTTTTCAAGATCATTAAGTATTTTTTTAGTACCGGCTAGTATCCTCAGTCAGCATCCTGAAGTATTTTTTCAAGATACCGATCGGCACTTGAAATATTTTTTCAACATCCTAAAATAATTTTTCAAGATCATGATGTATTTTTTCAGTACCTGGCAGTATCCTGAAGTTGATTATTTAAGTCTAAGTTGATTATTCTAAAATGAATTTTGGCCCGCGGGCTGGCCCTAACCCTTAGGGCTATATAATTTTTTGGCCCGTGCGGGCCTTTTAACATGTGGGCTTTTTTGCCCTAGCCCGCGCGGGCTAGGGCCTAACGGGCCGGGTTGGCCCGTTTTGACAGCTCTACAATTAATAACCTGGATTGAAAGAAATAAGTCAAATAACACACCTTCTAAATGCTAAGCAGAATGAGTGACAGAACATAAAGCCAAAGCAAAATGCTATGCAAACAGAGGATGAACTTGAGGCCAAAAATCAGCAAAACACAAACACACCTTCTAAATGCTAAGCAAAAGGCAACTAATAGAGGAAGAACTTCTAAATGTAGAACACAAAGAATAAGGAGATTGAGTGACAAAACATAAAGCAAAATGCAAAGCGTCGAAGAACATAAAGCAGAATGAGTGACATTCTTTTTCAATAGATGAGTATTCAGATTCATTATATGATAAATCACTTATATTTTTCAATTTATATATTTCTATTTTAAAACTATCTATTTCACTATATATAGCTTCATCAAAATCTAAAGGTTCTAGATTATATTCATAAGCTTGTTCTCATATATTCATTATTATTTTTTTTATTTTTTGGTTCTAGACAATTAGTATATATATGACCAACTTTTCCCCAATTATAACATTTACATTTTATTGGTTTCTTGTCATAACTTATTTTCTTTTTCCCTTTCTTAAAATATTTTCTGGGCTTATATTTGCAATAAAATTTTTCTATAGGATATTTTTAAAAATTATATTTAGTTTTACCTTTCATTCTTCTTTTTATTTTTTCTGGTTTACATCCCCATCTTCGAGGTGTCTCTAATTCTCCAAATTTTAATATCATTTTATTGGTTTTATAATACTTTGTATTTCTCCAGGCTTGTTTACGTTTATGTGATAAATATTCTTTTTGAAAATATTCTCTTCTCCCCATAGTATCGATAAATGGTATTAAATTATTTCTTTATCCAAAAGCTTTATTATAATCTTGTATTATAATTTCTCATATTAGTCTTGACAATTTTCTATAAAATATTTCCATATAAAATCTTTGTAATTCATAAGTTTGTAATCTTGATTCATAATATTTTTTTATATTCATAAATATACTGGTTCAAATATTTAGGATCAAGAGAACATATTTCTATCTGATGCAGATTTCTAGTAGTTTTTTCTATTTTTGTTGTTTCATTTGCTCCTACATTTCTTCCTATAAATTCATTTCATAATAATTGTTTAATAATGCATAGAATTCTTTCTTATTTTGATATGGTTTTGTTATTGTTCTTTTGAATTCATGTGTTCTACTCTTCCACTATTTTTATATATTTTCTATAAAACTTGCTTCTACTAACATACCAGCTATTCTAGTCTCAATATTTCTTCCTATTAATGCTATTAATTGGAATTTGTTCATTCTTCTATTTTTTTTCATTATCTAAATTATAGTATAAATCTAGCCATATTCCTAAATTTAGTATTTGTCTAGTTTTATATTGTTCCATAGGTGTTAGTATATATCCTGATCAATTACTAGATGTTTTAAATATTGTTTCAAATGGTATATCAAGTGATCTTAATTGTTCTTTGTGATATATAATATTTACTTATGCCTCTTCTTATCTAATTATTCCATTAATTATTGTACTTGCCGAAGCATTATTTATATTATATTCTTGACTGTTTATATTTGGAACATTAAAATTTTGTTAATCATTTGTTTCTTATCCTTGTTGTATGTTTTTTTTTTTTTGCTAAAGCAAGGTATCCTCACAGCCGGTAGCCATAAGACTAATCCTCCGCCCCGGGTCAGCGCACAAAGCGGTAAAGGGCTGGCCACGGGATCCTTGTTGTATATTTATTTGTGCTTTTGAATTCCCTATAGTTGTAAATAGGGTTAAGGTGCAAAAATAGACATGTATTTTTGTCAAAAGAGCGTCCAGTAGCAAATACTTTTTTTAGGTGCAAAAGTGACTATGTGGTTACAAAAGTGGAGCAAAATTAGCATTGACCGTTAGTTGACTTTTTCTGAACTGAAAATAATGACGTGGACGATGACGTGGATGTTAATGTTTTATAAATTACAGTTCAGCGCCGGATGCATTTCAAAAATTTCAATTTAGTCCCTCTATAAACTTTTAAAATTTTCATTTAAGTCCCTGGTCAAAACTTGCATTTTGATCAGGGACCTTCTTCTTCTTCTTCCTCAAGAACGAGAGGCCACGCCATGTTCGCCGGCAAGCTTTGGCCAAGATGAAGAACTCAATGAACCAGATGATGAAAAACAAAAACAAAGAACTCAATGAACCAATGAACCAGATACAGAAAGCCTGAACCGCCACCCCCCCCCAAAATCATCTTCCCACGACTTCTTAATCTGTGATAGATCGGGCAAATCCCGTCCCTTGAGGGTTCGGCTATTCCCTGTGCACACCGAGAAGGCCATTTTCCCAGCGATCCTCCGCCCGACAAGCACGTGCGGCGGAACCATCCCTTCGTCCTCTAGGAGAGCCGTAAGCTAGATGATGAACCAGATATACACAAACAAAAACAAAGAACTCAATGAACCAGATGATGAAAAATCAGAGCTAGGAGAGCCTCACCAATTAACCTGCAAATCCTCCATTCCTGCAAGACCTTGGCCCCCATACGTTCCAATCAAGCACCGTCCACTCCGATTTGGAAAGAAGAGCGCAAATCCAACAACCACAACATCATCGCCCTCCGATTTGAACGTCTCTTACTCTGGACCTTCGGTTTGTACAAAGGATTGAAGTTTGATTCAGGAAAGGGGTTAGGGTTAGGGTATTGAAGTTCGTTCGATTTAGGAGCTTTGACGCTGTGTGGTTTGTGGGTCTGTCGCACGACCACTTTGAGCGAGAATCTGAGCGACGGCGAGATGGTAGCTGGGCTGGGAAGGAGATTGACAGCGCCGTGGGGGGGTCGACATCGTGGGGGGGGGGGGGTCGACATCGCGGGGGGGTGGTTCAGGTCACGATGAAGGAAGTGGAAGGGTTGTGTGGATTTTTTTTTAATTTATTCTTTTTTCTTTCACTGCCAACTAGGATAAAAATTTGCTGAGTCAGCATCCATGTTAATGTTTTTGGTCAAACTAACGGTCAATGCTAATTTTGCTCCACTTTCGTAACCACATAGTCACTTTTGTACCTAAAAAAAGTATTTGCTACTGGACGCTCTTTTGACAAAAGTACATGTCTATTTTTGCACCTTAACCCTTGTAAATATGCAAATCTATTCTTATTTCTTCTCAGTTCTCCTTTTCTTCTTGTCCCATAATTTCTTATACTTCATCTTTATTCAATTCTTCTATTTCTTCTAATGCATTCATCATATTTATGGAAGTTTTATTTTGATTTTTTTTTCCTACAGGAGATTTTATTATTCTAAATAAATCATCAGTTTCTAATCCTATACGATAAGCTATTTCTAATATTCGATTATTTTCTTTTTGAGTTACTTCTTTTATTTCTTTTCTTTGGTAAACTATTTGTCCAGTTCTTTCTTAATGTCTTTTAAAATATATTTTTTTGTATTTCTTCAAATATAGTTCATGATTTTTTATTAATAACTTCTTGTCCTTTATGAATCTCTTATGTTATAATTATAGTTTGTCTCATGTTCTCATCTAGAGTGTTTGAGATTTTATTTGTTGTTTTGTTGTTTTGTTTTCTTGTTCCAATATTTTCATCATGTTTATTTGTGGGGGATTTTGAATTGGTTCTATTTTCTGTTCTATCCCTAAGGTTTTCATGATTTGTTTAATATTTCCCTTTATATAAGCTAATTCATTTGTATTATTTCTCATTTATGTCTATATCATATATTTTTTTTATTGGTTTTGCTAATTCCAACAATCTTTCAAGTATATATTTAGGCTGTTCTTTTGCTATAATTAATTTTTGCATAGGATGATAATTTTAGTTAATAAATAATGGCTTTTATGTTTATTTGGGCCTTGGGCCTTTTATTGCATTTTAGCCATTTTTAATAATAAAATTCCAGTTTTGTATTACTTCACTATTTCTACCATAACTCTTGAACCAGACATCGGATTTGCCTCATTTTTGTCTCATATTTCAGATGATTCAGAGAGCTACAATTGTTATGAAGACATCAAGAGCAAATTCGGTCAAGAGGGCGGTCGATTTTGGAGCCAAAGTCAGATGAACAATTCTGGATTTTATTTGGACCCGAATTTTGTAATTTAAGTCCAGTTTTATTTTATTTCTGTTTTGGGCTAAAACCATTAGAGCCCATTTCGTTTTTAGGTCATTTTAAGTAAGGTAGAAGCCACAAACAGAAGGCATTCACGTTTTTAACATTAGAGTGGATCAAAGTAGAAGTTTTCAAATTCTCTCAACTGTTCTTCGTGTTCTTCGCATGTTCTTCGCATTCTTCGTCCGTTCTTTGTTTTTCCCAGCCATGATCGGCTAAACTTCTGTGATTAACCCAACGATGAGGATTCCATGATTCGTCCAAAGAACTTGTGCCTAATCGGTAACTTACTCAATTCTGTTTTCATCTTATTGGATTCGATTTCTGGAAATAGTTTGAATATTAGATTTAATATTCGGTTTGGTTCATCCCAAGGACTGAGTTCGGACTAGGTTACAGTGTTGTTGTGCGATTGCACAGTGAGACGCCACTGTCCGGACAGATTCTAGGCGATCGTCTAGGCGAGGGATTATCCGGATGAATGTAGAGATTTCGGTTCATCCGGAACCAAACGTAAGTTAGTATATTTCGTTCGATGAAGGAAGTTCTGGAATCCGAATGTTGGGTTGATCATTTGTCATTCTGTTTCTGCAAATTTCATTCTGTTTGACTCTGTTATTGCATTTTGTTTATGTTATTTCATTTCGTTTTAATCTGTTAAACCAAACCCCCCATTTTACCATTCTGTTTGACTATTGTTCTCAATCGAACCCGCTGCAAATTCGTTGGGAAACGACCCAGGTTCCCTATTTCTACAAATCAATTTCGAACTTGGTTATTTTGGAAGACACGGCAACAATCTTTCCAAAAATGGCGCCGTTGCCGGGGAATTTGCATCGGTTTGATTAGTAACAGTATTGTAAATAGCTTAGTTTAGGTGGTTCGGGTGGTCAGACAGAAATTTTTCTGACTCTGATCACTCAAACCAGGTCTTATTCACAAGGAATTGGGTGTTTTAAGCAAAAGTATTTCCAAAAGTCTCATTTTCCCCAAATTCCAACGTTTAGACCATTTTTTTCACTGTTTTAAGTTCTGATTTTTTGATTTCTACTAGGGTCATTTTTTTGGGGTATCTCCAACAGCGGCTCGTCGGGCAGCGTAACAACAGCAGATCAGAGTTTCTGATATCCTATAAGAGTAATATCACTTTCATTAGTGATTTGGCATTATAACTGGCATTTTAGGTAAAAATTACCATTTTGCCCCTATACCCCTAATTGGCGGAATTTCGCCAGCACTTCGTTACTTTGGCTCCGATTTTCCAAAATTTTGCCAGAACTTCGACCCAATGATAATTTTCGAAATTCTAGACTAATATAGCCCTATCATGTGATATCCAATCATGCTTGAAAAATTAAAGGCTATACTAGCATTACTACTCTAACTATTGAAAGAACTACGAAAGCTAAAAGCTCGGTACCGAAAAACTTACCCAGAGCTTCGCTACAGATTTTCCCAGAGCTCCTCTCTCTTCTTTCTCTCTCTACATTCGGCTAGGCACTCCAAAATGTGAGAAAAACCAAAGGGAGGGGGTATTTATAGAAAAGGATGTAGGATTTTGGCCGTCGGATCAACTTTGTGAGAATCGATCTGGACCGTCCAAGACAACTTTTTCAAAAAGTCATTTTTCCTTCTCTTCTCTTCTTGGCCGACCTCCTTGGCACAAAAATCAAGGGAAATGGTCAATGGGAGGAGGCCAAGTGTCTCCTTCCAGAAGCTTTCCGGATGAATTTTCCGATCGGTACCGATTCGCGTAATATCGGAAAAATCTCAAAATTGGATTATACAATTCCAAGACAATTCATTCCTCATTAGAAATGTCTAGTCTAACTATCTTTTAACTCTGTCTAGGCCTTCTCCGGCCTGACGGAAGTTTTACGGAAAAACGTGTCGGTTACGAAACGAAATTCCGGAAGCTACCGCCTATGGACAAGAATGCACTGATTCCAAATATGTCCAGGAAAACTCTCAATTCTTCCCCAGATGCCGCATCATGACTTTTAAATCCTTAACTTTCAACTTGGCTATCCGGCTTTTCTCAGAATTTCCCTATTTCGTCTTATTAGGAAAATGCTCACCAGGCCGAATTAACTTCGGAAAAGTCTAACGGAAGATAAAAATCCACTGATCAATATTTTACCTTAACTTTGGAAATCTCATTCCTAGTTCTCTAGATAGGATCCGTTTCCTATTTATTCCATTAATATTCACCATATTTAATTATATTATATAATAATACAACTTTTTAAAAAATATCATGATATTATTTATTTGATCTTATCTTCAATTTTTTCTTTCTTTCTTGGGCAATTTCGGCTGGCCCTAATTATTATTTAATAAATATTTATTTTTTTATTTAATTAATTATCTAATTATTTACTTATTTAAATTCTCTCAAAAATTTCACAAAAATCCCTAATTGGCTCATTCTTGTATTTAGGCTTAAAAATACCTAAAATCATCCATTTTTCTCAAAAATTTCCAATTAATTAGAAAATATATTTTTACTAATTTTAAGCCAAAAACCACTAATTTTAGGGTTTTATATAATTATTCATGAATTTCCTTTGCTTATGCTTAAGTAATTAGCCAATAAATACCTAATTACTTCCTCATCAATAATTGATAATTTTCTTAGTTAGAATTCCTCATTACCTCTTAACTTTTATCTCGACATTTTCGTTTCCATGTCTTCTGCATTATTTTAGGATTTACAAGGGTATTTTAGTCATTTCACTACTTTTTGAGCATTCTTATTCAATTTCTCCAAGTTCATAATTTATTAAATTACCATAACTAGAGATAATATACTCCCATAATTCACTTGGTCATTTTACTGCCTTTTAGGTTTTTTCATAATTTTTCTAAGTTATTTATGTCCCTTAGGGGCATTTTCGTCATTTTGGCACTTTAGCTCTTAAATTCTCTAATTCAACTTAGAAAAATAGCCTATATTTACACAAGTCTTAAGGTCAAAACTTCACTTATCAGAAATATCCAATTTATTTATAATTTTCCAGATAATAAATATCCGGGTAGTACACCTGGGGTCCGATTGCAATGAACCTCAGCTCTTCACATAGCTTCAGGGTCGGGAGGACTGAGGACTGAGGAGAAGAGTAAGCAGCACGCTTAGGAATCCAACTGAAGATCTCTTATGTTGCCACGGCGTGAAGATCACTAGGGAGACACTTTCCGTGATTGTATATTACTTTTGAAACACTCTTGTACCGCTGTTTAACCAGCAAGACATGCTACCGTGGGTACTTTAAATATATATATCAATTACTCTTATGCTCCGGTGCTCTACTCTGATCAAAAATTTTATTATACTGCTTTTGAAATGAGATGTTACACTTATGGTATCAGAGCAGTTGTCCTGGCATAGATCTGACTATGTTATTCCAAACCTTTTGGTGCCGAAGGCAGGGCTAGTCTATGTGGGTAAGCCAATTAGTCGCCGTGAACTCGGTGAGGCCCCCATGATAGACACCTACCTGGCCAATTGGTTTGAGTAACGGAGTTAGGCTCTACGCCTTTTTAAAATAGCATGTTTTGAAAATGAGTACTGATATAGCCCTAAGTCGGTGTACCACCTTACTTCGGTATACCAGTCTACACCGGTATACCATCCTGAACCAGTGTACCACCCTCTGTTGGTGCATCACTCTAAACCAGAGCCGGAGTATCCATCATCTGTACTTATATTGATATCAGTCTCTGATAACCCTGATATCAGCCCCTGATAATCCTGATAACCTTGATATCAGTCTCTGATAACCCTGATAATCTCCAATTTGTACTGGACTGTAATTCCATCCTAACCCAGAGCTTATATGTGAAGGGTGTTTCGGTAAAATTTATATGATTAAAAAATAAACAAAATTACAGAAACACCCTTCATTAATCCAAAACGACGTAGTTTTGGGGTCACTGGAGATAACTCTATCTCCAGTGACTGGAGAAATCCTTTACCCTTCTTTATTTATATTTATATATATATATATATAACCACATAATCTCAACTAACAACAAAGATCATGTTTCCTTTTTCTTTTCTTTTTTCTTTACATATATAGTACTAATATATATTTAATACTCATAAATATCTATATAGTACAGAGTTTTCTTGTTACTACCTCAGGTGCTGTGACATATGTATATAAGGAAACTAAAATCCTTTCTTATTAAATCAGGTGGGAAAAAAAACTGATATACATAGATAAACAGCAAAGTTTTTCTCTTTATATATATATATATATATATATATATATATAAAAATTAGTAAGTATATATATATATAGATCATGTTTTCGGCTTGGGTGTGCAGTAATATACATATGCAGCGTTTCATGCAAATTTATATCAACATATTTTGGGTTTTCGACTCATACGCATATAAAAACAGCAAGCAAAAACTCTTTTAGCAACCACCTTATACATATATATATATTCAACACACAAACAAGCTTTTTGGATCCAAAACCCACATATATTATATATATACACACCATTGACAGCAGGTTTTCTTTTAAATCTCCATGATAGTCCTATATATATGGGTCAACTTCATTGTTCACGACACTAATAGGTATTATAAATATAATCAGTGGCGGACCCAGGAAATTATGGAAGGGGGCACAATTGGTGGGGGATTCGGGGGAGCTCCCCCAAATTTTTTTTAAGGAAAGTTTTAAATGCATTAAAAAACAAAAGAATATAAACAAGAAAAAAATATTTATGAAATCAAGTGAATATTGATGATGTAATAAAAGAGGAAATTATTTTACAAACTTTTCATTTAGAAAAGCAATGCTAAATACTGTTAGAAATGCAGCTATATAAATTACAATGAAGGGTGAACACTCAATAAGTTCAAGTACATATATTTTAATAAAAAAGTATATTATATTATAATAAAAATAATTACAATGTCATCCTTCTAGGCCTTATGTTTTGGAATTCTATCATAATTGTCTTATTATCAATGCTATCAAATACATATTTTTCAATATAAGGTACTAAACAATCATTCAACCATTCATCCCCATCTGATTACGAAGTGCAATATTAATATATTAAGGGTGGACAATCATTCAAACATGTATTAATTCAAGGAAAGTAGATATATAATGCTAATGCACATAAAAATCTGAAACCATTATATTCAAGTTATTAATTCTAATTCCATTAACTTGAATTTTTTTTTTTAGAAAAATCCCAAATTTTTGCGACAATGAACCTAGGTTCACCTCTGAATATAATCCAAGTTTTCCTGTATCTTCCCTAAAGTTGTAACGCACATGACAGCAAGCTTCTATGTTTTAAAACAAAGCAGTAAGTTTCCTTTTCTTGGGTATATGCTACGTTAACACCTATATATAAGTAACGTCCAGCGGTGTGTGTGTGTGTCTACAGTAGAAAGTTTCAGTTTTCAGATCTTGCATTGGTAAATGATGAAAACCAAAGGAAAGGAAGCTTAATAACTTACCTTCAGTCTCTGGCTTGTGCACGTTCTCAGTCTCGCTCACGGCTTTCTGCTTCTTATCGCCGACTCACCTCTGTTCTTGGCTACCCAAAACAGAGAAAAAGAAACTATAGGATACTATCTCTCTCTCTCTTCTTCGTCTCACTCACTCACACACAGCTCGGTTTCACTCTTTCTCTTGACTCACCAATGCTCCTAGCTTCAGCTTTGGTTCTCGTTGAGGCGATGAGAATGAGTGGGAGCCAAGGAGCAAAGTTTAAATAATCAAAATAAGGGTCCAGTCCGAGAAAAGAATGACGGACCAGAGGAGAAAACGAACAGCCCCAACGGCGTTGTGAGTCTCGAGGCGTCTGGGAGAGCATGGGGGACCTTCCGTGAACAGTGGTTTACTTTAAATGCCTGAAGCAGATGATTTGCATGCTAATCTCCCTGCAACTCATGATCTTCGCTGATATCATTTTCCTCTGTCTCTGACTAACGTGTTCGGCTAAATGGACATTGGAGGTGTGGTTATATATATATATATATATATATATATATATTAGTTTGATGTTCCTATGTTTTTGGCTGCTTCTGTAGTTAAATGGGCTAGTGTGTTTTAATGGATTGGGTGTGATGTTTAGGTTGGGCTTATGGGAGAATGATTAATAAAGGGATATGGGTATAAATACCTCAGTCACGTGTTTCATCTGGCAGGAATTAAAGGAATGGACTAAAGTGATCTAAATGGGTTGGAGAAAAGGAGATAATGGATGATTATTAATCCTTAATTTTATATATGGGTTTTCTTTTCTAATTAAATTTCTTTTGGCCTTAAAATATTATTTCAAAAATATTTATGCCAAAAATCATTCCCTAATTAGTTGTCCTTAATTTATGGGAAAATATGCCTTTAATTCCTTATATTATTTTCCAATATTTTCAGGAATAATTTATTCCTTATTTGAATTATTCTTCTCCCAAAATAAATTAGGGAAAAATAACCCTAATTTCCAATAATTATTCTCATAATTATTTTAAACCAAATTTTCAACATAAATTTCCATACAGTATTTCAAAATCCAAAATTTGGGATGTTACACTTATGAGAAAAGATCTTTTCACTTTGAGACATATAAACAAAAGGAAACAATCAAGTCTTAGGTATCTACTATCTTAGGTACTTTTTGGTTAGTGTGAATCATTTTTGGCACATGTGATCCTTTTGAAACCCATTTATAGGTTCCCATGATCCTTTCTTTCCCTTGATAGCAAGAAGTAGTATAATGACCTTTTCTATTACATATATTACGGTAAGCAAATGGATTAGACACATGAACCAAATGTTGGAAATAATTGAGCTAGGATTTACCACATTTCTTCTTATCTAGACTTGGATCATATCCAATTCCCAACTTGTCATTTGTGCATCTTTGATCTTCCAAGATTACTTTGAGCATTTCACTTCCCTTAGTGAATTTATCTAGTGTTTGGGTAAGATTCAAGTTCTTTTTCTCAAGCTCTTGACACAATTGGCAAGAATCATCTGACTTCATCTTGACCTATAGATGTTTCACTTTCTTTTTAGAGCTTACCAACTTCTGAACTACCTAGATGAACTCAGAATGTGAAGCATTATATCCAGATGTAATTCATCATAAGTGGGTTCAAAAATCGCTACCTCCTCTATCTGTAACTCTTCTTCTTGAGCCACTACAAAAATATGGGATATTTCTTCTTCTTCACTTTCTTCATCCAATGAGCTATCTCCATATATTGAAGAGACATTTGCTTTCTTCTTCCTAAACTTATTCTTTTTATCTTTGTTCTTCAGGTAGATAGGACATTTAGATTTGATATGTCCAAGCTTGTTGCATTCAGAGCAAATGATTGGTTCTTTGGCTTCTTTTTGAGTATTTGGTCCTCCCTTTTGGAACTTCCTTACTGCTTGTTCCTTCCAATAGAACTTTTTGAATCTTTTCACAATTATGCAAATTTCTTCATCTTCTACTTCTTCTTCATCTGATGTTTTTTCTTTAACCATATTGAGAGCTAGACCCCTCGCATATGCACTGAAGAACAATCTTGGGGAAGCCACAGGGGTATTAAGGGTTGCTAAAAGAGTTTGAGAACATTTTTCTGAACCTCAACCTTACCACCACTGCGCCAGGGTTATAATCACGTTGTGATCTTGTCTAAGGGAGCAGACCCATTAATCTATGCCCTTATCGTCATCCTTCTATACAAAATGATGAAATTAAGAGACATACAAGTGAAGGGATTATTGGAGACAGGGGTGATTCATAAGAGTTCTTCTCCTTTTGCCTCTCCTATAGTCTGGGTTAAGAAAAAGGATGGCACGTGGTGAATGTGCATTGACTACAGGGAGCTCAATAAAATCACAATTAAAAATAAGTACCTAACTCCATTAGTAGAGGAATTGTTGGATGAATTAAGAGGGGCTCATTGATTTACCAAATTGGATCTCAAGGATAATTATCATCAGATACGGATGGAACCATGTGACTCATGCAAGAGAGATTTAAAGATCCATTCTGGACATAATGAATGGTTGGTGTAGAACCGGCTGAACCTAAGAGGGGGTGAATTGGGTGAAGATTAAAAACTTGAAACTTTGAAAATATTTTTGCATTTTCTAAATCAACAGTTTGATATTCAAATAAACATATACTGGAAATATAAGAGAGAAGGGAAGAGAATATGCAAAATGTGATTTATACTTGTTCGGCCTAATCCTTGACCTACGTCCAGTCCCCAAGCTCCACTTGAGATTTTCAATCTACTATCCTCTTGTTTAATCCGGGCACAAGAGAAGCCTTTACAATCCGATTACACGCTCTGTACTCGAAGTAATCCTCTCACTAGAATTCACTCCCCCTTACAAGCTGTAATCTATACACTCACTTGATTACACACTTCAGACTCAAAGTAATCATCTCACTAGGATTCACTCTCCCTTATAAGCTATAATCGATAAAATGAGTTTCCCACTCAAGATCACACAATCTTGAGTAACTCTCGGATAGAATGTTTACAGATAAATCTTCTCTATCAGAAGTGTATGAATAAACACTGAAGTATATAATCGTTTGTCTCACTCTCTACGGTAAACTATGTAAGCATTGAGAACAGAGAGTAAGTGAATATCAGAGTATTGGCATTTTGAAGATGTAAGCTCATGTCTCTGTGTTCGCATGTCCACCTTCTTCTGTCGCTCTTCCTCTATTTATAGACCATTAGTATTGATGTTGTTGGAAGCATTTGTCCGTTGCGTTTTGGCCGTTGTGAATAGTAGCCGTTGAGTCACTTCGAAAATGTCCGTTAGAGTTGAAGCGTGAAGTGTCTGTATAATCGCCGTCATTATATTCTTTAATTCCTTTGTTCGGTGATTATTACCATTGGAGAAGCAAGTAGAAAGAATGAAATAATCTTGCCCAAAACGTCTTTCGGATGTTCGAGCTATGACAGTTGGTTTAGTGCCTCGAAGTGGCAATTGCATTAAATGCTCTAACACACAAATTGCTTTATGTAAATTCATTGTTAATCCATGATAAAATCATCTGAAACTCATTAGCAAACTGGTTAAAAGCAATTAGAAATAGTAATGAGTAATGATATGTAGAAATGAATGCACAGTAGATGATTCTGGATTCACGAAGACGGTGATTTTGAAAAACAGGGAATGATCATGCTCGAGCATGACTAATAGTATGCTCGGGCAACCAAGGTGCAAATACGTTATAAGTGGAGATCATCATTTTATACTTGGGCAACAGGGAGCTACTGCTCAAGCACTTGAATTTACTTGCTCGAGCATGGTTTAAAAACAATGCTTAAAAAGACTTCAATCAACGCTGATGCTTGAGCATGCTAGATGTTGTGCTCGGGCAACGCTGAGACAGAGAGCAATTTGAGTTTAGATGCATGCTTGCTCGAGCAACTTTTCATTCCTGCTCAAGCATGCTGCTCGGGCAAGATACCATCTTGGTCGAGCACAAGGAAAAATAAAGACAATGACTTAGAGACTTACGATACTGCTCGAGCAGCACTTACTCTTTGCTCGGGCATGGTTCTTGTTTGGCATTTGTTTTTCGATGATGCTCGAGCACACTAGTCACTCTTCTCGAGTAGGCTGCCTTCGAGTGTCAGGCTGCTGCCTACCATGACCTTGTGTAAATATCAAACTTCATTGACTTTCAAAATGTAATAGCATAGGCAATACAAGAGTCAATTTTCAGTGAGCATAACGTCTTCAATATAGCTCTAAATTTGGAAAATCATCCCATTCTCAGAAAGCTATTTAAGTCTTCTTTCCAATGCAAGAAGAATAAGCTCCAAACTCATTGTATTTCTTCCATTATCATCAGATGAACGGAGGTTGTTCTTGACCAGCGTTTTTTGCAACATTCTGAACTGACCGTCAACTTCAAAACATCATATATCCTTCAATTGATATTTTTTCTGTGATTTTTATATTTTTGGAAAGGTATGTGAGTCTAGTTTCATATGCCACTGATTTCAGCTCAATCGGATCTGTCGTTTGTGAGATATGCTCAAAATACCGAAGCTGGTTCTGGATTGTGACGTTGATTTTTGTTGCAACTTACAAAAATCATAGGTATCTCATATGAACTCTTTTTGGCTTGAAATGTACATCAAAATGACGCATTGTAAGTCTAGTTTCATAAAAAATTGGTTTCACCTCAATCGGACTTCTGGTTTGAGAGATATCATCGAATTACCAGAGGTCGCCTGAAACAAAGCTGAACAGAGTAGCTGAAAATCGTTGTTGCTCGAGCATGGAATTTCCTCTGCTCGAGCACCATGCTCGAGCATGGCATTTTTATGCTTGAGCATGAGCGGATTTTTGCAAGAATAGGAGCTGGAAGTGTTCCGTGCTCGAGCATGACTTCAGGAATGCAATTGTAGCTTATTTTAACCCCGAATTGAGTCATTTCAACTTCCACTTGATCATGGAGACTTCTAGAATCAATCTTGGATCTTGTATACTGATATTCTCATTCCATTCATCAAGTTCTTCCATCTTCCACCTCCCATATTGATCATTCTTCATCATTTAATATGACTCGTCATTCTCTACAAGTTCTACCTTCTTCAATATTTCCTTTTCTTCTTGAACTTAACATTTTCTCCAATTTCTTCTTTCTGAAATTTCTTATCTCCTTCTTGTTCTATAATTCAACTTGGACTAATCCTCTTCAATATTTCCTCTTCTTCTTGAACTTAACATTTTCTCCAATTTCTTCTTTCTGAAATCTATTATCTCCTTCTTGTTCTATAATTCAACTTTTGGACTAATCTAAATTAATTATAGTAGTTAGTCAACGTAGGAGATAAATATATTATACAAACTTTTTACTCTTAAGAATGACATCTATATAAGACATCATCAAAACTAGTCATATCCAACAATTGGTAATACCCTTTGGACTTACAAATGCCTAGCCACATTTCAAGGTGCTATGAATGACATTTTTAGGGAGCATTTGAGGAGGTTTGTGCTTGTTTTCTTTGATGACATTTTAGTCTATAGTCCAAGCATGTTTCTGCATATGCAGCATCTAAGAACAGTCCTAGAAATATTGAGGAAGCACTACTATTTTGTGAAAAAGAGAAAATGTACCTTTGTTGCAACTAAAGTAGAATATTTGGAACATATTATTCAAGATGAAGTTGTCTCTACTTACCCACAGAAGATTAAATCAGTTCTAGAATGGCCTAAACCATCCACAATTGTAAATGGAGCAAATCACCAAGAGGGGGTGAATTGGAGATTTTAAAACTTTTTCGGATGCTTGTTTTATAGAACTAAAACATAGCAGAACAGAGGAGAATAAGAAGAAGCTTGACACAAGAATATTTATACTGGTTTGGTCCAAATCCTTGACCTACGTCCAGTCCCTAGACACTCTGGGATTTTCACTAACTCACAATATCAATTACACACTCTGCACTCGAAAGTTATCCGCTCTAGGATACACTACCCCTTACAAGTTGTAATATGATATTCTCAATCTCCAAGTCCCATTGACTTGAGATTCTTACAATAAATGATTTCAATAAATGAAACTTTCTCTAAGAGTGGATAATGATAAACACTGAGGTGCAAATGTATCAAAAGATACTTTACAGTAGAAAACTGAAAGAGTAGTTGGAAACTTGAATGATTTTCGTTTTCTGCGAATTGGTTGCTGAGAAGACTTGAATGCAGCTCTTTATATATGAAGAGAGCATTAAATGACCGTTGGATTCTTCAATGTAACCGTTGGAGACATTGATGAGGTGATTAATTTGAAACTTGGTCCAGTCTCTCTCTTGATTAATGTTAATCTAATTGCACAAAGATTTATAGTTGACTTCCCTTGAAATTAATCCGTTGGAAGAGCAGCTTCTAGTTAGGGAAAGAGAACGTTAATCCCTTTGCAACTGTAGAGAATGATTGTCCAAAAGAGTGCAAACTTTCTATACATTGCATTTAGTGTGTTGACGTCACTTTTTGCTTTAAGCTAAATCTCCGTTTAATGCTCTTTAAAGCATCTGAAACTCACTAACAAATTGATTAAACTTAGTTAAGAATAGTAATGAGTGATAACAAGAAGTATCTAGATCAAACATAAAGATTTCACAAAATCGAGCAGTTTGATTTTCAAACTCTACGACACAAACTCGAGTTTGTTCATCCAAGCTGGAGTTTTTAATTTCTTTCAGAAGCCTAAACTCGAGTTTATTAAACAAAACTCGAGTTTCCTTCATCCAGAGAAGGATGTCACGATTTGGTCTTTGGAACAGGTTTTGAGACAGGGGCAAAACTCGAGTCATTAAGTGACAAACTCGAGTTTTGGACTTTTATGATGAAAAACAAGTTTAAGTCCAAAAGCTCAAAACTGGAGTTTGCAAATGCAAACTAAAGTTTTCAAAAGGTTCAAATAGAGCAAAGCTCTCTCCTTGGAACAAACTCGAGTTTCCACATATTTTAGGAAAAATGAAAAACTCTCTGTATGGTCTAAACTTGAGTTTGCAAATGAAAAATGGAGTTTTCAAATCTTTAGAAATATAAAGTTATTCTCTGTAAGTTACAAACTCGAGTTTCCAAACTAAACTCGATTTCCTCATAATAGAGAAAACTTTGAAAAACATTCTACCAGATGCAAACTGGAGTTTTAAAACAAAATTGGAGTTTTCACAAGTTCTGAGTGGAGCATAGTTCTCTGTATGTGGTAAACTCGAGTTTCCAAACACAAACTCGAGTTTCCAACAAAACTTGGAAACTTAGAGAACTCTCTGTCTAGCACAAACTGGAGTTTCCAAATGGAAACTGGAGTTTTGCTAAGTTCAAAATGTTGATAGCTCTCTGTCTTGTCAAAACTTGAGTTCATTAAAACTAAACTCGAGTTTGCTTTGTCTTGAAAAACTTAGGAGCTTTCTGTATGGTCTAAACTCGAGTTTGTCTAAGTTTGCAAAAACTTGAGCTACTCTCTGTCAAGTCCAAACTCGAGTTTTCAAACCAAAACTCGAGTTTGTCTTTGACAGTAAGTTTTTCAACTTAACAAAGACAAACTTCAACTTGAGTTTACAATTGTCAGTTATCATCAAAACACATAGAGAACTAACAACAATAAAGCAGCTACATTCTTTTCTAGGGTTAGCTGGGTATTATAGGATATTCATCCAAGGGTATGGGGTCTTGGCATTACCCTTGACAAATTTATTAAAGAAGGATCAATTTAAATGGTCCCTTGAAGCTGCAATCGCTTTTTAGAAGCTGAAAGAGACCTTTAGTTCAGCTCCAATGCTTGCACTTCTAAACTTTTCGAAACCATTTGTGGTGAAGACAGACGCGTGTACTACAGGCATAGGCAAGTATTGATACAAGGAGGCCAACCATTGGCATTTTTCAGCAAAGGATTGGCCCTAAGACACTGTAGTTTGTCCATATATGAAAATAAATTATTAGTTATGGCGCAAGCTATTGAGAATTGGCATCTATACTTGGAGGGAAGGCATTTTGTTATCATAACAGATCAACAAAGCTTGAAATATTTATTGGATCAAAAGTTAAAAACTTCTTTTCAAATGTATTGGGTCTCTAAACTCATGGGGTACGATTATGAAATCCAATACAAGAAGGGTATTAACATTAATGTTGTCGATGCTCTCTCTCGAATGGATAAAATGCAAGTTTTTCATATCTCCTTATCCACTTGTTCTGAGGATTTGCTAATGGAAATTAAGAGTAGTTGGAAATAGGATTCAAAAATGCTAGAATTAGTGGACAACCTCTAACAGAATAATGGGGTTGCTGGAAAAATCGATTGGGATTAGGACTTGTTGTGAAGAGGAAGTTGCCTAGTGGTGGGAAATAAGTCCAAGGTTCGGCATAAAATTTTTGAATGGCTTCATGCTTCTTCTCAAGGGGTCACTCAGGAATACATGACATCTATTAGTGTGTTAAGTCCCTATTATGGTGGAAACATTTGTTTGAGGAAGTAAAAGAGTTTATCAAGCACTGTGATGTGTATGCTAGGTGCAAGTATTAGACAGTAGCTTACTCAGGGCTGTTGCAACCTTTGCCACTTCTTAGCAAGGTTTGGGAGAGTGTAACTATGGATTTTATTGAAGGCCTTCCAAAATCAAATGGGAAGGACACGATTTGTGTGATAGTGGATTGGCTGAGTAAGTATGGCCATTTTATTAGCCTGTCACATCTCTTTTCAGCATCCACTCTAGCACAACAATTTTTGGACTACATCTATCAATTACATAGGCCACCAATGGAAATTATATCATATAGTGACCCCATCTTTATTAGTAATTTTTGGAAAAAGTTCCTAAAGGTACTAAGAGTGGATTAGAAGTTAACTTCCTCTTATCATCCTCAAATCGATGGGCAATCTAAAGTTCTTAATAGGTGTTTAGAAACCTATTTATGCTGCATGTGTTGGGAACTTCCTGAAGAATGATGTAAGTGGTTGCCTTTGGCTGAATGGTGGTATAATAAATCCACAAGGGTTACGCCTCATTAATTGTTCTATGGGAAACATCCTGCTATGTATGTTCCTTATCTACCACGTTCAGCAGTGGTAAAGGCTGTAGATCGATCCTTTGGGCATAGGAGGAAGCATTGTTATGGCTAAGCACCATTTATCCTATGCTATTAATATGATGAAGCAACGGGCATATTCCCATCCCATAGGATAGATAGGGAATTTTAGGAAGGACAAAGGGTTTTCCTAAAGCTTCAACCTTATAGACGGGTTTCAGCGACTTCTTGGAGCAACCAGAAATTGGCTCCTATGTTTTTGGGCCTTACAGAATTAAGCAACAAGTTAGTCTTATTGCTTACAAACTATAATTTCCTACTAAAATGTGTATTCATGATACTTTTCATATATTCTTGCTGAAGTTGTACGTGTCCTGATCCATCTATAAGGGCTAGGCATCCACCTGATAATTGGCCAGAACCTCCTACTCTTAAAGAGCTAGATTGCAGAAGAGGGTTGGTAGAAGGAAGGGTTGAATTGGTACTGAAGTTTTGGTGAAGTAGAAGCAATTGCCAGAGGAGGCCGAGTCTTCGTGGGTTCGGCTGTATCATTTTCAGCAACAATTTCCTTCTTTTGTGGTTGCTAACCCTTGAGGACAAGGGTTCCTAAGGGGGGAGTATTGATATGTAGTCTGTAAATATATTAGTAATTAGGTCATTAGGGTTAGTAATTATCTAATTAGGGTAAATCTTTGGGGGAAAAGTGATGGCACACAATCAATTCCATGAGGCCACATTTAGGGGATTAGTTAGTTAGTTAGAAATTAGTTACTAGCCGTTAATGGTTAGTAACCATTTGGGGGGATTGCCTAAAGTGTCTAAGTGCTGCATCCTATATATGTATATATATAGGAGACTTAGACTAACGTTTGTTGTTGATGAATAAGAGTTTCTGAGTTCAGATTTTCTCTCTGCCTGCTCTGTTTCTTTCTCTCTTCTTCCTTTTCTTCCCAAAACCTCTAATTTCTCTACAATCTACCTATAATAAAGCTTTGATACCTTTTACTACATCGAAAATTATGCTTTTGGAAATGTAGACTAGTAGCTGGGATCATTTGGGTAATTAATTGGTCATTTAAATAAGTTCCTCTTGGTTCTTGTAAATATATTTTATGGGTATGTCATATATCCCCCACCTTGAAATCTCAAGGTACGTAGAACTGCAACTTCTGGAGTGATAAGTTTTAACTCAACTTCTATAAATTTTTGGTATTTATTTTCATAAATTTTTCTTCAAGCTTATGCTTACAGACTCTTAACTTCTTTCTTTGAAAGTGTTCTACTTTGGGCATTTGCTTTTGATGTCCAATACTTAATTTTCTTAACTTTAAAACAAAAGTTTATTTAAAATATTAGCTATCATATAGTTTGATAGAATATTAGTTTATCTTATTCCTTTTCTCTTTCTAATATTGTCCTGTTGTGCTCTCAACTTACTTAAATGTCCTAAAATGTGGTTATGAAGTCATGTCCAGTATATGTACAGCTTTTGAAATTTCAAATTTGTATGTTCTTACTGCTTCAGCAGTTTTCTTTTAGCATAGCTAAGCTTAGCAGTTAATAAATTCACAGTTCTTTGGTGTTTGTTTGATGGATAAGGACTTTTTCATCATACCATCTTTTTTTCCATTATGTTATAAAGAAACAAAATATGTCTAATATGTGCATGTCTTTTTAGAGGGAAAAGCACCAAAGTAGCAACTTTTAACAAAAAATATACCTAAACGAAGCACTTTGGATAAAATTTTCCAAAATAAGGCAGTCAAAGGCGTCAGTTGACTGACGCCTCTGACGGCGTCAGAATACTCACGCCTTTGACAGGTGGCGTCGGTCAGAGGACGCCACCTGAGCATAAGGCGTCAGTCAACTGACGCCTAAAGAGGCGTCCGTTGACTGACGCCTTCAGAGGCGTCCTCTGACTGACGCCTCTTTAGGCGTCAGGTCCCTGACGCCGTGGCCCCACCCCCTGCGCCCCCCCATTCCCCAGCCCGTGTGGACCCCCCCCAATTCACCATCCGTGAACCCCCCCAATTCTCTACCCGTGACCCCTCCTCTATTTAGGTGATTGCTGCCCCCTTCCCCCTCTCACACCATTCACTCATTCTCCCTCATTCTATTCTCCTTGCTTCATCTATCTCGCAATTCCCTTCGTCCTCCATCTCCCTCATTCAGTTTCTTCATTTTTGTTTTTGCAAAAAATGAATCAAATTCGATCATTTGTATATTATAATGGTTCTAAAAATATTGTTGCAAACGGATTGAGCTTTGGTGGTGAAAGAAAAGCAATGTATATTATGCGAGGCATGTCTCATTGAAGATTTAATTCAAAAGATCCGTCAAAAGTTAAAGTGGAACAAAATCGGGTAATATCTTCATGACGGGTAGAGTTCCGTGTGGAAACCGAAAATATGCGGGTTTTGAGATATCTGATGATGAGGATGTGGATGTTTTTGTGCAAACATTCGAGGAAAACCCTACGTCCCAATTTGTTGAGTTGTATGTGGATATTGAGACGTCAGAGGAGGCTGTAGCAACACCGACTCAATCAACCATTGTGCATGGTGAAGAAATTGGCTATATGGTAGATGAAGAACCTGACAATGAGGAAGAGGATGAAGACACTTTATTGGCTAATGACCATGATCACAATGATAGTGATACAGATGACGAATATCATGATAATCCCATGCCACAACAAACTGGTATGTTATCTAAGTTAGTTACGTAGTTTTTTTATTATTTAAATTATTTTGTTAATTTCCTTGTTTTCACATAAATTGTATTATGTGTGAATATCTGAGATGTTACACCGTTTTGGAATGACATTCCCCATTATGAGGCTGTTGATGAAGATTACACGCATGAGGATATACTAGCTATGGAAGGCTTGAGCCAGGGTTCGTGGGCAAAAGGAGATGGATTATATTCGAAACAAGAGTTCGGGTCCAAGAATGATGTGCAAGCCGCAATAAAACATTATTGCCTGAAGGAACATCATGAAGCTCAAGTGGTTGAGAGTACTACAACCAAGTTCTCAATGAAATGTCGAATCACGAACAAGGTTGCGATTGGAGAGTAAGAGCAATTAAACCGAAGAATAGCTACAGTTGGGTGGTAACTAAATGGGTTGGAAACCATAGTTGTGTGAGCACAATTCTCTCACAAGATCACAAACAACTTGATTCTAAAATTATTTCCGAGGCCATAATAGGTACGACGCATAATACCATTTGATATTTTGTGAATTTATTTGTGTATTAGTGAACATAAGTAACATTCCTCACATTTATACGGTAAGTATAAGGGGACATTATTGATTGCCACCGCCCAAGATGCAAATAATGAGATCCTGCCGATTGCGTTTGCAATTGTTGAAGGCGAAACTAAGGAAGCATGGGAGTATTTTTTGTCTTCCATATGACTATATGTGACAAATAGGGTTGGTCTATGTCTTATTTCTGATCTTCACAAAAGCATAATATCAGTTGTCCGCAATGAGGCCATTGGTTGGCAGCCCCCTAATGCGTACCATGTGTTTTGCATTCGTCATATTGCGAGCAATTTTAATACCCGCTTCAAGGACCAGGGGTTGAAGAAAACTTTAGCGAAATTAGGTAATATACTTGAACTGATGTACCAATTTTAATACCCGCTTCACTTTGATGCTTTGTATGCCGAGTTCTGCAGTTACAGTCGTGAAGTGGCTGCATGGATTGAAAGAATTCCAAAAGAGAAATGGTGTCGGAGTTATGATGAGGATGGACGAAGATACGGTCATATGACAACCAACTTGTCCGAATCAATCAATAAGGTTTTCAGGGGAGCGAGGAACATGCCCATAACTGCGTTGGTCAAATGCACGTATAGTCGACTTGTTCGTTACTGGTTCAATAGAGGGACCAAAGCACAAAAAGATGCAAAGACCGGAATGCATTTTTCGAGTGTCATTGGAGAAGCCATGAGAAAGAATGGAGAGCGAGCCTCATCAATGCGTGTTCGGGAGTTCAATGTGGCGCGTACCACATTTGAAGTTGATGACCAGGGCGATACATACTCGGTGAACTTGGGCGAGAGGAAATGCCAGTGTGGCGGTTTCGAGCCTTCAAATTCCCATCTTTGTCATGTAATTGCTGCATGTTCGGCGGTATCCCATTTTGCTGAACAGTACGTGGATCGAGTATTCTCAATCTACAACATTATGAATGTTTACTCTTCATCATTCCAGCCGATCGGTAGTGAACAAGGAATGCCGCCCCCTTCCGAACCTGTGATTATCCCTGATAGATCGAAATTGCGTGCTAAGGGGCGCCCTAAAGCTACACGCATTCGCAATGAAATGGATGAGGAGGAGGTCCAACCTAGCTCCAGTCGAACTAGATGTGGTATATGTAAACAGTTCGAACATAATAAGCGTTCTTGTCCTACGAAGCACATAGCTAATTAGTTCAATATTGTGACCCTATTTGCTACCTTATGTGTGTTCGAATGAGATGTAGTAATTTCAATGAAAAATTAAAAATTCAAGATCTCATAATTTTTAATTGATAGCTTTTATAGTTATGTGCTTATTTATATATTAGGTTATATGGCATAAGTAAGAATTTAGAATTTGGGTAAAAGTTGATTGTTCCATTGAAAACTAAACAAATACATTCAACTACAGTAATCCATGCAAATATGACCTAATACAGTAATCCATGCAAATATGACCTAATACAGTAATCCATGCAAATATGACCTAATACAGTAATCCATGCAAATATGACCTAATACAGTAACGCGCATCACAATTATGGTGGAGTATATGGAGGCCACGGTCTCGAACGCGCATCACGCTCAGGGTTCCGACGGATGCCATCTGGTCCACGCTGTCCACCAGGATTATTCCTAATAATGTAATCCTCAGCAGCTGCCCGCATAAAGTCATCGGCATTGTCATTTGTGTCATCAAATCCATGGTGTCCTGGCTGGTACGGACTACTACTAGATCCTCTCTCAAACTGTGTAGAGGAATGGGATGCAGTAAAACGTGCAGAGGCCGATAAGCAGCGAAGCCAGGAAAACCATATGGATGCTGGTAGGCCGTAATATGTCGTTCAGGCTGAGAACCCTGTGATTGCCACTCATATGAGTAAGGGACTTGTGTCTGCGGACCGTACATCGTCCCTGGCTGTGGGTAAGAAGGCCTTGGTACATGTATCTCTGGGACGCAACTGTTGAGGAATCTCTGGAGGCACCTCTGGTGGCATCTCCTCTGGGTACCACGAAACCTCAGTATAGGTCATATCGGGCCACATGGGTGGCCTATAGACACCTCCGCCACGTGGACCAGGCCGGGGTATCTCATATGACTCCATCTCGTGACGTGGTCGTCGTTGACCCAGTCCCCGTCCCTCCCCCGTACCGGGCGGGACCTCTAAAGCGGGATCTGGTAGACCGACTAAGAGTCCAGTTGGTGCGCCAGGACCAGGCTCCGCAACTCGGCCAAACTCTCTAAGTGCTCGAAGTAGCTGGTCACAAATGGTTTGAACATGCGTGCTGTTCAATTGAGAACGAAATTGTGGAGAATGCATCCACCAAATCCACTCTACACCATCTACCTGCATTTTTCCAGTAAAATTAAAAACAACAATGAAACTAAGTTATTGGCCTTATCTAAAAATGAAAGCAAGATCAATACATACCACATGCCTGATCCTGGCGACCTGCCTCGTCATGTACCGTCTAGTGTGTGTGAAAAACCAAGTCATGTACTCGGAGTTTGGGGAAATCGGCCCCTCTGATGGATATGTAGTCTCAATGAATTCATGTCTTGTGTTCCACCACTGAATAAATGGATCCATCTTGACCTCCCAATCATCAGTCATCTTACCACGTAAGGTAAGATCATGTGCACCCGTAAGCTGTGTAGCCGGGCGATGGATGTGTTGCTGCATGCCAAATTGCCGCATGCAACGATCGGGCTGGTGCATCTCGACAATGTGGAAAGCAAGTACGGGTGTTACCGCCCCCCACATGTCCTGTGTGTGAGCATCTGCACCCATAAACTCATATCCGACATCCCTATATGGCTCCCAGATCACCTGTACATGTAACCAAATGCGAATTAGTTTACTCTTTTTGTTCCCTACTATCAAATTTATTATACATACATCGCCTCGACCCATCTGGTCAAGCTCTACCCGATATGTCTTTAGATCACGTCGCAATAACCACACATTATTGAACCTGCAATATGTAAATCAATAACATTAGTGAAACGACTTGCAAATATTAATTACATCATACAACTTCCATACCTGCGTCCGTAATGATCATCTGCATTACTGGGCGGTGGAATGGGAGGTGATATGGCCGGGATTCGGGACCATGCCCATATCTGCAATAACAACAAACAACCCCCAATGTTTGTTTGTGAAGCTGACGTGGCCTGACATAGCTCGCGAAATAGCATAGCGAGTACAGCAGAACCCCAACTGTATGTAGCAGTCCCTGCTAGGTCACCACCCAGTAATTTTATAAATCGGCAAGGGACCTCTGCGCTAGACTTGTCACACAGCAACAATCCACCGAATAGACGCATGAGGTAAGCGCAACACAAGCTGACCCTCAACAGTAGCTGAGTGCTCCTCCCAGTAGGCCCAATGAGTCTCAAACCAGCTCAACCTTATGTTTCCGCCAGTTAAATGAGTCGGGAGTGGAGTTCGACCCATGTATTCTTTGCATGCCGCTGCCCGGTTGTCATGCGTCCGACCAGGAAACTACTTGACCTCGGTGGACAAACCTAAAATTCCCTCTACATCCTGTAGAGTAATAGTCATCTCACCAACCGGCATATGGAAGGTGTGAGTCTCTGGCCTCCACCTCTCAACCAAAGCAGAAATAAGGAATTTATCAATCTACACCAACATAAACGTACAGAACAAATATGTAAGGTTCTTATAATATCTATCATGTACAAACAACTAAATGTGTATAATTAATTAATGAAGAATTTTAAAACATACCGCGAGTCTCTTCATGCGAGCCACGTGCCAGAAACCTGCACGCATAAGGTGCTGCTGCAAATCTACAGGGATGAGATTTGGGTCCTCGACATCTCCCAAAGACCCGTGTGAGGCTCGCCTAACCCTCAAAGAATTGCAGTCTCCCTGTGTTCCACACAACTTGTGATCGGTGTGACTGCTGCACCTCCTCATTAAGAACTCCCCACTCTTTTGGGCCGGGCTCGATGTTGTGAACGCGTTGGTCATCCATTTGACTAATACAAATTTACAATAACACAACACATTATTATGTCACTAATTATTATTCTCTACGTAATTTATTACTAAATTAATTATTTGACTAATTATTATTTTCTATTTAAACTTATCTAACCGATCTTAGGGTACTATAAATAATAATATACCAGATATATTTCAAAAAACATTTTTATTATTTCACTAATTATTCTTCTAACAAATTTTTTTATATCAAATTTAGCAAAGCATAGTATTTTACATTTTATAAATGAAATGATTAATTCACAAAATTTAAATGATTAGTCATCTATCTTAAGGTTTATAATTAACATACAAAATCACTAATTATATAATTTACAAATTAGTCTTGTATCCTAATGTTACTAATCAAATGCAAATATTTTAATTTCCTAAACTATTAATTATAATTATTATTTGCTCATTTTATTATTTATCATTATTAACCATCTATCCTACCGTTATACATTTATTAAGCATCTATAATAAATAAATGTACATAATTAAATTTACATCAAATTGTTAGACAATAAACATAACAAAAAAATTAAATATTACTTGTGCAAATGTAAAGTCAAGAGTGTGAGAGAATTTGAGCCTCCTCCTTCTTCTTTCCAGTGATTCTCAAAGTTTCCTAGCCTCTCTCAAATGTAAAAGGAAAATCAAATGAGTGAATTGGATGAGGAAGAAGAGAGGAAAATGAAGAGGAAGAGGTGAAGAGGTGAAGATAAATGATGATGAGGGAGGGGGCGTTGTGTGTTGTGTATGTGGGTGTGTGTGTGTGTGGAGAGTTGGTTTGGGGGGGCCTTGAGCACAAAAAGGGGGGGCGGGGTATTTATTTTTGCTGGGGGGTGGGGACGTGTTGGGAGTGGGGGCCGGTTGGGGGAAACGTGTGTCGGTGAGGGGGTGGGGGCCGGTTGGGGGGGGATTGGTCGGGAATCCCGGCGCAATGTCGAGATTCTGGCAAGGATTCTGACGCGTCGGGAATCCTCGACAGCGCGTCAGTGACACGCGCAAGAGGCGTCGATCAACGGGACGCCTCTTACGCGCCGATCCAGCCGACGCTTTGAAGAGGCGTCGGTTGATCGACGCTTAATGTCGAGGCGCGTTTTCGACGCCGTCGGGCGTCGGTTTTACGCGCCGTGAGGCGTCCCGATCAACTGACGCCTTTGACTGCATTATTTTGGAAAATTTTATCCAATGTGCTCCGTTTAGGTATATTTTTTGTTAAAAGTTGCTACTTTGGTGCTTTCCCCTTTTTAGAAGTTAGAACAAATCTTTCATTTTGATACCAAACAGACTTCTCTTGGAAAGAAATAATGGGTATTTTATATATGCAGCGGAAGTTTGTATATATAGCATCTGCATTTTTTTAGTTTACTTGGAAGTAGAAATAATGGATGTATCTCGATGACTATGATTGATGGCATCATGTCAGTGTTTCTCTGCATTACTTCACAACCATTAAAGGGAAGACTATGGAAATGTATTTTTAATAAACCAATTTGTTGCTCGAGCCTTAGATTTCACTCAAACATCATGTGCATGATTGACTTCTACGTTCACAATATAAGTGCTTTAAGATAGTCGTTGTGTGTGGCATGGTCTCTCGGACTTGTTTGAAGAATCATAAATTAGGATTAGGCATGTTCTTGTTCGTAACTTTGAGACTGTGGTCATACATGATAGAAGCAAGAAAATTGGATTGCATATTTTAATCAGCTCCAATATTTGAATAGTGATTTTTTATTTCTTATCTTTATATATATATACACATAAATATGCTACCTAATAATGCAATCTGAACAAATTTATTTCTGGTGCGATTTGAACACAATAATGCTTCCTAATACACATGCTCTCTTAGCTCAGGTTAGGAGAATTGAAAGCACCATGCGAAGCAACTCAAAACCAGGGCAGTTGCTCCAACAACAGTTGCTTCTTTTGCAATAATAACAAGCAAGGAAACAACCAGACAGTATGAAGAACTATTTTCGTAAGTTACTATTCTAACTCTAATTTCACTAATAAGGACTTTATAACAATCCATTTTAACCTTGTAGGAACCCTGTTGGATTGCAATGAACTGAAAGTTAAACTAAAATGGAACTTACTTTCAAGTTAATGAGGTAGATCATCTAAATTGGCATGTTTAGATCCACTTCATGGAGTTGAAGCTTTTGAAGTGCCTTCCTACAATATGATTAATTTGGTATATATCCTAAGATATGAGAAACTGTAATGCCTTTAATTTTCTTTTTAATAATACATGCTTATTTATTCACATATTACCTCTTTCAGTTTTAGGCAAAATAATGTGTAGTCTTCCCCATTGATTTATTTGTTAAATTTATTCTTCTCTAGATCAATTAGTATTGTATGTTTGATTCTATATACCCTGTTTTTGTATGATATATAGACTGCAAGATGTTGCTGAGCTACTTGCCTCTCCTAAATTATTTTTTCCAGTGTTTATTTGCAAGGAAAAAAATTTATGAAGCATTTTTGTTGGATTGGAGGTGATTCCCATACAAAAAGAATGTCCATTTTTTTTTTTTTAAAAAAAAAAAGCTACTTTTCACGTCTGTTTAAATAATGTCTTTTGGAAAATGCAACACTGGTAACTTCAGAAAACTTTCTTAATTTAAAGCATATTCAATGAATTAAGTATTTATGACGAATTAGTTGAAGTGATGTGGAGTATTTACACTATCTATTTATATTTCTTTATTTTTTTTGGTGAAAAGTTTTTTTGGACTTTGGATGGAATGAAGGAGGAGGGCTTTGGCGGGGGCCATGATTTTGAGTGTGGCATGTGGAGCAGTCAACTGAGAGAGTTGACAGAGAAGAGGGAACCGGTGCCGGAGGCGCCACCGATGACAGAAGCGATAAAATACTGGTGCGTTGAAGTACTATGGAAGGCGTAATGTTTTCCTTCAAGGTACTGATTTCATAAACCTAAATCTCTTTCCATTCAACCTTTCAATGATGCCATTATAGTTGTTTTGTTTTGCTTATGACATTTTTATTGAGCAAAGATATTCGTTTGAGTGGACTGGTGTTCGGCTGTGAAAGTCTATTAGCGAATAAATTTTCAATCTGTGAACATGCTAAGAATATGACTTCTAAATCAATCTACGCAAATATTTTAATTTTTAAATCAAGGCAAATAAATTTCCTTCAACCTCTTTTGGGAAAATCCGGTGCAAATGCCTCTTTATCAATCTGTTCTAATTTTTCACGTGTAGTCCAGTAAATTTATCTTCCTCTCGGGGTGCATCGCGATTTGGTTGTAGCCTGAGTAGGCATCCATGAAAGACAGTAGCTGGAAACCGGATGAATTATCCACTAGCTGGTCGATGTTGGGCATCAGATAGGCATCTTTTGGGCATGCCTTATTCAAGTTCATATAGTCCGTTCATACCCTCCACTTGCCATTTAGTTTCAGGACCATTACCACATTGGATAGCCATGTGGTGTATTGTATTTCTCGGATGAACCCTGCCTCTAACAATTCGTCAACATGCTTGTCAAGGGACAACTGCTTTTCTGGTCCTCTTTTTCTCTTTTTCTAAGCCACTGGTGATGATTCTGGCCGAATGGTCAATCTATGACAACAGAAATCTAGGTCGATCCCAGGTATTTCGACAGGGCTCCAAGCAAAAACATCTTGGTTAATTGCTAAGAACTCCTCCAATCTTATTCTTAAGTCTGGGCTCAATGTTCTGCCTATCTTTGTGACCTGGGTTGGCCCATTTCCCACGATCAGATCCTCCAACTCTCCCTTTGGTTCTGGACGAGGGATCTCGGATTCTTCTCGTAGGTCCAATTCCACCATATTGACTGGCTGGCTAGGCTCCCCCTTCCTCGGTCCTTCGTGCCGAGCTAGCTTTTTTGAGGCTGGGAAGGGGATGGGATTACGCTTTCGCCTTCCCGGATCGTCTCGAAATAGCATTGTCGGGACTCCTTCTAACCGCCCTTGATGGTGAGGGCTTTGTTGGTGTTACTCACCATTTTTAGCTTTTGATACTTGGTCGACACCAACATATCCCACTTGTGGATAGTTGGCCTGCCTAGTATCACATTATACGGGGAAGGGAATTCGGCCACAATAAACCTTACCCGTTCTGACTTGAAACCTTCCTTCGTCCCCAGAGTCAGTCTGAGGTCAATGTATCCCTTGGGAGGGGAGAGTTCCCCATTAAACCCTACGAGGGTTGTCCTGCATGGCTTCAGGTCTTCTTTATCAAGGTTCATCCTTTGGAAGGCGTCCCAGATAATAACGTCAGCCGAGCTTCTGGCGTCTACGAAGATTCTTTTAACCCGGCAGTTTACTAGGGTTCCCGTGATCACCAGGCCATCTTGATGGCCTGGTACCACGTCCTTCATGTCCTCCTTTGTGAAAAGGAGTTGGGGTCGTGCCACCTTGTCCGGCATACCCGGGTCTTATTTGAACTTGGGGTGGTCCCTCACTGAGAGGACCTCCTTCAGATATTTCCTTCGCTGGCTTGTCGTGTCTCCGCCTCAACCAAAGGCCTCATTGATCACGTTACAATCGAACTCGGCCTCAGCAAAATCATCTTCCTCGAAGGCCGGCCTCCGCCGCTTTTCGTCTTTCTTTCTCTCGGGGGCCGGGTTGTCCTGTCGGTCGCCTTGCTTGCGCTTGTCTCTCTTTCGCCATTGGTTTTTTATCACATATTGGCGTAATTTCCCCTCCCTGACGAACTTCTCGATGGTGTCGCGAAGTTCATAACACTGGTCCGTGGTGTGTCCTGGACTGTCGTGGAAAGCGCAGAATCGAGTATGGTCCGTACTGGCTCGATTACTGAGAGGCCGAGGTCTCTCAATTTTCTACATCTCGGTTGATGCTACCTCCCTCCATAGATGGGAGTGGGGGACGTTTAAGGGAGTATATTTGTCATACTTACCCTTCGCCTCGGATTTTGCATTGGGGGATTTATTATCTGAGTTTCTTCCCCGGCGATCTTGCTTGCGGCCCTCGGACTGGCCTTGTCCCTTGGCGGTGTCCTCCTATCCTGCTCTTTCTGGGGAGCATTTGCCAAGCGCATTTGCTCCATTTCAGGTATTTCTTCGATTGCGTTATAAAGTCGTTCGGGGTCTTGGTCGGTTCCTTAAAAATGATTCGGCCAGTAGAGATTCACTGTCGAGGCCATTGTAACATCCCAAATTTTGGGATTTTAAAGTTTGAATAATATATAGAAATTAATTATGAAATTTTGGCTTTAAATAAGTATGAGAATAATTATTGGAAATTAAAACTTATTTTTCCCTTAATTAATTTATTTTGGGAAAAAGAAGAAATTCAAGTAAGGAATAATTTAGGCCTAAAAATTTTGAAATTAATATTTTATGGCCAAAAGAAAATTAACTGGGAAAGAAAATATCCTTATATAGAATTAAGGATTTAATTTTAGTGTTCACCCAATATTTTCTATTAAACGCACAAACCTAAATGCAAATAAAGACTTTGAAGAGGATCAAGTAGGGATTTATATGGGTCCACAACACAACACATGCACATTTATTCTCTCTATTCTCAACCCTTCATCTCAACAACCGCAGCCTTGTTTATCCAATAATGGTTTCAATCCAACCTAATACATTCTCACAGCCCATTATATATATCACGGCCCATAATTAAAACCGGACAATTATCCCATTAATTTATTCAAACTATAATCACAACAGTAGCCATTTTGAAGTAAGACACAGCCCAATGCCCCTTCTCATCTGCTCATTGTCCAACGTAGCCCATAACCATTTAATTGGATAATTCTTTCAGTCAACATGCAAAGCACAAGTACCCCCTCTTCTTTGGACTCAACTGACAAAGGGGTCAGACACTCTCACCAAAGGGAGGGGATTCGATCCTGCAGTTGGTCAAAGCGTTGGGGGAGGTATCCTAGCTCCTAGGTGCCTAGGTTAACACCCGAGTGTAATAGACAGCTTGCCCTGCCCAACATCGGTATCACCTAGGAGGAAGGGAGATTTCGTCCTGCCCTTGGATTGTGGGTGAACTCAACCCCTTTCCTAAAATTTTATTAGCAAAAAAAAAAACAAAAAAACATGCAAGCACAGGACCCCTCATCTTTGGGTTCAACTGGCAAAGAGGTCGGACTTCCTCACCTCAAGGAAGGGGGTTCGATCCCTGAGTTGGTCAAGGTGCTGGGGGAGGCATCCTCGGGGTCTAGGAAGTAGTGGAAACACGGGTAGAGGTGGAGACATGTGTACTCTCTATCCAGTATGCCCTGTGGACTGGGCTCCAAGCGCCCGCCCTTGGATTGTGGGTAAGCCCAACCCCTTTCCTAAAATTTTTATATCAAAAAAACATGCAAACAGGGAGTTCACAGTGAAAGGAAAAATAATAATAATAAGAAAACACCCCAGATCACGTAAAAGACGCTGAGGATATATATTGCCATCATAATCTCTTTATCAAATCCTCACGATCTCTTGACCAGACCGCGCTGATATAGAGGAAATACACTGACAGTAAATCCATCAGCTGCTACACGTTAGAAAGGGACCAAATCACACCACCAGAGATCAAGAGCTCATAACGTCTTCTCCTAAAGCTCAGAATCAGCGTGAAAACAGCGACATTCATCAGAAAATCCACTCGCAATGCAAAAGCTCCATAATAAAAATACTACAATTAAAGAGAAATAAATGACATTTAATATATAATACAAACTAAAGGAAACATTATTGCTCCAACAAACATTGAACGTGTAGTTGACTTGTTATATGAAAAGTGACTCTAAGATTTTACTCCCTACCAGCTCTTCTTGTTTTGCTTTTGGTTTGTTCATATTCTTCCACTAGTTGAATTGATTTCTTGTTAGATGGTAATACACTTGAGTAGCTTTGTGAACGTCATTCACAATTCTAAGGGTTTCATTTTTAACCCACTGGATAATTGTGTTTGGATCCTTTTAGTAACTGGTAGTGGGGAAGAAACTTGGAATCCGCAGTATAAGAAATCAGAACTTTTTGTTGGGTTCCATCGACTATCTTTAGCATGAGTCAATATGCAAGTGATGTAGCTATTTGTTTTGTTTTCAAATTTGCTGTATTACTAGGTACACTAGCCAAAATTAAACCTAGGTCAAATTTGCTGGTTTAACAAACAACAGATATGAGTTTATTTCTATCTGGTGTCAAGCTGAATCCTCACCCATCAGGTTCTAGTGTCTAAACCCTTAAAACAACCTTACTTGGATTCTAATTCTAGTCTGAACTTAGATTCTTCAAGAACTATCCATGCTTTCTAATCTTTTTTACCATATAGTAGACATCTGTTAAGCTTTTTGCATATTGCTATTTATATTGCTTTATTGATTAATTTTCAAGCTCTATAATTCAAGCATGTCACAATCATCTGTGAAAGTCAGAAAAAGAAAACAATTATCTCTATAAAACAACACAAACATATAAAGCCAAACCCCAATAAAGTAAACTTGCTATCACAATCAAAGAAATTACACAAAAATGAAAATCTAATTTCACAAACCAAAGCATCAGCACGTTGGCAGAAAAGTTATGATGCATGTTTATACCTATGTTTCAAGGTGTGTCTGTATTGAACTCAATACAACCTGAAGTGATACATCAAATACAACAAGTTTTAAATTTTAAAATACAGCCACAGAAGTTTATAATATGTATGTCCATATATTCAATAATTTAACACATGAGAAATGAGTAATAAACATTAATACAGTTAAATAAATATTTCAATTCAAAGTAGATGTCAAACTTCATCTATATTTATATCATAAAGATTCCCTCAGCTTCATATTGAACTATCCCTGAGAATATGTTACATTTATCATGAAGTAAGATACATGTATTGTATTGAATACTACTCTTTCTTTTTGCATTCTTTTTTAAACTCTTACGTTTTTTTAAAAAAAAAAAATACCAATGCAGCCTAAGTTTAATTTACACCTTGCCTCTTGTATTTTCAAGTCAAAAGCTAAATTTCAATTCTCAGGGCATCTGGCGTTCAACAACCTTTCAAAAAAACACAGTCTGATGGCTAAAGTTCTTAAGGGCTGTTTGGATGGGCTTTTTTTATAATAAAAAAAAAACACTACAAAAAAAGCACTTTTTTCAAAAGCCCATCCAAACGGGCCCTTTAGAAGGTTTTGACTTATCAAATAACCATTCATTCATAACTCTTTCAATGCAATATCTGTTTTCACTTTCCACCTTTCCAATATCTGATATTCATCACCATGTTCATCAATCCCTACAAAAGGCATTTGAATATATGAGGAAATTGTTGAAGTTATTCACTAGACAGGGCCGTTTGGATGAGCTTTTTAAAAAAGTATTTTTTTTTTTTTTTGTAGTGCTTTTTAAAAAAGTGCTTTAATTAGAAGTTAAGCTATTTTAATGTTTGGATATACCATTTTGAAAGAACTTTTAAATAAAAAAGTTATTTGGATGTTAAAATAAAGAAGCACTTTTTTATTAGTAAAATTACTGAAATGGACATATAAAAGCACTTGTTTTACATTCGTTTGGATAAAAAAGCACTTATGTTAAAATTTTAGAAATATTATATTCACTAATTGAATTTAAAATTATAATATAATTGAATTTGAATAATATTAAAATTAAATTGTTGATATAATTTTTCATAGACCCATATAAATCAAAGTTATCAAATATTTCTTTTTAATCTATACACTAAAATGACTAAAAAAACAAAAATTAAATAGTATATATCATGATATATAACCAATGCATTAATTAAAAAAAAGAGTCATATTGTACCATATTCCAAATATACAAATAATATTCATCATACTACAAGTTAACCATGCACTGGACCTCTCTAACAATTGATCTCTAATAGCATTCCTTATTTCTTCCATCAATCTAACAGAGTTTTGAGTTGGCTCTTCCCATCCATATTCTCTATGATCATCATCATTATCTTCAAACTCATCAACGTTCTCAAATCTTCTAAGCATATCTATATCACCAGAATCCATTCTCTTTATATAATTATGAAGAGCAAAGGTTGCCCATATGATAGCAAATTGAGTGTCAAGCTCAAAGTTGGTCATATTATGTAATATCCTCCACCTTACTTTGCAAACTCCAAATGTTCTTTCAATGACACTCCTTAAACTTGAGTGACGATAATTGAAGATTTCATTTTGTGATCTAAAAGTTGGGTCCAATCTGAATTGAGGAAGATGATATCTTGTATTTCTATATGGTCCTAAAAACCCTTTGAAATTAGGATATCCAAAATCAAATATGAAAGAGCGAGCTCAGGATCATTTTCCATGTAATGAACAAATGCCTCTCTATTTTGTTTCTTGAAAAAGATTCGAGAGGCCAACATGTATGTAGAGCTGCCCTTCACCAAACCCGGCACATCTTTTAACAGAAGAAGACATCTACTCATGCTAAAAGGGTCATTTGCACTTGATGTTTAATCATTCATTGTTCTGATATGAAAAACAGTAAACACTTAGAAACGTGGACAACAAAAGAGACAGGACAACACAGTGTGAAAACATAGACAGATCCAGGAAAATAGGTACAGAAAGAAGAATCCACGAGACAAAATTTAAGATTAATCAGAATGGAAAACTTTATGGGCCTTCAAAACATCACATCCTTATCAATTACCACTACTGAAACAGTTGCTTCTCTTCTGATAAAAAAAATAACGTTGATGTACAGATTTTATAACATTGTTATCAGGTTATTCAAGGAAAAAGTTACGTTTGATGTCTTAACTTGAAGGGTAAGATATAAGAAAAAGATAAAATATGAACAAATGGTTATAGCAAAATCCATACCCCGGTTGCTGGAAATCTATTTGGTAATCCCCACAACTTTATATAATTATATACATGACACACAGAACAAAAGGGGAAAACAGCTTCAAAAGAAAGAAAGATATCTTCTTGCATTTGAATTTATAATCGGAATACCAAGGGGGAAAAAATCAAATGGGTTACAAATGATCCCAAATACCTCTGACTAAAAATTCAAGTGAAAGTCACATAATATACAACAAGGAAAGAGTTCCATTTTCCCGTTGAAGAGAAAAGGGGCAATAACTTTAAGTGATATATAGCCTGCTGTCCTCTATCATCGTGCCTAGGCTTTTAATAAAAAAATGCCATCAGACCTAAATAACACATTCTTAAACGAGTGGACATAAAGCCTCCAAGTGCAGTTGTAAATAAATAACTAGATTCTTGCTATGTTTTCCATAACAGAAAATTATGAAATCAGTAAAGAGAAGGTATGCCCACCCTGCATCATAAGAACAATAAAAACTAAGAGGGCAACTGTTTAATAACTAGATTCTGGCTATGTTTTCCATAACAGAAAATCATGAAATCAGTAAAGAGAAGATATGCCCACCCTGCATCATAAGAACAATAAAAACTAAGAGTGCAACCATAATAACTAGCTTCTGGCTATGTTTTTCATAACAGAAAATGATGAAATCAGAAAAGAGAAGATATGCCCACCCTGCATCATAAGAACAATAAAAACTACGAGGGCAACTTTTTAATAACTAGATTCTGGCTATGTTTTCCATAACAGAAAATCATGAAATCAGTAAAGAGAAGATATGCCCACCCTGCATCATAAGAACAATAAAAACTAAGAGTGCAACCATAATAACTAGCTTCTGGCTATGTTTTTCATAACAGAAAATGATGAAATCAGTAAAGAGAAGATATGCCCACCCTGCATCATAAGAACAATAAAAACTAAGAGGGCAACCGTTTAATAACTAGCTTCTGGCTATGTTTTTCATAACAGAAAATGATGAAATCAGAAAAGAGAAGATATGCCCGCTTCTGGCTATATTTTTCATAACAGAAAATGATGAAATCAGTAAAGAGAAGATATGCCCACCCTGCATCATAAGAACAATAAAAACTAAGAGGGCAACCGTTTAATAACTAGATTCTGGCTATGTTTTCCATAACAGAAAATCATGAAATCAGTAAAGAGAAGATATGCCCACCCTGCATCATAAGAACAATAAAAACTAAGAGTGCAACCATAATAACTAGCTTCTGGCTATGTTTTCATAACAGAAAATAATGAAATCAGTAAAGATATGCCCACCCTGCATCATAAGAACAATAAAAACTAAGAGGGCAACTGTTTAATAAATAGATTCTGGCTATGTTTTCCATAACAGAAAATCATGAAATCAGTAAAGAGAAGATATGCCCACCCTGCATCATAAGAACAATAAAAACTAAGAGTGCAACCATAATAACTAGCTTCTGGCTATGTTTTCATAACAGAAAATGATGAAATCAGTAAAGAGAAGATATGCCCACCCTGCATCATAAGAACAATAAAAACTAAGAGGGCAACCGTTTAATAACTAGATTCTGGCTATGTTTTCCATAACAGAAAATCATGAAATCAGTAAAGAGAAGATATGCCCACCCTGCATCATAAGAACAATAAAAACTATGCCCGCTTCTGGCTATGTTTTTCATAACAGAAAATGATGAAATCAGTAAAGAGAAGATATGCCCACCCTGCATCATAAGAACAATAAAAACTAAGAGTGCAACCGTTTAATACCAGATCCTCCTTAATATTTTTACAAAAAGTACATCCCGGAGTGCTGGCATCTCTCTTATGTAGCTTACGTGTTACTAGTGTTCCCTGCTTTCATACTCCTATGGTCCTTGATATCAGACATACTTTCAATGCATAGTAACCATTGAAAAGCCTTTACAACAGATATCCAAAACCACACAATAAGTTGAACATAGCAAATGTATGATGTTTTGTTCATCACAGTCATCTATAAACAATTATTCACATCAGAAAGATTAATTACACAGCTCAAACTATTTAAGAAAATTGTTTTTTGCTAACACACTAAGAGATAAATTCGGAAACCAACCCCAAATAAAGCAGAATGTGTTTTGCATTGAGTATGTAGTATGCTGTAAAATGATTAGTGTACATATAAGAAACAAAAGTATGCCCTCTTCTTCATGGTCACTACAATAAATCAAAAACACACCCCACATCCAAGTTTTAAAGATTGTGGCAGTACAATTTCTGATCCTAGTTCAACAGTCAATATCAATAATTTATAAGGTTACTTAATTTTAACAACTCACCACCTAAATTTCCCTACAAAACTATCAAAGTATAATAACGGAGTAAATGTGTCGGCAAGAATTTTCAACGTAGCTTTCAAACCCACTTAGGAGGTAGGAGGGTGAAAAACCAACGCTGAGTTTGATAATAAAAACCAAGGAAGCGGTGATCATGGCACCAAGAGTCAACCTCCAACACAAACAAAATTAACCCACAAAAGAACGCAAACACATTACCATCAAGATACCCATTTAAAGAAAAATGAAGACAAATCACAAAGCATAAGGACAGTAGACGGCGCGAGAGGCTCACCTTACTGGCGATGAAGCGAGGTTGTCGATTTGACGGCGCGATTAGGCACAAAGCACAGTAGACGGCACGAACGATGTTGAAGGAGAAGGAGTATTTCACGCTAAAGCAAGAGAAAAGAGAACAGACAGGGAAAGAGTGCAGGAGTATCGGGTGTCTCAATTGCCCAAAAATAAAATACCGGTCCTCATTTTTACTTCTCTCTCTTCTACCGCAATCAACTTTTTTTAAAAGCTTCAAATTGTAGCTTCCAAAAAAAGCAGAATTTTGGGCTTCTTTACTAATTTTGCTTTTTTTTTTTAAGTTCTCATCCAAATACCTAAAATAACAAAAAAGGACTTTTTTGTTGGGAAAAAAAGACTTTTTTTATAAAAAAAGCCCATACAAACGCAGCCTAAGAGTTACAGATGATAGATAGGATGCAACTCTTTTGATCTAATTCCAACCACTTCAGGCCTTTCCAAGGAGAATATTGACCTACAACAATGCCCCTCTCCCTCCCAACACATGCCTTTTGCAAAGTGTCTTTCTCGAAAAATCAAACCAATGACCATTGCTCAAATATCAATTCAATAATGCAACTAAAAAAGGGCGGCCAATAGGTAAAATGTTGATGAAATGTCATCACTCTGAATCTACAACCCAGCTACTGCCAATTGCTGCCTTTACTCCTCGCTCATTCATTTTCCTTCTCATTCTCTCAGCTTCCTCATGTCTCCCCACACCAGCATAGATTTTTGTCAATAAAACATAATTGGCAGCATTATCTGGCTCCACCTCTGATAAAGCTCTTCCTGCTATCTCTGCCAACTCAACCTCTCCATAAGTTTGACAAGCCCCAAGAAGAGCACCCCATGCTTTTGCAGTCACCTTCACTGGCATCTCTCTTATGACCTCATATGCCTCATATAACCTTCCAGCTCTACTCAAAACATCAATTAAACAAGAGTAGTGATCACTATTTGCTTCAATGCCATAATATTCCCGCATTCTCTTAAAATAATAGGATGCTTCATCAGCTAACCCTGAATGGCTACAAGCTTTCAATACTACAAGAAACGTGATATCATCAGGCTGCACTTTTGCCAGTTCCATCTTTTGGAAAATTTCTAGTGCAGATTTTGCATCACCATGAAGTGCATATGCTGATATTATGTTGCTCCAAGCAACTACATCTCTTTCCTTCATCCTCCAAAATATAGAATGTGAATTAAAGAGGCAGCCACATCTCCCATATGCCTCCACGAGACCACTGCTCAATTGAGGATGCGAGTCAATGCCATTCCTTATTGCATAACCATGAATCTCCTTAATCAAATTCAGAGCTGCTACACTTACTGAAGCTGGCAGTAGAGAAAGAAGTGTTATTAATCGAGGCCTCAATCCTAGTTTGTGCATTCGTTGATAGAATGCTATAGCCTCAAATGACCCACCATCTAATCTTGCTAAGCCAGCTATAATTGAATTAAATATAGATTCATTGGGCATAATATCCATGAGATCAAATAGCCGTAAAGCACTAGCTACATCATGAGAATGTGTATAAAGGGATATCATTGTATTCCAAACAACATCGTTTTTGTTGGGAATTTCATCGAACAGTTGGCATGCTGTAGAGAGTGAGACACACTTACCATATAAATCAATCAGAGTGCTTGCAATGAACGGATTTGATATGAAAGAAACCTTGGTGACATAAGCATGAATTGCAGTGCCAAGTTGAGAGCGGCTAATGGCGGTACAGGACTTGAGGATGAGAGAAAAGACATGGGGATCAAGGGACATTGCTAGGGAGGAGTGGATGTGGTGGAAAATAGCAAGGGCTTGGTCATGCCGAGCTTGGTTGATGTGAGAGGATATGAGCTTAGTGTAATAAACTAAACGTGGACACGTGATTGAGAAAAACCCCATGATTGCTTTGTGAATTGTTGTGTTTATTTCCGTTCACAGTTCCATCATTCTCTTAGGCTATGCCTTTAGTAAGTTCAAAGATACAAACCACTCACCTTAGCCTAGCAAAATCAAAGCTTACACACAAACACCAGCCAATTTTCAAGGCGCATTTCTGTGGAAACCAACCAAACTTGTTGTAACCCCGTTCCTCCAGCCCAAACATACACAGCAACAAAAATCAACAGTGAAGGGGATGGGTATGATGCACCGAAACGTTAATTTTTAGGATTTGAGCGTTTCCCAAACGCGAATCTGTGGGAGTCGTGAATTTCAGCGGGAGACGCGAATCAGTTTGGTTGTGAATCAAATCAGATTTTGAGAGAGTTAAAAGCCCTAATCTAATGAATCAGCAACCAAGATTCAGAGCAATTCATAGCATCGACTCCACAAACGCAACTCGGTGAAATTACCTCCGTCGATTCTCTGTTCTGCTCCTGCGATTCTTTCTCCTATGGTGTGCGTCGGTGTACGCCATTTAATTTCCCAAATCGGTTCTTCCTCCTGTCTTTGTGCATCAGTGTTCTGCTCAGTGCTCCTGCGGTTCTGTTTCAAGTTGTTTTTCAATATTATCCATTGCTTTGTCAATAACTATACGTCTATACAAGCTTTTTTGTGTGTATATAAATAGCAGATTTTTATTTCCCTCTAAATTTCGGGTTTGTTTATCTTATTATCTCTTTCTCATTATCCCTCATCATCTCTAAATCTTATCTATCCAATCAACCATAATACCACTTTAACATTTCTCTCATCTTCCCAATCAATTGCCCAGATGAGCTAATGAGAAAAAATGAGAAAAATAATGAGGAGAGAATCCTCTTCCCTAAATTTCTAGCCCTAGAACGAATTGCGAGTTTTGGGCTTGTGGGTATACCATATAATGGCTTTCTTTCTTTTTTTTTCTCAACCATATATAATGACTTTCTAAACGTTTTTTTTTTGCTCGAAAGACTTTCTAAACGTTAGATACTAGTCATTCACTCATTTCATTTGTGTCCAAGTAGCGTATTGAAGTGATGTGGTACTATTGTTCAAAAAAAAAAAAAGTGATGTGGTACTGGTGATTATGTTGAACTGATGTGGTACCAATGACTTTTCTTTTATTTTGTCAATGTGAAACTGTTTATATTAAAAATATTACTTAATATTAAGACGTTTTGAAACGTCTTGAAATATTAGTATTTTTGAAGTAACGTTTGATGTCACATATCGACAACGTCTCGAAAATGCCGTATCGGTATCGGTGCATCATGACAACGGCTGTTTACGCATGTGCTCAAGATGTTTGTATCACATATCTGGAAGCGAAGTTCATGGAAATAAATGCTCACAACATGTAAAATATTCTTTACTCTAAATATATTATTTTGTAAATAATATTATAAGTAAAATAATATAGGAATTAGTTAGATTAGATCCTATTATATAGGAGTTTATAAATACTAACAACATAAAAATATATTTTATTATGATATCTATATATATATACATATACATATATACATATATACATATATATATGTATATATGTATATATATATATAACCACATAATCATAATTAACAACAAAAATCATGTATATATATGTATATATGTATATATGTATATATATGTATGTATATATATAACCACATAAAAATATATTTGTGGTGGAATTAGTTAGATTAGATCCTATTATATAGGAGTTTATAAATACTAACAACATAAAAATATATTTTATTATGATATATATATATATATATATATATATATATATATATATATATATATATGTATATATGTATATATATATGTATATATGTATATATATGTATGTATATATATAACCACATAATCATAATTAACAACAAAAATCATGTTTCCTTTCCAGACTGAGGAGAATAAGACAACGGTCAACTCTGGGTCGAGGTGAATGGCTTTATTGATTCCCTTACTCTCATTGGCTAACAAGAAGACTCACAAGATAAGCCTTATGGGGCTCTTTCGGTTTTACAGCAATTTGATTGGACAGATTCAAATCCCTGAAATCTTCTAGTAATTTCTGTTCGTGGATCATCATGAATGCTGTTTGTACTACTTTTCTGCTCAAAGCATTTGCGACAACATTAGCTTTCCTTGGGTGGTATTTAATTTACAGGTCGTAATCCCCTTTGAATCTAGCATTTTATTTTAATTCACCTCTGTGTTGTTTTAAATAGGTGTGCAATATACTTGAGCAGTTCTATTCTCTTATGTATGAGTTGATTATGGCTGACCTGATGTGAAATCTATTTTGCTGGCTAAAAAACATGAACAAAGAAAAAAACAGAAGATGCTCTCAAAAGAAAATGGAAAGAGCCATATGAAAGAAGAACATGGAAAAAAAGGAGAGAGAGAAAATATAGATTCTTAGAGGGGAGAAAAAACAAAACAAAAAAACCAGCAAGCAAAAAGAATGAAAAGGCTGCATGAATAAAAGGTGAGAATTATGAACTTATTAAGTTTGCACAAGAGAAATTGTAATAGAGCTGCATATAGATTCCAGCATGCATACTTGTTTAAATTGCATAGTTTGTTATTCCATCCCTGCCATTTTAACCTTATCAACATTACAACCTAACTATAGTCCTCTTGATGGATGGAATATTATGATTGTGTGGTAGAGATTGTGGAGTTGTCTAGAAGAGGGCAGTGTAATGAAATACCCTATGATGAGAGAGAGACAAACATCTACCTTGATAGTCCCTTGAATTCCCTATACAATGGTTGGATTGCATGTAAAGCTAAGTGTATGTTGGGTGGTGGGATTGTTCACATGGTAAGTGAGCTTGGAACATTGATGTAACATAGAAACCTGAAATCATGAATGAACTCATATGAAAAGCTAAAGTGAGTATGAAGGTTGATTACTTGATTTTTGCTCAGGAGTGAAAATGTTCTAGTGTGGGGGAAATTTGATATATTCATAAAATGACTATATTTTATATGGGATTTTACTGATGTTTGAACATTTTCATGAGCTAAAAGTGTATAATTTGTGATAATATGAGAACATGCAATGCTGCTTGGTAATTTTTTTGATACATGTAAGGGTAAAATGGAGAAATAAGCAATTTTTAATCATGCAAAAAGATGACGGAATAAATTTCTTAGTGGCTTTTTTTGATTGACACGTGTATGGAGGGAAAGAGTTGATCAAGTGAATTGAAGCTTGTGTTAGTTCTCTATGTGTTTTGATAATAACTTATAATTGTAAACTCAAGATTGAAATTTGTCTTAGTAAGTTGAAAAACTTACTGTCAAAGACAAACTCGAGTTTGGACTTGACAGAGAGTAGCTCAAGTTTTTGTGAACTTAGACAAACTCGAGTTAATTAGTGGTAAACTCGAGTTTGAGCCATACAGAGAGCAATCAAAGTTTTTCAAGAAAAGACAAACTCGAGTTTGTATTTACTCTGAGAGCTTCCTAGGATTTGTGAACTTAACCAAACTCGAGTTGAGTTTTATAAACTCGAGTTTGTGCTTGGCTGAGAGTCTTAATGTTTTTCCAACTTAAGCAAACTCGAGTTTCATATGTCAAACTCTAGTTTGCACTTAGCCAAGAGATTTCAAAGTTTTTCCATGTTTTGGGAAAACTCGAGTTTAGCATAGTAAACTTGAGTTTAGACTTGACAGAGAGTTTTCAAAGTTTTCTAACTTTGGAAAACTCGAGTTTGGATTTACAAACTTCAGTTTGTCCTTGGCAAAGAGTTTTCAAAGATTTTCATCTTAAAAGAAAACTCGAGTTTGGTTTGAAAACTCGAGTTTAGAACTTATAAAGAACAACTTAGTATTTCTAAAGATTTGAAAACTCCATTTTACTTTTGCAAACTCCAGTTTAGACAATACAGAGAGTTTTCCAATTTTCCCAAGATTTGTGAAAACTCGAGTTTGTTCCAAGCAGAGAGCTTTGCTCTATTTGAACTTTTTGAAAACTCCAGTTTGCATTTGGAAACTCCAGTTTTGAGCTTTTGGACTTAAACTTATTTTTATCATAAAAGTCCAAAACTCGAGTTTAGAACTTAATGACTCGAGTTTTGATCTTACTCAAAAACTTGTTTCAAAAATCAAATCGCGACATTCTTCTCTGAGTGAAGAAAACTCGAGTTTAGGCTTCTGAAGCAAAGGTGCAAACTCCAGTTTGGATGAACAAACTCGAGTTTCCATCGTTGTGTTTGAAAATCAAATTGCACGATTTTGTGAAATCTTCATATTTGATCTAGATACTTCTTATCATCACTCATTACTATTCCTAACTATGTTTAATCAGTTTGTTAGTGAGTTTCAGATGATTTAAAGAGTATTAAATGAAGATTTAGTTTAAAGAAAAAAGTGACGTCAGCACATTAAATGCAAAAACCAGAAGACTTGCATTCTTTTGGACAATTATTCTCTACACGTTGCAAAGGGATTAATGTTTATTTTCCCTAACTAGAAGCTGCTCTTCCAACGGATCAAATTCAAAGCGTGACGACTTCAATGCTTCTGGTATTTATAGTTGAAACATTTATGGCCGTTGGAGAAGCTTGAAGAATGACCGTTGTGAGTCTCAAATCTTTCCGTTAGACTCATGACGCTTCGGATAATATTTTTCGTCGTTCAAATATTCCAGGTGGATTTGCAGTTCCAACATTCCCTTCATTCCTTTTGTTTTTCCCGTTAGGAACTAGCATTGAATGCAAGGGAGAATATTTGTAATTGCTTTCCATTTGCTCAGAAGGTGGTTACCGAGGATATCATGTCTTTAGCAATTGCATTTAATGCTTCTGTCAGAGTTCTTTGCTTTTCTGCTAAAACAATGGTTAGCATCCTGTAACACACTTAAATGATGATTAGTACTTTGATTAAATAACATTTAATAAGTCAAATAAGTGATTTGAAGATAACCTATGAGATTTGAATTGAAATATCTTTCATTTTACAAAACATAGAGTGGTCATGCTCGGGCATGACTTCAAGCTTGCTCAGGCATCATTTAAGAAAGTACGTTATACAATGAAAGCATCGACCTATGCTCGGGCAGCACAAAGCATCTGCTCGAGCACCCTACTCGAGCACTCAGAAGTGCTTGCTCGGGCATGGTTCTTTTAAAGAACAAAAGATTTTATTGAACGATAATGCTCGGACAAACTTCTCATCATGCTCGGGCATGATATCGATCATGCTCGGGCATAGGAGAGGCAGAGAGCATTGAATACCAAGCGACGAGCCTGCTCGAGCATAATGTTGTGTCTGCTCGAGCAAGATAAAACCTTGCTCGGGCATAGAGCATACAGAGAGCAACGAGGGAAAAACAGCGATGCTGCTCGAGCATGCTTTTTCCCTTGCTCGAGCATGCTATATTCATGCTTGGGCATGAGTTGTCCAGAGAGGAATACAAAGGAAGCGAGAGATGCTGCTCGAGCAACTCTATACCCTTGCTCGAGCATACTGCTCGAGCATGACTAATTCATGCTCGGGCATCAACCATCCAGAGACGAGTACAAAGAAGGCGAGTAACGTTGCTCGGGCAAATCTATACTCTTGCTCGAGCATGCTGCTCGGGCACGAGTAATTCATGCTCGGGCATGAGTCGAGCAACTCTTAAGGAAAGAAGAGATTGTGTTGTCTGCTCGAGCATTTGTCTACCTATGCTCGAGCACTATGCTCGAGCATACTACGTACGTTAACACATTCTTTCTGTTTCTAGCTTGATGATGCTCGAGCACGCTAGTTCCCTGCTTGAGCATACTTTACCATTAAATTCTTTTCAACACTTTGAACTGATTATTAATTAACAAAATCAATGTTTGTCATCATCAAAAGATATGAGAATTAACACAAGCAAATTGGAGTTTGCAACTATTCTTTAGGAACCAAACTTGAGTTAGTAAACACAAACTCGAGTTTGTTTCATCTAGAGAAGAATGTCGTGAATTGAGCTTTGAAGAACATTTTGAGAATAAGAGCAAACTCGAGTCAATAAGTGACAAACTCAAGTTTGGGACTTTTGAAGTGAAAATGAGTTTAAGTCCACAAAACTCAAAACTGGAGTTTCTAAATGGAAATTGGAGTTTTCAAAACTTCAGAAAATTGAAGAGCTCTCTGTATGATTTAAACTCGAGTTTGCAAAAACAAACTCGAGTTTCCTCAAAAAAGAAAACTTTGAAAACTTTTTGCCAAACACAAACTGGAGTTTACATAACCAACCTAGAGTTTTCTCAAGTTCAAAAATAGATCAAAGCTCTTTGCTTGTCACAAACTCGAGTTTCCTTGAAAGCTTTGGAAACTTGATAACTCTTTGTCAAGCACAAACTGGAGTTTGCAAAAGCAAACTGAAGTTTGGCTAAGTTCACAAAATATTAAAAGCTCTCTGTATTGTTCAAACTCGAGTTTGCCTTAAGTTGCTCTCTGTATCACACAAACTCAAGTTTTCTAAAGCAAGCTGGAGTTTGTTCAAGTTCATAAAGTTTGAGCTACTCTCTGTCAAGTCCAAACTCGAGTTTGACATCCCAAACTCGAGTTTTCCTTTGACATTAAGTTTTTCAACTTACCAAAGACAAACTTCAAATTGAGCTTACAATTGTCAGTTATCATCAAAACACATAGAAAACTAACAAACTGCATTGGGAGTTGTTGTTCATTTGACTTGATTCATGGCCTTTCTTGGAGAGTTTCTCTGGTGGACATTCAATGGGATTTGAAAGCTTTATTGTGTAGATTCTTTGTATGTGTTTTTATAGACTCAATTACTTTCTTTTTTTTCATCAATTTTGTAGCTAATCGAATCATGAAATTTCTTCGATGTTGGAGTTCTATGTGGAAAATATATCCATTTTTTTTAGTTATACGGGAAGGGTTTGAACTCTAAATCTGTGCTCATACTCCTCCTCACCTTGACCACACAAGCCAGTCTTAGGTGGCTGGAAAATGCATACTATGCATACTTGATTGTATGATGGACTAACATTATGCTACAAATATTGAAGTCAAGCATGATTTTTGTGTGTTAGCTACCCTTATGATTAACTCTGTCGTAGGAGCAATCAAAATTCTAGGATACTAAAATATGCAATATAGTAGTGCAACCTAGGTCGATTCTCTTAAAGAGCTAGAAAACCTTGAATCTCAGTTGTAAGAGCACTAAAACAAATTAGAAGAATGAATTTTCTTTCTAAAATCATTGTCCTATGATCTACTATTTATGGATTTTCAGAGTTTAAGAAACAAAGAATGACAGAAAATAGAGAAGTAAGATATGGAAGAAATCCAATTTCAAATGGTCTTCCCTAAGAATTTCACCTAGCCTTCAATGTGTATCAATTAATTTGAGTTATTCCAAAGACAAATTTCAGATCATTGCTTCAGAGATGAATAAATTGCAAGGAACTTAGGAGTCTTAGATGAACACTTAACAATATTCATTACAAATCATTCAACTAAGCCATAATACTTAGTTCGAATGAATCAAAGATTACTACTAAAGTTACTCTAAATCAAGAGCATTAAACACCTAAGTATGTCACAATCCATTAATCCTGATTCAATAATCATAAAGAAGCGTGAAATCAAGGAGTATTAAACTTAGGTTGACATGGACATGGGCGGACCTAGATTCATTGTTGGCGGGCAAGTGCCCCCCAAAAATTTGGGATATATATTTCTAAAAAAAAAAAAAAAATCAAATTAATGGAGTTAGAATTAATGGAGTTAATTAAGGTCCGAGATGGACGTCGGAGATTCATTAAGATGGATGGGCATGATTTCAAACTGATTCAAAGGGACACGTTGAACAAAAAGGAGCATAAGATTGCATCAACGGATGAAATTTCTGCGTACTGTTTTTTTGGGCCCAGCTTCTCTCCAATACTTTTCCAATCCGTTGCCTCTTGGTTTTCCTTTTCTCAACTCTCCATTCTCCAAAGTGTCTTTAAGCCACGTTGCAACTTGAACGGAGGGTAGAGTAATGGGCGGGTTGGACACTCCGAGGCTAAACTCATAAACCGTCCATTGAACTTTAAATGGGTATGGGTTAGCTCATACCCATACCTCATCCCATTTAAACCCATGTAAACGGGCTAGTATATAAATGGGGGGCTCACCAGGTTTCGGGTTACCCATTTACATTTTACATGTTTATCTTTTTGAAAAAAAAATATTCATAAGCATTAAACATCCATCTATATTCGTCATTCTAAATTTTGGAATCTGAATCTTCAATGTTTAATAATCACAATTCACACAAATTTAGATAAGTATCATCATAACATAAATTTATTCAGGACAGAAGTTAAAGAACGCCTTTATTTTATGTAGAATGAGATGAGTAATTAATAAAAAAGAAACACTAAATGGGTGGGTATGGGCAACCCATAGATATACACATAGCCCGCCCATTTAAATTTTAAATGGGCGGGTTTTAACCTACCCCATTATGGGTCTTTTTGGGTGAGCTCAAAATAACCAAATTATATTAGGTTGTGAGCGGGCTTATGAGTTATGGGTTCTGTGCTCAACCTTGCGGAACCTGAAAAAAAAAGGGTATTTGCACAGCACAAACACAACTTTTTTCAATTATTTTGAGATAATTGGTTTTAGGAAAAATTATGAAAAAGTTTTCCATTAAAAGCTTTTTGGTTAATAGGACTTAAATCGAAGTACTAGTACTCTATGGAAAAAATTTGCAGAGCATAGTACTATATGAATATATTAAAATTTATCAATTTTTTCTTATTAACAAGGTTTATTTTAAATGCAAGGAGACAATTATAAAATGGTTTAATCTTTCTGCTTTTAAATAGAAATATTTTTTCTGTCAAACTTATATATAAGTGAATAGGTCACATTACTATTTTCTCTCTCTTCTCTTTGCTGCTAAATGTAAGGATCTTATCAGTGTCCATGAATAATAAATCATAGCATAGATCGAACTGCCGAATCGAAAAAATTGGGTGCTATCATATAGCTTTGTATCGGTTAAATTCATGAGTTGGAGATAAGCAGACTTGAACCACTGACATTCGCCATAAGGTAAACTACGGCCTCTCAGACCCCCGACTATTCTACCATAGAGGCCAATGATAGACAATAACTCCCCCCCCCCCAGGGCGAACAAAGCTTACAACTTCCATCGTACTGTGCTCTCCAAAGAGCAACTCTTCTCAAAATTTTTCTATCACACTTATATAAAAGTGAATAGGTCACATTACTATTTTCTCTCTTTTCTCTTTATGATACGACGACCCACTCATTTTTATTTGAGTGTAACAGAAAAAAATTTATACAGTAAAAGTAAAAACGTTAAACCCATTATAAAATTAATAATATTCATTACTCCTCCGGTCCTTAATATAAGATATAGTTGGCTTTTTAAGAATGATTAAGAAAGTTAAATAAGTTAGTTAATCATAGTATATGTGGTGTCTTATTTGATTATGTATCAGTTTATAAATCAGAAAAATTGAGAAAATATCATATAAAGACGGTTGAATCACCTAAATTCTAATTTGAGTCATTGAACTTAACAAATTATAGATTAGGTTATATGCGTTATAATTAGAAATTTGTCAAATTACATCCATATCCCTTAGTTATTAAAACAACATATGTATATTCTCAACCATAATCATCATCACTTTTTAAAATACACATAACATAACTAAAGCTTCCAAAATTAACAACTTCAAATTAGGTTTTAACAAGTTCTACTTAGATATTAACAACAAAATCATGAATTTATTTATCAGCAAAATCAATATGATATCTGGTTGCTAAATAAATTCGAATTAAGTTTGTTCCCATCATGTTGCATTTGATTTGAAGAGCTACGCTACTGAGATAAGTAAGAGAGTTTGAAGAAACACATTTCATCATGTTTATTTATAATTTAGTATCACTAACGTTAGTTTTATCATAATTTGTAGAGGCCATTTTGTTATAATCTTGGCATGAACAATGATGTCAAATCTGCGCAAGAAGTAGCACAAAAATCAGAAGACATTGAAAAAAATAGAAAAGAAAAAGAATCTTAGATATTGGGGATTAGGAAAAAAACAACAAAAAGGCATCATATCTCTCTCTCTCTCTATATATATATATGATACACGAAAGTGAGTAGATTACCGACCACGATTCTTGGAGGAGCAGTAAAATCTTTTATGGATAATGTAACACCCCTACCGGCCTCGCCCTTTCGGGTGGCGGATAGAGGGATTCCCTTTTAATAATTACCATATTTTACCTAATTACTACTTATTAGCATGCAGCAGAGGTTAACACGGCAGAGTATATCCCGGTTGGATTTGAGACAATACTGGTATAATTAAAAGTGAGTAACAAAATATAGTCTCCGAAGGGGTTAAATATACAGTCATCAACTCTGTGCCCATAAGGCCAAAAAAAATATACAGTTATCCAAACCCAAAATAGATATAAAAAATAATCTTCCTCCGCCACCAACAACTCCACCTACTCCAGCTCCATAGTCTTACCCTTGTCACCAGCTACGGCCCTCAAAGTGCTTCCTGAAGCTTTACAAAAATTTGGGATTCATAAATGAATCCCAGAGTAACCGTTAATCTCATATGTAATGCATAAACAATGTATGTATGTAACCATAATCAGGAAAACACCAGATAATAGCATTCAGTAACAAACGCACAGTAACACAGATGCAACATACCGTATGTACAGTGTTAACTGCGGAAGGACTACATGTCCTAAAAACAAACGCAGGACTGCTCAACAAAGCAAGCCCCGGATCCACAACACTAGGAAAAACACAGTAGTCGGGCTTCAAACCCAGACTACACTGAATGCACACAAACGCATGTCCCTTTTCAGGAGACACGGGTCCACAATCATGGAAAAACAAACATACAAGGCAACACAAAACATATGAGGATTAAGGTTACTACATGGTAGCTAACCACAGATATCAGTAAAATATTTTTCTCCGACACGGAAATCGAAGTTTCCCTACAATAACCAAAATATAGATATAAATAACTCCTATTTATTTGATGGCTTAAAATAATCCTTTCTCAATTCTTCAAAACTTCAAATCCTTATCATTATTGATAAGTATATTTGATAGATCAGAATACATAAGATAGCTGATTGTCTATTTAAAATCTTCAATAAACACCTTTCAACGTTTTTGAAACTTTCGTTCTTGATTCTGAAAAATAATCCAAGCATACTCCTATACAAATAATCATTTTAAACACTTTAGAGACATTACAACTTCCAAAAACGAATCAGATCATGGTGTTTAGGAGGCTGGATGAAATTCTTCCTCTAGATTAAGCAATCAATCTTCCATTTTTAACCACGAACTCTTCTTATCTCATACTAACATTTCTTCCTAGACCAAAAATTCCATATTTGATTCTCTGTTCACCCATTTTATCAATTAGTCAGACCCAACCCTCAATTATACACTCAAGAAACAAATACTTTCTACTTTGCAACTATAAGGTTATAAAGTAGTTAGGACTATTACTTACTTGATCTTGATCTTGGTCTTCTACCGAATTGAGGCTTTGATCCTTAGTGATTCTTCTCCCTCCTTTTCGGCCTCAACCTTCATCCCACCATGAAAAATTTTCCTTAGGGTCTGAGTTTACATGAGAGAAAGTAGAAGAAAGTGGTTTGAGAATCTGAGGACCTTGCTTACCTCTTTGAACGTTTTGCGTAGCCTTATTTGTATCTTCTTATTGATTTTTGATCTTCTTCTTTTCTCCTTCTCCAGACGTCCAGCAACCTCAAAGGAAGGAGATGAGTTCCTTAAATAGATCCCCCAAGGTCGGTTCTAAACCCCACTTGCGTCTAGATTTCTCTTCACCATTCTAGAGGAATAAAAAAAAATCTGATTTCCACTACTCACTAGGCCGGCGCTTCTGAGGAAATTTTGGGAAGAAAAATATTTTCGGATTTCTCTTGGTTCCTCATGTCCGACGTTCTGAGGAAATTTGGGAAGAGAGAAAAAAATGTTCTTTTGGCTCCTATTTCCGCCAGGTACGATGGAAGCATTTGAAAAAAAAAATTGTGAGAGTGATCCATGCCTAACCCACGTGACACTCCCCCTCTCATTCTTAATATTGAATTGTCCATCTTTCTGGTGGGTTCTCACTCTTCTCTTTTATGCTCCCTCTCTTCTCTGCACTTCCCCTCCCTCACCGTATGCTCCCTCTTGTCGGCGGCAAGCCGCCGGCGAGCCCCTTTTTTGTGGCACAAATGAGTCAGAGAGGTAGTTTAGAGTCCAGATCTTGGATCTGTGGTCTTCTCTCTTTGAGTTCCGTCGGATGTGGCCATCTCCCGTCCTTGTGGCGAGCCCTCTCTTCTCCTTCTCCAGATCTGATCTGTGGAGGTAAGATTTATCTGTTTTTTGTTGCTTTTTTTGTGGTACTGGGTTTTGTGGTGGTGTTCTTGTCTCAAGAAATAAACAGATCTGTAAGATCTACGTTCAAATCCTCTTGGTTGGCTGGCTGTTTTGACGTTTTTAGATCTGATTATCACTTGATAGTTCGGATCTGCGTTCTTGGGGGAAGATCTAAAGAGGTGTTGCTTGGTGTGTGGTCAAGGTCACCAGATCTGATTCATCAATGGAGCAGAAGTGTTCTTCAGGACATCATGTGTCTTCTTTCGTCTGAGGTTGGGTTTTCCGTGTTTTTTTTCCCCAATATAGGGTAACTGTACAGCTGCTCTAGTTGCAGCTCATGCTTATAAGGAGGTGTGCCCGTTTGGGTGAGTTTTCCAACCAACACTTTCTTGTTTATCACTTCTAACCTTGGATATTGAGGAGACTACTTTTGTCCATGATTTTGCTTCTATTCTTAAATATTTTATATACGGTGATTTAACTATTTCTTTGTATTTGATGTATTTTGTTGTATTGGATTTGTCATTGTTTGCTTAAATCCATGTATTGTATCTGTTTGTAGTATTAATATAAATATTTTTTCCGAGAAACAAAAAAATTGTCCATCTTTCTCTTTCTTTCTACCACATCCGGCGTAGGGAGAATATAGGGAAATATTTCATTATTTTGTGTTAAAGCTTTCCTTGTCTCACATGTACCAATACTTCCCCCAATCAATGATATACTTTTCATTGTCCCTGCCGGCGGTTTTAATGGGTGGTTGGTGACAAAAAAAAAAAAATTCTTTTAATTTTATTATTCCCCCTCTTTTTTTCTACTTTTCCTCACGTTGGGCAATTATCATTGAAGAAGAAATGGACATGGCTTTTCCCCCCGTACGGTGGCCTTCTCCTTTTCTATTCATTAATTGTGATTTCTCACATCATCACTCCTTTATTCCATTTTGAAAGAGCAGGAGGTATATATTTATATTTTTTTTCCTCCTCCTCTATTCTCTCTCACGTTAGGTGATAAATGGAGTAAAAAAAAAAGGGTTAATGACCAATTTTACCAATGAACAATTGGTCTAGGATCACCCAGCACAATGAACTTTTATATGGCCCTTAAATACAAATTAACTTTTGAAAACTTGAAATGGGCACAAAACCGTTGGAGTTGGCTTACCTCCGCTGCACAAATTCGTCCGATGCGTTCGCTGCACCTAAACTGTGTCGTTTAATTGCTAATCGCACACACTGGTCTGTTTTTTAAAAAAAAAAAAATCAGCCACTACCGGGTAATAAAAAGATAATTCAGGATACTAAATCAAACTGAAAAAATCTTTCATGATCTTAAAAAATTATTTTAAGATCTTAAAAAAATATTTCAGGGTACAGACTGGTATTAAAAGGATACTTCAGGATACTGATTGGTACTTAAAAAATAATTCATGATCTTAAAAAATTATTTTAGGATCCAGAAAAAAATCCTAAAATATATTCTTAGTAACCGTCAGTACCTAAATTATTTTTTCAAGATTCAAAAATAATATTTTTAAGTACCAGTCAGTATCCTGAAGTATCCTTTTAATACCAATCTGTATTCTGAAATATTTTTTTAAGATCTTAAAATAATTTTTTAAGATCATGAAAGATTTTTTCAGTACAATTCACTATCCTGAATTATCTTTTTATTACCCGGTAGTGGCTGAATTTTTTTTTAAAAATGGACCGATGTGTGCGATTAGCAATTAAACGACACGCTTTAGGTGCAATGACGCATGGATGACAATGTGCAATGGAGGTAAGCCAACTCCAAAACCGTTACCCACGATGCAAACTCCGTCTCTGTCACTGTTCTTCCTTGCTTCTCTCCTCCATTTCAGCCCCGCCCCTTCCTCCTTTTTCTTTCTTACTCACACATCTCACACTCTTTCTCTCTCTATCACACACACACACTCTCTCTCTTCCCCACCCGTCCTTCCCTCTCCCTTGGAATACTGCCGGAAAACCACTTCTGGGCTTCTCTGCAACTCCCCTCATGGACGCCCATAGTATCACATTTTTTGTTCCCTTCCCTGTTGTCTCCTCTTCTATTATTGGATGAACAGAGCTAGTTTACCCCAATGGCCGATTTTTTTTTTTTTACGCTTGGCATTTGATCATTGTCTTCTTCTTCGTCTCTCTTCTTCTCATGAGAGTCAGTACGGAGCTGACTCAAGACAAGCAAGCCCTCCTTGCCTTCATCTCTCAGACCCCACACGCGAATCGCGTCCAATGGAACGCTTCCAACTCGGCCCGGCAAGAATCGGTTTGGTGTTGAATGCGACGCTTCTCGTTCCTTCGTCTTCCCGGCGTTGGGCTTGTGGGTAAAATTCCTCCCAACACAATCGGTCGTCTCACTCAGCTTCGAGTTCTGAGTCTCCACTCTAATGGTCTCTCCGGCGAGATTCCTGCCGAAATGTGTGAGTAAGAAAGAAAAAGGAGGAAGGGGCGGGGCTGAAATGGAGGAGAGAAGCAGGGAAGAACAGTTGGGGAACAAGAGAATGAGAAAAAACCCCGGAATATTCGATTGGGAAAGTTGGTGACAGAAAATGCCAAAACAAAAACCTGTTGCCAAACACATGCAATGAGAGATAAAAACATTAGAACATTCAGGGGACCTAGGATCAACAGGAAATAAGAATGAAAGCAAGAGGGAAAACTCAAGTAAAGGTGGCATTAAAGACAAGCACATGAATAGACCAACATACAGAGAAAGGGGAAGAAGAAAATGAAAAACCTGAAGGTGAAGTGAGACTCAGAGAAGCATTGGAGTTTGAGAGAGACATTTCCATTTCTCAGATACCCAGAAATCGAAGAAAAAAAAAAGACGGATTTGGGAAAAAAAAACCAACAGACCGAGTTTGCACAGTGGGTAACGGTTTTTTGCCCATTTCAAGTTTTCAAAAGTTAATTTGTATTTAAGGGCCATATAAAAGTTCATTGTGTTGGGTGATCCTGGACCAATTGTTCATTGGTAAAATTGGTCCTTAACCCAAAAAAAAAGAGTAAATACCCTTTTTGGTTCCTGACAAAAAACACGGACCCCATTTTGGTCCCTGACAAAAAAAAAGTCATTTTTAGTCCTTAAAAAGGACGAATAAGGGTTGATTGGTGGACATTTTGATCCTTCACAAATTTCCAAAATGTCCTTTTTAGTCCCATAAAAAGGACGAATAAGGGTCGATATTTTTGTCAGGGACCAAAATGAGGTCCGTGTTTTTTATCAGGGACCAGAAAGGGTATTTACTCAAAAAAAAAATGTGTGCTCTTCCATGCCTTATTTGATGTGCACAACTTTCCCTCTTAATTAATTAAGTCTCATCCAATGTCCACCTTTCAAAGACAATTTAAACTTATATTAAAATTCCACAATTTTTCCATCAAAATTTTCCCCTCCTTTTATTTGACGAAAAATATAAGAATAATGAGGAAAAAATATATTTTTACCTTCTTTGACATTACTTATCTCAAATTATTTATAACCAAATTTATTAACCACATTTCAAATAATTCCACATTATTTTCCCAATAATTAGTTTATCTTGTCAGAAAAATAATATACCATTGATTACTACTACTTAGTGAAAAATTCTCATATATTCCACTAATTGATTTACATGAAGATTTAGGGATGTTACAGATAACATATAGGGTGTGCATGAGAACCATTCTGTTCCCCGGCATTGATTCTGAGATGAAACATTTTTTTTTGATTCTGTGCCTAGGAAAAGTTCTGAGAATCAGAATTACGTTTGTTAACTCATTTTATTTTTACTCAGAGAATCAGAATTACGTTTGTTAACACATTTTATTTTTATTTATGTAATTTTTATATTAAAAAAAATATTTATGTGGTGGTGACGGTGGTGGTGGTGATGGCGGTGTGGTGGTGGCCGCAGTGGTGGGGGTAGTGGCGGTGACGGTGGCGAAGGGATTAAGGGATGAAGATTGAACCAACTTACAATTGCCTCCTTTAGCAAATTGCTAACTTTGCGAACGTCTGGATAAATTTCCTATCCTTATGGCTCCTATGCTGCGCACAACTAGTAAGGTTATGTTTTTTATTTTTCCTTTTTAAGAATAAGGGATATGGAGCCAAATTTTAAATCCTAAATTATGACCCAAAACATTATATATAACTTATTGAATTTAGTGCCCGAAATTAGGATTTGAGTAATTCAATCATCTTTATATGAGATTTTTTCAATTCATTTAGTATAAGAAAAAAAAAGATAAATATCAATACTTTTAAAGTATTATGATAATACATAAATTTTATTTCTCATATTTCATTTTTTATTTTCTTATTCACATTAGTTATAATTAACCTATGATGAGGATTAGAAAATTAACTTTGTATAAGAATAGAAGATTATTTTTTTAATGAAAAAGAAAATTAAAATTTTTAAAAGTACTCGTAATAAAATCGAGGAAAGATGGAAAACATTATCTTGTTTTTTTTTAATATAAAAATTTTTAGGTGGGTTCGGTACCGGTCCCCATCAAGGCCAGGGCACGGCCCCAAGGTTCTTTGAAAGCTTACAAGGGACTTACGAGATCGCCTACCAAATGAGTCTTTACAACGGCAGAGAGAATCAAACTCTCGTCCTTTTGGGACTTGAACCCGTTCCTTACCATCTGTGTCAACTCTCATCGGCGTATCTTGTTTTTTATAAACTGAAAGTTAAAAGTTAAAAATAACTAAAAAAAAACAGTGAAATGCGGAGCCCAAGTCCGTAACCCAAATCACCGAAGCGGATCCTTCACTCACTTGTCCGACCCCGGTCCCATACAATCGCTTCCATGGCGATTTGCGACGACGAGCCCCCACCCCATATCCCAATCTGCGCATCGACAGCAACGGTGACCTGCTCTTGCTCCGCCTCTCGGCCCCTCTACTGCAATCTGCACTTTTTTTACTTTCTTCAAGGTTCTCTGTTCTAAACTCTCCACCTCGAGTGGCCTACTGCTCTGCTTCTCCTTCAATCTTCTCCACTTCACTTCTTCAATCGTTCTCTTGGTAAGCTACAATCTTCACTTCACCATACTTTTTACCTAGGTACTGATTGCTTACTGGAAATTTACTGTTAATAATTTTTTTAGTTCATGAGAACCTTTTCCTTACACCCTGCGAATTAGGATCCTCCAAAAGTGAAGCTGAACAGATATTTATGGTATTAATTGAGAGCTTTGCTTTGCTGGAATCAAATCATTATATCTTTCATAGGCAAAAGACCAATTTTTCTTACTTCATTTGGAACTGTCCTTGTAATATTAAGTTGGGTCTGGCCTTTTGATTTCTCTATATTTCTTGATGATGTTAGTGTGCTCAGCTTCCACTTTTTGATAATATTATAATTATGGAAAAGAATGGTGGAATATCAGCTTCTACTCTATGCAAAATATATAAGAGCATATAGTAGAATCTAGTGAAGGTGAACCACAGTCAGTTTTTTTTTAAAGATCATATACGATTTTGATTTAATTTGGCTTCAGTTGTTCATGGCTCTAAGTTTTTTATTGTTGTAAGATTTTTCTATTGTTTGGTAACTATAGACTTGTCATGCTATATTTCCCCTGATTATTAACTTTCCATTTTTAGGAACCACACATAGGAGATCGTATTTTAGTTACTGCTATTCATGCTTTTCCCAATCAAGCTCCTAATGTCTATGATGATTTTGATATAAATGATTATTAATTGTATTGATTGAAGGATTGTAAGGGACTAAGGATGAACATTCTCAATATTGATGTATTTTGTTATTGTTACAATTAAAATGGTGTTGTATTTTCTTATATTTTTTTATTAGTGATGCTTAATGTCATAGTATTTTGTTATTGTCAATTAAATTGTATTATTTTAATATGGCCGGTCTGACCTTAAATTTGACCCCGACTTGACTCACTAACCCTTTGACTAGTGCCTTGACCAGGTTCAATGCCTGGTCCAGTTTTTTGAACCTTGGTTTATGCAGTGCAGCTACACCTTTCTTGGTTTATGCGTTTAGAGCTGCAAAGGCAGGGACCTCGGGCTTCATCAGACACGATTCTTGACTCTCTGTTTTCTTTGAAGAGGGGAGGAAGTGGAATGAAATATATGATACGTTTTAGTTTTTACCACCATGTTGGAATTTAAGACACAGAATCCACTATTGCGATCATGGTCTCAAGTTTGTTTTTTGTATTCATTGTTCGCCATCTATCTACAAGCACGAAGCAGCTTCCGAGCATTTCAAAAATAAACTCTAGGTACAAGAACTTGGCTATCCGAGAAGCCCAGAATGCTCTCACTGAATATCTCCATGGCACAAGTTGCTTGCCCTATGTTTATGCCGAGCATATTAGCAAGAACACTCCTCTTTTGCTGGCTAGTCTCATGGCAAAGGTAGATTTTTCAGCTGGCACTTTCTCAAAAAATCTCAAGAAATTCCTCAGTTACCACCCCATCAATGAGTTTGAATTTTTCTTTGAAAGCATTGGCATAGATTATAATGACGTTTCTGGGTTGTTGCCTTCAAACAAGTTTTTCTTTTCCGAAGATCGGACTCTTCTCGATGCAGCTGCTGCACTTTCTGAATTTGGATTTCCATGGAATGAGTTGGGTAAGTTGTATGTGGAGAGTAGTTCCATATTTAGGAGTTGTGCGGGAGAGCTCAAGTCTAAGCTATCGGAGTTTAAGAAATATGGTTTTTGTAATGTTCATTTAGTTGGTATATGTTTAGCTTTCCCTTACATTTTGAGCAGGGGATGTGAAGGGGATGCTGAAAGTGAAGCATTGTTAAATTTTCTGAAGTTGGTATTTCTGGATTTTGAACTGGCATTTTTTGTTGAGGAAAATGTGAATTCCTGGCACAAGGTATGTAAGAAAGTTCGGATATTTTATGATTTAAGTGGTGATAAGGAAAGGTTAGTGGAGCTCGTAAGAAGAAATACGAGCATCTTTCTTGAACATGAGGAAGAGGTGTTGATTCAAAAGGTTGATTATTTCTGTGGATTTGATGTAAACAAAGAGGAGGTAGCTGTGTTGCTTCTTCAGAGCCCAGAATTGTTGAGTCTTAATTTAGAGAAGCCAGTGATTAACATAATGACATTATTGGAATATTTTGGCTTGGAGATTGAAAACTTGAAGGATGTCAGTCAAAAGTATGATCATGTATTGGGGACAAACAAAATCACTAATCTGCCTCAGATAATGAGAGCTTTGAACTTACACGAGTGGTTCTTCAATAAAATCAAGAACGGAAATCATGAGTTGCTAATGAAATATATAGCAAGCTACCCTGATGAAGACCGAGCTGAAGAATACCAAAGAGGGTTGGAGATGATTCAGGTTTCAAGGACCCCGAATCATACCATGAGTAAACTACATTTGTTGCATAGCTTTGGCTATGGGGAGAATGCTTTAATCTTTGATCTCTTAGCACACTTGCATGGCACTAGTATTGAATTAAAGGAAAGATTTGATTGCCTTTTGAGTTTAGGGATTGAATACTCCAAGCTTTGTAAGATGGTAAGAATGAACCCTAAAATCCTAAACCAAAATGTTCAAGGTATAGAGCAGAAGGTGAGTTTCCTCTGCCAGGGAATGGGATCCTCTTTAGAGTATCTACATATATATCCAGGTTATTTGCTTTTTGGCTTAGAGAACCGCATTAAGCCTAGGTACAGATTTCATATGTGGCTTGTAGAAAAGGGTCTATGTACCACAGACTATTCCATTGCAAGCTTAGTTGCAACTAGTGAGAAGGCTTTTCTAGCTCGTGTTTACAAAATGCATCCAGCTGCTCCAAAACATTGGTTTGAGCAATTCCGGTTCTAAGATATTTCTGAAAGAAGGCATTGAAGCCCCAAAAGTCAAGCCCAACCTTCAATCCTGAAGGTGATTCATTCAGCCCTATGCTGATATTCTTCAACTTCTGTTCTGCTTTTCCATTCTAGTATGGCTGCCATCACTTTTTAATTTGATTCTTTGTTTGATCTAGAGTCCTTTGTTGATTCCAAACTTCCTGTTTTCTTCAGGATGTCATTTTTTTTGTATAATGCTTTTTTCATTACCACTTGGACTTTCTAACCTGTAAATCTTTTCTTTCTCGACACGTTGAAAATATTTCGTGCAATTTGCTATTAACTCTTAAAAATACAGCTATGTCATCCTTGTTCTGTAATGTATGATGCCTTTTGATGTATGCCTTTATGGGTTTAACGGTTATGTTTATATGTGCCAGTGCATCCATTTGCTGGGAGCCTGGATTTTATGTTCTGAATACTGTTTTTTCATTCTGATTTCTGAATTGAAGTTTGTTGACCTGTTGCTCTCATTTACAACATTATACATTTGATTTGGTCCAGAGATCTCTTGTGGGGTTATCATGGCTGAATCTGGTAGATTGCCGCTGTAGATTCTGCCTTTGGAGCACAAGGTAAGAAGGAGAGGCTAAATTTACACTTGAGTAGCTCATCTGCGTAGATACATTATTTGTCATAGATACATTGTTTTGGTTTAAGTGGGACATTAGATTTTCATTTAACTAGGATAGGATAATCAAGGATAAGGATTTGAAGCACATAAGACTTTCTTAATGATGGAGTATGCACTTGTTTTAGTTTCAGTTTTGTGGTAAGCAATTACGCATCTTACATCCACATATTCTTTCAAGCCTAGAGTGTTTTTTACAGTTTCCGGCAGTCAGCTTGTCCTTTTTCTTGGATTTCGCAATGTATGGATGGTGGAAAAGGAAGATTGAATAATAATAGTTTATCTTTCCAATACTGGCTCTTTAACATCATTGGTCATAATGTAGTTGGTTTTTATTCCATAAGAACCTTTCTTCTCGCTGAACATACTAGCTTATTAACATCTTCATCTTGACCGCTGCCTTGAAAGTTGTGTTGCAATTAGCGTGAAACAAGAGAATTTGGAGTCAAGGTCTTTAGAGTCTGGATCCTGATGGCCACAAAAGTTGATGAAGGCAATAGTTAAGGAAGTGGTTTGACGAAAACCCAGAAGAAGTTTGACCAAAAAAAAAAAAACCCAGAAGAAGAAAGTAAACAGAGCAGTAAATAAGAGCTTTGGCTCCTGTCCACAAATCATCTTCATCAATTCTACAAGTGGCCTCTTGGATGAGGAAATGATACGCTTCACTATGTACTTAAAAGCAATTGGAAGTCTTGAGGATGATAATTCAAAGCGTGATTGTGATTCATGAATATTGCATTTAGATACCATTTATTTGTTATATACGTCGTCGTCGTCTGGCACTTGTGATAGTTTTCTGCATTAAGGCTTTTACATTTGGGTGATCAGTAGCTCTTAAATATCCCCTCAATTATGATTTCAGAGGTAACGAGAATGGCCTAAGCTGCTGCATCGTTTACAATAGCAAATTGACACATCCAAAAGGATAGAATATGATTGGAGGCTACAAAAACGCATCACAGATTCAGATGGCGGGGTTTTTGCATTCTTGCATAATGTTGGACCTTAATATTTTCGAGGGAAAATCAATATCAATGGATTTATGCTACTTGTTATTGGAACTTTGTTTTTTTTAATACTGAAAATTTTAGGAAAGGAGTTGAATTTACCCACAATCCAAGGGCAGGGCGAAACCTCACTTCCTCCTAGGTGATACCGATGCCGGGCAGGGCGAACCGTCTATTACTTGTCATTGGAACATTTTGATTATTACATTTTTTTTTCTTGGAACCTTATAATTATTCTCCCTATTTTTTTCAAGGCTCAAATTGGAATTAAAGTCTAGGATGAACCTCTAACCTGTTACTCCCTAGTGAACTAGTGGAAAGAAGTTGCAAGCTTGAACCTCTTCACTATTAGGCCAGTGTGTATTTATAAATGTAGCCAAAAGGTGGAACAAGTGATTTAATTGATTTTTTTTAACAAAATATATTACTTAATCATAGTATCAGTTGCAAATCATTATATTATATATCAATTTACAAATTAAAAAAAAAAAATTAGATAAAAAAAATTTATTTATTTTCCTTAATCCCTTTTAAAAAAGTCAATTGAACCTTATATTAAAAATTGTAGGTAGTACAATGCATATCTCTATCTTTGAGGGGCTTTAAAGAGGTATTTAGTTGAGCTAATTTTAAGTGATTTTATTAGGTATAACATCAATCCGTTAGAAGAGTCTTGTTTCATAAAACACAAGTGATCTTGGAGGGTGTACTCAAAATTTCCCTAAATGAAATAAGGAATAAGTGTGATAACGAAACTTTAAAATTATGTTCCGTATAAAATAATAATTGAAGGAAATGATTAATTTTTTTTAATGTCACAAATTGTGGCAAGACTATAGTGCTCCTGTTAGATATCAAAGTCTCAAGCAGATAAAGGTGTAAAATTAATCATGTCCGCTTGCCTTTTATCATTATTTTGACAACATAATGGGGACAAAGGGCCATAGCCTCCGTTATACTTGCACACTATGCAATAGGTAATGCAACAAGATGTCAAAAGGAAATGGGATGACTCGAGGAAATGACACTCCAAAAAAATTGAGATTCTGATATCTGGCATATTAAGAGTCATTGAATCATTTATTAATTTACTCAATTATCAGAAGAATTAAGATGGAAGCAGAATTGTGACTAAGAAGTCGATTCCTTGGCAATCTTGTCCGCCTTGGCAATGACCTCATCAATGCCTCCAACCATATAAAATGATTGCTCTGGAAGGTCATCGTATTTGCCATCCAACACACCCTATCATATTCAAAGCAACAAAAGAATTACTACACCACAGATTACTGGTTCATGTAAGAAACTAAAGGCCAATGCATGCCTCCAAAATAATTTAAACAAGTTTGGTATGTAAGCTTTAAGATACAAAACGTGTGATGAGCTCAAAAGAAATCCTAACGAGGCCACAATGAGGAGGAAGTCTTGAGTCTTGACTATAGTCCATGAGGCTAACAAGAGCATGAGCAGCAGAAGATGCTCAGCTTGCTTATTATTTTGAACATAAAAATCATATTTTTTTATTACTTCCTCCAATCTTAAATATAGGAGCTAGAAAAAGGGTTTAGCTACTTTAGTATTAAATATAAGACTTCAATTCATTTTGTCTTTCAAATATATAATTTCTTCCAAACTATCCCTATTGATTCATATTAAGGGGGCTTCCATCATTCGTAGTTCCAATGCACATAGGATTAAAGAGAGTATTTTAGATAAACCAACATATATTTGTTATAAATAACTAACTTAACCCGCTTCCTTAATATTCACAAATTAGTTATCTAGGTCTTATATTAAGAACCAAAATCAGTACTATATTTGAAACTTCAGGTATCTAAGCATAATTTAACACAAAAAAGCTAATTTTTTCCTGCCACCTGCTGAAAGAAAGTGCAGAGAAAAGAGAAGCAAAAATATTTTGCAGGAATTGCAAGTAGCAAATTTCCACATCATATGGCGCATGCAAGAGGTAGACAAGTGTATCCAGGTAAAGACAAAACAAAATAATAAACTTAACACAATATGGAATAAGCAGTAAGAACAGATATACCTGGAAGCTGGTAATGCTCTCCTTCAAATCCACATACTTGCCTGGGGCACCCGTGAACACTTCTGCAACATGGAAAGGCTGGCTCAAAAACCTTTGAATTTTACGTGCACGGGCCACAGTCAACTTATCATCTTCACTGAGCTCATCCATTCCCAAAATGGCAATGATATCTTGAAGATTCTTATAGTTCTGAAGGACCTCTTGTACACCACGAGCAGTATTATAGTGGTCCTCACCCAAAACAAGTGGGGAAAGCATACGAGATGTAGAATCTAAGGGGTCAACAGCAGGATAGATACCCAGCTCGGAGATCTGTTTGATATCAACAATGACAAGCAACTCTAGTCAATGGATGACCACTTAAACAACAAAGCAACTGGATCAGTATAAAAAATCAAACCTGCCGTGATAACACAGTTGTAGCATCCAAGTGAGCGAAGGTAGTAGCAGGAGCTGGATCAGTCAAGTCATCAGCAGGAACGTATATAGCTTGGACAGAGGTAATTGAACCTTTCTTGGTGGTTGTAATACGTTCCTGAAGACCTCCAAGATCAGTAGCCAATGTTGGTTGGTAACCGACAGCAGACGGAATACGACCAAGCAAAGCAGACACCTCTGAGTTAGCCTGCATAATGAATTATGAAGATAAATATAACCAGAAAATATGCATTGGACAGAAGACAAGCCAGCTAGGTAATTTATCAGAATTTCAAAATAGTCATACTTGAGTAAAACGAAAAATGTTGTCAATGAAAAGAAGCACATCTTGCCCTTCAGCATCACGGAAGTGTTCAGCCACAGTAAGACCAGTAAGACCAACACGGGCGCGAGCACCAGGAGGCTCATTCATTTGACCATACACAAGAGCACACTTGCTTTCACTCTGATATAATGAAGTATAGAAGACAAAATAAGTATACATGACATAATACTGAATATCCCAAATATATTATTCTTATGAAATGCATTATCTTCACCTGCTTCTCTCCAAGCTTAATGACACCACTCTCAATCATTTCTCTATACAAGTCATTTCCCTCGCGGGTTCTTTCTCCAACACCGGCAAAGACAGAGAAGCCACCTGATCAAAGGAAACAGTAACCACTCAGGATTATGCAGAAAGGTCAAGATCAAGAATCAAGCATATCTTAAGGATATACCATGAGCCTTTGCAACATTATTAATAAGTTCCATAATAAGCACCGTTTTCCCTACACCGGCACCACCAAACAACCCAATCTTTCCTCCCCTTTGGTATGGAGCAAGTAGATCGACAACCTATAGGTCAAGGTCACAAGCAATTCAGGATCCAGTTATACCATTCACCAAAAAATGAAAACAAAAATAAATTACCTTGATCCCTGTGACAAGAATCTGCTGCTCAGTTGCCTGTTCAACAAAGGCAGGAGCTTCTCTATGGATGGGCAAATAGTGCTCGGTTTCTATAAAATTGACACAATACAGTCAGTAAAAGCATCTTTATTAAGGGAAAGAACACCCTCATGTACTGATCAGATACGAAGGGAAATGTCAGTTTCTTACTAAGTTCGCCCTTCTCGTCAATAGCCTCCCCAATGACGTTAATGATGCGGCCAAGGGTTGCTCTACCAACAGGAACCTAAATGGGATGCACACAGCATATCAGAAAATAGAAAATAAGAGCATTTGACCAACAAAACATGTAGGTGAAAAAATAATGGACTAAGAAAAGAACACAATGGGCCACCAAAACAAACTTACCAGGGAAAAAAACATGCCAAAAAGAAGTAGGGATAGGATATTGTCACTACCAAGTCACTACCACTTTTTCACCGTTATCAGAATCTCATCTACCTTTATCATTTCTCTCTCCTATTGAGATTCTGATCTAACGGTGAAAAAGTGGTAGTGACTTGGTAGTGACATAAAATTAGTAGTGACAATATCCTATTCCAAAGAAGTATACTTAAAATTGGTACAAAGGCATCATTCTAAATACGCAATTGGGAAAAGCTATAATAAATTACCCAAAATGAAATGAACCATATTTAAATTAAAAAAAGATAGTTTCAAAGCTTAAAAATTATCTAGAAAATTAGCAATACATAATCAATACGACAGACCATTAATATTACTACTCATTTAACATTTTAGATGCAGACATAATAAGAAGACAAACTTGGTCCTTTAAAGCCAAAATAGGGGAGAAAAGAAACAAGCCTGTCATACAAAGTGGCAAACTCTCTTCCGGGTCATATAAAATGAATCCAAAATGATCTCTAAATTAAAAGTAACAATGACCAAAACAAATTTTAAAATAAAATTATAAGGCATTGTAATTTATTGAAAAATGTTGTTAAGACAGATCCGGCTGATGGGTCAACGGCCTACAGCTTCACAGGGCCAATGACTATATATCAAATCGCTCAAATTTGCATTCCACATAGTAAATAAACAAGTCACGATCTTTCAAAGACTCAACTTCAGTAACCAAATCAACGAAGAACAATGACTATATATCAAATTGCTCAAATTTTCAATCCACATAGTAAACAAACAAGTCACAATCTTTCAAAGACCCGACTTCAGTAACCAAATCAACGAAGAACATTAGATATAAAGGCAAGTACGTAATACAATCAAGGAAATTGAATGTAATTTAAGGCTTCCAAAATTAAGCGGAATCAAACAATAATACAGGGTAGAAAGGTAACTCCGAAAAAGCAATTCATAAATGGAATGTGAATCAAGGCTTACGGTGATAGGGGATCCAGTGTTGAGCACGCGTTGCCCTCTAACAACGCCCTCAGTCCCATCCATGGCAATAGTTCTAACCATGCTCTCACCCAAGTGCTGCGCCACTTCCAGCACCAACCGGATCGAGTTATCCATAACCTCAAGTGCAGTCAAGATCGGTGGCAGACCCTCCTCGAATCTAACATCGACGACGGCACCAATGACCTGGCACACTTGCCCAATCGCACCTTTACCGGTGAAATCGTCGACGATCTTCCCACCACCGCCACTAACTGAGTCCTTCTTCGCCAGAGCCGGTGGCGTAGCAGCTGCCGCAGATGTGGCGTACTCAGCGAAGCGGGTGAGGAGGTAGCCATACGGAGAGGGACGACCGACAACGCTCGGAGAAGAAATCCTGGGCCTTGTGCTGGTAATGGAGGACTTCAATGGAGATCGATGTAATGAGGATCGAATCAGAGACGATAACAATCTGCGTGAAGCCATCTTCACGGGGCTTCAGTCTAGTGACTGACAGAAACAGAAATGAGAGGAAAAGTGTTAGGGTTTGTGGACTAAAATTTGGCCGTCTTCCTTTTTCTTTTTCTTTTTTTGTGGGCCAAGTGGCTGGATTCGAAAGCGAACATGCGGTCATCTACCGAATATTACTTCTTTCGGGAATAACTATTTCCTTTCGTCCTCTACCCTTACCAAGCAAATCCGTTCGATCTTAAAGTTGGTCAACATTAAGAGAGCGTCCTAACTCCTGGAGGCTTAGATAAATGTATGAAGGTAATATTTGGACGATCCCACCCCGCCCAATATTAGTATCACCAGGAGGAAGAGAAACTTCACTCTACCCTTAGATCGTATGTGGTATTATTTAAGGCATCCTAACTTTCCTAAAATTTTTTTTATCAAAAAAAAAAAAACTATTTCCTTTCCACTACACTTTTACCTAATTTTTACATCAACCCTATGTTTTTAATTAATCTAATTAATTTGCTTTCAAAAGATTGCATCCGTTTAAAAGTGAAACCTCACACAAGCAAAACGATTTTAATTAGATTTTTTTTACCTGTCTTATAATTAGATTTTTTTTTTTTTGCCCAGAAAAGCTTGTAAGTAGATTAAGTTCTTTTTTTAATGAACAATTAGACTAGATTCGGTTCTTATTTAACACCTAGACAAATTTCATATATGTTAACGATAGGTAATCGGTATGATTCAGTATGATTTTGACATGATAGTAATTAATATATTGCAAATAATATAAGAAAATTCAATTATTATATATATATTATATGAATCTTAAACAATTCTTATATATCATACTTCTATGTCTTTGCACGGAAATTTGGATATTGTCCTTCCCTTTTCTAGGGGGAATAAACATAATTAGAGGTGTAACAATATTCAATTAAATTGTATGAATTGTAAATTTTGGATAACAATGAACTAAAATCAATTTGCAAAAATTTCTGTTATATCAATTTCTTTTTTAGGAAATTCGTTTTTTGATTGAATTTGACTTTGGTTTTATATCAACTCGTTTTAAAGTATGTATTTATTAAGGTTCTTAAAACTGGACTGGTTATTGAACCGGTCGGAGTACTGGGTTAAAGGTTAGTGGGTCAAACCAGAATTAAACTGGGACCAAATTGGTAAAAAAGTAAAAAATTTAAAATTATTAATATGAAATTATAAAAAATAAAAAAAAATGATTTTATATTTCCCATAAAATTATGGTTGGGGAAGTGTGAAAGTAGTGATATGACCTCGCTACAATCTGAGCTCTGCTAAGTCATAAGTGAGCCTTTGATATATATGTGGGGAAGGAATTATTAGTGTGTAATGGTTTATTATATATTTGTTTATATTGTAGGGGCACGTGGCATTTTTCTTCCCATCTGATTGGTTCAGTTCTCAACATCATGGGCCCGTATTGTGTACTCCATGGCTCTTTCCTCCATCTATTTTTGCTTTTTGGCCATTTACATCGAGTTTCAGCAGTCTGACTCCCTAGAAGCACTATTTTTCGTTCAAATATCCCTCACTCTATCCTCCTTCTTGTTCAATGAGTTCAGATCTCTCTTCCTTCTCGTTCTCTCTTAATAGGTGGAGAGTCTTCGGTCTCCATATCATTACTCCTCCTTCAACCTCCACTGCCGACATCTTCTTCACTGGTGGAGAGTCTCGACATTGAGAGTAGAGAGTCATTGCGGAGCTTCTTGTTGTGAACAAGATCTGAGAATTAGACAAAGACCTTCTTCTTTCTCCAACATCCATTGCTCGACTCGCCCTTCTCCTTCTCCTTCTATTTCTCACTTTTTTCTCAGGCGACTTTCGGGCGAACCGTGGGTTTGAGCAACTTAAAAATAAAAAAATTTAGCTTTGACTCTGTCAACTCGGTTGGGTTAGGCCGAGTTGACCCAGGTCAACTCAAAACCCGGGTCACCCCTTAACTCGGACCGGTTTCCGCCGATTCGCCGGTTTCGGTCCAAGTTTCAAAACCTTGGTCTTTATTAAGATCGGTCGTAGAACCGATCTAAAATTTTACTTTTCAAACTAGTCGCTCTATTGATGGTCTTAACAAAGTATAAATTTGTAATAATAAAAATGCCTACTTTTATACTAGGTAATTTTATAGCGAGTCTAAAAGTTGTCATTTTTTTAAAAAAATATACGTTTTATTTTGTTTCACAAAACCATTGTTGGATTAATATATCTAAAATTTCTATTATACAATATAAATTCAACAGATATATATGAAAATACAAATGCAATCTATATAAAAAATAATTACAACTAACACGTAACTCTAAACATTTGTTTTTCAAGGTTTACTTTTTACTTGCATTTTCCCCACTTTCAAAGGAATTAGATGATTTTTTGTGTTGGATATATTGGATGAAATTTTAGGCCCTATATTTGCATACCATTAATGCATGATTTATATTGTGAGACTCGTAAAAGTCGAATGTTGTGACTCTTAGCTTTAGTACTAGGTTACTATTCTTATACATTTTAATCCTTTTGGACCTTAAGTACGAAATATGGCTCTACCTAGCCCCAGTATAAAGTGATAAAGGAGAAAATTCTTATTAAATGAACTAAGTATTGTAGAGTCAATATACAAATATAAGTACTGGATTTTATTTAAGTGAATATGATATTGTGAGGAGGTTTTGGAAGGGATAGAAAACAAGATAAATGCCAATAATAATGAAGTAATTGAGTAGGTGAAAATACTAGTCAAGTAGCTTCCTATTATTGTCCTTAGTACGATTTCCCTCTCAACCAATACCTCTTCACATGACCATACTCAACCATATACAAATAGAATTCTCAGGTTTATATATCATTAATTAGACTCAACTTCAATAAATAAGAGAATTCTCCTTTCTCACATGAAACCCGGATAGGAAAGAGCCATATTCTATATGAAGTCTTAAAAGAACCAAAATGCCTCAAATTAGTTAACTTAGCCCCAAACCCAAAGTTGTGGTATTCAAATTTAAGGGCCTGCAATATGAACCACGCATCAACATTTCCCAAACGTTGAGGTTACAATTACAATAGACACTTCTATCCAACACTCAATAATAAACCCTTTCAAGGTGGGGCAACCAAAAAAGAAAATTTGGAAAAGAACAAAGCCATGACAATCAAGATTCAATTAAACAACCACATAAACAGATACATTTGATAATGATGTTGAGTATGATACAATTTCATTAAACATGAACATATCAAGGGACCATGGACTTAATGCTTCTAATGATATAACACAACACAACATGTTATTTGATATCAATGATGTAATATATCATGAGAAGCACCAAGATATGCTCATGTTAAATGAAATTGTATCATTCTCAAAAACAACAACTGAACAAAGAAATGAGAGACGTTCAAGATCAATATTAGAAATAAACTATTTTTTCATTAATATAATTTTTAGCTGCCCCAACCATATTACATGCTTGCATAAAAATACATGCAACACTTTATATAATAAAAAAACTCCTCATCCTACGTCGTCATCACCGAAGGTAGGGGAGGAAGATGATGAAGGAGAAGAGCGGTTAGCAGATAAATTATACTTGACATCATTGGTGTCAAGTATATAAGATTCAACTTCTTGTTGATAGCGTGCAATTGAGTGACGATTCTTGCAAGCGGGCGGACCCGGGAATTTCTCGAAGGTGGGCACCATTTTTAAGGAAAGTTTTAAATACATTAAAAACAAACGAATATAAACAAGGAAAGAAAAGAATATCAAAAATATTAATGAAATCAAGTGAACACTAATGATATGATAAGAAAGGCAATTATTTTACAAACTTTGTCATTTAGAAAAGCAAAGCTAAGTATCTTGAAGGGTGGGCACTCAATATGTTCAAATACATATATTTTAATAACAAAAGTATATTACAATGAAAATAATTACAATGTCATCATTCAACCATTCATCCCCTATTTGATTAAGAAGTGTAGTATTGATGTATTAAGGGTGAGCATTTAATTTAAGGGTGGACAATCATTTATATATATATATATATATTTAAACACTTCAAATTTAAGGTGCCCCTTATATATAACCTAGATCCGCCCTTGGGTATTAGCAACTAGTCTAAGAAGAATTTAAATTTTTAAATTTTATAATATTTAATACATTTCAAGATAGAATTAAAATAAAACCGGCCTAAAAATATTATTTAGACCCTGTGAAAGTGCGACCGGTCTGAAGTTGTAAGAATGTTTACAAAAATGCCACCAAATATAGTTTTTAACCATCACCACCTATAAGAGGTTTAGATGTGGCGATCTTAAAACCTTTTTCTAATAGTGGGTATATAATCTATTCAAATGCATTTAGCTTTTATATAATTTTTTTTTTTGCTCGGATAGCTTTTATATAATTAAGGATAGAACCAAAGAACTAAAGAAGAGAAGAAAAGCTGGGCCAACAAAGAAAATTAGGGGTAAGTTCTGATACTCTCTCTTTAACGCTAATATCTAGAATATAGTTAGTGCTGCATGATGGAATGATTGAAAGCATCAGCCCATTGAACAAAATGCTTTTCGTAAATTTGGGGAAATCATTTGAAAGCATCAAAGAAATTGATTTGGTTATAATTATAAATAATGAAAGAAAATAATGGCGATTAAGATTATTGACAATTTTATCCGAAAGGTGTATGTGTATCTACTAGTGCACGATTTTTTATTTATTTTATTTTATTTTTTAATCAAAGCTCATGGACGAGGTTTTGAATATGCTTCAGTCATGTGCGAGGTTTGAAATACGTTTTTTTTTTTTTTTTTTTTTATTTTATTTTATCGGCGCTTATGTATCTACTGGTGCTGCGGTGCACAATTATCGTCAGCTTGTTATTCTTACCACATGATCTTGAATGGTTTTTTTTTTAATAACAATTGATCTTGAATTGTTAATTTGTACATTGTAAGAATATCTGTCAATATTAATATAATGTACGTAAAATATATAAATAGCTTCACTATTATAAATGATGGGGCTGTGTTAGACTTTGGACAATTTATTTTCTAATATTTCAATTTTGATTCACAAATTTGATTAGTTTTCAATTTGTTTATTACAGGTGGCATTAAAAATGACATCTACTTCAGGATCAATATCTGCAAAAGAACTATATATATTGTTTTTTTCATGTAGGTGGATAGTGTGTGAGGAATGTTGAAGGTCAAATTCAGTATAATAGGGGCATTCTAAGAATGAAAACCTAAGAGAGGGCGTGACACTTGAAGAAATGAGAGTGATGATATCATCATGGATTGTTATTGAAGGCAAAAATTGTGAGATTAAATACACCATGACCTTTGATGACAAGACCTTAATAGAACTTGATGTGATGCGGAAGTTGCAAACCTGTTTCGATAGAATGAGAGAAGTGGATATGTGTATATAGCATGCAACAAGAATGACAATGTACATGAAACAACAGATAAACCACAAGTGTAAGTGACAGTTGTTATTTTTGAAAAGAAGTGGGAAAATGTTGTTGGTCCAAACATGCATAGAGTCTAAGGTGAGGGAGCATGTGGCTAGACAGGTGCCGGAACCAGAAGATTTTTTTAGCCCGGTCAAAAAAATAAACATATTGAACTATTCCTTTGTCCCTTATTATAAGGCACCAACTACTAAGTGTATTTGGTTTTTTTTTTATGAAGTACTCCCTCTAGTCCTTATTATAAGGCACTAACTAACAAATTTCACAAACTCATAAAAACAGTTAAAGTCAATAAAGTTGCCCTACAATTTAAGTAATTTTCAATATTACCCCTACTAATTACACTAAATTCTAATATTATATTAATTATTACTTTCACCCACTACTTTCATTAATTATGGGCGGACATAGAAACAAATAATTAATTCTCATTAGGAATAAGCAAATGCCTTATAAAAAGAACTAAATAAACTTGTTAGTTGGTGCCATATAATAAAGACCGGAGGAGTATTTGCTTGTTTCCAAATAACATTAAAATTTTTTTCATGTATACCCATAATTAAAAAGGGTAGTGAGTGGGAGTAATAATTAATATGATATTGGAGTTTAATGTAATTAGTAGAGATAATATTAAAAATTACTTAAATTTTAGGACAAGTTTAGTGACTTTAATCTGTTTTATTGGCTTGTGAGAATTGTTATTTGGTGCCTTATAATAAGGACCGAGGGGAGTATTTACTACCACTCGGTCCTATTTATAAGTCCTTTTGACCAAATCACATATATCAAGAGAGGTAGGTAGCTCAATGATTATGGAGTAAGTTTTCAACTTTACCTCATTTATGAATGAGTACCACTCTGTCCTATTTATAAGTCCAATTTGACCAAAAATTTGGTCCTATTTATAAGTCCAGTTTCATGTAATAAATGAGATTGTGATAATTTTACCCATATTAATTGTACTCATGAAGATAGAGAGAGAAGAAACAGTTGAATAATACCCAATCATAAATGAGGGTAAAGTTGAAAATTTACTCCATAATCATTGAATTAACCACATTTCCTTGATATGTGAGATTTAATTAAAATGAACTTATAAATAGGACCAGAGTGGTACCTTTTAACTTTTTCTTCTCTCTCCATTTTCATTGGTACAATAATATGGGTAAAATTGTCACAATCTCATTTATTTGGTAAAAATGGACTTATAAATATGACCAAATTTTTTTGGTCAAAAATGACTTATAAATAGAATCAGAGTGGTAAGTAGTATCACATAACATTGAAAATACAAATAAATAATAACTAACAATTATAAATCAAAATAAGATATAAGATGGTACTAACATTTTCGGTATATATCTCAAATAAGAATTTTACTTTCCTCTCACAACCCAATGAGTAATGAACTATTATCCTTACACAGAAGATAACAAATTAGTTGGGGCCAAATTATTAGCCAAATAAAATATCATATAATAAATATATATATATACTAACAATTTTTATAAGATTAGATCGGACAGTGGGGCCAAGGCCGCACTGGCCATAGAGTGGTTCCGCCACCGTGGCTTGATATGAAAAAATGCGGTGGCGGATCTTGAAAGAGACAATGAGGGGCCATGGCCCCCAAAAAAAAATTGTTCGAAATTTTTAAAAACAAAATTAATATAATATAAAAAGGTTCTCCTCCTAGTTCTAATTACAGGAACACATTTTAAAGTTGGTTTTGGTTCTAATTATAAGAGCAAGTTTTAACTTGTGTCAATTTTTTTTCCTATAATACCCCTATTTATACTTATTATTAGGAACATTTATGTGTGTGTGTGTGTGTGTGTGTGTATATATGTATATCTATGTTTGTGTATGTCAATATATATGTGTGTAGATATATATGTGTGTGTGTGTGTACAAACCCAAACACACACACACACACACATATATATATAAACACACATATAATGTGTGTAGATATATGGGTGTGTGCGTTGTAACACCCGAAATTTCGTACCTCAAATGGTGTCGGTTGACACTTGGTTTTAGAAAATACAACGGAGTTTGAGGTGCTACATCAGAGTGATGCGAAAATGGAGAGAATGTACTAAAAATTGGACAATGGAGTAATCGAAATAAAATACCCCGACATATGATGATGCCGGGCGTATCTTTGGTTAAATTGAAAATCCAGAAGGAATATTCATGTGATACAATATACGAGCTTTGTACAATTACATTTCCCAAAAGTAACTATACAACTTAGATCAAGCCTTAACTAGACTTGGGGCAATGAACCTAACTCCGTTAACCGAACATAATGGCCGGGTAAGTGTCTATCATGGGAGTCTCACCGAGTTCACGACGACCGATTGGTGACCCACATAGACTAGCCTTGCCTTCGGCACCAAACTGTTCGAGGTAACCTTATTAGATCCATGCCTGATAATAGGCTCTGATAACTTCTTCCGGCTCCTGCCTTGACCGGTGCATTATAACGGGCTTGCCCCTTGGTTCCTCTCTGGCTCTATCTACCAGGTAATCCTCTCCTGTACTATTAGTTAAGACTGAGGTCCAATGCCCACCGGACCTCAGGTAACGGTTAACCTCATGCTTATATAAACAATATATGGATTACAGATATTCACAACATTAACAGTATATGAGCACACAACAGATGTATCGCACACAGCAAATGTATCACACACAACAAATGTATCGCACACAGCAAATGTAAAGTTATCTTCTAACACATATACGCATTCAATAAATAAAACACATATACGCATACAATAAACATAACACATATACGCATACAATAAACATCAGAGTTAGTGTTACTAGTATGCGAACGTACCTTTCACAGTGTAATGGCCAAACGTTCGGCCTTCTGAACCCGACTCCGGACTTCCCGGATATCCTCTTGAAGAACTTCCTCCTCCTTCTTGCTCCCACTTCTCTACTCTCTTTAGAATGATTTTGGTGTGAGATTTTAAAGGAATGGAAGGGCCTATTTATAGAAAATTGGTGTGGCACAATGGTAATTCTTTTGAACTTTCTCTATTCGAATCTCAACCGTTGGATCTAGGTTATTTTTGCATCTCTCATCCTCACCCTCCACCTCACAAAAACATCCCTATCTCTCTCTCTCCCCCTTATCTCTTCATTTTTCAATGAAATCTTATCTCTTTGGATTTCCTCTTACCGATTAATTCCCCTGCTCAGTGTTCTAATTGTATGTACTTATAAAATCACAAATACTTTTAGAGGTAAAGTTTGAAGTTTATGTAGTCTCTTGAGAAGTATTTGGAATAACAAGAATTATGGTCCAATTAGGGGTTTTACTAGCCTTTTAGTCAATTTAGGATTAATCCCAAAGTTACAAAAATAACTTCGGAGATAACCTACTTCAAGCTAAAAATACACTTGTTCATAAAAAGTCATTATATTTGATCTATGGTTAACACTTTTCAAGATACAATTTATTTTCTATCGGTTCTCATTTATCTCATTGGCTTTTTCATAAAATATCTTCTTTTAATCACTTGGCTCACACACACCCACATACACATTTTCCTCTCTCCTTCCTCTTCAAATTTTCGAAATATATGGAATATGCTCTCCCACATGCCAAAATATCCCATCATCAAGTGCTCCCGTTGGTTGATTGTTTTTGTTGACTTTTCAACACAATTTCACAAAAATTTCATCTTTTCTTCTCTCATAGTGAGCTGCACGTTTTTGGCTAGATTTTGGGGATGATTAAGAAGCTAAATTAACTCCTTAATCAAGTATTTAAATGCCCACTAATTACATGTGTCAACATAGGATTTGTTGGTTAGCTAAACATGGCAATTAAGAATTATTTGGACATATTATTTCATTCTCTTTGGCCTAATTATTTTCAAATATAATTAGCCCTCATTTGATGATTTTATCTTGTCTCCAATTTAATTAGAAGAATTATGCCACTCATCTTAATTAATTGCAAGCTAATTTGCCCATTATTTTCTAATTAACACTTAATTTAATTAGGTGTTTTTTTATAGCTTTTCCATGGCTCATTTGAACTTAAAATAGCCATTATTTTATGTGACTCTAAGCACTTATGTTAACCAATTTAATATGGTAACATATTTCTAAAATACAGGATTTTCGGTAAGTCAAAAATCGGGTATTACATGTGTAGATAAATCTATATGTATACATATACACACACACATATATATTTATATAGTAAGATCATTATTTCAATTAGAAAGCATATGGAAAGGAAAATTGGTCGGAGAGATATGTGGCGATGTTGTAATTCACTTTTACTTATGTCATTTTAAATTTATATAAGAACATTTTAGGAAAATGAGTAAAATTAACTAATTTAACTCCTCTCCGTAATCCCCCAAAATCGGTTAAATAGTTCCTATAATTAGGACCTGGAGGGAGTATGTTATCTTATACATTTGGCCCCCAAATATTTTTTTAAGAAAAATTAGTTCATGAGTATAATTCCACCCCCTCGCGACAATTCTGCCAGACTTATATTTTCTACACTCCAAAATTAATACGGAAAAATTAAAATATAAATGTATTAAAGTTTTAAGACCGAACATATATAAAAGACGGTCTTAAAAGTTAGACTTTTAAGACCGGACTTAAAAGTTGTCCCAGACTAAAGTTTAAATAAAAAATTAATAAATGTTAAGACCATAGTTACAGAATGACCGGTCTTAAAAGTTAGACTTTTAAGACCGGACATAAAATTTGGCAGGTACTAAAGTTTGAATAAAAATTAATTAATTTTAAGACCTAGGACATATAGAGAGATCGGTCTTAAAGGTTATCTTTTAAGACCGTATATGTGTATTTGTCCGGTCTTAAAATGAAGCGCCAAACGTTAACTTCGCGTGGAAGCTTTTGTCACTCTCACTGAAGAACCCCTGTTCACGTTGCGAAACCCTTCCTGTTCTATTACCTCTCTTCCTCGCCCCGCGTACCGTTAGCCTCTGTTACTCCCTCATTTTCTCAGGCATTCCTCTCTTATTGTCTTGAAAATGAACGGTGAAAACGATTCCACTCGTGTTCTTGAAACTCCAGATACTGGTGAGGGTCGGACGAACGAACCCTCTTCATCTCACATTGAGCCTCCTCACACACGAATGATGGAAGTATCCCTTAGTTGGAATTCGGGACGAAGCTCGAGATTCTTTTTGATGAAAATTTGCAACCTTTCGGTCCTAATAAAAGCACATATACTAGTTTTATCGGCGCTCTAGTACGCAGATAAGGTTAGCATTTTGACTGATGAGTGGAAAAATGTGGACCAAAAACAATAAAGGATCCTATGTGGGACACTATCCGCTTACATTCACCGTCCCCGAGTCCGAGAAGTTGAAAGCCTCAACATTGTCTTATTGTCTTTGAGCGGTTCGAGAAGTTTAAGACCTTTACGGCTAACACTTATATTTTTGCCGAGGAGAAGCCGACCATCAACCACAGGACAAGTACAAATTTCTTGATGAACAAACTTGGCAACAATTTGTTCGAAGCGGACCACTCTGAAGCTCTGGTGAGTTTATATTTAGTTTTGTTTGGACTTTTGTTTGCTTATTAACTCCGTGCGGATATGTGAATTGTTATTGTGTACATCTAATCATGTTAGTTAAATGGTTTGGTGTGTGAATAGAAGTATACATTTGCTTGCCTTTGTCTGCATGAGAGGAGCATGTCCTAGTTCCATGCAAGTCTGATATGTAAACTGTGTAATGGCCATGGTTAGACGTTGTTGTTAGTTAGTAAGTATGTTAACAGTGTAATGGTTTCGGTGCAAGTAGTTAGTTAGTTATTCTAATATGTGTAGGAACCATTTATGATGAATGAATGAATTGACTGAGTTGGCAGCATTTCGCAACTCCCTTTCCTTTGGTTTTCCCAATTTCTTCTAAAATGCTACATCTTCCTTAAGTAAAATGTTGAAACTTGATGAAGTGAATTTGACTAATGTTTGACGTTCATATCAAGCGTAAGTTCTCTAATTTCGTTAGTGACATGGCTGGAATTCATAATTGATATATAGTTGTTTTCAATCCGATTCACGAGAAAATAGGGAAAAATATCGGGAGATTGAGAGAAAGAATGATTGCCCACACAGGCTTCTCGCGCGGATATGAAAAGGCCGAAAAGATTTGATGGCGGCCAAACGGAAGAGATTGGAAGATGAAGTCGAATCCAATCCTTCTACTAGTAGTTGACCACCACCATCTCCAATACGTCGTGAGGAGTTGTGGTTGTATATTCGGCAAAAGCCAAGCGGCGCCTACATGAGTGAAAAACTCGTGTAGTTGCTTTGAACGAATTGTAAGTATCGATATTGTTATTTTTTACTTACTAAACATGTTTCATCACTAAGCTTCTCGTTATCGTATCTTACGGGAAGATCTTAAAAAGAAAGAGGCGAGAGGGATCTTTTGCGTCGGACGGGAGGAATGATGTTCGACCGTTGCGACCGAAAAACCGATCACTCGGGCGTGTAAGGGCGATTGGAGGACGGGTAGGCCTAAAGCAATACTTTGGTAAATCCAAACGCCACGACAAAGTATGGTTACCCGGGAGGAGATGGATCGACGCTTGCCAAATTAAGTGAGGAATCGGCGGCGAAAGATCTTGCATTGAGGATGTTTCAATCGAGATGAGCAAGATGAAGGAGGAGATGGAGAAAATGAAGTCCCTCCCGAGCTCTCGGCCGAGACCAGTGTGGATCCCTTGACACCTTCACTGCACCTATGCAAAGAAAGAGCACTAGAGGGAGTTGCATTGTTGGACAATCGAGCAACCTTGTCATCCGTATGTGGAGGATCGTGATGGTCATAGACAATTGGTTGCTAAAGGGACTGCCCACAACTTGGGATCAACCGTACACCACGAACAAATGGTCGATGATGAAGTCGAGTGTCGTTGAAGAGGTGATCTTTGATGCACTGTCCCTATCCCAACCGATGAGCCGAAGCTTGTGAGTGATGTCAAGGGAACCTTCATCTCTTGGCCGGTGAAGCTTGTAGATGTCTCTACTCCTCCTCAAGCTCCACCCCCTCATCAAGCTTCACCCCCTCCTCAATCTCCATCCCCTCCTCAAGCTCCACCCCCTCCTCAAGTTCCATCCCCTACCGCTAACTTGACGGCCAAGGAAAAATAAAAGATTTGGTAGCCAAAAATAGTTTAAAGATAAATCGTGGCCTGTCGATGAAGTAGTAGGCATCCCAAATCTTGAACCGGTTTACTTTGATAATGAAGATGTAGAGACCATGTTGCTTCTCGGAAAGCGAGTTACTAGTACATGTGTTCAAATATTTATGAAGTAAGTATCTTCTTCCTTGATTACATAATTTAAATGCACCGTTTAGACACACATACATATATACTAATTCCCCGATCGATGTCATTCTTGTAGGTGCATGCACGAAAACCTGGTTCAACAGGCGAATTTCGGATTTTGGATTCTTGTGCCCGGTGTATGCAAGTACAACACTACCTCTGGAATTGAGACAGAGTACATATCAAAGAGGTTGTGTCAAGTGCCAATAAAGGTGTACTTGTTTCCATCTTGGCTCTGTACATATATATCACAATTCTTGTCTGCAATTCACTTAATTATGCTACATATATATATATATATATATATATATATATATATATATATATATATATATATATATCACCGATACTTTATTTTGTGAATTTTCAGCAACCACTGGCGGTTGGTCGTCATGAACATGGAGTCGCATTATGTTATCTTCTTATGCTCCATTCACTGGATCCATCGCTTGTGTTAAAGCGGATCATCAACGAGTAAGAATGTCATTTTGATTGTCTTGTCTCGAAATCTCTGTTGTGAATTTTCAATGAACATTACCGATAAATTTGTGATTTTGATGATAGTGGCATGAAGACCTTCCAAGTTTATGTAAAAAAAGCGTGGGGTTCAGATCACAAATCCTAAATGGCACATAATTGAGGTTAGTACATATTTGGACATGGCATAATTGCCTTCGTAGTTGGTCAAGAAGCTATATATGCTCTTATATATATTTATTGTTATTTTTAGACCCGTTGGCAACCGACAGAATCGAACTTATGTGGCCCGTACGTCAAGAAACACATATATGATATTGTGACGGAGGGAAGACTAAACTCACTTTAAAGGTAAAATGTTATGGTGAATTCGATCACCGATGGCTTAATGTTACATATGAAATATGCACGTAATAATATGTTATTTTTGTTTTCGTCTTTGATGTTACGAGGTTTTCCGTAAAAAGCCATTTTCGATGATGAAGTGGAGCACATACGCGATGTGTTTTGTAAATATCTGTATAAACCGGTCTTAGAAAATCAAAGTCGACAATAATTAATGTCCTAAATTAATTCATTTGTAAATAATATATGTTGTAGCAACAATAGCCTTCGACATACATTTGTTTATTTTTTCCACTAGCTAATTCATTCTTTTGTAAATATAATGCAATGCAATTCAATAATAAATTTGTTTATTTTTTCAAACAATTTGTGTGTGTCCATTTTGGGTTTCTGAATGAATGGATTGGTGGATAAAGCTATTTAGTGCTTGAAATTTGAGGTACAGGCGGATGTTGAAAATGAGCCATAAGAGGCTCAAAAGTATTTGCGACTTTTAGGACCGTATATTTGTTAAAATTACGGTCCTAAAGGTCTTCGTCCATTTTAAGACCATATATTTAACAAATATCCGGTCCTAAAAGTCTTCGTCTAATTCTAAAAATATGGGTTGAGACTTTTAGGACCGTATATTTGTTAAAAGTACTGGTCCTAAAGTCTTCATCCATTTTAAGACCGTATATTTAACATATATCCGGTCCTAAATGTCTTCGTCTAATTCTAAAAATATGGGTTGAGACTTTTAGGACCGTATATATGTCAAGTATCCGGTCCTAAAAGTCTAGAAAATATATGGCTAAAATATTAGGACCGTATATTTGTTAGTTGTCCGCTCCTAAAAGTCTTCGTTTTATTTAATAGATTGCCGAAACCTTTAGGACCGTATATTTGGTAGTTGTCCGCTCCTAACTTTAAATTTTAAAATAAGGCTTAATTTTTAGGACCGCAAAAAAAAAATTAAAAATTCTAATCCTCCCCATCGTTGTCGGAGGGGAGGGAAGGGTCGGAGAAGTCGTCATCAGAGGTATGGTACTCAACGTCATTGGCGTCGAGTACCACTTTCAGCTTGTTGTTGACGGCGTGATAGACCGCGAAGTTCGGTTTCGGAGGCAACGGAGGAGGATATGGAGGTGCCTCAGGATTTCGCCCAGAAGGAGGACCTCGTCGTGGTGGAGAAGCCATTACGGTGGAGGTTCTAGGAGGAGATGGAGATGAATGTGAAGAAAGTAACAACGGGTTTAAATAGAGAACCCATCCTGAAGAATGTGAAACGCCGGAAACATTAACGAGGAGACGCATATTTGCTCAGAATACGAGGAGACGCCTAGTTGGGAAGTTTATGTGGAAGCCGAAGAGACTCTGAATCATTCATTTCAACATAGGAAGGGACTCTTTGAAAAGAATGAACTTTTAATACCGGATACTGTGTAAGATCCGTTCTTAAAAGTAATATTTTTTAACCAAAAATTCTTACTTGAAAAAAATAAATTGAAATATATAATAATAAATGAGTTTTAGAACCGGATACAAAGTAAAATATCGGTCTTATGATTTTTAGGACCGAATATATGATAAAAGGACGGTCTTAAAAGTAATTGAATTAAAAATTAGTTTTAGGACCGGATACAAGATAAAAGTTTGGTCTTAAAAGTTTGTTAAAAGTAAATGACTATTAGGACCGGATATTTTGAACAAATACGCTCTTAAAGTAGAAACATTAAATTCATTATATTGAAAAATTCATCATCGATGTTTATCTCTCCCGCTATCCGTCCTTATATACTCCACACACTACCTCTTTGTTCGTTGACTCCTCACTTCATAGCTCTCTGCCCCAACTTCTCAAATCCTCAAACCATGGTTAGATACAAGAAAACTGCTCGTAGGGGTGCATACACGCCTCAAGCTCGTGCCATGGCTAGATCATTATATGGTGCGCCCCTCCAGAGACAGTGCGTCGTATTGTTTCCGAAGACTCTCGGGTCATGGACCCATTGTTATTTCTTCGGATGATGAAGAGATTGCTCATGCCGCACCCCCTCGATCCTTCCGCCGATCCCGTCCTTGCCGAGTCCATCCTCATCTTGAAGCCGGCCATGCGGATGTTCGTAATCCCCTCTCCAACCTGTTGGCCCCAGCGCGCCTACCTCGACCCCTCTCCGCTCTCCCGTAATGATCCATTCATATTGCGGGTGGAGAGAATAAGACAACAACTTGCCGATCTCCGTGGGAAATTAATGCTCTTCACGCCGAAATCGCCGAGGTTGTTCATCGATTCTTGTGGATGATATTATTCAGCTTGTTTTTCTTTTGTTTTTTTGTTGTTGTGTATATATTCGAAGTAATGTAAGAAACATTAAGAACACTATGAATTTTTGGTCGTTCTCCGGTAATTCATTAAGATATTCTCCAATTTTCCTTAATTTTTTGTCCTAAAAAATATCCTTTATTTTATTTATTTAATATTGCTATCACCAAGGCCATTAAGACCGGACATTTTATAAGTAACGGATCTAAAGAGTATTTGAATTTTAGGACCGGATGTTTTGTAAACCTCCTGTCTTAAAACTTAAAAGACTAATAAAATTTTAGGACCGGATACTTTTAAAACTCCGGTCTTAAAATGTTAGTTGTATCTTTAGGACCGGACATTTAATTAATAACCGGTATTAATAAAATCCAAAAAGCTAAATAAGGTATCTTTGTCGCGGGGAAAAATTAAATTTCCCTCTCTATTATTTTCCGACTTATCGTTCTTTGTTTTTCATGGGTTTAACGAAATCGGTGTAATGTTGTTATGGGTATTCTCTCGTTGTTAATGAATATTGTTTTTTGAAGATTATATTTGCACTTTAGACTTACCCAATTGTCCAACAAGTGTTTTTAGGTTACTCTTGCTGTCTTGTCTCGCAACTTCAACGTTCGTGAGCGGAGAAGTAAGACGACTCACTAACGCATTTGAATTTATATGCTACGGGTTAGTCCACAAGACCTTCATCCCCGCATTTAATTTCCTCGTCTTGCATTTACTTTGGTTCTTGGATTCACTGTGATGCATTTATGACCAAAAGTGATTCTTAATTTGTTATGCATTTAATGGGCAAGTTCCTCTTGTGATGCATTTATGACCAAAAGTGATTCTTAATTTGTTATGCATTTAATGGGCAAGTTCCCCCATAAAAGTGATTCTTTGAGACAATATTTGCTTTTGGAGTTGGCTTATTTTATATGCAAGTTTCAATTTTTTCGGATTATGTATGATCAATGATTTTCGTCTATAATATATAGGAATTCTACTATGGATCACGGTTGGATAGATGCTTTACGAACGAGTGTTGAATATCAGAATGAGGTTAGGAATTTATAGAATTTGCTACACAAAATGCCCATGATGATGGGGGAAAGTATTATTGCCCTTGTGTAAAATGTTTGAATGAGTGTCGACTATGTCTGAAGTTATACGCACACATTTAATTTGTCACGGATTTTGTAAGACTTATACGGTATGGGTATGGCATGGTGAACAAGTGCCATCAAGTGGGAAAAAACATGGGAAGTGGCCTTTGAGCGATCACATGCATATGGTAACATGTGCGGTGATGCAGACACCGCTATACCGTGGGTGTAAAAATACCAATTGTTGAACGTTGTATTGAAATTGGTAAGCTTGAAGGCACGTCATGGATGGAGCGACAAGAGTTTTTCGAATTGCTTGAGGCTTTGAAGGACATGCTTAGAAGGATAACGTGTTGCCGCATCGCTACTATGATGCTAAGAAGATACTTTGTCCATTGGGGATGGAGTACAAAAAGATCCATGCATGCCCGAATGATTGCGTATTGTATAGAAAAGAGTTTGAAGAGAAGCGAGTTGTCCGATATGTGAAACCCCACGGTACAAGTCGATAAGGGGCCTGCAAAAGTGTTGTGGTATCTTCCAATCATACCAAGGTTCAAGCGGTTGTTTGCGAATGAAAATGATGCAAAAATCGAGGTGGCATGCGAGATGAGAGGATTTCGGATGGACGGCTTCGACATCCGGCCGATTCTTCTCAATGGAAGAAGATCGATCAATTATTTCGAACTTCGGCGAAGAACCTAGGAACCTCGGGCTTGCCCTTAGCACGGATGGCATGAATCCCTATGGAAGCCTTAGCAGATACATAGCTCATGGCCTGTACTCCTGATTATTTACAGCTTATCTACTATGTTATGCATGAAACGAAAGTACATCATGTCGTCTATGTTGATTTCGGGACCAAAACAACCTGGAAATGACATAGATGTTTAACTGGAGCCCTTGATCGAAGACTTGAAGGAATTGTGGGAAGAAGGTGTCGATGTTTTTGACTCTTTCAAGAAGGAGGTCTTTAAAATGAGAGCCATGATTTTTTGTACTAGAAACGACTTCCCAGCATATGGGAACTTGTCAGGGTATAGTGTAAAAGGCCATAAAGCATGTCCGGTTTGTGAAGAAGGCACATGCTACCATCAACTTCAACATGGAAGAAAGACGGTGTATCTTGGACATAGGAGATTTCTTAGACGGGGCCACCCATATCGTCGATTAAAGAAGGCCATTTTTGGTGGCCAAGAGTATGAAGAAGCTCTGGTGGCATTGGTCGGGAGCAAGTGTATGAAAAGGTTAAAAATATCGTGTCATCTTCTGTGAAGCCTGGAAAGAGTAGAAAAGAAACAAATATATGGAAGAAGAGATTTGTATTCTTTGATCTTCCCTATTGGCGCAATCTTGATGTGAGACACTGTATTGATGTCATGCATGTGGAGAAGAACGTATGTGATAGTATTGTGGGCACGCTTCTCAACATACAAGGTAGTTCGAAGGATGGTGTGAAGGCAAGATTGAATTTGCAAGCAATGGGAATACGCGAAGACTTGCATCCAAGGCAATATGGGAAGAGAACTTATTGTCCCCCAGCTTCTCATACTTTGTCTAAGGATGAGAAATGAAGTTTTTGTGAGTGTTTACATGGCACAAAAGTTCCCTGGGTATTCTTCAAATTTTAAGAGGCTTGTCTCGATGAAGGACTTGAAATTAGTAGGCCAAAAGTCTCATGACTGTCATGTCTTGATGCAATAGCTACTCCCGGTAGCTATTCGAGGATCGCCGAATATGATCTTCGGGTCGTTTGACTAGACTTTGTTTCTTCTTCAATGCGGTTTGTAGTAAAATTTTCAAGATTGAAAAGTTGGATGAATTGGAGAATGAAGGATATCTTATCTTGTGCCACCTTGAAAAGCTTTTTGTTCCTTCATTTTGACATCATGGTTCATCTCATTGTTCATCTAGTGAGGAGATAAAGTTGTGCGGCCTATCCATTTACGGTGGATGTACCCTATTGAAAGATCTATGAAATTCCTAAAAGGGTATATGAAGAACGCGTGCACGCCGGAAGCATCAATTGTTCGAAATATGTTTCTGAAGAGGCTATGGAATTTTGTCAAAATTATATGGCCAAAGTAAGACATATTGGGCTTCCAAAACGTCAGCATGCTGAAGGGGTAGACGTGGGGCTTCGGTAAAGAGTGTGGATCGTGATGAATTGTCACAAGTCCACTTATACATATTGAACAATGTTGATGAAGTTCAAGCCAGCATATCTGAATGTGTTTCGACACAATGAAATGGTTAGCACGTGGTCCCGAGGTTGAAGTCATAAGTTGGAATTCGTATGTGATCAATGGTTATAAATTTTACACGAAGTCCCTAGATGATAGGAGCACATCGAGCAGGTGGTGTTATGTTAGAGGTGAATCTATGCACTTCTCCGATTCGAAAGACAAGAGGCCTAAATTGGCGATCATGCCATATTATGGGGTTATTGAAGAGATTTGGGAGGTGGACTATGTCAAAATTAGATTTCCCATCTTCAAATGCAAGTAGGTTAATGTCAATAATGGTGTTCATATCGATCGGCTAGGATTTACTTTAGTCGATGTCAATAGTAGAAGTTTTGGAGATGGACCTTTTATTATGGCAGACCATGCGAAACAAGTGTTCTATATCACCGATCAAGAAAATAAAATGTGGTCTGTAGCTCTCCAAGGAAAGAGGGTCATTGATATTGATGCGGACATGAACGAAGAAGATGAAGCGGATAATGAACCCGGCATAAGAAATGATCATCAAGAAGGGATATGGGAGGATATCACTTTATAAAAGAGTCAATTCATAAGGTAATATTCATATGCAGAATTCTTAGAAAACTTTAAGGTTTTAACTATATATATATATTATATATTCCTTCTATGTTACGTTCTTAATTAAACAATATAATGTCACGCGACTATGAATTTGTTCTTGTTTGAGTAAATACCCTTTTTGGTCCTGGAAAAAACACGGATGCCCTTTTTGGTCCCCCGAAAAAAAAGTCACTTTTAGTCCCTAAAATGGAAAAAATAAGGTCCCTTTTAGTCCTTTTGATCATTTTTTTGCACATTTTAATCCCTCGAAATTCCCAAAAGGTCCTTTTAGTCCCTAAAAAGGACCAAAATGACATTTCTTTTACTCGGGGACTAAGCCGGTCTTAAAAGCTGGTCTTTTAAGACCGGTCCATTTATAAGTGCGGTCTAAAAGTTCAATTTTTAAGACCGGATGCATATAACATCCGGTCTTGAAAGTCAGTCTTTTAAGACCGGGATCTGGTCTAGGATATTACTATTTTTAGGACCGGGTTTATTTTTGTCTGGTCTTAATATTCGGATCTTTTAAGAGCGGTCTAGTTTTTGTGCGGTCTTAAAGTTTGAGTTTTAGGACCGAACAAAAATATTTCAGATCTATTTAGTACGAATTTTAAGACCGAAGGTTTAAAATGTCCTGGCCTTAAAGAAAATCTTTAAGACCGGTTCTATGTGTCCGGTCTTAATAGGGAGACTTTTAATACCGCCTGGAACAAGACCTGTCGCGGGTCCGCTCCTAATATACCTGTTTCGTCCGGTCTTAATATCCTTTTTTCCACTAGTGACTGAACAAATGTTAGCTGAACATTATGGAGACATGATTTGCGTTCATACAGCTTATGGGGACTTACAGGTTGATCTTCATATACACCAATACAATGGTGCAGCATGGAAAATGTCTAGAATTTCGTGTCCACATGCTTGCTTAGCAATCATGCATGCTTGTACCACTACAAAAAAATGCCAGGCGGTTAATTTGTAGTGGTCAAAATAAACCGCTACATATATTTGAATTTGTAGCGCTTTATACCGAAACCGCTACAAATTTGTAGAGGTATGACTCGCGCCAAGTGGCGTGCTGATTCATGAACGACATTTGTAGCGGTTATCATAAACTAACCGCTACAAAATATGGCGTGAAGTTGGCGCCAAATTTGTAGCGGTTATTTTGTGGCGGTTTATTTATACAAACTGTCACAAATATAGCGCCAGTTTGGCGCCTTATGGCGCGCCATTAGTGGCGGTTTTGAAACAGCTACAAATGTGAACCGCTACAAAAACTGTTACATCAACCGCTACAAAGTGTGTAATATTGAAATTTGAATATTTCGAATCCCGTCAAGTTTATTTTTTTAAAAAGATATGTTCATATTTGTAGCGGTTGTTAGTATAACCGCTACAAAATGTGATATTTTGAAAAAAAAATTTTAAAAAATACCAATGAATTTTTGTAGAGGTTTTGAAACCGCTGCAAAACGCAAAAAAAACCGCTACAAAAACTGTTACATCAACCGCTACAAAGTGTATAATATTGAAATATGAATATTTTAAATCCCACCAAGTTTATTTTTTTTAAAAAATATGTTCATATTTGTAGCGGTTGTTAGTATAACCGCTACAAAATGTGATATTTTGAAATTTATTTATTTATTTAAAAAATACCAATGAATTTACGGAAACCGCTACAAAAACTTTTACATAAACCGTAACAAAGTATGTAATATTAAAATTTGAATATTTCGAATCCCGCTAACGTTCATTCATTTGTAGCAATTGTTAGTGTAACCGCTACAAAATTTGAAAATTATTTATTTTTTTAAAATACTAATGAATTTTTGTAGCGGTTTTTAATCGTCACATCAACCGCTACAAATGTTACGTATATTCCTATAAATATCCCCACCACACCACACCTCATCTCATACACTTATTCATTTCTTCCCACCCCATTCTCTCTCGTTTTCTCTCATTTCTTGCCATCCCTTCCAAAATCTTTGATTTCAATGTTTTATTTTTTCCTTCTTATAATATTGATACTATTTTTTTTTTGCTTATCCAGAAATTTAAGTATATTTCCTCAATATTCCTTCTATCATCATCAACTTTCTTTACATAATCAAATATCATCTAATGTACAACATAATTTTTTTGCTCAGAGGTGGTAAACACAATAAATCCTTATTATCTACACATTCTCAATATTATACCTACATAATATTTATACTTATCTAACTTAAGTTAATCAGTTTTTTAAATATTAACTATTATCATTTAATTTGTCACTTAAATAATAAAATATTCAACATAATATTATAACAATGGACACAAATTATGATTTTTTTTTCAATTTTGCAATATTTTGTAGAGGTTGTAAAACCGCTACAAATTTTAATTTAAATTCGGATTAAATATTTGTATCGGTTTTACAACCGCTAAAAAATTTGAGCGCCAATTTTTTTGAAATTCGTCATCTTGAGAGCATCTTGTAGCGGTAACTCAAAACCGCTACTAATACAGTGGCGGTTTTATTACATGAGTAGCAGTTTTAGACAACCGCTACAAATCAGTCAGTCATAAGAAAAGAAATTTAATCAGATCATTTAAAAGCATGGTAGCAATGATGTCTCAAAACAACAAGATACAACAATGAGTGAGACGTTATACAACATTTCAGAAATTTCATACTAAACCATGCAAATTATTGGCCCCGAAGAGTCCTAAAGGATAAAAACTCTTAACATAATCTCTGTAATACCTTAAAAATCACACTTATGATAAGTGTCATAATTTAGGAAATTATACCTATTGGGAATAGGTGAGTATGAGGTTTCAAATATTAAGTTATAATTATCTTATATTCTAAGGTAATTGCTAATGAAATTAGAGTGAATTAAGGTGCTAAAATGCCCTAAATGAGCTTAGAGCCATAAAATACTGTGATAAATTCTAAAGGGAAGTAAAATAATTATTAAAAATTAGAAAGAATATTGTCCTTAATTTAGACAATTTATTAAATTATTTCCTTTGGAAATAAAAGAAAGAAAAATAAAAAAGTATTCTGGGAACCATAATTGACCCCATGATTTTTAATATTTTACATAGAACATATATGACAAATGTCAGTAAAATAGTTGTGAGATAATATTTAATACTAATTAAGAAAATTGTCAACAATTAGTAAGTGATAAAATAAGTAATTATTGGCTAATTATTTAGATGTAAGTTAAAGAGAAATCCAAGTAATTATAAAGGAACCAATGGGAGAATTTCTAGTTAATTTAAATATGGGATAATTGGAGGATAATATGAATTATTGAAAAGAAAAATACTTGGCCATAAGTACCCAATATTTTCAAAAATAATACAAGAAAAAGAAGAAGAAAAATTGAAGAAAATAAGGTAGGAAACTTAGTTGTTAAGTTGTTGAAAAGTCAACATAATCACAAGCCAATAGAAACACATGAAGCAATGGGATATTGATGCAAGTGGAGGCAACATCTTTTGTCAAAAGATGATTGGTATTTTCAAAAATTAGGAGGAAAAAGGAGAGAGAAAATGTGAGAAAATGTGTGTGAATGCATTTATGTGCAAGTGGATAGTTTTGTGAGATATTTGTGTAAAAAGCAAATAGGATAAATAACCACCGATAGAAATTAAATACTATCTAGAAAACCATGAACTAGGTTTCTAAGGTCAGGACATATTATAAACGAGTGTAATTTCATCTCGGAGTGGGCTGTCTCCGAAGTCATTTCCAAAACCGATGGAACGATTAGTGAATAAGACGAAAAAGATAAAGGAGCAATTGAGGAAATGAAAACCAATGGAAAATAAATCCTAAGTCAAAAACCATGAATTAGGTTGCTAACAACTGGACATATTATGATTCAGTGTAATTTTGTCTAGAAGTTGACATTACCCGGAGCGATTTCCGTAACCGAAAGCGTTTATCCGAAAATATTCGGCAGGCAACGGAATGCCCTGAATAGGATCAAAAATTTAGTTAATCTAGATATTTCTAAAGAGGATGAATAAACCTTTGAGGCTATGTTCTTGAATTTCTGAGATTTTCCAAGATTACGCGATTAGAACACCGAACAGGGACTTTATCGGTATAAAACTTCTTGAGGAAGTAAGTGACATCACCCTAGTGACATGGGATGACAAAGGGGGAAAAAATTTGTGGAGGAAAATGAGTGATTCTCATGAGGCCACATCTACCTCCTCTGAACCATTGATTCGAAAGTAGATCCAAGGGCTAAGATCCATAGAAGTTGTCTATAAATAGCCTCTTCCCATTTCATTTCAACTCACACCAATTCCTCTTAGATTTCGAAATAGAGAGAGGATTTAGAGAGAAGGAAGCTCTGAAGGAAGTTGTAGCGAAGTTCTTCAACGGGTAAGTTCTTCGGTTCTAGTCTTTAGTTCGGTAGTTCTTGAAGTTCTAGGGTAGATGTTGTTTTGATCTTTAATCTTCCAAGTATGATTAGATATCATGTTTTAGGGGTAATTAATGTATTAATTTCGAAAATAATGTTGGAGGAAGAGTTATGGAAAATTTTTGGAAGATTAGAGTCAAAGTAACGAAGTGCTGGCGAAATTCCGCCGATTAGGGGGTCAGGGGTAAAATGGTCATTTATGACTAAAATGTCTGTCGTAATGACTGATTTCTAATAGATGCGATATTATCCTTATAGGATATCCCTGATTACGTTCTGATCAACTGTCGTACCGTATTCCGACAGAAGTACCGTTTACCGTCAACGAAGGTACGTTCGCGTACTGTAACACTAACTCTGATGTTTATTGTATGCATATATGTATATTGTCTGTCATCCGATTGTACTATTGTCTGTCATTCGACTGTATTATTGTCCGTTGTGCTTTAACTTTACATCCGACTTGTATTGTTATTGCCATGCATATCTGATCATGCATATTTCTCATTGTGCCTTAACCTTACATCCGACTTGTATTGTTATTGCCATACATATCTGATATGTATACCCTATGTCTGACCGTAGTAAATGTTGCCAAAAGTCTATGAATGTCTGTCGTACATATATAGTGTATATAAATATGAGGTTAACCGTTACCTGGGGTTCGATGCATGGACCTCAGCTCTTAACTTAGCTTCAGGGTCGGAAGGACCAAGGACCGAGGATAGAGGCAAGCAGGCCACATAGAAGACCCGGCTGAAGACTTCTTTCTGTTGTATATTACTTTTGAAACACTCTTGTACCGCTGTTTAAACAGCAAAACATACTACCATTGGTATTTTAATATATATATCAGTTACTCAATCGCTCCGGTGCTCTACTCTGATGATTTGAAATGATGTTTGATGAAAAAAAAAATTTATACTGCTTGTGAAAATGGGATGTTACAATCTCTATATTTCTATATTCCACAAGCACCTGATAGTACCCAAAAAATACATGATATAGCAGCCAAAATGGAATAAGGAAAATGCAATAAAAAGACCATAAATAACAATGAGTGGACAAACTTATTGGAGTAAATGAAAAAATTCCCCTCAATTCAAAACAAAAGAACAAAAGTACCAAAGCCCTTTCACTTGCAGAGAACTCCTTTATTGGTTCCTCCTCAACGTTAGCAAGAGGTAACCAAACAACCAGAAACAATCATTCACACTAATACAATCCTTCCCTGTACATGCACTATTTAGGAAACATAATTTAATGTCTCAGCACCACTGCACCAGTAAATTGAACTTGCTATTAGCACTATGTATCATTTTAGTGTTCTGGTTTTCTCAAATTAAAATAACATTCATTTCTCAAACTAACCGCTAGTACTGGTTTTCACTTCTTTACCACATCCAGATTCCAAATATCAGACATAGTGAAAATTCCTCAAAATAAAATAGAATTGCAGATTAACTTCCATGCTTATCTGACTAATCTAAGCACATGCACCAACATGTATCGAAGTGTGCACTATGTGTTTAACACTTATCTGTTACAAGAGCTTTTCCAGCAGCAAATGTTATTGTAAGCAGCTAATTCAGTAGAATTAGAACAGTATGATCTTCTCACAACAGCCATTATAGCTAAGATCTGAAAGCCCTTTCTCCCAATGCGCAAAGAACCGTTCCTAAGATCTTCTCAAGTCCTTACAATATGAAATTAGAGCTACAATGGAGGCAATGTAGTTCTTCGCCTTAATAATGGCACCAAATGGAAGAAAAATTGACTTGGTAATAATGATAAGGCTTACCCGGGTATCCACCTTCAACTTGATGCCAAAGTGAAAATACAATGCCTATGAAACAAGAACATGTCTATTAACTCTTCAGACTGTCAAAAAGAGTAGGAAAACGCTAAATGGTAGGATGACACTATTAAACTTCATAACTTCAAATAAAGTAATGAGAAAGCAATGGAATCAATCGGATACCTCACTGTCCCGATTGCAATCATGAATCTCTTTTGTAATGTAACTAGATTCGGATGGAGGCATGCAGGCTCTGATAAGCGTTTCTTCCCCTTCGATTGCATCATAATGTAAATGGCATCCGGAAATGCAAGCTTCAGGACACGGCTTTCCTCCTTTGCGGATTCTGTCCGCTGCCCCTCCTTTACTTAAACAGCGCTATTTTGGCGCAAAACTAAGCTGGTTCCATTTTCTTTTTTCTAAATATTTTAGAGCTGGTTCCCACGTCTAAATAATATTATTATTTGATCATCTCCAAGATTTTTAATTACAACTTGGTCATTTACTTATATATTTAGTTGCAAAAAATGGATAAGTGTTAGGAATTTATCCTTAATTCTATATAAGAATTTTTTTTTTCTTCTTCCTCAATTAACTTCTCTAAGCCATAAAATATCAACTCTAAAATTTCTAGGTCATAATTTATCTTCTAACTGTTTTTCCTTGAATTTTTAGGAAAATAGGTCCTAAATTCCAAATAATGGCTTTAAAACTATTTAGGCCATTCTTTTTGTAATTAATCCCCCATAATATTTCTAGATCCTCAAAATAATATTTCATAGTTTTTCCCTAATTTAATTTTTTCCAAGGTCCATAATAATTTTTTTAATAATTATTTTGAGTTTTTCCTCATGACAAACTTAATACTTTTTTCTCCAACTAGCTAGCAGCCTTCTTATCTCAATCTTATTCTTAAATTCCTTATCCAAAATTTGAGATGTTACAATTCTCCCCCGGCAAAGAAATTTCATCCTCAAAATTTGACAAATAACTCTAAAGATAAAATTTGGGTATTGCTTCTTCATGTCTCCCTCTACTTCTCAAGTTACTTCCCTAGGAGACATTTCCTTATTAGGGCTAAAAATAATCCTTGACAACCCTTCAAAACCACCTAGACTTTGACCACACAAAAAAACCACCTAGACAAAGGCCTTCAATATTGCCTCAATTATGATTATGCCGGGTTCATAATGATAATTGAAACCCCATTGAAGAATCCTGCTTACTCCACGTAACTATATGAAACCTATGCCTTGGTACCAAAATGTCACGCACTGAAAATCAAAGGGTGACCAACATGAAATATGAGTAGATTTACATTCCTTCAACCTTATAAACTTATATATGTGTGTTTCAAACAATAAGGGAATACATGGATCTTACCTATAGATTATATGGAGCATCTAGCTTTTAATAATAATACAAAAGTCTAAAGTTATGATTACTTCAATTAGTAGCACTACAAATTGAGCTGGCAAACTTTAAATCATTAAGGAGGCTCTTCACTGCTCAGTAGGAGGTACAAGGTCGGCAATATTATCTGAGATAAAACAAATTTTTCGGTGAATAACATCCAATTCATATAATTTAATAAAATACAAAGTAAAATAATGTAAACATTTTTATCTTTGATAACAACAATATAGCAATAAATTGTAATTTCTAAATCATATGATTATAAATAAAATAGAACTCTATGTAGGACCATTAATCAAATGACTCGAAATATGTAATAAATTGTTTTGTTTGACAAAACCAGATCAAACACAGTAAATCTCAAATCTCATCTATTCATAGAACTTCTTACAGAATGAATGACAAGCATGGCCACGTAATCCACGAGGGTAACTAACCAAGCGTAGCTCAAGGCCACGAAAACAAGCATGGACACACAATCCATTAGGGTAAGTAACCAAGCATAGCTCGAAGCCATGAAACAATCGCAGCACGAAGCTACGAAACAAGCGTAGGTATAAAACCTACGAATAACAAGCATGAGAACAAATCCCATAAATATCAAACGAGCTCGAGGTTAATCATGGTGTACAAAGAACTAATAGTACTGCTGTTAGTTGTTGGTTTTGATTAGCTTTGATGATGTCTTATATAGATGCCATTCTAAAGAGCAAAAAGGTTGCATACTACATTTATCTTCTACTTTGACTAATTCTTATATTTAATGTAGATGCAAAAGTTTTGTAATGGAGAATGTTGATTGAAGAAAGAAGTTCTTGCACAATATAATGAGAATATTATAATATCAAGGAAGCAAGAAGTTATCAAATGATTTTGGGGGATAATCTAGAAGGAGAGAAGAAATTGAAGAAGGAAGAACTTGCAATGCAATGGAATATATTTATTCAAGTTCTTATATTGATGCTAGAAGTCTCCAATATCATATGGAAGCTGGAATGGATCAATTCAGAGTTAAAACCAGCAAGAAATCAGTTTCAGGATGAGCAAACTCGAGTTCATATCTATAATACTTCGCTACAATAGTTTGCTCCTCTGGTATGAGCAAACTCGAGCCTGTATCCTCAAACCTCAAGTTTGGAACTCCAAACTCGAGCCCATCATTAACAAACTCGAGCCTGTATTGTCTTCAGCAACTCTGGCGTCTCTGGACAAGGCAAACTCGAGCCTATAAGTTGACAAACTCGAGTTTACAGCGTCTTCAGCATTTCAGCTACTCTGTTCAGCATTTCACTCGGGCGACGTCTGGTAATTCGATGATATCTCCTAAACCAGAGATCGGATTGAGGTGAAACCAGTGGCATATGAAACTAGACTCCCAATGCGTCATTGTGATATAAAATTAAAGCCAAAAGGAGTTCATATGAATGATATATGAATTTATGAAGTTGACAGTGCTATCCACGTCACACAGCAGACCAAGCTTCAATGTTTTGAGTTTATCTCACAAAAGACATATCCAATGGAGGTGAAATCGGTGGCATTGGAAAGTAGACTTAAAGGGCTTTCCATCGATAGTTGAACCAACCAAAACGGAGTTTAGACCAGGGAGATATGGCCCTCGAAAGTGGACTATATTTTCAGGATGTTGGAAGTTTGCTATCAAGTGAACCAAACTCGAGCCTATTAGTTGGCAGACTCGAGTTCACTGGTTACAGAGAGCTACCAGGTCGCGAAAATCATCCAAACTCGAGCCTATTAGTTGGCAGACTCGAGTTCGTGGGTTACAGAGAGCTACCAGGTCACGAAAATCATCCAAACTCGAGCCTATAAGTGACAACCTCGAGTTTAGACAAGACAGAGAGCAAAATATGGTTTTGGAGAGAACCAAACTCGAGCCTACTTATGCAAACTCGAGTTCACGTCCCTGATGCAGAAAATCATCATTCCGAAAGTCTCATTTCTCAATCACATGATTACCCAAATGACTTATACTTCTTCTTAACATTACTTATATCATTTGTGTACATGTTTCAGATTATTAAAGCTTGACAGAACATCAATCTTGACAGAAATCAAGATCTATCAAAAGTGTGAAGATGAACTTTGCTGCACATTTTCAGAAATAAGAAAGATGACAGATTTCAACGAGGAACTTGCTCATCTGTGATGTTCTCCAATACATTCAAACATTCTGACGATGAAATAGAAGCCTCAACGGATTCAACATTCAATGTTTCTATTTTGACAAATTTGAATTTGCTTTAAAGTCAAATAAAGTAAATTGATGACAGCCTGAAAAGAATCAAAAGCATTAATCTCACGCGTCAAACAGAGGATCAGTCAAAATGATGAATTCCCTCATTTGGAAACAATTGCTACAACTTTTACTCAGAATGATTTGTTGCACAAATCAGATAAAAACACTAAATGATCATCAATGCAGAGCAATCATCGGATATTCAAGAAACATTATGACCCAACGGCTATATTCCCCATCCATGACCACAACAGCTAGAATTTCGAATGGAGACAATGCAGAATGGAGAAGCAACGGTCATATGAAGATTTGCCGCTATATATAGAGCTGCATACAAACCTTCAAAAATATACAACAAGCAGAGAAACAAGCCTACCTCTTCAACATGCTATTACTCTGATCTGCTTATCATTTACTTTCTAATTTTCAATGTCTATATATCATAGAGAGTGAAATGTTTTGTATTGTACTTCAGTGTTTATCCATACACTTCTGAGAGAGAAGAATCATTGTAAACATCCTATCATTCTACCTTAGAGTTACTCAAGATTGGGTGATCTTGAGTGGGAAACACATTGTGTTGATTACGGCTTGTAAGGGAGTGAATCCTAGTGAGAGGATTACTTCGAGTGCAGAGTGTGTAGTCAAACATGTGTATTGATTACAGTTTGTAAGGGGGAGTAAGTCCTAATGAGAGGATTACTTCAAGTACAGAACGTGTAATCAAGTTGAAAGAAGATAGTGGATTGAAAATCTCAAGTGGAGCTTGAGGACTGGACGTAGGTCAAGGATTGGGTCGAACCAGTATAAATCACAGTTTGCATATTCTCTTCCCTTATCTCTTACATTCCAAAGATATATGTTTGAATGATTGTTTATCACTTTATAACTTATTATTGTCATTCAAACTACTTTCAATAAGTTGCAGAAAGTTTCTTAAAGTTCTAAGTTTTTAATCAAACACCCAATTCACCCCCCCTCTTGGGTGATAGCCAAGTCTTTCATTTGGTATCAGAGCTAGGCTCTTGTTTAAAGGACTTAATAGTCTCAAGAGTTATCAAATGACTAATTTTGGGTGCTGCTCGTTTTTGAAAGGTTTTGACTTTACCATTCCACCACTTTTCAAAGATATTGATTTTTGGTTTTGGAAAGCTAGAATGACTAGTTTTATCAAAGCAACTGATTTTGATATGTGGAAAGTCTTTACAAACGTTTTTGACTTTACTCCAAGAAAGGATTGGACAAAAACAGATATGAAAATGTTTTCATTGAACATTAGAGCAATGAACATATTATACAGTGCTTTAACCGAAAAAGATTTTGAGAAAATCAAATTTTGCTCTAGTGCTAAAGAAATTTGGGATACTCTTGATTCTATTTATACTTCTAACAATTGTTTTGAAGTTGAAAGTGTTGACAGTTCATCTAAGACTATATGATGTACATCTATGACTGATGAACAACTGGAGAATGAAGAAGGAGAAATAATTGAATCCAGCAAACACTTCCATATGGTCCAGACAACACAAAAGAACAAGAGGAAGAGGATCCCTAGGAAGAACTCATGGAAGATTATGATCAATCATTATCTAGAGTTCAAGATGCACATGTGGTAAACAATTCCAATTCTTCTTGTGCAGTTAAGAAAAATGATTTTGAACATTTGCATAAAATTGTTCTGCAACCATTTACTAATTCTATTTTGAAAAACAAACATGTTTTCGAAAATCATGCTGGAAAATCATGTGGGAAGAAAGAATATACAGATATGGGACATTTGACATTGCATCCTCTAGACTAGCACAATTCTTGCAAAACTGTTTATAATAAGCATCATTCTATTGTTTGCAATTATTGTGGTAAATCTGTACATATTTCTCATACATGCTATATTAGGAGAAATTATAATGTGAGAAATAAATTTGTTTGGGTTCCTAAAGGACAAGTAAGGTCCACTACTAACAGTCAAAGACCCAAGTATAAGTGGGTACCAAAGTGTCCATCTAGTGCTCTATGTGTGCAGGATAATTTAAAATTCAGTGGACATAAAGGTATTAAGAGGATGAAGAAGAATCCAAGAGTGTCTCATGAGCCTAAAAGGAGACTCACATCAAGCAAGAGAACTCTCAGAGCATCCTTTGCTGGAATTACATAATCAAATCGTAAGAAGCAATGGACACCTATAAGAAGAATACATTCTGCCTCAAGAAGAAACTACAATGAAGTACCATTCAACTATCTTGAGGAAAATAAGAAAAGAAGGATCTCTCGTGCACAAAAGAAAAGATTTTTGCTGTCTATGTCTTTTGAGAAAACTTTGCCCACACCCATAAGAAAACATATGAAGAACCAATGGGTAAGCAAAGGAAATACTCCAAGTACCTAAGGTAAAGGTATACAATGGTAAAACCTCCTTTCCTATCATTTGAAATATTCATTGAAGGTTTTAAACTTTGTATCCTTAGGAATGAGCATTGTAAGCTATCTTTGAAATTGGGCTTTCACATCCTAATTTACTTTTCTAAGGAATTGCAGTGTTCAACAATCTAGTTCTTTATGCATACATGATAATTTGAAAAGAGAACATCCTTTTATGCATAAAGTCATGCTTAATTCATTGTGCTCAATTATTCTGAATTGAGTGTATTCTTTAGAGCATGTGAATCTTATTTCTACAAGCTAACAATGATTGGATCCAAGGAAGGTTGGATACCAATAAAGAAAAGGATTTATACAACTTTGTAGGATCAAGGAAAGCTTCTCAAAGGTGCAACATAGAGAAATGATCCAAGTCTTGAGAAAGCTAAACAAGCTGCTGGATGTTGATGGTGAACATTGGAAAAGGAGTTATTTAATCAATCCATCTCAACCAAGCAAGCTTCTATGAGGATAAGAGGAATTACGGTGATATCTAATTCTTGCCTCTTACTATGATTATATGAAATTCATTTTTGGTTTGCTTTTGGTTAAGTTAAACGGATTTGAAACTTATTCAATTTCAATCGGCAATTTTTCTGTCAAAACCAAACTCCAGTTTAGAAATGCAAACTCCAGTTTGAATTCTCCAGAAAATGAGTTAAAAGAGTTTACAATTATGTAAACTCGAGCCTGCAGATGCAAGCTCGAGTTTGCCTCTGGCGGGAAAGCATTTTCAATTGAAAACCATTTTATAAACTCCACAGTTCTGATTTTGAGTAGAGTTTGCTTATTTTCAAATGTTTAAAAATGTTGCAAACTCGAGCCTGAATAAACGAACTCGAGCCTATCCATTTTGGGTAGAGTCTACTCTATGGTTTGAAAAACAAAAAGAGTTTACAAAATGTGTAAACTCGAGCCTACGTTTTGCAAGCTCGAGTTTGCCCTTGGCAGGGAGCTTCCAAATTTTTACACTCTCTCAGAATCGAGCCTACTTCATTAAACCTCCAGTTTGCCTCTGGCCAAATGATTTCAAAGTGTGTTTATTTAATACAAACTCGAGCTTAGATTTCTAAACTCGAGGCTGGCCTTTGAATTGAGTAAAGTTATTTTGCAAACTTCAGGTTTGATATTTAAACCTCCAGTTCTCTCTGGAATGCTTAATTTAGTTTGACATGAATAGTGTCAAACTCGAGCCTAGTTTTCTGAACTCGAGCCTGGTACTTCAAAATGAGTAAAGTTGATTTTCAAACTCCAGAGTTCATATTTAAGCTCCAGTTCACGTTTTGAAGAACTAATTTATTTTGACATGAACAGTGTCAAACTCGAGCCTGCTCACTAATGGACTCGAGTTTGCCTCTTTTACAAAATGAGATTTCAGTTGGCTTTCGCGACAATTGCTTGACAATGCTCTGAACTCGAGCCTGCTTTTATGAACTCGAGTTTGGAACCTGAGAAAGTTTACAAACTCCAGAGTTTGCTATGAACCTCCAGTTTTCCTTTCCAAACTCCAGTTTGAGTCAACCATGATTTTGAAATAATATTGCTCGAATTTGTGAAATCTTATTTTTTGATCTATATATTCCATATCACTAATATTCCTAACTCTATTTAATCAAATTGTTAGTGAAATTTCTTTTGATCAAACAAGTGAATTTGTGCATAACTTTTTGAGTTTATGATTTTGAAAATGCACAAGTCTAAAATTTGCTTGGATTTCAATTCACACTGTTTTGTGAAAATGCAAACAAATGTTTTGAAAACATATCCATACTTTGATTGCATTCAAATGATGTCTCAAAATTGGAAGTTAATATTGTATTTTGAATGTTGGATATGCTTCAAACTTGTCTAGTTGAGTTTTCCTATCATTCACATATTGATCTTTGATATTCAATGTGTTGCTTGAACACCTTTGTTTGATTCTCTAACTAGTTGGACTTCATGTCTAATGAGTTATCCATATATGAGCTTCAAGCCTATCTTCTAGAAAAGATTTCAATATGTGAAACAGTTATGCCTACTACATAAATTCTCATTGGCGAAGTTATTCCAAACTTTATGAATGTTCATTAATGTATTGAATCTTAATGCATTAACCATTAATGGAATAACCTACTAGGATGATATTCTGGAACTCTAAGTCATTTGGACTAATGAGTTTGTGCTTCATCATTCATGAATCCTAGCATTCACTTAGTTGCTCAAATACATCAGCATTTGTCTTTCATCCTTATTTTGAGTAACTTAATTCATAGTCTTGCCTTGAGCATTCATACTCTTCTAATCCTAAGATGCAAGATTATCTTTTGGTCATAGCAAAGTCATTATATCTCTATTGTGCTAAGCCTGTTTCAATAATGCTTTACCTTCATGACTTGTGCTTTTGAGAAAATTCTTCTACACGTAAACTTCAATGTTTCACATGTTCTCTTAATCTTGAAGCATTCTGATTTATTCATTAAACATGTTGACTTCCACCATGTTTAAAGTGAGCATTGTTTTCAAGCATGTTTCGAAAATGAACCTTTCATACCTTTCATAATACATCATCAATGTTTGAAAGAAAATTCAAGATTTGAAACAATTTGCATATTTCATTATCATTCTTGAAAAATCTGATTTCATTCATGAACTATAATTTGATAAATGCTTATCTTATGGATAAGATTTTCTATGCTTATTGATCAAATTTACATGCATTATTATCAATGACATCTTTTCTACATAAAGTACATTTACAAATTGTCATTGAGAAATAACTGTTTTGGTATCATATAGGTGTCACCCTTTATGACTCATTGGATTTGATTTATTCATTTGAGTAAAACTATAGCTTTGTCTTTGCTTACTATGCTCTTTGCTCAAGTTTCATATGATTTAATTGCATAAGAGTTGTTACCCTTAGTCATGCATTCATTAAGGGGGAGCTTCACATTCACATGTATTTTATCTTAAAAGTTTATCTCCTTTATTTGAAGAAAATCCTTTTAAGCATTCTCATCTACATCTACTATGCTGTATTAGTTTTGATGATGAATTAGTATCATATTTTTCCCTTCATTATCCTAATTTGAAAATATCATATGGAAATGGATATTTTGATATCATGATGCACTAACAAATCTCTTTGGCAAAGAAAGTGCTCAATTTGTAGCAAGAATTCTGTTATGTGCTAGGACATTCCTCAACATACTACAAGGAGAAACCATTACATTGAGGAAATATATTTTGATGTTGAAGCTGTGATATGAAGTACAAGAAAACTTCTTGAAGCCAGCTGAGACATGTTCGAGTAAGAGCTGTATGAAGGAAAAGAGAAGGATGGAAATGATCTCATACAAGAAGAAAGCAAGCAAATGGACTTCATTGATCATTCATCAATTTGCAAAATCAACATGAGCATTTCTAATCTCTATCTTTTATATTCATTAGAAACTTTGCACATGTTTGGTATTTATATGCTCTAATTGTGAAAGATGTTTTCGAAAACTTCTCCAAACTCATTCAAACTTGTTTTCATAAAAACATTATTGCATCATATTAAGAATGAAAACAATTTCAAATTGGGGAGAGAAAATCAATTCTTTGATTTTGTCTAATTTAGTTACATACTTGTCTCTCTACAAGCATCTCTTCTTTAAACTCAACTTTTTTCTAATGACAAATAAGGGGGAGAGAATGGCATGAAAAATATGTTGGGTTTATTAGCTTTTCATATTTTTCTTAAAGTATTTGCCATCATCAAAAAGGGGGAGAATGTTGGTTTTGATTAGTTTTGATGATGTCTTATATAGATGCCATTCTAAAGAGCAAAAAGGTTGCATACTACATTTATCTTCTACTTTGACTAATTCTTATATTAATGTAGATGCAAAAGTTTTGTAATGGAGAATGTTGATTGAAGAAAGAAGTTCTTGCACAATATAATGAGAATATTATAATATCAAGGAAGCAAGAAGTTATCAAATGATTTTGGGGGATAATCTAGAAGGAGAGAAGAAATTGAAGAAGGAAGAACTTGCAATGCAATGAAATATATTTATTCAAGTTCTTATATTGATGCTAGAAGTCTCCAAGATCATATGGAAGCTGGAATGGATCAATTCAGAGTTAAAACCAAGAAGAAATCAGTTCCAGGATGAGCAAACTCGAGTTCATATCTATAACCTTGAGTTGCCTACTTCGCTACAATGGTTTGCTCCTCTGGTATGAGCAAACTCGAGCCTGTATCCTCAAACCTCAAGTTTGGAACTCCAAACTCGAGCCCATCATTAACAAACTCGAGCCTGTATTGTCTTCAGCAACTCTGGCGTCTCTGGACAAGGCAAACTCGAGCCTATAAGTTGACAAACTCGAGTTTACAGCGTCTTCAGCATTTCAGCTACATTTAAGATGATAGATCACATTTATATATGAATTGATTAACTAAATAATAATTTAAGATGATGGGTCACATTCATCTCTTAAACTAAAATTCAAAATCAATTTTAAATCAATTCTAATTTATTATTTCTCCTATCTTCATCCAATCATTATTGGATCTTCATATATATATATATATATATATATATATATATATATATATATATATTAGATAATTCATAATTATCTTTTATAACCTAACCTTTTAAATTTAAATTTCAAACTTAAAATTCAAAATTCGAATTCCAAATTCAACTTAGCTCAAGACCCCGTTGGGTCTTCCAACACATTCGGGCCATTTTGTGGAGAAACTGATTTCCCACTTGGGACCATATATGTGACGCCATTTTACTTCTTATTGGGCTTGGAGTCTCATTCCAACCCAATTACATATTTACTCTTAATAAAGTCCAATAACAATTATTGGCTCCATGATAGTTAAAAACTCGTTTTCACTACCATGATTGGCTCAAGTTTGCCAATTTTTTCCTAATTATAAGAGTAAGTTTTAACTTTTGTGAATTATAGGAACACATTTTGGAGTTGGTTTTGGTCCTAATTTATTATTATAAAAATAATCATATAATTGTTTTTAACATATATAATAAATTATAAAACACCTTGAGTTTTATTTAAATCATATAATTATATTTCTAATTAAAATTTTTGTCTATTTTAACAAATTATAATTTTGACAAAATTAAAGAATGAGTAATTTTTGTCCATAGATATCTATACAAGTAGTTTTGAATAATGACAATTGAGAAAAAAATTATTTAATTTAGTAAAATTTAGAATTTTGTGTTGGGCGATCCTAAAGTAAGAGTTTGTTGGCCAATTTGCACATTAGGTAACAGTTAGATAACGGAGGTTAACTTTTTGTTAACCGTATTAACGACGTTGTGCTGGGCGCTCCTTTTTAAAAGTTTGTTGGTATTTTTGATCTACTTAATAGTTAATTGTCTTGAACATTCCTGAACCAATAGTTTATTGATCAAATCACACTTTAACTCTTTAATAAAATATGAACGCGATAGTGACAGATAAAGTCAGAGTGGAAGCAGGTGGTATGCTTCTTGTTTTGGGTTTTTATTTATTAAAGAAGCAGTCGTACTCGGATATTTTAATTACGGATATTTTGATATATTTGAAAATGACATTTTGGTTTGACTTAATTGTCGTATCTACTTTTAGTCAAAGAAATCAATATAAGCCACATATATTAGACTTTGGGTTAAACACACCTTGCTATCTTTTGCTTTTAATTGGCCTTGTCGTTTAAAGTCAGAAAAAAAGTTTTAGTAGAAGTAAAACTTTAAATGGAATATTTCAATCGAGCTTTAAGTTTATTGAATAATTTTTTTTTTTAAAAAAAAAGTTACTAAAAGTCAGTTAAGGAAAAATTTCTATAAGGTAGTTTTTTTTTTTTTTTTTCCCAAAACGCTCTCAGTTTTTTGATGTGGGTCTCGTCACTTCTACCGTCATCAATCTAAACACAAATCATATTTATAATCTGACCTTTTTTTTCTATCGGTCTTCTGTAAAAGTCAGATAGAAAATAAGTCATCGCTCCCACTGCTAACCCAAACAAACCCAGCCCTCTTCATCCGCTCAGGTTCTACCACCAAATTATCCAAACTACTCTTTGTCCTCTTCCTCCACTTAGGTTCCACCACCAAATTACCCAAACTACTATTTTCCCTCTTCCTCTGTGCACGTTCCACCACCAAATTACTCAAACGACTCTTTGCCCTCTTTCTCCACTCAAGTTTCACCACCACATTATTCAAACTACTCTTTGCCCTCTTCCTCACCACCAAACGGCCCAAACTACTCTTTTCCCTCTTCCTCCGAGTAGGTTCCACCACCAACTTACCCAAACAATTGTTTATAGTCCCTACAAATAAGCCAAAACAAGCCTATCAGACTGCTAAACGGGGTTTGTAGTCCCTCGTTCAAGTTTTTAAGAAATTATATAAACCATACATTTTAGACGGTATAATTTATGAAATTATAAATAATTCAATTAAGGCATTCCCTCATGTCCTAGCTAATTAAAAATAGGAGCTAGTTGAAATTTATTTGTGTCCTAAATATAAGAACTCAATCCATTTTTTAAATTTATAATTGTTTTTCAAAATTATCAATACTAAGTGTGTACAAATAACTAACTTAACTAATTTTTTTAATATTTATAAATAAATTATCTAGCTCTTTTATATATTTAGAACCAAAAGGAGTATGATTTAAATAGCAGTAGTTGTTGGTAGGCATGATTTACATGAGAAATTTGAAGAAACCCAAGTTTATAAGAGTGTGGCAAAAAATGAGATAAAAAATTGAGGGCTAAGCTCATTTTAGGCCCTTATACTTTTACTAAATTTTAGTTTTAGTTCTTATATTCTTAACAAGTTTTAATTTTGGTCTCTAGACACAAGCAACATTAATCCTAACCAGGGGCGGAGCCATAAATTACAATTTAGAGGGGGGGGGGGCGAATTTTACAGAATAGGACCTAAATGTTCATAAAATTACATTCCAGCCTCACAAACATTTCAGTAATTTCTTTTTAGTCCCTTCACAAAACAAATAACAAGGATTAAAGTGAAAATATTAAAATTTTTATGAGATTGAAATATAATTTTTAAAAACTTTGGGTTGCATTCTGTAATTTTAGGGGGGGCCACCCCTGCCTCCGCCCTTGATCCTAACTGGTAGTTCTCATGGGTTTTGATGATGACAAGCAAAGACTCTTCTAAATTAAATAATCAGTTCAAAGTATTAGAAGAAATTTAATGGTAAAACATGCTTGAGTAGGAATCAGGTATGCCCGAGCACCATCGGGACAAAATGTGAAAGAATGCAAGTTATATGAACTATGCCCGAGCAATGTAACAGTGATGCCTGAGCATCATCGGGCCAGAAGCTAAAAGAACAAGGTTATTTTTACTATGCCCGAGCAGAGCAATAATGATGCCCGGGCATCATCACAAGTATAAATTTTTATATATGCTTTGCCCGAGCAAAGATAAGTAATGCCCGAGCATAGTGCTCGAGCATAGGTAGAAGAATGCTCGAGTAGGCAACCAAGTTGTTAAGTATTTTTAGAATTGCTCTTCGCATGCCTGAGCATGAATTTCTCATGCTCGACCAGCATGCTCGAGCAAGAGAAAAGTGTTGCCCGAGCAACGTTACTCAGCGTCTTAACATTCGTCTCTGGATGGATGTTGCCCGAGCATGAAATAGTCATGCTCGAGCAGCGTCTCTTGCCTTCTTTACATTCCTCTCTGGAAGAAGCATGCCCAAGCATAGAATTAGCATGCTCAAGAAGCATGCTCGAGCAAGGGCAAAAGTATGCTCGAGTAGCATCGTGCCTTTTCACTTCTCGCCTTCTGTATGCTCTGTGCCCGAGCAAGAAAATATCTTGCTCGAGCAGCATGCTCGAGCAGACATAAAAACATGCTCGAGCAAACCTGTCACTCTGTATTCAAATGCTCTCTGCCTGACCTTTGCTCGAGTATTGATATCACCATGCCCGAGCATAAGCGATATCATGCCCGAGCATGATGAGTAATTTGCCCGAGTATCATCGACTCGTGAATCTTTCCTGTGATTCAAAACCACTCTGCCCGAGTAGCCTTTTAAGTGCTCGAGCAGAAGCTCAACTGTGCCCGAGCATAACTCATTGCTTTCTTTTTCTAAACATGTTTTCTTGAGCAATGCCCGAGCAAGTTTGGATCATGCCCGAGCATGATTACCCTCTATTTTGAAAAACGATATAGATTCCAATTTAAATCTCATGGGTTATCCTCTAATCTCTTGTTTAATACTTGAATGATATTTAAACATAACACTAATCATTGTTTGAGTGTGTTTCAAGATATTAACCATTGTTTTAGCAGAAAAGCACGAACTCTGACAAAAGCATTAAATGTAGATTGCTAAAAGCGTTGATATCCTCGGTAACCAACTCCTGAGCAAACGTAAAGCAGTTACAAACATTCTCCATCACATTAAATGCCATTTCACAACGGGAAAAACAAAAGGAATGAAGGAATGTTGGAACTGCAAATCCAGTTGGAATATTTGAACGATGAAGAATATCATCCGGAACGTCGTGAGTCTAACGGAAATATTTAAGACTCCCAACGGTCGATCTTCAAGCTTCTCCAACGGTCATAAATGTTTCAACTATATATAACAAGCATTGAAGTCGTCAACCACCGAAACGCTATGCATTCATTTCGATTTATTACAACTTTACTGTTTCATTCATATCTTCGGATATTTTGTGTACTTCAGTGTTCAATCTTTATCTACTCGTAGGGAGTTGTCAAACACTTATTTAGATTCCTTTGTTGTAAAATCTTAAGGTTGTGGAACCTTAAGTGTGGGTGTACGATTACAACTTGTAAGGGGGAGTGAGTCCTAGAGAGAGGATCATCCGAGTAAAAAGTGTGTAATTGTATTGTGACTAAGAGTTAGTGAAATCCCAAGGTGTGCTTGGGGACTGGACGTAGGTTGTTGACTTAGACCGAACCAGTATAAACTCTCTGCGTTTATTATTCCTTCTCTCAGTCTCTGCTTATCGATCATTTTGGGTGTGAATTTGTTTGGAACAAAATTTTTTTATAATCACCTATTCACCCCCCTCTAGGTGATAATCCACCTTCATTTGGTATCAGAGCGTAGGTTTCTCAGTTGGGCATAACATCCCGAGAAAGATCATGGACGGAATATTACCTGACAGAGCTTCGATCAATCGACCACCGGGTTTTAATGGCGAACATTATTCATTTTGGAAAGCAAAGTTCAAAGTGTTTGTGTTGGCAACCGAATATGGTCTTTGGCAAGTGATAGAAAATGGAGATTACGTTCCCACGCGTACTGAAGGCAGATTTGCGGTTCCTAAGGAAGAAGATGAATTTGACGATAATGACAGAAGGAAGATTACACTTAATAGCAAAGTCGTATTAATGCTTCAAAGTGCCCTTAGTCAAAAAGAGTACTTCCGTATATGTAATCTATCTTCTGCAAAAGAAATGTGGAAGGCATTAGAGATCGCTTACGAAGGGACATCTGGCATCAAGGAGAATCGCATCAATACCTTGACCACGAAATTTGACTTACTTCGGATGAAGTTTGGAGAAACCATCGCTGATTTTCAACTCCGCTAAACACATTTGACTAATCAGTTGGCAACCCTTGGTAAAACTTATGATCAACGATCTCAGGTCAGAAAAATCCTCAACGTTCTGACAAAAGATTGGGAAGCAAAGGTTACAGCAATCGAAGAGGCTCGAGGTGAATCAATGACCTCAGTTGCTGCTATGTTCGAAAGCTTATCCGAATATGAGAGCAAGCTGAAATTCAGAAAGGGCCTGGATGAGATCAACAACAACAAGAACAAAGGTGTTGCTCTTAGTGTTGTGAAGGAAAAAGAAGCCAATGAGGATGATAATGATGACGATGATGATGAAGAACTGGGGATGATGGTCCGAAGATTCAAAAAGTTCTATAAAAAGGACCAAGGCTTCAGAAATAAATTTCAGAAAGGAGGAAGCTTAAGTGACAGACGTGAATACAAGGATAAAGATCAAATTATCTGTTACGAGTGTGAGAAGCCAGACCACTACAAATCAGAGTGTCCCCAGCTAAAGGGAAATGAAAAGGATAAGAAAAAGAAGTTCAACCACTTCAAGAAGAAGGCCTATGTATCTGCAATATGGGGAGATGGCTCCTCAGAAGAAGAAAGTGAGGAAGAGGAAGATACTGCAAACATCTGTCTAGTTGCAGAAGAAGAGCAACGTGAGAATGATAATGAGGTATACGATTCTCAACCTACTTATGATGAATTGTTTGTTGAGTACAACCTTCTTCAAAATGAGTTTGAAAAACTTGCTGAAAAATATATTGCTTTGAAAAAGAAAAATATTACTCTTGAACAGCAAGTAGAAAATCTCTCGTTTCTTGAAAGTCTCATTTGTGAAGAATGTGTTGATTTAAAGAAAAAGAACTCATATCTTACCAAAACTCTTGAAAAGTTTACTAAAGGCAGTGAAATGCTAAATGTGATTTTAAAAGCTCAGAGATTTACGAACGATCGTTCATGGATAGGTTTCAATCTTATTTTTTATAGAAAGAAAGGAAAGAAGAAGAGTGGTGGAAAATCTTATCTGAACTATTTTCGAAAAACTGTTCACTCTTCAAATCCATTTGCTCACTGCAACTATTGTAACCGAAAAGGTCATACGACTTCATCATGTTTTCACAAGAAAGACAGAAGAGATAAACCCATTGGTAATTATCAATGGGTGCCTAAATGAACTTATGTTCTTCAGCCTCGAACTAACCCCAAAGGACCCAAGAAAAGATGGGTACCTAAAACTTAATATCTTCTGATTTGCAGGTGTGTATGAGAGCATCAAGAGTCAACAAGTGGTACATAGATAGTGGATGCTCTAGACACATGACGGGGGATCAGGACAAGTTTGTGGCAATGAGATCGAGAGATGGTGGCAAAGTAACTTTTGGAGGAAACCAATCTGGGAAAATCACCGGCATTGGTGAGATTGGTGCAAAAGATGGACCTCAAATCAAGGATGTATATCTTGTGGAAGGTCTTTGCCACAATTTGTTGAGTGTGAGTCAGAGTGCTGACAAGAACAACTGGATCATATTTGATTCCGAAGAGTGTCTCATTGTTAATAAAGATGATCTCCAAATTGATAAAGGTAAACTTAAGGTATTGTTTAAAGCGCCTAGAGAAGGTAATTGCTCTACCTTGGATTTACCTAAAATCAGTTTTGAAAATTGCTTTGCTAGTAACTTGACGAAAGTTGGCTGTGGCATAAGCGTTTGGCTCATTTAAACATGTTTCAACTTGACAAGTTGATAAGAAAGGATTTGGTTATTGGTTTGCCAAAACTTAATTTAAAAAACGACATGATTTGTGATGCATGTCAAAAGGGTAAACAAACCAAAGCATCTTTTAAAAACAAACTTGAAATTTCAACAAATCGACCTCTTCAATTACTTCACATGGATTTGGTTGGACCAGCAAGAGTCAGGAGTCTTGGTGGTAATCTATATACTTTAATTATTGTTGATGACTATTCTCGTTTTACCTGGACTATCTTCTTATCTTCAAAAGATGAAACTTTTGATCTATTTGTTGTATTTGCCAAGAAGGTGCAAAACGAGAAAGGTATCTGTATTTCAGCTATTCGTACTGATCATGGAGGAGAATTTGAAAATCAAGCGTTCAAAGAATTCTGCGATGCTCATGGCATTGATCATAATTTCTCCGCCCCAAGAACACCTCAGCGAAATGGTGTGCTTGAACGAAAAAATCGAGTACTTACCGAAATGGCTCGTGCGAGTTAAATGAAAACAAGACTTCACAAGTATTCTGGGCTGATGCGATGAGCACAGCAAGTTACATCTCAAATCGAGCATATCTGAGAAAGAAGTTGAACAAGACACCTTACAAACTCTACAAAGGGAGGAAACCAAACCTGGCTCACTTGCACGTCTTTGGGTGCAAATGCTTTGTGCATAATAATGGTAAGGATAATCTGGGTAAGTTTGATTCGAAATCTGATGAAGGTATATTCCTTGGCTATTCCAATAGAAGTAAGGCCTATAGAATTTTTAACATTCGTACTCGTGTAGTAGAAGAGTCTATTCATGTTGTATTCAGTGAAACCAAACCCAATAAATCCTTAGATGATGATGAGGAAGACATACATAGCAATCAATTCTTTTCAAAAACCACTGCTGCATATATTGAAAATCCTGAGGATGTGTTTGAACCCATTTCTGAAAATGTTTGTGAAAATGATGTTCAATCTCAACCTAAAGCTTGGAGATTTATTAGAAATCACCCCTTAGACCAAGTGATAGGTGATGTATACAAGGAGTAAGAACTAGGAAAAGTACTTTAAATGAAGTTACTTTTTCTGTGCATTTCTCAGATTGAGCCCTCTAAGATTGATGAAGCCCTCTCAGACAATGATTGGGTTATCGCAAAGCAAGAGGAATTGCATCAATTTGATAGGAATCAAGTTTGAGACTTAGTGCCTAGACCCAAAGACCATCTGGTTATCGGGACTAAATGGGTATTTAAGAACAAACATGATGAAACAACAATCATTGTCCGTAACAAGGCAAGATTGGTTGCTAAAGGCTATAATCAAGAAGAGGGAATTGATTATGAAGAAACTTATACTCCAGTGGCAAGATTAGAAGCTATAAGAGTCCTTTTAGCCTTTGCTTGTATCAAAGGATTCAAGCTTTATCAAATGGATGTCAAGAGTGCATTTTTAAATGGTTTTATTCAAGAGGAAGTTTACGTTGAACAACCTCCCGGTTTTGAAAATGAACATCGTCCTGATCATGTTTATCGTCTCAAGAATGCCCTATATGGACTTAAGCAAGCACCAAGAGCTTGGTATGAGCGATTGAGTAAATTTCTTCTTGACCAAGGATTTATTAGAGGCAAAGCTGATACAACCCTCTTCATTAAAACTAATAAACTAAATGAGATTCTAGTTGTCCAAATATATGTTGATGATATTATTTTTGGTGCATCTAACGAATCTATGTGTGAAGAATTTTCAAAGAAAATGCAAGGAGATTTCGAAATGTCAATGATGGGTGAGTTAAACTACTTTCTCGGCCTACAAATCAAACAACGACAAAATGAGATATTTATTTCACAAACTAAATATAAACGGGATCTACTCAAAACATTTGGGCTAGAAAATTGTAATGGTGCCGACACTCCTATGAGCTCAACTGCTTCCTTGGATGCCGATGAAGAGAAAGCCAAAGGCTTCAACATAACCAAATATCGGGGAATGATCGGATCCTTACTGTATTTGACTGCAAGCCGGACAGACATACAATTTAGTGTGGGAATGTGTGCAAGATTCCAGTCTGCTCCTAAAGAGTCACATGCTGAGCACGTCAAAAGAATATTTCGTTATCTCTCAGACACAAAAGAATTGGGTCTCTGGTTTCCTAAAGGACAACAAGAGCACTTAGTTGCATATTTTGATTCAGATCATGCTGGGTACAAGACCGATAGAAAGAGTACTAGTGGACAATGTGAGTTTCTTGGAGGATCCCTAGTTTCATGGTTTAGCAAGAAACAAACGACAGTGGCTGTATCCTCTACCGAAGCTGAATATGTTGCTGCCTCAAGTTGCTGTGCTCAAGTCTTGTGGCTTAAACAACAACTTCAAGACTTGGGAATTTATCTAAAGGAGATCCCAATTTTGTGTGACAACACCAGCACAATAAGCTTGGCTAAAAATCATGTTCAACACACAAGAACCAAGCATATTGATGTGAGACATCATTTTATTCGAGATCATGTCCAGAAGAAAGATGTCAAAGTGATGTTCATCCCTACACATCGCCAGTTGGCTGATATTTTTACCAAACCGTTGGCAAAAGAGCAGTTCTTGTTCATCCGAAGAGAATTGGGAATGGCAAATCCCAATGAATTGTAAGTATTCTCTAGTTAAAAAAAATTATATTCAACATAATAGTAACTAACTTTAGCATCGGAGTTTCTAGTTCATGTTTTTGTAGGACGCCCTGTTCTGACAATGAAATACAGAGGTGAACAGAGTCATTGATGCTCGAGTACGCTCCATCGTCTGTGCTCGAGCAACACTGGAGAAAATTAGTGAAACTTGAAGAAAGAAAGAAGATTGCTCGAGCAAGATATGTACCATACTCGAGCAACGTCGGATTATCACTTGATTAAATGAGAAAACAAAGGTCCATGCTCGAGCAAGGATAGAAGCCTGCCCGAGCAACATCGACTTAAGAAATTGAGGAAAGGAACTCTACCTGAGTAGACTTGCTACAGTGCCCAAGCAAAGTCGACAAATGAAAAGTTTCAACTATGTTTTTATGAATATTGCTTGAGCAAACCACAAGCCATACTCGAGCAAGGTCGACGTTTGTCTGATAAATTCTCAATCTGGATTCATCAAAAAGAACTTAAAACAACGATAAAAGTCATGGGAATCAAGTGCTCACGAAACACACTTGATGTGAGGTATCTTTAGTGTTTTATAAATTACCCATTTAAGATTTACAAATTGTCTCTTCCCGAGCAGACTACAAAGTCTGCCCGAGCAATATATGTGCTCGAGCATATTTTAAATATTGCTCGAATAAACGACACTATGTCGCGTCCGCTGCTTGAGTCGTTTCGTCTCTTTTCCTTTTCGTCTATTTAAGCTTTCTTCTCCTTTTCTCTCGTCCACTTCAAATTCCCTCTCAAACCCTAAATCCCAACCTTTCTGCCTTTGCAATTTTCTTCTCATCTTTTGTTCTCATTCTTTCGCTTCTATCTTCGTCAAAATTCCAACGAAATGGCCAGAACTCTCAGAGGTTCTCGCAAATCTCCTCCACCTGAATCTACTACCCAACCTCCTCCAAAGAAACCCCGAACGAAGAAGCCCAAACCTTTGGAGAAGAAAAAGGAAAAATCACCAGCAAAGCTACCTCTGAAATCACCGATGAAGTCAAAGGATAAAGCAGTATCCTTTGAAGAACCAGCAAAACATCAAACGCGGCTTCAGTCCAAATCATCTCCGGTAGTCAAAGCCAAGCGTCCTAGGTCCCCTTCTCCTCCTCCTTCTGATTCTGAGGATACCGCAGACCTATTCGACGAGCAACCACAAAAACTGCAAGTGTCACTGGGTCAAAAAGGAAGTAAGAAGGCATCTCCAAGCATGAAGCAACCTTCTCTTAGTTGAAGCCAAAAGCACTCTAGAGCTGGCTCAGTGGGTCCTTCACCCTCACAACTAAAGGGAACTTGTCTTGAACCGACACCAGATATGATCAAACATCCTCTGGTTGTTGATGATTTCCAACATTTTGCGTTTTACTTCGATAAACGACCATTTTGCCCTATCGTCTATGTCGATTTGGGCTACTTCAAAGACAAATGCAACTTGGATCTCTCTGAGTGGCTTCATCCCTTCATGCCTCTACTTCGTATCAACTTGCCTTATTCTCCAGAAGTAGTCAGAGTTTTCTATTACCACATGCACATTCTTCACAAGGAAGATTAGGACGAAGATGATAGTCTGTTATCCAAGATAAGGGGAAAGGAGATCAGGATCTCTGCAGAAAGCCTGAACACCATCTTGGGGATCATCGATGCCCCTGAGGATCCCCCTCGTCTCTTTGATGCTGAATGCCATAGGATTCTCTTCCCCACAACTCCTTATGACGGCAAGAAGGGCCATCTATCTCCACCAATGATGAAGGATGAGTACCGAGTACTTTGGTATGTGTATAGCCGAAGCCTGGTTCAAAAAGGACAAAGTTTCACACACTTTGTCAATAAAGACTTTGAAAAGTTTGCTTCCATAGTTGCGAAGGAGCCTCAGAATCTGGGGAAGTGGATACTGAATGAGATGATCTCCTTCATCTCAGAAGCTTCAACCAGAAAGCGAGCAACGATGCGCTATCCTTCTTTGATCTCACGTATCTTGCAAGCCCACAATGTGTGGTTTCTGTCGGATGACAAGGAAGAATATCCCAAGAAATTTGGGGCCAAGCACATGACAAGTATGCGTATCTTGTTCACAGAAGCTTCCACCAAGAAGAAGGCTCCCAAGGTAACTCCAGAACTCAAGCCCTCTCCTTCTAAACTACCAGATGAGGCCGAATCTTCTTAGGCACCTCCTACATTCCAACCTCCACCTTCCTTCACGAATACTTCCACTCAGGCTCTGGTAAAACAAGTTATAGCAGAAGCTGCCAACCCGTTGATTGATCACTGCAATGAAGTGGTTGGTATGCTCAACAGTCTCAAAGAACTCCATGTCAGAATGATAAGTATTGTGGGAGAAGAAATGGGTCAACTTGTCTCCGCATACACCAAAAATGCCACCAACAATTTCAACTCCTTAACTCAGTTGAATGGTGAGTTTATCAAGGTTCAACAACATCTTCATCGTCTCGAACTGACAATGGATAATCTGGCCATCAAGCTTCATAGTCAACCTTCTGGTAACACTTCTGCTCATGAGTCCCAACCTGTGCCTCCTCCTTCTTCATCTTCGCCTCCTGAAACTTCATTGGTTGTCCCTACCCCAACCACTGTTCTTCTTTCTTTTACTCCAACCACTGTTCCTTTCTCTTATCCTCAACCTACTCCCTCTACTGTTGTTCTTCAAATTTCTGAAACCACCCCAGCTACTGTTCATCTCCCTTCTCCATCCCATACACCCGTTGATTCTTCAACTTTCAAACTTCCATCCTCTTCTTCTTCTGATTTCTTAGACACTCCACCTCCTACTCCTACTCACCAAGGCCCACTTTTCGTTGATGACAAAGGGGGAGAAGAATGACGAGTGAAGATTGTGGAAATTTTATAGTTTGAAGATTGTGGAAATTTTATAGTTTAACAGTAGTTCTAGCCTTCTATTAGTCTTATCATGTTTTGATTATTTAATGTAATTTTGTGTACTGACAGTTTAACGTTGATAGGCATCATGTAGTTTACCTGTTTAAATGATGTGAATGAGAAAATATGCTTCTTTTGACATTTTTCCTGTTTCTACTTATTTTTTGAGATTATGCAAATTTTCAACTTTGTTTAAATCCTAAGACATCTTCACAAGGATTGTCATCATCAAAAAGGGGGAGAATGTTAGTTCTCATGGGTTTTGATGATGACAAGCAAAGACTTTTCTAAATTAAATAATCAGTTCAAAGTATTAGAAGAAATTTAATGGTAAAACATGCTCGAGTAGGAATCAGGTATGCCCGAGCACCATCAGGACAAAATGTGAAAGAATCTAGGTTATCTGAACTATGCCCGAGCAATGTAACAGTGATACCCGAGCATCATCGGGCCAGAAGCTAAAAGAACAATGTTATTTTTACTATGCCCGAACAGAGCAATAATGATGCTCGAGCATCATCACAAGTATAAATTTTTATATATGCTATGCCCGAGCAAAGATAAGTAATGCTCGAGCATAGTGCTCGAGCATAGGTAGAAGAATGCTCGAGTAGGCAACCAAGTTGTTAAGTATTTTTATAATTGCTCTTCGCATGCCCGAGCAGCATGCCCGAGCAGGAGAAAAGTGTTGCCCGAGCAAAGTTACTCAGCGTCTTAACATTCGTCTCTGGATGGATGTTGCCCGAGCATGAAATAGTCATGCTCGAGCAAGGATAAAGAGTTGCTCGAGCAGCGTCTCTTGCCTTCTTTACATTCCTCTACGGAAGAAGCATGCCCGAGCATAGAATTAGTGATAACTCTCCTTATTTTGTATATTTAAAGTACATTTTGAAGATATTTGGAGAGTTATTTAAACAATTTTAAGAGATTTAGATGAGATTACATTATTATAAGATCAAATCAAATTGATATATTATTTAGGGGATTTCATTGTAAATATCATAGTTTTCAAATTTAAATAGAAATACTTTAGTTTAAATAAATTAAAAGAAAAAAAAAGATATAAGTTTATGTTTTAATTATTATTAGTATTATTAATATATAGTTTTGAAGGAGGAACCAGAGATAGCAACTGTTCATTACAGCAACTCCTCACTATCTTCTTAGCGATTATCGACCTCTTCCTGTTATTTTCCTCATGCATATGAACTCTGAATTTTTCTGTGTTGTTCTGGATCTGATTAAAGCCATGTGTGGCTAGTTGATTTTGCAACCTAGAGTAACTATGAACTTATAGGTGGATTAAATTTGGTTTTCATTGTTTAGTTAAATTTAATATTAATTTTGGTTACTTAATCTTGTTTAGATTTTTCTATTTAGTGATTGGCCATCATTGAATATGAATTTGAGTATTAGGATTTACCTTGACGAAGGGAATTTTAATTAGACTCTGAGATTAAGTAACATGGGATTAAATTACGATTTAATTTGCGGTTAGGATAGACATATACCTAATGGCCCCATATAATTGTTGAAGAGTGTGTTTGAGTTCTATTGCCTCTTGAGTAGTCATGTTAGACATAACAAATTATACTTAAGAGAGGGTTGTAAGTGGATCGACAGGAACTTATAGCTATTTATACTCGAGATTAACAAAATTGATATTAAGGCTAATTAAATTAATGAAAACAAGGTTTATGAAGCTAATAAGGGATTGGTGACTCTGGGTTGCTCGTTCTTATTATTGAAATTCGTTCTTTGTGAAAGTTCTCGTTTCTATTAAAATTCTTTTTACTATTTTACAAAACAATTCTGATTTTCTCAACTTAAACGAAAAAAGGAAATTTAACACCTAATCACTAGTTTGATTGAGTCTCTGTGGGATGACCTTGATTTTCCACTTACTATTTTCATGACCCGTACACTTGTGGTGCTTAGTTAAATTTTGGTAGCATCAAGTTTTTGGCGCCGTTGCCGGGGACTCAAGGCAATTGGTGATTAGTATTAGAAATCCTTTAGTAGTGTCAGTTTGAGTTATTTTATTTTATTTTTTTTCTTTTTAGCTTCTGGTGTTAGTTTGATACTTTGCGATTTGTTTGGTTTTGCAGGTACTTTGATATATGACCCGTAAATCCAAAGCTACTAAAACACCACAGAAAACAAGGAATATCCAAGAGCTTTTGGAAGCTACAACACCTCAGATTCAAGAGGAGGAAGTAATACTTACTGAAACTGAAGAGATGGCTGAGGATGAGAATGATAATTTGGGTATCAATGATTTTCTGGGAAGACAATCTCGAGGCTATCAATCGGGAATCCGAGTGCCTGATTTTCAAGCCAACTATTTTGAAATCAAGCAGACTATGCTTAAGATGCTTGAACTACAGGGTCAGTATTCAGGAAACGATTCAGAGGATCCAAATCGGCATCTGATACAATTCCTTGATGTTTGCAACTCATTCAAGCAGAATGGCGTTCCTAATAGTGTGATCCGTCTTCGGCTTTTTCCTTACTCTCTACAAGGGAAAGCCAAAGAATGGCTCAACAATTTAGAAGAGGGAAGCATAACCTCTTGGGAGACATTGGAAGAAAAATTCAGATCAAGATTTTTCCACATAACAAGGTGGTGGATGCAAGAGCGGCTCTTACTAATTTCGTCAACAATTTGGGGAACATCCGTATGAAGCCCGGGAGAGGTTCAAGTTGCTTGTTAGGCAGAGTCCTGGTCACAATCTAGAGAAGTGGGTCTTGCTTCAAATTTTCAGTACTCGGTTAACTTCAAGCTAAATCGAATTAAATGCCGTCACTAATGGGGAACTACAAAGCAACCGGTGAATCATGTCTGGAAATGTCTAGATGACTTATCAGATGACTTTATACAAAACAATAATGAAAGAAGGCTAATGAAATCAGTTGATAAAGTTATCGAGGATCCTTCTTCACAGATGATGGCAATGTTGAATACAATCAACAAGAGGTTTGATCACTTAGAAGCTCAAGTAAACCGATCTAATGGTAGACAGATGGGAGTCAATGCTATTCATGCTTCTTGTGATTACTGTGGAAATGCTCATGATAATGGACAATGCCTCATATCTCAACAGGTAGAGCCAGTAAACTATGCAGGAAATTACCGGGGCAATAACCAGAACAATCCCTACTCAAATACATACAATTCTGGGTGGCATAAAAATCCCAACCTTTCTTGGAAATATGGTGCAACTCTTAATGAAGCACCAACCTCTAGTACAAGACAAGTGTCACCTCCTGGATTTCAGCAATCAGAAAAGGAAGTCACTCCTACCCAAGAATCTAAATATAATCTAGAGGCAATGATATCTCAGCTTGCAAGTTTTCAATTAAAGAATGCTCAGGAGCAAGCTGCTATTAATGCAAGAGTAAACTCATCTATTGAAAGAGTAGACTCATCTGTTGCAGGAGTAAACTCATCTATCAAGAACCTTGAGGTACAAATGGGACAAATTGCAAATGCTGTGAATGTTTTACAACAAAGGGAGCTGCCAAGCAATATTGTGCCTAATCCTCGCAGAGATGTAAAAGAGGAATGCAAAGCTCTTACACTGAGAAGTGGAAAGGAATTACCTAAGATTCCACAACCAACAAAGGAAGCCTCAGTGTTGAATGATCGAAAAAATCCTATAGTCACTATAGAGGATGATGAAGAGGCTACACAAGCGGTAAATCGAAAAGCCAATGAAGAGAAAGTTGAGATTGAATCTAAACAAGGTGAAGTGAAAAAGAAGGCAAACCAGGAGAATCTTAAATGGGTACCACCTTTACCATTCCCTCAGAGATTTCAGAAGAAAGCTTTAGAGGAGAAATATAAGAAGTTTTTGGGGACTTTCAAGCGGGTGAAGCTCAACCAACTTCTGTGACACTTCAGCTAGCTGATCGAAGTTTAACTTTTCCAAAGGGTATCATTGAAGATGTTTTGGTTAAGGTTGACAAATTTATTTTCCCTGCTGACTTTATTGTCTTGGACTGTGATGAAGATAGAGATCTACCGCTCATTGTGGGAAGACCTTTCCTTGCTACAGCTCGAACATTGATTGATGTTGAAAAGGGAGAGATCAAGTTGAGGGTGGATAATGAAGAAGTTATATTCAACATGAACAAGGCATTGAAGTATCCTAGGGATGTTACAGATTGCTTGGGGTTGACATGTTTGATGACATGATTCAAGAGACTTTAGAGTCATTTTCTATAAAAGAACCATTAGCATCTCTTTTACTTGGGACTGATGAAATTGAAGAAGAGACTATAGTTGAATGTAAGAAATTACTTGAAGCCTCTCCTTATTATGGTAAACCATCATAACAGTTTGAGTTGTTAAAGATGGAATCAAGGCAAACTACTTCTTTGAAGCCTTCTATTAAACAAGCACCAATTCTAGAGCTTAAACCCTTACCATCCCATCTTGAATATGCATACTTGGGTGAATCTGAGACACTACCTATTATCATCTCTTCTTCCTTATCTGAAGATCAAAAAGAACGGTTGTTGAAAGTTCTCAGGGGCCACCAGGGTGCCTTAGGTTGGACAATTGCAGATATAAAAGGTATAAGCCCGTCAATTGTAATGCACAAGATACTATTGGAAGATGATCACAAGAAATATTTCCAGAATAAGAGAAGATTAAATCCTATGATGAAAGAAGTGGTCAAGAAGGAAATTATTAAATGGTTAGATGCTGGGATCATATACCCCATTTCTGATAGCTCGTGGGTCAGCCCAGTGCAATGTGTTCCTAAAAAAGGGGTATGACAGTGATTACTAATGAGAAAGATGAGCTTATCCCTACTCGCATAGTTACTGGTTGGCGTATTTGCATGGATTACAGAAAGTTGAATGATGCTACAAGGAAAGATCATTTCCCACTTCCTTTTATTGACCAAATGTTAGACCGATTGGCTGGTAAGGAATTCTTCTGTTTCTTGGATGGGTATTCAGGGTATACTCAAATTGTGGTTTCTCCCGAAGATCAAGAGAAGACAACATTCACCTGTCCTTATGGCACTTTTGCCTTTAGAAGAATGCCATTTGGTTTATGCAATGCTCCTGCCACTTTCCAAAGATGTATGATGAGTATATTCTCTGATATGATAGAAGAGATAATGGAAGTGTTCATGGATGATTTTTCGGTATTTGGAAAATCATTTGAAGAGTGCTTGATCAATCTGGAAAAGGTGTTGAAGCGATGTGAGGAGACAAACTTAGTGCTCAACTGGGAGAAATGTCATTTCATGGTGACTGAAGGCATAGTTTTGGGCCATGAAGTTTCTAAAAATGGTTTAGAGGTTGATAGAGCCAAGATTTCTGTAATTGAGCAGCTTCCTCCTCCTTCTAATGTTAAAGCTATAAGAAGCTTCTTGGTGTTGGTTTTGATGATGTTTTATATAGATGCCATTAAGAGCAAAAAGATTGTATATTATACTTATCTCGCTACATTGACTAACTACAATATATTTGATGTAGATTAGTCCATGATTAATTATAGAGATTAATCAAGAAAGAAGAACTTGCTCCATGTGAAGAGATTAATGATGTGAAGTTTAATGATGGAGATTAATCAAAATGAGATTTGGAAGAATGAAGAACTTGCTGAATATAATGAGAATATCATTATTCATGTTCCTAGATTAATACTAGAAGACTCCACGGTGATATGGAAGTTGGAACGACTCAATTCGGACTTAAAATGATTAAAAATGAGCTTCAGGATGAATTGCCTTGAACTTCCATCAATACCCGAGTATCCAACATCCATTCTCAAGTATCATGCTTCAATTATTCAGTATGACACTTCAATACTCGAGTATGGTACTTGGCTACTCGAGTATGGTGCATAAACAACTGCTTCTGTGCTTAAATCCCGACAATACCCGAGTATGGATCAACAATACTCGAGTATGACTCGATCAGCTCTGTTCAACGTTCAGTTTCGGGCGACCTCTGGTAATTTGACAATATCTCCCAAAACAGAGATCGGATTGAGGTGAAACGAATTTTTTTGGAAACTAGACGTCCAAGCGGTCCTAGTCGCACAAGATTCAAGTCCAACGGAGGTCAGATGAGAGAGCTATGAATTGTTGAAGATGACAGTTACATCACCGTCATACTGCTCACCAAGCCTCAATGTTTTGAGTATATCTCACAAACGAGAAGTCCAATGAAGCTGAAACTGGTGCCATTTGAAAGTAGACTCAATGGGCTTTCCAACAAGACTTGAACCAATCAATTCGGAGTTCATACCAGGAAGTTATGATCTTCGAAAGTGGACACTCACGCAGGATAAGTTATACCCGAGTATGATAATGCACATACTCGAGTATTGACGCAGTAAATGCAAAAGACACATCGACGAGAGCAAAGACGACGATTCTGTTATTTAATTCAATTTAATATGATCCTTAATGATTTGATTCTTAACCATTGACCATATAGAATTGCATTTACTAACATTCAAGTGCAGAATAATGAGGCAACGAATTTGGCAATGAGATTAACGCGTCTTCGTAAATGCGGTTGCGAAACGGAATGGAAATTCGAATTGCTGAAGAACAGACGCGTAGAATTGATGTGCAGCAAAATGAAATCATGTCTACATTATGATCATCATTCCCGAGAAATCCTCAAACAATTAAACTCGATTTGGTTGCTAGAATGGAAGGAATTCTTTTGAATTCATTCCCAAAGTTCAAACGTTCATCACTTCTTCATCCAACTAGTATAAATAGAGGAAGGGATCAACAGAGAAAGCTACCCAAGTACAAAGAAGAAAACGCCGAAAACAGAAATATACTTTCAAGAGATTAGTTCCGCTAAGCTCTTGCGAGACAATTTCGAATCCTTCCGCCGAATACTTTCGAATGCTTTCGCCAAATACTTTCGAATACTTCCAAGCGAGTCTGTGTCATATATTGTTCTTCGTTGTTTCGTTTATCTGCTCTTAGAGAGAGTCATTCATCTATTATCATTTCTTGTAAGGAACTCAAAGTATTGGGACTTTGAGACTGGGTCATTTGATTGCAACTTGTAAGGGGGAGTGTAATTCAAAAGAGTGAGAATTGCTCCGAGAGTTAGAGAGTGTGTAATTATTTGATTGCAAATTAGTGAAATACCCGGAGTGTGTCTGGGGACTGGACGTAGGTCAAGGATTAGGACCGAACCAGTATAAATTTCTGTGTGTTCATCTCCATCTTCTTCCCTTGCTTATTCTATTTTTAAATCACACGAAAATTCTATAACACCAATTCACCCCCTCTTGGCAATATTCCGTGCTTCACTTGGGCCATGCTGAATTCTATCGTCGATTCATTCAAGATTTTTCCAATATTTCAAAGCCCCTTTCACAGTTACTAGAGAAAGATACTCCTTTTTCAGTTTAATGAGGAGTGCATGAAGGCTTTTGAAGAACTGAAGAGAAGATTGACTTCAGCTCCTATCATTGTAGCTCCTGATTGGTCACTACCTTTTGAAGTAATGTGTGATGCGAGTGACTATGCTGTGGGAGCTGTGTTGGGACAGAGGCGTGTGAAGATCTTCCATCCTATCTACTATGGGAGCATGACCCTAATAGCAGCTCAGGTAAATTACTCTACCACTGAAAAAGAAATGCTTGCTATAGTGTTTGCTTTTGAAAAGTTTAGAGTGTATTTGATGGGTGCAAAGGTTATAGTTCACACTGATCATGCTGCCATTAAATATTTGTTAGGGAAGAAATAGTCTAAACCTAGATTGATTAGATGGGTCTTGTTGCTACAAGAATTTGATGTGCATATAGTTGATAGGAAAGGAATTAAAAATCAAATTGCTGATAATTTGTCTAGAATTGTGAACTCTTCTGATCATGTGAGTGATTTGTTGGTGAATGAATGTTTTCCTGATGAGCAATTGTTTGCTGTAAGTAGTTGTGGTTTGCCATGGTATGCTGATATTGTGAACTATCTTGTGTGTGAAGTATTACCTCTTGATTTGAGTTTCTATCAAAGAAAGAAGTTTTTGCATGATGTTGCCTACTATATTTGGGAAGAACCATTTCTTTTTAAAGATGTGTTGATTTAATTATTAGAAAATGTGTGCCTGAGGTAGAACAAGAGGAAATTTTGAATGCATGTCATGCATCTGCATATGGGGGCATTATGGGGGCAAAGAAGCGTATCAAAGGTTCTTGAATCTGGTTTTTATTGGCCTGCTTTGTTTAAAGATGCTCACCAATTTGTTACCAAGTGTGATAGATGTCAAAGAACAGGTAATATTTCTAAGAGACATGAGATGCCTCAGTTTGGAATCCTTGAAGTGGAGTTGTTCGATGTTTGGGGGATGGATTTCATGGGTCCTTTCCCATCTTCAAGAGGAAACAAGTACATCCTTGTTGCTGTGGAATATGTGAGTAAATGGGCTGAAGCTATGGCTTGCCAAGCTAATGATGCTAACACAGTGGTTCGATTCTTGAAGAAGTATATATTGACAAGATTTGGCACCCCCAGAGCGATCATTACTGATGAAGGGACTCACTTCAACAACAAGAATTTCAAGGCTCTCTTGGAGAAATATAGAGTGCACCACCGGATGTCACTTGCATACCATCCACAAACTAATGGTTTGTGTGAGTTGACTAACAGGGAAATTAAGAGGATTCTTGAGAAGACTGTGGGTCCAACTAGAAAAGATTGGTCTGACAAGCTTGATGATGCTTGATGGGCTTATAGGACAGCTTTTCGTACTCCAATTGGCATGTCATCATACCGTTTGGTTTTCAGAAAAGCGTGTCATTTACCACTTGAATTGGAATATAAAGCATGGTGGGCAATCAAGAAGCTAAATACGGACCACCATCAAGCAGGAGCTAAAAGGTTGTTTCAACTGAATGAGTTGGAAGAATTCAGACTTCAAGCATATGATAGTTCACGATTATATAAAGAAAGAACAAAGAAATGGCATGACAGTCATATCTTAAAGCGCTCTTTTGAGCCAGGGCAGTTGGTGCTTCTCTTCAACTCAAGACTTCAATTATTTCCTGGGAAGCTTAAATCAAGGTGGTCTGGTCCATTCAGAGTGGTTTCAGCGTCATCAAAAGGTGCAATTGAAGTTACAGATGAGAGAACAGGAGATTGCTTTAAAGTGAATGGGCAGAGATTGAAGCATTACCATGGTGGTGAAGTGAACCGGCAAAAAATGGTTCACCACTTGTCATCACCTACTTAGATTGTTGGTATAGTCAGGCTGAGGACTAAAAACCAAGCGCTTCTTGGGAGGCAACCCAAGGTATTATTTGATGCTTTCTTTGATTTTGTAGGACTGTTGAAAGCCCCTGATGAGGTGTTCCACTTTGGTAGCAAGGATTGAAAGCACAATCAAGGACAAATAGGGGAGTTTTCTTCTACTTTTCTTTGATTTGTTATATTTGATTGTTGATATATATCACTGGGAATGAGTGCTGATCTTAGTTGAATATGTTTGTGATGACTATTGAATAGTTGTTAGCACTTGAGCTGTTTAATTGGTGAAAATTTGAAATATCTGAAATTGGTGTTACCCTTATACTTATATATGGTTGCTCTTAACTTCCATGACTTTTTGTTACTTGTTCACATTGAGGACAATGTGACATTTAAGTGTGGGGGTGAGGATATCATTGATTTTAACTTGCTTTGTCCTTAGATTTTCTTTAAAAAAAAATTTATGGAAGTTTGAATTTTATTCATGAGCATTGTCACAATTGAGTTAATTTGAACATGAAAAGGAGTGAATTTGATTAGGAATTTATTCTATGTTCTTTGAATGTTAGTAAAGAGGTACAAGTTTGGTTTGGGTACTTTACTTTAGAATGTCAAGGAACCTGTGAGGAATTTGAGCCCAAATATTCATCTTTCTAAGAGGGAGTACACCTATTGTGATTTCATCTCTAGAACTTGTCTTGAATCTCTTTTGAAGTTTGAAATCCTTTTGCATGCATAAAGATGATTTAAGGCATTCATTTCATAGCTAGTTCGGCCAAATGTCCATCCTTATCACATGAAAATCCTTTGTTTACCCCATTTGAGCCTTTATTTTTTTAAAAAAAAAAATTGCATAGAATAAATAGCCATTTGTTTTGAGATATGCAATTTTTATATATTTTTCTTCCCAATCATTTTTATTACTTTAGTAAGTGCTAAGTCAACCATTTTAAAAGAGTGAAGGAGTTAGAAAGTATGTGTATATATAAAAAAAAAAAAGAAAAAAAAGAAGAAGAAAAAAATAGATAGATAGAAACAAAGGAATATATGAAAAAAAAAATAGAGATCCAAGAAAGAAATAAAAAGATTATTGAAAAAAAGGTTGTTTATGTACAATGTTAGTAAGTTTGTTTTCTTTTGGTGGGTATTCCTTCATTCTTCATCATGAATTTCATTAAATTACTTGGCACTAATTAGAGTATTCTCCCATACCATTTGATCATTTTCATTTCATTATCCTACCTTGATCATTACAACCTTGAGAAAGTCCTTTTGATTTGAGTGTGCAACTGGATAATGTATAAAGTGGAGATTGAGATGATAAACAAGCTTATGGTAGATAAGTTGCAATAGGTGGAATGGAGTGAAACACAAGCCCTTGAATATCTTGAGAGATGAGTGTAAACACTTGACTTGTGAGAGACATTCGATTGTGATTTATCTTTACCAAATTAATTGTCTCGCTACTTGCATTTTTGGAATTTGGAAAAGATTTCTGAGAAAGTTTGTTTCTTGAAAGTTTGAATTAGCTTCAATTTTGTAGTGCTTACTTTAAAAATCTTGCTTCCATGATTTCCTCGAATTTGGTTGTTTTAGAATTTAAAATCTTGAGGACAAGATTTGATGCAAGTGTGGGAGTGTGATAACTCTCCTTATTTTGTATATTTAAAGTACATTTTGAAGATATTTGGAGAGTTATTTAAACAATTTTAAGAGATTTAAATGAGATTACATTATTATAAGATCAAATCAAATTGATATATTATTTAGGGGATTTCATTGTAAATATCATAGTTTTCAAATTTAAATAGAAATACTTTAGTTTAAATAAATTAAAAGAAAAAAAAGATATAAGTTTATGTTTTAATTATTATTATTATTATTATTAATATATAGTTTTTGTTTTTTTTAAAAGGACCAGAGGCGAGATGCTTGGAAAAGGGAATTGATTATTGTTTGAATTGGAGCAGCGACGCCGTTTGAGGCAAAAAGGAATTGAATGGATTAAAAACCTAATTGAACACCATTTGGAGGGCGGCTGGAAAAACGAGAAGAAAGGGAAAAGAGCAGTCAGCATTTTTTGAGAAGGGGAAAAACGAATTGGGAACGCTAGAGTTTTTCGCTGGACAGAGGAACCGGAGAACAGAGCAGCCGCGACATTTTTGGGAGAGGGAGATCATCATTTTTGGCAAGAGCCGAACAGAGCAAGAGACTGGAACAGAGGACGCTGGGAAGACTGGGAAGAAGGAGGAACCAGAGATAGCAACTGCTCATTACAAAGAACTCCTCACCATTTTCTTAGCGATTATCGACCTCTTCCCGTTATTTTCCTCATGCATATGAACTCTGAATTTTTCTGTGTTGTTCTGGATCTGATTAAAGCCATGTGTGGCTAGTTGATTTTGCAACCTAGAGTAACTATGAACTTATAGGTGGATTAAATTTGGTTTTCATTGTTTAGTTAAATTTAATATTAATTTTGGTTACTTAATCTTGTTTAGATTTTTCTATTTAGTGATTGGCCATCATTGAATATGAATTTGAGTATTAGGATTTACCTTGACGAAGGGAATTTTAATTAGACTCTGAGATTAAGTAACATGGGATTAAATTACGATTTAATTTGCGGTTAGGATAGACATATACCTAATGGCCCCATATAATTGTTGAAGAGTGTGTTTGAGTTCTATTGCCTTTTGAGTAGTCATGTTAGACATAACAAATTATACTTAAGAGGGGGTTGTAAGTGGACCGACGCTATTTATACCCAAGATTAACAAAATTGATATTAAGGCTAATTAAATTAATGAAAACAAGGTTTATGAAGCTAATAAGGGATTGGTGACTCTGGGTTGCTCGTTCTTATTATTGAAATTCGTTCTTTGTGAAAGTTCTCGTTTCTATTAAAATTCTTTTTACTATTTTAGAAAACAATTCTGATTTTCTCAACTTAAACGAAAAAAATGAAATTTAACACCTAATCACTAGTTTGACTGAGTCTCTGTGGGATGACCTTGATTTGCCACTTACTATTTTCATGACCCGTACACTTGCGGTGCTTAGTTAAATTTCGGGAGCATCAAGTTTTTGGCGCCGTTGCCTACTATATTTGGGAAGAACCATTTCTTTTTAAAAGATGTGCTGATTTAATTATTAGAAAATGTTTGCCTGAGGTAGAACAAGAGGAAATTTTGAATGCATGTCATGCATCTGCATATGGGGGGAATTATGGGGGCAAAGAACTGCATCAAAGGTTCTTGAATATGGTTTTTATTGGCCTTCTTTGTTTAAAGATGCTCACCAATTTGTTACCAAGTGTGATAGATGTCAAAGAACAGGTAATATTTCTAAGAGACATGAGATTCCTCAGTCTGGAATCCTTGAAGTGGAGTTGTTCGATGTTTGGGGGATGGATTTCATGGGTCCTTTCCCATCTTCAAGAGGAAACAAGTACATCCTTGTTGCTGTGGAATATGTGAGTAAATGGGTTGAAGCTATGGCTTACCAAGCTAATGATGCTAACACAGTGGTTCGATTCTTGAAGAAGTATATCTTGACAAGATTTGGCACCCCCAGAGCGATAGAATTAGCATGCTCGAGCAAGGGCAAAAGTATGCCCGAGCAGCATCGTGCCTTTTCACTTCTCGCCTTCTATATGCTCTATGCCCGAGCAAGAAAATATCTTGCTCGAGCAGACATAAAAACATGCTCGAGCAAACCTGTCGCTCTGTATTCAAATGCTCTCTGCCCGACCTTTGCCCGAGTATCGCTATCACCATGCCAGAGCATAAGCGATATCATGCCGAGCATGATGAGTAATTTGCCCGAGTATCATCGACTCGTGAATCTTTCCTGTGATTCAATACCACTCTGCCCGAGTAGCCTTTTAAGTGCTCGAGCAAGTTGCTCGAGCAGAAGCTCAACTGTGCCCGAGCATAACTCATTGCTTTCTTTTTCTAAACATGTTTTCTTGAGCAATGCCCGAGCAAGTTTGGATCACAATAGTTCTCATTTATCTCCAGCAAACACGAGTCTTGACCACTATATTAAAATTAAAAATATACCCATTTATATACTATTGTTCTCATAAACTCTGCAATAATTGAAAGAACCAATATCGCTTGAAGAATGAAAGAAACTTATTTTACTAGTATACTTTGTTCTGGTTTCTTGAAACAAAGGCAAATCCAACTTGAGCCCTTTCACCTAAACCTAACATCACACTCTCAAAGCCCACCAACTGTTTGATCGGATTCCCACTCCTCTATTTTGCATGCCTTGTAAATAACAACACCGAATGCTTCCCCTCCATACTTCCATGGTTCTTTACTCCCACCGTCACTGACACTGACATGCTTTCGCACAATTTTACACCCATCTCTGCTACTGATTTGATGTGAATTGTCTCTGAATTCTCAACTATCAAATAAGGCCACAATTGATTCAAGTGAAGTTTGTTTTGCGTGACAGAGACCAGTGGCGGAACTAGAAAAAAAAAATTAACCCGGGCCAAAAAATAAACATATTGAACTACTCTCTTTAGTTCTTATTATAAAGCACCAACTAACAAGTATATTTGGTCTTTTTTATAAAGCACTTGCTTGTTTCCAAATTGCATTCAATATTTTTTTCCATGTATACCCATAATTAAAAAGGTAGTGAGTGAAAATAATAATTAATAAAAATTAATTATTACTCTTTTTTTCGAGCAAAAAAGTAATAATTAATATAATATTAGAGTTTAGTGTAATTAATAGGGATAATAATGAAAAATACTTAAATTTTAGGATAAATTTAATGACTTTAATTGTTTTTATTGACTTATGAGAATTGTTAGTTGGTTCCTTAAATAAGGACCAAAGATAGTATTTACTAAATAGTATCAAATAACCTTGAAAATACAAATAAATAATAACCGATAATTATAAATCAAAACAATATATAAGATTATACTAACCTTTTCGGTATCTCAAACAAGAACTTTACTTTCCTCTCACAACTCAATGAGTAATGAAACAAACATTATCCTTACAAAGAAGATAAAAAATTAGCTAGGGCAAAATTTGTGGCCAAATAAAATATCATATAATAAATACATATATATACTAACAAATTTTATAAGATCAGTCCTGGCCATCAAGGAGTTCCGCCATTGACAGAGACGAACTCGTACGAATATCTAGAGTAGCTTAGGCCGTACTCGAACTCACACACCTTTGGACCCCTGTAAAACCGGTAAGTCCGTCCCGGATACCTAGAAGATGGATCAACTCGCATCCTCATGTCTGTCATTGACACTCTTACAAAATATTTTGTGTAACATGTCACTGGTAATCTTCCTCTTGCATTCACAACATCAAGCACACCATTCAAATGTTCTTCACTAATCCACTAATTAATCAAGAAGATATATGCATTAAAATATAAAATTGACCTGGGTTGTGATCGCCAAAGATAATCTGAGCAAGTGAGATTCCTCCAAAATCTCCAGGATAACCAGCCCAGAGGATGCCTCCAACTTTGTTGTTATACTTGGCCAGAGAAATGTCAAGAGGGCCACCGGAAAAGATCACCAAAATGACAGGCCTCTTGGAAGCTTTAGCAACGCTGTGTATGAGTTCCAGCTGCTTGCTAGGTAAGTCAAGGTGAACCTGATCATGATCTTCCCTCTCCTCACTTTGATCCAAACCCATCATCAGCACCATGTAGTCCACCTTCGTTGCGATTTCGACGACCTTGCCAATCTGAGCCAAAGAACACTTGACGCCACCATCACAACTGGGGTGATAAATGGTGTTCTTAACATATTGCTGAAAGGCCTGCAATGGCGTCACAAGTTTATAGGGAGGGCCTGCATAGTTTCCTAGGAGAGTTAAAGGGGAAGCATTGGCGTTAGGACCTATGAGTGCAAGGGAAATTGTTTTAGGAGGAACCTGGGATTCGCCTCTGTTTCAAGAAACCAGAACAGAGTATACTGGTAAAATAAGTTTCTTTCATTCTTCAAGCGATATTGGTTCTTTCAATTATTGCAGAGCTTATGAGAACTATAGTACATAAATGGGTATATTTTTAATTATAATATAGTGGTCAGGACTCGTGTTTGTTGGAGATAAATGAGAACTATTGTGTTTGCTGGAGATGGGTGGACGTGGAAAAACGAGAAGCTGAGAGAGGAAGAAGATGGATGCATGCTTAGAACACGTCCAGTTACACGAACTAACAGATGTTTGGGTTTATTAATGGCAGTGGGATTTTTGCTCCAATTTCTTAACCCCGTGGGTATTTTTGCTCCTAAAAAAAGCATATGATGCTGGGCACTCCTGAGAGCAAAGCACATGTGTATTTTTGCACCTTTACCCTAAAAAAAATTTCCCTCTACTTCAAGGGCGGAGGAGGAGGAGGAGGAGCTTGTGGAGGCCAAAAGGTGGTGGTGGAGTATGAAAGGGTTGTGGAGGAAGAGCTCCCTAAGGTCTTAACATGATGTAGAGGAGGAGGAGGCCGACAAAGAAAATGCATAAGAATAAAAATGTTTAGATGAGTTTAAATAGAAGTTTAATGGTGTTACGAAGGATTATGATTTATGAACTCGTACTTGGTGTCAAACCAAACGAGAATTATCAAAATTAAAGGTACTTTAATTTACAGTAGCTTAAAGTTAAGAAAGACAAATCGTTTGAAGTGTCATATGAAGATTGTTTCTTAAGAAGTGTCTTCTTACTCATTCATACGTTACAGTCAATTGTTAAGACCGCTGTGTGTTTCTTTCCACTGATATAAAGTTAGAAGACAAATCATTTGAAAGTATTACATTATGGTTATTTCTTAAGAAACGTCAATTTTATAAGTCAATACATGACTTTTGGTAATTACAACCCTTATGTTTGTTAGTTCTCTATGAGTTTTGATGATAACTGACAATTGTAAATACAAGATGAAGTTTTGTCATTGGTAAGTTGAAAACTTATTGTCTAAGGCAAAACTCGAGTTTTGATTTGCAAACTCGAGTTTTGGCTTGACAGAGAGCAACTCAATTTTGCATAAGTTAAGAAAACTCCAGTTTGCATGGGCAAACTCGAGTTTGTTACATACAGAGAGCACTCCAAGTTTTCACATCAAGGCAAACTCAAGTTTAGTTTTGGAAACTCGAGTTTGTACCTTACAGAGACTCTTCAATATTTTCTAAAGGGAACAAAACTTTAGTTTGCAATTGGCAAACTCGAGTTTTGGTCATACAGAGAACCATCAATACTTTTGAACTAAGCTAAACTCCAGTTTCCATTTGGAAACTCGAGTTTTGCCAACACAGAGAGTTCTCTGAGTTTTCAAAACTAGTTGGAAACGCGAGTTTGCTGTTGTAAACTCGAGTTTGTAAGTCACAGAGAGCTATGCTCATTTCTAAGTTTATGAAAACTCCAGTCTTTGTTTTGAAACTCCAGTTTTCATTTTGAAAGTGGAGCTTGAATTACCAAGAGGGGGGTGAATTGGGGATTCTCAAAAATTCTTTTCGGATGCTCTGTTTTTTGATATGAAATAGAGGTAAACACAGAGTATAGAGAAGAGAACCAAGACAGAAGGATTTATACTGGTTCGGTCCAACAAACTGACCTACGTCCAGTCCCCAGACTCTCTGGGATTTCTCACTATCAAGATTGATTACACACTCTGCACTCAAGAGTAATTCTCTCTAGAACTTACTCCCCTTACAAGTTGTAATCAATAACCCAATCTCCAAGTCCCCTTGACTTGAGATACTCTTACAATAATGATTTACAATCAAGAAAAACTCTCTCTAAGAGTAGATATGATAAACACTGAAGAATGAATGTATCAAAGATACTTTACAACAGAAAACTCAAGGAGTAGATGAAACTTTAATGATTTTTGTTCTTGCACAGATTGGTTGTTGAGAAAATTTGTGGATGTGGAAGGCAAACATTAACTTCTACAAAACGTGTGGAGAATGTTTGTCCAAAAGCATGCAAGGTTTCTGCACTCTTCATATAATGTTCTGACTTGCTTTATGCTTTATGCTTAATCTCCAATTAATCCTGTCTAAATCATCTGAAACTCACTAACAAACTGATTAAACATAGTTAGGAATAGTAATGAGTGATGATATAGAGTATAGAGATTTAACACAAACATTTCGCAAATTCATTCAGTTGAATAGTGCAAAACTCGAGTCATTAAGTGACTAACTCAAGTTTTGGACTTTTAATGAGAAATTATGTTTTAGTCCAAAATCTCAAAACTAGAGTTTCCAAATCATAACTCGAGTTTTCAAATGTTCAAATTTAGCAGAGCTTCTCTGTCTGGCCAAAACTCGAGTTTCCAAAACTTACTCGAGTTTTCTCATTCGTTGAAAACTTTGGATACTTCTCTGTAAGGCTGAAACTCGAGTTTCCTCGTTTATGAGAAAACTTTGAAAGACTTAGTCGAAATGAGGAATGATGTTTTCACAAGGTCAAAGACGAGCATTGTTCTCAGGTGATGTAAACTCGAGTTTTCTAAGGTTAACTCGAGTTTCCATTAAACGTTGGAAACTTAGAGAACTCTTTGTATAGCCTAAACTCGAGTTTCCAAATGGAAACTGGAGTTTTGGTTTGTTTGAAAAACTTGGTTGCTCTCTGTCTTGTCAAAACTCGAGTTTTCTAAATCAAACTCGAGTTTGCTTTGTCTGTGAAAACTCAGAAGCTCTCTATAAGGTCAAAACTCGATTTTTCAAAACTTAACTCGAGTTTGCCTTTCTTTGTAAAAACTTGAGCTTTTCTATGTCAGGCCAAAACTCGAGTTTCCAAACTGAAACTCGAGTTTGCCTTAGACAGTAAGTTTTTCAACTTACAAAGACAAACTTTAACTGTGTTTACAATTGTCCGTTATCATCAAAACCAATAGAGGACTAACACATTTAACAGAATATTTTTCAAAGTTTTCTCTAATGAGGAAACTCAAGTTTGGATTTGGAAACTCAAGTTTTCACTAGGCAGAGAGTTCTCATGTTTTACTCACTCTGAGAAAACTCCAGTTAGTTTTTGAAAACTCCAGTTTTCACTTGGCTTGAATTTCCAAATGTTTTCATACTTAAGAGAAAACTCGAGTTTTGTAAAGCAAACTCGAGTTTGCGCCAAGCAGAGAGCTTTGCTTTATTTCAGTGATTTGAAAACTCCAGTTTACGTTTAGAAACTCCAGTTTTGAGGTTTTGGATTTAAACATATTTTCACTATAAAAGTCAAAAACTCGAGTTTGTCATTAATCAACTCGAGTTTTTCCCCACTGCTCAAAGTATGCTTTTAAACTCAAAATACGACTTTCTTCTCTGGAAGAAGAAAACTCGAGTTTGTAAATGGAAACTTGAGTTTCCCCTTTGTGCACAATGACAAACTCCAGTTTGGATAAACAAACTCGAGTTTGTGTCGTTGATTTTGAAAATCAAGTTACTAGAATTTGTAAAATCTTCCCTTTTGATCTTAATACTTCTTTTCATCACTCATTACTATTCCTAGCTATGTTTAATGAATTTGTTAATGAGTTTCAGATGGATTAGAAGATATTAAATGAAGATTTAAACAAAAGCAAAAAGTGATGTCAGTTTATTAAATGCAAAGTCCAGAAAACTTGCATCCTTTTGGACAATCATTCTACACACGTTGCAAAGGGATTAATGTTTCCTTTCCACATCCAAAGAGTCGCTTCTCCAACGGATTAAAAGTCAAGAAGTCAACCATAAACTTCTGTGCAGTTGGATTAACCAAAGAGTAGAGAGAGAAGAAGACCAAACCTTCAGCTAATCCACTCTCAATGTTGACAACAGTCATATTGAAGATTACAACGGTCATTTAATGCACCCCTTGTATAAATAGAGTTGCATTCAATTCTTCTCAACAACCAATCCGTAGAAAACGAAAATCATTCAAGTTTCCAACTACTCTTTGAGTTTTCTTGTGAGAAGTATCTTTTGATACATTGTACTTCAATGTTTATCTTTATCCACTCTTAGAGAGAGTTCATTTATTGTAAATCATTCATTGTAAGAATCTCAAGTCAGGGGACTTGGAGATTGGGATATCGATTGCAACTTGTAAGGGGGAGTAAATTCTAGTAAGAGAATTACTCTTGAGTTACAGAGTATGTAATCAATTGTGATAGTAAAAAATCCCAGAGAGTCTGGAGACTGGACGTAGGTCAAGAGATTGGACTGAACCAGTATAAATCCTTTGTGTCTTGCTTCTCTTCCTTATCCTCTGTTTATTCATGTTTTAGTATTCAAAAATAGAGCATTTCGAAAAAGTTTTTAGAATCCCGAATTCACCCCCCCTCTTGGTGATTCAACTCCACTTTCAATGTTTTTGCATTCACAAATTCCACCTCCAAATATATGATGATGTTATATTTAACTAGTAAGTATTAGCGGTGTATATTCTTGCGCGAACTCTATCTCGACATATATAATGCTTGTTCACTGTAATCATTATTTATTAAGCTTCACATATATAATGTTATATAGTAGTGAATGTATATTAAAAAAAACTTGAACTTATCGAAGTATGCATGGTCTACCCGAAAACTGCTGAACAATGCATCAGACCCATTGTGAGCCATAAGGAAACGCAAACCAGAGGATAAAAAACCAGCAGCAATTGTTAAACATACAAGACATTTCTCTTCTCTTTTCTAACTCCACGAAACTTCACAATCAAATCCACATATCACATTGAAAAACCTCCAGAATACTCTTACTCTCTAAATTTCAAAATTTAGAAACATACAAAATTCCCAAATCACAAATTTTTTAAAGGACGGCTCAATGCTTAAAGATAAGGTGGGGTATGACGAGGCAGATGACACATTTACCCCCACAACTAGAGAGGTTGTTTTCAGGATTTGAACTCGTGACTTCTAGGCCATATGGTAGCAACCTTACCGCTATATCAAGACTTACCCTCCCGAATCACAAATTTTTAATAAAATAAAATCCAAATTATAGAATTCTACAAGGTAGGCCTTTTACTGAATAAACGTGCACATTCTCTTGGTCTATTTTCCAAAATCAAGAGTATCAGAAACTGACTGCTCATACAAGTCCATTATCCACTGCATCCCGTTTTACAAAAAGCCTCATTCTTGCATCAATGGCCTGCGCATTCACAATATTCCAGTCAAACATAAAATGCGGTCAATAATGGTAAAAATGTACATTTAACCCTCTGACTCTGCACAAAATTTCACTTTAGTCTTTTCATGTTATAAATTACTTTTTTCAGTCATCTAATCCTAATATCATTAATCTCAAATGATAATTTTTTATACCAAATATTTTTTTTTTTTTAAAAACATGTCAACATGTAAAATTTAAATGTCGGCATCTTTTTAATGAAACTAACATGTCAAGGTTAGAGAAATTGAAAAAATATATCTTATCAAAATTAAGGAATCAAAATAAAATCTTGTGTGAAGTTACAAGACCAAAACTGAACTTATATAGTGCACTAGAGCACAACAAATATAATAAAGGGGGAACTACCATGAGGTCTCAAGGAAGGGACTTAATTATCAAGAAGTCATAATGATAATTGAGGAGCATACAATGACAAGTTTCAATATAAGAAATGACAATACCTCACTTGTCATTGAGATTTCTTGATTATTAAGTCCCATCCTTATGACAAAAATCAGTGTATTTACCTGTTGTTTCCAATTTATACGGCATGTAATTATTGCAAGAAAAACGTTTTGCAAAAAAATGCCAACTTGAATGCCAATCCAAAGGCCTCTTCCTCTCAGCTTTAGCCAGAAACTCAAAGCAGCAGCCATGGGAATGCCACAAAGATAGTAGGCTCCAAGGTTGATGTAAACCCCAATGTGTTGCCATCCACATCCTCTAGCAACCCCTATTCCAAAAAAGAAAAAAAAAATACGAAACAAAAAAGCAAAAAAAAAAAAAAAGTTATACTTTACTTCCATATACTCCTCTGGTGTTAATTCTAAGGTGGAAAGAGTAGAATTTTTTTGGTCCTATTTATAAGTTGCATCATTGAATTTCTCATGTAAAAATACAATTCTACCCTTCATTTATTATTCTGTAAGTTTTGTTCTCATAGAATACTCCTCTAATCCTATTTATAAGTCACTTCCAGTACGTCTCACAAGAAAAAAACCTTAAATTTCAGTAATTATGCCTTAAAATTCAACAACTTTCCAAATTTATCCCTTTTTAATATACATTATACCCCATGAGAACAAAGTCAACACAAGAATAAATAGAGGGTAAAATTGCACGTTCATGTAGAAAACTTAATGATGTGATTTATAAGTAAGATGAAAAAAATCTTCTCTTTATGTTGTATAAATAGGACTAAAGGAGTATAACGTATCTTAAATAAGGGTAAAGTTAAAAAGTTGTTAAATTTTAAATCAGAGTTAATAAAGTTTATAGTTTTTCCTGATTATGGTAAAACATGTTAGAAATAACCTATAAATAGAACTGAATGAGTAATTTACTTATGAAACTAGAAGATCCATATACCTGAGAGAACGGCTTGTATGCTGTCCAATATAACAGAGAGACTAACAAGAGGAGCCATGACAGCCACATAGTCAACCACTTCCTTTTCATTGCTAAAAACATAACCGTAAAGACGACGACAGAAAAACAGGGTTGCACTTAACACTGTTGTCTCAAATATTGCTAAGGACATTGATGCCACCACAGCCAATCGTGCAGCATTTGGATTGCCAGCTCCTAATTCATTTGAGATCCTTGTACTGTGATCATGAACAAGAATATAAGATACATAATACAGTTTATACACTACCTAATATCTCAAATATAGGAGCTAGACAAAGAGTTTACTTTGGTTCTAAATATAAGACCTCAATCCATTTTATATTCTAAATTTTATTTGTTTCTCCAAAATGTCTTTATTGATTGCTCATAACTATATTAATTTTTCTAATAGCCGCAAATTAGTTTTCTAACTCTTATATTAAGATCATAGGTAGTATATATAATATACAAACTTAAGGATGTGTTTGTTGTTTTGTAACCTTGCCCCTGCGCCAATTCCGTAAGGAATGGTATAAAGTGTAGCGAGGGTGTTGAGACTGCAAAAGGAGAATCACAAATTTAGAATAGTTAGAGTATTCATCTTTTCGAAGCAAAGCCATGAGAGTTGGCAACAAAAGAAAATTGCAGATAATTTAGTCTCAGGTTCTAAAACATACCATACAGATAGGACTGAGGTTTCGAGTTGTGGATTTGGTAATAGCCCAGACAACAAAACTATAAGCTCGAATGACCACCATTCTAGGCTAAAGACAGAAATCAGTATGAAGATAGAACATTTATAGTTTAGAAAGGGCTATAACTTAGGTCAAGTTGCCTCCATCACATCAAATTCATAGGTAAATTTTCACGTACACATACGCATTTTAGCAACCAAAGCAAAATAACAAGCATCCATATGAGAATCTGCAAATCCTGAGTTCTTACTAACATTAGCAAAATAACAAGTGTCTCTATAAAAATTTACTGATACTAATTTACGTTATAAGAGCTTAATTATACAAAAATTCACAATTGTTTATGGTAAATTTACAAGCGCACACGCATTTTAAAAACTAAGAATAGTAAAATAACGAGTGTGATTAAAGAACTATACCTAATGGATATAAGCAACTCGACCAAAGTTTTTTCCCCTAGAAAAATAAGTTCATGAAAATAAAAAAGTAAAAGAAAAGATGTACTTACCACATCATAATGGCAGAAGGGACGGAAAATCTCAAGAACTCCCCAATACCTCTAAAAAGCTCCATAGATATAGGAGCTCTGGTCAATGCACAAGCAGAAGAGAATTTCATGTATAATGAAAGAACAATCACATTTGTCCAAATCCAAACACTAATTGCCACTGCTGCACCAACATTGTGAAGCCCAGACTTGAACACCAGAGCCCAACAAAGAGGGACATAGAGAATAAGAGTGGTACAAGAGCTTATGAGCATGGGAAGAACCAGGCTTTGCATTTGGTAATATCTGATCAGAGGTTGCAGAAATGCAGATCCAAAAAGTGAAGGAACAAGCCAGGTTGTGAATTTGCCTGCTTCATGTGAAATAAGAGGATCTTGACCTATGAATACTAGGATCTTTTCCATGTAGATCCAAACCAGAGATAGTGGAACACAAACTAATAAGAGAGAAAATGTAGCAGTGTATGTTAGTAATCCTAGCTTTTTATACTGCTTAGCTCCATAAGCTTGCCCACATAGAGTTTCTAGCCCACTTGCCATTCCCACCTGTTTGGAAAGTACAGTGACCAATAAATTAGTTAAAAGCTGCTGGTAGTAACAGTTAATTGTATAAGGTGAGGAAAGTAATGTTTATCTTGAACAAGCTTACATGTAAGAGTAAAGAGAATCCATTAGCAAAATAAACAACATCACAAGGCTTTCTGTTCATTGCGAATGAGAAGAGCCGACCTGAGAGAGCTTAGTACTTTCTATTCATTTATGCTAAGGGCTTGCTTGGATTTGCTTATAAAAAGCACATCCATGCCTTGAGAAAATTAGCCTCACATGCTTACTTCGTAAACATCGAATCCCCAGATTAGTCTTCCAAACAAGCACTAAGATTTTGAGAAAATTCAACGAATAATATTGAACCATACAGTTTTTAACACGAGAGAATCAAACGATACGGTAACAACAACAAAACGGCAAATGGTCAATTCGCAAGCGCCCACCAAGGTTGAAAGTTCCCCACAGAACCAACAAAATGAGAAACAAAGAAAAAAGCGCGCACACACAAAAAAAGGAAAGAAATTCATTATTAGCAAATATGAATCGAAGAATGAAACAGAAACGAAACATGAAGAATAGAAGGACAGGGTTAAAGAGGAAAGAAAAAAAGTAAGCGTACGAGGAAACTGAAACCGGTGACGGTGGCGATGGAGATGGCTAAGGCGGTGCCGGAGAGAGAGAGCTCATCGAGGTGACCGGCGATCATGATAGCAATAATCTGAAGAAAGAGTTGGGAAGAGAGAACAGGGATGACTGGTCCTGCAATGCAAGCGATTGTCTTCACTTCTTGGCTCCAAGTTTGCCATGTGATTAACCGCTCTGGTTTCTCCTCTATGTCTTTTGCTATTAGACTCTCTTCCATATCTTCTTCTTCTTCCTTCTCTCTGAGTCTCTAGTAAACCTTTTCACTCCCTCAGAGTCTCTGTACTCTGAAAGAACCCAGAGAGAGAGACAGAGACAGACAGAGATCATAAGAGAAGAGGACCCTCCTTTATGCACATGCGGATTTGCCTAGCTGATGGACAATTTAAATTTAATTTTTTTTAGATGGTGACTTTTTAATATAAAAAAAAATCATTTTTTTTAAAAAATAATTAATTAAAAAATTACTTTTATTTTAGATTTTTTACTCATTAAAATAATTTTTTTAAAATAGAAAATAAAAAATCAAATTTAAACCGTTCAGATCTAATTTAAACGGTCCAAATCAGATAGATAAATGATGTCTATCCTTTTTTTTTTTTGCTCAGGATGCCTCTCCTTAGGATAGGCACCAAATCTGGATCCATGCACATGCATGTCTCTTAATTCAAAAACTTTGACAAACATTTTCATTTTGAAATATGTGAATTATTTACATGATTTTTTCCCCTTTCAAAAAAATAACAAAATCTTCATGGCATGGGTCAATTAATCATTTTAAACTAAACATCTCGAGCTATTATTCAATAAATAATACTACCTCTGTTTTAATTATGATTTTATAATAGAATTTGTAGTGATCCTATAATTAAAATTGGAGGGAGTAAGACAGCAGCCCCCCCAAAGAGATAAAAACAAAAAGTTGAGTCATTATCTTACCCGCTCCCTTTTCTCTTTCTCTCTGCGTTTCATTTTTCCACCATTAAAAATACTCTGAGGAAAGATCAGAAACACAGCACGATATGGAAGAGAGCCTATTAACACCGAACCAGAAAGCGGTCGAGGCTAGTGATAATAATGCTAGAAGCTTCCTCACATGGAGGACTTTCAAGCAAGAATTGAAGAGAATCGGTTATATCGCCGGACCCATGATTCCTGTTCTTTCTTCTCAATATTTGTTGCAGGTTGTTTCGGTTATGATGGTTGGTCACCTGGGTGAGCTTTCTCTCTCTAGCTCATCTTTAGCTATCTCCCTCGCCGGAGTCACTGGTTTAAGCTTTCTTGTAAGCTTCCTCGTTAAACTCTTATCTTTTTATCTCCTTCCTACTTTTAAGATTAAACTTGTGATACATTTCCCCTCTTATCTAGATTTGAGTCTAGTTAAACTCTAATTCGTGTAGGGTGGTTTAGCAATAATTCTCATCGGAAAAAAAGAAAAAGAAAAGAAAGAAAGATGTAGCAATAATACTTTTAGGTAGCAACAGTGCGTGGTGGTAACTACTGTAGCCGCTAATATCCTATATTTAACGGCACTGATAATATTGTCTTTGCTAATCGTCTTCTTTCAACTTTCAACGGTGGCTTTCATCGCAGTTAAAATCAGCGATATCGGTGAAAACTTTTAACGACGACTTTTTTCTGGGTTAACAATAATTTTTCTATAATGATTTGGAAAGAAACTCTTCCAAAAATTCATAAGGATTGAGAGATCGACTTTTATTAAAAGAGTGTTAAGTTAAATTTCAAGCCCTTTAATTATGATTAGCTGTTGTATTATATTTCATTCTAACAATGGTTGGTTCATTCATTCTGATTTCATTGCTTGATTACTATTTTTTTATTTGATTTTCCATGTTTGATAATTAGAAATATCTGGTTTTTAATAAAATATGAGCGCGATGGTGAGAGATAAAGGCAGAGCGGAAGCAGGTGGTATGCGTCTTGTTTTGGGTTTTTATTTATTAAAGAAACAGTCGTACTCTTATATTTAGGGACGGCTGTTTTGTTATATTTGAAAAGACATTTTGGTTTCACTTATTTGTCGGTATCTACTTTTAGTCAAAGAAATCAATATAATAAATTCATTCTTTCACCAAATGTTTATGGCTTCATCGGTTTGTTTTTATCCTTGGGGGGGTTAGCGGTAGTGGATGGTGGATGACACAGAGTATATGATTATTAAACTTTGCGGGTTAAACACACCTTGGTATCTTTTGCTTTTAATGACGTTTGTTTTTAGTCCATACAAATAAGTCACATCAAGCAATTAAGGTGTTCCTTCATAGCTATGTCAGACTAGTTAACGAGATTCGAATTTGCTCCGAAGCTCCCCTTTCAGTATTCCTCAGTATGTGTATATCTTGACCGTCCAAAAATTGATCAAACCATCCAGAGAGAGATACATAATTTATTTCAAAATACTGCATGCAGTAAAAATTACCGCATGCGGTAGAGATGAAAATTTTAAAAGTACATGAGGTGTTTCTTTCTGAACAATTGAATCAATTTTTGGACAGTCAGAATTCACGGATACTGAGGGATTTTGAGGGGAGAGCTTCTGAACAAATCTGAATCCCTACTTAACGGTGTTTGTAGTCTCTCATATATGCTTAGGTTGAAATATTTATGAAATTATATAAACCAAATATTTTAGACGGTATAATTTATGAAATTATAAATAATTGTATAGATAATTCAATTAAGGCATTCCCTCTTATCCTAACTAATTAAATATGAGAGTCAGTTAAAATTTATTTGTGTTCTAAATATATATAAGAAATCAATCTTTTTTTTTCCTTAAATTTATAATTTTTTTTTCAGAATTATCCATACTAAGTGTGTACAAATTACTAACTTAACTAATTATTTTAATATTTATAAATAAATTATCTACCTCTTTTTATATATTTAGAACCAAAAGGAGTATGATTTAAATAGCAGTAGCTGTTTGTAGGCATGATTTACATGAGAAATTTGAAGAAACACAAGTTTATAAGAGTGTGGCAAAAAATGAGATAAAAAATTTGAGGGTTAAGCTCATTTTAGGTCCTTAAAATTTTAGCAAAATTTTAGTTTTGGTTCCTATATTTTTAACAAATTTAAATTTCGGTCTCTAGAAGAAAGCAACATTAATCCTAACTAGCAGTATATGTCAACTTACATGATGGTGTGTATGCCATATCAACAAAGTTAAATATTAAAGTCCTTATAAAATTATAGGAACCATTATTTTAGGGAAAATCCATCTTGGGCCCATATTAGTAAAAAATTGTTAAAAAAGGCCCAAGAAAAAGTCACATATCAAAAAAGGTCTCAGGGCCTTTTCTGGTATTATTTCATAAAATATTAGTTGTTAATGAGACTGATATAGTTATTAACGGGTACTTATTTAGTTGTTAATGAGACTGATTAAATTTTTAGGATATTGTTGTTAATGCTACTAATTTAGTTGTCAACGAGTATTAATTTAGTTGTTAATAGAACTGATTTAGTTGTTAACATTTTATGTAATAATACTAGAAAAGGTCCTAGGGCTCTTTTTGACATGTAACTTTTTTTTTTGGTTCTTTTTTGACATTTTGTTTGCTAGTATGGGCTCTGAGATGAATTTTCCCTTATTTTAGATGACATAAAGTAGTATAGGGACTCCGAGCAAAAAAAGTAGTATAGGGACAAAAATGAAAAAGAAAAGAAAGTATATGGAATGAAAACTAAAGTTGGTTAGAAGTATAGAGATATCAATATGGAACGGGTTTGTTTAACCCTTTTAAAGTTTACTAGAAACTAATTAAGGCAGCAGCTAATAAATTAAACTGACCAAATTAATAATGAATGAGAGAAATCTAATAAGAATGTAATATATAAAAAAAAAAAAAGGAAAATTACACTAAGGTCTCAAGGAAGGAAAAAAATTACAAAAAAATCCCGTGAAATCACCAAATTACAGAGAAGTCCCAAGGGACTTTTTGTTGTAAATACATGCATTTCCTGTTGTAAATGGTCTGAGACTTTTTTGATATTATTTGTATGGAATTAAAATCCAGGTTTTTAAATGTTGTAAATACATGCATTTCCTATTATAAATGGTCAGGTGTTTAAATGTTGTTGTAAATATATGCATTTCCTGTTGTTAATGGTTTGAGACTTTTTTTATATTATTTGTATGAAATTAAAATCCAGGTTTTTAAATGTTGTTATAAATACATTCATTTCCTGTTGTAAATGGTCAGATGTTTAAATGTTGTTGTAAATATATGCATTTCCTTTTGTTAATACAAATAATATCAAAAAAGTCCTTTGGGACTTCTATTTACAACAGGAAATGCATATATTTACAACAACATTTAAACCCACGATCATTTACAACAGGAAATGCATGTATTTACAACAGAAAATGTATGTATTTACAACAACATTTAAAAACATGGATTTTAATTCCATACAAATAATATCAAAAAAGTCTCAAACCATTTACAACAGGAAATGTACATTTACAACAAAAAGTCTCTTGGGACTTCTCTGTAATTTTGTGATTTCAAGAGATTTTTTTGTAATTTTTTTCTTTTCTTAAGACCTGAACGTAATTTTCCAAAAAAAAAAAATTAAAAAGAACTTGTTCCTCTAACTTTGTATATAGTAGTAGTCCACTAAGAAAATCAAGTTATGATTTTTTTTTTTCGGGAACACATAATTTTCAATTAATGGTATCAGTTGGGAATTTTTTGCATTACTCATTGCGATCAACTCAATCAATTTGATCATAATATTTAGATTAGGAAAAGGAGGAGCTAAATTAGGTGGCAAGCAGGTTGTCAGTAGTCAGTACTCAGTTGTCACTATGGTTTGATGGAAAACCCTAGGGGTGGATGAAATCAATCCACATATAATATCAATTTATTTGATTCAATTTGATTAAAATAAAAATCGAATAATTGACCAATTAATTAATTAAATGAGTTTTCACTAAAACTAAATTATCTTGTTTTTTTTTCAGAGTCTGAATTATATTTGTTTGATTGTTAATGATAATAGATACTTAATATTAAGAAAGCAACCGATAATATATTAATATATTTTTTGAATAAATAAATATTTCCCTCTACTTGATTATATTTAATGTTACGGTTAGAAAATCTTAATAGAAACGTCGTTGTCTTGATTATCAAAGACTTGACTATTTCATATTTTCTCAATATTCCTTTAAACCACAAGCACGTATGCTTGCATATAAAGGGCTAGAAGGTAAAATCTTCCTCCTACTTTAACCACAGAAATAATTGCAAGTCGCTATCTGTTCTTATAGCTGATAGGAGGATTAAAGTTTTTCGCTTGGATGAGGGAATAAAAGAGTAAGAGAAAAAATGGAGAGGGGAAAATAAGGTGTGGAGCCCATCACATTTTTTACTCTAACTTTTCTCTTCAAATATGTAGAGATTTTGGGAAGAATATACTTTTTCTACGGTTGTCGTTTATATATGTCATATTGTATACTTTTTCTACGGCTGTCGTTTATATATGTCATATTGTATACTTTTTCTACGGTTGTCGTTTATATATGTCATATTGTTTGAGTTGGTGTTAGAAAAACACGTTAAATAAAACCTCTCTTACAGACTTACCTTATAAACCATAAATCACTTTGAAAAAGCAATTTCTACTGCTAATCTAAACGGTCATGGTTATATTTTGTTCATTTGTCAATTGAAGGGGTGATAACATTAGTTCTTAGAGTCTTCTCTTCTCCCTATTTTCTCTTTTCTCATTTTTTCCTCTAACTTTTTTCTCCATTAAACGGAGCGCAGTTTTTTTTTTTTTGTCTTACTTGAAAGATGTCGAAACAATGTAGAATCTTGGTGTTTGAGAGATTTTCCTAAAATGGAATGGAATTAAGGGGATGACTAAAAGGATTGTATCATTGTTTGGGATATTTTTTTTCGTTTTTTTAAAAAAATAAAAGCAAAATTAGTAGAATGACATGTCATTATTATTGTTGTTGTTTGGCAGTACATCTATTTATTCTTAAGGGGGATTTTGGTTAGGCGATCTCGTAAAAGTTTCATAGACCCGGCCGTCTTTCACGCGCCCAGTGGGGATCGATGTCGAACCCCTCCAAATCTTGTTCCTATAAAAAAAAATTAAAAAATTGTTAAAGCAGGCCTTAGGAGTTTGGAGTTGGGACCGCATCTATTATTCCCCATAAAAAAATTACAATTTCATTTAAAGAACAAAATCTGAATGAGAAATAAACAATATATTATAAAAAAAAATTATAGTGATATGTATATTTTTTATCAAACGATATATTATTGCCTTTTTTCCCTCCAAAGAAAAAAAATGGAGTAGTAGTGCTACCAAGTTTTCCCTCCTTATATGGGAGCTCATAGTTTCGATCTCACTATATCTTATATGCAAATAAATTAACCCCAGTCATATTATATTATATAAGTGATATAATGGATAAATTGATGGCAACTAAGGGAGAGTTATATGTTTGCATAAATATCAAAGTTTAAAATAGTAACTTTAAAGTTTAGAAGCGTTAATTACTTGCATGTACAACATAAACTTTAGGGTTTGTGTATGATGAGATAAAAAGAAAATCCAAAAATTAATTAGAAGGATCATCCCTTAGGATTTATCTCTTAAAGCTATCAATGATATACAAGACAATGGACATTTTATAAGCTCTACTTACCTAATTTGAATAAATTAAAAAAACTAGTTAACTTAGTTGTTAGGTTTCCTAAAATACCCTCTTTGATTATTAGCATTGAATCCCCTTTAATGTAAACTCCTTTAATATGTGTAATTAATAGGGATAATTTATGAAATATGATAAATACGAGGGACTAAGAAGAATTAGGTTTTGTTGTATAAAAAAAACAAAAGAAGATTTAGGTTTTGTAGTTAAAACTAAATCCAACCAGTAACTAGATCTAATATTAGTGACACGACGTAGTATTAAGCTAGTTGATTCTCTTTACCATTTTGTTAGCACGCATGCAAGCTCGATCAATATCTTCCCCCACCAAATGTCAGTATGTGTGTGTGTGTTTTTATACTCACACACACACATATCCATATACTAGCATATAACTATATTTTGTCCCAAAGATAGGTCATTGATTGTACATGCGTTGTAGATGGGATTGGCAACTGGACTAGAAACTCTGTGTGGACAAGCTTATGGAGCTCAGCAATATCAGAAGCTTGGAACGCTAACACACACTGCAATATTCTCCCTCATACTAATTTCTCTCCCACTCTCTCTTGTTTGGATAAACATCGAAAAGATTTTGGTCTTTATAGGCCAAGATCCTCTCATATCACATGAAGCAGCCAAGTTCATAATCTGGCTTGTTCCTGCACTTTTTGGATTCGCAGTTTTACAGCCTCTGGTTAAGTATTACCAAATGCAAAGCCTGGTTCTTCCCATGCTTATAAGTTCTTTTTTTTCCCTTGTTCTTCATGTTCCTCTCTGTTGGGTTCTGGTGTTTAAGTCTGGGCTTCACGCTCTTGGTGCTGCACTGGCCATTAGTATTTCTACTTGGGCAAATGTGATTATTCTTTGGTTATATATGAGATTCTCTTCTTCTTGTGCTAAGACCAGAGCTCCTATTTCTATGGATCTTTTCAAATCTGTTGGACAGTTCTTTAGATATGCTGTCCCTTCTGCAGTTATGATATGGTAATTTCATCTTCCATTTCCTCTTATTTCTTAATCCAGCACCAATCTAACTATTAATTGAACAAATATAATGTTGAATAAGAATAGACTCAGAAAATTTAGACTATGGGGCAACATATAATATAGAACTAAATTAATTAATTAAAAAACAATGGATTAGCGATGGAATTGTACAATTTCATTGTCAAATAGATTGTTACTAATAAATTAGCAACATAATTCCATTGCCAAGTCAATTTAGCGACAGAATTCCGTCACGAAATTCTATTGCTGATTAACTGTTTTTTGTAAATAAAGAAGTAATCAAGAGTCAGGTTCTTAGTGATGATGGAAAATGGGCTTTATCAAGCTAGTAAAATGGAGTCATAAATGACCAAAAGACAAAACAAAATTATATATGGGCCCTCTGGTCCATATATAGAGCATCTTTTAGAAGGTATTCTAGGAAGGTATTTGATAATTTTTAGACAAGTATTAATAATATTTCTTCCATATATGCTAATAAGGGTGCTGAAAGAAAGAAAGTGAAAATTTAGTATAATTAATAAGGAAAATATTGAAAATCACTTCTAAAAAATTTAATGCTTCAAACTGTTTTTATTAGTACATGTGAATTAGTTAGAAATAACTTAAATTTGGGGCTTGAGGGATAGAATGTGTATAATGGATAGATAAAATTGTGATAAAAAGTTGAATGCCATAAATATTGTTAAGTATTGAGGGAAATTAATATACATTAAATATATAATAGGAAGTAAAAACAAAGATTATCAGAAATGACTATGAAATGAAGATTCACTTAAAATTAATTAAATTTAAGGTACCTTTACTTAACAATATGGTCTAGTTGAATTGGTCTGATGTTGATTATTTCAGCTTGGAATGGTGGTCATTCGAGTTGCTGATTTTGCTTTCTGGGCTATTACCCAAACCACAACTTGAAACTTCAGTTTTATCTATATGGTAATGCTTCATAAACATAAGTCATTCAGGTCTTGATTGAGAACTGAAATTTATGTGATGTGATCTTTCATTTGTCTGACTCCTTGTTTATTTATTTACTGTTGTCGTTGTGATAGTTCTAAATGTTGTCTTTCTCCTTCTACAGTCTCAACACCATTTCCACACTCTATTGTATTCCCTTGGGAGTTGGTGCAGCGGCAAGGTAATAAAAACAAACCAAAACACCTATATACTACGTACTATAGTGCCTTTTTAAAAAATAAAAAATAAAAAAATTAAAGGGCAGACACTAATAGCTCGATGTTATAAGCGGGATCGAACCTGTGACCTCCTACTTTACCAAAACTTGTTGACAAACTGGATTGATAATAAGAACAAGAGTGGTTGGTGTGTGTGTCTTTAGAGACATGTGAACTGCAATTTAACCTATGTTACTTATTCATAAATTTATGTGTGTATATACTATATATAGCACAAGGATATCGAATGAATTAGGAGCTGGGAATCCAGAAGCTGCACGTGTATCTGTGGCGGTTACAATGTGTATTGCAGTGATGGAGACAACAATTGTAAGCACAACACTTTTTGGGTGTCGCCATGTTTATGGTTACACTTTCAGTAATGAGAAGGAAGTTATTGACTATGTCACTTTCATGGCTCCTCTGGTTTGTCTCTCCATTATCCTCGACAGCATACAAGGTGTTCTCTCAGGTATATATATATATAATACATTCAGTCCTAAATATAAGATTTCTTTATCTAATTTAGGGAAATTAAGGAAGCTTAATAAATTATTTAGTTGTAGCATATGTGATATATGATCTCTCGAAAATACTTGTGTATATCATTAATTAGATTACATAGTAAACTGTTGAGAATAAACTATGGAACAGGAATTGCTAGAGGTTGTGGATGGCAGCACATAGGGGCTTACGTTAACTTGGGAGCCTTTTATCTGTGTGGGATCCCAGTGGCAGCTGCATTGAGTTTTTGGGCAAAACTTGGAGGAAAAGGCCTTTGGATTGGCATTCAATGTGGCTCTTTTGTGCAAACTCTTCTACTTTCCATCATAACATGCCGTATAAATTGGGAACAGGAGGTAATTAAACCTTCTAATTTCCATCTTATTGTTTTGAATTTAATTGTTGGTGCCAAGTGTAAGAGAAATTAAAGAAAGTCTAGAAGACATATGAGGACCATCAAAATAGGGAATATGAAAATAGTCATTTGAAATGACTTAACTCCTATGAAATTCTTTATATATATATATAACTCCTATGAAATTGTTAGAGACTATTTTTTAATCAAGTTTTTGTGAAATGACTTAATTGTCCTCAGTGAAATTAATTGTTGTTGTCTTTGATAAGTAGAGTTGTTACTTGTTAAACGGTTGTTGTTATTGATATTGAGCAACAATGTTTGTAAAATGAGTTGTCAGTGTGTTTTTCATATTTTAAATTAACGGCATTTAAGTAATTTTGCTACAAAATTAAATTACATATTAGTTCCTAGGAATTCCTTGTGATATGGTCATTTAATTTTGTTGATCTAAATTGAAATTTATATATTAGGGGTATTTTTGTGTCTCTCACCCAAGAAAAATATAGCACTTTTTTTTTTCTTAATTAGTATTTTTAACATTAACTTGTTCAAAAGAAAAGGAGTTAAAATGGAAAGAAGAGCAGTATCAAACAGGCCACTAACGCAGAATGGTTTAACATTATTTTCTCCAATGAGTTTAAAATTGAGTAGAGTGAAGGATTTTTAACTAGTTTTGGTGGCATATATTTGTGAATAATGCAGGCTAGGGATGCCAGAAGGAGGTCATTGGATGAACCGTTCTTAGTGGAGAATGGACTCATATGAGGCATGCGCACACAACTATTGGGGGCAGCTTTCCATAGCCCATAATCTTGTCAGTTAGGTTGGGTTTGGATCCTCCCAACTTAGTAATTAATAAATGTATCTATAAAATAAGAGAGGGAGAGCTATAAGAGGGGATGATTGAAATGAAAGTCAATAGATTTTATGCACATTCTCTGTACCATTCAGAGGTATTTTAATTTTAGAATATCCAAAGCCTTTATATATATACACATACATACATATACTCTTTTGATTCTATTTATAAGGCAGAGACAGAAAATTTCTTGTCTTAATCACGTCATTAAATTTTTGTCATTTTTATAAATATACTCTTTATTTATTATTGTATAGGCTTTATTCTCATTTGGTATACTATATTAAATAAGGGTAAAGTTGAAAATTGTTAAATTCTAAGGTAGAGTTAGTGAAGTTTATTTATTTTTTAATTCCAGTGAAAAATATTAAAAGTCACTTATAAATAAAACTAAAAGAGTATATCAATATTTTAAAAGTTGAATAGATGGTTAAACCAACTAAGGTGGGCGGATTCAACTGGTTATACCAGCGATTATATAATAATGCAATAAAAATAATTATATGCATATAATATATATAAGAAATAAATCCAATATAAGTCTAATTGTCAAAATAATAGCACCATAATATATGAATTTTTAATGAAATAATACCATATTTTTGCTTTGAAAATATATATTGGATTTTTTTGAGTGTCATATTTTTTAAAATCTTTTTATAGGATTTTAATTGTTTTGAAATTTTTTTCCTTCAAGATCAAAACTCGTCCAATTTTCGAAAAGCCATTCTAATTCTCGATCTAATTTCGAATAAAATAAAAAATTTCAATTAAATCCACTGAAATACCAAAATCTAAATTCATACATACACTTGTATCAAAATCCTAATCAGGTCAAAATGCCTAACTAGAACTTTTTTCTTTTTTTTACTTGGGCTTGTAATTAGATTAGATTCTTTTTTATGAACAATTAGATTAGATGCGATTCTTATTTAACAGCTAGACAAACTTCATATTTGTTAATTATAGGTAATGGGTATGATTCAGTATGATTTTGACATGATAGTAATTAATATATTGCAAATAATATAAGAAAATTCAATTATTATATATATATTATATGAATCTTAAACAATTCTTATATATCATACTTTTATGTGTTTGCATGGAAATTTAGATATTGTCCTTCCCTATTTTAGGAACAAAGTATAATTAGAGGCGTCACAACATTCAATTAAATTTTTGAATTATAAATTTTGGATAAAAATGAATTAAAATCAATTTGCAAAGATTTCTATTATATTTAATATTTTATTGTTACTACTACAAAAAGTCTTTTAGACGGTTTGAAATTCGCTTTTGGATTGAATTTGGCTTCGTTATATTTCAACTCGTTTTAAAGTCTGTCTTTATTAAGATCTATCCTACAACTGCTCTAAAATGTTACCTTTCAAACCAGTTGCTATATTGAATGGTCTTAAAAAGTATAAATCTGTAATAATAAAAATGTCTACTTTTTATACTAGGTAATTTCATACACAATCTAAAGAGATGTCATTTAAAAAAAATATATATATATATATATATATATATATATACGTTTTGTTTCACAAAACCCCTATTGGATTAATATATCTAAAATTTCTATTATGCAATATAAATTTAATAGACATATCTAAAAATACAAATGCAATCTATATAAAAATATAATTACAACTAACACGCAAATTTAACCAATATATGTAATTGAATCTTGATTCTAGAATTTGTTTTTTCAAGGTTTACTTTTGCACTTGCATTTTCCCCACCGACATTGCAAATAGTGAAGATAAATAACATACTAGAATTAAATGTGTAATCAAAATAAAAGAAGATGAGAAAGGAACAGAGGTAAACCTTGCCGGGACCTAACTCATCAGAGAGAGAAGAAGGAAAATGCAAATGCAAATACTGAAGATAAATATGCAGAATATAATAAAAGACAAGTTTATTGAAATTTAAAAGCTTACAAGCAAAAGCTGGAAACAAGAAGAGAGAAGGCAGAGGAATGGTAGAGAGAATGGGTGATTTGGAACCTGCCTAAAACTGAATGGAGCTTTAGCTTTTAAAGACAGACTCAAAACACTGTTTGCATGGTTCCTGTTGGTGACTGGTACTGTTTGGTATTATTTTAATAATTAGCTACGAGTCTTTCGCCGACACTACTGAATAACTATTGTTGTAATACCTAAAAATCACCCTTAGGGTAAATATCACAAATTAGGAAATAATACCTATTAAAAATAGGTGAATATGTGGTCTCAAAGAATATGTTAGATTTATCCTATTTTCTAAAGGAAAATTACTTGGAAATTAGGAAGAATTAGTAATGTGTCAGAAATGACCAAAATGCCCTTGTGGAGCATATAGTGACTTAAGGAAATTATGAAAAATCCTTAGAGGCAATAAAATAATTATTAAAAATTAGAGAGTATGTTGTCTCTAATTTAGACAATTTTTGGGATTTATTTCCTTGGAAAATAGTGAGGGAAAAGTTAAAAGTATTCGGGAACTATAATTGACCGTGATTTTTAATATTTTATGTAAAGCATAAAATATCAATGTAAGTCCAATTGTTGTGAGGAAGTAATTAGTTCTAAATAAGAAAATTGTCAACAAATAATAAGTGATTGATTAAATAATTATTGTTTAATTATTTAAGCTTGAACGATGAAATAATTGTGATAAATTGTGTAGAATTATATAATGTAAAAAATTATGTAAAAATAATTATTAAATTATATAATAATTAATTAAAAAAAATAAAAAAAATAAAAATATTAATATATGTGTGTGCCGACATCTTTGAGAAGAAAAAGGAAAAAAAATAGAAAAGAAAATGGTGGAGTGTTATATATAAACTCTTATTTAAAAATTAATTAAAGTAAAAAGTAAAAAGTAAATAAACACCGATAGGAATTGGATCCTATCTAGAGAACCAGGAACAGGATTTCTAAAGTCAGTAAAGAATATGAAAGAGTGGATTTTTATCTTGAAGTAGACTATTAGGAAGTTATTTAGAGATTGGTGGAGCATTTTGATAATAAGACGAAATAGGGTAATGTGAAAAAGGCAGATTGTTACAGATTTAAAATTTGAAGAAAATAAATTATAACTCAACATCTGGGAATGAGTTGAGAATTTCTTGGACATATTTGGAATTAGTGAATTTTTGTCCAGAGGATGACGATTAGGAAGTTGATTCCGTAATCCCAGACGTTTTCCGTAAAACTTGATTGACCGTTGGAACCTCGTATGGAATCAAAAATTTATTTAGCCCGGACATTTCTAATGAGTGAGAAAATGTCTTCAAATTTGTAATTCGGATTTTTGGGATTTTACGCGATTACGCAAATCGACACCGATCGGGGAAATTCAGCCGGATCCAGGGCATAAAGCAACCTGTGACATCATCCTAGATGACATCAAAAGCTGCCACCTAGGACCATTATGTCGACCAAGAGCCCTCAAGGGTCAAGATCTTGCCATTTCAAAAGTTTCTGATCCGACGGCTGAGATCCTGTCTGGTAAAGTGTGAATAGTAACCTCCAAATCATTATAAATACCCCCCCTTTCATTCAATTATTCACACCATTTCCTTTGTGAAATTCAAAATTAGAGAGAGGTTTTAGAGAGAGAAGCTCTGGGGGAAAAAGCAGCGAAGCTCTGGGTAAGTTTTTCGGTACTTAAGCTTTCGTAGTTCTTTCGGTAGTTAGAGTAGAAATGCTATATTAGTCTTTAATCTTCCAAGTATGATTAGATATCATATGTTAGGGTATTTTAGTCATGAATTTCGAAAATCATGGTGGGGTTGAAGTTCGCAAAATTTTGGAAGATTAAAGTCAAAGTAGCGAAGTTACTGCAAAATTATCGCGATTAGGGGCATCGGGGCAAAATGGTAATTTGTACCTAAAATGCCTGTTATGATGTGAATCATTAATCAATATGATTTATATTGCAAAAATTATGTTGGAGTAGGAGTTATGTTGAAATTTTGGAAGATTGGGATCAAAGTAACGGTGTGTGAAATTCGCCGATTAGGGGTCGGGGTAAAATGGTCATTTTGACTATAAATGTCCGTCGTAATGATAGATCCTTAACAAGTACGTTATTATGTTGATAGGAAATCCCGATTACGTTCGACCTCATCGTCGTGCATGATATCCGAAGAAATACCGAATACCGTCAACGAAGGTACGTTTGCGTACTGTAACACTAACTCTGATGTTTATGGTATGCATATATGTGGTATGTGTGTAGAGGTGTTATACTGTTTGAGTGCATATAGCGGTTAGAGGTTCTGTCTCGTATGCCGGGTGCAATCGCCGTATCTTGGGTGCAATATGTCCGCATCTTGGGGCAATATGTCTCGCATCTTGGGGGCAATACATATGCATGGGTTGTGATAGAGTGATGTTAGTATTGTTAATGTCTCTGTCTGTATACATAAACATGAGGTTAATCGTTACTCGAGATCCTGCATGGCTGAACTCACTCTTAACATAGCGTCTGTTCGGAGGACCGAGGACCGAGGAACGAGGAGAGAGACAAGCGGCCATGCACGAAGTTCCTACTGAAGACTTTGTTTGTTGTTCTGTGAAGCCTTTGTACTTCACTTTTGAAATACTCGGTTACTGTACCGCTGTTGTAAATAGCCAGCCAGACTTACGGCACTTTATATATACATATCAGTTACTCAATTGCTCCGTTGCTCTACTCTGATGATTTTGAAATGATGTTTGAGGAAAAAAAAATTTATCGCTTGAAAAGTGGGATGTTACAATTGTGGCCTACAAACTACGGTGCTTGGTGCTACAAGTGAAAATACCTAGCACAACCGTTGTGCGATTGGAACAGCTTTTGTACATGAAAGCTACGTGTTCAGTGCTTAGTCAAAATTTGTTGGCTTAATCTTCGCTTAGGTTGACGACGTAATTTTCATCATCACTCTAGGTGGATCTTCTTCTTTTGAAGAATTAGTCTGGTTTATTGTTTCACTTCATCCTGTTGGAGTTGTTTGAGCATGAGGTGAGTTGTTTGATGTACTCCGCTTTATCTGCAGCAGAGGCAAGAGTTCTTTGAACATAGGTCTTCCGATTTAAAAACCGCTTAGTTCTTTTGCGCAAAGGAAGCTTGGGTTTTCTTTGAACCACAATTCTACCGCTTTGAAGTCCACCTTTGATTGATCAAATTTTTCCCACCAACGAACAAAATGTAACCTTTGAAGGATCAACAGGTTGGGAGAATCCCTGTTTGGATGAGAAAATCTGTATTGCCAAGAAAAAAAAATCAAGGATACCGTTATGGACTCAAATAATGGGCCCGGCAAACGAAGGCCCAATAGGAGTGCCTCCGCGAGAAACCTCCCATGAAACAGGTAACTTGCCATTCCTCTTTGATCAGGCTTGAGAATCCAGCAATCATGCAGATATGGAGGGCGCACGATCGGGACGTAGAAGAGGCACGACGATAGTGGAAGGACTCGGGGTAAGGAGAATGAAACCCTAGGTAATCTCTATTTATAGGAGGTTGCCTCCCGGTATGTTCTCCACGTTGAACAATACATTCTTTACCATTCAATCCCACCGTGCACACACACCACCCCCGTGCGAATAACCAACCCCGTGTAGCACGGTGATCCATTAGCGACCGCAGCCTATCTCCTCGATAGATACCAAAGTGGGCGCTACACCGCATCCAATATCAATCATACCTAGCCCACCGAGGCTAGACATCCGTGTTCTACTACGTAACATTGGCGCGACCCGGGAAGCGAAAAATCGATTCCCAAAATCATAAAAGCTACCAGAATCAGCCGAGTATGGCCGCAAGCACTAGGAGTCGCACTAATGTGCCATGACCGCCGCCGCCACCGCCGCACGAACCACAAGAACCTCCAAACCTGTGGCGCTTGTCCCAAGACTCGATCGGTAGACCCAGAGCGAGATCACGAGAAAATACCGATCGAGATCGAAACCGAGGACACCGCCCATTCCCCCATCCTAGTCGAGGATTGCATTGGGGTCACCAAGGGATTCAGGTAGAGGGCATCCTCATCCTTCCCGCGAGTTTCGATGGAACATTCCAACATACGCTTGCTGCATAATACTATAGGATCGTTGATCCGGCGTGATGGACGACATGGAATACCGGCATGAGCTGAAAAGACGAGAACGCTCGGATCATTCAAGAAAAATTGGAGCGTCAAAATGCAATGTGGCGGCAGGAGGAGCAAAGAAAGATGCAGAAAAGTTTAAAGGAACAGCACGAAGCAAAAGGAAAGCAAGTCCGGGTTGAGAGGCAGGATGGCGAGGGTTCAAACCAGATCGCGGCTCGGACTCTGTGCGGGTCAACCGAGATGAACATCAGAAAAAGAAATCGGTCATCGTAGGTGAGGAAGGAGACCAGGAGAAGGAAGCCAGCCACAAGATCCCACACGAAACAACCAAGAGTGCGGACACAGTGGCCAGAAAGGTAAACACTCCGGTGGTTTCCCAGGCCGACTTGAGGGGGCATGAGGAAAAACGGCCTCCCAAGGACCAGATCGTTAAAGAAGGACAAACCACGTCCCTGCCTCTCAATAAAGCATCAGGTCAGGCGGGAGGGGCGGATGAAGACCGAGTCCTAGGTCAGTTCACTGACAAAGTTATGACTGCGGTGTACCCCAAGGGCCTAAATTCAAGGGAATTACCGAAATATGACGGAACCCAGGACCCCTTGATACATTTAAACAACTTTAAAATGGAGATTATGGTCAAGGGGATAAAGGGGGACGTCGTACCTCAATTATTTGCTGGAACGTTCAGGGGAGCTGCGCAGTTGTGGTTTCATTCTTTACCATATCTGTCCATTCCAAACATGAAGACGCTGGAGCATAAGTTTTTGCTAAATTTTGCAACCAAAGAAGCGACAGCCTAAAACTGAGTTCCAACTCGCTCAAGTTAAGCAAGGACCAGGAGAAGCCCTGAGCAAGTACCGGATCACTTCAATAATATAGCACCTGCAGATTCCATGGTGAAGAAGGACATATACCGCATTGCATCATAGCTGGTTTGGATGTGTCATCCAGGTTAAAGAAGTCTATTATGAAACGACGGCCCATATCCTTGGCCGATTTTCATAACAGATCACAGCAATACCTGGACTTGGAACAGATGGAAAGGGCAGGCAACATCGGGAAAGAACGGGCTAAGAGCCCACCACGCCGAGAAAGAGACAATTCGGAAGCATATAAGAGAACTCCTCGGGGCCGGGATACCAATGGTAAAACCTGGGATGCTAAGTATGAAAGATACATCCCGTTGAAGGTCTCCCTGTGCCAAGTTGTGGAAGGAAGTGTGCGCGACCAAATGAGGAAGGTAGAAAGACCTCGACCCCTCGGTAGAAGAGCTACCGCGATAAAACTCGGTTTGTGAATTACACGATCAACATGGTCACACAACCGAACAATGTTGGGATTCGAAGAATGCGGTCGAGAAATTCGTCAAGTGAAGGAAGCTCCAAAATATGTAATCCAGACCCAAGGAAAGCAGGGCAACAAGAGGCAGGGTGAAGGCCAGAGTAAGAGCCCGCCAGCCGAAAAGAGAAGAAGGGAGCAGAAAAAGAAACCCGAAGACAACGATGAAGAGTTCCCCGAGGCCAAGTATGACTGCAATGTAATTAGCGGAGGCTTTGGTGGCGGAGGAGATTCGACAAGCCAACGACGGAAATACCTCAAGGAGGTACTGTCAATAAGGGATACCCCAAAATTTAAGGAGGACTTAAATAAACCCAAGTCTCCTATGCTATGTTTCACCGACAAGGACTTGGAGGACGTCGCCCCCGGGCACCATGACGGGTTGGTGATCACGGGAACCTTGGTCAATTCTTGAGTAAAGAAAATCTTTGTGGACAACGGAAGCGCCGTGTACATCATACTGGGATGCGTTCAAACGGATGAACTTCGACTCCGACGTTTTGAAACCGTGCAAGACCACTTTAACCGGATTCAATGGGCAGGATACTCGTCCAAAGGGTTACGTTTACCTCAAACTGACCTTGGGTGACGAGCATGCTTTCAAGTCAGAAAGGGTCCGATTTGTAGTGGCAGACTTCCCCTCTTCATACAGCATAATCCTGGGTCGTCCAACGATTCACAATTGGGATATGTTGGTGTCATCCAAGCATCAAAAGCTCAAGATGATCAAGAAGAACAAGGTTGTTTCCATGAAGGGAGACAAAAAGAATCTCGCCAGTGTTATTTCAACACTGTCAAGAATGATCCAACCCGGTTAACGCGCCCTGAAGCACGTTCTGAAGGAAAAGCGGTGAACCTGGTAGAGTTGGACCTGCGCAAGGAGGAAAAGATGAAGAAGGCCGAACTGAATGGAGAGTTAGAAGATTTTCTCCTTGGATCAGAGCCGGCCAAATCACTAAAATAGGCAAGGCCTTGGACCCCAAGGTACGAGAGCAACTCGAGGAATTCCTCAAAAGCAATAGAGATGTGTTTGCCCGGCATCCAACCGAGATACCCGGATCGACCCAAATTTCGTTGTCATCAACTCGGCGATTCGACTGGGTCCACCCCGTATCCCAAAAGAAGATGAAGCTCGGGAGGACAGGCAGAAGCTTTGGAAGCGCATGTGGCAGAGCTATTAGAAGCCGGCTTCATCCGGGAAATACAATACACCACGTGGCTATCAAATGTGGTCCTCGTGAAGAAACCAAATGGAAAGTGGAGGGTTTGCACAGATTACAATGATCTGAATAAAGTATGCCCAAAAGACTCATTTCCAATGCCCAATATTGACAAACCGGTGGATGCTTCTTCCGGTTTTTGACTACTATCGTTCATGGATGCATACTCAGGATATAATCGATCTCCATGCACCCGTGAGGATCTCGCGAAGACGGCATTCATCACCGAGAAGGCAAATTATCGCTACAACGTGATGCCTTTTGGGTTGAAAATGCAGAGCCACGTATCAAAGAATGATGAACCGGTCTTTGAAGATCGGTTGGTCGAATGTGGAAGTATACATTGACGACAAGATCGTCAAATCTTTGAGCGAGGTCAACCATATTGAGGATTTACGACAGACATTTAATAAGCTAAGGAGGTATAGAATTCGCCTCAACCCGGCAAAGTGTGCCTTCAGAGTACCTACAGGGAAGTTCCTTGGGTTCTTGTTGACGAACAGAGGTATAGAGGTGAACCCCAAAAAATGCCAAGCCGTATTAGACATGGAGGCCCCGCGTAACAAAAAGGAAGTTCAGCAGCTGACCGAACGCTTGGTCAGACGACCCGATTCCGCCGAAATCGCAGAAAATTCTCTCCCTTCTTCAAATTGTTAAAGAAGGAAGCATCGAAGGATGGAATTCGGAGTGTGAGGTAGCCTTTGGAAAAATTAAACAATACTTGTCCGCACCTCCGGTGTTGACAAGACCCGAGACAGAGAAAGTTTGATTTTATACCGCGGTAGGTAATGAAGCCGTGAGCGCCGTGTTGGTGAGGAAACGATGGAGGGCCAGAGCCCGGCATATTTTGTGAGTAGAGCCTTGCAAGGTTCAATTGCGTTACCGAAGCTAGAGAATATGGCGTTTGCATTATCGGTAGTAGCACGACGGCCGCCCATACTTTAGAGTCATCCTATTGTCGTCGCACTAATCGGCCTATCAAGCCAAATCCTCCATAAGCCGACCTAGCCTGGACGGATGGTTAGTTGGGCCATTGAGCTATCAGAGTTTGATATCACTTATGAGGCTCGACATGCGATCAAGTCCCAGGCGTTGGCAGATTTTGTGATGGAGCTAACCCCGGTAAAAGGGGGAGAAAACCGGGATACTTGGAATTTGTTTGTAGACGGCTCGTCAAACATCAAAGGGAGCGGAGCTGGGATTATTGTTGAAAGCCCCGAAGGTATTTCTTTGGAATTATCTTTACGCTTTAATTTCTCAACTTCAAACAACCAGGCGGAGTACGAGGCATTGATAGCCGGTTTGCTCCAAGCTAAGGAAAGTGGGGCTCGCAGAGTACATGTTTCCACCGATTCTCAGCTAGTAGCTTCTCAGATCAATGGAACCTACCAAGCTAAGGGACCCCTAATCATCAAATACCTGGGGAAGGTGAAGGAGATCATCACAGACTTTGACGATGTAACGATAGTACACATTCCAAGAGGAGATAATGTGAGGGCCGATGTGCTGTCAAAATTGGCAAGCACAAAGAGCCTGAGAAATCATCGTACCATTGTTCAAAAAACCTTACGGAGCCAAGTTGTGTGATGGTCATTTCGAGAGCAATGATTGGAGGAAGCCCATTGTGGATTATATTGAAAGAGGAATCTGCTGACGAATCATTGGAAGCGAAAAGCTCATGAGAACAAGCAATTGATACAAGCTCGTTAATGACCAATTATATCGGAAATGGGTGCATTCTCCTATGATGAAATGCCTCGCGGAAAATGAAGCTCACTATGTCCTTATGGAGATCCATGAAGGGATTAACGGTCATCACACGGGAGCTAAGGCTTTGGCTAGGAAGGCGGTGAGGGCGGGCTACTCGCCCACCCCGGCGGCAGATGCTAAGGCTCATGTCCAAAGATACGACAAATGCCAAGCATGCTAACACCATCAAGGCACCTCCCACCGCGCTCGTGTAATCTCGGCGCCACGGCCATTGTTTAAGTGGGAATGGATCTGCCGGGACCGTTCAAATGGGCGGCCGGACAATTGCGGTGGCTCATTGTAGCGGTTGATTATTTCACAAAATGGATCGAGGTAGAACACTGTCGCTACGATCACATCAAGTAGGGTGCAAAAGTTCCTACAAAAGAACATCATATCACGATTTGGCATTCCACGAAATTGTTACGCACAACTAATGCGGTTCATTGACAAAAGCTTCCAGAAGTTGGTAGCTGATTTTAATATTCAGCAGCACTTCGCATCTGTGGAACATCCGCAATCCAATGGGCAAGCGGAGGTCGCTAACAAGATCATTGTAGATGGATTAAAGAAGAGGATGGAAGATGCTACGTCCGGTGGGTGGACCAATTGCCTTATGTCCTGTGGGGATATCGAAGCTTAAAACAAACGCAAAAAGAAACTAAAAAAGATTAAAGCCTCAAGGCTCTCCTCACGTGACGTACGCCCGCCGGATCGGCAACCAAGACGCAAAGAAGACCAATAGGGATTAGAGAAATGGGATTCATCCGAAGCCTCCACATGTGACAACGCGAAATTAGCTAACTAATCCGCACACCGGTTTCTCTCCCTTAGAACATGGCTATAACGAATAACCCACTGTTTGCGGTGATCGCTCGTATCCGAGCCACCGATGGGACTCAAGAGTCAGTAATACCTTGTTTAGATAGTAATGCAATGACCGATTGACAATCACTTTCAACAACAACATGTCTCCAACCCGCCTCCCATGCAATCTCTAAGCCTCTCAAAACCCCTACAACTCGCCTAACACCGCCGAATGTAACATCCCATTTTCAAAAGAGAATAGTTTTTTTCATCATTAAAACATCGAGTAGAGCATCGGAACATAAGAGTAATCGATATATATTCAAAATGCCAACCAAGCTAACTGTAGTAACAAAGACATTGATCCGAGTGTTTTCAAATGTAAACAACAACGAAGAATCCTCGGCGATTCCCACGCCGTGACAAAGAAAAAGATAGTCTTCACCGAATCTCTATGCGTGTAGCTTGCCTCTCCTCGGCCTTCTGGTCCTCCCGACCACGAAGCTATGTTAAGGGCCGAGGTCCAATGCACCGACCCTGTGTAATGGTTAACCTCATATTTACATATACGTATATACACTACTACAAAAAATAGGTATTACTTCTGTAAAGGACGTCCTATTTTTAAAAAGGGTAGTAAAATATGAACGCGGTGGCAATTTCGTAATAATGGGGAGAAAATTTGACATATTAGACGCAAAAAGTGTACTTAAAACGTCCTAATTCATTATTAGGACGTCAAAAGTGGCCCAAAATTAACCCAAAAGCGCGGCAACCTGAAATGTTGGCGGCAAATGACGTGGGTTTGGGCTTTTGACTTCTAATAATGAAAATTAGACGCTACAACTGCAATTTTTCGCCCTAAGTTTTTTTCTCAGAATTTCGCCCTAAGTATTTTCATTCTCGCCTCTTCACTCTCGATCGAAGTCCTCTGATCCGTGCGTCCTTCAATTCGTCTCCCACTCCCACCGTCCTCCTTCCCTCCTCTCTCAAACCGTCGATCGACGAAGAAAAGACACAAATAAAAGATTCGTCGGAATTGAAACCAGACCTCGTACTGCGAGTTCTCTCTATTCCACTCTGAATCGCCATGTCTGCTTTGCAATACCTAGAATCACTGCGCAACGAGCACTCTGAGCTCTCAGATTGGTGTAATACGCTGGCAGATCTATACTAGCAGAAACTCTGGCACCAACTCACTCTAAAGCTCGAGCAGTTTATTGCTCTTAATCATTTTCAGGTCGGCTTCTTTTGTTGTTAAAGTGTTCTGCTTGTGCTTTTTCTTGGTGCCAACGAATGCGTTAGTAAGGGCTGTTCGGTTTTTGTTTATGTGGACTAGGGTTTTTGAATTATGACCAGTTGCTATGTATTTGTTCCTCCCTCTTTTACCCTAGCACAATTAAGAAGTTATAGTGCTGTATTTTGTGTCATGCAGAATTTATGCTATGAGAATGTGTTTGAAGTCTTCAAATTATTGCAATTGTAGCTATGATAATCCTGTCTGGTCTCCGAAAAGGACATGAAGTGCTTAATTGGAAGTTTTTAATGTGTAATAATATAATTTGGAAAAATAGGGTTTTGTTAGAAACTTTGGACTTCCTGATCTAAACTTTCATTTCAGTAATTTGACTGATTTGGGTCATTTAAAGACAATAGAGGCCAATTATTTTGTAATATGTATCTTTTCGTTTTCATGGGGGAAAAAAGAAGGTTTTTTCTTAGTTGTACTACCTCTCAATTCAACTATACCCAATCCTAATATCTTCAACCCTCAATATCAAATAAATAGTTCATCAAGATGAATAGAGCTCTGGATAAGTCAATGCTGTATGTTTGAGCCTCCTTTCCCAAATTGTGTTTAGTTTCATATAATATTTTAATATTGTTATCCATCTTCACCGTACTGAAGTAGGACTGATATGCAATTGCGTGCTTGTGTTATCTTGAAGTGTTTCAGGTTCTGTTATTGGACCATCTGATGCAGACCTTCATTTGGTTAAACAGAATGCTTTGTGTTTAAAACACAAATATGGTGATGGTGTTTGTTTTTTCCTCCTCAGAAGTCAGAAGTATGATACTGAACATGTTAAAAATCATTACGTTCTTGATAATTGATGGAATGGTTATGTGGTTAATTTTATGGTAGTACAGATTTGCTCTATGCTGATTTAGTTCTGCTATGCCTATAGTGAGGATGTTTCAGCACAATCATTTATGTGATCTATATCCTCATGGCACGAAGCTCAATGAACATTTTTGTCCACAGCAAGACTGGTTAGTTAAACTGATTGTTGGAATGAAATAAAAAATAGAGATAATAGAAGAATTGAGAAACAAAAGTGAGTCAGAATCCCGCTAACCGTCAAAAGTAGCTCCTCCTCTCGTTAGGTAGAACACTTCTCTTACTAACTAGCTCCCTTATTTTATTATATTACTGAACAGACAAAAGAGCTACTTGTTACTTACTCAACACTCCTAACATAAACTTACCCAAATGTTTGATTAATTATATATGTACTGCCTTCTCTTTTTGTAAATAAATGATTTGGCTTTTAGGTATTTACGTAGAGCTGTCACAAGGGGTCAGAAGTAGTGGTCATTGAATTACTTGGTCTCGACATTCTTTTTGTAATAATAGTTGTTGTGTCCATGCCGTGTGCTATTATGCTTATCAGTTGATTCTTTCCAAAATAGTTCGATAACTTTTCTTTCTTTCCTTTTAAAGTATATAAGGTCAATGATATTCAATTTTCTCCCTCTTCTGGCAGTTTGATGAATTATCTCTTAGTTGGGGAAAACCACACCAACCCCTCTAGGCTATGAGGAGTTATGAGCTGTTTTTTTTCCTGTAAGATACAGTGCAATTATACTATAATTTTTTTTCTCTTCTTGGAATCGCTTATCCATCTTATCATGATGATTGGTGTGCAAATGGCTGCATACAACTGTTTCAACAATTGGGTGATCAAATGGTAGATGTTGTACGGTATCAAAATCTCAATTTTGATGCCAAGTTCACCAGAAGCCTAATTGTGCTGTCTTGGTTGATATGGTTTATGTTAAAGATGTTCTTTCCGTTATCTTAATGTTTATTTAATGTCCAAATGATGTAATCAGGAGTAAACTAACCATTGCAAAAAGTACTTCTCCTATACTCTTATGAGGTAAATGAAGGAATCAAGGAAATAAGAACAATTTAATTTTACATTGCCCTTAGTCTTCTTTATAATAATTCGTGCACCTACCTTATTTTAAGATCAACTTGAAAACGCAGCATCACAGTGAGTGGCTGAGATATTTGTTGTGTGTATATTTTTGATATTATGTGTATAAATTAGCTTGTGAATAATAAATAGATAGGAATAGTGTTGTGTTCACCAGCTGAATATGCCAGGTTCCCTGTATGTCTCATAATTTTGTTAAAGGTAGGACAGCTAATGTGGACTTAGCCCTTATTATTTATACGTACCCTTAATCAAGTTTAAACTACTCTTTGAAGAAAGTACTATTTCCCCTGTATACTTAAATGAGGTATTTGAAGGAGATAAGAACAAGTTATTTTTTCGTTGTTCCTAGTCATTTCTATAATAATCCGTGGACCTCTCAAAACATAGCAATAAGTAGGTGAGATATTTATTGTGTATATTTGATGGTACTTGTATAAATTAGCTAGTGAGTAATAGAGTGATAGGAATATTTTCGTGTTCACCAACTGAACATTGCCTGGCTCCTTATATGTGTATTTATTGTAAAATTTGGTTAAAGGTAATACAGCTAATATGTACTCAGCCCACTAATTGCTTACATCCTTAACCTAGCCTTCTAATTATTCCTTTATGAATCACACATATTTATTCTTCGCCTTGACATAACATACCATCTAAATATGTTCGGTCTTCTGGATGAAATTTCAATCAATATATGATCCCCAAGTGTATTCTAAATATTGAACTTGTTTATATTCTTTTTCCATCATTTTTAAAAATGTGAAGTGTTAAGTAACAATAATATATTGAACTTGTTTATATTCTTTTTCCATCATTTTGAAACTTATGCGAGGTTTATTGCTAATGATGCAACTCGACCAAATTTATTTGAACCTACCATCTGCAAGTTGCTGCTCTCCTTGAAACTGACCGCACTTGTTCGAATGAGCAAAGGTTATTGGAAAAAATCAACATTCTCTGCTAGATGGAGATTATATTCAGGTATAGATATCTCGCACGCATCAATTGGATTGTTATATATGAAAATGAGGATAGTTTATTACATGTTACTTGGGCTAATTGTAAATACTTGCACCGACCCTCCGAAGCTCGAACTATCCCTCCGAGAGTTATTGCCGATCGCACAAAACTTTCGTTGAGGATGTGGAGCATCTCCTCCCGAAGAGCCTTTCGTACGTCCTTCTCGTAACTCGTAGTTTAAAAAAAAACCCGTTGGTTGGACATCTTCTTCACCACATAGATAATTGAAGTTAGTCTTTATATTGCATAATTAGTAGGAGGTAGCTAGACAACTTTTTGAAGCTTTGTGGTGATTGTTGTACATAGAAGTAGTAGTAGTTACCACTTGAATTAGTTGAAGCAAATTGGTTAAGATGAATTGAAGTTAGCCACTTCGACTTTGTTGTTACTACTTTGCTACCTTTATATCCAATTCATCATCAACTATGTGTCTTGAGATTTTGTTATATATATATGCATGTATTCTGTTTCTGTCTTATGAAATATTTAAGGTTGGCTGAGCTAATATTTTTAGCACATAGGTGTGTTGCTTTATTTTAATCACATTGTGGTGATTGCTCGCCGATATGTGTAAGAAGGTTTTTGTAAGGGTAGGCAATCATATGAAGCAAAATATTTAAAAAAACACTTACGGCTTCTAATTCTAGGAATTAGAAGCCGTAAGGCTATACTTACGGCGTCTAATTCCTAGAATTAGAAGCCGTAAGTATGGACTTACGGCGTCTAATTCCAAGAATTAGACGCCGTAAGTGGCCTAATCAAAGACATTCGTGGTCTAATCAACTTACGCGCCTAATAAAAATTAGACGCCAGTAAGTCCGAACTTACGCCGTCTAATAAAAAATTAGACGTCGTAAGTTCCGCCTACTACGCCCCAAATAGACGCCCCACGTAAAAGGACGTTAAATGTCCCGAAAATAGGACGCCATATCCCTATTTTGTAGTAGTGATAAGCACAACAAATGAATCACTCCTAACCCATGCAAATGTACCGCCCCAAAGAAATCAGATATACCGCTCCCAAAGAAATCAGATATACCGCTCCCAAATAATGCGATGTACCGCTCCCAAAGGCATGCATATGTTCGCTATCCTCTAACACCACTATACATCTAAATAACATACCACCGATACACATACAACACACATAACACATATATGCATACCATAAATATCGAGTTAATGTTACAGTACGCGAACGTACCTTCGTTGACGATATACGGTACAACCGTTGGTCAGAACGTAATCATAGATATCCTATAAGGACAATAGCATATTTGTTACTAATCAATCATCATACTACCATTTTAGTCAAAATGACCATTTTACCTCGACCCCATTAATCGGCGGAATTTCGCCAGAGCTTCGCTACTTTGACTCTAATCTTCCAAAACTTCAACATATCTCTAACTCCAACATGATTTTCGAAATAAATACCTTAATTAACCCTAAAACATGATATCTAAATCATACTTGGAAGATTAAAGATCAAACTAGCATTCCTACTATAACTACCAAACGAAAGACTCGAAGCTTAAGACTCTGCATCGAAGAAATTACCTAGCACTTCGCTACTCCTTCTCCGCAGCTCCTCCTTGCTCTCACTTCTCTCTAACCTCTCTCTAGGATTTCGAATTTCTCAAAGGGAATGGTGTGAGAATTTCAAATGGAGGATGGTGCCTATTTATAGAAAAGCCTATGGATATCAACCCTTGGATCAACTTTTCATCAACTGGCCGAGATGAAGAAGATGTGGCTTCATTAGATTCACACAATTTCCTTCTTTTCCTCCACAAATTTCGTCCCCCTATGTCATCCTTTGTCACCAACATGATTTCACCACCTTGCTCTAGAAGTTTTCTACCGATAAAGTCCCCTGTTTGGTGTTCTAATCGCGTAATCTTAGAAAATCTCAAAATCCAACAACATAGCCTCGAAGGTCTATTTATCCTCTTTAGAAATATTTGGTTTAACTAAATTTTTGATCCCATTAAGGGTATTTCTAACTCGTTGATCATTTTAGGTCAAACCGTGTTGGTTACTGAAATTACTTCGGGTAACACTATCTTCTGACAAAAATCCACCGATTCATAATATGCCTAGATGTTTAGCACTTAATCCAAGGATTTCAAGGTAGGATTTAATTTCCATTGGTTCTCCTTTATACTATCCGCCCTTTTTCACAAAATATCTCTTTCGTCTTATCTCTTAATCATTCCGCCTGCTACATTAAATGACTTCGAGATAGTTCACTCGAATAAAAATACACCGATTTATAATATGTCCAGTTGCTCACCACCTAATCCAAGGATTTCAAGATAGGATTTATTTTCTATCGGTTCTCATTTACCCTATTTGCTTTTTCAACAAATATCTCACGAATATTCTTAGATTCCTTTAAACCTCTTTTGCATTCACACTTCAACATTTTTCCTTCCTTTTCTTTCTAAATTTCGTCCTCTCCCTTTATTTGACTTTTCAACACTTTATTTAATTATTTAGTTATGCTTTAATTCCTCTAATTAAGCAATTATTCCACCGGTTAATCCTTTTGGTTAATTAAGCTTTAGGGATTAAATGTAATTCATCTAATATACTTTTTAATTATGTTAAACTACTTAGCAATATTCTTTATACCAATCTTGACACTCCATTGGTCAATAATCCCAATTTAGGGGTTTTAAATAATTAACTTTGAATATCTCCTTTATTCATGTATAAACAATTAGCCATTAATTATTCATCTAATCACTTACTAATTGTTGACAATTTTCTTAATTAGGATTAATTATTATCTCACAACTATTTTATTGACATTGGTCATATATGCTCCATGTAAAATATTAAAATCATGGGGCAACTTATGCTCCCAAAATAATATTTAATTTTGCCTTATTATTTTCCAAGGAAAATAATCCCAAAATTTCCTAAATTAGAGACAACATACTTTCCTATTTTTAATAAATATTTAATTGTCTCTTAGGATTTATCATAATATTTTCAAAGCATTTTATGGCCCATAATTGCATTTAGGGATTTTGACACTTTAATCCCTCTAATTTCATTAGAAATTTCCCTAGAAAATAGAATAAGTATCCTACAAGGTTTTAAAACCACATATTCACCTATTTCCAATCGGTATTATTTACTAATTTATGATATTTATCATAAATACGATTTTTAGGATATTACACTAAACACCTTCCAAGGTGTGTAGCAAAGCCTCCAAGCCACTTACCAGAACAGTCCCGCAACAAACCCCCACAAGCCGCCACCTGCTCTACACCCTTTGATTCCCCGTCCGAATTAAGCTTCACAAATGGAGCTTCGGAAAGGACCAATAAACATTCTACTGACTTTGAGCTACCCTTTGCAACCCCTTCTTCACTCGCTAGCTTTTAAGTCTCCCAATAGCTCAAGAATGGGCCTCGATAATATTTAGGTTGTGCATCCCGAGTGTTATGAATAGACTCATTTCGCCATTTCCAAATAAACCAACACGAGACAATAAAATCTCATGCCAATAAAATCCTCCTAGAATAACTTCATCGCACTTCCAATTCTCCATTACCCATTCTATCCAAATAGAGCTAAAAGAGGAGAGTGAATGATCACAGGTACTACTTCATACCAAAACCACGAACCATATGACAGTCTCTAAAAGCATGTAGACCGGACTCGCCTCTTGATGACAAAGTGGGCAAAGTCCATCGTTGTCGACTGCACACCGATCCATGACCTCAACGGAGTCGCGATGAAAAATTTCCACCCAAATATTTGTATTCTATGAGGTCCCACCCACTTCCATAGCTTTATCCATATGTCACCATTAATACTAGATTGTTGAAATCCGATTCATCTAAATAGAGATAACAACTTTTAACACTAACATCGGTTAGGTTACTACCAACCAAAAGGACCGATCTGCCCATCATCGAAGAGGCGAAGCATACCTCTAATTAGCTCAACCACCTCTAGGGCAAGCGGTCGTTTAATAAAGGTAGGTCCCATCGCCATGTTGATCAACAAATCTATTAACCACACTCACACGCAACTCATCGTAAAGGGGACACGTTATGTAGTCTTGAAGACAAATAGACGAGGCCACCCTTTTATCTTTCCGTAAAGATATAGAATTCTCATCTCCAATTTCTCATAACACCTCATCCTTCATATTAGTGAGAATGTTACATAATGAGCTCCAGAACGGTGAGCACCCCTTTTTAAGGATTGGCAAGTGGCCACATTGTACCTTGTACTTACCTTGTAGAAATCTAACCCATAGGGTATCTTGTTCGTTTTGGAACCTCCATCCACATTTCATAAGTAAAGCATCATTCATAATTGCCGCCGATTTCAAACCAAGTCCACCCATAGCCTTAGGGCTAGTCAAAACACTTCAACTTAAAGCATAATGAGCTTTACGAAGGTGTGAATCACCCGAAATGAAATTCCTTTGTATTTTATCAATCTCATTACATAAATTTAGGGAAGCCTAGCATATTGCATATGAAACACAGGATAGTAGATAATATTGATTTAGCAAGAGTTATTCTACCCGTCCGAGATAGACACCGTTGCTCGCCACCCACCTAACTTCCTCCGTATCTTATCCACAATATGCCGATAACATTGTTTAGTTGCACGACCATGGATCAACCAAGCCCCTGTGTATCTTCCCACACTTTTGACTCTCTTAAATCCACATTTGGCCGTCAATGAACCACCACCTCTTCGTATATGCGTTTGGAGAAATAAATGACAGCTTTCTCCATGCGCACCTTTAGACTCCGAGATCTCGCTCAAACAAAGAGAGACACTTCATAATAGTCTCCAACCGATCGGACTTAGCCTCTCGCAAATAGCATAAGGTCATCGTAAAAATCAAATGAGAAATAGGGGCCTCCTTGGCCACCTTAATCGGGGTCCAAAGCCCACCAAAGGATACCATGGAGATAATATGGGACGCTTTTTCCATAGCTAGTGTAAATAAGTAGGGGATATGGGATCACCCGCGGATGCCCCTAGACTACTGAATGCAGATGTTTTACCCCATTCCATAGAATGTTGAAGGACGAAGTGGAGACAACCCGCATAATCAAGTCAACGTAGCACGTGGAAAGCCAACTTCGTCAAGAATGTTATGTAAAAATTCCAATTTACACAATCATACGCCTTTTCCAAATCAACCTTAATTGCCATAAACCTGTTTCCGCGCATTTTGTTCATTGTGTGAATTAGTTCCCGAGCAATGACAATATTGTCATGAATTTGTCTCTTGGGGACAAACTAGACTGGTAAGGCGAAATAACAATCTCCATTATTGGTTGCATCCGCTTCACAACCAATTTGGTGATCAGTTTATACAAGACTGAGCATAACGATATGGGTCGGAACTGAGCCATAGACACTGTTACCTGCACTTTAGGGATCAAAGCAATCAAAGTAGCATTTAAAAATCGAATATGAGACGGATTATGCCAGACATCTACACTCAATCTCATAATCCGATGACGCAACCCACTCTACTTGTCTCTCGGAAGAACACCGCCGGAAACCATCGGGACCAGGGCTTTATGACTTCCCATTCTAAACAGATAACTCCGCACCTCCTCACATGAGGGAATTCGCCGAGATCTAACAACAAATGATGCAGAACACTGGCCAATTGGAGGTAAGCCACCTACGATTAGCTTCCCCACTCGAAAAAGCTTCCTAAGTAAGACAGGGCCATGTCTTTAAGTTGACCGTCATTTTCCACCCAAATATTATGCTCATTTTTTAACCAAAGGCTATTTTATTAACACTCCTCCTAGTTATAGTTTTCGGATGGTAGAACTTTGTGTTACGGTCTCCTTGATTAGCCACCGGTGTCGAGACTTCGGAACCAAAACATCTCTTCCCGCTTTAAAATCTCATTCAACCGATTTCGCAGCCTAACTCCTTCAACCCACATAACTCGAGTCATTGCTTACACGTTGGTGTTGTAGCAATTCAAGCTCGAGCTCAAAGAATTCTTCATCTCGGAAAATATTCCCATAAACCTCCCTATTCCAACGACACGAGGCGCGATCATACGAGCTAACATGATAGGAAGATCAAGATTGTTCTTGCAATGAGAATTCATAAGACCCGGGAATTCATAATGATTCATCCAATCGCCTAAGAAGCGAAAGGGTCTATGTTGCTTACCTTCGAAGGACTGCACAATCTCAAGAACATAGGAGTATGATCCGAGTTATACCGCGAAAGATTAACCACATTTGCCTTGGCGAAAGACAAACGCCATGAAGCATTAGCAATAACACGATCCAGCTTCTTAAAAACCCGGTCCAAATGCCCCCATTTCGGGCCCATCCAAGTAAAATAGCTCCCTGACACCTTAATGTCATCAAGATGCCAATCCAACAAGCGATTCTGAAAAACCTGACACGGGCCAATAGTAACAGCATTACCCCTTTTTTTCCTTCACATCTGCAATCTCATTAAAGTCTCCGGCAACCACCCATGGGTCAACAATAGACCCTGCAATAGTATCTAGGCAACCCCATAGAGTCTGGCATTCCTCCTCCCTAGGGCTTCCATACACAGATTCTCCATCGCATTCACCTTTAAATGAACATGCTGAAATGAATTATTTAAGACGAAACCCGCACCTCCTGAGATTTCCAAAGGACCCAAATCCCTCCAGAGAAACCCCTCGCTTCATCCACAAAAGAGCTATCAAACCCCAACTTCTTTCGCAACTTCATACACTTTCCTCCATTTGTCCTTGTCTCAACCGAACCAAAAGGCGTAAACTATACTTTGAGGTCAAAACCTCAACCGGCGACCAAGATCCGCACTAGTCGCCCCCGCAATTCCATATGAGGAATGACATCATGGTAAACAATGCGACGGGACAGTGAAATGCACACCGAGACACTTTACCGCTAATTCCCACCTTATCACTAGCCTTACCGCTTCCCACGTGTCTCCCCCTTTTTTTACCACCAATTCTTATTGAACCCGCCTCGGGCACACCACACCAACCACCGGTATCAACATTTACATTTTGCTCATTAACTACCTTGGACTTGGTTGCCACACTCACACATGTTATCACCTCTTTCCATGGCCCCCACCTGGTAAGGCCAATTTATCATTGCGTGTTACCCCATCTCCACATATGGCAACTCTACATTGCCCACAACATCCGATACAACCCCACTTGTGTACAACTTCCACTCGCAACACCCTCCTCCACCTGCCTTCCATGAATATCATTAGCTACTACAACGGCCCGATGTGGCGACTTCTCGATCACACATAGATCCCAGGCGCCTAGCAACCTCTCGGCCTCCCTTCATGACCCCCAAGCCACGTGGCAACTCTCCCAACTCCATCCTCCAACAGTACGCGAAGGCTCTTGATTCGCAAGAGAATAATATGATTTTCAACGCTAATCTCATCCTTCCCTGGTCCCGCGAAGACATGCCATTTGCTTGTGACACCTCAACCTCATGCGTAACCCCATCTCCACACGTCTTCACGGCCTCACCTCCTAAATCCCCCAACAATTTACAATTCGGCCCCATTCCTTTGTCCTTTCTGCACGCACGTGTTCTTGTAAAAGCAAGAACCCGTTTTGTTCCCCATTAATTAATCCAGACGTCTGTTCCATCAGGGGCCACGTCCCTATCAACATGCACCAACGCTCCACCTCTCTTTCCTACTACTTGCCAATTTTCGCAGGCATTGGTTTTTCGACTTGCGCGCAATGTAACCCTCTCGTGCCGTGGCTTATTGCATCTACCTGACCTGTGTCCAGCGAACCCACACTCCGCACACACAGCGTCAAGCCCCTCATACTCGATAGGCAGTTTCTTTCCCTCCAGGAAATAGCAAAGTTCTAGCTCCTTTGATAAGTCTCGCTCCACACAAATTCTAGTGAAACGGCCCTTGCAACATTACTAGCCACTCGAATCCATCCGAACAAAGCTTCCGATGAAGTTACCAACCTCGACAGAGCTTCGTCTTGATATACTCCGCCTAAAGCCGAAAGCTTCACCCACAACTTGATTTTGTTAATGGCGCGCTGTGTGGTCAAAGGTTAGGCACCGCCCTGAACCGCAATATACTTGCTCGCACCATCCATGGACCTTCGATTTAACCTCGATCATATCGTTCATTGATTCAAAGCGAACCAAGTAGAACCCGTTTGCAACATCGTGACCGCAATTCTCCCACCCTTTGCCCAAAGAAACTCCGCCGCCGCCTCAAGAAACCGAAGACAAACTTTCTTCCCGGAGGTTTAATCACAATGGTTTGCCACCACCTACTCCAAGCCCTCTTCTTGAAACCATCTCGAGAGGGAAAAGCCATGATACCCGACGAATTCCTCTCCCGAATTATATCTTCCTCCAACTCCAAGCCTAACTCCCCATTCTCATCTTCCGCCTCCATCCCACAACGATACCCGAACCTAATGCTCTAGCGTATGATCGATCTTGCTCATCCTCCTCCGCAAGCGCCATCCAAACCCTAGCAGAGCCAAACCCTAAAAAAATAAGCTTTTGAAGCTATTTTAGTTTAAATCCAATACAAATCTAATTATCAAAATAATACCACCATAATATATGAATTTTTAATGAAATAATACCATAGGGCTAGAAATGATTTGAAAATATATATTGGATTTTTTTGAGTGTCATATTTTTTAAAATCTTTTTATAGGATTTTAATTGTTTTGAAATTTTTTTCCTTCAAGATCAAAACTCGTCCAATTTTCGAAAAGCCATTCTAATTCTCGATCTAATTTCGAGTTTAAGTCTAAAGGCATCTCAATTTTGGTTCAAGCTGGCTTAACCATAAAATCAATTTTCTAATCATTTTTAATGTTGTTAAAAAGATCAGAATGGCTCTCTATGATTAAATAAAGAAAAATTAAAAGTAGGTGAATGATTTATTTTGGTTTTAATTGTTTCAGCAGGACTTGATAAAATGTGTCAGCAATTCAATCAATATTTTAATAAGATATATATGGAATGGAATAAAATTTATTTTAATAAGTATCAACTTAAAACTAGGGTAAATACTTAGGTAGGACGATGGGAGCGTAGTTTATATATATATATATATATATAAAATCCGATAATCAGTTTGGGGTTTGTAGCCTCCCATCCAGTGGCGGACCCAGAAAATTATAGAAGGGTGGCACAATTGGCGGGGGTTCGCTGCCCCCGAAATTTTTTTTTTAAAGGAAAGTTTTAAATACATTAAAATATATATATATATCAAAAAAATATTTATGAAATCAAGTGAACATTGAAGATGTAATAAGAGAGATAATTATTTTACAAACCTGTTATTTAGAAAATCAAGACTAAGTACTGTTAGAAATAAATGCAGTTACATAAATTACAATTGAAGGTGGGTACTCAATAAATTCAAGTACATATTGTAATACCCTAAAATCGACTTAGGGTAAGTATCATAAATTAGTAAAATATACCTATTGAAAATAGGTGAATATGAGGTCTCAAATATGGGATGAAATTTATCATAATTCTCTAGGGCAATTTCTATTGAAATTAGAGGAATTAAAGTGCTAAAATGCCCTAAATGAACTAAGATCCATAAAAAATACTGTGATACATCCTAAGAGGCAATAAAATAATTATTAAAAATAGGAAAGTATGTTGTCTCTAATTTAGATAATTTTTGGGATTATTTCCTTGGAAAAATAAAGAGGGAAAAATCAAAAGTATTATAATGACCAAAATGCCCGTGAATTTTAATATAATGCATGAGACATAAAATATTAATGTCGGTGCAATAGTTGTGAGGTAATGAGTTATTCTAATTAATAAAATTATCAAAAATTAGTGGGTAATTAATTAAGTAATTATTGGCTAATTATTTGAGTTTAAACAAAGGAAAATCCAAACATAATTATGTAAAACCCTATAATTACTGGTTTATGGCTAAAATTAGCATAAAATATATTTTCCAATTAATTGTAAAATATAAATAAAAATATATGAGATTAAGTAATGTTAAGCTTAAAAACAAGTACGGACCAATAGGGAAATTTTGTAAAAAAAATTATATAAAATAATTATAAAATAATTATTTTATATAATATTAATTAATTAAATAAAATATAAAAAAAAAAGAAAAAAAAAATATGTGTGTGTGTTGACCGAAATTTTGGATGATCAAAGAAGATAGGAATTGATGATTAAAGAACATTCAACTTTGGTTAAATAGTAATTAAGTTGTAAAAGTAAATAGGATAAGTGACCACCGATAGAAATTAAGTCCTATCTAGAAAACCATGAGCAAGGTTTCTAAGGTCGGGGTATATTTTAAACAAGTGAATTTTTATCTCGGAGTAGGCTATCTCCGGTTATTTCCAAACCGAAAAGGGTTATACTAGATTGACTATAAATTTATCTGATGTTCAAAAAGCAAATCAGATAAATGAAAATCTAAAGAAACCAAGCCATAACTTGAGATCCAAGAATGAGTTGGTAAACATCTGGGCATATTATGAATCATTAGATTTTTGTCACGAAGATGTTGTTACCCGAAGCGATTTCCGCAAACCAAGGCGGATATCCGAAAATCTTCGCGAAATAGGAGAGTTCTGAATGGGATCAAAAATTTAGTTGACCCAAGTATCTTGAAAGAGGAAGAAGATATCTTCGTGGCTATGTTCCCAATTTTGAGATTTTCCAAGATTACGCGATTAGACACCGATCAGAAATTTTATCGGGTCGAAAACAAAAAGAAACCTTGTGACATCATCAAAGATGATGTCATCTTGTGCCACCTAAGGGGGGGAGGTCAGCCAAGAGCTTCCAAGGGCCAAGATTGTGCCATCTTGCAAAAATGCGATCCTACGGTCCGTAATCCATCTAACAAAGTGTGAATAGTAACCCAAAACCTCTATAAATAGCAAGCTCCTCCATTTGAAATTCTCACACCATTCCACTCTTGTCTAGTTCGAAATTCTTGGAGCAAAGGGAGGAGGAAGAGTCCGGGAAATTTGCAGCGAAGCTCTGGGTAATTTCTTCTGTCCTTAGCCTTAAGTTTTCGTAGTTCTTTTGGTAGTTAGAGTAGAGATGCTAGTTTGATCTTTAATCTTCCAAGTATGATTAGATATCATGTTTAGGGGTAATTAAGACACTAATTTCAAAAATCATGTTGGAGTCGGTGGTATGGAAAAATTTTGGAAGATTAGAGTTAAAGTAGCGGCGCCGCGAAATTCCGCCGATTAGTAAGGGTAGGGGCAAAATGGTAATTTGTACCTAAAATGCTGTTATGATGTTTATCAACGATAAATGTGATATTATCATTATAGGATATCAGTAATCTTGTTCATTGTCATTCCGCCGTCGTTCCATTGCCCGCCGTGCCGGCCGCCGACGTTCCGCTGTTTTTTTCCGCTCAAAGTACCGGTTTGTCAAACGTACGAGAATATCATCAACGGAGGTACGTTCGCGTACTGTAACACTAACTCTGTGCTGCTCATATACATATATGTGATAGATACATTCACAGATAGAGTCTCTGTTAGGGTCACCGTTTTGGATAGAGCTCTGTTTAGGGTCACCGATTATACATACTGATTTCACACGGGTTATAGACATAGTAATACCGTTTGAGTTTTCCTAGAAGGCGAGGAAACGACAGTACATCGTGGCTTTGGTTTATGTGCGAGACACTTTATGGGACTTTACATATTGCTCTTTGCTTATGTACTGTCATTATATTGATCATGCATCTACTTTATGCTTTTGTACTGATATGCTGCTGGTATGTCATGAATATATGTCATCCGTATACATTTTCTTTGAGCATAAGGTTAACTTGCTACTCGAGATCCAATGGGGTAAATTGGATCTCAAGCGTAGTTTCGTGTCGGAAGGACCAAGGATTGGAGATAGGGGAAAGTTGCACGAGTAGGCTATTGGACGGAGATTTCTCTTTATCGTTTTCCGTATTTACTTTCGAGCACAATAGGATGATTGTATCAATACTATGTTACACTATGGTTAATGTTTTGTTATGTATCAGTTACTCTTTCACTCCAATGCTCTACTCTGATTGAAAAAAAAAAAAATACGCTTTAAAAATGGGATGTTACACATATATTTTAATAAAAAAAGTATATTACAATAAAAATAATTATAATGTCATCCTTCTAAGCCTTATTTTTTGGAATTCCATCATAATTGTCTTATTATCAATGCTATCAAATACATCTTTTTTCAATATAAGGCACTAAACAATCATTCAACCATTCACCCTCATCCCATTATGAAATACAGTCTTGATGTATTAATAAGGGTGAATACCTAATTTAAGGGTGAACAATCATTCAAACATGTATTAATTTTTTTATTAAAAAAGAAAATCCCAAATAATTGGGGGGCACTTGCCCCCAACTTACAACCTAGGTCTGCCACTGCTCCCAACACAAGTGTCTCATTTAGGACTTGAACTCGAAACTCAAGAGAATTTAGTGAAACCTTACACCGCCAAGCCAACTCTATGTTGGTACTTTTTTAAAAACTAATGAAAAAAAACGGAGGATGAGCATAGGATGTAGATGTTGGTTAATTTTGCCTATTACATGACTTTCATGCAAAGTTTCACGAGGTTAAAAACAAAAATTTTGTTTAATCATTGCGGAAACTTGTAACTCCTTACGGTCCTCATGAATTATTAACCTTAACTCATTAGATTAATTAGTTATTAATTATTAATCCGTAACTCTTTACGGTGCTCATGAGAATTCATAACAATTTATAATATTCATGAGTTTTAAGATTGCTCGTTAAAACATCTATTGGGGTTTAAGATAATTTGATAAAACGACTATTGGAGATTAGGATTACCTTAGATCATTCGAAGACTTCAAGATTGTTGATGTCCTCTAACATTGATCCATACGGCTATCCCCGATTGCAACGAGAACTCATTCTCTTGAAACATCCTGCTCCTTGGATGCTTGCTAGGCGAAGACAAGGTTGAGGTTTGGTTTCCTTGAGTTTTCTCTTTTCAAGATGGTGATGACTTCTTGGAATTAGGTTATAGATAGTATTCAATCATTATTGGATCTTTATATATATATATATATATATATATATATATATATATATATATATTAGATAATTCAGAATTATCTTTTATAACCTAACCTTTTGAATTAAAATTCAAATCTCCTCATTGGGCTTGGAGTCCCACTCCAACCCAATTACACATTACTCTTGATAAAGCCCAATAACAATTATTGGTCCAAGTTTACTAATTTTAAACAATTGAGAATAACTTGTGTGTGACCCATTAGGCCCAATTAGCCATCGACATAAATACACTTGGACCAATTAAAAACCCCTTTAACAGCCCAACTTATTTAATGACCTCATAAGACACTAGTAATGCTCGCGGCCCCGTAACTAATTGAGTTGACCAAGTGATCTACCTTTCATATTTGGATATTGTACAGACATCATCTCTCGCATCGTCATTCACATTTAGTCGAGAGTAAAGATAGAGTATCATCTCTCTTAATTGACTATATGTAGCTAATTCATGAGAACTAGGAATCTTCTTATATTATCTCTATAACGGATCATGACTCTTCATGATCACTTGTTGTGCGCATGCAGACTCGAGTTAATTAGAAGCTATCCAAGCTCTAGGTCTTGTGAATGACTCCCTTGTAGGGGCCTGTGAGTCCTCTTAGCATGTCCATCTATACTTATGTATTCGAGTTACACTCAAAAGTACATTGTTCTTCCCATTTTCGGGTGGATAGAGTTGTACAATCAAAGTATAATCCTAAGACATAGTGTTCGATGACATCCTTAAATCCAAGATGATCCACACTACCAAATGATGAGAGACTTTACATATCCAATGATACTCTCTACAATGAATCTTTGTAGAGTCTCTCGCGGTCGATTCGGTGCTATCTATTCTCAACGAGATCCACCCACGACATTAGCTAAGGCGTCACCATGCTCGTATTCCATGAGGTCCCTACCTTGTATCTCATACATGTAGATGATGTCGTACTAGTCTTATTGAGATCACCAATGCCCTTTCTTGGTGATTCAAGACTAGGAACGAGTTTTAGGCAATAGATATCCGGTGTTCTCGAGTCCTCATGATCATGATCTCTATCATTGATCCTCAAGAAGAACACATGTTCTATTCCTAGGGCTTTTATCTTCAAACACATATTTACCTTAAAACAAAGGCGAGACATAAATATGATAAAGATAAAATGTGCTCATTTATTAATAATGAAATACTACAACGTAGAAATGGTGTTGATCTGTCCTTATAGATTGTCTCTTTGACACCTAAATACTAATAGAGGAGGAAGAGGATTACGATGAGGATTTTCTAGTAAGTCTACAACATGGTGTTTCATCTTAGCGATTGAGAGAGTAGAGGAGGAGGATGAAGAAATAATACATAAAACATAAAAAATTGAGAGTTTAAATAAATTGGAAGTGACGGGTTCAATTTGTCATTGCACAAGTTGGAAATTGAAGATGAGTAGTCACACGCGGTGGTGGGTAATGAAAGGGTAATTAGTTCTCGTGCCGATCATTGGAGAACGAAGAAGTGGAAGAGGAAATGTTTCGGATGTTTAGTTGACATTCATCAAATAAAACTGCTATGCTTTTGTTGTTGCTAATATAAAGTTGGAAGATAAATCGTTTAATTTGTTGTTTCAAGACGGTTTTGCATAAGAACCGTCATTCTTGTAGACAATATAGGTAGTTACTAATTACAATTGTTATGCATTTGCATGGTTTTCTAATAAGAGACATGTATTACTTAATAATCGTTAAGTATTTGACACTTTTTATAAAAAAATAAAAAAATTTGTGGTTGATTATGCAACCACCATTTTACAAACAAAATGAAAAACAAAAAAACAATGTAAATAAATAAACTAAAAATAAAAAGTTATGTAGATGTTTTAAAAATTTGATGTATAATCTATCCCGCCTTCTCTAGTAACTTGTTCACTTTCTTTTTTTTAGAGCGAACGAGAGAGTTAGGTAAGTTCCTTCAAGCACTAGTCCATGTGTCATTGATCTCACAAGTAAACATGGACCATATGATGGAGCTTGTAGGTTGCGTGGACAAGACTTTCAATGTTGTTGGTGGAGGAGTTTATCTTTCAATTTTTTCCAAGATGATGAATCAAAAGTTTTCTTATGTCTATCCATGATTTTGGTGTGGAATAAAAGTTTGCAAATTATTAAGAGAACACGGGTAGAAAAAGGCTTTTAAGACCGGACAAAGCAGTACATTAGGACCGGACCCGCGACGATCTTATTCCAGGCGGTATTAAAAGTCTACCTTTAAGACCGGACTTTTAAACGGTCTTAAAGAGTTTCTTTTAGACCGGACATTTTAAACCTTCGGTCTTAAAAGTTGAACTAAATAAATCTGAAATATTTTTGGTTCGGTCCTAAAACTCAAACTTTAAGACCGGACATAAACTCGACCGCTCTTAAAAGATCCAAATATTAAGACCGGACAAATATCAATCCGGTCCAAAAGATAGCGGACTCTAAGACCAGAGGACTAATTACCCGGTCTTAAAAGACCAACTTTTAAGACCGGATGTTTTAAATGGACCGTCTTAAAAGACCAACTTTTAAGACCGGCTTAATACCTTTAAGAGCGGTCATAGAAATACATCCGGTCATAATATTTGAACATTTAAGACCGTCTTTTTATTTGCGGTCTAAATTTTCCCAAATTTTTTCCCTGTTATGTTCTTCCTGATCATATATATATATATACACAAATCCACCATCCAAAACAGCACATAAAAGTCGATATACTTTAAGCTACAAGCTATGAACATGAATAAATTGAATTGGGAAAAAGAATACAAATATTATCCACCATGAGTTATGTGGCCTCTTAAGTCTACAACAACTAAAGTAATTTATACAATAAGCTAAGATATAACTAATTACAATCACAATGAGTTACAAAACATGCGGGACGTAAATCAACATATATGTAGTCCAATATAATATATTATTCACCATGCCTTCATCGATTCCCACCCAACAACGTAACATGCATCCTCTTTTATAACATGCCCCTTTGAATCGGATTACGCCACAAAAACAAAACAAGAACAAATTCATATAGTCAATGATGACATTGTTTAATTAAGAACATAGAAGGAATATAATATAGTTAAAACCTTAAAGTTTTCTAAGAATTCCGCATATGAATATTACCTTATGAATTGACTCTTTTATAAAGTGATATCCTCCCATATCCCTTCTTGATGATCATTTCTTATGCCGAGTTCATTATCCGCTTCATCTTCTTTGTTCATGTCCAGGTAGACCCGTTGTAAAAGGAGTACTCTCGGGAAGACCATAATTTGAATGACTTTCCTCATCAATATCAATGACCCTCTTTCCTTGGAGAGCTACGGACCACATTTTATTTTCTTGATCATGATATAGAACACTTGTTTTGCATGATGCGCCATAATAAAAGGTTCATCTCCAAAACTTCTACAATTGACATCGACTAAAGTGAATCCTAGTCGATCGATCCGAACACCATTATTGACATTAACCTACTTGCATTTGAAGATGGAAAATCTAACTTTGACATAGTCCACCTCCCAAATCTCTTCAATAACCCCATAATATGGCATGACCGCCAATTTAGGCCTCTTGTCTTTCGAACCGGAGAAGTGCATAGATTCAGCCTCTAACATAACACCACTGTTCGGACTCGTGCTCATATCATCTAGGGACTTCGTGTAAAATGTATAACCATTGATCACATACGAATTCCAACTTATGACATCAACCTCGGGGACCACGTGCTAACCATTTCATTGTATCGTAAACACATTCAGATCCCTCGACCTTTTGTTTGAACCGGCTTGCAAAAGTTCTCGTTATGGTCCCTAATCAACCTTTGTTCGGTCATTCGATGGTTCTCTTTCCTTACAGCCTTCTTTATGTGCGATATGCGGCTTGAACTTCATCAACATTATTCAAGATGTATAAGTGGACTTGTGACAATTCATCACGATCCACACTCTTTACCGAAGCCCCTCGTCTACCCCCTTCAGCCAGCTGACGTTTTGGAAGCCCAATATGTCTTACTTTGGCCAAATAATTTTGACAAAATTCCATGGCCTCTTCGTAAACATATTTCGAACAATTGATGCTGGCGGTCTACGCGTTCTTCACGTACCCTTTTAGGAATTTCATAGATCTTTCAATAGGGTACATCCACCGTAAATGGATAGGGCCGCACAACTTTATCTACCTCACTAGATGAACAATGAGATGAACCATGATGTCAAAAATGTAGGAACAAATAGCTTCTCAAGCGGCACAAGATAAGATATCCTTCATTCTCCAATTCATCCAACTTTTCAATCTCGAAGACTTTACTACAAACCGCATTGAAGAAGAAACAAAGTCTAGTCAAAACGACCGAAGATCATATTCGGCGATGCCTCGAATAGCTACTGGGAGTAGTCGTTGCATCAAGACATGACAATCATGAGACTTTTGGCCTACTAATTTCAAATCCTTCATTGAGACAAGCCTCTTAAAATTTGAAGAATACCCCGAGGGAACTTTTGTGCCATGTAAACACTCACAAAGCTTCGTTTCTCATCCTTAGACAAAGTATGAGAAGCGGGGGACAATAAGTTCTCTTCCCATATGGCCTTGGATGCAAGTCTTCGCGTATTCCCATTGCTTGCAAATCCAATCTTGCCTTCACACCATCCTTCGAACTACCTTGTATGTTGAGAAGCGTGCCAACAATACTATCACATACGTTCTTCTCCACATGCATGACATCAATATAGTGTCTCACATCAAGATTGCGCCAATATGGAAGATCGAAGAATACAAGATCTCTTCTTCCATATATTTGTTTCTTTTCTACTCTTTCTAGTCTTACCGAAGATGACACCGATATTTTTAACCTTTTCATACACTTGCTCCCAGTCAATGCCACCGGAGCTTCTTCATACTCTTGGCCACCAAAAAATGCCTTCTTTAATCGACGATATGGGTGGCCCCGTCTAAGAAATCTCCTATGTCCAAGATACACCGTCTTTCTTCCATGTTGAAGTTGATGGTAGCGTGTGCCTTCTTCACAAACCGGACATGCTTTATGGCCTTTTACACTATACCCTGACAAGTTCCCATATGCTGGGAAGTCGTTTATAGTACAAAATATCATGGCTCTCATTCTAAAGACCTCCTTCTTGAAAGAGTCAAAAACATCGACACCTTCTTCCCACAACTCCTTCAAGTCTTCGATCAAGGGCTCAAGGTAAACATCTATGTCATTTCCGGTTGTTTTGGTCCCGAAATCAACATAGACAACATGATGTACTTTCGTTTCATGCATAACATAGGAGATAAGTTGTAAACAATCAGAGTACGAGCCATGAGCTATGTATGCCGCTAAGGCTTCTATAGGGATTCATGTCATCTGTGTTAAGGGCAAGCCTAAGGTTCCTAGGTTCTTCGCCGAAGTTAGGAAATAAGTGATCGATTTTCTTCCATTGAGAAGAATCAGCCGGATGTCGAAGCTTCCCATCAGAAATCCTCTCATTTGCATGTCACCTTAAATTTTTTGCATCATTTTCATTAGCAAACAAGTGCTTGAACCTTGGTATGATTGGAATATACCACAACACTTTTACAGGCCCCTTATGTGACTTGTACCTTGGGGTTTCACATATCGGACAACTCGCTTCTCTTCAAACTCTTTTCTATGCAAGACGCAATCATTCGGGCATGCATGGATCTTTTTGTACTCCATCCCCAAGTGGACAAAGTATTTTCTTAGCATCATAGTAGCGATGCGGCAACACATTACCATCCGGAAGCATGTCCTTCAAAGCCTCAAGCAATTCGAAAAACTCTTGTCGCTCCATCCATGACGTGCCTTCAAGCTTACCAATTTCAATACGGCGTTCAACAATTGGTATTTTTACACCTGTGGTATAGCGGCATCTCGCATCACCGCACATATTACCATATGTGCGTGATCGCTCAAAAGCCTCTTCTCCTACATCACGGATAATGTCCTCTATGCGATCATCCATATCCGTGTCATTATCATCAAAGGCCACTTCCCCATGTTGAGACCCGCTTGGCACTTTTTCACCATGCCATACCCATACTGTATAGGTCTTACAAAATCCGTCACAAATTAAATGTGTGTGTATAACTTCGGGACTTAGTCGACTCTCATTCAAACATTCTACACAAGGGCAATAAAACTTCCCCTATCATCATGGGCATTTTGTTTAGCAAATTCTATAAATTCCTCACCCCATTTCGATATCAACGAACGGTGATGTTGCAGACAAGACAACAAGAGTAACCTAAAAACACTTGTTGGTCAGTTGGGTAGGTCTAAAGTGCAAATATAATCTTCAAAAAACAATATTCATTAACAACAGAGAATACCCATAAGAACATTACATCGATTTCGTTAAACCCATGAAAAACAAGAACGATAAGTCGGAAAATAATAAAGTTATATAACCGAAACACCTCTTACGGCTTCGTCTATAGACGTTTAGCTAAGGAACCAGATAGTGATTGTCGAGAGAGGCGCGAAGCGACGAAGCAACACACAAACACCGGAGTCGGAACCGAGTATTCACTTTCGGCGCGGCAAGAGATATTCAGAGAGGGAAATTTAATTTTCCGCGCGACAAAGATACCTTATTTAGCTTTTTGGATTTTATTAATACCGATTATTTATTAAATGTCCGGTCCTAAAGATACAAATAACATTTTAAGACCAGAGTTTTAAAAGTATCCATCCTAACCTTTTATTAGTCATTTAAGTTTTAAGACCTGGAGGTTTATCAAACGTCCGGTCCTAAAGATACAAATAACATTTTAAGATCGAGTTTTAAAAGTATCCGGTCCTAACATTTTATTAGTCATTTAAGTTTTAAGACCGGAGGTTTATCAAACGTCCGGTCCTAAAATTCAAAATACTCTTTAGTACCGTTACTTATAAAATGTCCAGCCTTAATGGCCTTGGTGATTGCATTAGACTGAATCAATAAAATAAAGGATATTTTTTTGGACAAAAAAATAAAGGAAAATTGGAGAATAAGCTTCTTTAATTAATTACTAGAGAACAGCCAAAAAATTCATACAGAGTTCTTAATGTCTTACACTACTTCAGAATATGCATACACAAGAAAAAAAACAAAAGAAAAAGAAGCTGAATATTATCATCCACAAGAATATGACTGAACAACCTCGGTGATTTCGGCGTGAAGAGCATTAATTTCCCGCCGGAGATCAGCAACTTCTTGTCTTATTTGCTCGACCCGCAATATTAATGGATCATTACAGCAAAGCGGAGAGGGTCAGAGGTAGGCGCGCCTGGGCCAACAGGTTGGGTAGGGGAGCACGAACATCTCGCATGTTGTGAAGGCGGTGGGGAGCACGAACATCGGGGGTGCGGCATGCGCAATCTCTGGAGGAGGCGCACCGTATAACGTTCTAACCATGGCACGAGCTTGAGGTGTGTATGCACCCCTACGAGCAGTTTGCTTGTATCTAACCATGGTTTGAGGCTTTGAGAGGTTGGGCAGAGAGATAGGTAGTCAGGAGATAACAAGGACAAAGAGGTAGTGTGTGGAGTTAATAAGGACAGAGAGGAGAGATAAACATCGATGATGATTAAGTCAATTGGTATAAATGAATTTAATGTTTCTACTTTAAGAGCGTATTTGTTTAAATATCCGGTCCTAATAGTCAATTATTTTTAACAATTACTTTTAAGACCGACCTTTTATCTTGTATCCGGTCCTAAAATACTTTAAGACCGTCTTTTTTATCACGTATCCGGTCCTAAAACTCATTTATTTTTATATTTTCAAATTTATTTTTTTCAAGTAAGAATTTTTGGCTAAAAATATTACTTTTAAGAACGGATCTTTTACAAGATCCGGTATTAAAAGTTCATTCTTTTCAAAATCCTCGATTGCGAGTCCCTTCCCTATGTTGAAATGAATGATTGAGTCTCTTCGGCTTCCACATAAACTTCCCAACTAGGCGTCTCCTCGTATTCGAGTAACTATGCGTCTCCTCGTTAATGTTTCCGCCTTTCACATTGTTCGGGATGGGTTCTCTATTTAAACCCGTTGTTACTTTACTTTCTTCACATTCATCTCCATCTCCTCCTACAACCTCCACCGTAATGGCTCCTCCACCACGACGAGGTCCTCCCGCCGGGCGAAATCCCGAGGCACCTCCATATCCTCCTCCGTTGCCTCCGAACCCGAACTTCCGGGCAATGCCGCAAAGACTTGATAGCCCGTCGATCATATAGACCGACGCTTGGGCCAACTGCTTTGTGTCTATCACGCCAACAACAAGCCAACGCGGTACTCGACGCCAATGACGTTGAGTACCATACCTCTAATGACGACGTCTCGACCCTTCCTCCTCCGACAACGATGGGGAGGATTAGAAATATTTATGTTTTTTTTATTATCGTTGCCTCACAAGGCAGCAAAAAAAAATTAAAAATAAAAATAAAAATTTTTAGATCCCAATCGCTTTCATTGTACTTCATTTATGGTGATGTTCTTTTCTTTTTTCCGACAAAAAGGGAACAAACAAAACATTGTTCTCTTCGTGGTGATCAACATTAAAAATTTGCAGAATAAAGTTAACGAGCTACGACCATACAAAAAAAACAATGTTTCCTTATTCGAACAAAAACAAACAGAGTGACGATTCTTCTCAAGTTTGGACCATCGTTGTCGTCCTCTTTACTTACCCCGGTGTGAACATTTTTGTCCTTTTCGTTATCTTCTTTCTTTTTCGACAAAAAGAAAAAGGACAAAGAAAAGGGACAACGATGATGATCTCCATATCCGTGTTAAGTGAAAACGAGGACAACAACCCAAGGTCCTAAAAGTTAAGCCTTATTTTAAAAATTTGAAGTTAGGAGCGGACAAATAAAATATACGGTCCTAAAAGTCTATCCATACTTTTAGAATTAGACGAAGACTTTTAGGACCGGATATTTGTTAAATATACGGTCTTAAAATAGACGAAGACCTTTAGGACCGGACTTTTAACAAATATATGGTCCTAAAATTTAAGACTTATTTTAAAAATTTGAAGTTAGGAGCGGACAAATAAAAAATATACGGTCCTAAAAGTCTACCCATACTTTTTAGAATTAGACGAAGACTTTTAGGACCGTATATTTGTTAAATATACTGTCTTAAATGGACGAAGACCTTTAGGACCGGACTTTTAACAAATATACGGTCCTAAAAAGGTCCTAAAAGTTAAGCCTTATTTTAAAAATTTGAAGTTAGGAGCAGACAAATAAAAAATATACGGTCCTAAAAGTCTACCCATACTTTTTAGAATTAGACGAAGACTTTTAGGACCGTATATTTGTTAAATATACTGTCTTAAAATGGACGAAGACCTTTAGGACCGGACTTTTAACAAATATACGGTCCTAAAAGTTAAGCCTTATTTTAAAAATTTGAAGTTAGAAGCGGACAAATAAACAATATACAGTCCTAAAAGTCTACCCATACTTTTAGAATTAGACGAAGACTTTTAGGATCGGATATTTGTTAAATATACGGTCTTAAAATGGACAGGACCTTTAGGACAGGACTTTTAACAAATGTACGGTCCTAAAAGTAGCGAATACTTTTGAAACTCTTATGGCTCATTTACAACATCCGCCCGTATCTCAAATTTCAAGCACTAATTAAATAGCTTTATCCACCAATCCATTCATTCGAAACCCAAAATGGACACACACAAATTGTTCGAAAAAATAAACTAATTTATTATTGAATTGCATTGCATTATATTTACAAAAGAATGAATTAGCTAGTCGAAAAATAAACAAATGTATGTACGAAGGCTATTGTTGCTACAACATATATTATTTACAAATGAATTAATTTAGGACATTAATTATTATCCCGACTTTGATTTTCTAAGACCGTTTATACAGATATTCACAAAACACATCGCGTATGTGCTCCACTTCATCATCATCAAATGGCTTTTCACAGCAAACCTTTGTAACATCAAAGACAAAACAGAAATAACATATTACGTGCATATTTCATATGTAACATTAAGCCATCAAATGATCAATTCAGCCATAACATTTTACCTTTGCGTGGAATTTAGTATTTCCTCCGTCACAATATCATACATGTGTTTCATGACGTAAGGGCCACATAAGTTCGATTCACAAGTTCACAAGACGCTTATGCCATGTCCAAATATGTACTAACCTTTGGTTGGTACCATTTAGGGTTGATATCAAACCCACGCTTTTTTTTTACCGTTCTTTGGAAGGTCGTCATGCCACTATCATCAAAATCACAAATTTATCAGTAATGTTCACTGAAAATTCACAACAGAGATTTCAGACAAGACAATCAAAATGACATTCTTACTTGTTGATGATCTCGCTTCAACGTAGGCGATGGATCGCGTGAGTGGAGCATAAGAAGATAACATAATGCGACTCCATGTTCATGACGACCAAGCGATAGTGGTTGCTGAAATTTCAATACAAAGAAGAAAGTACTCGGTGATATATATATATATATATATATATATATATATATATATATATATATATATATATGTAGAATTAAGTGAATTGAAGACAAGAATTGTGATATATATATACCCGAGCCGCTTGGAAACAAGTACACCTTTCTTGGCACTTCACACACCCTCTTTGATATGTACTCTTGTCTCAATTCCTTGGATGTTGTACTTGCATACACTGGGCACAAGAATCCAAAATCCTCGATTCTGCCCCGTTAACAAGTTTCTCATGCATGCACCTACAAGAATGACATCGATCGTGGAATTAGTATATATGTATGTGTGTTTAAACGGTGCATTTAAATTATGTAATCAAGGAAGAAGATACTTACTTTATAAATACTTGAACACATGCACTAGTAACTCCGTCGTCCAGAAGCAAGATGGACTCTACATCTTCATTATCAACTAAAAGCGGTTGAGGATGAGGGAGGCCTACTACTTCATTGACAGTCCACGATTTATCTTTAAACCATTGCTGGCTACCAAATCGGATATTTTTCCTTGGCCGTCAAGTTAACAGTAGGGGATGGCACTTGAGGAGGGGGTGGAACTTAAGGAGGGGACGAAGCTTGATGAGGGGTTGGAGCTTGACGAGGGGATGGAGCTTGACGAGGGGATGGAGCTTGACGAGGAGTAGAGACATGTACAAGCTTCACGGCCAAGAGATGAAGGTTCCCTTGACATCACTCACAAGCTTCATTTCATCGGTTGAGAGGGACAGGTGCATCATTGATCACCTCTTCAACTGACACTCTGACTTCATCATCATCCATTTGTTCGTGGTGTACAGTTGATCCGAAGTTGTGGATAGTCCCTTTAGCAACCAATTGTCTAAGACTATCACGATCCTCCACATATAGATGACAAGGTTGCTCTGACTGTCCAACAATGCAGCTCCTCTAGTGCTCGATGCCGCATAGGTGCGGTTGAAGGTGTCAAGGGATCCACAATGGTCTCGGCCGAGAGCTCGGGAGACACCGCATTTTCTCGATCCATCTCCTCCTTCATCTGTTTCAACCGAGCTTGAAACATTTCTCTCAATGTAGCTTCTCTCGCCGCCGATTCCTCATTTAATTTGGCAACCGTCGATCCATCTCCTCCCGGGTAATGATACTTTGTCTCGTGGCATTTGGATTTACCAAAGTATTGCTTTAGGCCTACCCGTCCTCCAATCCCCTTACACGCCCGAGTGATCTGCTTTCCGCCGCAACGGTCGAACATCATTCCTCCCGTCCGACGCAAAAGATCCTCTGCCTCTTTCTTTTTAAGATCTTCCTGTAAGATACAAATAACGAGAAGCTTAGTAATGAAACATGTTTAATTAGTAAGTAAAACGTCACAATATCGATACTTACAATTCGTTCAAAGAACTACACGAGTTTGTTCACTCGTGTAGGCGCCGCTGACTTTTGCCGAATATACAACCACAATTCATCGTGACGTATTGGAGATGGTGGCTGGTCAACTACCGCAGAAGGATTGGATTCAGCTTCATCTTCCAATCTCTTCCGCTTGGCTGCCATCAAATCTTTTTCGGCCTTTTCATATCCGCCGCGAGAAGCCCTGTGTGGGCAATCATTCTTTCTCCCGATCTCTTGGTATTTTTCCCTTCTTTTCTGTGAATCAGGATTGAAAACAACTATCAATTATGAATTCCAGACATGTCACTAACAGAAATTAGAGAACTTCTGCTTGATATGAACGTCAAACATTAGTCAAATTCACTTCATCAAGTTTCAACATTTTACTTAAGGAAGATGTAGCATTGTAGAAGAAATTGGGAGAACAAAAGGAAAGGAAGTTGTAGAATTGCTGCCAACTCACCAATTCATTCATTCATCATAATTGGTTCCTACACACATATTAGAATAACTAACTAACTACTTGCACCGAAACCATTACACGCTTAACATACTAACTAACTAACAAAGAACGTCTAACCATATTACACGGTTTACATATCGACTTGCATGGAATTAGGACATGCTCCTCGATGCAGGACAAAGGCAGGAAATGTATACTTCTATTCACACACCAAACCATTTAACTAACAGGATTAGATGTACACAATAACATTCACATATCCGCACAGGTAATAAGCAAACAAAAGTGCAAACAAAACTAAATATAAACTCACCGAGCTTCAGAGTGGTCCGCACTGAACAAATTGTTGCCAAATTTGTTCATCAATAAATTTGTACTTGTGCCGTGGTTTATGGTCGGGCTTCACCTCGACAAAAATATACGTGTTAGCAAGAAAGGTCTTAAACTTCCCGAACCGCTCAAAGACAATAAGACAATGTTGAGTCTTTCAACTTCTCGAGTCGGGACGGTGTATGTAAGCTTCGGATAGTGTCCCAAATAGGATCCTTTATTGTGCTTTGGTCCACATTTTTCCACTCATCAATCAAGATGCTAACCTTGCTGCGTACTAGAGCGCCGACAAAACTAGTATATGTGGTTTTATTAGGACCGAAAGGTTGCAAATTTTCATCAAACTGAATCTCGAGCTTCGTCCCGAATTCCGACTAAGGAAACCTCCTCATTCGTGTGCCGCTTCTACCACGGCGTGCACGGCGCTAAGGAGGCTCATTGTGAGATGAAGAGGGTTCGTTCGCCCGATCCACACCACCAAAGCAAGATCGGAGTTCGGGAACACGAGTGGAATCGTTTTCACCGTTCATTTTCAAGAAAGTGAGAGGAATGCCTGAGAAAACGAGGGAGCAACAGAGGCTAACAGTACGTGGGGCGAGGAAGAGAGGTAATGGAACAGGAAGGGTTTCACAACGTGAACTGGGGTTCGTTCTTCAGTGAGAGTGTCAAAAGCTTCCGCGCGAAGAAACTATATTTGGTGCTTCATTTTTAAGACCGGACAAATGAGTATATACGGTCTTAAAGGTTAACCTTTAAGACCGGACTTCCTAAAACTCCGGTCTTAAAATTAATTATTTTTTTATTTAACCTTTAGTACCGGCCTAATTTTACGTCCGGTCTTAAAAGTCTAACTTTTAAGACCGGGTCATTCTCGTAACTCGGTCTTAACATTAATTAATTTTTTATTTAAACTTTAGTACCTACTGTGATTTATGTCCGGTCTTAAAGGTCTAACTTTTAAGACCGTCTATTATAAATGTTCGGTCTTAAAACTTTAATACATTTATATTTTAATTTTTCCGTATTAATTTTGGAGTGTAGAAAATATAAGTCCGGTTGTATGAGATTTTTCCAAAAGTAATTGATATTTCAATTTTTTAATAACATTTTTTAAGACTAGGTTGTTATTTTAACAGTGCGGATAAGACCTATGAAAAAATGATCCAGTGTAAGAAGTTCTTTATATTTACAAATCTGCCACCGGTCATAGTTTTAGGAGCGGTCCTTCCTTAGTCCGGTCTTAATGAGGCAGTCTTAAAGCACTTTAGCGTATAAGAAGTTCTTTTTATTTACAAAACTGCCACCGGTCACACCTTTAAGAGCGGGGCGTCGATGATCCGCTCTAAATGAGGCGGTCTTAAATCTCTTTTTTGCACTAGTGGAAGTTGAAATGGAACCGAGAAGTAGAGTTCGGTTTCGAGACATTTAAATAGAAAGGGTTTCGTGGATTATCGAGTTGATTGCGTCTTTTAGTATTAAAGATCATTATATTTTATAAATGGTAACAGCTTGTTTCTTAATAACCATTAGGAATTGAAATGGTATTCTAACAAATGACGGACTTTATTTAATAACCATTATGTATCGACATTTTTTTTAAAAGTTGGTGTGTGGTTGCATAATCAACCACACAAAAACAAAATTAAGAAAAAGACAATTAAAAAACCAAAAATAATAAAAAGTTATGAAAATGAAGGATTTGATGCATCAAATCCTTCATTCTCTAATAATTTATTGACCTTCTTATTCGAAAGCGAATGAAAGAGGTAAGTTTTCATTTAGGGTTTTGTGGAAGTGAAATGGAAAGACTTTTATAGGGTTATTGAGCCAAACAAGGGTGTCCCTGTAATTTTTGTTGAGATTGTATCATTCTCAAAATGACAAGTTTTGCAAGTCCATTCATCGCGAATAACATTGACAACCAAAGAGAATATCATGATGAAGAGCTTGTGGAGGAAGAGCTCATTGCGGTGGTTTAAATAACTAAGTTTAATTAGAGATTTATAATAAGGTACATTAAATCATAGTAGTTGGGGTACGGATCGTTTGAAAGTTTACAAGGCGGTTGTTTCTTTATAAATGTCATTTTTATTGTTCATAATTTACGGTCAATTATTACGACCATTATGTTTTTGTTTTTTTGACATAAGGTTGGAAGACAAATCCTTTGTAATTTCTATATGATGGTTAAGAACCGTCATTTTGTGATTCAATAAATGAAGGTTAATAATTACAACCGTTATATTTTTGTTTTCATTGATATAAAAGTGAAAGACAAATTGTTTGTAATTGTTACATGACGGTTGTGTCATAAGAACCGTCATTGTTATGATTCAAAAACTAACAGTTAATAAGTAAAGTGGTTATGTTTTTGTTTTTGTAAACTCCGCCTCTGAATACATAACAGTGCACATATTTAACTATTTATTTTTAGCGTTATATATTTTTATGTGACTTTTGTCTCGACATACATAACATTTATTCGCTATGATCGTTATTTATTAAGCGTTATATATACTTGAAGCTGTAATAGTGGAATAACCATGATAGTGTTGGAAACCAATTTCATTGCTGATTGAAATGATGAACACTGAAAGCTCTTCACATGTGAGATCAAATACGTACAATTTTAACAGTTCATATTTTAAATATTAACTAATAATTCTTAAATAAGAAAATTCTTTTTTAAACAACTGATAGCTAAAAAATTATATTTATTTAAATTAGTGTCCCTATTATAATCATTTTTTTTTAAAAAAAAAAAAGTCTAAATGGCCCAAACTTGATTTAAACGCGCCATTATAATAAATAGCTATCAGTGCTCACCGCACTGAATCTTGCCCGAGTTGGACGTAGAAATTGATTTCATATTCAATCATTTTCACCCTACTTTATTTGATTGGTCTTATCTTTCAGTAGTCCTCTCAAGTCTCTACAAGTAGAATAACTAATATTGGAATTTTCACTTGCCGTGCCCTGTCCTTAAATAAACTATTTCTGTTCATACGACCCAACTAACTGTTTTAAAAAATAATTTTATAGGTATGAAAACGTGGGACTCTTGCGGAGGATCAAAATTGAAAAATTGGGCGATGAATGTTGGACTTAATTACAGGAAAAGAAGTGGGTATGTATGAGATCTATAATAAAATGATAAATCTTATTTACCCAAATATAATAAATTAGTTGTGTACTTAGTTAACAATTTTTGTGGTTTTGAATTTTAATTTACAATGAATAATAAATTAAATTAAATTAGTTTATTTCTTGTATTTTTATATGTTTCAAGTAATGATCGCATAATAAAATCAATTATTGTTTATATTAGCATACATAAGAGTAACGAATTATAAAAATAATGACTTAATATTGCAAGAACTTTTACTTAAAATGACTTCCTGTATACACATGGAATAATAAATTTTAAAATAAAATATGCTAATATATTGTAACATCCCGATTTTCAAAAGCAGTATAATTTTTTTCATAGAGTAGAGCATCGGAGCAAGAGTGTAAGCGATATATATATATTCAAAATGCCCACTTGGCTAATTACAGAGGCAGTACGATAATCGAGAGTTTTTAAAATAACAATGAAGTGTCTCCCTGGCGGTCCCATGTCGTGGCAACAAAGATAGTACGCAACCGGATCTCTACGCTGTGCTTTCCTCTCTCCTCGGTCCTTGGTCCTCCGACCACGACGCTATGTTAAGAGGCGAGGTCCCATGCATACGGACCCCGGAGTAGCAGTTAACCTCATATTATTTATAGGTAAAGTTGTGAGGGCAAAACGGTCTTTTTCCAACTTTCAACTTTCATTTTAAACCACACATTCTAGGGTTTCTAGAAGCTTCATTCTTGGCCACACAATCCACCTCCTTACATCATCTTTTAACCAAGTGACATCATCAAGGTGATGTCACCAACTTGCTTGAGAAGTTTCCTACCGATAAAGTCCCTGTTCGATGTCCTAATCGCGTAATCTTACAAAATCTTAAAAATCCGAGAACATAGCCCTGAAGATCTCTTCTTCCTCTTTCAAAATACTTGGGTTAACTAAATTTTTGATCCCATTCGAGCATCTCCTATTTATTTGAAGATTTTCGGATAATCGCCTTGATTCTGAAATCGCTTCGGTAACGTCAATTTACGGACAAAATTCACCGATTCATAAAATGTCCAGATGTTTATCAACTCATCCCCGTATATTGAGTTATGATTTATTTTCCATAGTTTCTCCTTTCTACTATCTCGTCCTTCTTCCTTTTCGTCTTATTCCCTAAGTATTCGTAGATTACGGAAATGACTTGAGAGACAGCTCTACTCCGAGATAAAAATTCACTTGTTTATATTATACTCGACCTTAGAAACCTAGTTCATGGTTTTTAGATAGGATTTAATTTCTATCGGTGGTCACTTCTCCTATTTGTTTTTACAAAATATCTCAATTTATATTATTATTATAATACAAAATATCAAGATATTATTTTTGAAAAACCTCTAACCCTTTCACACATATATTTCGCCAACTTTCTTATTTTTCTGTTATTTATTTATTTTTAGATTAGGGATTTTCATGTACTTAATCTCACTAATTTTTCTTAATCTTTTCCAATTAATTAGAAAATATATTTTATGCTAATTTTATCAATTAATATTTAATTAAAGAGTTTCACATAATTTACCTGAATATTCTCTTGATTCTTGCTTAAATAATTAGCCAATAATTATTTAATTAATCCCTTACTAATTATTGGTAATTTTCTTATTTAGGATTAATTATTTTCTCACAACTATTGAACTTACATTGATATTTTATGCCTCACATAAAATATTATAAATCATGGGGTCAATTATGGCCCCACAATACTTTTGATTTTTCTCTCATTATTTTCCAAGGAAAATAATCCCAAAAATTCCCAAAATTAGAGACAACATACTCTCTAATTTTTAACAAATATTTTATTACCATTTAGGATTTATCATGATATTTTCCGGGCATTTTATGGACCCCAAACTCACTTATGGATTTTGACCCTTTATTTCCTTTAATTTAATTAGAAATTTCCCTAAAAATAGAATAAGTATTCTACAAGTTTTTGACACCACATATTCACCTATTTCTAATACGTATTATTTATTAAAATATAATATTCCAGATAAATAATTATCCGGGTATTACATATATATTGATAATAAATTATAAAACATAATAGGCTATTGTATAAATATTAATTTTCAGATCGTGAAATGATTTCAAATACATAAATTGTTATCTATATTTGTTATGTATTTGGGGTAATAAATTTTATAGAAAATTAGAATTAAGGACCTAGAGGAAAAGATATTTATAGAGGATAACCATAAAAATCCAAATTAGTTAGAAGGACCACATATAAAAATATAAAATTAAAAGTACTAAAATGTCCTTAAAAAATATTCGCATTTTGTAATACCCCAAAAATACGTATCATAATTTGGTAAAATTATACTTATAGAAAGTAGGTGAATATGGGATATCGAATATTAAGTTATAATTATTTTATTTTCTAAAGGAAAATCTCTGGGAAATTAGAGAATCTAAGGGCCAAAGTGCCAAATGACGGAAATGCCCTAAGGGACATAAATACTTAGGAAAATTGTGAAAAATCCTAAAAGGCAAGGAAATAATTATTAAAATTGAGATAGTATATTATCTATAATTATGGTAATTTAATAATTATGAACTTGGAGAAATTGAATAAGAATGCTCAAAAAGTGTTAAATGACCAAAATACCCTCACAAAGTCTAATATAATGAAAGAGACATGGAAACACAAATGTCAGGACTAAAGTTATGAGGTAATGAAGCATCCTAAGTAAGAAAATTATCAACTATTGATAAGAAAGTAATTAGGAAATTATTGGCTAATTACTTAAGATTAAGTAAAGGAAATTCACAGGTAATTATGTAAAACCCTAAAATTAGTGGTTTTTGTTTTAAAATTAGTAAAGATATGTTTACTAATTAATTGGAAATTTTTGAGAAAAATAGTTGAGTGTAGGTATTTTTAAGCCTAAATGCAATAATGGACCAATAGGAAAATTTTGTAAAAAATTATGTAAAAATAATTATTTAATTAATTAAATAATTAATCAAAAAATAATATAAAATAATAAATAAAAAAACGAAAAAAAGGCAGAAAAAAAAAGAAAAAAAAATGAAAAATAAATATATGCAAGTGGTATTATTTTAATATTATAATTAATTAAAGCAAAAAAATGTGAATAGTAATTTAGAAATTAGGAAACGGATCCTATCTAGAGATCTAGGAATAGGAATTCCAAAGTCAGGGTAAAATATTGCTCGGTGAGTTTTTACCTTCAAGTGACCTCTTAGGAAGTTAATTAGACGTCGATTGTGCTTTTCCTAATAAGACGAAATAGGGAAAAATGCGAGATAGGCACATTTTGGATATGAAGGAAATAAATTCTAACTCAACATCTAGGAATGAGTTTGAATTTATATGAACATATTTGGAATCGGTGAATTTTTCGAAGAAGTTGATGATTCCGGAAATACGTTTCGACATCGGACATGTTCGGACACGTTTCTCGAAAACTTCAAGCTGGACTGTTGGAGCCCTATATGGAATCAAAATTTAGGTTAACTTGGACATTTCTAGTAAGTGAGAACATGTCTTCAAAGTTGTAAATCCAGAATTTTGCAAGTTCTCGAAATCACGCGAATCGGGTGCCGATCCAGGAAATTCTATTAGGCAGGGCTATAAAGCAACATAAGTCATTACTTTTGGACCACTCCCTTGCAGCCACATCACCCTAGATTACGGCCAAACAAGCTTCCATGGACCAAGATTAAACACCATTTTGTGTTGAATTTTCCATGGTTATGATCAAAGGGAAAAATGACATTTAGGTCCTTAAGTTTTTCTATAAATAGGTAACCATGGTCTTCATATTTCTTCACATCCAATTCTCCTTCCTCTTGGCCGAACCTAGAGGGAGAAAGTAGAGAGAGAAGCTCGGGCAAAATTGTGCGAAGTCTTCAACGGGTAAGTCTTTCGGGCTTTAGTTTTTAAGTTCGAGTTTTTAGTTTTAGTTCGGTAGTTAGTAGAATTGTTAGATAGTTTTAGTAAGTAGGGAATGAGATTCCTACTATTGTTTTTAGGCCTCATTGCATTGAAAAATGTCGACGAGGTAAAAACTTGGTAGGGATCGAGTACCAAAAGTTGAAGCTTTTATAGCTCTTTCAAAAATAGGGGTTGTAATGCTAGAATAGCCTTTAAATTTTCAAGTATGATTGGATATCATATGGGAGGGATATTTTAGTCTTTATTTTTGAAAATCAAGATGGCGTCAAGTTCGGCAAAATTTTGGAAAAATCGGAGCCAAAGTATCGAAGTCTTGTGAAATTCCGCCAAATTAGGGGTATAGGGGCAAAATGGTAATTTTTACCTAAAATGCCGATTATTGTGTCAAATCACTAATGAAAGTGATATTACTCTTATAGGACATCGAAAACTCAGATTTGCCGTTATATTTGTCCGACGAGTCATTGTTGGACGTTTGCCGTTTTAGTAAACGTGCCATTTAGTCAAGCATCTGAAGTACCATCAAACGAAGGTACGTTCGCGCGTCTTGTAATACGACTACGATGCTTATAGTACGCTATATATGGTACGGATAGTTTCATAAGCCACGGGTGGAACTCGTTGCAGGCCATGCACAGTGACTAAGGTAATAAACTTAGATAATCACTTACGACTTTACGGGTTATAGTAAATATAATGCCGTTAGAGTTTTCCTAGCGCTACGGACACGATAAGACATCGTGGCACACAATTACTGTTATTGTTATAATCAGTTACTCAATGTTTTATTCCGATGCTCTACTCTGATGTTTTTTTAAAAAAGAAAATTTGGCTCTAAAATTTGGATGTTACACATTTCTTCTTACATTCTTAACCACATTCTATTTTTAAAACTAATACAAAATTCCGAGTTTCATTAAATTAAACAATAGTTTTCTTAAGTTTCATTTTTCAAAACTTGAACATATATCTATGAAAAAAAATACACATTCTTTAATTTTGTAAAAATTATAATTTTTAAAAAGCAACAAAAATTTTAATTAAAAATAGAATTATATAATTTTAATATTACTCAAGGTATTTTATAATTTATCATATACGTTAAACCAAGAAATTTTATTTTTGTTTTAGAAGCAATTTATGTAGGTTAAAAATTCATTTAATGTTAATAAAATTAAAAATTCTAAGTAACCTATCATATCGTGAAAAATAAGAAATGAATTTAGTTTTTATTTTTATAGAAAAATCTTAATTGATATCAATGTTGATAATATAAATTGAGTAATTTGATGATATAAATTGGTGAAAGGTAAAAATTTAAAAATATTAGTTTAACCGTTGTCTTAATTAATATATTGAAAAGTGAAAACAGAAGAAGAAGATATGATTATATAATGATCAACGGTTTTAGTTTTAATTTTAGCTATTTTCAATAATGAATACAATAGATAATATAGGAGGTTTAACTAGGGGTAATTTAGTTATTTTAAATTTATATTATGATGTTACAATTTTTATGGTATTTTATAATAAATATTATTTTTTCTAAGTCCTTTACTTTAATTTTCTCTAAATTTTAAACTAAAACAAGTGATTTAGATTTAAATTTATTAATTTGTTGATAACCCATCTTAATTAATAAATTGGTATTTTTATAATACGGAAAAATAGTGTTTATGGAATAAGAACATTACAGATATAAATAAAGTGGTTTTTATAAGTTTGAGCTTTTTTTTTTTTTCCCGGTACATTTATAAGTTTGAACTTTTACTGATATTAATTAAAAACTTTAACCCCATAATTCATTTTTACAAAATTAAATTCGTTGTTTCTTTTTTTTATTTAGCAGTGTGCAACCTAATCATATACTCCCTCCAGTCCTAATTATAAAACAACATTTTAGAGTTGGTTTTAGTCCTAATTATAGGACAATATAGTACTACATATATGTATATATAGTAAGACCATTATTTTAATTAAAAACCGTGTGGAAATAAAAATTCTAAATCAGAGAGGTATGTGGCAGGGGTTGTTAATTCACTTTTACTTATGTCATTTTAAATTTATATAGGGATAGGTTATTTTGCTTACTCTTATTTTACTTACTTTTGCCTACTCCTCTTATCTTTGTTAGATTATAATATCATCCAACGGTGAAGATTTGAGAGATAAATAAACCTTTATCCCTTCCTCTCTCCCACCGCCTCCCACCCACTCTCTCTCAAACCCTAATCATTGTCAAAACCCCTCAATTCTTCAGATGCGAAAGTAAGGATTCCCAACTATAGGAAGGATCACCTCAATCACACGGAAGCAAGCCCCAATCAAACCGTTTAAGAGAAGTATTAATTGCAAATATTAAATTATGACGGCAATTAGAACATCGGGGCGTGTTTTTCAATCGGACCCAGCGGCGTTAAACCACTTTAACATCTGGGTGTTTGTGGGAGAAGGAATGTTTAATATAAAGGAAAAAAAAAGCCAAGGTTAGGTAAAGAAAGGAACCGAGAGGATGGTAAGAAAAGAATATTGAGTGCAATTGAATCACTTGCAGTAAATTTGGTTCAAGCATAGTGAGCCAAGAAAGCAAGAGATGAGGGTTTGTCTTTATCGGCCGTCAATACCAAAAAGACCCTTCTAAAGTAACTGAAGCATAGGATTCAGATGCAAAGTGAAAAAACTGAATATATGTACTTCCAAAAACTTAATTATCACATTCATGAATCAAGACCTGCAAATTAAAAACAAAGATTACGAAATTTGTGTAGTGTTTATCTGCTTATTGTTGACGTTGTGGCCTGTGAGTCTATGATTGTCATAACAAGTAGAGTAGAGACTAATCGTATATGTGGAGGAGAGAGAGAGGGTAGGAGGCGGTGGATGAGAAGAAGAGGTAAAATGGTTTACTTTATCTCTTAAATCTTCACTGTTAGATGATATTACAATCTAACAGTATTGAGAGGGGTAGGTAAATGTAGGCAAAATAAGAGTAGACGAATAACCTATCTCATTTATATAAGGGCATTTTAGGAAAATGAGTAAAATTAATTAATTTAACTTCTCTTCTTAATTTCTCTAAAATCGATTAAATATGTCCTATAATTAAGACCAGATGGAGTATTTATAATTTTTATATGTCCTAAAATCGATTAGTTATGTGCAAAATAGAAGACATTTTCATATTGTTAAACATACGTTGCATTTATTAAAATGAGTTACACATATTTAAAAATCGGAGTACTTGGATAATTTTGGACAATAAAATTTTACAGGATTTTCAACTATTTTCTCTCAATTAAACGTGTATGTTTTTGAATCAGTTTCGATGATCATCCATCATTACTCACTGCTATATTGAGATTTTCATTGTTCAAGTACAATTTCAGTAGTTCAAATTTAAGGTTTAATTAAATATTTTTAAGTTGTTGTTTTTTTAATGTTGAAAAACCGACCTTTAAGACATTAGCTTTGTTTTATTCTGTACACATTAAAATATTTTTTTAAGAAAGTGAAAGTAAACAATTAATATAAAGGGTTAAGGAGCAATTTTACATATGAGCTTTTCCCACGGAAGTGCCCAAGACCACGAGCTTTTTCGGAGCAAAAGTACACAAGTGGTTATGTTTTGGGAGCGCTCAAAGACCACGGCGATTAGTTGGACAGTTAGTCGACCGTTAGTCAACCGTTAACTTGGATGGAACGATGACGTGGCGCTTATTTGACCGACACGCGACATGGACGCCGACGTGGATGCCGACGTGACGCTGATGGTAGGAAAAAAGGGAAATTACCATTTTGCCCCTTAGTTTTAAATGAAAATTACCTTTTTGCCCTTAGTTTTAAATGAAAATTACCCTTTTGCCCTTAGTTTTAAATTAAAAAAAAAAACTAAAAATACCCCTTCCACCACCAGCCCCACCACCGCCGGCCGGCGGTGGCGAACTGGCGGCCGGCGGTGGTCGGCCGCTCGGTGGTGGGGTGGCGGTGGTGGGGTCCACCAAGGAGGGTACTTTTAGTTTTTTTTTTATTAAAAACTTAGGGCAAAAGTGTAATTTCACCCGAGTTATCTGTTCATTTCCATCCAACTTAACAGTTGACTAATGTAATACCCTAAAAATCACACTTAGGGTAAATATCAAAATTTGGAAATATACTTATTGAAAATAGGTGAATATGAGGTTTCAAACACTTTGTATTGAGTTTACCTTGTTGTTAGGGGTAATCTCTCTTGAAATTAGATAAATTGCAATTAGGTCCCTCAAATGTTGAAAATTGCATATAGGTCCCTAAATACATTATGGGTTATAAATACCTGTGAAAGCTATAAAGAAGCAAGTAAATATCTATTTGAAATAGGGAAGGATATTGCCCTAATTTAGGTAATTTATTAAGTTACAAACTTGGAGGAATTGTAGAAGAATACTCAAAAGTAAGGAAAATACCATAATGCCCTCAGTAAATGCTAAGATAATGCGAGACATGGAAACACAAATGTCAATGCAAGAGTTATGAGGTAATAAGGTATGCTAATTAGGAAAATTATCAACAAATGATAATAAAGTAATTAGGTAATTATTGGCTAATTACTTAAGTATAAGCAAAGGAAATTCGAGAGATAATTATGTAAAACCCTAAAATTAGTGGTTTTTGGCTTAAAATTAGTAAAAATATATTTGCTAATTAATTGAAAAGTTTTGAGAGAAATGGATGAGGTTAGGTATTTTTAAGCCTAAATGCAAGAATGGACCAATAGGGAAATTTTGTAAAAAAATTATATAAAAAAATTATTAAATAATTATTTTATATAATATTAATTAATTAAATAATTAATAAAAACAAAAATTAAAAGAAAAGGACCAGATTTTTGACCGAAATTATTGAGCAAGAGTGGATAGAATTTTGGATTGAATTATCATGATATTTTACAAGTTGTATTATTTAAATAATATAATTAATTGTGATGAATAGTAATCAAATAAATAGGAAACGGATCCTATCTAGAGATCTAAGAATGAGAATTTCAAATTCAAGGTAAAATATTGATCAGTGAGTTTTTACCTTCAAGTGACCTTTTCCTAAGTTAATTCCGAGGTAGTTAGCGCATTTTCCTAATAAAACGAAATAGAGAAAATGCGAGATAGGCATATTTTTGGATATGAAGAAAATAAATTCTAACTCAACATCTAGGAGTGAGTTTGAATTTATCTGGACATATTTGGAATCGGTGAATTTTTCGAAGAAGTTGATGATTTCGAAATGTGTTCAAACCGGACGCGTTCGGACACGTTTTCGAGAAAACCGCAACTGGACTATTGGAACCCTGTAAGAGACCAAAATCTAAGTTAAATTAGATATTATTGATGAGGAAGAGAATATCTTCAAAGTTGTAAATCCAGTTTGAGATTTCTCCGAAATTACGTGAATCGGCACCGATCGGGAAATCGCAGAATAGGGCATAAAGTGAGCTTGAGTCATCATTTTTGGACCAACCAATGGCTGCCACATCACCCTTGAATTTCGTCCAGCATTCTCCATGGACAAGGAATAAACACCATTTCAAGTTGAATTTCCATGGTTGTAGACAACTTGGAGAATTACATTTGTGTCCTTAGGATTTTCTATAAATAGGCCATGAGACCTCTTGAAATTTTCACACCAATTCCTCCTTCATTTGGCCGAATCTAGAGAGGGAAAGAAGAGAGAGAAGCTCTGGGCAAAATTGTGCAGAAGTCTTCAACGGGTAAGTCCTTCGGTCTTTAGCTTTTTAGTTTGGTAGTTAGTAGAATTGTTAGATAGTTTTAGTAAGTAGGGAGTGAGATTCCTACTATTGTTTTTAGGCCTCATTGCATTGAAAAATGCCTGACGAGGTAAAAACTTGGTAGAGATCGAGTTCCTGAAAAGTTGGAGATTTAAGTAGCGAAGTCTTGCGAAATTCCGCCAATTAGGGTAGAAGGGCAAAATGGTAATTTTTACCTAAAATGCCGATATAGTATCAAATCACTAATAAAAGTGATATTACTCTTATATGACGTCATAAATCCTGATTTGTTGCCGTTACGCCGCCCAACGTGCCATTGTTGGACAAACCGTTTTCTCGTAAAAAAGTACGATTTCGACGGAAGTACCGTCTCACCGTCAACGAAGGTACGTTCGCGTCTTGTAACACTAACTCGATGTTTATGGTATGCATATATGTGGTATGTGTGTAGGAGTGTTATACTTGTTTGAGTACATATAGTGGTTAGAGGATATGTCCGTATCTTGGGTACAATATGTGTGTATCTTTGGGTGCAATCTCGTCGTATGCCGGGTGCAATCTGTCGTATGCCGGGTGCAATATGTCCGCATCTTTGGGGCAATATATATGCATGGGTCGTGATAGAGTGATGTTAGTATTGTTAATGTCCGCTGTCTGTATACATAAACATGAGGTTAACCGTTACCTGAGATCCGGTGCGGGTCTCAGCCCTTAACATAGCTTCAGGATCGGGAGGGCCGAGAGCTGCAGAGAAAGACAAGCAGCCTGCGTAGAAACTCGACGGGAGACTTGCTTGAAGATCCGGCTGAAGATTTCTTTCTGTTGTTATACACTTTGAACCACACGGTTTCGTACATTTGTTGTATCCAAATGGACTTACGGCACTATATATATACATATCGCTTACTCAATTGCTCCGTTGCTCTACTCGATCATTTTGAAATGATGTTTGATAAAAAAATTTATACCGCTTTGAAAAGTTGGGGTGTTACAACTAACGGTCAACTAACTCTATAGTAGTGCGGGCGCTCCCAAAACGTAACCACGTGTGTACTTTTGCTCCGAGAAAAAGCTCGTGGTCTCGGGCGCTCCTGGGAGAAAAAATCATGTGTAAAATTGCTCCTTAACCCTAATATAAAACATCCAAATTACATCTATAGGATATGTATGCTTATCAAAATTGGCTTAGTATGTTTTGTCTATTCAAGTAGGCATATTATGCAGCTATCTTTTGTCCCCCCTTTCCTCTCTCTTTGTGACTATCATGCAGCTATCTCTATGCAATAACAAGTTATAGATCTAGTGCTTAGATAGAGCATTCATCTCTCTAGCCACTCTCATGTAAGAATGTGGTGATTTTCAGGACATCTAATATTTGATTAAGAAATTTCATTCTTTTACTATTTTAACTGTTATTTTTAATTTTTTAGACAGGCTCAATTTGTTATCTTTTAATTTGCCTTTTAGATATGCTGTAAAACTTTTTTTTTTTTTTACAAAGCATAGATATCCTCTTATTGGAGGCAAACTTATTCACAATACTATAAAATTTATTGATGTAATTAATATCATTTTTATTTTATCCAAAAAAGTAGTCTTTATGGTGGATCATGGGCCATGATTCAATTGACGACTAGGGGATGAAACAACATAAATAATACTTATTCGGTCCTTAATGTAAGACATATTTACGTAATTTGATTAGATTAAGAATGTAAATTAAGTCGATTAATAAGACTTATAATTTCTTAAACACCTAAGTCATTTTCTTTAATTCCTTCATTCTCTCTCCTCATTGATTATTGTTGAAGGAGCAAATATTGACAAGTATAGAAACTATGTCTTATATTTAGGATAAAAATTAACTCTTCAAATATATCTTATAATAAGAATCGGAGAGAGTATAATATATTTAAAATATAAATAATACGATTATATAAATTCAATAATAGTAACTCCCATGTCCCAATTAAATTGTCTTGTCAATAAATAAAGGAAAAAAGATAAATAAATATCATTTGAACTTATAAAACCCTAAAATGTCTATTAATACTTGTGAATAGTAGATAGGTGACAATGATCAAATTGAGATTTTAAAGTATTTGTCATTTTACTATAATGCCCCTCAATTTTTAAATTTTAAAAAGAAACACCTCACCAGAGCACCACTATCGGCGTCGAGCTCCTGCCGCCGCGTTCTTCTCTCATTGACCGGGCTTGGAAGCCCAGCCCTTGTGTAACATCCCAAATTTTTGGATTTTAAATTGGAATATTATAGGAAAATTTGATTATGAAATTTGGCCTAAAATAATTATGAAGTTAATTATTGGAAATTAAAGCCTATATTTTCCTTAAATTATTTTGGGAAAAAGAATAAATTCAAGTAAGAAATAATTTATGCCTAAAAATTATAGAAATAATATATGAGAATTAAATGGTGGAAATTGGCCAAATGATTAAATAAATCATTTGGAAAATTAGAAATATTTTCCTTGTAATATTTAGAAAATAAAATCAAGGAAATAATTGTAAGAGATAATTTTGAAATAAAACTCAAGTAGCACATAAACCCAATTTGATGAATCAATGGCACAATGACATAAGAAGCTATTTAATACCTTCACACCTATTACCTCACGTACCATTCTCATGCACAACGTACACCCCAACTTATCATTTTTTATTTTTTTGATATAAAAAGGTTTTGGGGGTTCAGCATCGATCCCCACCAAGGTCGGGCACGGCCTCGGGCTCTTTGAGCACTTAATGTAGACTTACGAGATCGCCTAGCAAAGGAGTCCCAATGACGGCAGAGGATCGAACACACATCACTTTGGGACTTGACCAAATCCCTTACCATCTATGTCAATTCTCTTTGGCACCCCAACTTATCATTCATTTGCTATTCCAGTGAAAACAGATACTCCCTTGATTCATTAATTATTGGGCCCAATACTCATGCTTCTCACGCAGTTGCGGACCAGGAATTTATATTTGTGGGTGCACAATTTGTTGAATTTTCTTTTTTAAGGAAATTTTTAAATACATTAAAAATCAAATGAATATAGACAAGGAAAAAATTTTGAAGGAAAGTTTTAAATGCAAAATTTTGAATTTAAATAGCTCTAAAGAGACTGAAAAAATATTGCAAAAAAAAGTTTCAGAGCTTCAACGACCTATTATATATTTTTTAAAATTTCTCAATAAAAATTGTTATTACAGATACTTAAGTTGCTACTTGCTAATAGCCATACTAAAGTTGTAAACTGCAGCATTTTAAATTTTTATTTAAAAACTAAGGGTGGTTAGGTAATTTTCAAATTTTGCAACATTTCAAAATTTAAAATCAATCCCTTTGAAATTATTAAGATTCATTTCAACATATTTATTTATCTTTTACCTTTTTTTTTTTTTGGATATAAATCTTTTACCATTTTTAATTAGTCTTTTGTCCTTATCAAATCAGGCCATGATGTAAACTTACTTTATAATGGGCCGCCGCAAGTTGTATGAGCCATGTAAAAAAATTTAAGAAACCTGTCTCAAGCTGGGATCGAATTGAAGACCTTGTATTGAGAGTTGAGACTATCCCTTTAACCACTACACTATCAAGGCAACTTGTTACAAGGTTCCTTAAAATTATATATATATTCTTAAATTTTGTGTGTTCACTTGCACCCACATGCACAAGTGTGGGTCCGCCACTGTTCTCACGTATCCATACTCCCTCAGTTTCCTTATATTTTTCAGCTCATTATACATTGACCCAGATCAATCAATTACTTATTCATTTCCCCAACCCATTAAGATTGCTTTAGCCCATTATTCCTACTAGCCTCAACCTTACCGAAACGCAGCAGGAAGGAGAAAATATATATGTCAGCTAGCACGTAGAAACGCAGTAACACGTAGGAACGTAGTCAGCAGTATATTTGCGTTATCACGAAAACGCCAAAGAGAGATTCACACAGCGACTTCCACGGGATCACGCAACAGCAGAAAGCCATGCTTCTCAAACCTTGCATCATCCACCATGCCTTTCGAGCCCAGCACTTTTTAGCGTTTCAGTAGCTAAATACTCCCTCAATATAACCGTTCGGACAGAAGCTGTGAGAGGAGGAGACCGAGAACACAAAAGCGAGAGTGTTAGACAGAAAGAGTGAGTCCGAGAGACAAGGGAAAGACGGTGGGAACTAAGTCTGAGAGAGAGAGTCAAAGTTGATCATCTTCATTCACTCCTGCTCTGTTTTTAAACCCAGAAAATAGAGGAGATAGTTGACAGTGAAAAGATGAGAGTCTGAGCGCGCAAAGCATTGAAAGCTAGTAAGGTAAAGCATTAAGTTAAATACATAAAGTATACTATCTTGGTATATATATATATATATATAGCTGTTCATGAACCAAACTTGAAAAATTGCTGAAGGTATATTTTCGCTGCACACTTATGTGTGTGTGTCTATATATATATATATATGGAACCAAATCTTGGGAATAATAGGAAAAACTGATTTATATACATATAAATTTGGTTTGCTGTACACCTAGTTCGCTGATTTCTATACATATAATTTTGGTTCGCTGATTTATATACACATGGAAACTGATTTAGTTCACTGCACACCTATTTACATATATATATATATATATATATATAGGGAATCAAAACCTTGAGATACTTACTGATATATATAGCTGCATGTATAAAACAAAAGAGAAGGAAAACACTATTGAAGCATTTAGAAATACTTTGCTGTCATAGTCTCGCTGCATATAGAGAAGAAAAAGTTGTTGTTATATATATGTGTGTGTGTGTGTGGGGTTTGGAAACAAGAAGGAAATTATGTTTGTTGTGTATAGGTATATATATAACGTTGCATTTAGGAGAAAATGTTAGGAACACTTTGTTGTTGTATAGAAATAAACCGTGAACCTTTAGCAAATAATAGGATTAAAACTTAAATATTTTGCAAGAAGATATTGTATAAATCTAAGGTATATATTTTGTAAGCATATATATATATATATAAAAGTCATAATTTACTTGGTGTTAGTATTTAGTAAACTCAAGATTTTTATTTCTATAAACATATTTTACGTGGTATTGGTATTTATTATAAAACTCTTGATTTAAAATGTTAATGACGTATTTAATTTTGAAATAGCCTTTGAGAGTTTAAACTAATTATAGAGAAATACCAATAAATAGTAAAATAATAATAACAATATTAGAAAAAGGAATAAGTAATAAATAGAAAAAATAATGATAATAATATTATAATTAGGAATAATAGGGGTTAATAACTACTTTTAATCCTCTAAAATAATTCGTGTAGTTAGTTACTTTGCGATGCAAGTAAATGACTAATGTCAATGATAAACATTTATAGGCATACCTTGACACCTCTACCAATCCCAACACCTCCGGACAAAGTTAAGGATTCAAACTTGAGATGAGTAACTATTATCTTATTAGCTTGTATGTATGTATTCATTTATGACTAACTATGTTTGTTAGATAATTTTGCATATGTCACTACAAAAACGACAATTAGTAGCGGTTAAAATGACCTATTTGTAACGGTTTTTGATGTGACAAAGCGACATTTGTAGCGGTTAGAGGAACCGCGACAAAATCGCTTCGTGGCAAGCCGATTTGTAAGTTAAAAAAAACCGATACTACATACACATAAACCGCTACAACATCTCATTGCGGTTCAAGAAAACCGTCACTAAATCGTATGGGCTGACGTGTGTTTCGAGACATTAGTCACGGTCCGTAACCGTTACAAATCATCTTGTAGCGGTTCTAGTAACGGTTTCATAACCGCTACAAAATAATGTGTTGATAATTTTGCCACCATAAATTTTTATTATTTTGAATATTTGTCGCGGTTACTAACCGCTACAAACATTCCCGCCATTTTTTCGCCAAAAAAAATTTGCCGCCAAAAAGCGGTTTACAACCGCTACAAATAGTCCCGCCACATGTGCTTTTGAATATTTGTAGCGGTTGCAAACCGCTACTATAAACGCTACAATTTTATTTGAAATTGTGTAGCGGTTATTGCAACCGCTACAAATTCATTACGGTTTAAAAAAAAATTCATAATGCCATTTTATTTGAAATGTTGTAGCGGTTATTGCAACCGCTACAAATTCATTACGGTTTAAAAAAATTATTATTTATCGGCGTAATTCAGTAATTATTATTAATATATCTTTTAACAAAAATAAAAGGTAGTAAATTATGAAATTTAAATATATAAGGTGCATGTATAGAAACAAAATAATAAGATTATGTAAGTAGAATAAGTGCTAAGAAATGAGGTGGTTAAAACAATACTGAATATTTAAAAATTATATGTACAAATCAATTGAATAATGTATATGAAAGAATAGGAAAGTTGAAAGATATATCTCGTTCAACCGCAAAATAACAAAGTTTAATTAGTATCGTAACTATAAATTAGTATGAGAAACATTAGAATTGATCTAGTTACACGGTACTTACCCCGTTCAAACTCACAATGTTCAAACGTAAAATATTTGAGATGACCGAGAGAAAACGTGGGTAGAAAAGAAGTTGAGGCGTATTAAATGAGGTTGGGTGGGGTATTTATGGTGGGGTCTGCGTATCATTTTGTAGTGGTTGGTGTCTCACTTTTTGTAAAGGGTTTGTAGCGGTTATATAACCGCTACAAAGTAATTTCTGAGTTCTTTTTTTTTTAAAAAAAAACTTAAAGGGGTTTTTTTTTCTAATTAATTTCGGATTTTTAAGTGTTTGTAGCGGTTATATAACCGCTACAAAGTAATTTCGAGGTTTTTTTTTAAAAAAACTTAATATTAAAAAGATTTCATATTACAAAGATAGGCATTAAGTTTTCCTCTCAATCTTCTTCGACATCCCTACAAAGAAAGTTTACATAAAATGTTACGCGTGAGTTGAATACGTTTGAACACAATATAATTAAAACTTTAGTTAAATGTTTCAATTTCATAAAGCGTAAATTTAAAAACGTACCGAACTATAGGTAAATTGTCATCGCCGCCTGGGATGAAGTCTTGCCGGGCGGGCCGCAACGGCTCACAATCGTAGGCGACCTTATCACCATCGCCCATATCGTAAAGGTCCGAGGCTTTAAGTGAACCACCATATTCCAATCCTTGTGCCTCTCATCGACGACATAATAAACCTGATGGGCCTCTGAGGCAAGAATATACGGCTCGTCATCTTCAGATTGACCACTGTGTATAGGCCGGGAGAAATTCACTGATGTGATGCCTAAGTCGTCTGTCGTGAGTCCCCTGGACGTTGTGGTATTCGCCCACAAACACTTGAACAACGTCACGGTGAATAGGCCCAGTGTAACTTATCCCGACCACATCAAGCGCCTTTCCATAATACGGACGTCACCGAACCGCATGTTTCGGTCACTGCTGCTCGCATAACTCCTCGTCCCAAACGTGCCATATACACCCGTAGTTTTGGGTCAGCAATCCCGATCTCGTGCGACGGTGCAAAACTTAAAACCATTGGCATTGTATGCCGTGAATCTTAGTGGCGTGGTCAAGCGGGCCTACTGCGAGAGCTCGAATTCTGCAATTGAACATGCAATGAAATGTGAGTATGTATAAAATGTAAGGAAATATATAGGATACGATATATATATATATTTGTATGAAATCCTTACCGAAGGTACGGTTCAACTTTGGTGCAGTTAATCAAGACATGTCTATGTGCTTGGAACTTCTCAAGTGCCGTGAGTTTGAATTTCACTCCCGCCAACCGGTTTACCAACACGAGGGATTAACAACTCGTTGTCTCGGCCCGGCCAGCTCGGGACAATCGTCTACACGAGGCGGTCGGTTGAATGACGTTTCAATGTCATCAAGTACTGGAACAAAATACAAGACCTCATCCCCGATATAACCTTCAGGTATTGAACCTTCAGGCCACGCCTTATTCCTCACGTAAGATTTAAGTTTCCCAAGAAACCTATAAAGTAGAACCATAAAAATAATAGCCGGATCAATGGTTAAACGTGCGACTAGGGAGTAATGGTAAAGTAATTATTTTTCAACAAGTACCTCTCAACGGGATACATCCATCGCTATCGAACCGGGCCAAACAAGCTTTGTTTCGTGAACAAGGTGTACTGTCAGGTGAACCATGACCGTGAAAAATGACGGAGGAAAGATCATCTCCAAATGACACAGCGTAAGAATGATTTTCTCCCGCAGCTGGTCGAGCTCCTCCACTATCAAAACCTTCGAACACAGCTTCCGAAAGAAAGTAAAAGCTCGACCAAAACGAGAGACACGTCGAGAGGCGCGTATTTTCATGGCCAACTAAGTAAGCTGTTGCATAAGCACATGTAGTCATGACTCTTCACCTGTAACCTTCGAGCCTCGCAAGTCAATACATCGTGATATGTTGCTTGAATACCCGTCAGAACTTTTATTTTCTTCAAGGTAGCGAGAAAGATTTCCTTATTCGGTTTGTCGGGTGAACCTTGCGGTTGAAATCGTCATGCTCATCCCGCCACGCGTCTCCACGAACGCCCATCTCCCGTAGATCTTTCCCGGCCCGCAGATGATCTTTGGACTTGCTCGGTTCGTTGAGAATCGTGTACAACACATTGTCGCACACATTCTTTTCAATGTGCATGACATCCAGACCGTGTCGGAGCAAATTATCTTTCCAATACGGAAGAGCGAAGAAGACGCTCACCTTTCGCCATTGTTGGGGCGTAGAACCCGAAGCCACCGGGCAGTCTTTGTTCCGGCCCTTGCCGGATCGTTCTTTTCCCAAACTCAACATCAACATCCCGAAGTGCTCTATGATTTCTTCACCGGATAAATTCCGAGGGGTCCTCTTTTTCCCGTTGCCCATTAAAACGATTGCGTTGCAACCTAAACTGCGTGCGTACCATCGAGAAACCTCCGATGACCCATGAAGCACCACTTACGATCGTGGGAAGGCGCACCGAGTCGAGTCAAAATTGCAGTCGGGCACGCAAGGCCGGTATGCACATTCCACCCAGATAATGTCTCGAGGCCAGAAAGTCGCTTATCGTCCAAATCAAGGCCGCACGCAAGTTGAAAAGTGTCTTCTCGTTCGCGTCGTACGTCTCCACACCTACATTCCACAACTCCACCAACTCCTTGATCAGCGGCTGGAGATACACATCGATGTCATTTCCAGGTGCCTTTTTCCACGGAATGATCATGGACATAATGTACTTTGTTATTGGAAAAACAAAACAATCGGTATGTTAAATAATAACATACCATCTCACCGTAGAGTCACAAACAAACGCCTTGGTCCCCTCGCCGTGTGATGGACCCTCTCGTCGTGCCCCGCTTCTTGTGTTTCTCTCGCGACAAAGCTCTGATCGGAGGAGGAAACAAAACTTAATTTAAACTAAATTTAAATTATCACTTAAGTGAAACTATTAATTAATTTAAACCATATGTAATTAAATTATAATTAATTTAATAAAATGTACACGCCGTCAAGACCTCTCCTATATTGGACGAAAGCCGCCCACCGATCGGGTCCACGCCGTCTCAGGACTCTCTCGATCAGCCGCAGAGGAATAGTGCCATCTCCATTCATCGATTGTAGAGACGATTCCTCCGACTCTTCCACCCTTCCCCACCTTCATCATAACGTACCTTTTGTGTTGTTCGCGAAGTTTAAACTTTTCTCGTATCATAAATTCATTATTAAAAATTAATAAATAAAGAAATAAATAAGGAAAGAAATAAACTAAAACTTATAACTATTAACATGTAAAATGTAATGAAACAATATTGACTACTGCATAACTCCAGCTAAACGCTTTGTTCTTTGTGTCCTTCGTCACACTCTTCCAATCCTTAAAAAAAATCGGGAACCATGCCCAATTGCCGCCAAATTCAGACAAAAAACGGTTCATCAGGTGACCACCGTGTGCCGATCGCCCGGTTTGTGAGCTCGTTCCACGGACTACGACCCGATACCCAGGACATCTCCGTCGTGCCGAAAGAGAGTGGAAACATCCATGGTCCCATCTGCTGATGTTCCCATGTTTATCTCGCAATATTAGAAAAATTGAATTAAACCTACAAAATTTAAATTAATTTCTCCAAAAAAACCAATTAGATATACCTTCGACATCCACTCCGTAAATCCACTGAACGCGAAGACGCCTGGTCGGGGTTCCGTGGTCCCGCTCGGGTTTCCGGTCCATGAACTGCTCCACCTCCGCTAGGGGAATGTTGATATGGATCTCCGCATTCTCGTCGTCTAAGTTGTTCAATGACAAACTTGCTTCTTGATCTCCCCTACGGTCCCCACGTTGAAAGGGACACCTGCTTTCCCTTTCCTTCTCTCCTCCGAAAACCATGATGTTGAAAGGTAGAAGTTTAAAAGTAAAAGTTTAAAGATAGGGTAAAAGGTAAAAACGGTGAAAACTCAAACCGTTGGAAGTGTGACTTTGAAAATGAGGATTTCTTGTTTAAAACCGAACATTTTGTAGCGGTTAACCTCATAAACCGTTACAAAATTTGAAATTTTGTAACGGTTCATCCATCACCGCCACATAAACCGCTACAAAATATCGATCGTTAAAATTCTCGTAGCGGTTGTGTAATAACCGCTACAAAACCGCTACAAAATAGCTGACCCTTGAAATTCTGTAGCGGTTGCATAGAAACCGCTACAATATGACCACATTTTGTCGCGGTTTTTGTTGTGAACCGCTACAGAATGATTTTTTTTTCAAAAAAAAATTCCAAACTAATTAGTTTGATTCAAATATTTTATGAATCAAACTAATTAGTTTGGTACAAATATTTAAAAATGAACGAATTGCCTCGCAAGGATGAGAGAGGCAAATATCCGCAGCCCTCATCACCTGAGATAGGAGATCAGAGCTACTGATATCTGCATTTCTTGACGACCAAGCGAGATAGTTCATTCAGCTTACAAGTCGAAGATTTAGTAATTCCTTTAGTAGTTATAGTTGATGTACGGTATTTATAGTGTGAAAATTTGTAGCGTGTTCTCGAAACCGCTACAAAATATAGATTTTGACGCTGGCCACGGCCACTCTTCCCGGACACCGTGACAAAATTGTGACGTTCGTTTATTTGTAGCGGTTTTTTTTATGGAACCGCTATAAAATCACCGCAACAAAGTTGGCGCCTAATGTTGGCGCCACTTTGTAGCGGTTCTACTCAAGAAACCGTTACAAAATCACGGTGACAACAATTCCCGCCATTGCGCGCCAAAGTGGCGCAAATCTGTTGCGGTTCTACTCAAGAAACCGTTACAAAATCACAGTGACAACAATTCTCGCCATTGCGCGCCAAAGTGGCGCCAAATCACGTGCGGTTTATTTTGAGTGAACCGCTACAAAGGTAGCCGAGGTCCATACCGTCATGGCTTCTGTTACTATTTAGTGGCGGTTATGGGATAAAACTGTTACAATTTGATGTTTTGTAACGGTTTTTTTAACCGCGACAATTTAACCGCGACAAAATAGGTTTTTTTTTTGTAGTGTGTGTCCTAGCTATGGATTGAGGCCGCGTGTCCTAAAGGGCTACGATCCTGGGCCGATAACTCGCGGTTTCGATACGACTTGTTTTATCAGAATTATTCTATACTTAACATGTGCTATGTTGTCATTTATTTTTGATACTTGCATATAAGATTAACGTATGTTACCCTTGGGGTTCATTTATTTAAACTCCGCATCGTATGAAAGAGACAAGTAGTGGATCGGGATCAAGAGGAAAGATGCAGGCACGTAACGATTAAAGCCAGAAGGAACTTTTGGAAAAATATGAGTAGGTGAACCGTATTTTATCGTTTATCATTTGTCTATTTTAGATTAATGTATTATCATTCCACTACGGGATAGATTCGAATCGCAAAATTTATCCTCATGTTTTCAACTAAGTTATTTTATGAAAGTTTTATTCCGCAATTAAGTCGTCCAAACTATTTCAATGCCTATGCACTTAAACTCGATAAATAAAAGCACAACAAGGATGTAGAACCTAATAACCCAAGAGGGGGTGAATTTGGTGAAGATTAAAACTTGATACTTTGAAAATATTTTTCGTTTTCTAATTCAAAATAGTTTGATATTCAAATAAACATATATCGGAAATATAAGAGATAAGGGAAGAGAATATGCAAACGAGAGATTTATACTGGTTCGGCCAATCCTTGACCTACGTCCGGTCCTCAAGCTCCACTTGAGATTTTCAATCCACTATCTCCTTGTTTAACCTAAGCGCAAGAGAAAAGCCTTTACAATATCCCACAAGTTCACCTGTGCACTTGTGAAGCCAAATCTCTCACCGAGATACTTCCTTCAATCGCTTACTCTCACTAGGACACTCCCCCTTACAAGTGTAAACTGATAACCCAATCTCCAAGTCCCACGACTTGAGATTCTTACAATGATTTCATAATCAGAAATGTTCTCTCTAACAGAGAAGATGAATAAACACTGAAGTACATAATCGATCATCTCACTCTGTAATGTAAACTATACGAGACATTGAGAAACAGAGAGGTGTATGTGTATATCGTAGTATTGGTATTTTGAAGATGTAAGGTCGTGTCTCCAACTCCTTCTATCTTGAATGCTTCGCCTTTATAGTTGATGAAGAACATTGAGCAATTCGTCCCTGTGATGGAATATGATCGTTGAGAGCGTATATGACCGTTGGAGCTATTCGACCGTTGGAGAAATATTACCGTTGAAGCTTCACGTCATCATCCACTTTTTGATAATTTGATGTTTAATCCTTCTTTGATCATCTGAAACTTGCTAACAAACATGATTAATAGCATTGAGAAGTATAGCAAGTAGAAATCACTTGATAACAATGATTTCAGAATTCTCGGATACGTTGAAATTGTGCTCGTTTTGTGCTTTGAGTTGTTCATTCTCTGCCGACCTTCGTTGAACATTTGAATCCATTGCGTAACATTACCGTTGAGTATTCAACTTCATTTCTTCAAGTTTCTTGTTGAATTCGATATGTTCTGTCATTTCAAAATGCAAGAACCTTCATATTCATGCTTTTGACATATTTTGATTTTTGTCAAGTTTGATGTTATTTCAAACTTTAATCATCTCGAAACCCACTAACAAACTTGTTAAACACAATTGGAAGTAGTAATGAGTGATGATAAGAAGTATATAAACCATAACAAGAGATTTAACACGATTTGGAAAATCGGTTCTTTAAACTCGTCGTTTTGGCTAGAGTCGGGACGTTTGGCTAGAGTCATTCTCCATTGATGAAGATAGCTTGGCTCGAGTCACAAGGATCGAGCTTGAGTCTAGGCCGAAACTTGAGTCGATTGTGTAGGCTTGAGTCAACTTCCTTTGATAGTTGTGTTCTAGGCTAGAGTCAAAATATTCGGCTCAAGTCTGGGTCGAAACTAGAGGCACATTGTGTAGGCTTGAGTCAATTTCCTTTGATAGATGTATTCTAGGCTTGAGTCAAAATTCTTTGGATCCAGTTTTGGTCAAAACTCCAGTCACACTGAGCTGGCTAGAGGTTGGAAGGACATTTGAATGCAACGGTCAGAAACTTGGCTGGAGTCTCATCCAAAATCTTGTGAAACAATAAGTCGGCATAGGATCTCGAATCTCAGCATTGAATAGCTAATCTAATTCGCTTACCGACATGTCATCTCGGCATAGGATAGTCGGTATATTTTTCTTTCTGAGCGAATTTGACATCTCGGATAGTCAGTGTAATTTGCTTATGCTTTTTGCCTTCATATAGCTCCAAATAGGCAAACAACCCATGCTCATAAATATCTTCAAGTCTTCTTTCCAATGCAAGAAGAATCAGCTCCAAAATCATTGTATTTCGCCCATTATCATTAGATGAATGGAGGTTGTTCTTGACCAGCGTTTTTCAGCATCCTGAACCGACTATCCAATTTCGAGGGCAATAAATCTCTGGTATAAACTCGAAGTTAGAAAATTATATATCCTTGGAACTCTCTTGATGTCTACTTTATATGCCACAGATTTCAGCTCAATTGAAGTCTGTGTGACGTTGATTTCACTGTCATCTTTCAAAATTCATATATCTCTCATACGACCTCCTTTGGACTTGGATTTTATGTAAAAATGACGTATTGGAAGTCTATTTTCCAACAAAATTGGTTTCACATCAATCCGATCTCTGGTTTGGGAGATATCGTCGAATTACCAGAGGTCGCCCAAGCTGAACGTGAAACAGAGTAGAACAGAGGTGCTGATTGGCTCGAGTCTGTTGTGTCTAGCTCGAGTTTTGAGTCAAACTCGAGGTGAGACTTCTAGAGTCAATCTAAGAACTTGTATAATGATTTTCTTATTCCATTGAGCAAGCTCTTCCATCTTCCATCTCCCATCTTGATCATTCTTCATCATTTGAACTTCACATCTTCTTTGATTCAATTTCTTTATTTCTTCTTCCTTTAATTAGATATTTTTTTGTTGATCTTCTTCTAAATCATTCTTCATAAATAAACTTCACATCTACATTAAATATAAGAGTTAACCAAAGTAGAAGATAAATGAAGTATAGAAATTTTCTCTTCTTAATAGATAAGCATATTTGACATCATCAAAACTAAGTATAACAAACAAAGGACGGGTGTCACACCTTGTGGGATTTTTTTCTTGGCCAAATTGAGCTTAAGGTTGTGGGGGAGGGTTTGAACTGTCAACCCTTTTGAGTCATAAAATGTACATGACCATTAAGTCACCATGCACTTATGGTGTGTGTGTAAATATACATGTGCAAACAAATATAAATTAACACTTAAGATCTCGGCCACATACTATTAACAACTTCAATATATTTGATAACGCTAATTTTTTTTTGACAATATTGATAATTATAAAAATAAAAAATAACGAATTAGACTTTTATTCTATTTTGTAGAAATTTTTAATGGAATAACTCAAATTTTTATATTATAAAATAATTAAATCAATAAACCACATTATTTTTTAAGAAATTAATTTATGCTTTTAGTTATTTAGTCAACACTTTTACACCTTTAGTCAATACTATAACTAATTTAGTTAATACCTTTACGCCTTAAAGTCAAAATAGGGGGTTCCAAATTCCCCATCTCATTGGGGGCGGAAAACGAATCGACATCTCGATGTGATACAGCCTTTTCTATTTTAGTTGGGAAAGAACGGCGAAGTCATGATGACTAATGATGACACAACTTTTGAGTTGTTGCAATAAAAATGTGAACACATTTTGCGTTGGCACAATAGAGATATGACATGTGTCCCCTTATCATGACAAAGTACAATGTTACTTTTGTGTTGGCAGCACCATGTTGTGTGGCCATATATGTATGTGTGAACCATGTTGTTGAGATCCATACACACGGTGGAAGGATTCTCATCCATTAAATTTTACGAATCCCATATAGAGGATCTATCAACGGCATTTAAATCAATGTTCGTTAGAGAAACTGTACCTATACGAGCTTGTAAGTGTCCTTTCTCAAACACGGGCTAACACCTTCTTGCTTGATCAATCTCTAGGAGCCGATTCTACGACTCCACTCCTCTACCGGTATCCACACCGAACGCTTCTCCAATACGTAGGCAGCGTGCTAGCGCCTTCTTACTTTGCGTCTCGCGTCTTTTCTCTCTAGGGTTTTTCGCGGCAGTTCCTTATTTTAATACGACTAGATCATTATCTTTTATAGAGTTTCTAAAACCCTAATTGGGCCGTATTAAAATATTCAAGATTAATCTCAATTAATCTTGAATTCGAATTTTAGATATAAATAACATTAATTAAATATGTCCAACAGATCTAATCTATTTATTTAATCTGAATTAAAAGCCTGCTGATTTAATTTATTTCTATAAATTAAATATGAGATGCTATATCTTTATTCGAAAATTAAATCTGAGATACAATATCGCAATTTATTATAGTACTTTAATTTATCAAATAAATTAAATACTATATAATAATATTATTATCTATAAATAATATCATTATTATTTTCAAATTTTAATTTTATATATATATATATATATATATATATATATATATATATATATCCATCCTAGATTAAATACAGTATTCATTAAATCTTAGACATATATAAGATTCAATGAATTTGGACACTTTCACTCGTGTTGAGCTATTCTTATGTGTGACCCTGCAGGCCCACATAAGATTGGCAGCGGCCAATACTATCACCCCACAAGTCGCAAGCGGCCTCTAGCAAGACATTGCGACTACCCAATTCATATAGGGATCGATGATACGATACAACCATGTCACGTCCCTTTTGTCACACGATAACTTGGTCAAGGATGAGGCATGGATAATGTCAACATCCTTCTTGACCTGCATAATTTTATATCACCTTGATCATTGATTTCTCTGATAAGATGAAATCGCCTAAGTATGTGCTTGGTCCTTTGATGTGACCAAGGCTCCTTGGTCTACGCAATAGTGTCGCTATTGTCACAGAGCAAGTCTATTGGATTTGAGATTGTAGGAACCATCCCTAGTTCAATAATGAACTTTCTGATCCAAACGGCCTACTTAGCTGCATTCAATGCTACTATATACTCAACTTCTATTGCGTAATCAACTACGTTCTATGCTTAAAGCACTTCCAGCTTACCGCACCACCATTCAAAAGGAATACATATCTAGATTGCGATCTTAGATCATCTTGGTCAGTTTGGAAACTCGCATCTGTGTAACCAGTCACACAGAGCTCATCTTCCAATCCACCATATACCAAGAATAAGTCCTTAGTCCTTCTTAAGTACTTCAGAATATTCTTAACGTACTAGGACACGATCATTACCGAGATGGATGCTATGAGACATGGGCATGTAACCCCTTTTAGAATCCTGCATACCGAATTATGCGGTATCTTGTTTATATATGTGCTTTGACTTAGGCCTATCACCTCTTGGATCTATCTTTATAGATCCCGATCCCTAGGATGTAAGTGGCTTCACCTAAATCCTTCATTGAGAAAGACTTTTCTAACCAAGACTTGACACTCGCAAGGTAGGAATGGCATTCCCAATGAGTAGGATGGCATCTACATAAAGCACTAGAAATACAACCGTGCTCCTACTAACCTTCTTGTAAACACAAGGTTCATCGATGTTTTGAATTAATCCAAACTCTTTGACTACTTCATCAAAGCGATATTCTAGCTCCAAGATGCTTGCTTCAATCCATAAATGGATCTTTGAAGCTTGTAAACTTTACCGAGTCCTTGGACGCACAAAGCCCTCGAGGTTGTGTCATGTACACATCCTCGAGGAGCTTTAGCTTGAAGATGTTTATTTTGCCATCCATCACAGTTTTCTCCTTGAAAACCCACTTGCACCCAATGGTTTTTACACCTTCAGGTGGATCGACTAAGGTCCATACCTTATTGTCGTACATGGATTGCATTTCAGACTTCATGGTATTTAGCCATATTTCGGAATTTGGACCTACCATGGCTTCTCGATAGGTAGTGGGCTCATTTTGTAAAATGAGCAAAACATTACAACTTCCAGTAATCAGAAATCCATATCTCTGAGGCTGTAGCCGTGTTCTATCGAACCTTCGTGGGTTATGTGTTACAAGAGTAGGCTTATCAACTTGTTGTGAGTCTTCTCCGTTTTCCATCTGTGGTTCTATGTTGTCTTGTGGCTCTCGAACTTCTTCGAGGTACACCTTACTCCCACTGGTTTCTTTTAGAGATAAACTCTTTCTCCAGAAAGACATAATTCTGAATAACAAACACTTTGTGATCGATAGGATTGTAGACATAGTATCCTTTAGTTTCCTTAGGATACCCCACGAAAAGGCATTTTGAGGATCTGGATGATAATTTATCAGAGGCTTGTTGTTTAACATAAACCTCACATCCCCAAATTTTGAGAAATGACAAACCGAGTTTCTTCCCATCCATATCTCATATTGTGTCTTTTCAACCGCATTTGATGGAACACGATTTAGTGTGAACACAAAGTACATTTCTAGGGCATGGCCCCAAAAGGAAGGAGGAAGATCTGTTTGACTCATCATAGATCGAACCATATCTAATAGAGTTCGATTCCTTCGCTTAAAAACACCATTCCATTGAGGTGTTCCTGAAGGAGTAAGTTGTGAGATGATCCTACAACTCCTAAGATGATCAATGAACTCTTGGCTCAAATATTCACCACCTCGATCGATTGAAATGCTTTAATTGTTTTGTCAAGTTGGTTTTGCACTTCATTTTGGAATATTTTCAACATTTCAAAAGATTCAGATTTATGTTTCATTGGATAGATATACCCATATCTACTAAAATCGTTTATGAATGTAATGAAGTACAAATGACCTCCTCTAGCGAGATGTATTCATTGGTCCACACACATCGGTATGTGTGAGGCCCAATAAATCGCTGGCTCTCTCACTATGCCGAGTAAAAATGTTTTTGTCATCTTTCCCAATAAACAAGACTCGCATGTATCAAATGATTCAAAATCAAATGAGTTAAGAAATCCATCTTGATGGATTTTTGAAATGTGTTTCTCATTTATATGGCCTAGACGACAATGCCATAGGTAGGTCGATTCAAACCATTTTACTTGATCCTTTTAGTAGTTATGTCATAGATATGTCCATTCAATTTTCTAATGTCCTTGAGACTCTACTGATTTATACAAATGTGAGAACCACATGCAGTATCTAATACCCATGTAGAGGAAATAGAAAAGTGAATATCTATGGCATAGATACTGAAGCGATAACCCCGCTATCCTTCTTGTTCTTTTCTAGATATTCGAGGTAGAGTTTGCAATTCGTCTTCTAATGACCAAGTTTATTGTAGAAGAAGCAGATCTCATCCTTCGAGGTTTTGTCTCGAAAGACTTGGATATCACCCAAGAGGGGGTGAATTGGGTGTTTAATTAAAATCTTAGAACTTTGAAAATCTTTTCGCAACTTACGAAAGTAGTTTGAATGACAGGTAATAATTTATAAAGTGATAAACAATCATTCAAACATATATGCTGGAAATGTAAGAGATAAGGGAAGAGAATATGCAAGCGAGATTTATCTTGGTTCGGCCCAATCCTTGACCTACGTCCGGTCCACAAGCTTCCACTTGAGATTTTCAATCCACTATCTTCTTTCAACTTGATTACACGTTCTGTACTTGAAGTAATCCTCTCACTAGGATTCACTCCCCCTTACAAACTGTAATCAATACACCCGTTTGATTACACACTCTGTACTCGAAGTAACCCTCTCACTAGGATTCACTCCCCTTACAAGTGTAATCAATACAATGGGTTTCCCACTCAAGATCACCCAATCTTGAGCAACTCTCAAATAGAAAGATAGAATGGTTACAAATAAATCTTCTCTCTCTCAGAAGTGAATGGATAAACACTGAAGTACAATACAACTCATTTCACTCTCTCTGATAAGCTATATAGACATTGAAAATAGAGAGTAAATGATGAGAATATCAAAGTGTTAGCATGATGAAGATGGGAGCTTGTATCTCTGCGTTTTCTCTTGTCTCTGTTTTCTCTCATTTGCCGTGAACTTCAAACCTTTGGGTATTTATACCGATTGAAGCTTGATGACAGTTGGAGAAATATAGCTGTTGAGAATATAGCTGTTGAGAAGATCAAATGACTGTTGGATAAAGAAATATAGCCGTTAGACTCGAGATAAAACTAGCCGTTAGATTTTTGCACTGACTTTCGATGTTCGACTCAAATATGAGATTTTGAGATTTGCTTCTAATCCTTCATTTTAATCATCGAAACATGTACACAAATGATATAAATGATGTTAAGAAGTATTATAAATCATTTGGGTATTCATCTGGATGTTCTTGATGAAAAAGAGATTTTCGAAACTCGATTTTACCTCGAGAGGTGCAAACTCGAGTTTTGAATCACAAACTCGAGTTTTGAAGATGCTCGACGTTGGTTGCTCTCGTGTGATGGAAACTCGAGTTTCCAACTTAATGACTCGAGTTTCGTCTTTCCCATAAATCAGATTTTGCTCTCTGTCCCGACAAACTCGAGTTCAAACTTAATGACTCGAGTTTGCTTCATTTAATTTGATAGCAAACCGAGCAATATCGTGAATAAACAATCAACTTTTGAGGTCCATATCTCTCTGTTCTGAACTCCGTTTTTGTTGCATCAAATCTCTTTGGAAATCCCTTTGAGTCGACTTTCATATGCCACCGATTTCAGCTCAATCAGATCTTTACTTTGTGAGATACACTCAAAACATTGAAGATTGGTTTTTCGAGTGGCGTGAATTTCACTGTCAACTTCATAAATTCATAGCTCCTTCATCTGAACTAATTTTGGCTTGAAGTTTATATCACAATGACGTATTGGGAGTCTAGTTTCATATACCACTGATTTCACTTCAATCCGATGTCTGGTTTGGGAGATATCATCGAATTACCGACGTCGCCCAAGCTGAACGTGAAAAACAGTAGAACCGAGTTGTCAAGAAAGCTGGAAACTCGAGTTTTCACTTGGTAACTCGAGTTTTCCTAGTCCGAGACGCCGAGACGCTGAAGACACTACAAACTCGAGTCGGTTAATGATTAACTCGAGTTTTGAGTTCCAAACTTGAGTTTTGAGTTCCAAACTCGAGTTTACCCATCCGGAACCGATTTTGCTGGTTTTTACTCCAAATTGACCCATTACAACTTCCATATGATATTGGAGACTTCTAGCTTCAATATATGAACTTGAATAATGATATTCTCAATCCATTCAAAAATTTCTTCCTTCTTTCTTCTCTTCTTTTCTCTTCATCATTCTCATTATATTTGCAAGAACTTCTTTCTTCAATCTTGATTATTCTCCATCATTCAAGTATACTCCACTTTGTAGCTCAAATATGATGAAGCTTCATTCCAACCTTCTTTTCTTGATTATTCATCATCATTTATCTTGGACTCATCTTCTTCTTGAAGTTCTACCTTCTTTAATATCTCCTCTTTCTTGAGCTTGACATTCTTTCCAAATTCTTCTTTCTAAAATCTCTTATCTCCTTCTTGAGCTATTATTCAACTTGGACTAATCTACATTAAATATAAGAATTAGTCAAAGTAGGAGATAAATATATCATATAAACTTTTTGCTCTTAATAATGACATCTATATAAAACATCATCAAAACTAATCAAAACCAACATTCTCCCCCTTTTTTATGATGGCAAATACTTTAAGAAAAATATGTATGAATATGAGAAACTAATAAACCCAGCATATTTTTCTTGCCATTCTCTCCCCCTTATTTGTCATTAGCAAAAAGTTGAGTTAAAGAAGAGATGCTTGTAGAGACAAATATGAAATCAAAATTAGACAAGAATCAAAGAACTGATTTTCTCTCCCCGATTTGAAATTGTTTTCATTCTTAATATGATGCAATTTGGAATGTTTTTATGAAAACAAATTTGAGAGAATTTGAAGAGGTTTTCAAAACATCTTTCACAATTAAAGCATATAAATACCAAACATGTGCAAAATTAGAGCTCTTCTATAGAGCATAACTCAGCTGACTCCAAGAGATATTCTTCTACTTTGTAGAGCATAAGTCAGCGACAATGATGAAACGTGGAAGCATTATTCCTCAATTTGATAATTTCTCATTGTAGCATGTTGAGGAATGTCCTAGCACATAACAGAATCTCCTGCTTCAAATTGAACACTTTCTTTGCCAAAGAGATTTGTTAGTGCAACCAGATATCAAAGTATTCCTTTCTAAATGATATTTTCAAATGAAGATAATGAAAGGATAATATAAGATAATTTCAAATATGAAATTAACTCATCATCAAAACTAATAGAAGATAGTGAATATAGATGAGTATTCTTAGACGGGTTTTCTTCAAATAAAGGAGATGAGCTTTTGAAATATAAAACACATATGAATGTAAAGCTCCCCCTTAATGAATGCATGACTTAAAAATATAAAGCTCCCTTTAAAAATACCAAATAATAATGTGATACCAAAAGTTATGAAGTTTGGAGTTAACCTGCTTCAAAGAACACAACAAGGTATCTCAGAATTAACAACTTTCAAGTTCACTTGGATGGACTTGAAATTGATATAAAGAAATCACTTATGCTTTTTAAGATGATAAAAGTGTTTTAAAGCATAAGGATCATTTTAAAAATGAATTTGCTCAGGCTAAATTTCATGAGATAAAATTAAATGAATGAAATCAATTTAGCCTCACATGATTATGAAATATACATATTACAATACCTCACTCAAGTAATATCGTAATTACTCAAGTCGTAATCCATAAATGCATTCTTTGACTAGCCATTATCAATTGCTTTGAATGCATCTTAGAAGCGTAAATCCCAAATAAGCTTTGCATAGGATCTCAAAATCGGTTTCTGCTCATAGGTTATCATCTTGGTCTAAGCCTCTTGCTAGTGATGGGATGTCACTCAAGTGATGTCACAGAGTTTGCAGACATAGCCACTGAAATGGTCTATTCTGTTTGCCTATGTTCTTTGTATCTCACAATAGAACATTTTGGTCAAACCCTGCAAAAATATATGTTCTTTGGTACTCAATGAATCTTGAGTCCACAACTGATTAGACATGACAACTTTTATGCTCTTGAAAGATTAAATCATATGATATTTAAGCAAAGAACACAATAAGCTAACATAATTTTACCCAATCAAATAAGTTTGTGCCAATGAATCATAAAGGGTAACAAATAAATGATACCAAGAATGTTATTTCTCAATGACAAGTTGGAAATATACTTTATGTAGAAAAGATGTCATTGATAATAATGCATTTAAGTTTGAGCATAGAAAATCTTATCCATAAAGATAAACATTTATCAACTAATAGTTTATGAATGAGATCATATTTTCCAAAAATGATAATGAAATATGCAAATAGTTTCAAATCTCAAATTTTCTTTCAAACATTGATGAAGTATTAAGAAATTCTATGAAAGGTTCATTTTTGAAATATGTTTAAGATCAATGCTCACTCTAAATGATGGTGGAAGTCAGCATGTTTAATGAAAATATCAATATGCTTCAATTTTATAGAACATGTTGAACATTGCAGTTAATATGTTGAAGAGTTTCTTCAAAAGCAAAAGTCATGAAGGTAAAGCATTATTGAAACATGCTTAGCACAATAAGGATGCATAACGACTTTGCTATGACCAAGAGATAATCTTGCTTCTTAGAAAAGAATCTTGAAAGTATGTGAACATTCAAAGCAAGAATATAGTTACTCAAGGATGGATGAAGACAAACTTTATGTATTTGAGTAACAACATGACTACTAGGATTCATGAATGATGAAGCACAAACTCATTAGTCCAAATGACTAGAGTTCCAGAATATTATCCTAGTAAGTTATTCCACTAATGGTTAATGCATTAAGATTCAATGCATTAATGAACATTCATAATGCTTGGAATAACTTGGCCAATAAGAATTTATGCAGTAGGCATAACACTCACAAATTGAATTCTTTTATAGGAGATAAACTTGAAACTCATATATGATCAACTTGTTAGACATGAGGTCCAACTAGTTAGAAAATAAGGAATGAGAGGTTCAAGCAACACATTGAATACCAAAGATCAATATGTGAATGATAGGGAAAATTCGCCAAATAGATTTGAAGCATATACAACATTAACTTCCAATTTGAGACATCATTTGAATGCAATCAAAGTATTCTTCAAATCTATCTGAAATGCTTTCAAAGTATGAATATTTTTCAAAAGATTTGTATGCATCTTCACAAAACAGAGTGAATTGAAATCCAAACAAATTTTAGACTAGTGCATTTGAAAAACATAAACTCAAAAAAATATTATACACAAATTCACTTGTTTGATCATCAAAAACTCACTAACAAATTGATTAAACACAGTTAGGAATATTAATGAGTGATGATATAAAGTATTGGAATCAAACATAAAGATTTCGCAAATTCGTGTAACTTGAAATTCAAATTCAGCGATGCAAACTCGAGTTTGTTCTTTAAGACTCGAGTTTTCATTTTCAATTAAGAGCCTAAACTCGAGTTTCAAAATCTTAACTCGAGTTTTCTTATTTTAAAGGAAAACATCGCGATTTGGCATTTGGACAAGTTAAGTGCACAGTGCAAAACTCGAGTCATTAAGTGACTAACTCGAGTTTTGGACTTTTGATGAGAAATCATGTTTTAGTCCAAAAGCTCAAAACTGGAGTTTCCATTTCAAAATGGAGTTTTCAAATGTTCAAAAGATAGCAGAGCTCTCTACTTGATCAAAACTCGAGTTTTCAAAAGTTAACTCGAGTTTTCTCATTCTTTGAAAACAATAAAAACTTCTCTGTAAAGCCGAAACTCGAGTTTTCTCTTTTATGAGAAAACTTTGAAAAACTTTGTCAAATTGAAGTATGGAGTTTTCATAAGGTCAGAATCGAGCTTTGTTCTCTTGTAATGCAAAACTCGAGTTTTCAAACTAAACTCGAGTTTCCATAAAACGTTGGAAACTTAGAGAACTCTCTATATAGCCTAAACTCGAGTTTCCAAAGTAAAACTCGAGTTTTCTCAAAACTTTGAAAAACTTAGAAAACTCATGGCAAACCGAAAACTGGAGTTTCCAAATCAAAGCGGAGTTTGCATATGACAATAAAATTGCTGATTGAAATTGAATAAGTTTCAAAACCTTTTAACTTAACTAAAGACAAACCAACAATGAATTTCATATAATTATAGTATGAGGTAAGAATTAGATATCACCGTAATTCCTCTTGACCTCATAGAAACTTGCTTGGTTGAGATGGATTGATGTAGATAACTCCTTTTCCGACATTCATCATTAACCTTAAGCATAGCTTGTTTAGCTTTCTCAAGACTTGGATCATTTCTCTATGTTGCATTCTTGAGAAGCTTTCTTTGATCCTACAAAACTGTATAAATATTTTCTTTCTTGGTATCCAACCTTACTTGGATCCAATCATCGTTAGCTTGTAGGAACCAAGATTCACATGCTCTTATGAATATAATTACGAACAGGAAATTGAGCATAATGAACTAAACATGACTTTATGCATAAAAGAGATACTTTCTTTTCAAATCATCATGTATGCATAAAGAATAAACTATTGAACATTGCAATCCCTTTATAAACTTATTAAGTGAATTTTTAAGGGATGTGAAAAATCAATTTCAAAATAGTTTGCAATGCTCATTCCTAAGGATACAAAATATAAAAACCTCAATGAATATTTGAGATGATAGGAAAGGAGGTTTTACCATTGTATGTCTTTACCTTAGGTACTTGGAGTATTGCCTTCGCTTACCCACTGGTTCTTCATATGTTTTCCCATGGATATATGCAAAGCTCTCTCGAAGATATAGACTTTCAAAGTCTTGTTTGACACTTGAGAGATTCTCCTCTTCTTGTTCTCCTCAAGATAGTTGAATGATACTCTATGGTAATTTGTTCTTGAGGTGGAACATACTTCTTCTGCTTGTATCCATTGCTTCTTTTGATGGTTAGATCTTGTAGTTCTAGCAATGGTTTCTCCACGAGTTCTCCTAACGGATGTGAATCTCCTTTTAGGTTCATGAGAAACTCTTGGACTTTTCTTCCTCTTCTTTGTACCTTGATGTCCATTCTTTTTGGAATCAATCTGCACACATAAGGCACTAGATGGACATTTTGGTACCCACTTATACTTGGGTCCTTGATTGTTAGTAGTGGACCTTACTTGTCCTTTTGGAACCCAAACAAATTTATTTCTCACATTATAATTTCTCCTAATATAGCATGTGTGAGAAATATGTCCAGATTTACCACAATAATTGCAAACAATATGATGATGTGCATTATGAGATTTTATGCAAGTATTGTGCGGTTGTGAGAATTGAAATTTAAGTAAATCTCATTTGAATAATCTTTCTTCCCAATAAAATTTCCAGCATCATTATTGAAAACATTTTTGTTTTTCAAAATAGAATCAGTAAGAGGTTGAAAAGCAATCTTATGCAATTGTTTTTTTTGGCGAATTATGCAATTGTTCAAAAACATTTTCTTAACTGCACAAGAAGAATTGGAATTGTTTACCACATGTGCATCTTGAGCTCTAGATAATGATTGATCACAATTGTCCATGAGCTCTTCCTGGGAATCCTCTTCCTCTTGTTCTTTTGTGTTGACTGGATCATGGAAGTATTCAATGATTTCTCCTTCTTCAATCTCCAGTTGTTCATCAGTCATAGATATGCAATTTATAATTTCTGATGAACTATCAACACTATCAACTTCAACACAATTGTTAGAAGCATATATAAAATCAAGAGTATCCCAAATTTCTTTAGCACTAGAGCAAAACTTGATTTTCTGAAAATCATTTTCGGTTAAAGCACAGTAAAGAATTTTCATTGCTCTAATGTTCAATGAAAACATTTTCTTTTCCTTTTCTGTCCAATCCTTTCTTGGTTTGAAATCAAAGACATTTATAAAAACATTCCACATATCAAAATCAGTTGCTTTGATAAAACTAGTCATTCTAGCTTTCCAAAACCAAAAATCAATATTCTTGAAAAATGGTGGAACCGTATAATCGAAAGCATCTGAAAATGAGCAACACCCAAAATCAGCCATTGATAACTCTTGAGACTGTTAAGTCCTTTAAACAAGAGCCTAGCTCTGATACCAAATGAAAGACTTGGCTATCACCTAAGAGGGGGGGTGAATTGGGTGTCTAATTAAAATCTTAGAACTTTGAAAATCTTTTCGCAACTTACGAAAGTAGTTTGAATGACAATAATAATTTATAAAGTGATAAACAATCATTCAAACATATATCTGGAAATGTAAGAGATAAGGGAAGAGAATATGCAAACGAGATTTATCTTGGTTCGGCCCATGTTTCCCACTCAAGATCACCAAATCTTGAGTAACTCACAGATAGAAAGATAGAATGGTTACAAATAAATCTTCTCTCTCTCAGAAGTGAATGGATAAACACTGAAGTACAATACAACTCATTTCACTCTCTCTGATAAGCTATATAGACATTGAAAATAGAGAGTAAATGATGAGAATATCAAAGTGTTAGCATGATGAAGATGGGAGCTTGTATCTCTGCGTTTTTCTATTGTCTCTATTTTCTCTCATCTGCTGGAAACTTCAAACCTCTGGGTATTTATATTGATTCAAGCTTGATGACAGTTGGAGAAATATATCTGTTGGAAATATAGCTGTTGAGAAGATCAAATGACTGTTGGATAAAGAAATATAGCCGTTAGACTCGGATAAAACTAGCCGTTAGATTTTTGCATATCTTTCGATGTTCTAACTCAAATCTGAGATTTTGAGATTTGCTTCTAATCCTTCGTTTTAATCATCTGAAACATGTACACAAATGATATAAATGATGTTAAGAAGTATTATAAATCATTTGGGTATTCATCTGAATGTTCTTGATGAAAACGAGATTTTCGAAACGCTGATTTTCTGAAGCAGAGGTGCAAACTCGAGTTTTGAATCACAAACTCGAGTTTTGAAGATGCTTTGACGTTGGTTGCTCTTCGTGTGATGGAAACTCGAGTTTCCAACTTAATGACTCTAGTTTCAGTCTTTCCCATAAATCAGATTTTGCTCTCTGTCCCCGACAAACTCGAGTTCCAACGTAATGACTCGAGTTTGCTTCATTTGATAGCAAACTGAGCAACATCGTGAATAAACAATCAACTTTCAAGGGCCATATATCTCTGGTCTGAACTCCGTTTTTGTTGGGTCAACTCGTTTTGGAAATACCTTTGAGTCTACTTTCATATGCCACCGATTTCAGCTCAATCGGATCTCTACTTTGTGAGATACACTCAAAACATTGAAGCTTGGTTTTCTGAGTGGCGTGAATTTCACTGTCAACTTTATAAATTCATAGCTCCTTCATATGAACTCATTTTGGCTTGAAGTGTATATCAAAATGACGTATTGGGAGTCTAGTTTCATATGCCACTGTTTTCACTTCAATCCGATCTCTGGTTTTGGAGATATCATCGAATTACCAGACCTCACCCAAGCTGAACGTGAAACAGAGTAGAACAAAGTTGCTGATCACCGCTGGAAACTCGAGTTTTCACTTGGTAACTTGAGTTTTCCTAGTCCAGAGATGCCAGAGATGCTGAAGACAATACAAACTCGAGTCAGTTAAGGATTAACTCGAGTTTTGAGTTCCAAACTCGAGTTTACCCATGTTGGAACTGATTTTTGCTGGTTTTCACTCCAAATTGATCCATTCCAACTTCCATATGATATTGGAGACTTCTAGCATCAATATATGAACTTGAATAATGATTTTCTCAATCCATTCAAAAATTTCTTCCTTCTTTCTTCTCTTCTTTTCTCTTCATCATTCTCATTATATTGTGCAAGAACTTCTTTCTTCAATCTTGATTATTCTCCATCATTCAAGTATACTCCACTGTAGCTCAAATATGATGAAGCTTCATTCCAACTTATCTTGGACTCATCTTCTTCTTGAAGTTCTACCTTCTTCAATATCTCATTTTTCTTGAGCTTGACATTCTTTCCAATTTCTTCTTTCTAAAATCTCTTATCTCCTTCTTGAGCTATTATTCAACTTGGACTAATCTACATTAAATATAAGAATTAGTCAAAGTAGGAGATAAATATATCATATAAACTTTTTGCTATTAATAATGGCATCTATATAAGACATTATCAAAACTAATCAAAACCAACATTCTATTCTTGGCTTTCGGTTTCATACCCCTTCCTTTCGAATGGACAAAACAAGTGTTGGGCCTCTTCTTAAGGCTCGCTCGCAGTTTTGAGCATGAAATTGATTCCTCCATGTTGTTCATGACAAAGTGATCTTAACTTCCTGGGAGTAAGTTCAAGATTACATCTGTAGTTAACTCCTGGGACTTGGGGAATCCAAGCCTCTCAAGATGATCAATGTAGCCTTTTATGTTAAACACACGAGGACTAACTGATGCACCTTCACCATCTTACAAGAAAATAAGGCCTTTGTGGTCTCATACCTCTCTTGCCTTGCCTGTTGCTGGAACATTTCCATAGGATGAACAATCATCTCAGAGGTTTCCACAAGTTCTAGATCTCTATCAAAGTGTGGAACCATAGTGGCAGGCATCAGGCATCCTGTATCCACAGAGTAAAGCACTAATTGTCTCGTTGGTTTTGATTAGTTTTGATGATGTCTTATATAGATGTCATTCTTAATAGCAAAAGGTTGCATACTACATTTATCTTTTACTTTGACTAATTATTATATTTAATGTAGATGCAAAGTTTTATGATGGAGAATGTTGATTGAAGAAAGAAGCTATTGCACAATATAATGGGAATATCATAATATTAAGGAAGCAAGAGGTTATCAAATGATTTTGGGGGATAATCTAGAAGGAGAGAAGAAATTGAAGAAGGAAGAACTTGCAATGCAATGGAATATCTTTATTCAAGTTCTTATATTGATGCTAGAAGTATCCAAGATCATATGGAAGCTGGAACGGATCAATTCGAGTTTAAACCATCAAAAATCAGTCCAGATGAGCAAACTCGAGTTCATAACTTGCAAACTCGAGCATGTAATGTCCTCAAGCAACTCGCACCTCTGGACAAGCCAAACTCGAGCTTAGAACACAAACCTGCAGTTTGGAACTCCAAACTCGAGCCCATAATTAGCAAACTCGAGCCTCGTAGTGTCTTCAGCATTTCTGGTGTCTCTGGACAAGGCAAACTCGAGCCTATTAGTTGACAAACTCGAGCCTACAGCGGTCTTCAGCATTTCAGCTACTCTGTTAAGCGTTTCACTCGCGACGTCTGGTCATTCGATGATATCTCCTAAAATAAAGATCTTATTGAAGTGAAACTAGTGGCATATGAAACTAGACTCCCAATGCGTCATTTTGATATATAATTGAAGCAAAACGGAGTCAAGATTAAGGAGCTATGAATTTATGAAGTTGACAGTGATATTCACGTCACACAAATGACCAACCTTCAATGTTTTGAGTGTATCTCACAAACGGAGAATCCAATTGAGCTCAAATCGGTGGCATTGGAAAGTAGACTCAAAGGGCTTTAAACTCTATAGTTTAACCAACCAAAACGGAGTTCAGACCAGGGAGATATGGCCCCCGAAATTAGACAGTCTGTTCTGGGTGTTGCACAATTTGCTATAAAGAGAAGCAAACTCGAGCCTATTAGTTGACAAGCTCGAGTTCGCGGGTTACAGAGAGCTATCAGGTCGCGAAAATCATACGAACTCGAGCCTATAAGTGACAAACTCGAGTCTAGACAAGACAGAGAGCAAAAGATGATTTTGAAGAGACCCAAACTCGAGCCTATGAGTGCGGACTCGAGCACGGATCCCAAAAATGTTAAAAACTCTAGAGTTTGCTCGAACCTCCGGTTTGCACCTTGCGTAAGCTGAACTCCGACACCTTGCAAACTCGAGCCTACTTAAGCAAACTCGAGTTCATGTCTCGATGCAGAAAATCAGCAGTTCGAAAGTCTTGTTTCTCATCAAAGAACATCCACATGATTACCCAAATGACTTATACTTATTCTTAACATTATTTATATCATTTGTGTACATGTTTCAGATTATTAAAGCTTGAGAGAACATCAATCTTAGATTTTCAGAAACACGAAAGAGGACTGAATCCAATTAGAAACTTGAAGAAACGAAGCTGTCTACTCAATTGCAATGCTTCTCCAAAGGATTCAATCATTCAGATGATGAAATACTCCAACGGACATAAGCCAAACAGATTCAGCATTTGAATTTAATGTTCATGACAGAATCAACCACTTTGTTGAGGAAACGGAAAATCGAGCATTTACTTTCACGCGTCAAACAGAGGAAAATTCAAGAAGTAGAAGTCCTTCACATGGAAACAATTGATACAACCATTACTCGAATGATTCCCCGAACAAATAGAGGAAAGTCATTAAATGGCGTAACGGTCATAATCTTCAATGCGAGCAAAAATTGGAAATCGAAAAAGCCCCAAAATGCAATGGACGAATGCCTCCCACAACATCAATACAAAGTATCTTTAAATATAGAAAGAGCAAATGAAGAAAAACACAACACAGGCGGATAAACAAGCCTACATCTTCAACATGCTATTACTCTGATCTTTATATCATTTACTCTATGATTTTCAATGTCTATAAATCATAGAGAGTGAAATGTTTTGTATTGTACTTCGTTGTTTATCCATACACTTCGAGAGAGAAGAATCATTGTAAACATCCTATCATTCTACCTTAGAGTTACTCAAGATTGGGTGATCTTGAGTGGGAAATACATTGTGTTGATTACGACTTGTAAGGGGAGTGAATCCTAGTGAGAGGATTACTTTGAGTGCAGAGTGTGTAATCAAACGGGTGTATTGATTTCATTCGGAGCCTATACATTTAAAATATGAAATATAAAATATATGGCTTCGTGCCATTTAATTCTCTTGGCTTTAGACCAATTAGTTTTAATACGATAAATTAAATATATATGGCTTCTAATTGTTTATCTTGAGGATAAACAAAAGTTGTGTATGGCTTTCGGCCATATAATAAGATAGAAGATGAAAAGTTATATGACTTTTAGTAATGTAATCTCAAAATAGGAATAAAAGGAACATGACTCTGGCCATATAATTTAGAATAGAAAATCAAAACAATATGACTTCGGATATGTAATTTCATAATATGATATCGAGGCATATGGGTTTTGACCATACTAGAATAACAATATCAATAATATGGAAGAACAATTGAAAAAAAAAAAAAGATAAAAAAAACAATAATAATCTCCAAAATTAGCAATGGAACATGATGTTTATAACAATCGGTAAAAGAGTCTTTTAATTTCATGCGGTGGCTCAGTTATTCTAAATAGATCAAATAAAGATACCGTAAAAGAAGATATATGGAATCGTTAAAGAAACGATGAAAGAAAACATAACTTCGATAGAACTTTCGTGATCGATAACATATTATAAAGTAAAGGAAATTTGGGATAAGAAAGAGAGCAAGAGAAGGGAGAAAATTCAAGAGAGAAAGGAGGGGGAACAATTCTCATTCACTTATGTTTCTTGTGATTACAATACTTTATACAAAAAAATCTATTTATAGGCCTCTAAAAGTCACCGCCAAAGATCACAATTAATATACAATAAATTGTATAATTAATATACTATATGACCATTCTTATTATTCAAGAATTAAATAATCTTTTAGTTTCTCAAAAACATATTTAATAATCGAGTAGAGATGAGTCAATAATACTAGGATATGAGTAAAAGATATCCACGTAATAAATATTAATAACAATCACTAGAGCAAAAAGAACTTTAAGACCGCCTCATTTAGACCGGATTATAGAGAATCGAGTCTTAAAAGTATGACCGTGTGATTTCGTAAATATAAAGAACTTTTTGGACCGGATTATAAAGGATCCGGTCTTAAAAATATGACCAGTGACACTTTTGTAAATATATAGAACACTTTTAGGACCGGACTATAAAAGATCCGGTCTTAAAATATGACCTGTGGCACTTTCGTAAATATATAGAATACTTTTAAGACCGGGCTATAAAATATCCGGTCTTAAAAGTATGGCCGGTGGCAATTTCGTAAATATTCGAGAAGACGCCGATCGAGAGATGAGTCCGAGAATGCGATGATTTATTCCTTCGCTTAATTGAAATTATATACAAATGCTAATAAGTAAATAATCTTCTGACATAGGCAGTTCCTATAATCTAGGGATTACAATCAGGAATATAATTACGAAATTCAAAAAACCATGATCTACTAAATTAATTCCTAAAATCTCTCTAAGAAATTAATTAAGATTATTACAATCAAGAATATAATTACGAAATTCATAAAACCATGATCTGCTAACTTAATTCCTAAAATCTCTCTAACATCTTAATTCGGATGATTACAATCAGAATTTAATTACGAAATTCAAAAATCATGATCTGCTAACTTAATTCCTAAAATCTCTCTAATAACTTAATTAAGATAATTGCACAATATAATCGTATACGCTAACTAATTAAATCTCAACTTCCAACAAATATATATAACACTTTTAAGACCGGATTATAAAAGATTCGGTCTTAAAAGTATGACCGGTGGCAATTTCGTAAATATATAGAAGACTTTTAAGACCGGATTATAAAAGATCCGGTCTTAAAAGTATGACCGGTGGCAATTTCGTAAATAAATAGAACAATTTTAAGACCGGTTGTTTGAAACAACCAGTCTTAAAAGTGTAAAAAAATGACCGAGTGACAATTTCGTAAATATAGAACACTTTTAAGATCGGCTTTTAAAACAACCGGTCTTAAAAGTGTTCTATATATTTACGAAATTTCCACCAATCAATTTTTTACTTTTTACACTTTTAAGACCGGTTGTTTAAAACAACCGGTCCTAAAAGTACACTTTTAAGACCCGTTGTTTAAAACAACCGGTCTTAAAGTATACTTTTAAGACCGGTTGTTTCAAAAAACCGGTCTTAAAAGTGTAAAAAAAAAACTAAATTCGCTAAACCTGTTAAGTCCGTAAGTCTGCTTTGTCTTCTTGATGATATAACATTTGCTTAGTTATAGATTCAATGAGTGTCCCACGAGCCTCACGAGTCAAATCCTCAACCAAGAATGTCATCCTCTTCCTTTAACATACTCGCAATCTTTGTAAGACATCTCAAGAGCCACACATTCAAATCCTTAGCAACGTTGGCGGTGAGATGCTTCAGGGTTTTGCGATGGCGTCGACTCCAATCCTCAAAGCCGAAAGCGTACTACTTTGAGGATTCCGGACAACCGCGGCTCCTTCCTCTTCGATCTATGGGTCCTTCCACGCCGCCTTCGCATAGATCCGGTTTGAAATCAAACCCGGATCTCTTCTTGCTTAAGTCTCGTTTATTTCCTACATTGACCGCTCCCGCTCGGATCTAGATTTCGATTTTGGTTGCTTGAAGCTTTGCTAGCACCGACAAGAGGATCCGCTCGATTTGGTTGCTTTAAGCTTGTGATTTTTTTGTAGATCCTGGACTTCAAATTCGATTTTCATGGTGAATGATTTCGTTTCTTGTTATTTTTGTTTATTCCCGGACTTTGTAATCATCTTTTTGTTTTTCTTGTTGTTGTTGCTTCCAATCTTCTCTTGGTTCTCCGTCGTTGATGACGAAGGGACATTCAAAATGTTGCCGATCTCGGTGATTTGGGACCAGTTGTTTCATTTGAGTTTTTCTTTTTTATTATTATTTTGAAACACTTTTAAGACCGGATGTTTAAAATGTCCGGTCTAAAAGAATTTCTTTAAGACCGGTTACAAGTTCGGTCTTAATAGGGATACTTTTAATACCGCCTGAACAAGACTCCTGTCGCGGGTCCGGTTCTAATATACCTGTTTTGTCCGGTCTTAAAAGCCTTTTTCCACCCGTGAATTCCTATTTTCTGCAAAGATTGCATAAAAACACACACAATATAAATTATAATAAAATCATTTCATTATTCGTAAAAGAAAAAGAAAATTCCACAATCATCAAACCGTCTCGATGTATAGTTCTTGGGCATTGCTTGTCACCGTCAATAGAACATGGCGTTAAATTGTCACACTTTCGCCTATCATCATTCATCATTGTGATAAAAATCATGAAGATTTCCTTCGCTTCTTTACTCCTCTACACTACTATGAGATGACAAGTTGTTAGTATGAGTAGTTAGTAGTCTTGTATTAGTAGAGTAGTCTTGTATTCTTGTATTCTCGTATTAGTTGTATATTGTTGAATGGACTTGAGCCTATATAAGGCGAGAGAGTCATTATATATGAGACTTAATAATAACGAATAAGACACATTCATTAGTTTAACATGGTATTATAAGCCGTGTTTGGGTTTGGGCGGATAACCAAGAAGCACATGGAGGTGAAGGTGGTTCTTGGGTTTCCACCGTTTCTCCAAATCTTGACTTCCGTAGTTTATGGTCCAAGAATTAATTCGGGTCAAGTTTTTCCCGCCCGATTGAATTTTCCATTCCCGTTTAGGATTGCGCAGAGCAAAAGACGCAGAGAACAAGAGAGTGGCGTTGTCCCTTTTCACGATAGATGGTTTCTTGGTTGAAGTCACCGGTGGTTCGCGGTTGTGGCTCGCGGTTGTGCCCGATTTAGCGGTTCGCCCGATTTACGACCGTGGCTCGCGGTGGTTCGCGATTCTTGCCTTGATCTTCGACGATGGTTCGCGAGATCAACGATGGTTCAAGAATCGACGGTGGTTCGCGGTGGTTCAAGAACAGACGGTGGCTCGCACTTCTCCCGTGGTGGTGGTTCTTCTTGTTGTTGCCTTACTCCTCGTGGTGGTTCGCGGTGGTTTGCAAAAATTGCGAGGTTGAAGATTGTTGCGCCGCCGTCTGATGTTGGGTATTTCACGTCAACGATTATTGAGTTCTTCATCTCCAATTGAGTCGAAGATTTTGGGTATTCCTCGATTGCAAGCGACGGGGTTCGTGTATCACAGGCATTGTCTAATTAACGGATTCAAGACGCAATCTGAATTCTATTGTTAATTGAGATTGAGTTTTTCGGGAAAGATTTAATCATTGCAATGAAGAGACTACTACAAGATGTGGGAGCTTCATATTTCATTTTGGATCTTAGATGATAATACGTGACAGAAATGAATGGTGTAAAGTATTGTTGCAAAGCTAATTCTCCGGTGTTACTAGCAAACAAAGAAAATTGAGAGAATAATCCATATGCCATGTTTTCTCAAGATTTGAGTATTTCGGTTTTTTCATGCTTTGATTGATTTTGGTCATGATGATGAAGACAATAATGAAGAGTTTTTTTCGGATGAGTCCGACATCATCCAGAAGTTGCCTTGAACAATGAAGATCTTCCGATGCAGATGAAGAATCGACATGGAACAAGTTGAGGAGCCCGATGATTCGGGCACATCTTCACCGGTCATTCTGGAGAACTATACACGGTTTCTGTAGCCCAAAGATGCCACACTGGTTGCAACCGGGGAGGTGATGACAAAGGGTTTCTTTGGAGGATTGGTCAAGGAGACTAGGCTTCGAACTTCAAGGTCATGGTGATTCGGTGAGCGTTTAGCTTTTAGCAATGATGGACAGCTTGCTTGCATCGGGAAGCTTAGATGGAATTGTTCAAGTCTCTGGGATGTATTAGGAAATCAAAGAGGTGCTCGGAAGGTCCTGGAGGAGGAATTGAGTGGCTTAGGTGGCATCCAAGAGGATACCTACCGGTTTGACAATTTGCATAGAAGAGCAACTCCCATGGACGGTTAGATTATGACCAAGCTCAAATGGAATATAATAATAGAGAGTTGCCTACACCCTTTATTATGAATCATGTTCTAGATAGAAATGGCAAGGGCAAAGAATATTATGGTAATCACATGAGAGGTTCTATAAATGACCACCCCGCTTTACAAAAACCAAAGTATGTTGACTACCCCGATATAGCCGTAACATCAATTTCATCGAAGCAAGCATGAGGATTGTTTGAATTCTGATTATAATCATTTTGAAAGTGATGATGGAGGATTATCGTAAGGCTAATGGAAATGGAGCAATTGATAATGGACACATTGCATGCATTAGCCGCACGTATGCTAAATGCGAGATGATTTGTTGACCGCAATTGTACGAAGAGAGTTGTTGAAAATCTTGGCATCCGAATAGGATTTCGCTCACTTTTCTTCGATCACCTTGCTTCCAACTGTATCTTCGCAGCAAGATATTGTTGAAGTGATTCTTGTTGGTGGATCCAAGATTAGGAACCAAGTATAAGGTGTCCTTGTTAATCCAAAAAAAATGGAAGTAGTATGGGCCGCTCTGCTTTGAGTTTATAGAAACCTATTACGGTGGTCGGTTTATGTGTTCATATTGTGGGCATATTTCCAAGAGACCAGCTTTTAGACTTGCCTGCCACTGTGGTTGGGATTTTCAAATTCTAATATTGTCAAGGAGTTTGTTGGTAAAAGTAGCGCAAGATACTAAATGGCATGTGGTTTGGTCGAAAATGGATGGATATGTGGTCGGGATTGGTTGAATAATATAGATCCGATTGGTTGGAGAATGGCAATTGGGGCCGCGGGTCTGCATTGTGTGGCTCGAGAAAGATTTTTAGAGTTAATTCAAGTGAGGAATGTTTATCGATCTTGAACATAGGGCACTCTTAGCAAAACAGGGTGAGAATGGTTCAAACCTTCATGAGAGCAGAGGGGAAAAAGCACGGAGGAAGGCAGAGAGAAAATGCATGCTAAGTTAGCAGAGAGCATGAAGAGTTTCGAGGCTTGTTAATAAAGAGATAGAACTTTATAACAAACATGGATGCTACCAATGTGTTGATGATTGATGGCAAAGTTGCCATGATTCATGTACACGATAAAGAGAAGTTGAAGCAATGCAAGAGCATGAGGATAGAAGGAACGATGATGTTCTATCCCGTATAAAAGTTGAACCAAGCAGATTTACAAGTATTTGCCTAGCAAGTTAGGTGCTATTGATACATATAGCCCTAACTTGAGGGGGAAGAGTAGTATGAGTAGTTAGTAGTCTTCTATTAGTAGAGTAGTCTTGTATTCTCGTATTAGTTGTATATTGTTGAATGGACTTGAGCCTATATAAGGCAGAGAGAGTCACTGTATATGAGACTTGATAATGATGAATAAGATACATTCATTAGTTTAACAACAGCTTATATAATAAAGGGTTAAGTAGTAAATTCGTTTAAAAATATAGGCCCAAGAACAATGTTATCCTGTAAGTTTTTTTGTCTCGATGTTGTCCGTAAGTTTTAAAGCGTGAAGAATGTTGTCTTATTCTCGTTAAAAATCTAACGTTGGACCGTCAAACATCGAAAAATTGACATCGACCATTAACTTTTTAATAGAAATGGGCAACATTGATACAAGAAAACTTCTAGGATAACATTATTCCTCGTAGAAAATTTTCGAACAAATTTACTATTTAACCCTATAATAAAATAGAAGAACATAAACTTTGATATGTTAGTAAGAAAACACAAACAAGATATTTTTTTTTAATTTTTTTAAATGAAAACCAGAAAGTTGGTAAACTCTTGCAGGCTTGCATGTGATCATAAATATAATTAATATATAATTACAAAAGCATATGATTTTATGCTCCGGCCCTTCTCTCCCATTTTTTTCTTATCTGCTCATCTCAATTTTTAAATTAAAATTTAAGCGTTTCAGATTTAATATTTATAAAAATATAAAAATAATATTAAATAATTAAATAAATTCAAAAACTGGACAATTTTAATTATGATAATTTAAAATTAAATAAAAATATTTAAACAGAATATTCTCATGAGACATTAAATTTACGCCGCTCATGTTTCAATCGAAAAGGTGAGATGTTAGTAGAGGGGAAGAGCTGACCGTAGCCAATCCGGATCTTTCTCTGCATAACAGCACTACTACGAAGTCCAAAAAGCAAAAGGAAGTCTCAGACTTTAGTCTGTAACTCTGTCTCTGTCTTTTCTCTCTCTGGGTTCTTTCACAGTACGGAGACTCTGAGGGAGTGAAAAGGCTTACCAGAGACTCAGAGAAGGAAGAAGAAGATATGGAAGAGAGTCTCATAGCAAAAGACATAGAGGAGAAACCAGAGAGGTTAATCACATGGCAAACTTGGAGCCAAGAAGTGAAGAGAATCGTTTACATAGCAGGACCAGTCATCCCTGTTCTCTCTTCCCAATTCTTTCTTCAGATTGTTGCTATCATGATCGCCGGTCACCTCGATGAGCTCTCTCTCTCCGGCACCGCCTTAGCCATCTCCATCGCCACTGTCACCGGTTTCAGTTTCCTCGTACGCTTGCTTTTTTCTTTCCTCTTTAACCCTTTCCTTCTATTCTTCATGTTTCGTTTCTGTTTCATTCTTCGATTCATATTTGCTAATAATGAATTTCTTTCCTTTTTTTTTTGGTGTGATTTTTGTTGTTTCTCATTTTGTTGGTTTCTGTGGGGAACTTTCAACCATGGTGGGCGCTTCCGAATTGACCATTTGTCGTTTCCGTATCGTTTGATGCTGTATGGTTCAATATTATTCGTTGGATTTTCTCATAAGGCCTGTTTGGTATATGGATTTGGTAGGAAGAGAAATGAAGATTATCAACTTTTTGTTTGGTACTCTTTTTGTATCAAATTTTGCAGGAATTCAAGTTCTCGAACCTATTAATCTTTCCTTATATGTGGAAAGATAAAATCCCACCAAAATTTATGGGATTGAACCTTTTGAACATATTTACCCCTTATAAAATATTTTTTTCCAAAATGCAAGAAAATAGGATTAAATTCAAATTTATGAGATAAGTTCAAACTTATGTGTGCATAAGTTTAAACTTGGGTGGAGAATTTTTGGTTAAATTCGAACTTGGCAGGACAAATTTGAACTTAGTGGAAGAATATTTTAGAAAAATTTGAACATGATAAGATTTTTATTTTGAAATATATTTTAGCAAACAAATTATTTTTCCTTTTCATTTTAAATTAATTACTTTTGAGAGTAAAATAAATATTTCCGATTTTTTACCAACTACTACCATTTTATTCTCTTCCTACCAAGAAATTTATCTTCCTCATCCTTTAAAATCTTCCATTCCCTTCTCTAAGTTTCTTTCTCTCCTCAAATCTTTATCTTACCAAACGAGGCCTTAGTGCATGTTTGGATTCACATCCTGAAGACTAATATGTGACATTGTGACTCACGGCTTATAAAGTAAGCATGTGACTCACGGCTTATGAATATTTTTGATAATTCACGGTTTATGAATATGAATTAAGCATATGAGATTAATTTTGCAAGTCATAGATGTGCCTTTTATAAGTAAATCCAAGCAAGCCCAAGAAGAATAAATGATTTGATTGTTTGGCTTTATTTCCTTGTCATGATAATTTCTTTCCTCACCTACCAAAAATTCCTGTGAACACTTTGAAGTGACTGACGTAAACGATGATAGCATATATATACCAAGCTTAGAATCTTGACCAAAAAAAAAAAAGCTTAGAATAACTGGGAACCAATTTTGTGCACACTCAAAGTGGGATAACAAGAATTAATTTGCTGTTAAAATATAGAATCAGACTTATATATAATTGGGTTAATATCTTGATTGAATTTTGATTTTAATATCTATAGTTTCAAGCTAGTCGGCCCGTTAAGGACAAAGATTAAAACCAAAGTTTGTTAAAAGTACATGAACAAAAACAAAAACCAGTCTAATCTTACATTTTTAACAAATTTTGGTTTTAGTCTATGCATGTACTTTAAACAAATTTTGGCTTTGGTTCCTTAATTCAACAACATTAATTAAGTTAACGCCTTTAAATTCAAACAAAAAGCCCTTATAAAATTACAGGGACAAAAAACTACAATTTGAAATTACTGGAATTAAAATAAAAAATTGATCAAACAGTACTGTATAAACTAACAATAATACTAACCCAAAATCATTTATCAAAACATCTCATTGTACAGGACAACGTCTAGGTCGGCTCTTCGCATTCTCAAAGAATAGAAAGCCTTGTGATTTTGTTTATTTTGCTAATGGATTCTCCTTACTCTCAAAGATAAACGTCCCTTTCCCCACCTTATACAATTAACGACTCTTTCTTTAAATTGAGGTTACTACCATTTCTTACCTGGCTAATTTAGTGGTCACTGTACTTTCCAAACAGGTGGGAATGGCAAGTGGGCTAGAAACTCTATGTGGGCAAGCTTATGGAGCTAAGCAGTATAAAAGCTAGGAATACTAACATACACCGCCACATTTTCTCTCTTATTAGTCTGTGTTCCACTGTCTCTCGTTTGGATCTACATGGAAAAGATCCTAGTCTTCATAGGTCAAGATCCTCTTATTTCACATGAAGCAGGAAAATTCACAACCTGGCTTGTTCCTTCACTTTTGGATCTGCATTTCTGCAACCTCTGATCAAATATTACCAGATGCAAAGCTTGGTTCTTCCCCTGCTCATAAGCTCTTGTACCACTCTTATTCTCTATGTCCCTCTTTGTTGGGCTCTGGTGTTCAAGTCTGGGCTAAACAATGTTGGTGCAGCAGTGGCAATCAGTGTTTGGATTTGGACAAATGTGATTGTTCTTTCACTATACATGAAATTCTCTTCTGCTTGTGCGTTGACCAGAGCTCCTATTTCTGTGGAGCTTTTCAGAGGAATTGGGGAGTTCTTGAGATTTGCTGTCCCTTCCGCCGTTATGATGTGGTAAGTACATCTTTTATTTTCCTTTTTGCTTTTCATGGACTTGTTTTTCTAGGGGACAAAATTTTGATCGAGTTGCTTATATTCATTAGGTCGAGTTCTTTAATCACACTTATTATTTTAATTATTAGTTGTTAAAATGCTTGTGTGCTTGTAAATTTACCATAAACAATTGTGAATTTCTATATAAGCTCTTATAATGTAAATTAGTATTCATAAAGTTTTTATAGACACTTATTTTTCTAATGTTATTACTACAATAAATGGATTTTATTTTTCTAAAAGCCTGTTTTTCCAAATGAGAAGTAAAAAATAAAGGTAGTGACATTTTTATAGTGATGTGGAGAAATTTTAACATATTAGGCGTCCTTTTTTAGAATTGGGATGCATAAGTAGACTTTAAGCGTCCCAATTTAAATTTGGAACATCTAAGAAGGGATTTTGGCGTCTCATTTCAAAAAGGAACGCCAAAAGTAGAGATTTTGATGCCCCTTGGGATGCTTGTATGGACACTTTTGGTGTCCCGAATTTAAATTGGGACGCCTGAAGTACTCAATGGCTTATTTCCTTTACATTTTCCTATGGCTCACTCTTTCTCCAACCTCAACACTCTTTAGAAGATTCTAGTTTCTGAAATCCTTACTTAGATGCCGCAACTAGTCTTTGAATGTAAGGTCCGCTCTTCATTGCCACTGGCTTGGGATTGCAGGAGGAGGAGATCTGCAATTAACCTTCCCTCTTCTCCATCTCATCCTCTCCACCTCTGTCTTTAACTATCCAAAACACCGTCGGCGCCACATTCTGCTACTAGAGACGGCGTTGGCCTTACGTCCGACACTAATACTTTACTGGTGGTCAAGGCTAAGACTAGTCTTGCTACCCTTCTTTCATTTTCATATTCTAGAATTAGCTCTCATGTGCGTTCATTTTTGAAAATCTTAGATCTGGAAAATCTGTCTGCCTCCACATTCCTTTTGAAAAATTTTAGATATGGAAAATCGTGACTGTTGTTTAAGCTATCGTCATTGTAGGTGATGTTCTGGCTCTACGAGGTTGTGTTAGCCCAAGTCGACTCAATCCGTTGTGTTCCTTTCCCAAATGTCTTGCTCTGATTTGTTCTGCAGATCTGGAAATCTGAACGCTTCAGCTTTGTTCTGCAAATCTGGGTTTGATTGAAATTTTCATTCTGTTGCAAGGTTTTGTGCATCAGAAATTTCAATTTTGTTGAAAAGCAATTCAATTCAAATCAGGGATGTTAGGAATGACAATCTCAAAGGGGAGTTGGCGTTAGTTTGTGAAATCATGAACGAATACATCTTCATTGCCATGGATCCAGAGTTCCCAAGAGTGGTTCTTAGCCCTGTGGATAATTCCCTACGGCGTTAAGGGTTACAGGGTTTTTTTTTTTTTTCTTTTATAAAAAGGTCTTATGGCGTCCCTTTTAAAAAGGACGCCGTAAGTCTCTTATGGCGTCCTCTTTTAAGGGACATTGTTCCAAATTTTATTACGTTTATATAGGTGTCCCTTTGAAAATGATGAAAAATGGTTTAAAAACGAACGTTAAAAGTGTTTTTGTAGTAGTGTGTTAGTTGAAAATTAGGATTTGTAAATTCTCACATGAATGCATGTTACACTACTACAAAACAACGTTTTTGCGCCCTATTTTTCCCCTTTTACGTCTAATTTTACAGGGACGTCTATCAGGGGGCGTTGAAAGTCTTGGGTTAAGGCGTCCTATTTTTTTCTAGGACGTTGAAAGTCTTGGTTAAGGCTTCTAATTTTTCTAGGACGTCATATAGGTTTTTTTTTAAAAAAAAAAAAAAAAAGCCCCCAAACAAAGTTGGGAGGCTTGCCGTGGAACAAACACCGGTAGCCAGAAATCGCCAACAACCACCATAGATCTGGAAAGCAACCATGGAGAAAGAAGATTACAAGAACTAGAATCATCCAAAAATCAGTCCACCGTCGCGATGCACCGTTCACCTTTTCTGATTTGAGGATTGAAAGTTTGAAAAGAGGAGAAGTATGGTGTGCCTCTATGCGTGGGAAGCCCGAGAAACGTACAAAATAAAGAAAGGAGTCACGGGTTTAATTTGGGGATGGGGAGGGTCTGGAAAAAAAAAAAGTACAGGAATTTGAAATGATTTTGGCGTCTAAGTTTGGAACTTAGACGCCAAAAGCGTTACTTTTGGCACCGTGGCAATTCTTTGGCGCTAATTTTTGGTGCTAGGGTCCACTTTTGACGTCTAAATATTCAACTTAGACGCCAAAAACATCAATTTTGGCGTCTAATTTCCATAGTTAGATGCCAAAAGTCAAATTTTCTCCCATATAATTACAAAAATGCCACCGCCTTTTTTTTACTTCCTTTTTTTAAAATAGGACGCCAATTAGGGAAGTAAAAGCTATTTTTTGTAGTAATGTTATTTTTCTTTGGTTGTTAAAATGCGTATATATACTTGAAAATTTACCTATGAACTTGACTTAATTGATGTATGCAACTTGACTGAAATTTTTGCCTCTTCTAAATTATATATGTTCTATCTTCATACTAATTTCTATCTTTAGCCTAGAATGGTGGTCATTTGAGCTTATAGTTTTGTTGTCCTGGCTATTACCAAATCCACAGCTCGAAACCTCGTTCTATCTATATGGTATGTTTTAGAACTTGAGACTAAATTACTTTGCTTTAAAAAGATCAATACTCTGACTATTCTAACTTTGTGATTCTCCTTTGTAGTCTCAACACCCTCTCTACACTCTATACTATTCTTTATGGAATTGGCGCAGGGGCAAGGTTAGAAAACAACAAACACATCCTTAAGTTTGTAAATTATATATACTACCTCTAGTCCTTAATATAAGAGTTAGATAACTAATTTGCGGCTATTATTAAAAAAATTGTTTAGTTATGGGCAATCAATAAAGACATTTTAGGGGAACAATTAAAAATTTAGAAGATAAAATAGATTGAGATCTTATAATTAGAACCAAAGTAAACTCTTTGTCGAGCTCCTATATTTGGGATCTGAAGTAGTATATAAACGGTATTATGGATCTTATATTCTTGTTCATGATCACAGTACAAGGATCTCAAATGAATTAGGAGCTGGCAATCCAAATGCTGCACGATTGGCTGTGGTGGCATCAATGTCCTTAGCAATATTTGAGACAGCCGTGTTAAGTGCAACCCTGTTTTTCTGTCGTGGTCTTTATGGTTATATTTTTAGCAATGAAAAGGAAGTTGTTGACTATGTGGCTGTCATGGCTCCTCTGGTTTGTCTCTCTGTTATATTGACAGCATACAAGGCGTTCTCACAGGTATATAAATCTTCTAGTTTAATAAGTAAAGTACTCATTCACTTCTATTTATAACTCATTTCTAAGATGTTTTACAATAATCAGGAAAAACTATCAATTTTATTAATTCTGCTTTAAAATTTAAAAATTTCTAATTTTACCCTTATTTAATATACATTTTACTCCTTTGGTCCTATTCATAGGAAGTAAAGAGAAGAATTTTTGTCCTACTTATAAATCACATCATTATGTTTTCCATATGAACGTGTAATTTTACCATTCATTAATTATTGTGTTGAATTTGTTCTCATGTGATATAATATATATTAAATAGGGATAAAGTTGGAAAGTATTTAAATTTTATGCCATAGTTAAGAAAGTTTAAGGGTCTTTTTTGTTTGTGAAAAGCACTGGGAGTGACTTATAAATACAACTAGAGAAGTATCCTATGAGAACAAAACTTACACAACAATAAATGAACGGTAAAATTGTTTTTTTACATGAGAAAATCAATGATGCAACTTATAAATAGGATGTAATTTTTTTACTCTTTCCGTCTTATAATGAACACCATAGGAGTATATTAAAGAAAAGTATAATTGTTTTGTTTGTTTGTTTTTGAATTTGGTATTTTTGGAATAGGGATTGCTAGAGGATGTGGATGGCAACACATTGGGGTTTACATCAACCTTGGAGCCTACTATCTTTGTGGCATTCCCATGGCTGCTGCTTTGAGTTTCTGGCTAAAGCTGAGAGGAAGAGGCCTTTGGATTGGCATTCAAGTTGGCCTTTTTGGCAAACTGTTTTTCTTGCAATCTTTACATGCCGTATAAATTGGGAACAACAGGTAATGACACTGATTTTTGTCATGAGGAAGGGACTTAATAATCAAAAATGGACTTAATAATCAAAAAATATCAATGACAAATTAGGTGTTGTCATTTTTTGTATTAGAATTTGTCATTGTATGCTTCTCAATTTTCATTGGGACTTCTTGATAAATCAAGTCTCTTCCTTGGGACAACACGGTAGTTCCCCTTTATTATACTAAGTGAAGTGAGCTCTAGTGCTCTATATAAATCCGGTTTTGGTCTTGTGACTTCACCCAAGATTTTATTTTGATAAGATATCTTTTACTTCTCTAACCTTAACACGTTAGTTTAATAAAAAAGAAATGCTGACATTTAAATTTTAGATGTTGACTGAAATTTTGTGCAGAGTCAGAGGATTAAATGTACATTTTTACCATTATTGAACGCATTTTATGTTTGACTGAGATATTGTGAATGTGCAGGCCATTGATGCAAGAATGAGGCTTTTTGGAAAACAGGATGCAGTGGATAATGCACTCGTACGAGCAGTCAATTTCTGATACTCTTAATTTTGGAAAATAGACCTAGAGAATGTGCACGTTGATTCATTAAAAGGCTTACCTCATAGGATTCTATAGTTTACTTCTTTTACGAATGACAGATTTGTTTTTTGTTTTTTGAAATTGTGATTTGAGATGGTGAGCCTTAGCATAGTAGTAAGGTTGCTGCCGTATAACCTATAAGTCACGAATTCAAATCCCGGAAATAGCCTTTCTAGTTGTGGGGGTAAGATGCATATATTTATCTCTTCTCAGACCCACCTAGTCTTATGCACTGAACATCCCTTTAAAAATTTGTGATTTGGGAATATCAATATTTCCTGAGATTTGTATCTTCATAAATTTAGTAGGGTAAGGGGTAAAAATACACATGTTCTTTTTTCGAGAAGTGCCTAACACCAAGTGCTTTTTTAGATGCAAAAGTGCACGCGTGATTACAAATTACGTGCAAAAATACCATTTGACTATTAAGTTTGACTTTTTTGTTGACTGACGATGATGTGGCTTTCAAAGTGCAAAAATATATGTGGTTTGGGCAAAAGAGTGTCTAATACCAAGTGATTTTTTTATGTGCAAAAATCGATTGACTGCTTGAGTATCTTTTTAGTACTAGTCAAGATCTTAAAATATTTTTAGTACTACCAATACCTTGAAATATTGAAATATTTTTTCAAGATCCTAAAATAATTTTTCAAGATAATGAAGTTGTTTTTTTAGTATTAGTCAATACCCTCAAGTACTTATTTTAGTATCATTTAGTATCCTAAATATTTTTTTAAGATCATAAAGTATTTTTTCAAGACTACCAATATTCAAATATCGTTTAAGTATCAACAAGATCCTCAAGTATATTTTTAGTACCAGTTATTACCCTAAAGTATCATTTCAAGATCTGTTAGTATCTTGAAATATTTTTTAGTACTAGTCAATACCCTCGAATATCTTTTCAAGATCCTAAAATAATTTTTAAAGATCATGAAGTATTTTTTCAAGATTAGTCAAGATTCCAAGTATCTTTTAGTGCCTCACAAGATCTAAAAGTATTTTTTTAGTACCACCAACATCTTGAAATCCTATATTTCAGATACTAACTCGGTATTATTTTTTCACATCGTTGCTATGAAAGCCACGTCATTGTCTAATTAGAAAAAAATTAAACTTAACGGTCAAACAATATTTTTGCACATAAAAAAGCACTTGGTGTTGGCACTCTTTTGGTCAAACCACATGTTTATTTTTGCACCTTGAAAGCCACGTCATCATCTAGTCAACAAAAAAGTCAAACTTAACAATCAAACGATATTTTTGCACTTAATTTATAACTACGTGTACATTTTTGCACATAAAAAGCATTTGGTGTTGGACGCTTCTAGAAAAAACATGTGTATTTTTACCCCTTAACCCTAGCTATTTAGTAATTTAGAGAGTAAGAGTATTCTGGAGCTTTTTCAACGTGATTTGTGAATTTGATTGTGAAGTTTCGTAGAGTTAGAAAAGAGCAGAAATGTCTTCTATGTTTAAAATTTGCTGCTGGTTTTTTGTCCTCTGGTTTTTGTTTCCTTACGACTCATAATAGATCTGATGCTGTGTTAAGCAGTTTTGGGGTATATCGTGCATACTTCAATAAGATCAAGTTTTTTTCATATATAAATTCACTACTACATAATATTTTATATGAAGCCTAACAAATAACTATTACAGCGAATCAACGTTACATATGTCGAGGTGTAGGGAATATATAACGCTAATACTTAATGGTTAAGGGAAAATCCGTACTGTGGCCCTTTTAAATTCAGAAATCCCGCTTAAGGCCCTAAGATTCGACATTTCCGTAAGAGGCCCTAGGGTCTTTTCTAGTATTATATCTCGAAACGAAATTACATTGATGCCCTTAGTGAAAGTCTGAAATTCAACATCCTCTCTCATGTCTCGAACCATTCGAAAACTTCTCGATCCCTTGCTCTAGATTCTCTCGATCCCCGTCGCTCGGCCACCGTCCTCGTTGGTCTCCGCCTTTGCATCTCCGTCCTCGTCGGCCTCCACCTTTGCGCTCCGTGCGGCCGGTCTGCGCCTTCGTGCTCGTCGATCTCCGCCTCCCATTTTGTCGGGTTATTTTCTTTCTTCCCCATTCTCTTCCCGCTCACTTCCCGTCGGTGTGTTTCTCCGGAATCTTTTGCCGACGAGGTTCCCGAGAGCCATTTTTCCGATTCCTAGATTCACCTCAATCCATCACCTCTCTCTTCCTCTCTATTTTCGGTTGACTTCCCCCACTTTCTAGCTCGGAATCTTCATTGACAGCTTTTTAATTTACTTCTCTGGATTCAGCGGTATTCTCTCGTTGTTTTGTTCTTCCTTTCTCGATACATAAGTCGAGGATTATAGCTTTTGGTGAGTTTCTTCCTCTTTTGTTATCTCGGATTTTTATTTTGCGACATCGCTCCCTTTGAATTCGATGGAAGCGTTCGAAAATGGATTAATAACTTTCGACACTGGGAATATTTTTTCTTTTATTTTGGGAATATAAATTCGATTATTCCCAATACGATACTTCTCCATCTAATTTGAAATTCGTTTATGTATTTTGGTGGTGATATGGTTGCAGTGAATTTGGCCGGTATGCGTTCGCAGATGGCTAGTCAAAGCAGCTTCTTCCCGAAGGAGATTTTCATCCGTGCAGGGGAAGAAAAATCCTCTCGTAATGGAGCGTCCGAGTCTAATTCTCTGAGATCTCTATCCTCTTCACGCCCGCCGTACGTTCTTGAGTTGCTATATTATTTTCAGTCCCCTAACATTTTTGATTGGAAGGAAGTTCCTGATAACTCCCTTGTATGTAAGTTGAACCGACTAAAGTTTTCAAGCATTTGATTGTGCTTATTACCATGACTTATATACGGTAGAAAGAAGAGAAAATTTGAAGGGAATAGTGATGGTTCTGTTATAAACAGAGCTTCCTTGCTATGTTGTCAATGATCTTTGAGTTAGTTTATATGTCTATTTCTCTTGAGGATTGGTGTTAATTTCCTAACAGCCTAGTAAGCTCGCTTATTTTGATGTCATTGAAATATATATGTATTGAACTGATTATTAGGGAACCGATGTGAGGTACTAGTATTATTTGGGTATTGAAATGCTAACAGGGAAGGTAATTATATTTCTTGTACCAATCACTTTCGTTGAGTAAGCCACGTGAAGGTTCTACTCTCTTCTGGAATGTATGTGGGTATATTATAGAAATATGCAGCTGGAGAGTCAGTGCATGCATAGGAGAGGCTTTTCTATGTAATTGAAAGACTTTTTAAGTTGGTGATGATTTGGTTACTTACTCCACAATGTCATTCATATTTATGGTCTTAGGAGTCTATACACATTAAGCCACACAATGCTTATCCAAATCAATGGGTTGCTGCTACTCTGCATTCATTTTTTTTTTTTTCTGATTAACATCTATTTGGCAAAGTCTGCTAATTATCCAAGATAATTGGTTGTTTCAGGTTCGGAAGGCTTTGTGGCATGCAGAGCACTTTCACAGAGGAATGGTGATATTCATATGTTATTTGCTCAGTAATTTGTGGTGGCTAGTCACTCCTCCTCGCAACAACCATCGTCAAAAAGTGTTGTCTTTGATTGAGGACTACCACAAGCAGAAGAAGAGACATTAACCGACAACAACATCAAGACCCACTAACAACATGATGAGCCCCCACCGACAACATGATCGACCCCACTAACAACATCATCAACACCCATTAACAACATGATCGCACTCACTAACAACGCCATCAAGACTCCACCGACAACGCCATCGCCCCACCGACAACATGATCGCACTCCATCGACAACGCCATCGCACCCACCGACAACGCCATCGCCCCACCGACAACATGATCAGCCCCCACTGACAACATCATCAGCACCCACTAACAACATCATCAGCACCCACTGACAACATCATCAGCCCCCACTGACAACATGATCAGCCCCCACTAACAACGTGATCAGTAACCATTAACAACAACATCAGTCCCCATTAACAACATGATTAGCCCTTTAACAACCAAATCATAGACGCTTAACATATATTTTTCAACGTCATTTACAATTGTCTTACAATATGAAAATGTGTACATAAATGAAGAAGTATCCAAGCTAAGTTTGCACGGGGGCTGATCATGTTGTCAGTGGGGGCTGATCATGTTGTCAGTGGGGTCTGATGTGGTTATCAGTTTTTTCTGATATGGTTGTTTATTGGGGTTGATATAGTTGTGCATTTTTTCTGATATGGTTGTTCTTTTGTTTCTGATGTTGATATTAAAGGGTGCTGATGATGTTGTTAGTTTGGGCTGATCATGTTGTTAGTGGGTGCTGGATAATGTAGATAAACGAGTACCTTATTATATCTCATTTTCCCGCTTCGCACACACAACTAACAATGACCGAGAGATGCATATAGGAAACAATTGTCTTTCTCATTCATATTAAAATGTCATGTCACCTACATCGAAAATTTACAAAACTTTGTCCTAAATATGAACTCAAGTGTTCTCGCACAATTGCCGTAATAAAATCATCATACAACCACTAAAATTTAGATACATTTAAAAACAAGTCAGCCTATGTATATAAAGGATTGCTTCTTAACGGCTCATCTTCCGCTTGGGAGTCCTCTATCATCGAATTTAAAGATCTTCCAACTTCCTCGAATTTAAAGATCTTCCATGCATGCCCCAGCGCATTAGTGCTCCTTCAACTTGATTACTCACATTCTGATGAGGCATCTCAACTATGTTTTGTTCTTTGTTTTCCCTGTGTCACAAGAAAAAAAAACATGCTAAGACTTAATTATAGCAGATGGCAGAGTCCCCAACCAAAAGGAAATGGAAATGGGCCAAATGGTTATACAATTTGCGCATATAGAAATGGAAATGGAAATGGAAATGGGCCAAATGGCTAGAGCAATGAAATTCAATTTGCGCATCATCTTCAAGTGCATGCTCATCATTTTGCTCTTGGTGTTGGGATAGTTGGTTGAAAGATTCCCAAAACTTTGAAAAAAGAAAAAATCTGATTCACAATTTCATTTGATTCATCAATTTGTAAGTCTCAACAATTAGTGTCAAAGGTATTACACCAATAACCAAAGCCACCATCCCTAACACCATATACTCCAAGACAACACTGAAATTCAATTCAGGACAAGCTACCCCATAAACCAGAGTTAATCATAAGTCAAAACCGATTCAAAACACAAACTTACCAAATCCCAAATCCTAAGCCATCTCGCATCCACTTGTTGAGAGCCAAAGCCTCACACACAAAGAAGATAGAAGGTTGCATAAGAGGAACAATTACTCAAATCCATGACATATTCCAGCTTCTTTAGCAAGATTGCCATCAACCCTTTGCGCATATAGAATTATTTGAACTAAAAAGTGCTAAAACATAATGCAATAAGATCTATGATCCAGGTTCTTCAATGGATGTTGTCAATTGGTGTCGACTCTCCACATGATTGAAACTAGGAAGAAGAGGGTCACATTTGCATATAGCAAATATCTTAAATTCATCGGTATTTATATTGGATGAAGTATAACAACTTTTGGTTCATCATTCTCTCGCTTCATGTTCATATCCACTAATCAATTTAAATCCAAGAAACTTTCGATTGTTGGCATAATTTTAATATCGCATTTGCATACAACTTTATCCCCCCAAATAATCGGGGACCGTCTTAAGCATGGACAGAGGAACCTACTATATTTCATAGTCCAACTACAAAATAGGACTCATCAATCAACGAATCAAGCAAAAAAAAAACGATAAATAAATCTTCTTTCTTGAATTTCCACATAGATAAAACCCACTCACAATGGTTTACTTCAACCAAAATAAATTAGTGCAAACCAACTTACAATTACAATACAGAAAAATTGAAAACTCGATAAAAATGGAATTGTAAATTAGCATCAAGGAATTGAAATCAAGAACTGAATTATGCGAAGGAAACCTAACATAGACAAAGTGGAGAGAGAGAGAAAACAATAGAAACAAAACAAAGGACCGGAAAACCTAATCCCTAAACATTTTCCTACCTTTGGCAAACCGACAACGCGACGGCGAGACTTTCGACGGCGGGACGAGGGGTCTTCTCCGTGTGGCGCCAAAACTCAATCTCAATCTGATCGTGTGTTTACCTTGGGAAACTTCTGCTTGCTTTTGCTTTTTTAATAAGGGTATTCCTGTCTTTTCATTTTATAACTTAATCCCCATCAGGGCCTTAGGGCCTCTTCTGGAAATGTCAAATTCTTAGGGCCTGCAGTGGGATATCTGAGTTTAAAAGGGCCCTAGTACAGATTTTCCCAAAAAATATGTGTCTTGTCATGAATTAAAAGGTGGAATTTGTGAATGCAAAAACATAATGGTTGTAATTATTAAGTCATGTATTGACTTATAAAAATGTTGTTTCTAACTAGATACTTTTAATTGATTTGTCTACTAATTTTATATCAACGAAAACAAAAACACAATGTTAAACCCTTAATATTTCAACATTTATCGAGTAATAATGCATAGTTCGGTGATCGAACATAAATAGCATAAACATATTGATATGAAGTACTTGATTACATAATAGGAATTCCCATAGGGTCCTACATAATACTTACAAATCCCAAAAAGTTATTACAATTCTACGTATAACCAACGTCACTACTTGAATAGGTTCTAACCTTTAGTTGCCGGTATCTACCACCTTGCCTTGGGAACCGCATCCACCGAGCCGTCGATGACCTAAACTTGTGGAAATGTTTGAGACTTAAACGAATCTCGAGTAATAGTTAATCTCACATAAAATGCAAACACAAGATATAGTAGTCAACCAACAACACATTCAATATTCAAAGATAACAATGTAATATGGAATATCACCTAAGAGGAGGGTGAATTGGGTGATTTAAAAATTTATCTCAATCCTCTATAACACACACAAAACAAAGATAAACAGAGAGGAAGAGAGAAAGATTGGACACAAGAAATTTATACTGGTTCGGCCAAATCCTTGACCTACGTCCAAATTCCCGTACACTCGGGATTTCACTATCTCGTAACTTGATTACACACTCAAGAATCTCGAGTAATTCTCTCATTAGAACTTACTCTCCCTTGCAAGTTGTAATCGAATAACCTAATCTTAAAGGTTCCACAACCTTGAGATTCTTACAAGAATGAATAAGTTTAAAACTCTCTAAAAGAGCAAATAGATGAACATCAAGATTATAAATATCCGAAGATATTGCTCAAGAGTATGAAACAAGAAATGCTAAAATCTGGAATTGAATGTGCAGAGTTTCGGTGGTTGGAGAATTGAACGCTTCGGTTTTTATAGATGTCTTCATTAATGACCGTTGAAGTCCTTCAAAGAGCCGTTGAGACTAATGAATATAGTCATTGACGAATGTTACTCTGACTCTTCACTTTCTCCAAATGTTCACCGTTTAATCTCCGTTGACATTTCATACTCCATTTGTCCGTTGAGACTCAATAATGAATGAGGAATGGAAATGGTCGCAAGGTTTTACATTTGCTCGTGGAGTTATTTGCCAATTTGGTGTTAGTCTCTGCTTTCATTTAATGCTCTAACACATAATTGCTTTATTGCAATTTGGTGTTAATCCATATCAAAATCATCTCGAAACTCATTAACAAACAAATTAAATATAGTTAGGAATAGTAATGAGTGATAATACAAAGTATCCAAATCATAATCAAAGATTTAGATTTTGCGAACACGTTGATTTCATTTTGTCCGAACACCGACTCGAGTAATCTATTAGTACAATTGTCTCAAGTCATCTTTGAAAAAGCATTAAGAGACCATTTGAAAATATGTTTATGAAACAAAGTTGACTCGAGTCATATATCATTTAACTTGAGTCACACTTTACAATATCATTTGAGAATGTCTCGTGATGCTATGACTCGAGTCATACAAATATAACTCGAGTTACATTATCGGGTTTAGTTTTTGAGAAAGATCTGAAACACCCAATGACTCAAGTCACCAAGTGACTTTAACTCGAGTCACATTTGAACGTTAGAAATTTATTTGAAAAATCTAAGTTTGAAATTCATTCCAATGACTCGAGTCACATATGTTTAACTCGAGTCAAACACATTGCAAAAATCATTTTCCAAATACTATGACTCGAGTCTCATATGCCCAACTCGAGTCATTAAGTCCAAAAACTTATTTTCATTCACTTCAGACAGAGATGACTCGAGTCATACAGACTCCAACTCGAGTCATGTTTTCTCGAAACCTTTGACGCTTATTGACCAAGATATCTTTAACACAAAAGTTCTTGAGCTTGAATTAATAACAAAGTTTGGATTTGCAATAGTCAATTATCATCAAAACACATTGAGAACTAACAAACAAGACATGCGACATCGACTACAAATATAGGACCCAACTAGTCCATTTCCACATCATTGGGTAGTCAACTAGGTATCACCCTTCTCATTTGAATGCTTAATAAGGTTCGCGACCCAAGGACCCACTGCCCTACTATCTATTTCGTGTTCACAACACATATCACATAAAGGTTCACACATGCATATAAAGTCATACATAGTATTTGAGAGAAGAGTTAATACCGGTGATCTTTCAATTCTTGAAATTGTTCTTAGTCCTTTGTTCTTTCCGGCATATATCGAATCCTATAATTACAAAATCACTTTTAAGTCTAGTTTCAAAGGAAAATATTGTACACCTGTCATATACACGCACACTATTCTAGAATTGTCAATCAATCCTCATTGGTCCGTAAAACGTTCCAGATTCAATACCTAACTTCAAAAATTCATAACTTTTGATATACTAATCCATTCGCCTCATATCATATATAATTTTAAATCTAATTATGTCACTTGAAATCTAGAAATTTTCATACTCATTGGATATCATATGGTCAGTCAAAAACACATAAAAAACATACGGCTTCCGGGAATTCTAATGGCAAAGACTATAACAAACTACTATTTTCAATTTTAATCCTTCCAAAATCACTTCCTCGTCTTTATCCAACTATGCAACTATGCAACTAAAGGTACACTATTCTAAACTTCAAAAGCTACAAACTTATTATATAATTAATGATATTGAAATGAAAATGATACAAACAAGCATATAAAAGAAAATGATATCTACAACAACTTTTGCAATAAAAAAGGCTGAATATGTAGTTGTTTTTTAACTATCCAAGAAACATAACTAGGGGAAGTCCATCAATTAAAAGGCATCAATTGAGCATCTAAACACAAAATTGCATCCGGCATAACAGATACCCTATCAAAGTAACACTTATATGAGCCTCACTTGGACAATGCCCATAGATTTTAAGAGATATTCATCATATAGGGTGGTAAAAAAACATGTTTAGAAGCTCCTCATTCGTAAGCTCATATTCATAAACATTGAGCGTGTCTCCATTGGCCATGAAACTTATAGACAACTACAAGCATGGAGCACATAAAAACCGCAGGAGCAATAAAGTGCAATGGAAAAAGGACATCCCATGCCAACACATAATACCCCTAACACCGAAACTTGTAAAGTTGAATCACTAGACAATCCAAAACACTATTGAACATAAAATTGATGTTCGGAGCACATATTACACTTGATAGATAAAAAAATGAAATGACTAAAAAAAGGAATATATTGATTTTTCTCCACATCTTGCTAAATGCAAGCAATATTAAAGTAAATGCTTCATGAATTTGAAGAATTCGTCATAAAGGAATCTTAGTCTTTGGAAAAAAACAAAGATGACCTTTATCGGTGTAACTATGACAATGAAGCTTCAAAGGAAGCTCAAGGTAGTTTCTTCATCATTTAGAGATCAAAAACTATAGAAAGAGTGAGGAGAGAAATTCTATCCGGACAACACATGGGATTGACCAAAAGCTAATATTTACAGACAATAGAAATGGCGAACGGAGAGAAAAGTGTCATGATATTTAAAAGTACAAATGCAAGATAAATGCTAGGACACATGATTAACTTTTTCACGGCCTTACAAGCCTCGTACCACTTCAAGAAAGATTATTAGCAACAACAATGACATCGGCTACCCTTCTCGTAATCGGCCCTTCCTTAAGAACAAAAGTATGTGACACAACAAGCAATAAACCCATATCATTGCATTCAACAAAAGAAACCATTAAAAAGAAATAGCCAAAACTTCGTTCATTCCTTCGGTTTGATGATATAAGTATCCATTGAAATCTTACATTTTCAACATATGACCTTCTTCCAACACTGTCTCATCGCTAGCGAGGGTGAGAAATGACATACGGTGTTGTTCACAAATATGCAAGTTGGGAAGGCAACGCCTTTCTCAATCTTCCTCTTCTCGTTCTTGTGTACATGTTACCAATTTGCCTTTATAAAAAAAGGGGCACATCCCATAAGCTAAAATTCATAAAAAAAAACAAATATAGAGATTATACATTTATGAACAAATCCAATACATATGCCGCAATATCCAACCGGATAAAAATATAAGCTTACTCTCTAGTGTATGCATCCCCCTTCTCGCATAGGTCTACATCGCCTTCGTTTACATTCGAAACAACTAGTTGCAAAAACCTATGCAAATTATACCCATCATTTACCAATAACAAATTTTCCGGATAACAAAAATACACAGAGACAACAACGAAAATGCATTTTTGCTAAAAACACATAAATAACACTAAAATTAGCAAGGAAAGATAGAGAAATAGAAACAGAGAATGAGGAACACATTGTTGACTATCGCACTGCACTATTGTATTTGGTGACGACTTCGGAAGAAAAGAGATCGAGCTACTTCTCCTCTCTCTCATCACCCGAGATAGTATCTCCGATATTGAATCACAAGTAACTTCTAAAAACATAGAAAAGAGGGTAAAAAAATCCATCTTTGGTCTCCTTGGAATCGAATCAAGCTACCATAGTTGAAAGAATAAGGAAAGCCGAGAAATAGGTGGTTCACTCCAACTAGGGTTATAAGGAGGAGTGGAGGGCCGGAGGTGTGAAGCAAGGAGGAGTGGAGGGTCGAAGGTGCGACACAAGGTGGAGGGCCGGTGGTGCGCGGACGAGCGGGACGGAACCATAGGAGACGAGCGAAAAGGATGAGTCTGGACGTGAACTATATCTAAAATTTAGAAATAAAAATCTTGGTTTGCGACAAAACCGGGTTTCGTCGCAAAATCACTTGATTTTGTGATGGAACACGATTTCGTCGCAAACCGACGGCCAAAAGGCAGCCGGTTTGTGATGGAACCATGGTTTCGTTGCAAAAACCCCGTTTTTGCGATGAAACCGGGTTCCATCGCAAATCGGTGGGTAAACTGGGGCCAAAGGGTCGCTAGTTTACGTGAAACCACGGTTCCGTCGCAAAATGTCCTGATTTTGCAATGGAACTTGGGTCCATCGCAAACCAATGTTCTTTGTGACAAATTTTAGCAAAATATATAATTTGCGACGGAAAAATTCCGTCACTATATTTTGCTATTTTCTTGTAGTGAAAGTATGGTTACCTTATCACACTTCTACAATCGGTTCTAAAATCCGGCACTTCATCTAGTTTGATGGCACAAAACTCCTCCAATCATAAAACTAAGACTAAAGAAAGGAATATCTCAAGGAGTATAATAACATTTCTAAAGGGTGTTCTTGGATTTGAGGTGGTTTTGCGGAAGATTTGGCCTTGTCTTTGTTTCTCTCTTCTATCAATTTTGGCCTCCATTTTCGATTGTTTTTTAAGCTCTCTCTCTCTCCTTCTCTTGTTTGGTCCGGAAATGAGCATGAAGAAAATGAAGGAAGAGAAGGTGTTAAATTGATTATCTCATCATAATTGATTACATCCAACTCCACCAATCAAAACACTTCATTTGCCTCTCATATTTTCCTTTAGTCTCTTTTCTTTTCCTCTCTCTCACTTGGCCAAAATGAATGGTGAGAGGAATGAAGATGAAATGGTGTTAAATTAAATATTCAATCCTTATTTAACTACATCATATCTCTACCAATCACTTTCCTCAATTTGTCCCCTTTATTTCCCTTTATTCTCTTCTCTTTTTCCTCTCTTCCTTTGACCAAAACTTTAAGGGTCTTGGAGAGGATTATATGATCTTTAATATCAATCTCTATCCTTCTTGAATGCTTGGCCAAATTTGGAGTCCAAGAAAGTCGAAAAGATGATATGTCAATATATGGTGGTGTCTTGAAAAAGTTAGCAAGTTAATTCATTCTTTCCTTCTCACATATTAGGTGTCACTTTTGTTAGGGAAGGGAAGGCTGATGAATTCCCTAACTCCTAGGTTCGATGCTCGAAAAGGCAAGTACGTGACTCGAGTCGGAGACTAGTGGATTCTTGTTGGTCGAATTCCCTTATGGCAAGTGAACCGATCGAACAAGTAATAAAGAATGAGTAGAGTATCATCCCTCGTAGACTGTTGATACCGAAGATTACGTTAGTTCTAATGACAAGTGTGTGATGTGAAAATTTGCATGTGGTTTGGTTGATTAGCTATTACTAATGACAATAATTAAACATGTGATCAAAAGTCGAAGGAAGATATCAATTTAAAAGTAGACTAAGCTCGGATTTCATCCTAAGTTGTGTCATTCCCAGGTTTGCATATAACGTGTTGCTATAGCAATTATGCTACACAACTTCCACAATGCTATAGCATAACCGCCTTTCACAACGTTATTCAATTAACCCACCACTTGTCCTATATAGAAGCTTCCGCAATCTCGTAAGTACGTTCTCGCTCTACTTTGCCATATTCCTATGGTGATTTCAAGTTTTGTCTGTCAGTTTAAACCTAGGTGTTCTAATTATGAGGGATAAATCCATTCTTAGCATCTACAGTTTAGGTCAAGCCATGCACAGGCTCGCCCAGCAGACACTTCCTAACAAAGGTCTAACCTTGACTCCCATCCGGTAAGCCAAGACCACTAATCTAGCCCTTAGCATTCGCTAATCGGCTATGAATTAAAACACGATTAAACAAACTGAATTTATTAAATGAAGAACTAGCAAACTGGGTTCATTCTACAACTTAGAAATTCATCCTCTCTCAGCCAAAGGAAATTTAGCTCATGACTGATAAGGGACAAACAAAGAACAATAGCAAAGAACAACCCATGGCAAAATTACGGAAAAAAATAACAAAAGAAAAACAAGAAGGCTCGTTGGAAGGTTGACGGCGTAAAAGGCGTCTGTCACGTGACGTCTCTATATCTTCTAAGATCTGTCTTGCTCCGGAGAAGAATTCGATGCGGTCTACTGTCCTCTCGGTCGAGTCTTCTCTTTCGTTCCTCGGTGTGAGTTCGGTTGGATTGGAATTGTGTTGACTACTTGATTCTTACGACTTCAACAACTCTTAGGTTTTGCCACGCTTTCCTTTTATAGTTAGGTCTTCTTGCGTTGTACGTCCAGTGAGTTGTGCCTTACAAATCATCAGTCCAATTTCCTAGATTTGGTTGAATGATCCTTATTTTAATGCGGTGGGATTCCTCAAATCTTTCTCTCAATCCTCCGCATCTTTTGGATTCAACTCGATTCAATCACCATCTTGACGTGCATTTTGATGACTTGTCTTATTTTCCGAAAACTCGGAGGAAAGTGATAAGTGATATTTATGCCATGTTTTCCCTATGTGTTTTGACTGTTTTGAATGCTGAATATGAGCCTTATTGTTTACTATCTAATAGAATACTTGAGAAATTCATGCACATAGGGGAATAGAGGATAGAACTTACAAAATGTTGCATTCATATCATTATCCTACTCATATGCATAAGAAAAGACTGCTTCATGGTTTTTCGTGAGAGCGCATAAGGAAGCTGATACATTGCTATAGCAAAGGGTAAGCCCATACCTACACCGGCAACACAATGTGACCTCTATGCTATAGCACCGTAAAGGATGAAGACTTATACGCTAAGTTATCTTTGAAGGAATAAGAGAGGAGACAAACGAGAGGACAAGATGTTGGAAATTATGCCTAGGGGCAAGTCATTGTACTTTAGACAATTTATGTTATTTAAAGTATTCTCCTTTAGTTATCATTTCATTTGCATGTTTATATTTCCTTGGATATATCTTGTAGATTATCCTAAATGTCCTCTGGTTGGTCATCTACGCGGAGCGAAGATGAAATAAGACAGTATGACTTTGATGAGTATGGAGATACGAGTCAAAGTCATGGGCACTGTAAGAGTACAAGGTCTTTGGACCGACCCACTATGAGAAAGCTTCATGGATTAAGTCATAAGCTTTTCTCATGTATAACCGCGTCAAAACGCCCGTTGACTGAGATCATCATGGATTCTTACATGATGAGTCGCGATCTTTGACCTAGTCAAAAGTCACCTTTGACCGGGTGATGATAAAGGCTATGATCGGGATCGGTGGTTTTCATGCGAGAGGAATGTGAATGGTCAAGATGGAATTTGACCCTCACATTTATAGAGAGATAATCTTGGGCCCTCGATGAGTGAGTCTCGAGAAATTTATGGTCATATATGATGGAAATGAGTTTCCATTTCAATTGTTAGACTACTCAAGAATCAAGAAAGTAGGTCAAGAACAGGAAGTTGACATTATCCATGCCTCATCCTTGACCAAATTATCGTGTGACAAAGGGGACGTGACATGGTTATACGATAGGTTGTATCGTATCATCGATCCCTATATGAATTGGGTAGTCGCAATGTCTTGCTAGAGGCCGCTTGCGACTTATGGGTATCAGTATTGGCCCGCTACCAATCTCATGTGGGCTGCAGGTCGCACACAAGAATAGCTCTTAGATATGTCTAAGATTTAATGAATAATGTATTCTATCTAGGATGTGTGTGTCTATATATATATATATATATATATATATATATATATAAAATTCGAAATTAATATGATAATATTATTATATAATATTTGTTTGTATTTAATTTATTTGATAAATTAAATATCTAAAACAAATAGAGATATTGTGTCTCGATTTAATTTTCGAATAAAGATATCATATATCTTATTTAATTTAAATTGAGATATAGTATCTCAGATTTAATTAAATAGATAGATATCATTTCTCAGATTTAATTTATAGAGATAAATTAAATTAGAAGGCTTTCAACTTGGATTAAATAAATAGATTAGATTAGATCTATCAGAAAGATTTAATTAATATATTTTTTACTCCATATTCAAAATTTTGAATATATAATACGCCTGCCAGGTTTAGAAAAACCTACGGGACTTTTTGTCAAGAAGATTAGAAAGCCGCGAGAAACCCTAGAGAGAATATAGAGAGATGCGAGAATACTGAAGGCGCTAGCACGCTGTCGTCTGTGTTCAAGGTTATTCGTGTGGATACCGGTAAAGAAGGCGATTCGAAGAGTCAACTTCTGGCGATCGAGAAGGTAGCCCACCGTCGGCTCTGTTTGATTGAACGAGATGGCACCACGTTTGAGACATACGACGGTCGAGACGCACGACGTTCGAGATGCGCACCGGGTCGAGTCGAGCAAACGCGAACCCTTCGCATAGGTATGATTCGGATTCTTTTAACCTTGATTTAAACGTCGTTGATGGATCCTCGGATGGGATTCGTAAGTTCTTATAATTCCGCTGATCGTACGGATTCCAACACAAGAGACCGGACTAAGTTCTTCCTTGGAGAAAGACGGGTTGTAAAAGACGTGGAGACGTCAAGTGACAAAACGCCTCCTACACCATCAACCTTTCAACGAGCTCTTTATTTTCTTTGTTATTTTTATTCTGTTATGGGTTGTTCTACAGTACTTTGTGTTATGTGTCCCTCATCAGTCATGAACTAAATTCCCTTTGGCTGAGTAAGGATGAATTCCTAAGTTGTAGAATGAACCCAGTTTGTTAGTTCCACATTTAATAAATCCAATTTGTCTTAACATTGCTTCAACTCATAGTCGATTAGCGGACACTAAGGGCTATCCCAGTGGTCCTTGACAGCCGGGAGGAGTCGGGATTAGACCTCTGTTAAGCAGTGCTTGTTGGGCGAGCCCATGCATGGCTCGACCTAAACCGTATATGCCAAGAATGGATTTATCGCTCATAATCGAAACACCTAGAGCTAATCGGATAGACTAGACTTGAAATCATCATAGGAATATGGGAGAGTAGAGCGAGGACCATATTTACGGGATTGTGAAAGCTTCGTATAGGATAGTGGTGAGTTAACTGGATAACGTTGTAAAATGTGGTTATCTTTGTAGCATTGCGAAAGTCAGTGCAACATGATTGCTATAGCAATGTGTTGTAGGAAAACGGGGGAATGACATGACTTAGGGTGAAATCGAGCTCAATATACTTTTAGATTGATATATTCCTTCGACCTTTGGCCATTATTTATCTTCTATCATTAGTAATAGTAAAATCAACCAAACCCAATACATATTTTCAGCGCACACTTGTCTTTAGAAATTAACATCATCTTCGGTATCAACAGTCTCGTGGGACAATAACTCTACTTACTCTTTATTACTTGTTCGATTGGTTCACTTGCCATAAGGGAATTTGACCAACAGAAAGGTTAGAGTAACGTAACACATAATTCGATTCACTTACGATGCTACGGCATAGCAATCGCATTGTATTCTTTGGTGTAGATGTGGGCATACCCTATGCTATAACATTGTATCATCTTCGTTATGCACTTTCACGATAAACCATAAAGTGGTCCTTTTCTTATGCACATGAGCGGGATAACGATATGAATGCAACAATTTGTAAGCTTCATCCTTTATTTCCTTATGTGCGTGAATTCTTAGACATTTTATCGATAGCATACATTAAAGCTTAGATTTAGCATTCAAAAAAGTCAAAACACATAGGAAAACATGGCATAAATACTACTCATCAATACCCAAGACCCAAGCGCTGGTGGTGCGTTATGGAGATGTAAAAACAAAAGTGATCATGTACCCGGGATTCACTTGGGATTGTGGGATGCATCTTGAGACTCACCAAATGATGCTTGGTTAAAGTATGTGTGTGGACCTCCACATGGCACCATATATTGGTGTCATTTTTCAAAAACGCAGGGTACAAATGTCCATTTTGGAAATGCCATGTGCACACATATACCGGCACATTTTGCTCAACCAATCATCCCATACCTCATGACATAGCTAGGTAGCATCTTGCTACCAATCCAATGGCACCGTATATGTGTCATGCACACTTCGCCCCAACACTTTAATCTTACCGCCTATGCATACTAGGTCCTCTACCCAATAGAGCCAAATCACATAGTCCCCACGAGAGTCTTTCTATCTCTCAACATTCTTGGGACTCCTTCCAAACTCGGCTTAGTCATCTGCACGGCACGAGCTTATCCTCAAATTTCTAGGCCCAACATTCACGAATTTACACACAACGGCCATAACAATTGATGTAAAGTATGAATGAGTAAAATGACACTTCTTAAGAAACAACTGTCATATAACACTTCAAACGCTTTGTCTTCCTTAACTTTAAACTACCTTAAATTAAAGTACCTTTAATTTTTATTAATTCTCATTTTGTCTTACATCAAATTTGAGTTCATAAGTCATAACATTTTCTAACACCATTGGACCTCTATTTAAAATCATATATTCCTTTTAATTCTTATTAATTTTCTTTGTCACCTCCTCCTCCTCTACATCATTTTAAGACCTTCAGAGCTCTTCCTCCACAGAGCTTTTCATCCTTCACCACCACCACCACCTAGCCTCCACAAGCTCCTCCTCCTCCTCCACCACTACTACCTCATCCTTCTTTTCTTCCGCCTCCTCCTGAATAGAGGTTTTGATGTAGATGTTGGTAAGCTTTGACCCTCCACAAGTTTTCTAACAACATACGACAACAAGTTGAATAAGAAGTTAAACCTCATACTTCATCACAATGAGGTTGAATATGACTTGCAACCAGACCCTTCATCTCCTTCCTCCGATGGTGTCAATAAGGAGAAGGAGGACACTAGCGGTGATGATTGAACACCACTATAGTTTTTTTAACATTAAAAAATTAAGTTATTAAAAAAACTTAATACATCACGGTTATTAAGGCTATAAAGTATCCTTGTTACATAGCTAACGGTTCTAAATAACACAATTAATAATTTTCCAAGCGTACTTAACGGTTCTAACTTAATAACTATTAATAAAACTTTGAAACATTTCCTCTTCGATGCGCTACTCCGTGTGCCACCTTGTTCTCCAATGATAGTCACGAGAACCAAGTACCCTTTCATTACCCTACACTATGCGAGACTAGTCTTATTTAACTTATAACGTGTGCAATGATGGTTCAAAACTGTCACTTCTAGCTGCCTATTTAAACTCCCAATTTTCATATATTTTTCCTTCATTTTATTTTTTATCCTCTTCTTTGTTCTCTCAATCACCAAGATGAAATGTCGTGCTAAAGAATTGTCGAAAATCCCGTCGTTGTTATCCTCCACCTCCTGCTCCTCCTCCCGAACATTTGTCTCCACCTCCGCATCCTATGCTTCCTCAACGGAGGCAATGATGTGGCATGCGAACGCAATGACCATGCTATGAGGAGATTGGTCGGATACCGTCAAGTATGAACAAGAAAGCCATTCTCATTCTTAATGATTATGGGATTTGCCATGATCCTAATATACATCCGAAGATTCAAGCCACTCTTCTAATGACGAGTAGCTTGATGACTTGAGGTATGCCACTAAATTTTGGAACTTTGGTTTGAAGGAAACTAAAGGTCCAAAAATTGGCGCCATACTCGAATCATCGAGTTACTTGCCACTTTTTTTTCCTTAAAAAATAGAAAAATGTCATTATTTGGGCTTTAATAGATTAAAAATATGTATAAAAGAAACAACACCTCATAGCATCAGCCCCACCACGCCCACTTCGGGCTTCTTCTTCAAGATCCGATTCACGAATGTCCAACCCAATCTCGTTTGTCTTGTTCACGTCTATGTCCTTATGCGGCGGCTCCTCCGCCTCCACCCACTCTAATCTCGCGCTAATCGCGGGATAAATGGATTACGCGGTACTGGCAGCACTAACCCGTCCCGGGGTAGGCTCACATTGGCTACACCTCCTCATCCGACCATGTTACTCGTCCCACCGGTATAAATATGGTTTTTTGCGCTTGAACTAAAGGCCTCACCGTCCCTCCCTCCATCATAGTGATTAGTAGGAGTAACCACATCAAGAAAGAACACATCCTCTTTGGCATGAGACGCTTGACTTATGTATTCTTGTATTCGCCACTCCTCAAACAAGCACCAACTCTCCCCGCGTGATGTGCGGGACAATTCCATAACATGAAAGCACATCATAACCTTCCACTCATCCAAATTAATAAGGAATTGAATAAAACAGAAAGGAACGTAAAGAAAATAATTGGATTTCAAATCTACCAACAAAAATCGATGTTGACTCACAAGCCAAAAACACAACATGAAAAACAACTACATCAAAATGCTAGCCATCATAGTACATAAACATGCATTAGGGCATATGTAGCTAAACATTTCTAAATATCTCCTTGTAAACACATCGATAGTTGTACACTTTCCATGATTACTCCATCTTGGATAAGAATCTTCAAACTCGTAATATTGTTAACTTTTGATAAAGCAACATATAATTGTCCAAGTGTGAACAATGGCTTTGATAAATATAACTCAACATGTTGTAACTATTGACCCCGACTCTTGTTTATTGACATTGCAAAAGACAAAGCAAGAGGAAATTGCTTTCTCTTCATCTCAAAAGAAGACTACATGTCAGAAGGATTCATGTCCATTCCATGGATTAATACCTTTTAATTTGGGGTTGACCCATTTAATGTTATTGCTTCAATAAGTGTTACACGTAACTTGGTTCCATTGAGCTAGCAGCTTGATCTATATTCCTTAACAACATTATAGGTACTCCAACCTTGAGAATAAGAATATGTAAATTAAAGGCAGACTGAACAAATATTTGTGATAAAAAAACTCCATGGTGTTCAAATCCGTCAACCATCTAAGATGACTTGCGGATGGTATCACAACTATAATACTCCATCAATTCACCAAGTAATAAAAAGCACATGTATTCATTTACCCGATTCATACTTTCAATCGTAAGGCATAGAATAACTCGCTCGAAATGATCCGAGTTACTTAAATTTTCCAGCAAGCCTTGGTAAGTGGTGACACAATAGCCTGCATAGGACCGTTGAAGTTACACAAGAAATTTGTTAAAAATCTCAATCTCGCAATTCTGTCATATGGAAAACCTAATTTATCATCACCTATATCTGGAAGCCATTTTGAAAAGACTTCTAATTCCTAATTATCTTGATTCAAAGAAGATAAGAGTCTCATGTTTTTGTCGATGAAAAATTGTACATGAATCCCACAAATATATCAAGTAATGCAAGCATTGACTATAGTAGCTCAAGATGCCTTTGGAATAACAGTAATGGTTGGCGAAAGTCACCTCCCATCAATATAGCCTTGCCACCGAATGGATTGTTGCAATGCATAATATCCTTTAAAGTCTTGTCGAACGCTTCAATGCAAAAACATTGAACCATAGGCGCTTCATCTAATATAATCAATTTTGTGTCAATAATCAACTCACCAATGCCGAGTTTTGTTTAATATTGCACATAGAATCTTCGTTAATCGTAATTGGTATCGCAAACCTCAAATGAGCTATCCTTCCAAACAAAGTAGCAATGTGGCCGCTATACCACTTGATGCAACAATAAGCAAAATTTCACCTTGGGATTGAAGCAATGACGTGAACACACTCTACAAAAAAATTCCCAGTTCCTCCATAACCATACACACGAAAAAATCCACCAACACCGGTGTTTACTAATGACATGATGAATTATAAATAAACTTATGATTTTCATTTAATGAACTGACTATCTCAATTGATTGCTTCCCCAACTAAACTTTGTCATAATTTTATTCTGATGAATCAAATGATTAGCAACATCGACATGGCTATTTGATGAAGGTAGTGGGAGTGAAGGGAAATCAGAAATATTCTTCCCATTTTGCTGCAACAAAGTATTGATCTCGGTGAGAGATGCTTGCTCTTTATCGATGTTGATATAAGTATCCCTACATAAGTGAAAACATAGAATGCATAAAACTTTTTGTAAGAAAATGCGGAAAAGAATATGAACATACTTGATGACATAGGGTCATAATGTGAAATATATAATAAATCTTCGGATAAAATTTGAGAAGTTCTCCTTCCAAACAACCTCAAGTCGGCTTAAGCAACAACACAATAGCATACTCACAAACATGCTTTGCAATGACCGGCCTATATCCCACATTGAAGCTTCCTTCAAAGCTTTGATAAAGTCCCCGTCATCGTCTAACAATCTTAATGCGATACATGTAGCACGATATGTAGGATGTACGACACCGTCAACTATCTTAATAGCTTCATAGGATGAAAGGCCTTTTACTTTAGTCAACAATATCCTAAGGTAGTATAATTCTCCTGATGAAGGTGAAGCATTAGTAAGTCGACCAATTGCAAATCCTCTTTTCCTTTTTTTCCAGATTCGCTTGCTTCAATGATTCACATAATATTGTGGAAATTCATAATAATATAGAGATTTTGCAAAATAATCATCTTTGTTTTGTTTCATCCAAGCAAATAGACTCGCATACTCTTGGCTTACCTAGGATCTAGGTGACATCAACGGTGTTAGACTAGATGACACATTGTTGGTCTCGTAGATGAAAGCTTAACCTTTCCACTGGTGGGAACCTAAGATGAATATCAAAACCAAATATACACCAAGCTGCCTGAACCATTGTTTTTGGCATGTCGATTTTGCCACCCGTTGATGTAAATGCAAACATATTGTTATAGGTTCTAATATTTGCATGAAAATTCTTAGATAAAACTGACTTTTAATCAAAGAACATATCATTCAACACTGTAAGAGGCACAAAGTTTTTTGGGAGACAAACTTATCCTCTATGACAACACATTGTAAAAATAGGTGCAAACGAAATTTTCTGGCGCTAAACCCTTTCATTAAACCACATCTTTGCACCATAAATCTGACACTTATAAGTAAGATCTCCAAACATATGTGAGTGAATGTAAATTCCTAACATTACTGATATGACAGAAATATAAATCCGAGTTTATTAATTATGTACCAATAATTAATGGTCGCTTCCTTCTTCTTGCGTTCTAGTGATCCTATATTCAGTATCTGAATCTGAATCTGAAACTAGGAATATAAGTATAAATTGCATTAAAATCCAACATAAGCGTAAAATTACATGTAGATATATTACCCTCATCTAAATTGGCTTCAATATGATTGGCGTCACTATCAGAACCCAAGAATTCGTTATATGCTAAGTCGAGATGTTGGTAATATTGAATAGGATCTAAGCATAAAGATAAGGTGCTTTAATGAATATTGACGAAAAGACAATGGATGAAAATCATATGAAGGAACAAAATACCATTAACAAAGTTGATATTAATCCTGGAAGTGCTAGAAAAACATTACTTGCATATATCTGAAGAGGCTGACGGTCTGGCAATATCTGCTTTGTTATTGTGGATAGATTGCTTGCAGAAGTAAGTTCAGTTGATACACATTGTGAATTAGTCACAGTAGAAATGGCAGGTAGATTTGAACCTTTATGTCAATATGTTAATATTAATGCTTATTCAAGACATAAAAAACTTATGAGTAAAAGGAACATGATAAAGGACATGGTTTAACAAACAGATGTTCATCCACACGTATACATTACCTTCAAATGATGACTCAAAATTAAATTCCAGGCATCGCATAACCAAGGATGTGTCAAAAATTTTGCTAGCAGTTCATGATGAGCCAGTCAGAACTGTACTATGATGGTCAGAGTCTATTTCCAATGAGCAAAACCGGTTGCTTCAACGTCTAATAGTACTGTTCCTAAAATCCATCTCATCTGCATGAATGCACGAAATAACTAACGTAACTTTTCTAACCACTATTCAACCTGACGCAGAACTTGATGAACAGTGCCATACCAGGACTTTTGAACGCTTGAAATGCTTACTTGTCTGTACTAAACATTTTTAATATCCTCAAAAACACTCCTCTTAGCTTGTTCGTTGTAGTCAACTTTCGCTACGCATCTTAGAACAAACCTCTTATTGAAGACATAGAAGCATAACAGTTTAAAAAAAGATTAGACGATCCACATCAAATAAATTAAGTAATAGATGCATAATCAATTGGATACATGATGGTTATGATAAGGACAATGCTCTACATTTGATTACTTGCGTATGGTTGAAGTGGGAATTCCAGAAGCTATGTGAACTGCAATGTTACTATGGCGCAGTGAATCTTTAAGGTATATTTCAGACATGACTTTCAAATTAAATCAAAATGTTATGAGGCATAATATGAAGCTATCATTTTTCAGTTGTCGTTAAACTCATATGGACAAAACCTTGATGACACTCCCCGGTTGAGTTACTTGCAAAGTACTATTACCAACTGGTCAAGGTAATGAATCCAACGAAGTTAAAGTTGTCACAATGGAGTGTTTGCATAAAAAACTTAAGATGATAAGTTCCTTCCTAATGTTGACATCTTTTATAGTGCACAAAGAAGAAGGATGCAAGTTATTTTCCATTCCATCTCATATGGAACTAGCAAGCAACCAAATCTGTTACCTTGGTGCAAGTGTGTACAAATCTTGACAGTAAGAATGCAAAGAAAAAGAATCAAACAAAGTGTATACACGTTCAAGTGTTGATATAAAGGAGCAGCCAAGGAAAGGAAACATAGAATTGTTATAATAAAAAGAAAAAGAAAAAATTAAAGTTGTTACTTTCAACTTGTGGAAATAATAAACGCGAGAGAACATTAATGCAGGAAACATGTAGACTTGCTAAATAAACGAAATCTTGGAACATGAATAAAAACCTGACAATCCAAACACTGCAGAGTGCTGGATGTACAGTCCAAACACTGCAGAGTGCTGGATGTACAGTCCAAACACTACAGAGTACTGGATGTTAGTTCAGCAGAGGCCTAGCTATAGAAGAGTGATTGGCAAGTATTTTCATTGTTGGAGAAAGCACAGCACGTTGTTGAAAACGTGGTGCTGTGTTCGCATGAGAAGCTTACAAAAGAAATACTAGTGAATTACATGTATATGGCTGGGTTGGCTGAGTAAATGAATAGGCTTTTGTATTTTTCAGATAAAGGAGTATTTATAATATACTTTTTGTGTGTCTCATAGACATACGTGATTACGTGAAGGTAACCTGTCTACCTTAGGTGTGGAAAAGAATTAGTAGTTTTTTTCTCCTTTTTTGAAGTTGTCCCAGAATGAGATGAGGGAGAAATTAAAGGATTTGTAGTCTGGCTAAGGTCAAGTGATTGCCATTGTTATCCGTGAACAGAGAGTAAATAATAAGAAAATTTGTGTTTGTAATGAATTAACAATTTCTTCTGCATGAATTGTTTGTCTCACGTTTACTGATAATTTTAGTTCCCCTTTTCTTAAGGCAGCTGTTTATTTTATGGACAACAAATTTCACATTTTCTTCTTAATGGTCAGAACCCATCATCAACCATACCTTGCATTTGTGTATTCCTTTTTCGATTATGACTTATACTAAATAAAGATGACAGCATCCAGGTTGGTAGTGTGTATGGAAATTATTAATTTTCTTCTTGATTTGCCAAACCCATTAGCTTTTCAAAAGCCACCCTTTATTAGCTTGTGATGGTTCAGTCAGTACTCCCAAGAGAATGATTTGTTTTTTCTTTTGCATGAATGATGTTATAGGAAACTTGATACATACATACATACATATTTGGTTCAATACAAGATCCACTGTAATGGAAAAATTTAGCTATAAAGTGAATCTTATATCGTAGTTTATATCTTGACCGTTCGCAAAGGAAAAAAGGCATGATTTAGTTGTTTTTGTACCAATAAACATTGGTGATGACACACAATGGATTCTTTGCATTAGAAAACGTAAGATGATAACTTCCTTCCTGATGTGGACATCTTTAATAGTACACAGTAGAAGGATGCAAGATATTATTCATTCCATCTGATATGGAACTATCAACCAAATAAAGCTATTACCTTCATGCAAGTGTATACAAGTGTTGACATAAGTCAGCATTCAAGGAAAAACAAAATATCATTCTTATAATACAAAGGAAAAAAATCAAATGTAGATGTTACCTTCAACTTGTTACAAACTTTCAGCAGAGCATGTCGTATCACTCTGCAACAATATCAGCATAATGAATGTTTATCCAATATGAACTCTAGCTTTGATAGCTGGAAGCTGATTTTGTAGTGCACAGCAATGATCTAACAAACTATTACGCTGGTCAATAAGAGGATATTAGTACATTTGAGAACTCTGTTATTGCAAAATTGGTTCTCAGCTGTAAAAATCAGAGTAAAATATTATGATACAGAAGCAAATGTAAAATTTGACTGAATAGGAACAATCGAAAGCTAATTGCAGTAACAAACCTACATACTATTGGGTAACCTAGAAAGATCATAGTAGAAAATCCTCCCAAAAAGAAACAAAAAAGTAAAAATTAAAAAGTAACCTCAAAAACTGGAAGACCAAATGTAAATCCAGAAAGTGTTGCTTCAATGGTCATACTTGCACCAAGAATGGAAGCTCCTGAAACAAAACCAAACAAAAATGTCAAAGTAGTAGATGCAATTAATTATCACCATATGCAACACCATAAGAGTTATTAAATTCCCATGAGTCAATCATAGCAACAGCAAAATAGGCATGAATATGTTGATCCAACCATTCAATATTGTGGTACTCATCTGTATTTTATTACTTTCTTATTATTATTGGCCAATTATAATTATTTCTAAATGCTAAAGTTCCTATAAGTACACTTGACTAAAGTTATCATCTAACCAATCATTATCAGTATGCAAGTGTATTAGAAATGGACACGATGATAAATAAGAGATGCCAAGAAAAGAAATAGATCCTTTTTTTTTAAGAAAAATATCTCATGGAAGCAAGACAATTGCTAAGGATGAATTAGACTGCAAAATTTCACATTTTAAATTACTGTTGTGAAATATTAAATTGTAGCAGAGGCCCTTTATAAGAAATATTCGAGATCCTAGCTCGAAATTATTTTCAAGATGCAATTTAACTATGCACATGAATACACAGGCAATGATATTGACAGCTCGTGCATATGAGCTAGATAGTTTCTTCTTTTACCTCTCTAGTAATGTCTCATTGGCCATGCAATTGGTACTGAACATTTTGGAGAATTTGATACTCAGATAAAAGTACTAGTAAATATAAATATGCATACCAACGCCAATGTAGACTTTATGAGAAAAATGTCATAGGCTACTCCTTCAGGCTGCAAGAGATTAAAGCCAATTAGATATCTTATCAAGTGAAAGAAGTTGAGCATGCAGAAACCAAATCGCAATATTGAGTGATATGACAGCAAATTTTGAGTATGCAGATACCAAATCTCAATTTTACCTGACAGCCAATAAGACGGTAAAGAAGTTGCTGCAGTGCAGGTAGTTGTTCCAGCAGCTCACCAGAACCCAACATTCACGTTCTGTTAAGTGCCTGTTAAGATTAACATATCCTTATATCGTGCCCATAATAATTGTTCCAACATAGACTTAAGTGCCACATCTTAATTTTTGCCTTGAGGTGCTAAGGAGGCTCTTGTTTGGTGGGACAGAAGGAGGACCCAACTTAAATTATGAAATGGTATAATTCCTATAGTTATAGTGGTGAGTTATTATGGATAAGTAATCATTTGCAGCCCAAAAAAACAGATTATATAATCATTTTGTTTTTGTTCCTATTTGACTGATTAAATCTTTATCATTTGCAGCCCTTAAATCTTTATCATACCATAGAAGATTAAAACTGCAAGTGAGTAAAAAGTACTTTAATTGGAAATGTTGAACAGTAGAGTGGGTAATGAAGCTAAAGCTATTAATTTATTTTCTAAATGTTAAAGGTTAGATAGATTCACGTACCTATTCAATTGTTTGGACTTGTTTTTCTTCAGAAGCAAACAAAAATACAAGTAAGAATATCTCATCCCTAAAACAAAGTAGCCGATACACTGTCCTTGTAGAAGGGAAAAGTTAGTCAAAATGGATCACATAAAGTAATTTATTGTTAGAAGACAAATTTATGACATGAATGAAAGTGGAATATCACCTAGAGGGGGTGAATAGGTGATCTCAAAGATCTTTTTGAAGATTCACACGAAACAAAAATAAACAAAGACCGAATTTAAACAAGTTGCAATCGTACACCCTCACTTAAGGTTCCACAACCTTAAGATTTAAACAATAATCAAATAAGTGTTTAAAGACTCATCACCGAGTAGATAAATGATAATCATCAAGTACGGGATATCCGAAGATATTAAAAGAGTAATTAATGAAACAGTAGATAGTTGTTGAACTAATTGAATGCCTGAGTTTCGGTCGGTTGAACATTCAAGTCTTCTTCAATTTATAGATGGTTGCATTTATGACCGTTGTGACTCTTGAGTTGGTGACCGTTGTGATTCTGAAATATATCCGTTGAAGTGTAGAGAAGCAGAATCATCAATGTCTTTGTTACTTCATTCTTTTATTCCTTTGATTTGATTTTGACCGTTGGAAGCACTGCAAAGGGAATGAAGTCTTTCTGTCTCCTCGTTGGCTAGGTGTCTCTAACGGGTAATTGCATTAAATTCACTTCTGACAAGTTGGTGCTTTATGAAGATTGGTGTTAATCTTCTTTCACAACTTATCTGAAACTTGCTCATCAAACCGATTAAATGATGTTAGAAACAATGATAAATAATGATATAGATAATCCATAAACATACTCGAAGATTTCACAAGTTGAGAATTAATTTGAAGAAACAGGCATACATTAACTCAAGGCAAGCTTCCCATTGACTCGAGTCGAGCATCGAACAACACACATCAAATTTGAAAATTCCTTCTCTAACTCGAAGCAATCCATATCCCGACTCGAGTCAAGGCTCGACTCGAGGCACACAAAGGTTTGACTCGAGTTAAGTCAATGGTCCACGTTTCAGGAATATCTGAAAATCCTTCTTGACTCGAGGCAGACACAAGCTTGACTCGAGGCAAACAAGAACGTGACTCGAGTTAGGACACTGAATAAATCACCTTACTGACCCATTCAACTCGACGAAGAACAGACCTTTGAAGATTTAGAACAAAGGACTTGACTCGAGTCACCAAGTGTTGACTCGAGTTAAATGCCATTTTCAAAAATAAAGGTCAATGTTCTTGACTCGAGTTACTGTTCCTGACTCAAGTCAAATGAAAAACTCAAACGTTATTTCAAAGATTTTAAGTCTTGACTCGAGGCAGCAAACATGTTAACCCGAGGTAGGGGCTTGACTCGAGGCAGTCTTTTCCTTAACTCGAGTTAAATTTTCATTTTTGCAATAAGGCTCAGCGAATTGACTCAAGTCGAGAGAGGTTGACTCGAGTTAATTTGTGACAACAAATTTAACTAATATGCTTCTCGATTCGACTTAAATTGAGCTTTTGACTTATCCTATGTATCCAATGTTCTCTCTAAAGTTAATCATCATCAAAACACATATGAGAACTAACATTCTCCCCCTTTTTTATGATGACAACTTTTAAGAAGCAAGAAGTTAACGAAAGAAGTTTTGAAATTTTTGTAGATACTTAGTAAAATCTTGCCATACATTTTAGACACATAATGAACAAAGTTTGCACAAGTTTGAAGATTGAAATGGTCTAAACATGGTAGCTTTTCACAGACCATTCACATCATTTACATTGTAACGATAATATAAACCGACCATCATTAAATGAACCATAGTAAAGCTGAATCAATATTTATAGAAACATTTAACTAGAAATCCAAGATAAGCAATTTAAATAGAAGTCCAAGAGCAAGTAATTGACATATTACAATTGAAATAAACTTGCAATAACAACAAAGAAAACTTCTTCAATTCACACAACTTCTCCCCTTTGGCATCTATAAAAAGAAGGGGATTATAGTGGAGGCTTCAAACCGAGAAGAAAATGGATGAGTGGAGTTGGGAAAGGTTGAGGGAATAGGGAATGATAGAAAGTGGGTGTGGAACAGAGATGGAAGTGTCACCATCATCTTCGCCAAATAGTTCAAGCGTAGAAGTTCCAGAGAAGGTGATTTTCACGGCGGAGTAGAGGATGGAGGGACAGGAATGGTGTGAAGAGCAGATTGAGGAGGGAAACAAGAGTAGGAGTAGATGTGACGAGGGTGGTAGTGAAGCCAAAAGTATGGGAAGGAGAAACAGAAGGGACGAAGGACCGAGGTTGAGTTTGAATAAGCTTGTCTATTTTGTTGGAGAGAATCCAGAGAGTGTCGTGGAGGCGAGTAATACTTGCTCCATGATCAACCAAGTACCCATTGAAGTTGTCAACTTCTTCTTGTAAGTCCTCTTGAGCACTCTGCATCTTGGCTACATCTTGGACCAACTTCCTAATTTAAAATTCCAGCTTGACGGATAGTGAGTTTTGAGAAGCTATGGAAATGTGCGGAGGGTCCAGACTATCGGCAATGGCTTTTCAACAATTCTTTTTATTTGAGCACCAAGGTGAAAGGTGCGGGATGAGAAGTCAATTCTAGACCGGGTTACGCACGAGACTCTAGGACCCTTTGTCTGGAGGCTCGGATCTAGATGGTCCAGTGCTCTAGACTAACCGAGATCCTTCCTTGAAATTTATCTTCATAAGATTCAGAATATCTTGGCCAAACTCCTCGGGTTTCTTGGGAATTTCATCCTTTTCCAAATACCACACTTTTTCATGAAATAGAATTTCGACACTAGGCTAGGAAAGGGCATAGGGGAACTCCTCTTTGAATGCATACAATATTTCTTCATTTCATTAAAGATCCACTGACCAAGATTGTGAGGAACTTTATCAACAAAGGAAGCAAACCGGGAATAGTCTCTCCAAGTGAAGTGAGTAAAGTTCTTTCCTTTTTGAACAAAATTCTTAGAATAGATGTACCATAAAACTCTATGGATAGGAAGCATAGACATGGGTGGAAAATTAAGTGTCCCTACTTGGCTCACTTAAGCTGTTCATTAGGGCGAAGGATTTGAAAGAGTTGCTCATTATCATAGTGAAAATCGGGAGTAGGAGGTGGGTTGACAATTTGGAGTAAGTCATTTAAATATGAGGCGAGTGATGGAAATGTGTTTTCCTCTAACTAGAGTGAGAAGCTTTCAACTATGTTGTGATGTTTATCTAACAGTATGATCATACATGTTAAAGTAAAAGACTCTAACAAGAGTAGGACTGTAAGGAGCAGATATTGCCAAAAACGTCTCATAATACCTAAACCATGGATAAAGATCCAGATTACAATCGGTTCTAAGTTTAGGGATATCCACGAAACTCTTGGACAAAATCCTCTAAGGGCATAATCTTTGCTAAACTTTTTCCCATCCTCGGTGGAAAAAGACAGGGCCACAAATAAAATCGGTAGGAGGTAGAGTTGTAGGCGTGATTTATACCCATAATAGAGGGTATTTCAACTACCCTTGGCCCTGATTGTTGTCTGAAGCTTTTGAAACCGAAGCGAGAGGCCTTTGATGTTGAAGCAGAGGCTCTTGAACCGAGACAAATACCGAGCTCTTAGTTGGAGTCTTTGAAGTCCCACGAAACTCGAAGAAGGCATAGATTGCTTCTTCTTTGTCTTCTTAGGGCTAGTAATGACAACATCCTTATCTTTTCCAGTTGAGGCTTCTTCGTCAATGGGCTTCTTCTTGGGAACCTCGAAGGTTCTTCAATCCTTAGTTTCTTGGAGTAATCTCGGGTTCGCCAAAGGATACCTTGGGGCGATAACGCTTTGTGGCAATTTTCTCCCGTTGAGATCATTTAAGCGGTGGAGGAGACGAAGGCGTGTGGCTTCATAATCGAGTCACTCTTCTTTGATTTTGCAGAATATTTGGGGTTGGATTTGGGAGGCATTGTGGAGTTTGAGTGAGATTAGGACGAGAGCGGTTAGGGTTTTGAGTTTTGGAAGAGAGGAAAAAGAGAGAGAGAGTAGAGAGAAGGGACGTTTGAATATTGAGAAAGAAGGAGTGACGTGAAGCGACGAGGAGAGAGATAGTATATAAGAAATTTAAAGCTAACTCGAGTCTATCATGGTTGACTCAAGGTAGCAATGGTTGACTCGAGTTAGGCAAGAATTTGAACTAACTTTGTGTCTACGAAGAAGAACGACTCGAGTGACGACGCCTTGACTCGAGTCAAAAGTGTTCTCCATTCTTCAAACTCTCGGGTTTCCTTTTCACTCGAGTCACATAGTCGACTCGAGTTAAAAAGCCTCTTCCTTTTGTCAAACTCTCGGCTAGCTTTTGACTCGAGGTGACTTTGGTGACTCGAGTCACCCAACCCTTTTTGCTCTTATTTTGATTCTGACGCGATTTGACTCAAGTTAGCGATGTCTTGACTCGAGTTAAGTAGCTTCAATTTTCTCTGTTCTTTCCTATCATAACGAGTCTGCAAAAACATAATCTAGAAGCTCGAAGCTTAAGTTAGTCTTGGTTAATCATCAAAACACTATCAATACACTAATGCTTGTATTAAACTAACATTTTACTTACAGTTCATTGAGATTTACCATTCCGAATTCTCTCCGAATAAAATTGAACTGTTCTTTTGCTAGAGGCTTTGTGAAGATGTCGGCCAGTTGTAAATGTGTGGGAATGAACATCACTTTCACATCTTTCTTTTGTACGTGATCTCGATGAAGTGATGTCTTACATCAATGTGCTTGGTCCTTGTATGTTGAACTGGATTTTTCGCGGATCGATTGTGCTTGTGTTGTCACAAAGGATGGAAATTTTTTCAAATGGATTCCCAAGTCAGATAACTGTTGTTTCAGCCACAGAACTTGTGCACAGCAACTTGAGGCAGCCACATATTCAGCTTCAGTTGAAGAAACAGCCACGGTGGTTTGTTTCTTACTGAACCATGATATAAGTGATCCTTCCGAAACTCACACTGACCACTTGTGTTTTTTCTATCGGTCTTATACCCAGCATGGTCAGAGTCAGAATATGCAACTATAAATTCTTGTTGACCTTTTGAAAACCGAGACCCAATTCCTTTGTATCGAGAGATAGCGAAAAATCCTCTTGACATGTTCGACATGTGATTCTTTAGGAGCATTTTGGAATCTTGCGCACATTCCCACACCGAACTGAATGTCAGCCGACTAGCGATTAGATATAGCGATGATCCTATCATTCCTCGATACTTGGTAATGTTGAAATCATTACCTTTTTCTTCATCCGCATCTAAGGTAGACGTTGAACTCATTGGGGTGTCTACTAGGGTTGTACATCAACCGCACCGGACCGAGCAGGTCATTAGCCCGTGGTCTAGTCCTAAGGTTGTCGAGGCTGGACTTTCCAACCCGAAGCCCGGTCTTACCGGAGAAATACCCGGTGTCCCCAGGGTTGGACAGACTAGGTCGACTAGGCCGGGATTGTGGTCTAGTTGGCCCGATTGAAACTAACCAAAAAAAAACAAACGTTTATTTTTTAAGAAAAATCCTGTTGATTTGACCAAAAATATATCATGTTGACAAAAAAAGGAACAGATCCATCTTTTCAAATTTCAATTTGTAGCCTCGAGACTCGTGATGGCGAGGCCTACATCTTTTCATCAATCAAAAGCATTAATTCACACTTCTCCCTCCTTCTTCCTTGCATTAATTCTTTACTATAATCAAAAGACAAAAAAAAAAAACGTTTTGCACCTACTTTTTCAAAAACAATTCCGGGAATTCATGATTTGAACCAGAGGAAACACGATAAAAAAAACAGAGGAAAAAACACTCGGAATTTGAACTGGAGGGTAGACGGCGGCATCATCGGCGGGCTTTGAACCGAGAGGGCGATACAATGGGAGAGTGGCCGCGAGTTTTGGGAGCTCGGAATCGAGTGAAATTGGACCTCCATCACCTCGACCTTCGTTTCACCTTCGCATTCTTCTTTTCTCTCCGCGACCTGAAATAAGAGAGATCCGAGAGAGCCCAAGCTTTAGAGGTGTTGAGTGCGCCGTGAAACGAGAGATCCAGAGAGCCCAAGCTTCGAATCGAACCAAGATCGAACATCCGTCACCTCCTACCTCGTTTCACCTTCGCCTTCTTCTTCTTTTCTCTTCTTCTTCTTTCTTTTGTACCCTCACCGTGTTTTCATCACCGAAACTTCAGAGACGAGAAAGTGTGCCGATCTTTAGACGCACAAAATTAATGCCGAGAGATGGAGGGAGGTGAATGCGAAACTAAACTAGGGAAGAAAGCCAAAAGACATGAGGAATATATACTTCCCACAGACGCATCGTTTTAAGTGGAGGAAGATCTTTTTTCCTAAAAGCTGAAATATATATTATAATAAATATATATAATATAATCCGGTAGGGCCGGGCTCACTGGTCTTGGATATTAACCCGATACCCGGTCTACCCGGTCTTCGGGTTAGACCCGTCTTGCCCAAATTAGTCGGGTTTTTTTCTTCCCGGGCTGGACCGGGGTTGGACCGGGTTAGGTCGGGTTGGCCGGGTTTCGGGTTTTACGAACAGCCTAGTGTCTCGCACCATTACGGTGCTCCATTCCAAAATTTTTAGTAAATCACGAAGATATTTTGTTTGTGAAATGAATATGCCATCCTTCGTTGTTTGATTTGCAAGCCAAGAAAGTAATTCAACTCACCCATCATAGACATCTCAAATTCACCTTGCATTTTCTTTGAAAATTCCTCACGAGATAGAATCATTAGTAGAACCAAAAATAATGTCATCGACATATATTTGTACAATTATAATTTCATTAAGCTTATTTGTCTTAATGAAGAGTGTCGTATCTGCTTTTCCTCTAACAAAGCCTTGATCTAATAAAAATTTACTCAACCGCGCATACCAAGCTCTTGGAGCTTGTTTAAGTCCATATAGGTCCTTGAGACGATAAACGTGATCTGGATGATGTTCATCTTCAAAACCAGGAGGTTGCTCTACATATACTTCCTCTGAATAAAACAATTTTAAAATGCACTTTTAACAGAGTACACGTATTGCCTCCAATCTAGCTACTGGAGCATATGTTTCCTCATAATCAATTCCTTCTTCCTGTTTATAGCCTTTGGCAACAAGTCTAGCCTTATTTCTGACTGTAATTGCTGATTCATCACGTTTGTTTTTGAATACCCATTTGGTGCCAATGACCGGATGATCTTTAGGCCTAGGTACCAAATCCCAAACTTGATTCCTATCAAATTGATGTAATTCCTCTTGCATTGCGATTACCCAATCATTGTCTGGGAGGGCCTCGTCAATTTTTGAGGGTTCAATGTTAGATATGAATTCGAGAGAATGTGACTTCATTTAAAGTACTTCTCCTAGTTCTCACACCTTGATTTATATCACCTACGACTTGGTCAGAGGATGATTCCTAATGAACTTCCAAGCTCTAGGATGGGATTGATCCGGATTTTTGACAATTTTGATCATTATTTTCGAAAACATTTTACGGACTTTCAAGAGAAGTAGGAGTAGTTTTTTAAAAGAATTGATTTTTGTAAGCAAGTTCATCATTATCATCTAAAGACTCATTAATTTTGGATTCGCATAACACAACATGAATAGACTCTTCAACTACACGAGTACGCTTATTAAACACTATATATGCCTTACTCCTATTTGAGTATCCAATAAATATACCTTCGTCGATTTGGAATCAAATTTACCCAGTTGTCCTTACCATTGTTGTGGTGTATAAAACACTTGCACTAGAAGATATGTAGATGAGCCAAATTTGGTTTTCTTTCTTTGTAGAGATCGTAAGGCGTCTTATTCAGCTTCTTTCGCACATAAGCTCAATTTGATATATAGCTTGCTGTGCTTATTGCGTCTGCCCAAAAGACTTGTGATGTCTGATTCTCGTTCAGCATTGCACGAGCCATTTCCGTGAGCACACGATTCTTCCTTTCAACTACCCCATTCTGTTGTGGTGTCCTTGGTGTCGAGAAGTTGTGATCAATTCCTTGATTTTCGAACTCGCCTCCATGATCGGTTTGAATAGTGAGATACAAATACCTTTATCATTTTGCACCTTTTTGGAAAACACGGTGAAGAGATCAAATGTTTCATCCTTTGAAGACATAAACATAGTCCAAGTGAAACGAGAGAAATCATCTACAATGACTAAGGTATACAAATTACCACCAAGACTCTGACTCTAGCCGGTCCAACTAAGTCCATATGGAGTAGTTAAAGAGGACGGTTTGTCAAAATTTCAAGTTTATTTTTAAAAGAATATTTGGTTTGTTTACCCCTTTGACAAGCATCATAGATCATGTCATTTTTAAATCGAAGTTTGGGTAAACCAACAACTAAATCTTTTCTTAACCACTTGTCTAGTTGAAACATGTTCACATGTGTCAGCCGCTTATGCCACAGCCAACTTTCATCCAAGTTGCTAACAAAACATTTTTCAAAACTAATTTTAGGTAATTCTAAGGTATAGCAATTACCTTCTCTAGAAGCTTTGAATAATGCCTTAAGTTTACCTTTATCAATTGGGAGATCATCCTTCCTTACTAACAATGAGACACTCCTCTGAGTCCAAAAGGATCCAATTGTTCTTGTCAGCACTTTGGCTAACACTCAAGAGGTTGTGGCAGAGACCTTCTACTAAATAAACATCTTTGATCAGAGGTCCATCCTTTGTACCAATCTCACCAATTCCAGTGATTTTTCCGGATTGGTCCCCTCCAAAGGTGACTTTACCACCATCTCTTGATCTCATTGCTACAAACTTAGGTTGATCCCCCGTCATGTGTCTAGAGCACCCACTATCAATGTACCATTTGTTGGTTCTTGATGCTCTCGACATACTGCGAATCATAGAAAAATTAAGTCTTAGGTACCCATCTTTTTGGGTCCTTTGGGGTTAGTTCGGGCCTTAGGAGCATAGGTTCCCTTAGGTACCCACTGATAATTACCAACGGGTCTATCTCTTCTATCTTTTTATGAAAACAAGATGATCTGCCTTTTCTTTTGTCAAAAACAGGATTATATCCTATGCCTGAACGATCATTTGTAAATCTTTGAGCTTTCAAAATTACATTGAGCATTTCACTATCTTTAGTGAATTTCTCAAGTGTTTTCGTGAGATATAAATTTCTTTTCTTTAAGTCAAGGCAATCTTCACAAATAACATTTGTGCACGAAAGATTCTTGACTTGCCTTCTTCGAGGATCCATCTCCCCATATGGCGGATACATAAGCCTTCTTTTTGAAGTTATTGAATTTCTTCTTCTTCTCTTTCTCATTGCCTTTCAGCTGCAGGCATTCAGATTTGTAATGTCCAGGTTTCTTGCACTGTAACAAAAAACTTGGTCCTTATCTTTGGATTCACGTCTGTTACTTGAGCTTCCCTTCTGAAATTTATTTCTGAACCCTTGGTCCTTCTTGTAGAACCATTTGAATCTTCGCACGAACATACCCATCTCATCATCGTCCTTATCATCTTCATCTTTATCCTCCTTTTCCTTCATGACTTTGAGAGCAACTCCTTTGCTCTTATTGTTGTTAATCTCGTCCAAGCCTTTTCTTGAATATCATTTTGCTTTCGTATTCAAATAGACTTCCGAATAAGGCAGCAATCGATGTCATTGATTCGCCATGGGCTTCTTTGATTCTTTGTGACCTTGGCTTCCCAATACAGGCTTTCTTTGAAAGCCTTTGGCTACAAGTCTGGATTTATATTTCAAGTGTACCATCGGCGTTAAACTTCTTTTTAGCACCCACTTACAATCAACTAAGTTATCTTGGCCATTGTAGGGAACCAATTTCCACGTTCTATTTTTGGTCGGGCATCAAATTCTTCTTCCATGGCTTCTTTGCCAATCAGCATTCCTTAGTGCGTCTGTTATCGTAAGAGGTATATCTTGTTCAAGAACTTCAATTGTAGTTAAACCAATGTAAGGGGTCTTGTTTTTAGAAATTCCACTTTGCCTCTAGTCACCATTGAGTGTGATTTGTTGATTTCCGAGCTTGTTTATCTTTGGTTGAGTAGTGTGTACATGTGGAAGCTCATCTCGCTTGTTCTATATCATCAACGGGACTATTGTTGTGGATGGGAGATGAACTTGAACAAGAAGGCTGTGAAGGGATCTCGAATCAAGTTGGAGTATCACCTTCTCGAGTAATTGGAGAATCTGAACTAGTGAGTGAGATGTCAACGAGTAGATGAAGGAGCGGCATGCATTCAAAAGAATGGGGTGGAAAAATTCTCGAGAGACAATTTGCTCCTCGGTATGTGTTTTACATTAATGAAACCTATGGTAAAGGAAACTTCAGATTCATTAAAAACATGTCTAGACATATAAATTCTTCCTATCGGGCTTAGGCATTTATATCCCTTGTGAGAGTTACTGTACCCTAGGAAAACACATTTTGTAGTGCTAAACCGAAGCTTGTGCCGATTGTAGGGTCTTAAACATGGAAAGCAAGTGAACCAAAACCTTAAGTAGGTCATAATTAGGGGTCTTGTTAAATAGCTTAGAATGAGGTGAACTTCCATGTAATACGGTAGATGGTAGTTGATTTATCAATGCTATAGTTTGTATGAAAGGCCTCCCACCGAAAATGAAAAGGCATTTTAGCTCGAGCCAGTAGAGTTAAACCCATCTCAACTATGTGTCTGTGTTTCCTTTCAGCCCTGCCATTTTGAGATGATGTGTGTGGACATGAATGTCTAAAATGAATCCCGACCTCTTGCAAGAATCTTGAGAAACTTCGTATTCACCTCCCTAATCACTTTGCACAATCTTTATCTTCTTTGTCAAATTGATTTTCAACAAATTTTTTGAACTGAATGAATATACTAAGTGCTTCATCTATAGTTTTCAAAGGAAAAATCCATGAAAATCGACTATAGTCATCTAGAAATAGTATGTAATATCGAAAGTCATTTTAAGAGGCTATGGGGCAGGTCCCCACAAATCTGTGTGAATTAACTCAAGTGATTTAGAGGCATGAGAGTTAGAGACAAGAAATGGGAGAGAGTGGGACTTTCCAAACTTGCAAGAATCACAAAAACAACTTCATTCTTGCGATTTTCGTTTACAATCACTAATGATTTGATTTAGCACCTTATCACTAGGATGTCCAAGCCTACAATGTAATAGAAATATATTTGATAATTTAGGTGCTGAAATAGCTTCTTGAGTAGTAAAGACTAGCTCAAGTACTTCTTCGCTACTTTATTGATCTTTAGAAACTTTAAACATGCCTCCTTCAGTTGGTGTTCCTATCGCATTGTCTCCCTGTTTCCTGTTCCTTCACACAAAATCCATGTTGATTAAATACAACATTTGTATTGTTGTTACCGGCTATTTTGTACACACTCAATAGATTCTTTTGAATACCGGTGAATAAAGAATATTATCCAACTAAACAGTTTTAGTAGGAACATTAGATATTGTGGATGAACCAATTTTCTCAACTTTTATTCGAATTCCATTTCTAACAATAACATTCATCTTACCCTTGGGACTGTTTGGATTATCAATACGAGTGAGATCATTAGTCACATGACTTGTTGCTCCACCGTCCAAGTACCAAGCATCATAATTCACAGATTGGTGAGGCCCAATAAGCATATCCAGATTCTGAACCATTGAGTTACTTTCTTTCTTCTTGTTGGATTTCACAAAGGACTTGTCAAACCCGTGAAAGCACGTTTCAACAGTATGCCTAACTCGATCACACAGCCTAACACCGAGGTCTTTGAACCATCATTATACCCGCCACGACCGCCGAAATTTCTCCCACGGCGGCCTCTTCCACGATAACCACTGGAGCCACGACTGCCACGCCAGGGAGTACGTAGGTAAGATTGCTCAGTTTTAGCATAATTGGAAAAATTATCTTTAATAGACATCTATGAAATTTGACTCGGTTGTTCCATGCGATTTTCATAGATGAGGAGGCTAGATTGAAACTCAATCCAACTCAATTCATCAACCTCTTTGCCAAGTTGCACAACGATAAGATTATAAACAGCATCTAATCCTGCAAGAACCTAAATAAACAGATCGATAAGGAGACAACACTTCCAACAAGATTTAATTGCTCGAAATATTTTTCATCTTAGTTAGAAATTCAGCCATTTTCATGGATCATTTTTAGTTCGCTCGAACTCAAATTTCAGCATTAACACTCTTGATTTTTGTGTGCTCTAGCATGTTGTCGATTTGCCTCCCAAAGTGCAACAGTGGTTGAAACAGAGACCATTTGGGAGGAAACTTCAGGTTGTATTATGTTGAGAAGCCATCCAAAGAGTAACTGATCCGCAACTACCCAATCTTTAAATGTCGGGTTAATACTGGTTTTATCCTTTTCAGTAATAAACTGTGGTGGCCAAGGTTTGGTTCGATGGAGGAATCCCTCAAACTTGTTCCCTTTGATGATGGGTAAAACATGAAATTGCCACACTAGGTAGTTGGTTCCATCGAGCTTGATGGAGCATGCAGTTGATGTTGCTACAGGCGTGCCTTTAGATAAAGTTGCGTAGCAATCAACGGGGAGGAGGTTTCAGAGGATGCAGAGGAAGGTGGTGTCTTATCTGCCATGGCTTTTGCCTTTAAAGCTCGATACCAAGAGAAGGAAAATAGAATAGTGTATTTATGTAATAGTGGCGTGAATGAGCCAGCTATGTTGTATTGATATTTATAATAGGGTTTACTAACCCTAAAATGTACAAGAATATATTACAGATATATGGACTCATTGCTTTAGTAACTTGGGCCTATCATAATATAACCTAGGCCCATAACTTGTCTTCACATGCATCAGTTGGATATTTAAACCTCCATGAACCAACATGTACAACCATAAATGACAAGGAGGTATTGTGACTGATGCACAAATGAAAGATAAGTCATCATATAGATGTCATTGATCATAACTTGCAAAATAATGGGAGACTGTATATACAAGAAAAGAAAGCAATAAAACGTTCAATATTGCACCAAAAATTGAATATGTAAGAAGAAGAAGAATGCACTACTGTTGAATATGTTTGCATATGGTGTTGAGATTTTGGTATAAGGAAACCACAGACGTATTCAATAATCAAAATATTGCATAGGAGATGAAAAGTTGGAAATTTTGAATATTACAAATATAAGTTTTCGGTATAGGAGTTCATGAAAATGTTTGGATCCTCTGTTTAGTTGCATAACTATAAGATTTGTATGTAAAAATTAAAAAAAAAAAAAAAAAAAAAAAAACTATAAGATTTGTCATAAGCAACTAAATGGTGAGACTTCCAAGAATACCATGATTGTGCCAAGGTGTCAAACAATGTTCTGACTTTCAAATTGACAAAATATATACACCTCCTGAAAGGCACGCCAAAAAAATGTTTTGCTTAATCATACTTTCATTATTTATCATCATTAAAATTACATACACCAAAATGTTGAGTTTCTGATGAAAAATATCGTAGTTTTTCAATTCTGTTTGAAAAACCCAATAACAACATGAAAAGATATAATAAATAAATAAATAAAGATTAAGCCATATGAACTCATGAGAAATCTGAACCATCGCACGTGCTGAGGTTGGAAAGTGCTTTATTTTCCTTGGCCTCTTTATCTAGCCAAGTCTAAAACACTTCGTTTAAGGCAAAGAAGAATCCATCACTGCAGGAATAGAAAATGCATGTATTACCACTCTGATAAAATGGCCCCTTGATCATAACCTCCTGAAAGGCCTGTATTTTCCTTGGCCCCTTGATCTAGCTAATGTATGTATACAAGATGGAAAGTAAGGTTAGCAACAAGTGGCATCAGATAAACCTTCTAAGTGACTAGAAACATTAGCAGTACAACAACAAAAAGAGATGGACATGAAGGATATTCATGTTTAAGGTTTAGCTGTTGGAAACTTTATTAGAGGAAGGTACAAGCAAAGTATAAACTTGTTTTAAGCATTTATTGTACGGAGACATAACTAATTTATTGTTCGAAGACAAATCTATAAAATTGGACAACACTCTACAATGTAGCATACAGGGAGGCAACATAACCAATGGAAATCTCCATATACTACACTGTGTCACACTGTGTCTTGAGGAAGAAAAGATTTTGGTAGCAAGCAGATTTTCCCTAGATACTACATGCTGAAAAAGTATTATCATTACTTTATATCTATGACAAAGAACCTATCTAATTTGTACTAAATACACATAAAAAAATCAAGAAATTACCAACTGTCACACACATGTCCCTAAACAAAAATCAGAAAATCACCTACTGTCACACACATATCATCATCAAATCCAATATGAAGTCAACAGGAAAGGGAAAATTACTCCTTGTACGTGACTGGAAAGGCATTAAGAAATTCTGAACATATTATATTTACATACCCGTAGTATCATTATCAATCAATATATCATCGTCGTGGTCGTCATCATCAATATAATAGTGACATAAGTCGTGCACTGTTTACCTCCTTTATATGTGTCTTTGGTTACTGTTGCTAACAACAGTAACGGCTTGCACTTCGCCGTTTGTATTTCCTTTGGCTTCGTGCCTCCTTTCAGCAAATTGTCAGTATGGTTCAAGTATAAGTCAAGGTACATGCTGACACCTTTACCAACCCGCAGTTGAAAAAGTGTTGCACGCCCTTTGGTTTGAACCGGAAGAGAACACACAACTAGGTTTGAAAAGAGTTGCAAGCTCTGGTATACATGGTCGCGTTGCCAAGGAATTCTGCCATTCTTCGCCGACGTTCATGTTCTCAATCAAGGAGGTTCAAAAATGCGACGGACAAAAGCCGACGACATCATTTGGGTACTTCTCATTGAAGATCTTTTTGTTTTTGTGTGTATTTTGCCAACTCTTCTTCACCGTTTGGACTAAGCCGAAAATGGATGTAGGAGATGCTTAACCCCTGTTCTTCAGTGATGCTGAAAATGGATGTATGCATAAATAGAAATTGAATTTCTAATCTGTTCTTGCAAAGCATTATGAGGAAAAGCGACGAACTTTACTATATAGTTTTCCATTGCAGTTTTGTAGCCCCACGACCGAACTGATCTGAACTTGTCTAAAGCAATTTTGCTTAATTTACTAAAGAACAGCATGAAGTGCACAGTAACAGCCCAAGGTAGTGATTGATTGTTATTGTTGCTTATATCACCTCCCAATCTACCTTCGATACAGACACCGATTCCTAACTTGAGCACTAGACACCATAACTTGCCTTCAGCACTTTTCACCAATATACTAGCTAACTTAGTAGCTTAATTGTCCTTAGTTATACTAGAGAACATCATGAATTATGCAGTCACATCTTTCATAAGATGTCTTCTAAGAACTAACGAAGAACAGAGTACAAATTACGTTTTTTAAGTTGAAGCATTAAGTCAGCTGACAATATAGAACTACAGTAATTTTTTCTGACACTACTACAAAAATTGGATATTACTATCTTAAAAACGCCCTTATTTAGAAATAGGACGTCCAAAATGGCGGTGGCATTCTTGTAATTATATTTAAGGAAGTTGAGCCTTCAACGTCCTAAATAAGAAATCGTGACTTCTTAAATTGATTTTGGTGTCCTGAAATTTTTCAGACGCCTAAAATTGTTTGGCGCCATAAAAAATATGAGAAATATTTGTTTGGCGCCATGGAATTTAATTTTTTTTCAATAAAATTCATTTATGGCGACCTACATAACTTTCAGGACGTCTTTAATGAGTAAATTTCTTCGCGCCATGAATTTTTTGTTTGCCGCTGAGGATTTTCTTAAAATAGAAATTAGGAAATTTAATAATATTGGCGACTGAATCGAATCGTCGCCAATATTTTAATATTGGCGACACGAATCTGATTCGTGTCGCCATTATTAAAATAATGGCGACTGATTCGATTCGTGTCGCCATTACTAAAATATAGGCGTCTGAAATATGATTCAGTCGCCTATATTCAATTTTTTTAGGTTTTTTTCGCCGATCGAAGAGACCAAACCCAAGTAAGCTTGTTCGTACGTTTCTCTTAAGATTCGTGAGTATAAAATTTTTCAATTCCTTTCCATTTAGAATTTAGATTCTATCCGTTTGTTGCAAATTCCAATTTGAGTATAAAATTATTCTATTTATTCTTCTGCTCGTAGGTATTTCATACATTCCATATACGGAGTTAGGTAAAATTTCATGTGATTCAGTAAAAAAAAGATAGAAGTGTGATTTCGTTCTATTGCTGTTGTGTGAGACTTTGTGATTTTGTCCCAACCCACTGTTCTAGTGTCCTTCACTTACCCATCAATCTCAGGCTTCTAACATTTGATTCTATATTTTGTTCTCGTTTGATTCCATATTGATTATTTACTGCCGAGATTCTTAACATTTTTTGCTGCTTATTATGAATTAAGATTGTCAATGGGAAGATTGCGCTACCAATTTAGGGAACCGGGTTGCATTTTGTTTAGAAAATATGGGCTAAAGATCATGTTGAATTGTTTATCTTCATATATATTCTGAAGTTAGCTAAGGGATGGATTTACTTTGTTTTCTGTTTCTTATTGCTTTTGTTCGTTACTCTTCCCCTATCGAACTTCTATATTCATTGTAATCTCTTGAGTCGCTTTATGATTAAGGCCCCAATGTCCTTAAAGGTAATACTCGCTAGCAATTAATTCAATGCAAAACACTTCTAGCTTTAGTCGTTGTAAAAAGCACGTTTACTTTAAGTAAACATTGACTCTATGGCTCTATGCTTTCTTTATCTTACATAATTGATAAATTGTTTAGCTGAAATTGGTTTAGTTAGTAAGTTTTGTTGAATTAAGCTGAAATTGGTTGTTATTGAAATTTTGGGATGTCTTACTTTTAAGGGGAAATGCTGCCGAAATTTACTTAAAAGAAAACATGTCGTTCTTGAAATTGACATGAACTTGACTGTTGTTGGAAATGTCGTAGGTGGTAATAAAATGGGTCATAGTTGGATGAATGCATTGAGAACTAGTGAAGAATATGAGAATGGGGTGGAAGAGTTTATTGAATTTGCTAGAAGGAATGTGGCCACAAAAATGGGATGTATTATTGTCCATGTGTTAATTGTTTAAATGGGAGTCAAAGGGTTATTGCTGATATAAGGGACCACCTACTTTGTGATGGAATACACCTTCGATACACAACGTGGATATGGCATGGTGAGGAAGTAAGTATCGGTGCGTCCCATGCAAATGAAGTTGAGGTAGATGATGATGATGGAATGGAGAAAATGATTAATGATGTTGAGGCGTAATCTTTTGCACAATCGGGTGAATATGAAAGCGTGCGGAGTGATGCGAGACACCTTTGTTCCTCAGGTGTACTAAGTATACACAGTTGATCGCGACCTTACATTTGGTCAACTTAAAGGCAACTTGTGGGTGGACCGATAGCGTTTCACGTCGCTTGAATTGTTGTGTGATATGTTGCCGATTGATAATGTACTTCCAAATCGTATGTATGAGGCCAAGAAAATCTTGTCTACGATGGGTATGGAGTATAAAAAGATACACAGTTGCCCTAATGACTGCATATTGTACAGAAACGAGTACGAAGGCCTCAGTAATTGTCCGAAGTGTAAAACTTCACGATACAAAGTGAAGAAAGTTAGTGTTTCTAGAGAGCAGACAACAAAAAGGCAACCTTTGAAGGCATTGTGGTATCTTCCAATAATTCCACGGTTTAAGCGTCTGTTTACTAGTGAAGCAACGGCGAAGAAGTTGAGATGGCATTCTGATGAGAGAATATCCGATGGAAAATATCTTCGGCACCCGGCTGACTCTCCGCAATGGAAGAAAATAGACGAAATGTTCCCTCAATTTGGCAATGAGCCAAGAAACCTTCGGCTGGGGCTTTGTACAGATGGCTTCAATCCGTATCGAACTCTTAGCAGCACCCATAGTGCATGGCCGGTTCTCCTTGTAATATACAACTTACCTCCCTGGCTATGTATGAAACGCAAGTATGTGATGCTTTCTATGATGATTTCGACCAAAACAACCCGGAACAATATCGATGTGTACTTGGCGCCTTTGGTTGAGGATTTGAAGAAGTTGTGGGAGGAAGGCGTAGATGTGTTTGATGCATATAAGAAGGAGCACTTCAAGTTGCGTGCAATGATTTTTACCACGATAAACGACTTTCCCGCATACGGAAATTTGTCGTGTGCAGTGTGAAGGGCATAAAGCATGTCCAATATGTGAAGCAAACACAAACTTCCATCAACTAAAGCACGGAAAAAAACGGTCTACCTCGGCCACAGGAGGTTTCTTCATCTGTTCCACCCATATCGTAAGTTAAGAAAGCGTTTTAACGGCTTACCGGAGCGAATACGGCTCCAAAGGCGTTAACCGGAGAGGACGTTTATAGTCGGGTGAAACATATCAATGTCATATTGGGTAAGCAGGAAAGGAAGGCGAGTGAGAAGAATATATGGAAGAAGAGATCAATTTTCTTTGATCTTCCATATTGGCGTAGTCTTGATGTGAGACACAGTCTTGATGTGATGCATGTGGAGAAAACGTTTGTGATAGCCTTGTCGTACTCTTTTGCACATACCAGGAAGACTAAGGATGGAATTAGTGCGAGACTAGATCTGGTTGACATGGGAATAAGAGAAAGGTTACATCCACGAGTAATGGAAGATGGTAAGAGGGCATACATGGAGCCAAAGAACTCATACACTATCAAAAGCGGAGAAGAAAAGTTTGTGTGGATGTCTATATGACATTAAGGTGCCACAAGGATATTCTTCTAATTTGAGAAAGTGTGTCTCAATGAACAATTTGAAGTTAGTGGGAATGAAGTCCCATGATTATCATGTGTTGATGCAACAACTACTACCAATAGCTATAAGAGGCATTATGAAAGATGAAGTTCGATCCACTATAACAAGATTGAGTATTTTCTTCAATGCTATCTCGCAACAAAGTCATTGACATTGAAAAGTTGGATGAATTGGAGAACGAGGTTATATTATTTTGTCCCAACTAGAGATGCATTTCCCTCCCCGCCTTTTTTGATATCATGGTGCACTTGATAGTGCACTTGGTAAGGGAGGTAAGACTGTGCGGTCCAGTTTACCTAAGGTGGATGTACCCTTTCGAGCGATACATGAAGATCTTAAAAGGGTATTCTAAAACCCTTATCTAGGAAGCCTCAATAGTTGAGAGATATGTAGTTGAAGAGGCTATGGAGTTCTGCAAAGATTATCTATCGGGCCGACGATACAATCTCAAAGATGACGAGGGGATAAGCGAGGGAACTCGAGGAATCAAACGAAGAATAAGCCTGTGCAAAATAGTGGGGTGATGGTTGAAGCTGAATCCATGCACTTTTCGAGTTCGAAAGACAAAAACCCGGTGGTAGCATCAATGGCCTATTATGGAGTGATCGAAGAAATATGGGAGATCAACTACAGCAAGTTCAAAGTTGTTTTATTGAAATGTAAGTGGGTTAGCAATAATGCTGTTGTAATAGATCCTAAATTTGGATTTGTCAGAGTTGATCTTCAAAGACTTGGTCATAGAGATGAGCCATTCATTTTAGCAAGTCAGGCGAAACAAGTGTTTTATGTTACAGACCACGCAAATAAAGGAATGTCCATTGTACTTCAAAGTAAAAATGTAGTATGGTGAAGAATCCTTGAACCTTGACGATACACTCCCTTTCACAACAAATCCACCTACAACACGTGAAGTAGAATTGATAGATGATGAAGAATATGCTGCAAGAAAGGATCATTGTGAAGGAATATGGGACACCATGTAAAGTAAGATCTTCAGTTACAAAATGATGTGTTTAACTACTATGTTCTTTTTGTGGTCGTTTAACATGTTGGTTCATTTTATTAATTTGTTTATTATTTAAAACCTATCTAACATAAATGATTGGTCTTTGATGAACAGAATATGTCTAGCTCGGACGAGTCATCGGGAGATAGGGTTGATATGCCCGTTGTGAGAAAGGGGAGAGGTAGCACACACATGGGTGAGCTAATTGCTCGCCGTGATGATCGAAAAAAGAGGCTGCATATGGAGTTTGATGAAAATATGAATCCAGTTGGAAGAGAGGAAGACATCTTCATTAGCTATTTAGGCTTTCTGGCTCGAAGCAAAGTGCGTATTGTTTACTCAGCTTGGAAGTTCGTTCCTGATAAGACGAAGGATTTGATTTGGACACAGATTTTGGTATCTCACTTTCGATATATCTGCATTTGTATCTTTAGTCTTATTACTTGATTCCGGAGGACTGGAGGGAGTTTGTGTCGTCCCGGCAGAATCCTGAATTTCTGGTAAAATTTCTGTCATATCTTATATTTAATTTGAATCTACTTGAATTCGTATGATCAGTTTTGTTTGTTTTCGTGTCACAGAAAACAAGCCAAGCCAATAGAGAGAGGCAAGCGAAAAATAAGTATCCGCATTGCTTGTCTAGAGGTGGCTACAGAAAAAGTGGAACGAAAGATGATGGAGGAAGAGCCGCAATGAATGAAGGAAGCTTCCCAATCCGATCCTTCCATCGCTATCCAGGCCCCAGCGTCCTCCTCGTCACAAAAATGGAAAGGCTGCGAGGATGAAGGGGACAAATACATCAATGAAGATGTTGCTGCGGTTGCCTCAAAGATCGTAAGTAATTGAATTAGAAGTATTAAATAACCTCGCTTGTTTCATACTATATAAGAGTTTAGTTATTATTTATGAAAAATCTTATGGTACAGATTCACTTGAGCGCAGAGTAGCCAAGGCTCATTCACGCCGGTACACAAGCAGACATTTTGTCGATGGCGATTGGGAAGCCGGATTACCTTGATGCCGTTCGAGGGAGACGAGGGAGTGAGTGTCGCAAAATTTTTCGGACGACGTTCACGTTTGTATGACGCAGAGAGCCGCCAGGAGCTTGAAGCCGAATTCGAGCAAACCTTATGAAAGATGTTATGGCACAACTACGGGGTGAAATGCAAGCTATGGTACAACAAAGAACGTACAACCGACGAATCCCGAATATCCCCAAGAAGAAAGATAGTTTTCACCTCCAGAGGTACATATTAGCGGACCTTCTCCGGGAGGTATAGCTTGCACTCTATATTTGGATGACCCACACCGGCGGATTGTTGCCGATGGTCTTGTTTACCCAGAACAAGACAAACACCACAACAAGCAAATTCTAGAAAACCAACGTCGGGTGACTGTTACGAGTGTGCGAGAGGGGAAGAAGAGACAGTCGTCCCGATTGATGATGAGGAGGTTACCACACTAGGCGCTGCCATCACATGGTTCATCCTTTGGCGGCTCATCTTATTGAGATGTGGACGACACCTGCGATGGTAGGAAATACATTACTGATTGAGTGTGAGTTGTTTCCCGATTGATTTTCATTGCTCATTCACTCATAATGTTTTTTTATGTTTTCATAGGATGAACAAGCTGCGGGCTTATTTCCGTACTTAGCACAGCTGCGAGAGATGTACAAGGACATCGGCCTCATAAGCTGCAGATGCCTCCGGCATTGTCGGTGCGTAAAAGACATATCCGATAACATTTGACAAGAAAGATTTGATGGAGTTTTTGACGATGGATTGTTTAGATATACAGTTTCTTCAAATTGCAATCTGTAAGTTTGTTTAACCCTTTAATTATGTTAGTACTCTTTTTTTTGTTTAATATCTTCAATAACATTTATCATTTCATTTCATAGTGTCTGCCGTGAATTATGCGCCGCACACCGCGAGCGAGTTCGTATGGATACTTATGTCCCGGATGCACGGCTTCGGCTCGCGAGACGTTACCCAGAGGTCAATTTATGTTGGTCTAACAATGGGCGACGGAGGGTCGTCTTGTTATCTAGCGCCAATACATGAAAGGTGCGTACTTTTGTTTTGTCTTATAAGATTTTTGTGAATAAATTGCTTTCTTATCTTAATTTAATATTAATACGTATATGTTGTAGTGGTCATTGGACGCCTGTGTGTTGTTTGTCCTCGCAAGAACTCCTGTTATTGGTTCGATTCGGTAGATGGCAATCCTACCGAGGATATCAAAAACATGTTTGCCAAGTAAGTAAATTTTTGTCCGAATCATCGATTCTTCTTTTAAATGAATGGTTTAACATGTCTGTTAATTTCCATTTTAATGATAGTGGCCTCAAGACGTATAGACTGACTTATCAATGCAAAAGAGCAAGGTGGACCGAAGTGGTTTAAACCGACGGTGAGTAGTTTCAATTCAAGTTATTTCATTGACACAGTAGCTTTAGATATGCCTTTATTCATTTTTAACAATTTGCCTTTGATTTATAGTGCCATCAACAACCAGGGAGCACCGAGTGCGGATATTACGTTATGAGTTGGATGCAATCCATCGTTAACAGCGGACGTATTCAAGGTTTTCAAAACGTACGTAATCGCTCTGTGATTCTCAAGTTTATTGAATTTTTGTTGTTGTACTTGAGTTGTTAATTATTTCCTTCACTTAATTGGTTTATCTTATACCTTGTTTCCCCAATTTACAGTTTTTGGGTACTAAGGATCCGTACTCGCAGGATGAGATCGATTCGGTTCGAGACATGATATCTAGACATCTTCTTCAACACATAGCGCCTAGTTAGTAGTGAGCATGATTAATATGTTATTGTGTTAGTGATTCTTTAATTTGCTACTGTTGTTCATTTGTATCTATTTGGTGTTTTGTCTGTTCAAAATATGCAAGTTTGGTTTATATATATTGTGTTTATGTATTGTGTTAGTGTGATTCTTGAGTTGCTTGGTGGTTTCTGGATATCTCCTATCTCATTGTTACAAGTCAGGCACGTTTGTTGTTAAAATGTAGTTTATATTTAAAAAAAAAATTCAACAAAGGCGACCTGATTTTGAAATAAGGTCGCCTTTGTTATCATAAGGCGACCTGAATCTAAGATAAGGTCGCCTTATGAACTCATTAAGGCGACCGAAATTATAATCAGTCGCCTTAATTGAAAAATATACGACACGATTCAATATAAGGTCGCCTTTAAGGCGAACTCAATATTTATCGAGTCTCCTTAAAAGCGACGATATGAAAGTCAGTCGCCTTATTAACGTTAATAAGCGATTGGATCTTAAATCAGTCGCCTTATTAACCTAATAAGGCGACACGATTTAAGATCAGTCGCCAATTTCAAAATTTTCCACTACCCTCCAAGACGTCCTCGGTAAAGGGTCGTTAATTGGGTCTTATTTAGGTCGTTTTTAGCATTTTTGTAGTAGTGTGATGACCATCATGTAACTGTATCGTCTTCGATTTTTCGTGCCATCGATGATGTCCTATCGGGTGCAACATGGGTTCCTGATGGGCGTATGATACTGCTTCCTTTTTCTAAATTTTCAACCTTGGGATCTGTTCACTTTGCATCAAAGCCTCCTCATTAGGTATATGGTCTTTTGTTTGGAATTTCTTATGTTGAGTTGTTCATGTGATGCTTAGTTGATCCTTAATGGACAGTCTATACGAAACTACTGGGTGCTAAATAATAAGTCAATTAAATTAGTACATAGTTGATTAAATATTTTCTCATTTTTGCGTAGATGATATGTTATGGCTTGTGTTATTGTAAGAAATATGTGTGTACAGACACAAGAATGAAACAATTAAAAACCATCATAGTTGAGGAATCTGCTAGTGTAATTCAATTGATTGCCTACCACTAAAAATGGGCAAGAGAGGGTATAAGAAAACTCTCCTGCAAAAATATAAGCAGCTTGCACTTATCTTGTATTTTGTTTGCTGACATCAATTAAAAGATATACTTCTGGAATGTTATTGATAGAATCTGATTGATAAGATGAAATATCATCTTCCTTGAGGTAATAGTTAAGTTTGTGATATCAAAATAACATATTTTCTGTCATGTTTTGCCTATTACTTGGAAAAATTTTATTTTAAATTAGGGTGAAAAACTGATAATTGATTCATAGCATTTTTAAGGTATGCTAGATGGCTTTGAAGGATCAAACATCTTTTGCCTATGAGATGGGTGTGTGGGTATCCCCCATATGGGGAGGGGTTTAAATTGCCCAACTCTCTATTCTGATAAGGACAAGTCTGTAAAGAATTTTGAGTTGCAAGGTAGCATTTTCTGTACTACGTTTATTTTGATTCATCATCCTTTCATAATTTTATTACACTTCCTTTTGTGAAATGAAGCAATTATAGATTCATGTATGAGACATGGAAGTTACTAAGGGGAGGTATATGTATTTTTATCCTTTCAATAAAAGAAAATAACAAAACTCAGAACAAGTTAATTGAAAGACAAAAGTTAAATATGAATTAGAGTTTTTGTATTGTGCAACTTCTTTGCATGTAATAAAGACCAAATTAATAAAATTATTCATTCTTCAACTCATAGTTGATGCCCCAAATTTGTGCCATATATTTTCTATCTAAGGATGAAGTCTTGTAGGTTGATGAATTGAAGGGCGTATTTGTTTTCAAGTATTGTAGATGTTGTACCCTCGCAAAGCGTAGGGGGAGTTGTTTGAATGGGTAAAAACTCTTATGAGGTCTAAATGTAAATTATATTAGAAATAATGTTTGAATTTGATTGGATAATCCTTTTTTTTTCTTATGCTTTTGATTTTGCTTATGGAAGAGTTACCAATTTTATAACCTGCAGATTAGTAATTTGATAAATTGTGGTGTTTATATATTCACCCTCATATATTTTGCGTCATATAAAATGCATCCAGTAATAGTGAAGGCAAAGGTTGGTGTAGCTTCTTATAATCCATAATTCCATGCCACTAACATATTTTAGTCATTGCGTTCAGTTACGTGATACGGTTGATAAGAGATAATTAGTACATAATATAGTAGACCTTCTCTTTGTTTTTGTAGTTCATTTTTAGTTTCTCTCAGGGGAAACATATTTTTTGTCAAGCTAAATTTTTGGTGAACATGAACAATTTACTTTTCAAATTCGGATGTTCTGTTTTTTCTATTACTTTTCTTTCGGTCTTACATTATTCTGTTGTCATAATCTATGTGTTGTTTTATTTAGTAAAATATAAGTTTGAACCTAAAATATTTATCCATATTATATGTCAATTCATGTCTGTCTTTTTGCTGCACAGGTAGTTGTTGAACTAGCTATGATTGAGAGATTGAGAAATATTTTCACTTGATACCTGATCTTTTTTATCTTTTTGGTATTATACGGATCACCTTTTTGATTTGATAAAGTAGGTAAATCATATCTTTCTTTGTTCCGTTCATTTTGTTGCTCCAAGGTTGAGAGATGTTCTTCATAAGAGTCCATAGGAGCAACAAATATCATTGACAAACGCTACAAAATGATGTGGTTTTTAAACAGTACGTCCCCATTCATTTTAAATTACGCAAGGTTTTGATTTTTCTCTTTTTAACTTTTCATTTTCTTTACTTGTGGCGGTAGAACTTATACATTATGGTTTCTAAGGATAAGGGAAAAGGGAAACTCATTCCTGGGGGTAGAGTAGGCATAAGGGGCAGTAGTAGTAGAGGGGGCGGTACGAGAGGGCGTGGGGCTCAAAACATCTCTCCGCCCCCCGGTGGGGAGCGAGTTTGATGCCCTCTTCGCCGATGAGCAAATCCTAGACCCGAGACCCTAGAGACCGTAGGGGAGAACGAGGTGCAAGTCGCCGGTCAACAACCTCGATGAAAATGAGGAGATCCACATTGACATTACCATGTCCGAGGCACAGCAATTTCGGACCAAGAGAACGAGCGGGACCATGGGAACCCCGACCGTTGTCTTTGCGTTTCACCGGATTTTTTTGGAGGTCGAAGGTAAATGTAATTAGTTTTTTGATAAAAATTAAATGAAAATTCCTTACATTTAATTAAATTTTATTTAAACGCAATACAAACATATTTTTAACACCAATCTTCATAAAGCACCAACTTCGTCGAGAAGTGCATTTAATGCAAATACCGTTAGAGACACCTAACCAACGAGAACGAGCAGAGCAGAAAGACTTCATTCCCTTTGCAGTGCTTCCAACGGTCAAAATCAAATCAAAGGAATAAAAGAATGAAGTAACAAAGACATTGATGATTCTGCTTCTCTACACTTCAACGGATATATTTCAGAATCACAACGGTCACCAACTCAAGAGTCACAACGGTCATAAATGCAATCATCTATAAATTGAAGAAGACTTAAATGTTCAAACCACCGAAACTGTTTCATCAATTACTCTTTTAATATCTTCGGATATCCTGTACTTCAGTGATTATCACTTTTCTACTCAGTGAGGAGTCTTTAAACACTTATTTGATTATTGTTTAAATCTTAAGGTTGTGGAACCTTAAGTGAGGGTGTACGATTGCAACTTGTAAGGGGAGTGAGTTCGAGTGAGAAAGGATCATCCTCGGTTGTATTCGTATTCAAAAGATTTAGTGGAAATCCCAAGGTGTGCTTGGGACTGGACGTAGGTCAAAATATTAGACCGAACCAGTATAAATCGCTCCGTGTCTATTTCTTCTCTCGGTCTTTGTTTAGTTTTGTTTCGTGTGAATCTTCGAAAAGATCTTTTAGATCACCTATTCACCCCCTCTCTAGGTGATATTCCACCTTCATTTGGTATCAGAGCCTGGTTACTCTTTTGGGCTTAACATCCCGAGTTAGATCATGGACGGAATATTACCAGATGGTGCTTCAATGAACCGACCACCAGGATTCAATGGTCAACATTATTCGTTCTGGAAAAACAAATTTAAAGTATTTGTTATGGCAACCAAGTTTGGTTTATGGAAGGTATTCAAGAGAGGAGATTACCTTCCAATGGTTATTGAAAATGACATTAGATCTGCAAAACTGGAAGAAGACTATGATGAGAATAATCGAAGAAATGTCACACTTAATAGCAAGGCTATTCTTATGCTTCAAAGCGCTCTCAGCCAACAAGAGTACTTTCGCATTTGCAATCTAGCAACTGCAAGAGAAATGTGGAATGCTCTGGAGATCGCATATGAAGGGACAACCGGCATAAACGAGAATCGCATCAACACACTGACGACCAAGTATGACCTTCTTCGATTGAAGTCCGGAGAATCCATTGCTGAGTTTCAACTTCGTTATACTCATCTGGTCAACCAGCTAGCGGCTTTGGGTAAAGTGTATGAGCAAGGCTCTTAAGTCAGAAAAATCCTTAATGTCTTGAATAAAGATTGGGAAGCAAAGGTCACAGCAATCGAAGAAGCCCGTGGTGAATCAATGACATCAGTTGCTGCCTTATTCAAAGCTTATCGAATATAAAAGCAAAATGATATTCAAAAAGGCTTGGACAAGATTAACAATGGCAAGAGCAAAGGAGTTGCTCTCAATACTGTGAAGGAAATGGGAGACAAAGATGAAGATGTCGAGGACGATGATGAGATGGGTATGTTCGTGCGATGATTCAAAATGTTCTACAAAAAGGACCAAGGGTTCGAAATAAATTTCGAAGGAAGCTCAAGTAATGACGAATCCAAGATAAGGACCAAGTTATCATTACGAGTGTGAGAAACCTGGACATTACAAATCTGAATGCCCGCAATGAAAGGCAATGAGAAGGAGAAGAAGAAGAAATTTAATCGCATCAAAAAGAAGGCTTATGTATCCGCCATATGGGGAGATGGATCCTTAGAAGAAGAAAGTTAGGAAGAGGAAGAAACCGCTAATTTCTGTCTGGTTGCAGAAGAAGAGCAACCTAAAAATAACGATGAGGTATGCGATTCACAACCCTCTTATGATGAGTTATTTGATGAATATAATGATATACAATCTGAGTACGAAACGCTTGCTGAAAAATACATAGATTTGAAAAATAAAAATATGACTCTTGAACGTAAAGTCAAGAATTTTTCGTGTACAAATGAAATTTGTGAAGATTTCCTTGACTTAGAGAAAAGAAATTTATATCTCACAAAAATGCTTGAGAAATTTACTAAGGGCGCTTAAATGCTCAACGTAATTTTGAAAGCTCAAAGATTCACAAATGATCGTTCGGGCATAGGATATAATCATGTTTTGACAAAAGAAAAGGCAAAAAGAAAACTGGTGGAAAATCCTATTTGAATTATTTTCATAAAACTGTTCACACCTCAAACCCATTTGCTCATTGTAACTACTGTAATCAAAAGGGTCACAGTACATCATCTTGTTTTCATAAAAAGGATAGAAGAGATAAACCTGTTGGTAATTATCAGTGGGTACCTAAGGGAACCTATGCTCCTAAGGCCCGAACTAACCCCAAAGGACCCAAGAAAAGATGGGTACCTAAGACTTAATTTCTCTCTGATTTGCAAGTATGTCTGAGAGCATCAAGAACCAACAAATGGTACATTGATAGTGGGTGCTCTAGACACATGACGGGGGATCAACCTAAGTTTTTAGCAATGAAATCAAGAGATGGAGGTAAAGTCACCTTTGGAGGTGACCAATCCGGCAAAATCACCGAATTGGTGAAATTGGTACAAAGGATGGACCACTGATCAAAGACGTTTATTTAGTATAAGGTCTCTGCCACAACCTCTTGAGTGATAGCCAAAGTGCCAACAAGAAAAATTGGATCCTTTTTGACTCAAAGGAATGTCTCATTGTCGGTAAGGATGATCTCCCAATTGATAAAGGTAAACTTAAGGTATTATTCAAAGCTCATATAGAAGGTAACTGCTATACCTTAGAATAACCTAAAATCAGCTCTAAAAAATGTTTTGTTAGCAACTTGGATGAAAGTTGGTTGTGGCATAAGCGATCGGCACATGTGAACATATTTCAACTGGACAAGTTGCTAAGAAAAGATTAGTCCATGGTTTACCCAAACTTCGATTTAAAAACGACATGGTCTGTGATACTTATCAAAAGGGTAAATAAACCAAATCTTCTTTTAAAAATAAGCTTGAAATTTCAACAAATCGTCCCCTTCAACTACTCCATATGGACTTAGTTGGTCCAGCAAGAGTCAGGAGTCTTGGTGGTAATTTGTATACCCTAGTCATAGTAGATGATTTCTCTCATTTCACTTGGACTATGTTTATGTCTTCAAAAGATGAAAAATTTGATCTCTTCACCGTGTTTGCCAAAAAGGTGCAAAACGAGAAAGGTATTTGTATCTCGGCTATTCAAACCGATCATGGAGGCGAGTTCGAAAATCAAGCATTTGTTGAATTTTGTGATGCTCATGGAATTGATCACAACTTCTCGGCCCAAGGACACTACAACGTAACGGGGTAGTTGAGAGGAAGAATCGTGTGCTCACGGAAATGGCTCGTGCAATGCTGAACGAGAATCGACATCACAAGTCTTTTGGGCGAGACGCAATGAGCACATCGAGCTATATATGATCTCTTTCTTTATAACTTATCACACAATAAGGTTATTGTTTTCTTCTACATGTCCTGTATAGCATTTGTTACCACAAAAATGTTCTTAGATGTATTATGATTAATATTGTGATTTGGTGCTTGTAATTCACCATTGTTGAAGAACTTCTTATAATATCTCTCCGTCATGACCATCCAACGCCGCAACAACGCTCCCGATTCAACTTCGTGGCACCGAGTTTCTCGGAAAAAACCCATTCATCTAAGGGTAAAGGTGCAATTTTACACATGTGCTTTACCCCGAGAGCGCCAAAGATCACGAGATTTTTTCGGAGCAAAAGTACACACGTGGTTACGTTTTGGAGCGCCAAAGACCACGTCGGTTAGTTGGACCGTTAGTTGATTGTCAACTTGGATGGAACGCCGACGTGGCGTGACATTGCACCGATTTGACCGACAAGCCGATTTGAACGCCGACGTGGACGCGATGGTGAGTAAAAATAAATTATCATTTTGCCCTTGGTTTTAAATAAAAATATCCTTTTGCCCTTAGTTTTAAATAAATAAATAAATAAAACTAAAAATACCCCTTCCCCGGTGGGCTCCACCACCGCCACCCCACCGCCGTCGCCCGACCATCGCCGGCCGGGGACGGCGGTAGAGGGGGATGGTGGGGCCCACCAATGGGGTAATTTTAGTTTTAGTTTTTAAAAAAAAACTTAGGGCAAAAGTGTAATTTCACATAAAACTAAGGGCAAAGTGTAATTTCACCCGTTACTTTTCACTTCCATCCAAGTTAACGGTCAACTAACTCCCGTGGTGCTGGCGCTCCCAAAACGTAACCACGTGTATACTTTTGCTCCGTAAAAGCTCGTGATCTTTGGGCGCTCCCGGGGTAAAGCACATGTGTAAAATTGCATCTTTACCCTTCATCTAAATACTTACCAAAACAGCACCCCCACTACATTTTTTTCCGTGCCGAGCTTTTCCAGTCACCCACCGCTCGCCTACCACTTCTCCAAACATACTCAATATCATAAAGTGGTACCAACCACTTTATCCCCTTCAATGAAATGTGTAAAACATAAAACTTGTAAGGAAGCTAAAATACATGATAGGAACTTCATCAACATCAATAGTGGTGAAGGTTTCATGGCTATGTAAATGTATGTTTCAAAGATCATTGAACCATTATCTTTGGAAAATATAGCAAAGATGTACATAATGTTTGAACTAAGCAACTCACCTTTTAAGCCCCGTTTGGTGCATGATTTAGTGAGAAGGGAAAGAAAAATTAGTAAATTCCTCCGTTTGGTATGCATTTTGGACAAATCTTTCCAGAACCTAAGTTCCGGCCCACCCTTGGCCCACCAATCTTCCCTCATATGTAAGAAGATCGATCCCACCAAAATTGGTGGGATATCAAGTTCTCATGTCACTGTTCACTTTTTTGACAAATTTACCCCTCAAATTTGAACTTGGCAGAAAATTCAAACTTGGTGGGAAAGTTTGAATTTGGCGGGAAATTTATTTTACACGAATTAAAACTTGATAAGAGCATATTTTTAAAAAAATATATTTTAGCAAAAAAATTATTATTTTTTATTTTGAATTAATTACTTTTGAGGGTAAAATAGACATTTATTGATTCTTTACCAACTACTACCCCTTCATTTTCTTCCTACCAAACAATTCATCTTTGCTCAAGTCATCTTCCAAAATCTTCTCTTCCCTTCTTTTCCTTCCTCTAAGTTCATTTTCCTCCTTAAATCTTTCCCATATCAAATGAGGGCTTAATCTATAAGGAGGAAACAAATAGCATGCAACCGAGATAGTAAGTCCTTCTAATAGCTATTCTACTTCCTCAATACGAACAACAATCCTCCACATATTAGTGCTATCATATCATCAATATGTTTAAGCATGAACACTTCGCACCCGCCATTGATGTAAATAGATTATGTTAACTACGTCAAAACCATAGACCAAATTTATCAAGATTGAAGAAACTAACATAATCCAAAATAGGCCTTACCTAACTTTATGTCAATCAGTTAGTTTTTTCAGAAAGAAAGGGAAAAAAAAGCATCAGGTATCAATAGTTTTTTTACAAATATATATATATATATATAGGGATTAAGATTTCTCCTGTGACTGGAGATAAGATTATCTCCAGTAAACCCCAAACTACACCGTTTAGCACCAAAACATCTTAATCTCTTAATTTATTATTATAAAATAAAAAATCCTAACCTTCACCTACAAATCATACATCATCTTCACGGCCTTTTGCTCAGCCGTACGCCTCCAACCTCGCACTTCTCCGTGGTCCAAAGCAACCTCCACGTTGCCGAGAGGTGATCTCCTCTCAAGGTCACTGCTCACCACCACCACCCATTTTTGGAGCGAACTCAATGGTGCCGGTGAAGGATGATATACTGTGTCTTGGTGTATTTGAAGGAGGTGAATACCTCGAGAAATCAATTTTGATGGGAACGTATCAGTTGGAGAACAATCTTCGTAGTTCGATTTGGATTCTTCTCAATTAGGGTTCAGCTCTTTGCTCTTTAGAAGGATGACTGCGTGTGGAAACTTCAATTTCAACTCCGCCGCAAGCATGAACCGCTCGCCTCGCCCGCCGCCACCGTTAGAATTCGAATCGACTTTGAACATGACGGACACATGTGGATCTATCTTTCCTTGTCCGATCAATTTATTTCTCATCGTCATTTTGCCTTTTTTCATATGAAAATAAGATGTGTACCAGGATGAAAATCTTTTCCAGAAGATGCAAAAATATGAAAGAACCCTAAAATCTACCAATTGCGTAAATTGTACTGGTCCCATCGAAGATTGTAATACCCGGATTTTTATTATCTGGAATATTATAAATAAATTGGATATTTCTGATAAGCAAAGTTTGATCTCTAAACTCGTGTGATCATAGCCTATTTTATAAGTAGAATTTCTGCATGAAATTGGGGAGTTTATGGGCCAAAGTGCCAAAATGACCAAAATGCCCTCTAAAGGGTAATTAACTTAGAAAATTTATGAAAAATCCTGAAATGTAGTATAATGATCAATTGAATTAAAAGAGTATATTATCTCTAATTACGGTAATTTAATAAATTACAAACTTGGAAAAAATGAGAAAAGATGCTCATAAAATATTAAAATGACCAAAATACCTTTGTAAATTATATAATATTGCAGAGGACATGGGAACAGAGATATCAGTATAAAATCTATGAGGAAATGAGACATTCTAATTAATAAAATTACCAACTAATGTTAAAGGAGTAATTAAATAATTAATGGCTAATTACTTAAGCATAAGCGAAGGAAATTCAGTAATAATTATGGGAAGCTCAAAAATTAGTGGAAATTAGTTGAATATTAGTAAAAATATATTTACTAATTAATTGGAAGTTTTTGTGAAAAATAGTTGAGTTTAGGTATTTTTAAGCCTAAATACAAGAATAGACCAATTAGGTAATTTTGTGGAATTTTTGGGAAAAAGTAAATAAATAAATAATCAAATAATTTATTAAATAAAAAATAAATATTTATTTAAAAAAAATAGGGGCCAGCCGAATTGCCCAAGAAAAGAATGAAGATAGGAATGAAGAATTAATATCATAATATTTGTTTCAATTAAGCACATGTTTTATTATTTTATAATATAATTGAATGTAATGAATAGTAATTAGAAATTAGGAAACAGATCCTATCTAGAGAACTAGGAATGGGAATTCCAAAGTCAAGGTAAAATATTGATCGGTGAGTTTTTACCTTCAAGTGACCTCTTCCTAAGTCAATTCCGAGACACCGTAGCACATTTCCCTAATAAGACGAAATAGGGAAAAATGCTGATAGTCACATTTTGGGAAATTAAGAAAATAAATTACAACTCAACATCTTGGGGTGAGTTTATAATTATATGAACATATTTGGAATCAGTGAATTATTATCTAGAGTTTGATAATTCCGGAACCGATTTCCGACACTGAACGCGTACGGACACGTTTTTCGAGGAACTTCAGCAGGACAGTTGGAACCCTGTCTGAAATCAAAATTTAAGTTAAAATAGATATTAATAATGAGGAAGAGAAGATCTTCAAAGTTGTGAATCCAGAATTTTGAGATTTCTCCGAAATTACGCGAATCGGGTACCGATCAGGAAATACGGGCAGACCGGGCATAAAGTAGGATGACTCACCATTTTTGAGCCAATTCTTGGCTGCCACATCAGCCCCCATGTCGACCAAAAGGGGTGAATGGTCAAGATGTTGCCTTCTTGAAAAAGTTACATCTAATGGTTTAAGACAACTTGGAAAATGCCACTTATGTCCCTTATTTTGTCTATAAATACCCCCCCTCTCTTCAATTTCTTCACACCATTTCCCACTCCTCTTGGCCGAAAATCTAGAGGGAGAAAGAAGAGAGAGAAGCTCTGAAAATTGTGAAGAAAGTCTTCAACGGGTAAGTCTTTCGGTCTTTAGCTTTTAAGTTCTAGTTTTTAGTTCAGTAGTTGGTAGAATTGTTAGTTAGATTTAGGAAGTAGGGGATGAATTTCCTATTCTTGTTTTTAGGCCTCATTGCATTGAAAAATATGCCTGAAGAGGTAAAAACATAGTAGGGATCAAGTCTCCGAAAAGTTGAAGCTTTTGTAGTTCTTTCAAAAGTAGGGGTTGTAATGCTAGAATAGCCTTTAATTTTTCAAGTATGATTGGATATCATATGGGAGGGCTATTTTAGTCTTTATTTTCGAAAATCAAAATGGCGTCGAAGTTCTGGCAAAATTTTGGGAAGAAAATTAGTCTGAGTAACGGCGTCCGTCGAAATTCCGCCAATTAGGGGTAGAAGGGCAAAATGGTAATTTTTACCTAAAATGCCGCTTATAATGTCAAATCACTAATAGAAGTGATATTATTCTTATAGGATATCGAATCTCTGATTTGCTGCCGCTACGCTGCCCGACGCACCGCTGTTTGAAGTTCACGTTTTTCCGTAAAAGTACGTTTTCCGCCGGTAGTACCTAATGTCGCAAACGAAGGTACGGACGCGTACTGTAACACTAATCTCGTACTTCTTAAATGCATATATATATATCAAAGATACGTTCGTAGACCGTTATACGCATGCTTTTATACGGGTTATGTCATGGTAACGCCGTTATGTTTTCCTAGCGCCGAGGACACGATCGTACATCGTGGCACCGGTGAATAGTGCAAGCCGTTATTGTTTTACATTGTGGGGCTTACATATTGCTTGTTGCTTATGTTTTGTCGGCATAATGATCATGCATCTGCTGTATGCTTATGTGATGATATACCGTTGTATTAGCTCTAGAATATCTCGTTGTCTATATACCGTATTGTTTGGGTATGAGGTTAATCGTTACCCGAGATTCAATATGGTGAATTGAATCTCACTGTAGCTTCAGGTTAGGAGGACCACGTTTCGAGATCGGGGCAAGCATTAGGAGTAGACGCGGCACCAAGCCTATCTTTACTTTATCGCTCGTTTCTTTTGTTATCTTATTTCTGAATCTTAGGATTACTGTCATCAATACAATGTTACACAATGGTTGATGTTTTGACTATGAATCAATTACTCTTTCGCTCCATTGCTCTACTCTGAATTTAAAAAAAAAAATTTCCGCTTTAAAAATGGGATGTTACATTTATGGTATCAGGGCCTGACATTCTGGCAAGTATTTAACTATGTTACCACAGACAGTTTGGTGCCGAACGCAAGGCTTGTTTACGTGGGTATGCCGTAAGTTACTGCTAACCCGGTGAGGCCCCATGGTAGACACTTACCTGGCCATTCTGTTCGGATAACGAAGTTAGGTCCTTAAGCCTTTTAACTTTGAGCACATTTTTGAAAATGAGTACTGATAAGGCCATTGGTGTAATATGTAGAGATGGACAGAGACGAAGAGCCCGTCCTAGACCCATACTACAATTACTACGGAATATGGAGACGTCCTGCCAGGAGATCCATCCCTCCGTCGCACCCGAACCCTGAGAACCCATCCCCAATGACTACTAAGAAGACCCCATCGAAGATAATGACGACGACCTCCCTGTAGATCCAAATTCCTACAATGCACAATTTGAGGAGCCTGAATTCGAAAATCACCCTGAACATGTTTCCCCTTGGGATCCAGATCACGTGGAAACCGATCCCATGACTCCTAGCTACTACTATAGAGAGTATAGTGAGTCTGGCCCATCGTACCATCCTATATCTAGGTATTTCGACCTTAATCCCTTAGTCAAAGTCCGAACGAGTTGGTAGTTGAGGACCAACCTGAACCAGAAGCCCTACCGACTCAACCCACTCCTCGTCGGAGATAATTTTGACTACCCTGATATCCAACCTCTTGACGACGAAGAAGCCGAACCGTAAGATTTTCACTATGTCCCGAACGATAATGATACGTTAGTCATTCTGCTGGAGAACTTTTTCGTTAAAGCTATGAATCTCCCTAACACTATCCAAGGAAGATACCTTGTGTTTTTAAGCCTAATCTCAAACTATCAAGCCAGTAGTAGCCAACATTCGCCCGCAGATTGGGTTAGGACCACACTGTACTTCTTTCCTTATACCCGCTTTTGGGCGAGGTTCATTAACGAGCTGTTAGACGACGGACCCATCTTTGGTGTTAGCATACACCTTCGCTACCTGAAGAGCTTGGTTCGCCTTTACATGTAGATAGAAAGCATCGCCGCAAGGAAGCCGTGGAATGTAGAAATTAGGAAGTTTAGTTTGTATCTCGGAGTAGACCAACTTATATGTAAAAATGTTATGAAATGAATATATGTGAATATATATGTTTTGATGTACAAATTAATGTGTCATTTCTAATGTTTACATATCTGTTATTAAATAAAGGAAAAGGAATAAAATATGGTCATTATGAGAAGGGCTGGTGCACCAAGAGGAAGGGGCCGAGGCAGAGGCCGAGGTCGTGGAAGACAAGGAGGCAGAGGACAGCCTCAAATAGGAGCAATTCCTGAGAGAAATAATATACCAAACCAACCGGACGAGAACGAAGTCCAAGAGCTAAGAAGAACTCTGCAAGAGCAAAGGGCTATCATAGATACATTGGTAGCTAGACAACGTCAACAGGAGGAGGAAGCTCAGAGACAGCTACAAGCACATCGAAATGCAGAAGAAAACGAAGAAGAAGAAGAAGAAAATAATGAAGAGGAGAATGAGGATGATGAATACAATGAAGAAGACAGAGAATCTGAAAGGTCACAATCACCTCCACGACGAGGAAGAGAAAGAACCACTGAAAACTGGGTAAACCAGTTTCGCAAGCCGAAACCACCTGGTTTTCGAGGAAAGAGTGAGCTAGCTGAGGATTGGCTTTTGAGTCTTGAAAAGATTTTTGAAGTCATAGATTGCCCTGGAAATCGGATGGCCCAGCTAGCAATATACAAGCTTGAGGGAGATGCCCACAGATGGTGGAAGAGTGTTTCCACAACCCCGCCAAGCCCCGTCACTTGGGAGATGTTCCTTGAACAAGTTTAACGAACAGTACTTTCCTCCCTCAACACAGTAATTAAAGAAGAGGAATTTTTGCAGATCAAGCAAGGAAATGAAGAGTCATTCGACGACTACTTCGCCCGTTTCACCAACCTGTCACGGTATTCATCATACCTAAAAATCCACAAGAATGAGAGCTGGAAGGCTAACCGACTAGTAACCGGACTGAAGTACGATATAAGGGCAAGGTTAGTATCTCAGCGATTTCCAAAAATGGCCCAAGCAGTGGAATCCTCGCAAGATGACGAGCGCAACTTGAAGGAACCGCGCAAATCTCGAAGCCGGGACGGAAACAATGCAAACCGTGGTTGGTCTAACCGCGGAGGTTCCTCACAAAAGAGGAAGGCGCCTTGGAACAATAACCGTGGTGGGGCCGGATCTTTGCGTTGACAAACACCGAAGCCAGAAAATCTCCAGAAATGGTTCAAGGTACCATCTATCTCAATGGAAATCTACTTGAGGCATTGTATGATTCAGGAGCCAGTCATTCGTTTATTTCTTGTGATTGTGCAAGTCATTTAGGATTGCATGCTTGTAGTTTACCTTTTGATCTGGTAGTGTCTACACCACTTGGTGTGAAGTCTTTAGCTTCTGACGCGTGTATAAACTGTACTGTTAACGTGGGTGGACGAGTTTCAAAAGTAGATCTGATCCATCTACCTCTTCACGGCATCAACGTCATATTTAGGATATCCCTGTGGTAAATGATTTTCCTGATGTATTCCCGGAGGACCTCACTGAGTTACCTCCTGTCCGAGAAGTGGAGTTCAAAATTGATCTGATGCCTGGCACAGGATCAATATCAAAGGCGCCGTATCGAATGGCTCCAAATGAAATGCAAGAGTTGAAGAAGCAGTTGGAAGAACTTCTGAAGAAGGGGTTCATTCGACCCAGTGTATCACCCTGGGGAGCTCCAGTGCTTTTTGTGAAAAAGAAGGATGGAAGTTTCCGACTCTGCATTGATTACCGTGAACTCAACAAGGTGACGGTCAAAAACAAGTATCCACTTCCCTGGATTGATGATCTATTGGATCAATTATCTGGTTCCACGGTCTTTTCGAAGATTGATCTGCGTTCGGGATATCACCAGCTGCGAGTTAAAGATGATGATATTTCCAAGACGGCTTTCGAACTGTGCACGGCACTACGAATTCCTCGTGATGCCCTTCGGATTGACAAATGCGCTGCGGTATTCATGGATTACATGAACCGTATCTTCCGACAACACTTAGACCAATTTTTGGTAGTGTTCATTGATGATATTCTCATCTACTCCAAGAGTAAAGAAGAGCATGAAGAACATCTTCGACGTGTGTTGAGTATACTCAGGAAGAAGCAACTCTATGCAAAGCTGAGTAAATGTGAATTTTGGTCGCGGAAGTGAAATTTCTGGGCCATGTGATATCAAGCGGCGGAGTCGCAGTTGATCCAGGCAAGGTGGAAGCAGTTCTGGACTGGAAACGGCCAGAGACAGTGACGGAGATCCGTAGTTTTCTGGGTCTGGCGGGATACTACCGCAGATTCATACGGGATTTCTCGCGTCTTGCCCTACCATTGACAAAGCTTACGAGGAAGAATCAACCCTTTGTATGGGGCGATGATTGTGAGGAGAGCTTTCAGAAACTGAGGGAGAGGTTGACTACAGCACCAGTGTTAATTATCCCCGATCCAGATGAGACCTATGTTGTCTACAGTGATGCCAGTGCAAGGTGGATTGGGATGTGTCCTCATGCGGCAGGCGCAGTGGTGGCTTATGCCTCTCGTCAGCTGAAGCCTCATGAATTAAACTATCCTACACACGATTTAGAGCTGGCGGCTATCGTGTTTGCTTTGAAGATATGGAGGCATTATTTGTACGGTGTAACCGTAGAGTTGTACTGTGACCACAAAAGCCTAAAATACCTGTTCGATCAACGGGAACTCAACATGAGACAGCGTCGATGGATGGAGTTGATTAAAGATTATAATCTGAAGATCAATTATCATCCAGGTAAAGCAAATGTAGTTGCTGATGCTCTTAGCAGGAAGTCGGTAACGGTGCAAGTTGCATATATGATGATGCAAGAACAGAAGTTACTTGAAGATTTCAGAGATCTGAGTCTGTCAAGTCAAGTCAGCATGGGTCGTCACGCACCAGCTGATGCCTATCTTGCAACTCTTCTTGTAAGTCAGGGAGAGTATGATCTGTGCGACGAAATTGAAGAAGCTCAGAAGCAAGATGATTGGGCGATGGAGATACGTGAGAAGATCTCCAAGGGTGAGACCCAAGACCATGACCTATCACCTGGTGGTTTGGTCAGGTACAAAAAGAGAATCTACATACCGCCGGTTGATGAATTAAGGCGGAAAGTACCGGATGAGGCTCACAAGAGTAAGTACACTCGCATCCAGGCATAGTCAAGATGTACCAGAACATGAAATCTAAACTCTGGTGGCCCAGGTTGAAGAAAGATGTAGCCGATTACGTGGCCAAATGCTTGACATGTCGAAAGTAAAGATTGAACACCGTCGACCCCCGGTCTTTTACAAGGACTAGAGCCGCGAATGGAAATGGGAGAACATCACCATGGATTTTGTGGTGGGTTTGCCCAAAATCGAAACCATGATACAATTTGGGTAGTTGTTGACAGATTAACCAAGTCAGCACACTTCATTCCCATCGCATCCACTACTCTCCGGAACGATTAGCAGAGATTTACATCAAGGAGATAGTAAGGTTACACGGTGTCCCTAAGAGCATTGTCTCTGACCGGGATACGCATTTCAAATCCCGTTTTTGGCAGGCTTTTCATGAAGGTATGGGTACCAAGTTGAAGTTTAGTTCGGCGTATCACCCTCAAACTGACGGTCAATCTGAGCGAACAATACGATTAATCGGAGGATATGTTGCGAGCATGTGCCCTGGATTTTAAAGGAAGTTGGGATCAACATCTTTCGCTAGCAGAGTTTGCATATAACAACAGTTATCATGCTAGTATACAAATGGCCCCGTTCGAGGCATTGTATGGGCGGAAGTGTCAATCACCCTTATGCCGGATGATTCGTCCGAAAGGCAATTACTTGGGCCGGACATGCTTGAGCAGACCTCCGAGCAGATAGCGCTAATCAAGAAGAGACTCCTTGCAAGACATAGCAGCGTAAAAGCTATGCCGACAAGAGAAGAAGACCTCGAAGTTCTATGTCGGCGACCATGTATTTCTAAAGTTATCCCGACATCGGTGTCGACGTAACACTTAAGAGGAAGAAACTCACCCAAGGTATGTTGGACCGTTCGAAATTTTGGCGCACGAGGAGAAGTCGCTTATCAGATAGCTTTACCCCCGAACCTGAGTAATCTCCACGACGTTTTCCACGTGTCACAACTGAAGAAATACCAGCCGGACCGAGGTCATGTCATTGAGTACGAAGACGTTGAAGTACGGCATGATAATACTTTTGTGGTTGAGCCAGAACAGATCATTGATCACAAGGAGAAACGGCTCAGAAATAAGACTATTCTGATAGTGAAGGTGGTCTGGAAGGGTTTGACACCGAAGAGGCAACTTGGGAAACCGAGAGTGACATGAAGGAGAAGTACCCAGAGTTCATGGCCCGAAGTTTAGTTAGTATAGATTAAATTTCGAGGGCGAAATTTTGTGTAAGGGGGGGAGAAATGTAATACCCGGATTTTTATTATCTGGAATATTATAAATAAATTGGATATTTCTGATAAGCAAAGTTTTGATCTCTAAACTCGTGTGATCATAGCCTATTTTCTAAGTAGAATTTCTGCATGAAATTAGGGAGTTTATGGGCCAAAGTGCCAAAATGACCAAAATGCCCCTAAAGGGTAATTAACTTAGAAAATTTATGAAAAATCCCGAAATGCAATATAATGATCAATTGAATTAAAAGAGTATATTATCTCTAATTACGGTAATTTAATAAATTACAAACTTGGAAAAATGAGAAAAGATGCTCATAAAATATTAAAATGACCAAAATACCTTTGTAAATTATATAATATTGCAGAGGACATGGGAACAGATATCAGTATAAAATCTATGAGGAAATGAGACATTCTAATTAAGAAAATTACCAACTATGGTTAAAGGAGTAATTAAATAATTAATGGCTAATTACTTAAGCATAAGCGAAGGAAATTCAGTAATAATTATGGGAAGCTCAAAAATTAGTGGAAATTAGTTGAATATTAGTAAAAATATATTTACTAATTAATTGGAAATTTTTGTGAAAAATAGTTGAGTTTAGGTATTTTTAAGCCTAAATACAAGAATAGACCATTTAGGTAATTTTGTGGAATTTTTGGGAAAAAGTAAATAAATAAATAATCAAAAAATTTATTAAATAAAAAATAAATATTTATTTAAAAAAATAGGGGCCAGCCGAATTGCCCAAGAAAAGAATGAAGATAGGAATGAAGAATTAATATCATAATATTTGTTTCAATTAAGCACATGTTTTATTATTTTATAATATAATTGAATGTAATGAATAGTAATTAGGAAATTAGGAAACGGATCCTATCTAGAGAATCTAGGAATGGAAATTCCAAAGTCAAGGTAAAATATTGATCAGTGAGTTTTTACCTTCAAGTGACCTCTTCCGGAAGTCAATTCCGAGACCTGTAGCACATTTCCCTAATAAGACGAAATAGGGAAAAATGCTGATAGTCACATTTTGGGAAATTAAGAAAATAAATTATAACTCAACATCTTGGGATGAGTTTATAATTATATGAACATATTTGGAATCGTGAATTATTATAAAGAGTTTGATAATTCGAACCGATTTCTAACACCGAACGCGTACGGACACGTTTTCGAGGAACTTCAACAGACAGCTTGGAACCCTGTCCAAATCAAAATTTAAGTTAAAATAGATATTAATGATGAGGAAGAGAAGATCTTCAAAGTTGTGAATCCAGAATTTTGAGATTTCTCTGAAATTACGCGAATCGGGTGCCGACGGAAATACTGCGGCATCGGCATAAAGTAGGATGACTCACCATTTTTGAGCCAATTCTTGGCTGCCACATCAGCTCCTATGTCGACCAAAAGGGGTGAATGGCCAAGATCTTGCCTTCTTGAAAAGTTACATCTAATGGTTTAAGACAACTTGGAAAATGCCACTTATGTCCCTTATTTTGTCTATAAATACCCCCTCTCTTCAATTCTTCACACCATTTCCCACTCCTCTTGGCCGAAAATCTAGAGGGAGAAAGAAGAGAGAGAAGCTCGAAAATTGTGAAGAAAGTCTTCAACGGGTAAGTCTTTCGGTCTTTAGCTTTTAAGTTATAGTTTTTAGTTCGTAGTTGGTAGAATTGTTAGTTAGATTTAGGAAGTAGGGGATGAAATTCCTATTCTTGTTTTTAGGCCTCATTGCATTGAAAATATGCCTGAAGAGGTAAAAACATAGTAGGGATCGAGTCTCCGAAAAGTTGAAGCTTTTGTAGTTCTTTCAAAAGTAGGGTTGTAATGCTAGAATAGCCTTTAATTTTTCAAGTATGATTGGATATCATATGGGAGGGCTATTTTAGTCTTTATTTTCGAAAATCAAAATGGCGTCGAGGTTCTGGCTAAATTTTGGGAAGAAAATTAGTCAGAGTAACGAAGCGTCGTGAAATTCCGCCAATTAGGGTAGAAGGGCAAAATGGTAATTTTTACCTAAAATGCCGCTTATAATGTCAAATCACTAATAGAAGTGATATTATTCTTATAGGATATCGAATCCTCGATTTGCCGCCGCTACGCGCCCGACGAACCGTTGTTTAAAGTTCACGTTTTTCCGTAAAAGTACGTTTCCGCCAGAGTACCTAACGTCGCAAACGAAGGTACTGACGCGCATCGTAACACTAATCTTGTACTTCTTAAATGCATATATATCAAAGATACGTTCGTAGACCGTTATACGACAGCTTTTATACGGTTATGTCATGGTAACGCCGTTATGTTTTCCTAGCGCCGAGGACACGACCGTACATCGTGGCACCGTGAATAGTGCAGTCGTTATTGTTTTACATTGTGGGGCTTACATATTGCTTGTTGCTTATGTTTTGTCGGCATAATGATCATGCATCCGCTGTATGCTTATGTGATGATATACCGTTGTATTAGCTCTAGAATATCTCGTTGTCTATATACCGTATTGTTTGGGTATGAGGTTAATCGCTACCCGAGATTCAATATGGTGAATTGAATCTCACCGTAGCTTCAGGTCGTCGGAGGACCACGCTTCGAGATCGGGGCAAGCATCGGAGTAGACGTGCAGCCAAGCCTATCTTTACTTTATCGCTTTCGTTTTTTCGTTATCTTATTTCGAATCTTAGGATTACCGTAATCAATACAATGTTACACAATGGTTGATGTTTTGACTATGAATCAATTACTCTTTCAAATCGTGTCGCCTTTAAGGCTAATTGTTAAAATTGAGTTCGCTTAAAGGCGACCTTCATATCCAATCAAGTCGTCTTATTGTTTTCACCAATTGCCAAATTTTCGATTATAATTTCAGGTCGCCTTAATGAGTTCATAAGGCCACCTGATCTTTGATTCAGGTCGCCTTATGATAACAAAGGCGACCTGATTTCAAAATCAGGTCGCCTTTGTTGATTTTTTTTTTAAATATAAACTACATTTTAATTTTTCCCTCAAAAGATTTATTAACAACAAACGTGCCTGACTTGTAACAATGAGATAGAGATATCCAACTACCAAGTTTTGGAACATATCAAACAGTAGTAAAATCAAGTAAAATAATATAGTAAACTTGGAAAGACACAAACTATGAGATATCTACCAAGTTTTTGCATCACGTTAAAACTACCAAGCAACACAAGAATCACACTAACACAATACATAAACACAATATATATATAACACCAAACTTGCATATTTTGGAACGCACAAAACACCAAATAGATACAAATGAACAACAAGAGCAAATTAAAGAATCACTAACACAATAACATATTAATCATGCTCACTACTAACTAGGCTATGTGTTAAAGAAGATGTCTAGATATCATGTCTCGAACCGAATCGATCTCATCCCCGCGAGTACGGATCTCGCAGCACTCAAAACTCGTAAATTGGGGAAACAATGTATAAGATAAACCAATTAAGTGAAGGAAATAATTAACAACTCAAGTACAACAACAAAAATTCAATAAACTTGAGAATCATTGAAGAGCGATTACGTACGTTTTGAAAACCTTGAATACGTCCGCTGTTAACGATGGATTGCATCCAACTCATAACGTAATATTCGCACTCCTGCTCCCCGGTTGTTGATGGCACTATAAATCAAAGGCAAATTGTTAAAAATGAATAAAGGCATATCTAAAGCTACCGTGTCAATGAAATAACTTGAATTGAAACTACTCACCGTCTGGTTTAAACCACTTCGGTCCACCCCGCTCTTTTACATTGATAAGCTCTCTATACGTCTTGAGGCCACTATCATTAAAATGGAAATTAATGACATGTTAAACCATTCATTTAAAAGAAGAATCGATGATTCAAACAAAAATTTACTTACTTGGCAAACATGTTTTTGATATCCTCGGTAGGATTGCCATCTACTGAATCGAACCAATAACAGGAGTTCTTGCGAGGACAAACAACACACAGCGTCCAATGACCACTACAACATATACGTATTAATATTAAATTAAGATAAGAAAGCAATTTATTCACAACAATCTTATAAGATAAAACAAAAGTACGCACCTTTCATGTATTGGCGCTAGATAACAATCCGATACTCCGTCGCCCATTGTTAGACCAACATAAATTGACCTCCCGGGGTAACGCACCGCGAGCCGAAGCCGTGCATCCAGACATAAGTATCCATACGAACTCGCTCGCGGTGTGCCGCCGCATAATTCACAGGTAGACACTATGAAATGAAATGATAAATGTTATTGAAAATATTAAACAAAAAAGAGTACTAACATAATTAAAGGGTTAAACAAACTTACATGATTGCAAGTTGAAGAAACTGTATATCTAAACAATCCATCGTCAAAAACTCCCTCAAATCTTTCTTGTCAAATGTTATCTGGATATGTCTTTTCTCGCACCGACAATGCCCGGAGGCATCCGCAAGCTTATGAGGCCGATGTCCTTGTACATCTCTCGCACTGCTAAGTACGGAAATAAGCCCGCAGCCTTGTTCATCCTATGAAAACATAAAAAAACATATTATGAGTGAATGAGCAATGAAAATCAATCGGGAAACAACTCACACTCAATCGCAATGTATTTCCTACCATCGCAGTGTCATGTCCACATCTCAATAAGATGAGCCGGCCAAAGGATGAACCATGTGATGGCAGCGCCTAGTGTGGTAACCTCCTCATCATCAATCGGGACGGTTGTCTCTTCTTCCCCCTCTCGCACACTCGTCACGCTCTACCCGACGTTGGTTTTCTGGAATTTGCTTGCCGTGGTGTTTGTCTTGTTCGGTAAACAAGACCATCGGCAACAACTGGCCGGTGTGGGTCATCCAAATATAGAGTGCAAGCTATACCTCCTGTGGAGTGTGAGACGGTCCGCCAATAACTACCTCCGGAGGGGGAGAAGGTCCGCTAATATGTACTCTCGGAGGCCGAAAACTATCTTTCTTCTGCTGGGGATATTCGGGATTCGTCGGTTGTACGCTGTTGTTGTACCATAGCTTGCATTTCACCCCGTAGTTGTGCCATAATGATAAGGATATATTTTATAATTAAATAGGTATATATTGTATGATATAATTGGCTGGATTTATTACTATTTTACCTATTTAATTGTAAGATATATATTTTTCTATCTTTTAATTAAATATAGGATATAAGAATACTATAACAGAAAATCTATTGATATCTTATTTTATTATGCAGGAGATATTATTTGATCTAAGAGAAGCGACAAATTAAATTAAAAATAATAATATAATATATTATATTATATTGTTATACTAGAAGTAACATGGGGACCACACAAAATAAAGAAGGAGATCACGCAGGGAGCCAAACGGAATGTTATAAAGATATTATATATATATCTTTTATAAGGGAATTGGATCAAAAAGATAGATAGCAAATCTTGGCCCAAGAGAGCAGAGGCAAAAGTTCCATCTATATAAAAGGTTGACCACGCACAGGAAAAAGGGAGAATGAATAGCAACAAGAGCCGAATAACAAAAAGAGGAAAAGAGACGCACAAAAAGACAACGCAGAAGAGCAATTGACGCATAATATAGCAGCAGAGAAAAAGACGCTCCAGCCGAAAACAATTATTCAAGAAAAGAGCAATTGACGCACGAAAAAAGACGAAGGGCCGAGAGCAGACGCTAAGGAGAGGAACTGGACAGCTATTCAACAAATTTCTATGTGTTCTTCCTCTTTCATTCTTCTCTTTGAATCTGAATTTCTTAATTTTATTATGAATTTTAGTATAGCCATGTGTGGCTAATTTTCCTTTTCAACCTAGAGAACCTATGAACTTGTTGGGGTTCTAGGTATTATTCCCACGGATTATTTTTATTGATTTTAATTCAGTTTATTTATTCTCGTATTTATCGCTATTGCTTATTAATTGGCCACTAGTGAGCATGTTTTGGGGATTTAGGGTTGAACTTGGAAGAGGGAATCCTAAATTGACCATGAGAGTAAATAATGTGGAATTAGGTTTAAATTTAATGTAGAATTAGGTTTTGATTTAATTTGCGTACAGGATAGGCAGATATACCTGGAAGCTCAGCATAATCAAATTAGAGTGAGCCTGAGTTCTAGAAACGCCTTATTTAGTTGTGTGAGGAATTACATAATTAATTAAGATAGGTATATAGATGGACCGGAAGGCATCTATAGACATTTATACTCTAGATTAGCTGATTAAGTTAAATCAAAAGTAATTTAGTGGGGATAAAATCTAAGAAATCAACAAGGGATTAGTAACTCTAGGTTGTATTTCTATTATATTGAAATTCGTTTTTTTTACTACTATTAGTTTCTTATTGATTTTATTTTTATTCTTGAAAACAATTCTTCTCGCTCAACTTAAACGAAAAAGGGAAATTTAACACCTAATCACTAGTTTGATTGAGTCCCTGTGGGATGACCTTGATTTACCACTTTCGTAGCTTTCCATTTTTGTGACGAGGAGGACGCCTGGGGGCCTGGATAGCAGTGGAAGGATCGGATTGGGAAGCTTCCTTCATTTCGCCGCTCTTCCTCCATCATCTTTCGTTCCAGCTTTTCGTAGCCACCTCTAGACAAGCAATGCGGATACTTATTTTTGCTTGCCTCTCTCTATTGGCTTGGCTTGTTTCTGTGACACGTAAACAAACAAAACTGATCGTACGAATTCAAGTAGATTCAAATTAAAGATAAGATATGACAGAAATTTTACAGAAATTCGAGATTCTCGCGGACGCCACAAACTCCCTCCAGCCCTCCTGAGAAATGAAATCATAAGTCATACATGGATCCTTGTCCCTCTTTGGCCCGCGAATATACTTTTTGTCGGCTTGTTCTTAAAATCTTTCCAACGGAGACGAACTTCGCCCATCCAATGCTTCTTCATGGCCTTAGTGTTAGGGACATCAAATGTTTGCTGCAAGGTGAAAGAGAAGATATGACAGAAATCAAGTAATAATACTAAAGATACAAATGCAGATATATCGAAAGTGAGATACTAAAATCTCTGTCCAAATCAAATCCTTCGTCTTATCGTGAACGAACTTCCAAGCCGAGTAAACAATACGCACTTTGCTTCGAGCCGAAAGCCTAAATAGCTAATGAAGCCGTCTTCCTCTCTCGCTAACCGGATTCATATTTTCATCAAACTCCACATGCACCTCTTTTTCGATCGTCACGCGAGCAATTAGCTCACCCATATGTGTGCTACCTCTCCTTCTCACAACGGGCATATCAACCCTATCTCCCGATGACTCGTCCGAGCTAGACATATTCCTGTTCATCAAAGACCAATCATTTATGTTAGATAGGTTTTTAAATAATAAACAAATTAATAAAATGAACCAACATGTTAAACGACCACAAAAAGAACATAGTAGTTAAACACATCATTTTGTAACTGAAGATCTTACTTTACATGGTGTCCCATATTCCTTCACAATAATCCTTTCTTGCAAGATATTCTTCATCATCTATCAATTCTACTTCACGTGTTGTAGGTGGATTTGTTGTGAAAGGGAGTGTATCGTCAAGGTTCAAGGATTCTTCACCATACTTCGTTTTTTACTTTGAAGTATAATGGACATTCCTTTATTTGCAGTGGTCTCAGAACATAAAACACTTGTTTCGCCTCACTTGCTAAAATGAATGGCTCATCTCTATGACCAAGTCTTTGAAGATCAACTGAGACAAATCCAAATTTAAGATCTATTACAACAAAGATTATTGCTAACCCACTTACATTTCAATAAAGCAACTTTGAACTTCTTGTAGTTGATCTCCCATATTTCTTCGATCACTCCATAATAGGCCATTGATGCTACCACCGGGTTTTTGTCTTTCGAACTCGAAAAGTGCATGGATTCGGCTTCAACCATCACCCCACTATTTTGCACAAGACTTCGTCATCTTGGTCTTTTGTGTAGAAAGAATATCCATTGACATCGTAACCGCTCCAACCCCTCGTCATGCTGAGATTGTATCGTCGGCCCTGATAGATAATCTTTGCATAACTCCATAGCCTCTTCAACTACATATCTCTCAACTATTGAGGCTTCCGGCCGATAAGGGTTTTTAGAATACCCTTTTAAGATCTTCATGTATCGCTCGAAAGGGTACATCCACCTTAGGTAAACGGACCGCACGCCTTACCTCCTTACCAAGTGCACTATCAAGTGCACCATGATATCAAAAAGGCAGGGAGGAAATGCATCTCTAGTTGGGACAAAATAATATAACCCTCATTCTCCAATTCATCCAACTTTTCAATGTCAATGACTTTGTTGCGAGATAGCATTGAAGAAAATACTCAATCTTGTTATAGTGGATCGAACTTCATCTTTCATAATGCCTCTTATAGCTATTGGTAGTAGTTGTTGCATCAACACATGATAATCATGGGACTTCATTCCCACTAACTTCAAATCGTTCATTGAGACACACTTTCTCAAATTAGAAGAATATCCTTGTGGCACCTTAATGTCATATAGACATCCACACAAACTTTTCTTCTCCGCTTTTGATAGTGTATGAGTTGCCGGCTCCATGTATGCCCTCTTACCATCTTCCATTACTCGTGGATGTAACCTTTCTCTTATTCCCATGTCAACCGGATCTAGTCTCGCACTAATTCCATCCTTAGTCTTCCCCGGTATGTGCAAAAGAGTACCGACAAGGCTATCACAAACGTTTTTCTCCACATGCATCACATCAAGATCGTGTCTCACATCAAGACTACGCCTATATGGAAGATCAAAGAAAATTGATCTCTTCTTCCATATATTCTTCTCACTCGCCTTCCTTTGCTGCTTACCCAATATGACATTGATATGTTTCACCCGACTATAAACGTCCTCTCAGGTTAACGCCTTTGGAGCCGTATTTCGCTCCGTAAGCCGTTAAAACGCTTTCTTAACTTACGATATGGGTGGAACCGATGAAGAAACCTCCCGTGGCCGAGGTAGACCGTTTTTTTTCCATGCTTTAGTTGATGGAAGTTTGTGTCTGCTTCACATATTGGACATGCTTTATGCCCCTTCACACCGTACCACGACAAATTTCCGTATGCGGGAAAGTCGTTTATCGTGGTAAAAATCATTGCATGCAACTTGAAGTGCTCCTTCTTATATGCATCAAACACATCTACGCCTTCCTCCCACAACTTCTTCAAATCCTCAACCAAAGGCGCCAAGTACACATCGATATTGTTCCCGGTTGTTTTGGTCCGAAATCATCATAGAAAGCATCACATACTTGCGTTTCATACATAGCCAGGGAGGTAAGTTGTATATTACAAGGAGAACCGACCATGCACTATGGGTGCTGCTAAGAGTTCGATACGGATTGAAGCCATCTGTACAAAGCCCCAGTTCGTACAATATGCGGTCATTAGGGCAACTGTGTATCTTTTTATACTCCATACCCATCGTAGACAAGATTTTCTTGGCCTCATACATACGATTTGGAAGTACATTATCAATCGGCAACATATCACACAACAATTCAAGCAACGACGTGAAACCGCTATCGGTCCACCCGAAGTTGCCTTTAAGTTGACCAAATGTAAGGTCGCAGCCAACCGTGTATACTTAGTACACCCGGGGAACAAAGGTGTCTCGCATCACTCCGCACGCTTTCATATTCACCCAATTGTGCAAAAGATTCGCCTCAACATCATTAATCATTTTCTCCATTCCATCATCATCATCTACCTCAACTTCATTTGTACATGGGACGCACCGTACTTACTTCCTCACCATGCCATATCCACGTTGTGTATCGAAGGTGTATTCCATCACAAAGTAGGTGGTCCCTTATATCAAAGAATAACCCTTCGACTCCCATTTAAACAATTAACACATAGACAATAATGCATCCCATTTTGTGTGGCCACATTCCTTCTAGCAAATTCAATAAACTCTTCCACCCCATTCTCATATTCTTCACTAGTTCTCAATGCATTCATCCAACTATGACCCATTTTATTACCACCTACGACATTTCCAACAACAGTAAAGTTCATGTCAATTTTAAGAACGACATGTTTTCTTTTAAATAAATTTCGAAAGATTTCCCCTTAAAAGTAAGACATCCCAAAATTTCAATAACAACCAATTTCAGCTTAATTCAACAAAACTTACTAACTAAAGCAATTAAGAAGAATATCACGAAGAAATAATATCTCAAGATGGAGCTCCCAAAGGAAGCCCCCAAAAACAAGATCCGAAAGAAACCAAGAGATTGCGGGAAACTTGAAGATAAATGACAGTCAAATTGTTCTTTTGCACTAGAATGGTCAAACAATTTTGAAATGATGCATGAAAGAAAGAAAAATCAGCTAAACAATTTATCAATTATGTAAGATAAAGAAAGCATAGAGCCATAGAGTCAATGTTTACTTAAAGTAAACGTGCTTTTACAACGACTAAAGCTAAACCCTATGTAATTATCGAACGAGTATAAGAAACATGGCAATCCACATTACCATCCATATATAGTGCACAATCCAAAATGCGAGTGAGAGAGCGAATGACATGCTTATATTATAAGGTAATTAATCTACATTTTGCTTAAAAAATTGGGGGAAACAGAGCGAATGCACAATGAGGATAATTTAATACAAGTTAAGGGGTAACTCTATTAATAAAGTATTTGTGAACTTGGCACTGTGAAGTTTTCTTAACTGTAAAAATGCTAATAAAGATTCTAAATTAGTGTAAAATATCATGACAATTAATATGACCTAAAGTCCATTACTTTAACTAACGTTCATTACCACTCTTTATAAACCTTTTTCACGCTTGGACAACAATGTGAGTCTCACACGTAAGACGATCAATAGACATTAAATTAAAGATCATGACATTTTTGTATCATTTTGGAACTTTCATTTCCATTTTTGAAGCCAAGAAAACACTATAATATCAGGAAAATGTTCACAAATACTTCATGAGTAGATTTACACCTTAATCTTAACATTTTTTTACCTGAACCTTAGCATTTTTAGTTCATTCATGCATAAAAAAGAAGAAGTCAGGATGTGGGCCTTACTTTAAAAACTTGTGCTAAGGCATTATCTGGCACAAAATCCTTACAGTCACCAACTAGCAAGAAGCACATTACCGATTAAATGGGTTTTGGAATCAAAGAACAAGAGGAACGAACAAGCTTACTTGGTTTCGCGGGTTTCGATCGGGAAGGAGGCGGAGTGAGCGAGAGAGAGGCAGGAATCCTAATCAGAAGCAAAAATCCAGTCCATAAGCAAGAAGCATTAACAATTAAAATGGGTTATTAGGAATCAAAGAACTTAAGAGTAACGTACGAACAAGCTTACTTGGGTTTGGTGGGTCTCTTCGATCGGCGAAAAAGGCGGAGTGAGCGAGAGAGAAGCGTGATCGGTGGCGACGGCGGAGACGAAGGAGACGACGGCGGAGACGAACGGCAAGGAAAGGGAAGGCCTTGGAGAAGAGCGAAACGAGAGTGAGTATGAGAGGATTTCGCACGCTGTGTCGAAGTATGAGTGTGTGAGGGAAAATGAAGAGGCGCGTGTATATTAACCTAAAAAAATTGAATATAGGCGACCTGAATCATATTTCAGGACGCCTCTATTCCACTTTTGGCATTCTGAAATACATTCTGTTCGCCAATATTTTAATAATGGCGACTGAATCGGAATCAGTCGCCAATATTTTAATAATGGCGACTGAATCGAATCGTCGCCAATATTTTAATATTGGCGACACGATTCGATTCAGTCGCCATTATTAAAATATTGGCGACGATTTAGATTTAGGTCGCCAATATTATTAAATTTCCTAATTTCTATTTTAAAAAATCCTCGCGCCAAACAAAAATTCATGGCGTGAAGTAAATTGACTCATTAAAGACGTCCCGAAAGTTATGTAGGTCGCCATAAATAAATTTTATTGAAAAAAATTAAATCACATGGCGCCAAACAAATATTTCTCATATTTTTATGGCGCGAAACAATTTTAGACGTCTGAAAAATTTCAGACACCAAAATCAATTTAAGGTGTCCTGATGTCTTATTTAGGACGCTGAAGGCTCAACTTCCTTAAATATAATTACAAGAATGCCACCGCCTTCATTTTGGACGTCCTATTTCTAAATAAGGACGTTTTTAAGGTAGTAATATCCAATTTTATAGTAGTGATGGAAGCTTACTCCTTCGGAGGATTAAGGATTTAGTTCACCGCGATTGGAACTGTTCTTCCAAGGTAAAGCAACAAGAATAATATATGCTTTATTTTTGGAGCACTTCGCACCATATTTTTTTAAGAGAGAAATACACATGAACTTTCAAAATGATAACAAAAATACCATGCTTATTGATTGATCACTTACTTTTCAGCGATAATAATAACGTTACTCTGTTCTTACCTGCGCCCTCCATTTCATTCTCATATTATTACACTATTTTTTTTAGATACATACACATCACAGTGTGAATAAAATCGGGACACACGTACCTCAAAATACGAGAGGAAGAGAGACCTATTTTTGCTAAAGAGCAGCTACTCTGTTTTCCTCTCTCGAATGAAATGGAAGAAGGGTAAAGGTGCAATTTTACACATATGTTTTACCCAGTAAGCGCCCAAAGACCACGAGCTTTTACGGAACAAAAGTACACATGTGGTTACGTTTTGGGAGCGCCAACATCACGGGCGTTAGTTGACGGTTAAGTTGGATGGAAATGAAACGATGCGCTTGGTGAAATTACACTTTTACCCTTAATTTTAAATAAAAATTACTCTTTGGTCCTAAGTTTTTTTAAAAAAAAAAACTAAAAATACCCCCCTCCCGGTGGGCCCCACCACCGCCACCCCACCGCCGGAGATGGTGGCGGCGGCTGGCGGAGGTAGCCACCGGTGGTGGGGCCACCGGGGGGGGGATATTTTTAGTTTTTTTTCTTTAAAAAAATTAGGGTTAAAGTGGTAATTTTTATTTAAAACTAAGGGCAAAGGGTAATTTTTATTTAAAACTAAGAGCAAAATGGTAATTTTCTTTTTTACTTACCATCGGGCCACGTCACGTCGGCGTTCCATCCAAGTTGACGGTTAACTAACGGTCGTGATCTTGAGCGCTCCCAAACGTAACCACGTGTGTACTTTTGCTCCGAGCTCGTGGTGTTGGGCGCTCAGAAGGTAAAGCACATGTGTAAAATTGCACCTTTACCCTTTTTCTAATATGGTTTTCAATTTGATTTTTACTCATATTTTAGGGAAAATCATTTTCGTGGCCCTTTAAGGGTGACAATTCCAAAAGGCCTCAAGATTCTGGTAATCCCAAAAAGGCCCTGAGGGCATTTTCCGAGATTTTCGAATCTTAGATGAGTTGTCAACTTGGTGATATAGTTGTTAACGAGAATCGATATAGTTGTCAAATTTGATATAGTTGTTAGCAAAGTATTGTTAACGGAGTGATTTAGTTGTTAAAACCTACCCGTTAACAATTATATTAGCCTCGTTGACAACTCACTAAAAAATTTTGAAAATCCCAAAAAGGCCCTAGGGTCTTTTCCGGGATTGTCGAAATCTTGAGACATTTTTGGGATTGTCGGTCCTAAAAGGACCCTGAAATAGATTTTCCCTATATTTTAATGGGTTAAGGAGCAATTTTACACATGAGCTTTTCCCAGAGCGCCCAGACCACGTGCTTTTTTCGGAGCAAAAGTACACACGTGGTTACGTTTTGGGAGCGCCAACACCACGGCGATTAGTTGACCGTTAGTCAACTGTTAAGTTGGATGGAAATGAACAATAACTCGGGTAAAATTACACTTTGCCCTTAGTTTTAAATAAAAATGACCCTTTTACCCTAAGTTTTTTAAAAAAAAACTAAAAATACCCTCCTTGGTGGGCCCCACCACTGCCACCCCACCACGGGCGGCCACCATGCCGCCCGCCGCCGGTGGTGGTGGTCGGCGCGCCCTTGCCCGGCGTATGGTGGTGGTCGGCCCGCGGTGGTGGGGCCGGTGGTGGAAGGGTATTTTTAGTTTTATTATTATTTAGAACTAAGGGCAAAAAGGTAATTTTCATTTAAAACTAAGGGTAATTTTCATTTAAAACTAAGGGCAAAAGGGTAATTTTCATTTTTCCTACCATCAGCGTCCACGTCGGCATCCACGTCGGCGTCCATGTCGGCGTGTCGGTCAAATAAGCGTCACGTAACCACGTGTGTACTTTTGCTCCAGAAAAAAGCACGTGGTGCTGGGCGCTCCTGGGGGAAAAGCTCATGTGTAAAATTGCTCCTTAACCCTATTTTAATCTGATTTTCACAGGTGATGTCATAATTCTGTCCGGAACAAAGCAGGTCTGCGAGATGGGTGAATAAAAATTGGGTTGGGAAGCGTGAAGGTCATAAATGCAGTTCACTTTATCTAATAAATGACATGTCTGCTTTTACCATCACGTGACTAAATCTTTATTCTTTCTTCACTTCCAACGGAACGGAGCCAGGTAATTTCAACGGCTTCAGAATATAGCCGTAACTGTTGTTAAACACAGTAACTATCTCACAGAAAGGCAACGGCAAGTGATACGGCTTAAAGCGCTATTTCTCTTGCGTTTCTATTTAGATTGGTGGTAGGAGTGATAGCTTAAAAGCTATCGACTTTAAAAAGTTCGGTAGGAAAAAGTCGGGTTATAAATAATGATTTGTGTTTGAATTTATGGTGGTAGAAATGGACGGGCCCACATCAAAAGTGAGATCGTTTTGGAAAAATTTGGCTTACGGAGCTTTTTCCTTAACGGGCTTTTGAGATTTTTAACATAAAGTTAAGTGAACTTAACGCGCAACCCAAACAATACATATTGAGCTTTTTCTCCAAAGCCCTAACGCTCACATCAAACAGGCCTTATATTGATATTGATGATGAAGATCTAAGTAAACTTTATGGACACCAACCAGACCATATTCTTCAGAGCACTAGGGATTATATTATTTAATTTAATACCAATAGATTGCAACGTGATCCAGTTTTAGCTTCTTCTTTTTCACTTTTATGTTAAGTAATTAAGTTATACTAATGGAAGTTGGCTTAACTAGAAGGGGCTCGAGTCGTTTAAGCAAGGAGTCTCGGTTTCTAACCCTTATGAATGCAAAAACTTTCTTGTGAGAGGTCCCTACTTTGGCGCCGGACAAAATCTCGGAGTGGTTACACACTTTGTCACCATTTTGTTATATATAAAACAAAAGGTAATTAAGCTATAATTGTTGTGAAACTAAAGAAAATATAGGATAAAAGACAAAGAGAATAGAAAGGGAAAATATAGAGTATTTCTCATTTATATTGTTGTATCATAATTCTCGAGTCTCTCTCTCATTCCTCTGCCTCTTTCTCTCTCTTCTTCACCATCATTCAGAACTGCGTGCGTGTGTGTTTATATAGGAAAAGGAAATGGGTCCTTAAGTATAATTTCCACCTCTGGGTCATTTAATGTAATTTTCCCGGACAAATTTTCAACTCTTCCCGTGGCGTGAACCTTGAGGGCGGTGAGATTGAGAAATAATCATGGTTTGTGAAACCGGACCGGATGGCCAGGTTCGGGCAGAGGGAACCGGCCAGCCGTGAAACCGGTTCGGTTTAGGGTTAAGATAAAAAATAAAAAATTTTCCTCCCACTACCGTTTATTTCTTCAGGTGAAACCGTGAAAGAGCTTTGTTCATATCGATTTAGAGCTTTGTTCCATTGTGCAGAGCTTCAGGTTTATTATTGTTGAATGTTTTATTTTATTTTTAGTTATTTGTTCTTCGTGTTCTCTTGGTGCTCGATGTTTATTTTTTCACTTTTGGATGTCATATTGGCTTGATTTGGGTTCGTTTTTTTTCCGAAGTTGTCGTGGTTGCTCTATTTTTGGTTGGCTTTACTTATTTTTAATATTGACTTTGGTTTGCCTATTGGTTTTGTTGTGCTTCGGTTTGGTTTGGATTTATGAAGGTTTGGTTTGCTCGGTTTGTGAGATTAAGTGCTGTGAGATTATGTGTTTGATTTTTGATATTTTGCTACCATGAATATATTGTCTCAAATGTAGGTTGTAAAGAAAATTGTTAGAAATATCTGAATATGTCACAAGTATTGAAGTATATGGTTATTTTGCTAGTGATCTAAAATATTGAAATAATATATAGTATGTCAAATTTAGGTTGGCGTGATGAGAAATTAATTATTTTCCAATTTTTTATACCTCACCGAACGAAATATAATAAGGGTTTAATGTTTCTACTTTTGCTGCGAAACATTTTTTCTCGCCACATCCACATAGAAGTGAGTAGGTCCTAATAATATTTTTTTCTCTTCTCTTTACAATGGAACCCACACACTTTTATATGAATGTGATAGAAAAAATGTTTTGCGGCAAAAACTAAACATTAAACTCATATAATAAATTAGTTGGGTACTTAGTTAACAATTTTTATTGTTTTGAATTTTAATTTACAATGAATAATAAATTAAACTAAAAAGTTTATTTCTTTTATTTTTATATGTTCCAAGTAATGATCTCATAATAAAATAAATTATTGTTTATATTAGCTTGCATAAGAGTAACGAATTATAAAAATAATGACTTAATATTGCATGGACTTTTAGTTAAAATGACTTCCAGTATACAAACACATGGAATAATAAATTTTAAAATAATACTACCTCCAGTTCTAATTATAAAAACACTTTTGCATTACATAAATGTTTCTATAATTAAGACCGGAGGAAGTATATGCTAATCTATATTGAATTATAAAAAATAATAGGTTATTATATAAATATTAATATTAATTTTCAGATCGTGAAATATTTTTCAAATACATAAATTGTTTTTTTTAATTTTCAAGTACATAAATTGTTATCTATATTTGTTATGAATTTGGGGTGATAAATTTTTATTTTCAATAAAGCATTTGACAACGCTACAACACATTTACTATACCTGTAATGTGTCTAACAACATTGATAATTATAAAAATAAAAATTAACTAATTAGACTTTTATACTATTTTGTAGAAATTTTTATTATAATAACTTAAATTTTAGAATTATAAAATAATTAAATCAATAAATCACATTATTTCTTTTAAAATTTATGTATGCTTTTAGTCAATATCTTTACGCCTTTAGTCAATATTATTACTCATTTAGTTTACCTTTACGCCTTTTAGTAAATACCGGTATTCATTTAGTCAATATCATTACGTCTTTAGTAAATACTATTACTTATTTAATCAATGCATTTACGTCTTTCTTTTAATTTAAAAAAATTAGGGGCATTATAGTAAAAATATCAACACTTTAAAATCTCAATTTGATCCTTGTCACATCTCTACTATTTCCAAGTGTTAAATAGATTTTTAGGGTTCTATAAGTTCAAATTGTATTTATTTATCTTTTTCCCATAAATTAATGTATTCAAGATTTTGTTTGCCAAAGTAAGAAGGGAAATACAACCCTTTGATCATATGATTTTGCTCTATTAAAAAGATTTCTTTTCAGAAAGTTGGGAGTGTAAGCTTCTTATGGAATGTTTGAATTTGCGTTAAAAAAATATGCTTATGTAAGTTGAGACAAAACTCTTCTCAAATTCTTATCTCGTACATCTTAAATCACGTCGACCCTTAAAAATTAAAGAAAAACCTTTCTCAATAAAATGGGAAAATGATCATTTTTGACCCGAAATAACATTACACCCAAGAATGAGGGTGAATTGGGTATAGGATAAGAACTTAAGAAACTTTGAAAATACTTTTGTATAGCAATATGTATGAAATTAAAGTAATGAATTATAAATACATAGACAGTTATTCAAAACATATATGCTGAATCATACAAGCTTAGGGAAGAGAATATACAAACCGTTATTTATCCTGGTTTGGTCCAATCCTCGATGACCAACATCTAGTCCCCAGAGCTCATCCCGAGATTTCAATCCAGTATTTTTCTCAATGAATCTTTGTGGAGTCTCTCCGCCGGTCTGCATTCGGTGCTATCTATTCTCTAACAAATCCACCCATGACATCGCTAAGGCATCACCATGCCCGTATTCCATGAGGTCCCTACCTTGTATCTTATACATGTAATTGATGTCTTGATGTCGTACTAGTCTTATTGAGATTATCAATGGCCTTTCTTGGTGATTCAAGACTAGGAACAAGTTTTAGGCAATGGATATCTAGCGTTCTCGAGTCCTCATGATTATAATCTCTATCATTGATCCTCAAAATTAACACATGTTCTATTGCTAGGGCTTTTATCTTCAAACACATATTTACTTTAAAATAAAGGTGAGACATAAATATGATAAAGATAAAACGTGTTCATTTATTAATAATAAAATACTACAGCGTATAAATGGTGTTGATCTGTCTTTACAGATTGTCTCTAGGACGCCTAAATACTAACAGTGTGAGTATTAGACCAACACTCGAGTGTATCACTCTGTTATGTGAAGTCGTCTCAGCACTTTCTTCAGCACTTCAAGTGCTAAATTTCCACACTCAAGTGTAATTTTCCCCCACTTCGAGTGCATGAAAAAAACTCTTCTCTATCAAGCTCTAGTGTTTTTGCACTTCGAGTGTTGAATTTCCACACTCGAGTGAACTGTTTTCTCCACTTCAAGTATCTGTGATGTTAGAGTTTTGAATTCACATATATATCTCAATAAGCGAGTTACATGTGACTTTCAAAATGCAGGTACATTGGCAGCACAAATGTCAACTTCTAGTGAGCATAACACGTCTTCAATATAACTCTAAATTTGCCAAACAACCTATCCCCAAAAATCTATTTAAGTCTACTTTCAAATTCAAAAAAAAACCAACTCTAAACTCATTGTATTATGAGAGTTTCGATCACATTAATAGTAGTTGTTTTGGAGCAACGTTTTGCACCGTCTTTATACGACTGAGAACTTCAAAAATTTATATCTCTTCCAGTTGTTCTTGTTTTACCATGATCTTGATGTTGTTGAAATGATATTTGAGTCTAGTTTCATATACCACAAGTTTCAATTCAATTGGATGTGTATTTTGTGAGATACATCCAAATTACTGAACCTGTGTCTGATATAAGGCGTGAATTCTTGTGTCAACTTCAGAAATCCATATCTCTTTCATATGAATTCCCTTGAGCTTTATATTGATTTCTATGTGACGCATTGGAAGTCTAGTTTCATATAAAACACGTTTCACCATAATCTAATTTTTGGTTTAAGAGATATGATTGAATTACTAAATCTCATACATGTTGGACATTAAACAAGGGTGAATAAAGGAGCTAGAAATGCGATTTCACTCAAGTGTATAGGGTTACACTTGAGTGCATAGTGTTCACACTCGAGTGTCACAATGTCACACTCGAGTGTAACTCTCGAATGCTAAAATATGCACTTCGAGTGTAGACTAAATTGATATTTTGAAAGTTCGTGGTACCAAACTCTCATTTCTGAAATTTGAGCCCCAACCAATTTCTTTCTTCTTCCTCCTCTTGATCAATCCAATTCAATAACTTCTTTATTGATATTCTTCTTGATCATTCTCCATAATTGAACTTCATATCTTCTAATCTTTGAATCTACATTAAATATATGAATTAGTTAACATAGGAGATAAATGTACCATTCAAACTTTTTGCTCTAAATATTGGCATCTATATTTAATATCATCAAAACTAATCATATCTAACAATAACCACTAATGAGCATTGAATGTCCGAAAGTTTTTCGAAGAGCATTTTTGTCTTGGAAGTAGCCAAAATGGAGCATTTTTTCCCCAAGACGACAGAGAAATAACGTTAACCATTAAGTGTATAGGTTGGCATGGAGATTGGAACGATGGCATTCAACGTGGGATTAAAATTGTTGACGTGGCACTGAGATGGCAAAATTATGTGGCAAGGCAGGAATAGAAATTAGGGCTAAAGAGTAAAGTCCTAATTGTCGATTTCATTTGGAGCCTATACATTCAAAATATGAAATATAAAATATATGCCTTTGTGACATTAATTCTCTTGGCTTTAGACCAATTAGTCTCAATATGAGAAATTAAGTATATATGGTTTCTAACAATACTAAAATAACAATATCAATAATATAGAGGAACTTGTAAAGAAAATTAAAATAAGATATAAAAGCAATGACAATCTTCAATATTAGTCATGGAACTTGATGTTTATAATAATTAGTAAATAAGTCTCTTTAATTCCATATGGTGGCTCAGATTGTTCTAAATAGACCAAATAATGACATTGTAAAAGAAGACAAATGAAATCTTTAAAGAAACAATGAAAGAAAACATAACTTCGATTTAGATTTCATGCTGATAACGTGTTATAAAATAAAGGAAATTTGGGATAAGAAAGAAGATCAAGAGAAGAGAGAAAGAAGGGAGAGTAATTCTCATTCACTTGTGTTTCTTGTGATTAAAATGCTTTGTACAAGAAAATCAATTTCTAGGTCTCCTAAAGTTATTACCAATAGGGATGTCCAAAAAACCTGGCAGTCCAAGTGGCTTGACCCGAACCGGTCCGCTGAAAAAAACTAGTCTGAGACAGTATTGTGCAAACTAGACCAAATTGGTCTACTCGGGATGGATTGGACTTCAGGCCAAGGGCTCAAACCCCTTAGTTTGGTCCAGTTTGGCTTGACTATTTTTTTTAAAAAAAATTGCCACTTAGGGTCTTACTGTCTTATCTCTTAGGCACGACACTTCACAGGTCCTTTCGACGCTTACACAGTCACAGTCCTCACAGACCAAACTTTAGATTAACAAACTATCAAAGGATCTTGACCTCGCTCAATTCTCAATCCTCAGTTCATTGACGGTCAGGTATGATTTTTTTTTTTTTTTTTGCTTTGCAAATGGGATGATTTGGAAATCGCTAGTGCCACAGAGGGATCCAGTGAGTCCGATGTTCTTCGTACCTTTCTCATTTATGTGGGACTTGATGATAGGAAGAACATTTTTGTTTTCCTATTGGGCCTCGTGTGTGCATTGGCAATTTCTAGGGTTAAGGTTTCGTCCATAATTCTGCTTCCAACTTCTATGTTGGATTTTGCCACTGGTTTTGCAGTAGGGTTTTTCTGTGATGTAGCCTTTGGTTTCAATGATGTAAGGGCAATTAGAAGTAAGTAACGAGTAAATGAGGAAATTTTGAACTTGTCTACAAAGAAATTGAGAAGCTTGGTGAAATGTTTTTGACGAATTAGATTCTGAAGTTAACAAATTGAAGAGTAATGTGCAAAGTTCTATAAGAAATAGAGCGGGAAATAGGGCCAAGCTCATCGGGCCGACCCATTTAAGCCCTGGCCCTTCAAGGGTTAGACTTGTAAATTGGAGCTTCTGAATGAAGTTAGCCCCGCAAGACCCAGGGCCTAAAAGGGCTGACCTTGTAAGGCCAAAGGCCGGCCCGTTAGGCCCTTTAAATATGTTTTTTTTTTTTTCGTTAACTTAACTTGACCATTTAATTTACTAATTTATATGTATTTTGTATTTGTTATAGAGTTATTTATTCATTTAATTACAAATACATAATAACTAGATTTTAATTTTATGATTTGGTTTATTATCTGTTGCAGATAAAAATTATGGATGTATTTATGATGTGAGAGAAGATATTCTTGATATTTTTACCCATGAAGTAGAGCCTACTACTCGAAGTGAAGCACAATCAAATCTCTTTGAAATTGATGATAGTGGTGAAGAAGATGAAAATGATAGTCATCATACTCATGTTTCTTAGTGGTAAGCTTGTTATACTTTGTGTGAGTTACTTGTGGACAATAGTTTACTTTTGATTATGAATTAGTAACTGTATTTATTTATTTCATTAAGTGTGTTGTGTAGACATTAATGGTGACAATATTTATTTGATAAATTAGAACTTAATTTAATTGTTGTATTTTACTAATTATATTTTTTTTGGAAAAAACCTAGGAAAAATAATTTTAATTCATAAAAATGTCTTCCAGCCCTGTGGGGTCAGCCCTGCCCGCATGTTCTTAAGCTGGGCCTTGAAAAATAGACATTTTTCTTACCCTGGTCTAAAAGGATTGGCTCTAATTCCTAGCTCTAATAAGAAATAATAAAATCAAAGTAGTTTTGGATGGTTATGTTAAAGTTGTGGATTCAATAAAACTTTCAGCATCAAATGAAACGTACGTTTTACGTTTTTACCGAGGTGTTACGTGCTAAAATGCGAGGTAAACATTGTTCGGGTAAAAACTAGTGTAGAAACATAGAAACAGGTAGAAACGTACGTTCTTATAGTCATTACCGTTTTTACTTAAAACCATAAAAAAGAAAGAAATAAAGAAAACTCATCTAACTAATTCACTATCTCCATTCTCCAATCCATCGTGCTCGTGTTGTGCTTCACTACTACTTCTTCTTGAGTCTTGATTGACCCAAACCCTAAAACCCAAACAATCATCGACATCGCTGAATCGCCTCCTCAAGTTCACGACCCAAGTAGCGAAGTCCAGAACTCGTCGGCTCGTCACGCGCTCTCCTCCACTCCGGCCCGGATCCGCGCGTTTCTCACCGAAAAGAAAATGACTGCAGTTATGGCTTCTTACAAGGTGGTTATTTCTCGTATTTCCTCCCCTGTTGTTGGCCCCTTTCTTGTTAGCTCTTTGAAAGCGATAGTTGAAGGTCAAGCGATAGCTCACGTTCTTGCTAAATTTAATTATTGAGTAATATTGTGATAGGTTGGTAGTAATATTTTCATTAGAGAGTGTGTGTATTCTTTTCTAAGTGCCAAGCCTCTATTTTTCAATTACATTCGTGTGTTGTAACCGGTGCGTGTGTATTCATCATGGTTCATTTTCTAAGTGCCAACTACCAAGCCTCTATTTTTCAATTATATTCGTGCATTTCATATATTGATAGGGATGAACCAAAAAAACTAAAGTTGCTAGGGTTGAGCATGGAACCCAAAACCCATGAGCCCCGCCCACAATCCAATGTAATTGGGTCATTTTGGGTCCGCTCAAAAAGACTTATAATGGGGTGGGTTAGAACCCGTCTATTTGAGACTTAAATGGGTGGGCTATGAGCACACCAATGGGCCGCCCATACCCGCCCATTTAGTGTTTTCTTATTAATTACCCATCTCATTCTCGTATTTTGGCATAAGGTAAAGGCATTCTTTGACTCCATATTCTGAAGAAATTTATGTTATGGTGATACTTGTCTAAATTTGTGTGAATTGTAATTATTAAACTTTGAAGATTCAGATTTCAGAATTTAAAATGATCTTACTAAATTTAATTTTTGAGTAATATTGTGTGATGTCCAGGTTTTATTATTTTGATGTTTTTGGACTTATATTTTTATATATTTATATGTCTTATATTATATATTTTAAATATGAAGTTTTTCACCGAGTAGTGATTTATGATTTTTTTCTTTATATATATATATATATATATATATATATATAATTTTGAGCTCTGACCTAAAGTAGTAGAAAGTAAAAACTTTATGTGCCGTGTTATTTCTACAATTTACGTTTCTACCACCTTCTTCCGTGTCTACATAAAAACTCAATTTTGACAACATTATAAATTATAGACAATACATCGTACAATTAATACTATATGACCATTCTATTATTCATGCATTAAATGGCCTTTTCGTTTCTCAAAAACTTATTTATAAATACTAACTAACATATGAGTTAATAATATTAGGATATCAGTGAAAGGACGTCCATATAATCGTTAATATTAATAACAATTCTTATTTTCCTGCAGTATTGCATAAAAAAACACACACATATAAATTAAAATAAAATCATGGGAAAATGACAAATGAATTTGCAAAACCCCGTAAGTCTTCCGAATATGTAAAAAGACCGAGACGTACTCAAAGACTTATGAGGGATATGCAAATTTAGGTGAAACCACCATTTTGCCCTTAATTTTAAATAAATCAAAAAAATTAAAATACCCTCGTCGGAGGGCGAGGGGGTGGGGTTTTTTTTTTTGGAAAAAAATTTATTCATTGAAGTGTTGGGGGTGGGGTTCAAGCCACTTGGTTCCTTTAATATATATATATATACACACACATATTAATAAATATATATATTCTTCTTAATATTTTTCAATGGTAATTACAAAATTTTTATCGGTATTTACAAATCAACCATCGCTATTTACAAAACTTTCATCGTTATTTATAACTTTTTTTTTAGGTTTCCCTTTCTTGCCTCTGAGGAAAAAACAAAATCAACCATCGCTATTTACAAAACTTTCATCGTTATTTATAACTTTTTTAGGTTTCCTTTCTTGCCTCGGAAAAACAAAAAAATAATGGATAATTACAAAATTTTCATCGGTATTTACAAATCAACCATCGCTATTTACAAAACTTTCATAGCTATTTACAACTTTTTTAGGTTTCCTTTCTTGCCTCAAGAAAAACAAAAAAATAATGCATAATTACAAAATTTTCATCGGTATTTACAAATTAACCATCGCTATTTACAAAACTTTCATCACTATTTACAACTTTTTTTTTTTAAGTTTCCCTTTCTTGCCTCTGAGGAAAAAACAAAAAAAATGCATAATTACAAAATTTTCATCGGTATTTACAAATCAACCATCGCTATTTACAACTTTTTTAGGTTTCCTTTCTTGCCTCGAGAAAAAAACAAAAAAATAATGCATAATTACAAAACTTTCATCGGTATTTACAAATCAACCATCGCTATTAACAAAATTTTCATTGCTATTTACAACTTTTCATCAATATTTACAAATTTGCGAGGACCACCGGAAAAAAAAGTTATAAATAGCGATGAAAATTTTGTAAATAGCAATGGTTGATTTGTAAATACCGATAAAAAATTTGTAATTATGCATTATTTTTTTTATTTTTTCCTGAGGTAAGAAAGGGAAACCTAAAAAAAAGTTGTAAATAGTGATGAAAGTTTTGTAAATACCGATTGTTGATTTGTAAATACCAATGAAAATTTTGTAATTACCGTTGAAAAAATGTTAAGAAGAATATTTTATATATATATATATTAAAGGAACCAAGTGGCCCAACTGGTGGACCATTTGGTCTCATGCATGTGTGAGGGGTGGGTGTAACATCCCGAATTTTGGGTCTAAAGACTAGAGAATGAGCCTATTTTTGGAAGACTGTTAGGCCCTATTTTTGAAAGTGTCAAATTTGGAACAACCGCCTTAAATACTTCATCTGATGCGTACACAGAAGGGGTTCATTTTTAAATAAAAATAATAATTTATATGTTTACGGTACTATTCTTGTAGATATATAGTAGATTATGAAATTTGGAATAAGTATATGGTGGGAGATATTAACTTAAATGGTGGATGAAGATGAATATTTGGTAGTTATATAGTAGATTGACATATGTGGTAGTTGGATGGTAGATGAAGATGAATATTTGGTAGTTAAAAGATGGTAGATGGAAATGTGCATGGTAGTTAGATGGTAGAAGAAGATATGTATGTGTAATACCCTAAAATCGACTTAGGGTAACCTCTCTTGAAAATAGGTGAATATGAGGTCTCAAACACCTTGTATTGAGTTTACCTTGTTGTTAGGGTAATTTCTCTTGAAATTAGAAAATTTGCAATTAGGTCCCTAGAAGGTTGGGAATTTGCAAATAGGTCCCTAAGCACATTATGGGTTATAAATACCCTGTGAAAGCTATAAAAGAAGCAAGTAAAAATCTATTTAAAATAGGGAAGGATATTGTCCCTAATTTAGGTAATTTATTAAGTTACAAACTTGGAGAAATTGTAGAAGAATACTCAAAAAGTAAGGAAATGACCATAATACCCTTGCGATTATGGAAAATGCGAATAATGCGTAATGCATGAAAAATCTCATGTTAAAGCAAAGGTTAAGGGGTAATGTGGTATTCTAATTAATAAAATTACTAAGCAGTGATAACTGAGTGATTAAGTATTTATTAGCAAATTACTTAAGCACAAGTATAGAAAATTCGGAGATAATTATGTAAAGCTCCAAAATTAGTGATAAATGGCTAAAAATTAGCATAAATATATTGGTTAATTAATTGGAAAATTTGAAGGAAAAAGGATGAGTTTAGGTATTTTTAAGCCTAAATGCAAGAATTAACCAATAGGAAAATGTTGTAAGAGATTATGTAAAAATAATTATTTAATTAATTAAATAATTAATTAAATAATTAATTAAAAAGAAAGTGCAGAAAATAAAAGAAAAAAAAACGAAAAAAAAATAAATAAATAAGAAATAAAAATAGAAAACTTAGTTGATAAGTTAAGTTTATTATTTTATTAATATAATTAATTAAAGTAAAATTATGTGAATAGTAAAATGGGAAATAGGAAACGGATCCTATCTAGAGATCTAGGAATGAGATTTCCAAAGTCAGGGAAAAATAATGATCAGTGGAATTTTGTCTTCCGTTATACTCTTCCGGAGAAAATTTGAAGTCGTTTGTGCATTTCTTAATAAAACAAAATAGGGAAAAATGCATATAGGGATATTTTTGGATATTAAGAAAATAAATTCTAACTCAACATCTAGGCATGAGTTTGAATTTATTTTGACATATTTGGAATCAGTGAATTTTTCGAAGAAGTTGGTGATTTCGTAAATGCGTTCAAACCGGACGCGTTCGGACACGTTTTCGAGAAACTTCACCGACAGTTGGAACCCTGTCTAAAGTCAAAATTCAAGTTTAAATAGATATTATTGATGAGGAAGAGAAGGTCTTCAAAGTTGTAAATCCAGAATTTTGAGATTTCTCCGAAATCACGCGAATCGGTACCAATCGGAGAAATTCAACCGGAAGGCTTCTGGAAGGAGACACTTGGCCTCCTCCCATTGGCCAATCCCTTGGACTTTGGAGCTTGTGCAGAACGTCCAAGAGAGAAAGAAAAGGGAAAAAACTTGTTGGAAAAGTTAGGATTGGACGGTTCGGATCGATTCTCACAAAGTTGATCCGACTACGAAATCCTACCTCCCTTTCTATAAATACCCCCTTCCTCTTCATTTTCACACCAAAGTTGAGATCCTAGAGAGAAGTTAGAGAGAGAAGCTCTGGGGAGGAGTCCGGAAATTCGCGGCGAAGCTCTGGGTAAGTTTTTCTGCACCGAGCTTTTAGTGTTCGTAGTTCTTTCAAGTAGTAAGGGTAGTAATGCTAGGATAGCCTTTAATTTTTCAAGTATGATTGGATATCATATGGGAGGGCTATTTTAGTCTTTATCTTTGAAAATCAAGATGGCGTCGAAGTTTCGCGAAATTTCGGGAAGAAAATTTGTAAGAGTAACGAAGTCTTGGCGAAATTCCGCCAATTAGGGGCATAGGGGCAAAATGGTAATTTTTACCTAAAATGCCGATATTGTATCAAATCACTAATGAAAGTGATATTACTCTTATAGTACGTCAGAAATCCTAGTTTACTGCCGTTACTACGTCCAACGTGCCATTGTCGGACAAACGCGTTTTCCGTCGAAAGTACGTTCGCGAAACATCTACGTACATCAACGAAGGTACGTACGCGTCTCGTAACACTAATCTAGTGCTGCTCATATACATATATGTGATAGGTACATTCACGGATAGAGATTCTGTTAGGGGTCACCGAGATATATTCACGGTTAGAGACTCGCATTCAGATTACCGATTATTCATACGATTTCACACGGGTTATAGAGATATTAATACCGTTAGAGTTTTCCTAGCGCCGAGGACACGACAAGACATCGTGGCACTGGTTTTTGTGCAGGCTATTATTGTGTAGGACTTATACATACTGCTTTAACGCTTATGTTCTCGTCGTGTCACAATCATGCAATCATGCATCCGCTATATGCATAAGTGATATCTTCTTTGTTATGTTTAGAATATCTCGTCATCCGTATATTGTTTTATTTGAGCATAAGGTTAACTGTTACCGAGATTCAATTCGATAAAATTGAATCTCGGCTATAGCTTCAGTGGTCGGGAGGACCACGGATCGGAGATCGAGGCAAGCCGCACGAGTAGGCTCATAGTTGGAGGGTATGTAGCACGAGTGAGCTCTGAGACGGAGATGTCACTTTATCGTTTTCCGTAATTACCTCTGAGAACAATAGGATGCTGTATCAATACTCTGTTACACTATGGTTCATGTTTTGTTATGATCAGTTACTCTTTCGCTCCATTGCTCTACTCTGATTGAAAAAAAAAATTCCGCTTTAGAAAATGGGATGTTACACTTTATGGTATCAGAGCGAGAAATTCTGGCAAGTATTTAACTATGTTACCACGAACGGTTTGGTGCCGAAGGCAAGGCTAGTCTACGTGGGTGTGCCAATCAGTCGCCGCTAACCCGGTGAGGCCCCATGGTAGACACTTACCCGGCCATTCATTCGGTTAACGGAGTTATGTTCAAAAGCCTTTTAAACTTGGAGCACATTTTGAAAACTCGAGTACCGATATGACCTTAGTGTAATGTTGTAGTGATAAACTTAGATAAGCGGTCGTAACGCTCGTAGATCCGTAGTTCCGTTGACGATAGGACGAATACGAAACCCGGATACTACCGATAAACCCGAAAATGGCACCTACCGATGACAAATCGACTACCCGGGAGATCATAGATCTTGAAGTCGATTCCGACGCGAGTCGGGTAATTCGGATGTCGGTCTCGATAAATCTGTTATCGTCTTTGATAACTCGATAAACCGCCGCTTGTACTTGGACGGTCATTCTATCCTAGCCAAGGCTCATACGCAGAGTGGGTCACGCTAGATGAAATTCCAAGACAAACTAAGATAAGAACATGCCGTATTTGACTCATGTATAGGAACTTCCGATACGTGTTTCCATGCCCGTTTCGAGTAAACCAAATCAACAAAGATGGACGGAGATGGACCGATCTACAATCCCAAATCTGAGTACGTTCTCGCACCGAATACCAAATTTTGGACCGGAGTATCCACTCGAACCGATTTATGAGCCTGAACTCATAAATCTTGCACTCCCGAATAGAGCTCAACCTCCGTCAAGGTCAGAAGAACCAGATTTATCGGGCCATTCGTCTGATGAAGATAACTCACGAAAATTCTCGGTCCAGTAACCAAGAAATTTCGATTGCGAATCTCATACCGCTTATAGACTGTCTTCCGAAACATGTCCTAGATCAAAACGGGAGTGGTGGACATACTAAGCGCCGACTATGAACAAGCCGCACAAGAAGCTATAACGGTAAAGGAAGAGCATTACGGTACTTAGAGAGAATATATTATTCTCATAATCGAGGTAGAACTAATGCGGAAACCAAATCTTTATTCAAAGACAATTCGAGTCACAAGTTAATTCTCTGTTGATCGATGCCTCGCATAAGTTCAATATCCAGATCACCATACCAAATTTCATATCAAAGTGAAATAGCAACTGAGGTTCTGAACCAAAACTAGTGAGCAATGTAGAGACTAAGTAGCAAGCGGATAGAGACTCAGCTTAGGGTCACCGACTCGGATAGAGACTTTGTCTAGGGTCACCGACTCGGATAGGGATTCTGTGAGGGTCACCAATCATACATAGCGGAAAGAGGCTCCACTTAGGGTCACCGACTCGGATAGAGACTCTGTCTGGGGTCACCGACTCGGATAGTGATTCTGCGAGGGTCACCAATTGCACAAGGCGGATAGAGGCTCAGCTTAAGGTCACCGACTCGGAAGGAGACTCGTTAGGGTCACCGACTCGGATAGTCTGGTGATTGTGATGATCGTATATCCTTCAAAGCCGATGTCAACATAACACCTCAAGGGCGAATGTATGGTTCGCATTTCGCGAGATCATTTAAAGAGATCATTCAAGTATTCGTTGAAAACAAACCGGTCGCTATTAGATAGCCTTATTCCCGAACATAGTTAGACTTTCATAACGTTCTTCCATATTTCTTAAGTTATATTCGACCGTGATCATGTCATTAAGTAGGAGGTATCTTATGTTACCATGGTGTGTGGGAACCATGGGGACATTTTTGGTATCCATTTTGGTATTTGTAGTGTTAACAGCGGTGTGTGGGAACCACGGGAAACATTATATATCAAAGTACGAAATGACAAGATCTTTATGGTCAAACCAAGGCGAATTCTCGACCACCGGGAGGAGCAGCTGACAAATAAAGCAAAGACCCGACGCGTATAGTCCAAAGTCCGAGTAGGACGGAGTTTAGATAATACGGAGATTTGTGGGTAGAGTGCAAATTTCGAGGACGAAATTTTGTTTAACTGGGAGAAATGTAATACCCTAAAATCGACTTAGGGTAACCTCTCTTGAAAATAGGTGAATATGAGGTCTCAAACACCTTGTATTGAGTTTACCTTGTTGTTAGGGTAATTTCTCTTGAAATTAGAAAATTTGCAATTAGGTCCCTAGAAGGTTGGGAATTTGCAAATAGGTCCCTAAGCACATTATGGGTTATAAATACCCTGTGAAAGCTATAAAAGAAGCAAGTAAAAATCTATTTAAAATAGGGAAGGATATTGTCCCTAATTTAGGTAATTTATTAAGTTACAAACTTGGAGAAATTGTAGAAGAATACTCAAAAAGTAAGGAAATGACCATAATACCCTTGCGATTATGGAAAAATGCATAATAATGCAAAATGCATGAAAAATCTCATGTTAAAGCAAAGGTTAAGGGGTAATGTGGTATTCTAATTAATAAAATTACTAAGCAGTGATAATCGAGTGATTAAGTATTTATTAGCAAATTACTTAAGCACAAGTATAGAAAATTCGGAGATAATTATGTAAAGCTCCAAAATTAGTGATAAATGGCTAAAAATTAGCATAAATATATTGGTTAATTAATTGGAAAATTTGAAGGAAAAAGGATGAGTTTAGGTATTTTTAAGCCTAAATGCAAGAATTAACCAATAGGAAAATGTTGTAAGAGATTATGTAAAAATAATTATTTAATTAATTAAATAATTAATTAAATAATTAATTAAAAAGAAAGTGCAGAAAATAAAAGAAAAAAAAACGAAAAAAATAAATAAATAAGAAATAAAAATAGAAAACTTAGTTGATAAGTTAAGTTTATTATTTTATTAATATAATTAATTAAAGTAAAATTATGTGAATAGTAAAATGGGAAATAGGAAACGGATCCTATCTAGAGATCTAGGAATGGGATTTCCAAAGTCAGGGAAAAATAATGATCGGTGGAATTTTGTCTTCCGTTATACTCTTAGGGAGAAAATTCTGAAGTCGTCTGTGCATTTCCTAATAAAACAAAATAGGGAAAAATGCATATAGGGATATTTTTGGATATAAGAAAAATAAATTCTAACTCAACATCTAGGCATGAGTTTGAATTTATTTTGACATATTTGGAATCGTGAATTTTTCGAAGAAGTTGGTGATTTCGTAAATGCGTTCAAACCGGACGCGTTCGGACACGTTTTCGAGAAACTTCACTGGGACAGTTGGAACCCTGTCTAAAGTCAAAATTCAAGTTTAAATAGATATTATTGATGAGGAAGAGAAGGTCTTCAAAGTTGTAAATCCAGAATTTTGAGATTTCTCCGAAATCACGCGAATCGGTACCAATCGGAGAAATTCAACCGGAAGGCTTCTGGAAGGAGACACTTGGCCTCCTCCCATTGGCCAATCCCTTGGACTTTGGAGCTTGTGCAGAACGTCCAAGAGAGAAAGAAAAGGGAAAAAAACTTGTTGGAAAAGTTAGGATTGGACGGTTCAGATCGATTCTCACAAAGTTGATCCGACGGCCGAAATCCTACCTCCCTTTCTATAAATACCCCCTTCCTCTTCATTTTCACACCAAAGTTGAGATCCTAGAGAGAAGTTAGAGAGAGAAGCTCTGGGGGAGGAGTCCGGGGAATTCGCGGCGAAGCTCTGGGTAAGTTTTTCGCATCGAGCTTTTAGTGTTCGTAGTTCTTTCGTAGTAAGGGTAGTAATGCTAGGATAGCCTTTAATTTTTCAAGTATGATTGGATATCATATGGGAGGGCTATTTTAGTCTTTATCTTTGAAAATCAAGATGGCGTCGAAGTTCGCGAAATTTCGGGAAGAAAATTTGTAAGAGTAACGAAGTCTTTGGCGAAATTCCGCCAATTAGGGGCATAGGGGCAAAATGGTAATTTTTACCTAAAATGCCGATATAGTATCAAATCACTAATGAAAGTGATATTACTCTTATAGGACGTCGAAATCCTAGTTTGCTGCCGAATTCTACGCTGTCCAACGTGCCGCTGTCGGACAAACCGCTGTTTTCCGTCAGAAAGTACAGTTTCCGCCAGAAACATCTACGTACATCAACGAAGGTACGTTCGCGTACTGTAACACTAATCTAGTGCTGCTCATATACATATATGTGATAGGTACATTCACGGATAGAGATTCTGTTAGGGTCACCGAGATACATTCACGGTTAGAGACTGCTCGGGATTACCGATTATTCATACAGTTTCACACGGGTTATAGAGATATTAATACCGTTAGAGTTTTCCTAGCGCGAGGACACGACAAGACATCGTGGCACCGGTTTTTGTGCAAAGCTATTATTGTGTAGGACTTATACATACCGCTTTAACGCTTATGTTCTCGTCTCGTGTCACAATCATGCAATCATGCATCCGCTATATGCATAAGTGATATCTTCATTTGTTATGTTTAGAATATCGTCATCCGTATACTTGTTTTATTTGAGCATAAGGTTAATCGTTACCGAGATTCAATTCGATAAAATTGAATCTCGCCTATAGCTTCGTGGTCGGGAGGACCACGGATCGGAGATCGAGGCAAGCCGCACGAGTATGCTCATAGTTGGAGGGCATGTAGCACGAGTGAGCTCGAGACGGAGATGTCACTTTATCGTTTTCCGTAATTACCTCCGAGAACAATAGGATGTTGTATCAATACTGTTACACTATGGTTCATGTTTTGTTATGATCGATTACTCTTTCGCTCCATTGCTCTACTCGATTGAAAAAAAAAAATTCCGCTTTAGAAAATGGGATGTTACAAGTATGGTAGATAAAGGAGGGTAGATGGAAATGTGATGGTAGATGAAGATGTGTATGGTAGTTAGAAGATGGTAGATGGAAATGTGTGTGGTAGTTGGATTGAGAGGTAGTTGAGGTCCATAAACTCTATAAATACCTCATCCTTTCTCTTCTTCCACAACACACAAACACTCAAGAAAGGCAAAGAGTGAGAAAGAAATAAGAAAGAAAAGAAGGAAGGAAAGAAAGAAAGAAGAGAGGGAGAGAGTGAGAGGCCGTAGGAGAAAAGGAAGAAGATGAAGCACAACATCTGAGGAAATATGGAGGTAATTTCTTAAGTTATGGATTTGTAATACGAAGTACTGTAGCAATATACTGTTCACATATACGGCACTGTAGCGGTGTACTGTACTATAGTAGAATATGGTACTGTAGCAAAGGAACTGTAGCAGTATACGGTTACTGTAGATAGGTTACTATTCATGTATATGGATACTGTTCACTTGTACGGTGCTATAGTAACGAAAAACATTTTTCGTGATGAAGCTTTTAGAAGAGCCTTAGATCATATAAATTGGATTTTTGGGAGCCTTGTAGTAGCATTTTGGTGATTATTTGGGAGCTAAAGAGCGTAACAAGTAACTCTTAATATTCTTCCTTATACTTGTGAATTATGTATGATTATAAATGATTATTTATTTATGATTACTATTATTTTTAGACTAATATATATGATAAAATATTTTATGGATTATAAGGTTTTAAGATTTTGGTATGGAAATTTTAGATTTGTATTTGTATAGCATACATGGCACTATTTGCACGTTTCTTATACATACCGATTTACTATTCACGTATGTGCACAGTATTTTACTATTCACTTATACATATACAATATTTTACTATTCACTTATACATACTAATTTACTATTTACTATTCACGTATACATACAGTATTTTACTAGTTACTATTCACATATACGCATAGTGATTTACTATTCACATTCACGATTACGTACAGTGATATTGTTTATTATTCACCAATTTCTATGATTATATTTGATATAAATGGAAACGTAATGCATCATTTTTGAGTGAATACATTTATCATGACGGTTGTATTTGTGATGGATTGAAGTTTGGAGGAATTGGTATGATATGATTTTATGCCACCACTCGGTGCACAGTGGATTGGTACTTTTTAGGACCGCTTCTTCCATGTTTTCCTCTAGCCGGGATTGCATTGGATCTGTGGGACATGTGACACCTCCTTAGTTTTTATTTTTAAAGGAGGGGAGCCATAGTCCATACTTAAGCTCTATACTTCTGGTCGGGTATATCTTAAGTTTTGGTGAGTTTGGAACAATTCAGTCACATGGATGTGTTTTTGTTGGACTATGTGTTAGCCTATGACTCCAGTCAGCGGTATAAGGATGGAAGAGGATATAAGGAAGGATGCATTTTGCATGATATATTACTGTATGGTTCAAAGATTGACAAAATGATAAATACTTTTGTAAAGTCTTTTTATGAGAATTTTTAGAATATATATATATATATATACATATATATATATATACATATATATATATATATATATATATATATATATATATATATATATATATATATATATATGTATGTATTTTATTATCACTAGATTTTGTCATATGTGATTTTCCTGTGTGCACGGTAGAATGTTCAGTAGTTACTGAGACGTGGAATCTCATCTCATATTAACATTTTTCAGATGAATATCCTAGAAGGGGGTAAGGGAAGGCACTTATGGAGTGAGCTTTGAAGGCTCTTTTGTACTCCTATAGCTTATATTATGTTATTTTTATTTGCCAAGACCCTAAAACTTCTGCATTGTGTTTAACTTTGAAATATTTTGGAAACATATTTTGGCTTTGTACTATGAATTCTATTTGAAATGGTTATGTTTTTTAATGATTTGGTTGATGATTATCCTTGTTGGAGATATTCCAAATATTTTGGCTAAGTTTTCAAGTGTTGGATTTGAGGTGTTACAGTGGGGGGTTCGAACCCCACCAAAAAAGAGGTTAAGGGGTAAATTTGCCAACCAACTATTAGGCCAAGAGCATCTGGCACAAAAAAGTTTTGAGGGTACCAATAATACCAACAAACAATTAAAAAACACAATACCGTCAGTTTTTAATCTAACCACCGTTGAAATGTAAATGGAGATTGCTTAGTTAATTAAAGAAGTCCAGGTGGCCTTATCTGCTCAAAGTAGACATGATAAAACACCAAGAGAATGACAAAACCAAATGGCTATCGATAGTGATAGAGCTGAGGAAAACTAAAGAACCACAAAGGGCGATCAATGGTATACGTCGGTGCAACAGTGGAAAACCCGATCTCTGAGGTCAAGGTGAAGGCCATCTCCAAACACGAGGTTGAATGGCGACATTATCTACGCGCCTTCTTGAGCTCTCAAGCTCCAAAATCAAACCACACAACATTTATGGCGGTTCCCAAATCCAGCAGTCTCTCTTCTACCATGGAGAGAACCGGCATATGGTACTTTGATTTACTAACCCATCAAATACCATTCTACTTTCTAATTCGCACCGAAGAAAATGAACTGTCAAGAATTGAATTGGTTTGGTTTCTTGTTGCAGGGTTTTCTCTCAATATATCCCAACAGATGTTGTTGTTGAAGTTGGAGAAGCAAATTTTCCCCTCCACAAGGTAGAGAAAATTGCCCATTCCTTGCATATTTCTGAGTTTTGTGGTTTTGTTCATGGAAATTGTTAAACTAAACGGATTTGTGAATTTTTTTATTTGTTAATGGTGTTGTGGCGGAGCAGTTTATGCTTGTGGCAAAGAGCAGCTACATCAGAAAGCTGATTGTGAAGTCTGAAGAAAGAGACCTTACCAGAATTGATCTTTCTGATATCTCTGAAGGGCCTGAGATCTTCGAGAAGGCTCCCAAGTTCTGTCATGGCATCAACTTTGAGATAAACATTCACAACATCACCGCTTTGCGTTGTGTTGTCGAGGACCTCCAGATGAATGATAATTACTGCGACAACAATCTCACCGGTCGAACAGAAGAGTTCATTTCACAAGCTTCCTTAAACATACTCTCCCGCGCCATTCTCGTCCTCAAATCTTGTCAGCAGCTACTTCCATATGCTGATGAACTCGGTATCGTTAAACGGTGCGTTGAAGCTGTTTGTATCAAGGCTTGCAGTGAAGCCAATTTTCCTAGCCGTTCGCCGCCGAACTGGTGGACAGAAGAGCTTGCCATCCTCTACGTCGATTTCTTTGGCAAAGTGATCACCGCCGTGAACTAGTGCGGCGCGAAGGCCTTAACTCTGCCTAGCGCGTTGATTACCTACACTGAGCGTGTGCTCCGCAAGTTAGTTCGAGATCACTCTGGTCCTTAAAACCCAGGTTCTGAACCCGGACCGGCCATCGACCGGCCCAGGTGATCGGGTTAAGGGTCGAGTGGGTCGACCGAGTCACTGAGTCAACCCGGCTTAGACCGGTGAGGTGTAAAAATTGAAAATAATCATATACTCCAATACTCATGACATATTCAGATATTCTTAACAATTTTCTTTACAACCTACATTTGAGACAAAATATTCATGGTAGCAAAATATCAAAAACAGCTATATGATGACAAAATATGAAAATATTCTCACCTTTGATAAACTAATAATAATCATCATTGAAATCATCATTAACATCATTCAACTCTCTAGGTATTGAGACATCAGGAGGTGGAGGTTGAGCAGTAGGAGGAAAAGTAAAGGTACTAGAAGTAACAAGATCATCATTTAAAGGTGGAGGCGCAATACCAAAATCACCATCACCTATATATGAAACAAATAGAATTATTAATACTTATGTAAAAACATAGTCAATTAGTCATATTATTTTGTGTAGGAATATAATCTTATATAATAGAAGAGATAGTTAGGAACCTCCAAAATCCCTTGCCATTTGTTCAAGTTGAAGACTTGTCGCATCTACATCATCAAATTCAGGAGTTGAATCTTCCTCTACCACCCAAAAGTCAACTTGATCAATTGATTCATAATCAATGGGATCATAATTATCTTTCTTCTTCTTCAATTGATTCCTATAATGCCAACATGATAGAATACCAATTACCAACATTAATAAAGTGCATATTTGATTATTTGTCTATTGTAATAAAAATATAAAATTATAAAACAAGTAATCAAAAGTCAATTTTACCTAAACTTTAACCTCAAATTGTAGTTAGTGAAAACCAAGTCATCAAGCATTTGATGCTCCAATCTATTTCTTCTTTTAGTATGGATACGCTCAAACAAGCTCCAGTTTCTTTCACATCCGTAAGAAGTAGAAGTTTGACTAAGAATGCGTAAAGCAATTTTTGCAATATTCTCGTATTGAACCCCGTAATACAACCACCAATCATCTCGCAAAATAAAATAAAATACATTTAGTATGTATTATTAATGTCGATATCTCAATATGCACTTTTGAATATGAAAGTCAATGTACTTACGTGGGACTAGTGTTTGGGCTGTTTTTTCACATGAAACTTTAGCAAAGGATTCTTTATGTTCACTGTATACACCAATTTGCTTCATCATAGTAACATAATAATCAGCATCATCGATGAGTTTGCCTCGAACAAATCAATCACAGCTTCCATACATCGATGCTTTCGACAAAATCGTGGATTATACAAGAATGCAGGATTCAACAAATACGTCGCTGCATGAAGTTCAGTTTTCAAATGCTTATCCCAACGATTTTGGATAATATTTGTGTAAGGCTTGTATTGTTCCTTTTCTTTTGAAACATGTCATTGATCACATTTTTAGCCCTCTCGCATGCCTTCATAGACATATGGCATTGAAGGCTTCTCATCGAATCAACAATTCTCAACAATTTGATCAATGGAGACACAAGTCTCACAATTTGAAAGCAATCGCTCCAAAACCTAAGTTATCAGGATGATTGCACTAAAAGTTTTTCCGGCTTCAGCTTGTTGCTAACTTATGTTGCAAAAATGCTCATCAATAACCAAAGCTTGTAAATCATGCTTGTGTGAATATATGCTATGAAGCGTGATGAATGTGGTGGCAAATCTTGTAGCACCGTGACGCACAATTTCCTTCCAACGAGGTCTTTTTCTTAGCCATGACAAGATGAACAATGAGAATAATGTATTGGCATCTTTAATGAGATATGAAGCATCAATTGATTTTAAAAAAACCATGCCATGTACAGAATAGACTAAGAAATTGATCAAAGTTCGTTGTCTAACATCCGTCCAACCATCAGCCATAAGTGTGCAACCATTTTCTTTCCATTTCGCTCGATGACTATCAATTAGAAGTTGTCATTCTTTTTTGCAATCACTCAACAAGCTAACTCTATACTCATGATAACTTGGGACCTTAAATCCAGGCCTTTTTGAAATAGAGGACAAGTCAATGCATTAAATGGAATGCAATTCACATAAGCCCATTGAGCAAAAACTTTTTCGCATTATGTTGAGCTTCTTGACTTGCCCAAACACTCTTGATGCTTGGTTGAGCACCATGAGTTGTCCTAGGTGCAAAATAATTTTCAACCCCTACAGTGTTAGGCGCTTTCTTCTTTGATGCAATCGGTTCTTCAGTTTCTGTAGCTACATTTCCTTCATCTACATTATCATTATGAACATGATTTTTCTTTGACCCTTCTGCCAAAGATCCTTTCATTCTAGCACGTACGTCATGAGAAACTTTTTTACAAGAAGAAACTTGACCACTAACACCAAACTAAGTGTTGTTTTAACCTATTTATCCCACCTCCTCTATAACTAGAACCACATAATAGGCATGAAAAAACATTAACTTTCCCCTCTTTCTTAAGAGAAACATATTCCCAATAAGGATCTTTTTAACACTAGAATGTTTGGGAGGATTGCTAGACTCTGGGATTGGGAGTGGTAGTATTTTGGGTACCTTCATTATTAATATTTCCTCCATTGGCATTAACAAATTCAGAAACACAGAACCTCACAAAACCTCACTAACCAAACCAAACCCCAGATTCGGATGGATAACGCAGATTCAAAAACCAAACCAGACCTTCGTAATCCAAATCCTGCATTCAGATAACACCAATGTTCAGAAAAGTGGAAAACGCAGACCTTGGAAAACAGATATTCATTGACCAAAACCTCACAAACCCAAAAGCAAATCAAACCTTCAGGAATCCAAACCAAACTGAAAAGCAAATCAAAGCTAATATTAAAAAATAAGCAAGCCAATCAGTAAGCAAAGCCAACCGAAAAACAGAGCACCAATGACACCAATGTTCAGGAAAACAAAAATCAAACCCAATTCAAAACTCAGAGCAACATCCAACAAGAAACAAATAAAACTCGAGCACAAGCATAATGAGAATGAAGAACCGAACGAAAATAAAAGATTCAAAAAAAAAAAACTCGACACTGAACGCCGAACGCCGAACAGAACCAACATTTGCAAAATCAAGATGATCAAGCTCTTTCCCCGAAGAAATTAATGGAAGTGTGAGGCAAAATTTCAACAAAACTCAAAAAGAAAACGACGGCGAACTGGCGAAGTGACGGCGAAGGAAGGGTCGGACGAAGCTTGGAACCTTGCTGCCTTGTCTGCAAACGGCGATTTAAGGGTCGGATGGAGGCAAGCTTGCAACGGGAAGGGAGAGTCGAACAGAGGCAGGCGGCGCTCGGACGTTAAGGCCGAGGGTGAAGCTTGAGTTTTGCAAAAATAAAAATGGTGATGGGGAGAGGAGAGGAGCAGAGCATCGAGGGGAGGGGGTAGTTGAAATTTTGCGTAAATCAATCAAAATGTCGTTTCATATTCAATGTTTGCATTGCATTTAAAAAAAAAAGCAAACGCAATGGCTTTAATTCCTTAAAACCCAACTAAGGCCACCTGGACTTCTTCAGCCAACTAGGCAATCTTCAACGGCGGTTAGATTAAAACTGACGGCATTGTGTTTTTTAAAAGTTTTTAATTGTTTGTTGGTATTATTGATACCCTTAAAACTTTTTTATACCAGCTCTCTGGTGAGGGTATTTTAATTTTTTTTTGATTTATTTAAAATTAAGGGCACAAGGGTAATTTCACCCGAATTTACATATCCCTCATAGGTCTTTGGTACCTCTCAGTCTTTTTACAAATTCGGGAGACTTATGGAAGTTTTACAAATTCATTTCTCATTTTCCCTAAAATCATTTCGTTATTCATAAAAAAAATAAAATAAAAAGAATTCCACAATCATCCAACTGTCTCTGATATACAGTTTCTTGGGAATAGCTAGTCTTTTTTTTGCTCTGAAAGGATACTTTCATTACTAGATAAAATCATACCACTACAATGATACAGACAAATGTAAAATACCCAAGACATCGACCACAACATCATCCTAAGACAGATACAACGAACTAGGAGAAGATAACCAAGTCGCAAACAAATGCAGGATACGAGAAAACCAAAACAACAACTAAAACTAACACACAAGAACAATAACAACAAAGACATAAGGAAATTAGCCACCGCCAGATCTGGACTAGAGGCATGAGAGTCTTCCTCAAAGAACATTAGCCTCCCGAACATCCAAGGTTAGAAGAGAAGACAAAGAAGGTGATGGTTGCATAACCCACCCGATAGGGCACACCTCCTTATAAGCACTCGCCGCAAGAAAGTCACTACTCTATTACCCCTTCGAGGGATAAAAGACAAAGAAAACCCAACCCCGCGTAAAAAAGGCCAATAATATCAAGAAGGACACCTCTACTCCTCCAAATATACAAATCAGAGACTTAGCATCAATACAAGTAAGCAAGAAAAGACAATCGGTTCAAAAACTACTTTGTCATGGCCCAAATCCACCGCTAACATAAGAGCCCTTTTAAAGCAAGAGCTTTGGACATAAAGGCCGATAATGATTTGACTTTATCCACAAAACCCCACCGAAAAGCACCGCGATGATCACGACAAACCACAAGAATAGCAAAGATGGCTACAACCGTAATCAAAAGTACCATCAATATTGAATTTCAAATAACTGTAAGGTGAGGGCCCAATAGCAACACCGAGCAATTGGACTACCCGAGCCTCTAACCGCAGCTTTTGATTCACCACGTTGATTCCAAAACTCAAGATACTCAACCTAGCATATTCAATGATAGCAAAGGATTGGGATCCACATGGTCGAAGACTTTAGCATTCCTTTGTTTCCAAATGTACCATAATATCCAAAGACAATAATGAAATGTCTTTGGATGTAAGAGATTTCATACCGTATAGCCGCATCCACCGTGCATTGAAGTTGGTCACATTAGAACAAGTCAAACCTAAACCCCAAACTACATCCAAACCAAGTACAACGTGTCCAATGGCAATGAAAGAACAAGTGCTCAAGGTTTTCCTCGACACTTCACGGATAGGGCATAGGCTAACAGAGGACTTCCTCCGGCACATAAAGCAACGTTAGTAGCCACCGCATTATTAAGAATGCGCCACAAAAATGTTGCACCCGAGGAATGACTTTGATGCTCCAAATCGATTTCCAACCCGAGGTAGGATAACACAAGAAGTACCGCTTTAGTAGGAGGACCTAAAGCCTTTGCTTTTTCGTATGATAACCAAACCTTAACCGTATATACACCATTATTTGAACTAGTCCAAGATAACTTGTCCTTTAAACCATTATTCGGGATCGGAATAGCACAAATAGCTTCCTTGACATCATCCGATATAAAGGCCGCAATGGGCGCTAGGTTCCAAACACCATCGCCGATTAGGTCACAAACTCTTCCATGTTTAACAAAGACGCCCTCACACAATTCGGTTTCTCAGAAAAGGGGCACCAGGACCCAGCTTGTCGCCCCAAATTTTGATGGCTCGCCCATCACCCACATCCCATTGAAGATCCTGTCTTAGAAATTCTCGCCTACTGTATCGCCGGACCAACACCATGAAGCCTTGGAACCTTGACCGCATCAATAAATTCGTCTTGGGGAAGTATATACTCTTTACAACACGGGCCCACAAATCATTAGGGCGATTCATGAGCCGCCACGCAGCCTTAGCCAATAATGCATCATTCATGATAATCGTGTCTCGAAAGCCCATACCACCTTGATTCTTCCCCATAGTAAGATAATTCCACGCCTTCCAATGTGTTTTCCTACCAAAAGCATTACCATCCCACCGTAAGTTGGCTATAAGGCTATGTATATCCCTACGTGTTTTCGGGGAACTTAAAGCAATTCATGGGATAGATGGGTATAGCTTGAATGACAGCTTTAATCATGACTTCCCTTCCGCAAAGGATAGATAGTTATGCCCCACCCTGAAGCTTGGTAGTTACACGCTCCTAATATAGGCCAAGGCTTGCCGCTTAGTCTTCCCCGGATGCTTGGGATGCCCGATACCTCCCGGGATCATCACAGAAGGAATATGAAGAAGATTACTCACCATTCCACGAATATCTTCCGTGTGTTAGTTGAGAAAAACAGCTAGATTTATCAAAATTTAATACTTGACCGAAGCCTCGCAATACTTATGAAGGATTTCAGCCAATTGAATGCAATTACTCCTGCTAGCATTCATGTATACAAGAGCATCGTCAACAAAGAAGTCATGGAGAGAGAACCGGCAACTAACGCTCAATTTAATTACTCAAGCAAGTCACTTCCTAGCTTTTGTGATCATAATGGAAAGAACTTCAGCTACCAAAATGAAGAGGTATGGAGAGATAGGGTCCCCTGTCAAGACCCCTACCGTGATAAGGAACTAACAACTTCACCAGATAGGCATAAATTCATCTTGACGGAGCTCACACACTTCATAACAAGAGAAACCCAATCCTCACAAAACCCAAACCGCAAAAGCACCCTCTCGCAAGAAGGCCCATTCAACCCTGCCATAAGCCTTGCTCATATCCATCTTAAGGGCAAATTCATATTTATTCCCATCCTTTTTCCTCCTGATAGTGATAAACCTCATGAGCAATAATGATATTATCCCGAATGCACCTTCCTAGGACAAAGGCACCTTGATTAGGTGAAATACACTTTGAAAGTAAAGGTCTCATACGATTAGCCAAGATCTTGGAGATGATCTTATAAGAGAAGTTGCAAAGACCAATGGGCGGAGATGGGAGACATGCTCGACTTAGCTACTTTAGGGATCAAGGTAATATTGGTATCATTAATCAAATCAAGAAAAGATTTGCTGCGAAAAATTCCAACACCATATTACACACGAATTACCAATGAAGCCCGTGATTTTTGGTAGAAAGCTCCGAGAAACCATCTGGACCAGGTGCCTTAGAGCCCCCAAACCGAAAAACAAGACTTCGACCTCTTCCTTAGTTCTTGGTAGCATCAAATTTTGATTCATTTCCGCGTAATTTGTACATCAATACACGAGAGAACCGGCCCAAATCAACCAACCCCGATGATGAAAACAATTTCTAAAAAAATTAGAAATATTATTCGCCACAAAGACTCTTCTCTAGTAACCATTGGCCATCATCATCTCTAATGCTTAGGATACTATTACGCTGTCTTCTTTTGATTTGTTGACATATGAAAGAATCGAGAGTTTCTATCTCCGCCATCAACCAATTAACACGGGACCGTTGCCACTGAATTTCTCTTCTAATTTATACAGACGATCCATAGTCGCTTTAACATCACTAATAGCTTTAGTGGACACATCAGTTAAACTCCCCTGAGTGAGAGAAGCCAACTTAAGTTTCAAAGGTTCCAACAACTCGGCATTATTCGGAAGGCTTTCCTACTCCATTTTCAAGGACCCCGTACACCTCTTCGGTTGACCCGCAAAGACATAATGGCATTCGACACCCTCAAGAACCGAACCCCAACTACTATTCACGACTGGGAAATTCGGGATGAAGGGCCCAAGATTCTTCAAAATGAAAAGTCTTCTTTCTCCGAATCGGATCGAGTACATTGGATATGCAGACATATGATGGTCGATGCACCGCCTCCACATGAAAGACCAAGATTGGGGAATTGTTCCCTAAGAAAACAGCTTACCCATTGCTCTATCCAGTCGTTCCCGAACTGTTGCCGGTTCTTCTCTATTATTACACCAGGTAAATCGGTACCCATTAAAGCCCAAATCATCTAGTTCACATCCACCATAAAGCATTTAAAATTCAAGATTTTTCTCCAAGCTCTCGAGGGGCCACCCATTTTCTCGTGACCGAGACAAGATATCATTAAAGTCACCGAGGCACAACCAAGACTCCCAATATTTCTACTAATTCTAGTAACTTCCCCGCCAACATAACCTTCTATTCTCTTCACAGGGTGGGCCATAAACAAAGGAAATATATGAAGGGCACTCCAAAACATCGAGTCAATTCGAGCATGTATAATATTAGGAGAGGAAAATAGGATACCGAATTGAATGACCTCATTCCACCACACCGCTAGACCACCACTCTTCCCACCGGATCCACCAAACCACTCTTCACAGTAAACCACATCGCCGCCTCACCTTTCTCATGTAACTAGCCTTCGCTTTGTTTCCATTAAAAACACCAATGAGGTTTTTTCTTGAAGCATTCTTGCTTCAAATTCTGGTCGTCAAGGCAACCCCAAGACCTTGACAGCCTGTGCTAAGATATTCATGGTGCAGGTGGTTGGTCCCATCCAACCACCGCGTTGTGAGAAGAAGAAGAAACTTGTTGCAAATCAGCCCATCAATACCGAAAGCCACTCCTCGGGAAATCAATCTCCTCACTAATTAATTAACCTCCCTTAGATTCACTTGGGCCACTGTTCTCGACTTCTAATCATGGATTTCAATGTTCAGAAATTCTTCCTGCGACCATGCCTTCGTTTAACAAGTGGTAGATCGAGTTGAGGTGACCCATGATTTTCAAATACAAGCTTTCTCGGCCTTTTAGAGCGCAGAGTCCTCCACAACATCTAATTGGCGTTTGAGATTAAAGCCTTTAAGGGATTTAGATATTGCGTAGATGGGTGAGAGCCCAGCGAAGGGAACCATACACGTAGTATTAGCCTCAGTTCACTAGGAAATTCAACATGATAGCCCAAACCATCAAGACAAGAGATTGGGCTTCTCTGCACCACTTCATTAGGACCCTCGGATTGGGCCAACTCCACCACAAGCCCACCACTTTCATATGCACACCCAATCGCCACATCACCAAGAACTTCCTCACAGTCAACCGGCCTTTTCCATTCAACAGATTCAAAAAGGTCGATCACGTGCGGGTTACATCATCACCAATAAATGTTCCCATGTCAATTGAAACAAACTTTCTCTCCGGACTTGTCGCTATCCGCCGAATTCCCTTTGCTCGGATCCAGCCAGAAGAGTCAACGGGTTCCTTGGCCGGGTCGAAGAAAAGTCTCGACACATCGGATTCGAGGATCGATATACCCACTACTAGGTGATGCTATGTCCAGGTAGCCAACTCCGACGAGGCTTAGAGGCCGGTGAACGGACCTCCATGAAGCTTGCTTCACACCAATCATCTTTGCAAACCACCACATCATCTTCAACATTTCGGAGACTAGTTTGTACTAATCCAAGGGCCGAATTCCTTCGGCCTTTTTCATTCACATTACTCCCACTACTGACTCTCGCAAACACGATCCTTATGGCCGTCTGACCGCATTTATAACAAAAATCTGTAGCCTCTCATATTTAACGAGAAACCCGGGATGGTTTCTTACGCTCACGTGGAATCCGAAACCAGATTTAGCGGCTCATTCGGTTTAACCAGAGAACGGACACGGATAAAACTTATTCCTAGTCGCCCTCAACTTTCGGCTTCTCATACATACTGATCTCACCCACAACATCACCAAGAATCTTCGCGTTATCTTCATTGAAAGCTTCTATAGGAAGCCCATGGAACTCGAACCCAAAAGGAGCTTCGCCAAACTTAACATCCTCAAGAACCATAAATTCCTCCCAAACACGGAGATTAAGGAGACACCTGAAACGACCATGGCCTACCTTTAAGGACACGAGCATAATCTTTCACATGCTGGAACCGAAACAAGAAGGTGAGTGGTTGCGATCTAAATCAAGCATTTCCATCTCCTCGTCTAATTGCCGTGTTTTTTTGATCATGGAGTACACAGTTGGGATGTTCAAACTCTTGCTTGATAGGATTTTACCAACCAGGGTACCCCACCGTGGCCTACATTCCTCTCCAAAGACAAGACCACCTTCTTCCTACTCTTCATCCCACAATCATTAAACATATATTATTATTATTATTTTTTTTTTAAAAAAAAAAATAATCTCAATTCCCCGCCAATTCAAGGGTGGGCACTTGCCCCCTTAATGCTATACCTGGGTCTGCCTATAATCACAAACTATTAAGTGTATTTGGTTTTTTTATAAACAACTTAATTACTCTCTCTTTCTATCTATCTATATATATATATATATATATATTGTTTCGTGTCTCTTCGTTTGTATTTCTTTCCAATTCATCACAGTGTCTATGACATATGACCTGCGAGATCATTCGATCCAAACTCGCCATAATTTAGAATTTCTTAGCATTCAAAGATTTTTTTATACATATAATAATTATGCTATTTAAACTAGGCCATAATTTAGAATTTCTTGTGTCTGGATAAGGTTTTCTTAATTTGTACGAGCACGCGATTTAAGACTCGAACTCGAATACAAATTACAAAAAGAACTCAATTTCAATAATATTTTTAATTATATGAAGGCAGGAGGACTTTTTTAATTATATGAAGGCAGGAGGACTTTTGTTTTTTCTAAAGTACAAATCCAACAAAAAGTCCGCCTTTATTTGTCTGTAACAGGCTTAATTAATTAATAATAGTTCTTCAATTCAAATCACGTACGTCAGGTCGCCATATATAAATACATCAATCAAATTAAATACTATTTCAGATTTGGCATTGTAGTAGATAGCTTCGATCTGAATAATTTGGCAGGATCGATATCCGTTAGTACTACTTTTTTAAAATCAGGGTTTTGACGAATCTTTTTCTTTTATTAAAAATAAATAACTAAATGACGTCGTTTCTATTAAGGGAGAATGATAAAAAGAAAAAGAAAAAGAGTCCTTTCTCTATTATTTTCCCTAAAAAAACGGAAGTAATGACAATTCAAAAGCTTTACTTGCTCTGCTCATATTAATTATCATAGGAGCCTTTACGAGTCGGCCTAAGATCTCCATTAGTTATGGTTATGGTTCTATGGTCGGGTTGAGTTTTTTCATCATTCTTCATAATCTCTAAATTATTCGTTTAATTAATCGGTAAGGTTATAATACTAATTTGAATTTTCTCTCATCTTCCGAATCAGCGGTTCGGATGATGAGAAATTATGAGAAAAAAATATGAGTTGAGCTTGTTTGGCATAACATTCAAATGACTTAAAAGCTCAGTGGTATCATTGGAAGTCCAATGGAGGAAAATTTGGTGTTTGCAATGACGTTGGGTTGTGACGAGTTTTTGGCTAAAAAACGACTTCTCAAGAGAAGCTAGTATTTGTAGCTTCTAGAAAAAAGTCATTTTTGCCTTCGTTATCTTAAACATAAATCATATCTATAATTTGATTTTTTAGAAAAAAGCCTATCTAAAAAAGCCAATCAGGTAAAAAAACTACTTTTACCACTCTATCCCAAACACAACTTGAAATTAATCTCAAGAGAAGCTAGCATTTAGCTTTTCTGAAAAAGTCACTCTTCGTTATCTTAAACATAAATCATATCTATAATTTGATTTTTTAGAAAAAAGCCTATCTAAAAAAGCCAATCAGGTAAAAAAAAACTACTTTTACCACTCTATCCCAAACACAACTTGAAATTAAAGTGATTCAGATTTTAATGTTTATAAAAATATTGAAAAATTTAATTAAATAGATTCAAAAATTATAAAAAAAAAATATTTCAACATAATAGTTTTATATATATTTGAGTCGAAAGGCTGAGATGTTAGTGGAGGGGAAGAGCAGACCGTATCCAATCTGGATCTTTCCCTGCATAACGGGACTGCTACGAAGTCCGAAACGCAAAACTAAGTCTCAGACTTTAGTCTCTGTCTCTCTCTCTGGCTTCTTTCACAGTACGGAGACTCAGAGAGTGAAAGGTTTACTAGAGACTCAGAGAGAAGGAAGAAGATATGGAAGAGAGTCTAATAGCAAAAGACAGAGAGGAGAAACCAGAGCGGTTAATCACATGGCAAACTTGGAGCCAAGAAGTGAAGAGAATCGTTTACATAACAGGACCAGTCATCCCTGTTCTCTCTTCCCAATTCTTTCTTCAGATTATTGCTATCATGATCGCCGGTCACCTCGATGAGCTCTCTCTCTCCGGCACCGCCTTAGCCATCTCCATCGCCAGCGTCACCGGTTTCAGTTTCCTCGTAGGCTTACTTTTTTTCTTTCCTCTTTAACCCTTTCCTTCTATTCTTCATGTTTCGTTTTTGTTTCTTTCTTCGATTTATCTTTGTTAATAATGAATTTCTTTCCTTTTTTTTTGTGTGTGTTCTTTTTTTTTTTTGTTTCTCATTTTGTTGGTTGACTTGGTTCTGTGGGGGAACTTTCAACCATGGTGGGCGCTTGCGAATTGACCATTTGTCGTTTTGTTGTTGTTGTTTCCGTATCGTTTGATTCTCTTGTGTGAAAAACTTTATGGTTCAATATTATTCGTTGGATTTTCTCATAATCTTAGTGCTTGTTTGGAAGACTAATCTGGGGATTGATGTTTATGAAGTAAGCATGTGAGACTAGTTTTGTCAAGACATAAAGACATAAATGTGCTTTTTATAAGCAAATCCAAGCAAGCCCTTAGCATAAATGATTGTGATGATCAATTCTTTACTCACCTACCAAAAGCTTCCTCTGAACACAAGTTTTGAAGTGACTGGCGTAAACAATTATAGCATATACTAAACTTAGAATAACTGGGAACCAATTATGTGCACACTCAAAGTGGGATAACAAGAATTTGCTATTAAAATATGGAATCAGACTTATATATAATTGGGTTGATTGCTAGTCTTTATAAATTGCTTGAATTTTGATTTTGGTACCCTTAGTTTCAAATCATGGTACTTGGTCCTTTAGTTTTATAAGGACTTTGCCTGAGTGCGCCCTGTTAAGTATACAGATTAAGAGCAAAGTTTGTTAAAAGTACATGAACTAAAACAAAAACCCGTCTAGTCCGTACATTTTTAACAAGTTTTGAAACTAGATTTGAAACTACAAGAATTAAAATAAAAAATTGATCAAACTGTACTGTATAGACTAACAATAATACTAACCCTATATCATTTATCAAAACATCTCATTACAGGACAATCTCTAAAGTACTAAGCTCTCTTAGGTCGGCTCTTCACATTCTCAAAGAATAGAAAGCCATGTGATTTTGTTTATTTTGCTAATGGATTCTCTTTACCCTCACATGTAAGCTTGTTCAAGATAAACATTACTTTCCTCACCTTATGCAATTAACGACTCTTTCTTTAAATTGAGGTTACTACCATTTCTTACCTGGCTAGAATTTGCTTTTAACTAATTTATTGGTCACTCTGCTTTCCAAACAGGTGGGAATGGCAAGTGGGCTAGAAACTCTATGTGGGCAAGCTTATGGAGCTAAGCAGTATAAAAAGCTAGGATTACTAACATACACTGCCACATTTTCTCTCTTAGTAGTCTGTGTTCCACTATCTCTGGTTTGGATCTACATGGAAAAGATCCTAATCTTCATAGGTCAAGATCCTCTTATTTCACATGAAGCAGGAAAATTCACAACCTGGCTTGTTCCTTCACTTTTTGGATATGCATTTCTCCAACCTCTGATCAGATATTACCAGATGCAAAGCTTGGTTCTTCCCATGCTCATAAGCTCTTGTACCACTCTTATTCTCTATGTCCCTCTTTGTTGGGCTCTGGTGTTCAAGTCTGGGCTTAACAATGTTGGTGCAGCAGTGGCAATTAGTGCTTGGATTTGGACAAATGTGATTGTTCTTTCACTATACATGAAATTCTCTTCTGCTTGTGCGTTGACCAGAGCTCCTATTTCTATGGAGCTTTTCAGAGGAATTGGGGAGTTCTTAAGATTTTCTGTCCCTTCTGCTATTATGATGTGGTAAGTACATCTTTTCTTTTCCTTTTTTCTTTTAATGGACTTGTTTTTCTTGGGGACAAAACTTTGGTCGAGTTGCTTATATCCATTAGGTCAAGTTCTTTAATCACACTCGTTATTTTACTATTGTTAGTTGTTAAAATGCGTGTGCGCTTGTAAATTTACCATAAACACTTGTGAATTTCTGTATAAGCTCTTATAATGTAAATTAGTATTCGTAAACTTTTATATAGACACTTGTTATTTTGCTAATGTTAGTGAGAAATTAGGATTTGCAAATTCTCATATGGATGCTTGTTATTTTGCTTTGGTTGTTAAAATGCATATGTGTACGTGAAAATTTACCTATTAACTTGACGTGATGCATGTATGGAACTTGACCTAAGTTTTTGCCTTTTCTAAACTATATATGTTCTATCTTCATACTAATTTCTATCTTTAGCCTAGAATGGTGGTCATTCGAGCTGATAGTTTTGTTGTCTGGGCTGTTACCAAATCCACAGCTCGAAACCTCAGTCCTATCTGTATGGTATGTTTTAGAACTTGAGACTAAATTATTTGCAATTTTCTTTTGTTGCCAACTCTCTCATGACGTTGCTTCAAAAAGATTAATACTCTGACTATTCTAACTTTGTGATTCTCCTTTTGCAGTCTCAACACCCTCTCTACACTTTATACCATTCCTTACGGAATTGGCGCAGGGGCAAGGTTACAAAACAACAAACACATCCTTAAGTTTGTATATTATATATATTACCTATGATCCTTAATATAGGAGTTAGAAAACTAATTTGCGGCTATTAGAAAAATTAGTTTAGTTATGGGCAATCAATAAAGGCATTTTGGAGAAACAATTAAAATTTAGAAGATAAAGTGGATTGAGGTCTTATATTTGGAACAAAGTAAACTCTTTGTCTAGCTCCTATATTTGGGGTATAGTATATAAACCGTATTATGTATCTTATATTCTTGTTCATGATCACAGTACAAGGATCTCAAATGAATTAGGAGCTGGCAATCCAAATGCTGCACGATTGGCTGTGGTGGCATCAATGTCCTTAGCAATATTTGAGACAACAGTGATAAGTGCAACCCTGTTTTTCTGTCGTCGTCTTTATGGTTATATTTTTAGTAATGAAAAGGAAGTTGTTGACTATGTGGCTTTCATGGCTCCTCTGGTTTGTGTCTCTGTTATATTGGACAGCATACAAGGCGTTCTCACAGGTATATGAATCTTCTAGTTTAATAAGTAAATTACTCATTTAGTCCTATTTATACGTCATTTCTAACATGTTTTACCATAATCAAGAAAAACTATAAACTTTATTAACTCTGCTTTAAAATTTAACAACTTTCTAACTTTACCCTTATTTAATATACATTATACTCCTTTGGTCCTATTTATATGACATAAAGAGAAGATTTTTTTTTTTTTGTCTTATAAATCACATCGTTAAGTTTTCCATATGAATGTGCAATTTTACCATTTATTTATTCTTGTGTTGACTTTGTTCTCATGTGATATAATGTATATTAAATAGGGATAAATTTGGAAAGTTGTTGAATTTTAAGACATAATTACTGTAATTTAAGGTTTTTTTCTTCTGAAACTTACTGGGAGTGACTTATAAATAGGACTAGAGGAGTATCCTATGAGAACAAAACTTACCCAATAATAAATGAAGGGTAAAATTGTATTTTTACATGAGAAATTCAATGATGCAACTTAAAATAGGATCAGAAAAATTCTACTTTTTCTGCCTTGTAATTAACGCCAGAGGAGTAATATGAAAGAAAAGTATATTTTTTTTTTTTTTCTTTTTTGTTTCTTAATTTGTTTTTTTTTTTTGTTTTTTGTTTTTTTTGGAATAGGGGTTGCTAGAGGATGTGGATGGCAACACATTGGGGTTTACATCAACCTTGGAGCCTACTATCTTTGTGGCATTCCCATGGCTGCTGCTTTGAGTTTCTGGCTAAAGCTGAGAGGAAGAGGCCTTTGGATTGGCATTCAAGTTGGCATTTTTTTGCAAAATGTTTTTCTTGCAATAATTACATGCCGTATAAATTGGAAACAACAGGTAAATACACTGATTTTTGTCATAAGGAAGGGACTTAATTATCAAGAAATCTCAATGACAAGTGAGGTATTGTCATTTCTTATATTGAAACTTGTCATTGTATGCTCCTCAATTATCATTATGACTTCTTGATAATTAAGTCCCTTCCTTGGGACCTCATGGTAGTTCCCCCTTTATTATATTTGTTGTGCTCTAGTGCACTATATAAGTACAATTTTGGTCTTGTAACTTCACACAAGATTTTATTTTGATCCCTTAAATTTGATAATATATATTTTTTTTATTTCTCTAATCTTAACATGTTAGTTTCATTAAAAAGAAATGCCGACATTTAAATTTTAGATGTTGACATATTAAGTTTTTTTTTTTTTTAATGTTTGGTATAAAAAATTATCATTTGAGATTAATGATATTAGGATTAGGTGACTGAAAAAAGTAATTTATAACATGAAAAGACTAAAGTAAAATTTTGTGCAGTGTCAGGATTAAATGTACATATTTACCATTATTGAACGCATTTTATGTTTGACTGAGATATTGTGAATGTGCAGGCCATTGATGCAAGAGCGAGGCTTTTTGAAAAACAGGATGCTGTGGATAATGGACTCGTATGAGCAGTCAGTTTCTGATACTCTTGATTTTGGAAAATAGACCAAGAGAATGTGCACTTTTATTCAGTAAAAGGCCTACCTCGTAGAATTCTATAATTTACTTCTTTTACAAGATTTTATTTTATTAAAAAATTGTGATTTGGGAGGTTGAGCCTTGACATAGCGGTAAGGTTGCTGCTATATGGCTTAGAAGTCACTAGTTCAATTCCTGAAACAGCCTCTCTTCTCTGGTTGTGGGGCAAGTGTGTCCTCATACCCCGCTTTACCTTATGCACTGAGCTGACCTTTAAAAATTTGTGATTTGGGAATTTTGTATGTTCATAAATTTTGTAATTTAGAGGGTAAGAATATTCTGGAGGTTTTTCAATGTGATTTGTGGATTTGATTGTGAAGCTTCGTAGAGTTAGAAAAGAGAAGAGGAGAAATGTCTTGTATGTTTAACAATTGCCGCTGGTTTTTTATCCTCTGGTTTGTGTTTCCTTAAGGTTCACAATGGGTCTGATGCATTGTTGCGCAGTTTTGGGGTAGACCATGCATACTTCATTAAGCTCAAGTTTTCTTTTTTTCTTTTTTTTTTTCTTTTTAAAAAAAAAAAATAATTTAAATATACATTCACTACTACATAATATTATATATATGAAGCTTAATAAATAATGATTACAACGAAGAAGCATGATATATGTTAAGGTAGAGTTTGCGTAAGAATATATAGTGTTAATACTTACCGGTTTCGAGCAAAAAAAAATACTTACCTGTTAAATATACATATCGTCCTATATTGAGAGGTGGAGTTTGTGAATGTGAAAACATAATGGTGGTAATTGCTAACTCATGTATTGACATACAAAGTTTGACGTTTCTTAAGAAATAATTGTTGGATTTTAGGATCTAAATCCCATGGGTTATGAATAAGAAGTCCCATTGGTTGGCCACCGCCGGTCGCATTGTTTCGCCACGGTCGCGTCAGTTCACCAATGGGTATCCATCTGATCATCTCCGTCATCTATAAATAGGGCGCCCTAGTCACAGAATAGATATATCTAAGTTTTCCATAAACACTCATTCTGCATATACATTCTGTGCGTTCCGAAAGCAGACTCGTTGGCTTCGCTTGGGCTTCAGATGTGAAAATAATGAACGTTTCTGGATCTCTTCCTCGGTTGTTTGTGGTTTTTGAGATTGGGTCATGACAAAATGGTGGTTTTAGGCCACAAAAATGGTGTCATTGCGTAGAGTTCGAAAAACGAAGAGATAGACACCAAGAACGTGGAAAAAACGACGTCGGAAACGCTGATTATGAAGGGTAGAAGAGTCGGGTCCGAAGGACCGACCTCAGATCCAACCGGGTCAAAACGACCCGGATGGAGGTTGAAGACGATGCCCCAATCTGAAGTAACGTGCTTTTATATTATTGGACTCATCTCCTTTTATTGAAAGGCACATTGATCAACTGGTAGAGCGCCAGCTCTTAGGGTGTGACCAACCCTTACGTCCCCTGTTCGAATCCTCCTTTGTGCATTTTATGCGTTGGGTTTCATTTGTTTTTAACAAAACAATAGAAAGGCGCCTGACAAGGTTCGAACACGCGACCAAAGGCGTTAAAAGGAGACGCCTTACCAGGTGAACTGTTGTAGCCCCTTTGGACAGGAGTGGGTCAAAATTTATTTAAAGTATATTTAACGTGTGGGCTCATTAGTTGGGCCGAACTGATTTCTGTTTGGACCGAACTGCAACATTTTTGTATGTTTTGGGCTGCACGTTTTTAGGCTGCATTTTTTCTTTTGGCTGGGAAAAATATTGTTGGGCCGAATTTAGTCAAAAAAGAGAAGTTAATAAATCTCCTACTATCTCTCCTTATATTAATGAGGATCAAATTATTAATTAATATTTTGAATTACATGAATTATTGTATGCAGATGAAATTTTGATATGATACGTGTTATTTTATTACTTGGTTTCTAGTTACGAAATTAAATATGTTTAACAGTTAAATGATGAGCTTTAATTAAGAGTCCTAAATTTTAGGATGAGAGGGGAATAGTATCATTGGAGATATTAATTTGTTTGATATCTCCTATAATCTCTCCTAAAATCTTGTGAAGCTTTTGAATTAATAATGGTGAATAAAATTGGTGATATTTATGAATATCTTACCCATTATTTAATTTATTAGGAAGGATTTCTTATTTGCTATTGAAAGCAAATTTTGTGAATTATTAAATATTTTGTGTGACAAGCATATGACAGTGATATGAAAATTTAATCATTAATATTTTGTGTGACAAGCATATGACAGTGATATGAAAATTTAATCATTTATCTAGTGTAGAGATAAATGTGCTCTAATTTCTCATAGTATTATTATTTCTCTTGGTATAAGCATACATGGTTTTATGTATTAGTAGAAATGCAATTATGGCCTTGATTTTATAATTTTGGATAATTTTGTGGCTATGATTGTATGTTTTTAAATATTGTGAACAACAATTATATGAATGTTCAATATTTAAGGTTTGGAATTAAGTGTGGTGGATTTATTTATCACCAAAGTGGTAAATTCTTATGAATTATTTTAATTCCAAATATTATGATAAGAGTATAATTGATTTGTTAATCACCAAAGTGGTAAATTCGTGTGAATATTACGGTGATTTTTAATTACCTATAACCTTGATGCTATGATGTTATGTTTGTATTGTGAGTGAATTGAAGTTTGTTATTATAAGGTGTTTATGGATCAACCCAAAGGTTGATTATTTGTCTTTATAATTATTGAACATAAATGTTGGTAGTTTTATTTAGACACCCAAAGATGATAAATATTTCTAGTTGGGGTATGCATCATACCAAATTATGTGAAATCTTTATAGCATCATTATAGTTAAATGTTGTATATTAGTGAAAAAATCGACATTGAAAGAAATGATGAATGCAATGTTGATTACGTCTAGTTTACCACGAAGTTGTGGGGAAGCCATTTTAAATGTCTAATTTTCTAATTAATAGAATGCTCCACAAAAGGATATAAAGTATACCATACAAAATATGGAAAGGAAAGAAATATTCCTTGAAATATTTGAAAGTGTGGGGGTGCTTGGCTAAGGTCGCGATTTCTAAACCCAAAAGGTTGAGAGTCAAACCTTAGACAATGGACTATGTGTTTATTGGCTATGCACTTAACAATAGAGCATATCGGTTATTGGTCCGATGTATCAGTTATCCTGGTTAATATGGTTATTGAGTCCAGAGACGCTACATTCTTTGAGAATGTATTTCCGTATAACAAGGGAAGTAAAGCAAGTGGTAATAATGATAACAATACTGTGATACTGTGGGATACTATGAGCAGTGATAATCCTGTAGAGGAGGAACTTAGACGTAGTACTAGGCAAAGGACTTCAACATCCTTTGGACTTGAGTTTCTAACCTTTTTGTTGGAAAATGAGCCTCGAACACTCTGGAAAGAGGCTATGGGCTCTCCTGAAGCACCACTCGGAAAGAGGCTATAAATAGTGAAGTTGAATCCATTCTCACAAACTACATCTATGAATTGGTTGACATTTCTCTTAGCAATATGCCTTAGGAACTAAGTGAGTCTTTAAAAAGATGAAAGCAGATGACATTACCGATAAGTATAAAGTTAGGCTGGTAGTAAAAGGCTACGAGACAATGTGAAGGCCTAGACTACTTTGATACCTATTCACTGTTACAAGAATTACATCCATTCGGACGTTAATCGCATTAACAACATTGAATGGGTTGGAATTACATCAAATGGATGTAAAAGAGCCTTCTTGAATGGTGAAGTAGAGGAAGAGATTTATCTAGAATAACTTGAGGGATTTGTTGTCTCGGACAGAGTGGAAAGTTTGTCGCATGATCAAGTCCCTTTATGGACTAAAGCAAGCCCGAAACAATGGCTTGCAAAATTCGATGAAGTTATGTTATCGAATGACTTTAGTATTAATGAATTTGACAAGCGTGTCTATATTCGAATATTGAAAATGGGTTTACTATAATTTGTCTATATGTAGATGACATGTTGATAACAAATAGTAATAATCAAATGATTAAAGCTACTAAGCGATTGCTTACCAGTAAGTTCGACATGAAAGATATGGGTCTAGCAGATGTTATTTTGGGAATTAAAATCCAGAGAACATCTGTTGGGTTGGCTTTATCATAAGAACATCTATATTGTTAAAATTCTTGAGAAATTCAAGAGTTTAAACACAGCTCTTGTGACGAACCCTATAGATTCCAATCTTCATCTGTCGAGAAATACTAAGAAGCATGTTGAGTCACTTTACAAGTAATCCAAATGAGCTTCATTGGAGAGCTATGATAAGAGTTTTGGATTATTTAAAGCAAACTCAAAACTTTGCTTTGCATTATGAGAAGTACCCTGCAGTACTAGAAGGGTATTGTGATGCAAATTGGATCACCAGCTCTAATGACACAAGATCCACAAGTGGATATGTATTCACCCTTAGTGGGGGTGTGTGTGTCTTGAAGTCTTCCAAGTAGACTTGCATTGCAAGATCAACTATGGAAGCAAAATTTATTGTTTTAGATAAAGTCGGTGAGGAAGCCGAGTGGCTTCATAATTTTCTTGAGGACATTCCTAATTGGCCAAAGCCGGCACCGATAATGTGTATACACCTGTGATAGTCAAGCAACTATTGGTAGGGCCAAGAATGTCATATACAACGGTAAGTCTGGACATATACGTCATAGACATGATACCGTTAGACAACTACTCTCAAATGGAATCATCTCAATTGATTAGGTGAAATCAAAAGAGAATATAGCGGATCCATTGACTAAAGAGATTCCTAGAGAGTTAGTTAAAAATTTGTCCAAAGGAATGGGTTTAAGGCCGATCCATTGTTGATTATTGCGGTAACTCTACCTAGAAGAGTGGAGATCCCACGAACTAGGTTCAAAGAGACAACTAAGTGATGATCGACTGTTAACACTGTGGAGTTTTAAACTCATACTCATTCCTAGACAAGACAGTGCGTATATATAAGGGTAAGCTTTTAAGCTTTTAATGGTTTCTTAAATCTGATGTGTTCAGTTGATGTATGTTGACTTATATCACAAGGAATCACCTATGTGAGTGTGAAGTACGGGCCGCTTCTATGAGAATTTAAAACGGCCGATTCTCTAGAACACTCACGAAACGAAGCGGTGTCCAGGCCAAAATGGACACAGCATGAGAACCAACGATGCTAGAGGAGCAACTGTGTAACTCCTATTGTCTCGGTATACACTATAAGGTCAACGGTTCAAGACAACGCGTCCATCGATTAGGCCAAGTATATCCGATAGGTTTTACTAGAGAAGGTTCAAAGGAAACCCCTACCTTTCTCGATGCGCTTGTTTCTCGTAGAGGAACCGCACTTTGCATACAAGATCATTTGCATTTGGTCATGATGGACTAACTTCTTATCCATGTGGGGATTGTTGGATTTTAGGATCTAAATCCCATGGGTTATGAATAAGAAGTCCCATTGGTTGGCCACCGCCGGTCGCATTGTTTCGCCACGGTCGCGTCAGTTCACCAATGGGTATCCATCTGATCATCTCCGTCATCTATAAATAGGGCGCCCTAGTCACAGAATAGAATATAAGTTTTTCATAAACACTCATTCTGCATATACATTCTGTGCGTTCCGAAAGCAGACTCGTTGGCTTCGCTTGGGCTTCAGATTGACAGAGCCCTCTCTCTGAAGACGTATAAATCCGCTCTATCCTGGGAGGCAATTGCTCAGAAACCTTCGGCATCCAGTGTGAGGGAGCAAAATTGTCTTAAGGACACAACGTACGTTGGGCCCGGATTTCTACATTGTTCATTCCCATATTCGCAATCTAGTGAGTTTTTACTTGGTTTTTCTATATGTGCGAAGTATTGTATGTTTACAAGATTATGCATATTAATTACACGTATTCTTATTTTAGTGATATTACTATATTGAAAGTATTTTCTACAACAATAATCATAATGTAATACTTCAAATAATTTGTCTTCTAACTTTATATCAGCTGAAACAAAAACACAATGGTTATAACAATTGACTATAAAGTACATAACATTGACTGTAAAGTATGAAAGAGTAAAACAACACTTCTTAAGAAACAATCTTCATATAACACTTCAAACGATTTGTCTTGCTCAACTTTAAACTACTCTAAATTAAAGTACTTTTAATTTTTATAATTCTCGTTTAGTCTAACATCAAGTACGAGTTCATAAGTTATAACCCTTTATAACACCGTTAGACCTCTATTTAAATTCATCTATTCATTTTGATTCTTATGAATTTTCTTTGTCGGCCTCCTCCTCCTCCACATCATGTTAAGACCTTAGGGAGCTCTTGCTCCACAAGCTTCTCATCCTCCACCACCACCTTCTGGCCTCCACAAGCTCCTCCTCCTCCTCCTACTTTTTCGCCTCCTCCTGAAATGGAGGCTCTGATGTAGATGTTGGTAAGCTTTGACCGCTCCGTAAGGTAACAGGAAGTTGAACCTCATACTTCATCACAATGAGATTGAATATGAATTGTAGTCACACCCTTCATCTCCTTTCTCTAATGATGTCACTGAGGAGGAGGAGGAGAACGAGGACAACAATAGTGGTGATGACTATAAAGTATTCTTGTTTCATTTCTAATGGTTCTAAATAACACTGTTAAGTATTTTCCAAATGTACTTAACGATTTTAACTTAATAACTGTTAATAAAACTTTAAAAACCTTTCCTCTTCACTGCGTTACTTTGTGTGTCTCCTCATTCTCCAATAAACGCTACAAGAACCAAGTACCCTTTCATTACCCTCCATTATGCAAGACTGGTCCTATTTAACTTCTAACGCGTGTAATGATGGTTTAAAACAGTCACTTCCAACTGTCTATTCAAACTCCCCATTTTCATATATTTTTCCTACATTTTCTTCATCATCCTCCTTTCGTTTTCTCAATCACCAAGATGAATCGCCATGCTAAAGAATTGTTACAAAATCCCCATTGTCATCCTCCACCTCCTGCTTCTCCTCCCTAACATCCGTCTCTACCTCTTCTGCCTCCGCCCCCACATCTTATGCTTCCTCAATTCGAGACAATGATGTGGCACACAGAACACAATGACCATACTGTGAGAAGGCTGGCCAGATACTTGTCAAGTATGAACAAGAAGGTCAATCTCATTCTTGATGAGTATGGGATTGGCCATGACTCTAACATACATCCAAAAGATTAGCACCATACTCAAATCATCATGCTACTTGCCACTATTTTGGTTTTTTTTTTTGAAAATAGAAAATATAATTATTTGGGCCCTAATAGATCACAAATATTTTTTTAAAAAAGCATACGTCACGGTTCTTATGAAACAACTATCATGTATTCAAATCAATGATAGTTCTTATGAAACAACCGTTATGTAAACATATATTGTGTGAGAACAAAAAACATAATTGCGGGCATATTACTCCTGTTCAACTTCCAATGCATGCAAATGATAGTTTGAAACCATCACTGCAATCTATTTATACTCCCCATTTTCATATGATTTTCCTATATTTCCTTCATCGTCCTCCTTTGTAATGAATTGCCGCACAATCCTTTGTGTCATCATCCACCACTTCCACCTCCACCTCCTCTCCGTTGCCGCCGCCTTCGCATCTGCTACCGGATCATCCTCGTCTTCTTAAATGATTTAGCTCACTCCTTTAAGGATGATGGGTAGGTCCCCCCCCCCTCATTTTCCATTTTATTTTTAAAAATATATTAATGTAATTATCTAGGTACCGATATAAAACATTAATAACATACCTCACGGATTTTATTAAAGAATTGTGAAAAATCAAATAAATAATAGTTCTTACAATGAAAATAACATACCTCATGGTTTTTAGAAAAGAATCAAGATAAAAGTAAACAATAATTAGCGGTTTTACCAACTAACCATTATGTAAAATCTTAAATACTACTTAACGGGTTGGTTTGTAGATCATCCAATAAGTTTGACCTTTGTAAACTTTCACACTCAAAAGCTAGGTCTCTCTGCAATCACCTTTGCACCATTCTCTTCTCCATACCCCTCACTGTTGTTCCCTACCACCATTTCTACCAAACAAACCGCCATTTTCTCAACACTTTTTGCCAGTCAAGCTATGCATACATTTGTGAGAGCTTTGTGTTATCTGTGAAAGGCATCCATTCAACCTCAAGGTTTTCGTCCTTCAACATCGGGGTTCATATAAGTTTCATGGTTTTTCTTTCATTATACATTTTGATGAATTTATTCAGAGTGGATGATTATTGAGTTTTGACTAGGGTATTATTTTAAAAATGATTTATTCTAGATGAGACTATGAATAAGCAATAGATGTTTGCCGATCAGCTATCCAAACACTATTGGGATGAGGTAACAGATTTCCTTGACTATGAATTTGCACATAACGCCCCAAACAATAGTATGATTCTTTGCCCTGTGTAAAGTGTGACAATGTGCAGTTGTTTGATTGAGAAACTTGTCTGACACACTGAGTGCCTACTTATACATGTTGGATGAGGCATGGGGAGACAAGTAGTATGGTGGTTGAACATAGGGAAAGTTGCACATCACCTGATTTCAACACAAGTACATTTACTACAACTTTTAACAAGTTCCACATTTGACAAGTGTGGTCAAGTTCCCACACCCCTCTCCCAGTTAGTCCTGTTTCCTGAAATGTGGAATTTGTTAGAAGTAGTAGTAAATACTGCCTTTGAAATGGCCAATACATTTACAAATGTTGTCATTCACTTTGCAAGTGTAATCAGTGATTAAAACATTATATTCTTGTAAAAATTTACAAGTTTAGTCGAATTCCCGCCATCCTACCCAATTAGTCGTGTTCCCTTAAATGTGGAACTTATTAAAAGTAGTGGTAAATGCTGCCATTGAAATGACAATATTTTTACAAATGTTGTCATTCACTATAAGTATAGTTAGTGATTAATTAAAATATTATATTTTTACTTGTAAAAATTGATAAGTGTAGTCAAATCCTCACTCCCCTACCCAATTAGTCACGTTCCCTGAAATGTGGAACTTGTCAAACATAGTAATAAATGTCATTATTGAAATGATTAATATCTTTATAAATGTTGTCATTCACTTTATAAGTGTATTTAATGATTTAAAACATTACCCGCCTATATGTATTATGTGTATTATTATGCAATGCATCATCCAAGTGTTTTGGTAGCTCAATGGCTACCTTTCTTTTTGGGAACCAAGGTGGGGCAGGATCAAATCCCATTGCCACCGCTTTGGCCCCAAATTTTTGTAAAGAAATTATTAGCCCAACAAAAAGCTAGCCATCACTGTCGGAGCTTTGGCTACCAAAAGGTGCCTGCCGGCTATTGTTGGAGGTTTGGCAGTGACGCTCTAATGATATGGCTTTCTCTCTCTGTTTTTTTTTTTTAAAGTCGAGGGGCAATTTTGTAAAATTGCTCAAACATCAAAACTCCAAATTCTTATCCTATCACTTTTTTTTTTCTTTTCTTTTTTCATTTAGCATGTTCAAGTACCTTTTGAGAATTTGATAGTTCATGTGATATTTTATTGTCTTTTCCTCTTGATGAAAATCATGTTTCATTCCTATGAGATCGCTGTGCAAGATGATGCGCAGTTGAAATACTCGACCATGTAACTTACAAGTAAAAATGTACATGTGCTTTTCCCTCAGAAGCATCCAACACCAAGTATTTTTTTAGATGCAAAAGTAACTATGTGGTTATAAAATAGGTGCAAAAGTCATAGTCTCTGTAAATGTAAAATGTTGATCGTTAAATGAAAGGTTTTTGACGAATTATGATGACATGGATGTTCACTTAGCAGATTGAAGAAGGATTTGGAAAAAAAAAAAGTTGAACACCATCGAGCGAAAGAGCGAGGTTGAAGGAGCACCTGTGACATCAGGGGTTCCATTTTGGGTCCGCCACCATAAATCCCAGTGTCCTGCTTTGAATTCATCTTCTTTTATGAAATCAGGGGTTTCTGGGGGTGAGTCTAGCTCTGCATTGAGGTGTGGGATTGCGGTAGAGATGGAATCTGACATGAAGGATTGTGATGACTTGAATAATGAGGTGCTTTTGCAGAAAGATCGGCCTCCCTCGTCTATGCAGGATTCGAAACAACAATCTAAATTGCTTACACACTACTACAAAATAGGAATTTAATGTCCCCCAATTAATGTCTGTTTTAAAAAGTTTAGACGTTAAAACGTAGGCAGTGGTATTATTGTAATTCTCTCTTTACTTTTAATGTCCGTTTTTTAAAACGGACGTTAAATGTTGTGATACAACGACTGTTTTAATAAAAACAGTCCTTGTATAGACACCATTTATTTTATTTTATTTTGAGACACCATTTAATTTTATTTTGCGAAAAATTAGTGCTACTTACTGTTAGAATAAAAGCTTCAAAATTATATGACCAATGTGATTTTATCCCATATTTATAGTTATTTCCTAGTATGTAACATAGAATTTCAATAGTTAAGAGAATAAATCTAACTGTAATTTCATTTAGTTAGTTCCTAATAATTAAATTTAATATATATATATATATATATATATATACACGATTTTATCTCATATTTATAGCTATTTCTTAGTATGTAGCCAAGAATTTCGATAGTTAAGAGAAGAAATCTAATCGCATTTTCATTTAGTTAGTTCCTAATTAAATTTAATAAATTAAACAATATATCTCTTTTATATATATCAGTAAAAAATATACTATATATCAATATCATTTAGTTCAAGCTTCCCTCATGCTATTTTTTTTTTTTTAAATATTTTGAGTTACAACGATTGGTTTTTCAAAACTAGTCGTTGAAACTCGAATTTTTTAGATATTTCAACTTCAATCACGCGCCTTCGACATTTTATTGTTCACTCTCTTCCATATTACAACGAATTCAAAGCACGAACGGGGGCAAAAGACTGGGATTTATGGTGGCGGACCCAAAATAGAATCCCTAATGTCATAGGTGCTCCTTTGACCTCGCTCTTTCGTTCGATGGTGTTCAGCTTTTTTTCCAGATGCTTCTTCAGCTCGCCAAGTCAGCATATTTCATCATAATTAGTAAAAAAAATCTTTCATTTAACGGTCAACATTTTCCATTTAACAGAGACTGTGACTTTTACACCTATTTTATAATCACATAGTCATTTTTGCATCTAAAAAAACTTGGTGTTGGACGTTTTTGAAGACAAAGTACATATACATTTTTACACTTGTTAAAATAGCACAAGAATTTAAAGTAGCATCGCTAAGATATTGCTTGCGTTGGCTTATCTTTTTGTAGTCGTCTCAAAAAGTAGAATAATTAATATTGGAATTTATCACTCACCAAATTCCGTGTCCAATGTATCCAGCCCCCTTCTATCCTTATCACATGAGAAAACGTGTGAGGAAGAAAAATTCTCTTTTTCTTCTTCGTCTTGTCTTCTTAGTAATTTTGACAAATTTACTAAAAACTTATTTTTAATTAAGAAAATTAATTTATAAGTCCTTATAATTTAATCTGAGACCCAATTTGTTTTTCTTATTGATAGTTTTATCAATTATAGGTATTATCTCTATCCTCATAATATATTAGTTAGAGCTTATGTAGATACGATTAGGTCACATGTAAACATACATTCCCCTTTCTTCCAAGTGTAATGCACCATATAGGCTTGTAGGAAAATTAATTATTTAGTTAATAAAAAATTAAGAAGACCAAGAAAGCTGCTTGCCAGAAAGAAAAAAAAGCCTGTCAAAAAATTGAAAGTTTTATGGGAAAATTGTTATTAAATCCCTGTTTGAAAATTTATTTATGAAATGGGACTTGAGACCATGTAAATATGTGAGGTCCTTGAATGTGAATAATTGTGATAAGAGAAAGACTAAATTGCCTTTAAGAAAAACATTTCATTTATGCAATCTCTCCACAAGAACTAAGAATTCATTATAACATAATTCTCTTTCACCAGTACTGATTTCATTAGAGAACCCTCAACGAGGTGGTTTAGCTTGTAGAACCATGGCAGCAAATCATCATCTTTAAGCAAAGTATAATCAAATCTAGAAATAATCAATCTCAATAATATAAAACACATATAACCAATGAAACTAACAACAAAAAATCATGTCTTTAATCTATCAAAGGCCTATGATAACAAAAGCCACCATTAAGTTAAAGGTCTTATTTTTTAGAAGAAGATCTATAGAATAAGCCACCATTGAGCAAAGACATTGTCTTGCTTCCACCAAAAAGATAGTGCTGAGGAGTAGGGAGAAGACAGAGAAGATTGAAGAGGACCCATATTTATGAAGGTGGAGGTGTAGGTGTCAACAAGGAGCCTAATCTCAAAGTGGGGGTGGAGAAGGTAGAAGAGGCAAAGATCGGTGAAGTAAATGGAGGTGGTCATTGATGGTGGTGATAGCGGTAGCAACGGCATCAATGACTGGGCAGGCCAGTAGTGGCAACGGCATTGTTGAGTGGAGTGGTTGACGGTGGTCATGTGTCTGTCATTGGTCATAAAAATAGAAAGACCACAAGCTTGAAGAAGGGGAGGGAAAAAAAGAACTGTGGGTCAAAGAATTAAAAATCTTGGAGTTTTCAAGGAAGATAAACTGCACAAAGGGAAAATAGATTGTACAAATGGAAGATAGTTTGCACATAGGAAGATTGATTGCATATAGATAGGATCGTTTGCACATAAGGAAAGATAGTTTGTACAAAATGTAATTGCACATCAAAAATTAATTTTGCACATATGGAAGATGAATTGCACATAAGAGAAGACAATTTACACTTTGGAAGATAGATTGCATTAAAAAAAAATTGTTTGCACATAATTGAAGATTGTTTGCATATAACCTAATTTGCACATGGGACTAATTTTGCAATCCAAGGGAGTATGAATTGCATGAATTGCATACAAAACAAGATAGATTGCACATAAATGAAAGATATATTGCAGGAAAGGAATGTTTTCATTATGGGTAATTTTGTCTTTTTCATTTCACAATTATTTACAATCAGTGACCCCACACATTTACAAGATTCTTAGTCCTAATTGACAAATAAATTTTTAAATAAGGATTTATGGACAATTTTCCCAAGTTTTCTTTGCGCGTGCCCTGTCTTTAAATACAAAACAAGCTGTTGATATAGAAATGTAGAACCATGGCAGCAAATCATCATCTTTAAGCAAAGTATAATCAAATCTAGAAATAATCAATCTCAATAATATAAAACACATATAACCAATGAAACTAACAACAAAAAATCATGTCTTTAATCTATCAAAGGCCTATGATAACAAAAGCCACCATTAAGTTAAAGGTCTTATTCTTTAGAAGAAGATCTATAGAATAAGCCACCATTGAGCAAATTAAAGACATTGTCTTGCTTCCACCAAAAAGATAGTGCTGAGGAGTAGGGAGAAGACAGAGAAGATTGAAGAGGACCCATATTTATGAAGGTGGAGGTGTAGGTGTCAACAAGGAGCCTAATCTCAAAGTGGGGGTGAGAAGGTAGATGTAATACCCGGATAATTATTTATCTGGAATATTATATTTTAATAAATAATACCTATTAGTAATAGGTGAATATGTGGTATCAAATCTGTAGGGAAAAAATCTCTTGAAAATTAGAGTGCCAAAATTACGAAAATGCCCTTATGGTGCATATAATGACCTAGGGAAATTATGAAAAATCCTAGGAGGCAGTAAAATAATTATTAAAATTAAGAGAGTATATTGTCTCTAATTTTGGTAATTTATTAAAATATAACCTTGGAAAAATAAAGGGGGAAGAATAAAAAAGTATTGAAATGACCAAAATGCCCCCGTAAATGTTAATATAATGCATGAGACAGAAAACACTAATGTCAGTGCAAAAGTTATGAGGTAAGGAGTTATTCTAATTAAGAAAATTATCAACAATTAGTAAGGAGTTGATTAAGTAATTATTGACTAATTACTTAAGCATAAACAAAGGAAAATTCAAATATAATTATGTGAAACCCTATAATTAGTGGTTTATGGCTAGAAATAGCATAAAATATATTTTCTAATTAATGGGAAAATATGAAGAAAAATTGGTGAGATTAAGTAATTTTAAGCCTAAATGCAAGAATGGACTAATAAGGGAATTTTGTGAAATTTTTAAGAAAATTGAAATAAATAAATAAATAATTAATTAATTAATTAAAAAATAAATATTCAAAAATACAAAAAAGGGGCCAGCCGAAATTTTGGACAAAAAAAAAGGGATAAGATTGAATGAGAAAATATCAAGATATTATGTTGCAACTTGTAATTAAATAATAATATAATTTATGATAGGATAAATGACCACGGATAGAAATAAAATCCTATCTATAGAACCATGAACAAGTTTTCTAAAATCAGAGAAGATTATTAAAGAATGAATTTTTATCTCGAAGTAGACTGTCCCAGAAGTCATTTCCGAGATCGGTGGAATACTTAGGTAATAAGACGGAATAGGGTAATCTGTGAAAAAGGCAGATAGTCACGAGTTGGAGTTTGAAGGAAATAAATCATAACTCAACGTCTGGGGTTTGAGTTGATAATTATCTGGACATATTTGGAATCAGTGAATTTTTGTCCAGAGATTGATGATTCCGGAAACGATTTCCGTAACCGAGCACGTTTTTCGGGAAACTTCAGCAGGACCGTTGGAACCCTGTATGGAATCAAAAATATATTTAGCCCGGACATTTCTAATAAGTGAGAAAATGTCTTCAAAGTTGTGCTTCCAAATTTCTAAGATTTTACAAGATTACGCGATTCGGACACCGATCGACGACTTTATCGGTATAAAACTTCTTGAGGAAGTAAGTGACATCATCAAAGTACATGGATGACATCATGGGTATGATGTCATATGGATGAAAGAGAAAGGGTTGGATGTCCAAGATGAAGCCACTTCAACAAAGTGCGATCCTACGGTCCAGAATCTGTCTGATAAAGCATGAATAGTGCACAGGATTTTCCCTATAAATACCCCTCTGCTCATTTAGAATTCTCACACCATTCTCTCTTGAGGATTGCGAAAGTGAGGAGCGGCCAGGAGGAGGAAGGAGTCCGGGGAATTCTGCAGCGAAGCTCTGAGTAAGTTCTTCGGTACTTAGTCTTAAGTTTCCGTAGTTCTTTCGGTAGTTAGAGTAGAAATGCTAGTTTAGTCTTTAATCTTCCAAGTATGATTAGATATCATATGTTAGGGGTATTTTAGTCATTATTTCGAAAATCATGGTGGGGTCGAAGTTCTGGAAAAATTTTGAAAGATTAGGGTCAAAGTAACGAAGTGCTGGTGAAATTCCGCCGATTAGGGGGTCAGGGGTAAAATGGTCATTTTGACTAAAAATATCCGTCGTAATGATAGATCCTTAACAAATACGTTGTTATGTTGATAGGATATCCCTGATTACGTTCTGACCTACTGTCGTGCCGTATACCGATAGAAATACCGACGACCGTCAACGAAGGTACGTTCGCGTACTGTAACACTAACTCTGATGGATATAGTATGCATGTATGATATGTGTGTATGGCATGATGTGAGTATGGTACGTGTATATGTGGTGTTGTTGGAATGCATATTATGTTAGAAGATAACTGTATGCATGCTGGGAGCGATATATCTGTAAGGCTGGGAGCGATACATCTGTAAGGCTGGGAGCGATACATCTGTAATGCTAGGAGCGATATATCTGCATGCTGGGAGCGGTACATGTGCATTGGTTGGGTGTGGTTTATATGTTGTGTTAATGTTGTTCTGTAACCCATATGTGTGTATGTATACATGAGGATAACCGTTACCTGAGATCCGGTGCGGATCTCAGCTCTTAACATAGCATCAGGGTCGGGAGGACCGAGGACCGAGGAGAGAGGGAAGCAGCAAGCTTAGAGATCCGACTGAAGACTCTCTGTTGTTGTCCTTTACTTTTTGAAAACTCTCGGCTATTGAACCGCTTCTGTAATTAGCCTGTGGGCATTTTGAATATATATATCAGTTACACTCTTGTTCCGATGCTCTACTCTGATGAAAAAATTTTATACTGCTTTTGGAAAACGGGATGTTACAGTAGAAGAGGCGAAGATCGGTGAAGTAGATGGAGGTGGTCATTGATGGTAGCGATAGCGGTAGCAACGACATCGATGACTAGGCAAGTCAGTAGTGGCAACGACATTGTTGAGTGGAGTGGTTGACGGTGGTCATGTGTCTGTCATTGGTCATAAAAATAGAAAGACCACAAGCTTGAAGAAGGGGAGAGGAAAAAATGAACTGTGGGTCAAAGAATTAAAAATCTTGGAGTTTTCAAGGAAGATAAACTGCACAAAGGGAAAATAGATTGTACAAATGGAAGATAGTTTGCACATAGGAAGATTGATTGCATATAGGTAGGATCGTTTGCACATAAGGAAAGATAGTTTGTACAAAATGTAATTGCACATCAAAAACTAATTTTGCACATATGGAAGATGAATGGCACATAAGAGAATACAATTTACACTTTGGAAGATATATATAGATTGCATTAAAAAAAAATTGTTTGCACATAATTGAAGATTGTTTGCATATAACCTAATTTGCACATGGGACTAATTTTGCAATCCAAGGGAGTATGAATTGCATGAATTGCATACAAAACAAGATAGATTGCACATAAATGAAAGATATATTGCAGGAAAGGAATGTTTTCATTATGGGTAATTTTGTCTTTTTCATTTCACAATTATTTACAATTAGTGACCCCACACATGTACAAGATTCTTAGTCCTAATTGACAAATAAATTTTTAAATAAGGATTTATGGACAATTTTCCCAAGTTTTCTTTGCGCGTGCCTTGTCTTTAAATAAATTTTTTCAAAAAACAAGCTGTTGATATAGAAATGTAAAATCATTTTTTAATTGAATCAGAGCGGCATGCACTAATTCTCTAATCGCCATAAGTTATTGAAAAGTTTTATGTTATAAAATTTATTGTATAAAGGTTTATGAATTTATTAATTGAAGATTAAATATGTTTCAATTAATAGGATTTAAAATATTAATTTATTAAAATACTAACATATAAGCATACTTGATCAACATTTAATTGTGCAGTCATCGTTTAAAATTGTTGAGTTGGTATTTTCCATTAAGTTAGACTAACAGTGTTAATATTAAAGGACCCAACATATATTTTACAAACTTAAGGGACTAAAATGATACTGAAAACAAATATGACGACTAAACATATACTTTAGTCAAAATTTAAAGTAATAAATTACCCTTAGTCAAACTCCCTACTTTTTTTTAATTTGCCTAATTTTGAACGAAATAATTAAGATTTTTTCAATTTAATTCAAACTAATTTGAACTTTATAGTCAGAAACTATTTTTTATTTATTAAATTAATAACCAGAATTGATTAATTTATTTTTATTATATTTTAATTAATAAAACTCTTTTCTTTTTTTCTTTTAAATAATGAGTTTAGAGGTAAAGGTCGTAAAGTTCAACTTTATTTTTATTTATTTATGTCATACTCTTACTCTATTTTAGACGGGTTTAATTCTAATCATTAGATTAAATTAAATTTTGTTAGGTTCGAATCCAGTTGTGAGAGGTGTATACATTTAGTGCCCGATAGTGTCTCGAATATGAGGATAACTATACAAAAAAATATACAAAAAAGTAAGTAAGTCAAGAATAAAAAAACACGCACGTATCAACATGTGTTGTTACGCCACATTAATATATTAAGTTGTTATGTTTAAATGTTGAGTTAAATTTGTTGGGAAAAAATCTACATGAAAATATTTTTAAGATCCTTCAAAATAAATATAATTTTAATAGCTCCTTTACTTTAATTTCCCCATAATGTTATGTTATGTGAAATAAATATGTAATTGCCCCAAGCTCGGTTGCTCGGAGTCTCGAACTACCGAGTTTAGATGTTCGTTTGACCCATTACGGACCTAGTCTAGGCCCATTATCTCACCTGGCTAGTACGGGGGCAACCCACTATCCGTGGGACCCGGCCATGACCTTGGACATGCACACACGATCTCGGACACGCACGGCACGATCCCGGGACATGTACGATGTGGCGGCCAAGGAGCTAACTAACCGAGGTAGACTCTATATATACGAGAGGAGGGAGACGGCGCCGGTACACAATCTCTTAGCCTTGACTAATCTACATTCAGTCACACGGCACACACAGCACCCCTTAGGCGAAACGCCTGCTTGTGTACCGTGATCATACCTTCTCCTGAACGCTTGTCCTATAAGCATACAGGAGGAGCACATCGATCCTATATCAAATCACCGGACCTTCAATAGGGCGGACATCGGGATTCCGAACCGAACAGTGGCGCCGACAGTGGGATCAATAAACTTCAATTCCCGTGACCATGAGGATAAGCACTCGTGCTTCGGGCCAAAGACAATCGGAGGCGGATCAGCGGGGACAACCGTCAACCACCCCGTAACGAGCAAATGATTAACCAATACGATGGAGACCATCGGGAAGGAGAAGATCGGCTATCTCGGCGAGAAGACCCTTTGATTCCCAACAATGAACGACATCAAGAGGACAACACGTCCGACACGGAGTCCTCGGCTCCACGAAACCAAGACCGTGGACCACGAATTCCAGTGCGAGGCGGCCGAGACATCCCACATGCCGAGCCAGACTTTCGATCTCTTCAAGCCGGGATGCTTGCGATAATGAGACGGGTGGACAACATAGACAAGCGCCATACCCTTCACTGTCAGCGAGCGGAAGAGCGGGAGAAAAGACGGACCCACACGGGAAGATAAAACTTGGAGAGAGGACGACGATGGCGAGAGCTCGGCTCATCGCACTGACAGGCAGAAGGCGGAAACCGTCAACAGCAGGAGGGCCAATAGGAGGAACCTAAACCGAGATGAAGAAGGTCGACCTCAGGCGAGGAACCATCGAGGTGATAGGATGATTCCTCCAAGTGGGTTCCAGCGACGGAGATATGTCAGCCAAATGCACAATAGATTTTCTCAAAGGTAATCCAGAACGCCCGATTCCCGAAAAGCTGAATTTGGGCGAGTTGACAAAGTACGACGGCACACAAGACCCGACGACTCATTTAGAAGACTTTGACGTTCACATGTCGGTTAGAGGTCTCAAGGAACCAATCGTGCCGCGAATCTTCGCCGCGACGTTAAAAGGGCCGGCGTTGAAATGGCTCCACACTCTTCCTTTTGGGTCGATCCACAATTTTGAAGACCTGGCCGAGGCCTTTGAGTTGCACTTCGCAACTAGCAAACGACAACCAAAGTCCCAGTATTCTCTGTCCAAAATCAGCGGTGGCCGGGAGAGCTGCTCCAAAGTTACCTTGACCGCTTCAATCATGCGGTACTACAGTGCGCGGACTCAACGAGGACGTACACGTTCACTTATTGGTGGATGGCCTTGATAAAGCGTCCGCTTGGCGAGAATCTTTCTTAAAGGAGCGGGCAAAAAATATCAACGACTTCATAACCCGTTCAAAGAAATACTTGGACGTCGAGCAGATGCGAATGGCAAACAATCCCATTTCGAGGCGGGACCAAGATAGAACCTCCTCCAAGAGGTCGAGACTTCTCGATAACGAAATAGGGATTCCGCGGGAGGGGAACGAAAACAAGAGCGGGGTGGCAAGTCCGATCGGCGGAGCAAGTACGAGAAGTATTCACCTTGACGGTGCCTCGGTCTCAAGTATGGAAGGAAGTGTCGGCAACCGAGATGAAGAAGGTCGATCGACCTCGTCTCGTCCTACCGAAGATCCGGGGTAGACCAATCTAAATATTTTTCGTTCCATGATGGTCGAGGTCATACAACTGATGAATGTTACGAGCTCCGTTATGCAATCGAACGATTTGTTCGTGAAGGCAAACTTCAAAAGTATGTCATAGAGCATCAAGGAAAAGGTGGTAAACGAAAGACCAAGAACCGCACAGGACACCCCGAAAGTTCAAAAAGCAGGAAGATAAGCGCAAGGCCTCTGAAGTCGATGAAGAATTTCCAGAAGCTGAATTCGACTGTAACGTAATCAGCGGAGCAATGGGCGGAGGTGGAGATACTATGAGCCAGCGAAGGAAATACCTTCGAGAAGTCCTATCCGTCAGAGACCGACCAAAATTTAAGGAACATCACACTGAGGTAGCACGATCGCCTTTGTTTTTCACAAGTGACGACCTCAGGGACGTTGTCCCTGGCCATCAAGATGGGCTAGTGATAACCGGGACAGTCGTCAACTGCCGAGTCAGTAGATATTTGTGGATTCCGGTAGCTCGGCCGACATACGAGTTGGGTGGCGTTTAAAAGAATGAGCTGGACCGGGACAACTTAAAGCCTTGCAAGACAACCCTCATCGGGTTTAACGGAGAACAATTGCGTCCGAAGGGTTTATCGACCTCCGGTTCACCCTCGGAGTCAAAAACGCCTTCAAGTCCGAAAGAGTGCGGTTCATAGTGGCCGACTTCGTTTCACCCTACAACATAATCTTGGGAAGGCCAACCATTCACAAGTGGGACATGTTGGTATCTACTAAGCATCAAAAACTCAAGGTGATAGGCAACCAAGGAACCGTGGTCACGGTAACGGGTGATCAAAAAGAGTCTCGACAGTGCTATTTCGAAACCGTCAGAATTGGGGAGGGCGGATCTTCGTCCCAGCCCCAAAGAAGCAGCTATCCGGACCGTTCGGACCGGGATTCACCAGACGACGAAGTTAATACTGTGGAGTTAGACATCCGCGACGAGGAGGTACGCCCAGGTAGGCGATCCTCTCCAGCACCACTAAGATCGGCAAACACCTATCTCCCGAACTTAAAAGCGGTTTGGTGGAGTTCTGAAGGAAAACCGGGATATATTCGCTGGAATTCATCTCGAGTACGGGGATAGATCCGAAGTTTTGTTGTCACAAACTAGAAGTCTATCCGGCTCAATCCCGTGTCGCGAGAGAAAGAGAAACCACGGACCGAGAAAAAAAGGAAAGCATTGGAGATTCACATCCAAGAATTGCTTGAAGCCGGATTCATTCGGGAAATTCAGTATACAACCTGGTTATCAAATGTGGTGATGGTAAAAAAGCCAAACGGGAAGTGGAGAGTTTGTACAGATTATAAGAACTTGAACAAAGCGTGCCCAAAGGACTCCTACCCAATGCCAAACATCGACCAAGCGGTGGACAACTCCTCGGGATTCCAGCTCCTATCCTTTATGGACGCATATTCGGATATAATCGATAGCGATGTACCCAGAGGATCGGAAAAGACGGCCTTCATTACGAAAGAGCTAATTATTGCTACAATGTCATGCCTTTTGGATTGAAGAATGCTGGAGCTACATATCAAAGGATGATGAATAAGGTCTTTGCGGACCAGATCGGCCGCAATGTGGAAGTGTATATAGATGACATGATCGTCAAAACTTTGGACCGACAACGTCATATACAAGACTGGAGCGAGACATTTGCCAAACTCGAACCTACAGAATCCGACCGAACCCAGGCCAAGTGTGCTTTTGGCGTCCCAGCTGGAAAGTTCTCGGGTTTCATGCCGACTAACCGAGGCATTGAGGCCAACCGGACAAGTGTAGGGCGGTGATGGAGATGAAGGCTCAGAGTAATAAAAAGAAGTCCAGCAGCTTAACCGGAAGGTTGGCCGCCCTAACCAGGTTTTTGCCAAAGTCGGCAGAGAAGGCTTTGCCCATGTTCAGCTCTTAAACAAGGAGGCATCGGTGGAGTGGAATTCAAAGTGCGATGACGCATTTGAAGACAGAATGCCGAGGTCCGATACCAAAAGCTGGAGAAAGTGGCATTCGCTCTGCTTATTGCGGCCCGTCGATTAAGACCTTATTTCCAGGGTCACCATATCGTTGTTAGAACAAGCCAACCAATTCGACAAGTCCTACATAAGCCGGACTTAGCGAGGAGGATGACTAATTGGGCGATAGAACTGTCCGAGTTCGACATCACCTATGAAGCTCGTCATGCAATCAAGTCACGGGCGTTGGCCGACTTCATCGAGAGATCACCCCGCTACTAGGACGAGATGATACGATGGCGGGCGAATAGAAGGTGTATGTCGACGGATCGTCGAACACGAAAGGAAGTGGAGCCGGAGTCATCATTGAGAATCCAAAGGGGGTTACAATTGAGCATTCGTTGCATCTTAATTTCCCAACTTCGAACAATCAAGCAGAATACGAGGCCTTGATAGCCGGGCTTTTTCAAGCCAAGGAAAATGGGGCCACAAGAGTTAAGGTTTTCACCGACTCCCAACTTGCGGCGGCTCAGATCGAGGGTACGTATCGTGCTAAAGGCCCACTAATGGCCAAGTATCTCCTAAAAGCCAAGGACTTAATGTCGACTTCGATGAAGCAACCGTTACCCATATCCTCGAGGAGAAAACGCAAGAGCCGACATTTTGTCAAAATTGGCAAGCACTAAGCGGTGGTTGTCACCGTACGGTTGTCCAGCAAAATCTCGAAGATCCGGTGTGCATGATGGCTATTTCGGTTGAATCGATGGAAAAAGCCAATAGAAGACTATCTTGAACGTGGACTCATCCTGCACGATGCAATGGAGGCCAAAATGTTGGTTCGAGAAGCGGCCAAGTATACAATGGTGGAGGATCAACTCTACCGAAAGGGATTACATTCTCCCATGCTAAGGTGTTTGAACCCAAATGAAGCCGGGTATGTCCTGGCCGAGGTGCATGGAGGGGCCAACGGTCAGCATATGGGGGCTAAGGCGCTTGCCAGAAAAACCCTTCGAGCAGGTTATTACTGGCCAACATTGGAGGCGGATTCAAAGACCCTTGTAAGACAGTGCGATAGTTGTCAGAAACATGCCAGAGTTATTTGGGCGCCCCGCCGAGCTTCATTCCATCACGGCCCCTTGGCCATTTTACAAATGGGGTATGGACATTCAGGGCCATTCAAGACAGCACCGGCAACTACGGTGGCTAATCGTGACGATGACTATTTCACCAAGTGGATTGAGGCCGAACCTCTCACAACGATCTCCTCGGCACGTGTGCAACGATTTGTTGAAGTGAATATAATTACGCGGTTCGGAGCACCGGTACCGAGATAGTAACAGACAATGGAACTCGGTTCACTTGGAGTCGGATTTCGTGATTTGATTTATGAATACGGAATACGGCATTACTTTGCTTCCGTGGAACATCCGCAGTCCAACGGGCAAGTGAAGCCGCCAATAAGGTAATCCTTGAAGGTTTGAAGAAACGTATCTTTGGAGGCCGACACCTCTTGGGCTGATCAACTACCCTTTGTTCTTTGGGAAACCGAACAACCGCTCGAGACATCCACTCAAGAAACTCCTTATAGGCTGGCCTACGGATGTGAGTCTATGATTCCTGTCGAAATAGGGATGATGTCTTGGCGCAGGAAGAGCATTTTATCACAAGGAGAAACAGCCAATAATGAGGCGTTAGCAGTCGAGATGCATCTGGCCGATGAGGCCCGGGTTACCGCCCATTGTCGGGATATTGCAATGAAGCAGTTGATCGCGGCTCGTTATAACAAGAAGGTTAGACCACGGACTTTCCAGCCCGGTTGTTTGGTCCTTAGAAGGGCCGACATTGGAAACAAGAATTCCAAAGACGGCAAGCTGGCGGCTAATTGGGACGGACCTTATCGCGTTCGGGAAACTCTTGAGAGAGGAGCCTACATTCTGAGAATTTGGATGGAGCCCAATCAAGCGAACATGGAATGCGGACAAGTTAAAGGCGTATTTCGTTAGGCTTATCTTTTGTTTGTCTTAAAGCATCTTTTTCCATTATGTTCTTTGTTCGATGTTGGCTGCGCGCTCTTCTGCTTTGTCGAATATGAATGAAATTCTCGTTGGAGAGTATTTGTTGAATTCCAAACATTGTCGTTTTCAAGATTAAATTGTTACTAGCTTTTCATTGAAGAAAATAGGTCCGGATAGCTATCGCAGCCCGGACACGCTTATTTACTCCGGGGTATCAATAGAAAATGTCATGCGAGACTCGATCGAGTCAAAATGCTCGGACGCTATCGGGACAAAACCGAACCGGGCGGGTGACAATTTTCGTTTGCCTTTGGATGACCCGGTTACAATACCAGAATCTAGCCCGTCATCCACATAAGCCCGAAAATGATGCCCTGTAGTGTTGAGCTCGACCCCCGGGTTCAGAGCCCGGATCTGGGCAAGGGAATTCTCAAACGCCTCCACCACGGATCCCAGTAGCAACTCCTGAAGCCGGGTTATCTCCGCTGTCAGATGCGCTGAAGACGCCTCCCCTTCGGCTTTGACCCTGTCCCTCTCAGCTGTTATGGCTTTCAACTGCTCTTCGCTGTTAGCTTGAGCCGCTTTAAAGCCCTCAATTATTACGTTGGACTCGGCCAAGAGACCCTGGGTCTCTTTCGGTGCAAACTCCACTTTCCCCACCTGAACCTCACGAGCACGGAACTCGTTCAAGCGATTTGCCATTGCTTGAGCTTCATCGCGTTACGATCGGGCACGCTTCGGCTCCGCGGCGATCTCCGCATATTTGTGATGGAGGGTTAGAAAAGATTGAGTCAAACCAGCACCTCTTAGGAAAGCATTTCCCAATTCTGTACGTCTCGTACATCGACTTCCCGCAAAGTGCGGCTCTTGATAGCGGGTAGGAGGTAGGAGTGCGATCTTGAGTTCTCGGTAATTCCCTTACTCCACAAATGGGAACGGGGAATGACAGTTGGAGGGCGAGGGGGAACCGGGGTATCAGGCGATGAGGAGGGCCCAACGTTGGTCGACTTGGGAGGCGGCGAGGCCGCGGTAGGGGAGGCTCGGATAGGACAGACTGTCCTGGCATCAGTTGCGGGCTTCGAGGACTCTCCGGCCTTGAGCTTCTTTGGCTCGGCCTGCTTCGATGACTCTCTGACCTTCGACTTGCCCGAGTCATGGGCCGACCTCTTTCTCCTCTTAGTTGTTGGCACTGGGATCCCAGAAAGATATTGCGGCTCTTTCATTTTGAGACACGCACGAAACATAGACACCGTGTTAGCTACTAGGAAGGCAAAAACGATGAATACTTTACTAAGACGCGAACAACGCCGATATTTAAACAGAGAAATATCATACTCGGCCTTGACACCATCTCATCTCGACGCCGAGCCTCGGCCCGATATTGGGCTACCAAGGAGCCGGCCCCAGCAGATGCAGTTCGCCTCACATGGTCTATTATAGCGTCGATGGCTTTCCTTTCGGGCTTCAAGCAGATTGGACCGCTCTACCTTATAGGCGCTAGGGGACACGTTGTGGTGATCTTGACACCAATACAAATTAAATTCCCGATCGACTTTCGCGAGTCCGGCCCTTTGAGGAACCAAGGAGTTGTGCCGAGTCTTAGCGACAACTTTAAAAAGTTGCTCTTGAAGCGTTTGAAAGAGTCGAGCCTGGGTAAACAAACGCCGGTTGGCTATTCCCGAATGGACGTCCGGCCCTTGAGCTCCGTGGCTCTTTCCGGAACGAGAGGTATGGGGGTGAAAAAATAGAAGAACATAGAGGTGGTGCAAGGCGGACCAAGGCTCATGCAAAACCACTCGAAGGCAATTAGGTAACCCCATCCATTGGGGTGTAATTGCGAGGAGCTACACTAAGGAATTGGAGGGTGGCCATTTGAAATTCGGAAAAGGGAAAGCGAATACCAAGTCTGGTAAGGTAGTCTGCATAGAAAAGAAAAAGGAGTTGTGGCTCCCCTCCCTCACGGAGCACACAAGCTCTTCCTCTTCCGGGAGACAGAGAGAGTAGGTGTTAGTATCTTGAACTGGGAGACCTTCCAAGTCTTCTATGGTCAGCTTCGACCGATAGGACAACACTTCGCGGGTAACCCAAGGGAATTGTTCAATTAAATCCTGTGGGGGGCTAGCGCGGTTTGCATTTCCAGACTCTGACTCAGCCGCGTGAGAAGAAGAAGACGACGCCATTATACCTAACACAAATAAAAATATAAACAAGATCAGAATCTTCCTAGCATACCTGATGTCAAAAATTGAAGGCGAGATTCCACAGTTGTGGAAAGATTAAAATCCAAGTCAACAGGACTCGGCGATGAAGCTTGAGGAACAGGAGAAGCGGACACGTCGAAGCTCGGGTTAAACACCCTTGGATTGGGAAGAAGCGGGAAGGAAACATTCGGACTTCCCCTAACCTATGATGTGCCGTCTCGAGTTTTCGCTGGCCCGCCACCAGAAGTTTTTCCCTTGCCTCCACGGTGATCGGTTAAAGCAACGGTTTGCGGACGTTGGACGAGAAGATTCATCGCCCCAAAGCCACCAACGGCTTCTTCCCCGACGGTTTGGCGTAGTTCATCCGGTTCTTCGGGGTCATATCCTTTATGTCCTTCGACATTTGGTACCACTCTCTTAAAGGTATTAACGATCAATGAACCGAAAAGGAAACGGCTCACTCGAAGAACAGGGGATTTTTGCACAAATGTGGGAGCGAAAACAGGACTACGCGAAAATTCACTCAATAAAGAAATCTACCCGAACTTCAACTAAATACGACGCAATCTTATAGGAAACAAAGCAGATCGGAGCGGAACAAAAGAAACAGCAGGAAACAATAATACCTACCTAAGATATGGAGATGATCGATGAAAGTTGTGGAATGAAGATGGTTCACGAGACAGATTATCCTCCGGAAGCGAAAATCGTCGGAGAGAAGTTCTTCAAAACAACTTGGTGAAGGAGGCCTGGCGGGTATAAACCTTTCGAAAACCCAATCGACGGGGGCAAAAGCGCCTTTTCATTCATTAGCAAGGCTGACGTGACCTTTTCATTTAATGCGCATCTGTCAGGCATTAATTACGCCAAGGGCCGTATAGGCCAGCACCCCCTCAATTCGGCTTCACGACAGTCGAGGGACGCCAGCTGGCAGAGGCTAATGATGACCTAGAAGAGGAATCGACATAGAAAGCGCCGGGTACAAGGGCGCGCTCACGAGTCAAGTATCCCGGCTCACCGGTTAGGCTAATCGGCTGAGAAAGGACCCACACTTGGAGGTTTCGGCCGTGCAAGAGGCGAGCCGGACTCCGGATGGTCGAAGAACAACGAAATTTAAAAGCAAACATAACCCGGACCACGTATGCGGGGGCAATTCAACCAGAAGACTTATAACTCGAGGTTGTTAGAAATTATGAAAGACACCCTATCAAAGTAAAAGGGGGTGGTACCGGCTCAGATACAAAATCGGGATTGACAAGATCATAATGTTTTTTTTTTTTTAAAGATTCCTAAACTGGCTCATACTTGAACAGTTAAACCATATGACTCTTTAATATTTTATAAACACTACCCAATACTTTAATACCAATTTTATTGCATTTTTATTACTAAAGAGAAATTACCATCTAGTTAATTATAGTTTAATGCCCTTGTCAATTCATTGAATCAATATTCAAAATATGAGAATAACTCGGGTTTAATTGAGATGAAACTTAAAAATTATTATATAAGGATATTTATTTATTAGGATCAAAATTTATTTATTAGGATCAAAATTTATTTATCTTTTACTATGTGTAGTATCTCAATAAAATAATATGTAGATTATTGTAAAATTATCTTCGTTAAATTATGATTATGATTTGATTTGCGATTTAAATTATTATTTTATTATCTATAGGATTTTATCCTATGCCTCCTCTCCTCTATCTGTTCCAGTAGTCTTCAACCTCCTCCCCCATCATCGTAGACTCGTAGTTACATTGTACATTTGTACTCAATCCTAATCATTATATTACCTGGTCCAAACTATAAAAATACTTTTTTTTAGTGTAATTTGCACTATAAAAGTAATCTTATAATTAGGACCGGAGAGAGTAATTTTACCAGTATCAAATAGCCTTTAATATTAAACCATTAAGTAAATATTGGCAAAAAAACCTTTAAATAGATAAATATGTTTTATCAAACATAGGAAAATTCCCCTCAGGCCCAAATAACTAAAAAATTGTTAAAAAAAATTCAAAAAAAGGTCATATGTCAAAAAATGCCCTAAATCCTTTTATGATATTATTTCATAAATGTTTACAACTATATCAGTACAACATTAACAACTAAATCAGTATACGTTAATCACAATATCTTAACAACTAAATCAAGGGATATAGGTCTTATTTGCCTCGGAAGTTTTCGCTTAGGAGCACTCAGCATTTGAAATTTTTTTTTTGAGCAAAATTGCCTTGGAAGTTAACCAAATAGAGCAATTTTGCCCTGAAAATTTACAAATTGGAGCAACAATTTAACGGTCAAGATTAACGGAAGGGTAAGATTACTATATTTTTAAACTTTCCGTGCAATTTGCTCCAAAAAAAACTTCTGGGTGCTGAGTGCTTCTAAGCGCAAATTTCCGGACAAATAAGACCCTTATATATCCCTCTAAATCAATACATGTTAACAACTTTATCAGTACACGTGAACAACTATATTAGTACAACACTTTCTAAAATAATACGGCCTTTTCTAACATCAGACTTTTTTTGACAATATTTTAATAATTTGGGCCTGGGGAAGATTTTACCTCAAACATATACACACACATAAAATCATTTCATCAGTCATAATAGAAGGAAAGAAATTGCACAATCATCAAAACTGTCTGTTACGTTGTTCCATTTATTGGGCATCCCTGGTCACGTCAATAGAAAATGATGTTAAATTGTCTATAAATTATAAATAATTTTTTGGCCAGTTATAAATTTTAAATAACTCAATTTTATTTAATTTTTGAAAAGTGGAAATCACAAAGATGGTAAACTCTTGCATGTGATTATAATTATAAGTAATAGTATCTCCAAATTTAAATATAGAACATATTTTATAATATAATTTACATAAATGCTAGAAAGTATATGATCTTTCTTTCTCGGCAGTACAGGGCAGCTTCTGAGACGAAAGCCAAGTCTCAGGCATTCTCTCTCTGGGTTCTTCCTAAGAACGGAGACTCTCTCAGAGTGAAAAGGTTTATACCAGAGAGAAGGAGGAAGAAGAAGAGATGGAAGAGAGTCTAATAGCAAAAGAGAGAGAGGAGAAACCAGAGAGGCTATTCACATGGCAAACTTGGAGCCAAGAAGTGAAGAGAATCCTTTGCATAGCAGGACCAGTCATCCCTGTTCTCTCTTCCCAATTCTTTCTTCAGATTATTGCTATCATGATCGCCGGCCACCTCGATAAGCTTTCTCTCTCCGGCACCGCCTTAGCCACCTCCATTGCCGGCGTCACTGGTTTCAGTTTCCTCGTACGCTTTTTCCCTTTCCTCATAAACCTTCTCCTTTTATTCTTCGCTTCAATTTTTGTTGTGGTTTCGTTTCTGTTTCATTCTTCGCTTCAACTTCGTTAAAATGAATTTCTTTCGGGTGTGTGTTATTATTATTATTTTTTTTTTTTAAATTTAATTTTTTTTGTTCTTTCTACTGTGTGGAACTTTCAACCATGGTGGGCGCTTGGGAATTGACCTTTTGTCGTTTTGTTGTGTCACTCCGTAGTTTGATTCTCTTCTTGCGTGGAAAACTGTGGAACCGTTTCGCTGTTTACCTGGAGTGCTAATCCAATTTAAACTAATTTTTTTAACCGGTGATTTTTAAATAAAAAATCATTTTTTTAAAAAAAAAGTTGATTTAAAAATTATCTTTATTTTATTTTAGATTCTTTATTCATTAATATAAATTTTTAAAAAATAAAAAATAAATAAAGTTGAACAGTTAAGATCTAATCTGAACGGTTTAGATTAAAAGAGCTCTCCCTATTCATCCGGAGCTGAGAATCCGTTTCTGAAAATGGTACAATATTGTCGGATGGATTTTCTCACAACTTGGTGCTTGTTGGGATTCGCATTTTGAAGACTAATTTTAGAAAGTAAGCAAGAGTAGAGAATAGCTAGTATTATCCTACTTGTGTGCATATGCTTTTCATAACCAAATCCAAATAAGCCCTTGGTATAAATGATGTTGATTACTTGGCCTTATTTCCTTCTGATGATATTTTTTCCCCTCATCTATCCAAAAATTTATGTGAACACAAAGTTTTGAAGTGATTGGCGTAAACGATTATAATATATACCAAACTTAGAATAACCAGGGACAAACATCGTGTGTGACTTCAGTCCGAAAATGGTGGAAATTATTACGTTTTGTGCACAGTCAACTAGTCAAGTGTGATACCAAGAATTTGGGATTAGAATTAACATCATTGTTACTCTTTACGATATAATCAAATTTTGATTTTGGTCTTTGCAGTTTTAAATTGTAGTTTTTGGTCCTTATAAAACTATAGAACTTTTTTTTTGGTCAACAATAAAACTATAGGACTGACTTACCATAATTCGTTAAAGAGTACAGGAATTAAAACCAAAACTCGTCTAGTCTCTATATTTTTAATTAATTTTGGTTTTAGTCCTTACACTTTTTAACAAATTTTGGTTTTAATCCATAATCTCAAACCAAATCTTTATGAAATAAAAAGGACCAAAAACCATGATATTAAACAATATGAACTAAAATTAAAATTCAATCAAAGTGTAAGGACTAACAATAATATTAACCTTATATAATTTATCAAAAAAAATCTCATTACAGGAGAATCTCAAGTGCTAGGCTCTCTGAGGCCGGCTCTTCACATACTCAAAAGAATAGAAATGCTTTTGATTTTGTTTATTTTGCTAATGGATTCTTTTCCCCCTCACATGTTGGCTTGTTCAAGATAAACTTTACTTTCTCACCTTATGAGGTTATACATTAAGCACTCATACCTAAATGGGATGGGGAACCCTACCCCTAAAGCTAGGTGTTGGGGTGGAAGAACCAAACTACTTCAATTCAATACCCTAATAAGCATCTCGTTGTACTCAATGTGGGACTTGGTATCCCATACTACCAAGTGCCCGTCAGACTCTTTTTCTAAATTGATATTAGTACGTACCGTTTCTTACCTGGCTGGAATTTCCTTATAACTAATTCATTGGTTACTTTTTACATCCCAAACAGGTGGGAATGGCAAGTGGGTTAGAAACTCTATGTGGACAAGCTTATGGAGCTAAGCAGTATAAAACGCTAGGAATACTAACATACACTGCAACATTTTCTCTCCTATTAGTCTGTGTTCCACTATCTCTGGTTTGGATCTACATGGAAAAGATCCTAGTCTTCATAGGTCAAGATCCTCTTATTTCACATGAAGCAGGCAAATTCACGACCTGGCTTGTTCCTTCACTTTTTGGATTTGCATTTCTGCAACCTCTGATCAGATATTACCAGATGCAAAGCTTGGTTCTTCCCATGCTCATAAGCTCTTGTACCACTCTTATTCTCTATGTCCCTCTTTGTTGGGCTCTGGTGTTCAAGTCCGGGCTTCACAGTGTTGGTGCAGCTGTGGCTATTAGTGTCTGGATATGGACAAATGTGATTGTTCTTTCATTATACATGAAATTCTCTTCTGCTTGTGCATTGACAAGAGCTCCTATTTCCGTGGAGCTTTTCAAAGGAATTGGGGAATTCTTGAGATTTGCGGTCCCTTCTACAGTTATGATGTGGTAAGTTTGTCTTTCTTGTCCTTTTATTTTCATGGACTTATTTTTCTAGGGGACAAAACTTAGGTTAAGGTGCTTATATTCATTATGTCAAGTTCTCCATTCACACTTGTTATTCTACTCTCGAGCTATCAAAATGTATGTGTGTGTGCAATTGTAAATTCAACTATAAATACTTGGAAATTTTTTTATAAGATTTTATAATGTAAATTAGGGTTTGCAAATTTTCATATAAGCACTTGCTATTGTGCTACTGTTAGTTGTTAAAATTTGAATTTGTAAATTTTCATATAGACATTTGTTATTATCATTGGTTGTTAAAATGAGTATGCGCACTTGTAAATTAATCTATGGACTTGGCCTAATTAAGGATGTAAGAAACTTGACCTAATCCTTTTCCTTTTCTAGATTACGAATGTTCTTCTATCTTCATATTGATTTCTATATATCTTTAGCCTAGAATGGTGGTCTTTTGAGCTGCTGATTTTGCTATCTGGGTTACTACCAAATCCACAACTCGAAACATCAGTTCTATCTATATGGTATGTTTCAGAACCTGAGACTTAAATTATATGTGATTTTCTTTTGCAACCAACTTTCTCTCATGACATTCCTTTAAAAAGATTAATATTGTGATTATTCTAACTTTGTAATCCTCCTTTTGCAGCCTCAACACCCTCTCTACACTCTATACAATTCCTTACGGAATTGGTGCAGCTGCAAGGTTACAAAACAAAATACTCATTCTTCAGTTTGTATATTATATATTACTACCTCATGTCTTTAATATCAGAATTAGATAATTAATTTGCGGATATTAAAAAAATTAATTTAGTTAATTATTTGTAACAGATGTGTGTTGACTTCCCTAAACAACCCTTTTTTAATAATGTGCATTAAAACTAACCTTAATTATTCATAACCTTGGTACATCTGCAAGGTTACAAAACAAAAGACTCATTTTTAAGTTTGTATATTATATACTACTACCTCAGGTTCTCAATATAAGAATTAGAAAATTAATTTAGTTAATTTTTGTAACAAATGTGTGTTGGCTTCTCTAAAAGACCCTTTTTAATAATATGGATTAAAACTAACCTTGATGGAAGCTCTCTTAATATGGGTGATCAATAAGGATATTTTGGAAAAACAATTAAAAATTTAGAAGACAAAATGGATTGACACTTTATATTTAGGATCAAAGACATCATGTTCTAACTTAGGATCAAAGACATCATGTTCTAACTCCTATATTTAGGACTAGAGATAGAACATAAACTATATTATATATGTATCTTATATTCTTGTTCATGATTACAGTACAAGGATCTCAAATGAATTAGGAGCTGGCAATCCAAATGCTGCGCGAATGGCTGTGGTGGCTTCAATGTCCTTAACAGTATTTGAGACAACAGTGATAAGTGCAACCCTCTTTATATGTCGTGGTCTTTATGGTTATATTTTCAGCAACGAGAAGGAAGTTGTTGATTATGTGACTGTCATGGCTCCTCTTGTTTGTGTGTCTGTTATTTTGGATGGCTTACAAGGTGTTCTCACAGGTATAAAAATCTTCTAGTTTAATAAGTAAATTACTCCTTGATCCTATTTATATGTCACTTTCATTATGTTTTATCATAAGCAAAAAAACCTTAAACTTGATTAAGCTTCACCTTAAAATATGACAACATTTCAACTTTACCTCTGTTTAGTATACATTAATCCTTTTGATTCTTTTTGTAAGGAACAACGTCCAAAATCATGTGATTTAAAATGATAGTTAAACTTAAGTGATACATGTGTATGATATATATATTGTAGAGAGATAAGAAGTGGAAATAAGAGGCATACATTTAATGGGGGTAAAAGTGGAAATACTAGTTTAAAATTTTAGACAAAAATGATTTCTTTTTTGTATTTATGACACCTTCTGTGATTGAAAGATTGTTGTTTATAAAAATGACATGAGGGAGTATATTTTAGGGAAAATCCATATAGGGGATTAAGGCCCCAAATTTTAAAAAAGGCCCCAACAACTTTCAGATCCCATAAAGGGCCCTAGGACCTTTTTTGAGATTTTTCATTAAAACATTAGTTGTTAACGTGGCTGATATAGTTGTTAACCGGGGTTGATATTGTTGTTAATGTGACTGATTTAGTTGTTAAAATATTGTTGTTAATGCGACTGATTTAGTTGTTAACGGGTATTGATTTAGTTGTTAATGTGGCTAATTTAGTTGTTAACGTTTATACCAGAAAAGGCCCTGGGCCTTTTTTGGGATCTGAAAGTTGTTGGGGCATTTTTTGAGATTTTGGTTCTTAATTGGGCCCTCTATGGATTTTCCCTATATTTTATGAGAACAAATCTACACAAAAATAGATGAAGGGCATTTACATAAAATAATGTGATTTATAAATATGATAAAAAGATGCCTCGAAAATAGGGACGGGGTGCATAAAAGAAAACTAAAACTTTATTTCCTGTTTTTTTTTTTTTTTTCTTCTTCTTCTTCCGGGAATAGGGATTGCTAGAGGATGTGGATGGCAACACATTGGAGCTTACATAAACCTTGGAGCCTACTATCTTTGTGGCATTCCTGTGGCGGCTACTTTGAGTTTCTGGCTAAAGATTAGAGGAAGAGGCCTTTGGATTGGCATTCAAATGGGCTGTTTTTTGCAAACCGTTCTTCTTTCAATAATTTCTTGCCGTATAAATTGGAAACAACAGGTAAAAACACTGATTTTGGTTCGTTTGAAACTTTCAAACTCTAAGTTTTGAGATTTAGCTGGATTTATTATTGGGGGAATGACATACATGTCTCAAGAAATAGGAAAAAAAATACAAGTATGTCCCATAAAATTATTAAATTGCATTGAAGTCCTAGAAACCTAGATTGAATTAATTCGAATTGAGAAAAACCAACTTTGCCCTTGTTAATTTGAGGAATCAAAGACAAGTCATGGTGTTACCAATGATAAATTATTGAGCAACCAATAATAAGTTAGGGTACCGACAATGTCAAGTCATTGAGCAGTCAATAAAAATTCAGAGTGTCACCAATGATTTGAAGAGTTGCCATTGGTGGCACCCGCTTAATGACTATATATATGATTGATGACATCTTGATTTGTCATTGGTTGCTTAATTAAAAAGGGCAAATTAATATTTTCTCAATTCGAAGTTTTATAGAACTTCAATGTAATTTGATGATTTCAAGAGAATTGATTTAAATTATTTCTCTTCCTTGAAACTAATTGTATATGATTCCCCCCTTATTATATTAAGTGAGCTCTAATGCATTATAAAAGGTCTGAATATTGAGTCATACTAGCTATCCACAAATAATGATCAGGGTTTAATCTTAAGGAGAAAAGTACATTTTTTATCCCTTAACTTCACGCAAGATTTCATTATGGTTCTTTAATTTTATAAAATGTCTTTTCAGTTTTCTAAGAGTCAATATCCTTTCTGGTCCCTGACAAAAAACACGGACTCCATTTTGGTCACTGACAAAAAAAATGTCTGTTTTAGTCCATAAAAAGGACGAATAATGGTCGATTAGTGGACATTTTGATCACTCACAGATTTCCAAAATGTCCTTTTTAGTCCCATAAAAAGGACCACTAAGGGTCGTTTTTTGTCAGGGATCAAAATGGGGTCCGTTTTTTTTTGTCAGGGACCAGAAAGGGTATTTACTCGTTTTCTAATCTAACCCTGTTAGTTTCATTAAGAAATGCTGAAATTGAATTTTTAGATGCTGAAATATAAGGTTTTTTTTAAAAAAAAAAAAAAATTAATGATCAGTAAAACAATTATCATTTGTGATTAATGATATTAGGACTAGAGGACTGAAGAAATAATTTATAAAATTAAAGGAAGGTGAAATTTTATATAGAGTACGATAGGGGATTAAATGTACACTTTTATCATTATTTACGTATCTTATGTTTGACTGTGATATTGTGAATGTGCAGGCCATCGATGCAAGAAGGAGGCTTTTTGAAGAACAGTTTGCAGTGGACCATGGACTCGCATGAGCAGTCAACTTTTCATTCCTTTATTTTCTTTTTCCCACTTTTTCTGCCACAATACATGAACTATTTTTCATGCCCTCTAATTCTGATATTCTTAATTTTGGAAAATAGACATAGAGAATGTGCACGTTTATTCAATACAAGACCTAAGTCGTAGAATTCTATAATTTTACTTCTTTTTTACCTGGCAAAAAAAAAAAATATATATATTACTTTTACAAATGACAGTTTTTTATTTTATTAAATAATTGTGATTTGGGGACATCAATATTTCCCAGACTTGTATAGTCGTATGTTTAAGAATTTTACAATTGGGGAGTAAGAGTCTTCTAGAGTGTTTTCAGTAATGATTTGTGAATCTCACTGTGAAGTTCCGTAAAGTTGGAAAAGAGAAGAAATGGAGGTGGAATTAAAATAGATTAGTTGACTTATGTAGCATGGCATGTGGCATTCGTCAATTTTTTTTTTTTTTTTTAAGTCAGATTCATAAATAAATAAAAAAATTAAAAAAAGACTGGGTGGAAGCATAGCAGTGAAAACGTAGATTTTACCTGAAAACGAAAGGAGAATGAAAAATCATAAAACGTAAAATCGTAACGTAATAAAAACGTAAAAAAATCGTAAAAACACAAAAGCGTTTGAAAAATTAGTAGAATCGTTTTAATGAAAAAAATCGTAAAAACGTAAAATTATAGTGATAAAATGAGTTTTTAACTACCATGGGTGGGAAGGGAGCACTTCATCACTAGGAAATTCATTCTTTTCTATGGATCACAATAGTCTTATTCAGAACATCTTCCATTAAATTATCTAAAATCCCATGATTCGTGAGATGAAACATCAAACACCCAGATAGAAAATGACTTAAACAATAAAAATATAATTTATGATGTCATTAGAAGAAAGAATACTCGTTGGATACAGTGTACAAATGAAACACTGTAATTTTGAAGCTTAAAGTAGATTACCCCTAGGTATGTAAATTCTCATGAGGAATCTCAAGATTTTTGACTGGCCAGTCATTCAAAGTTTATCATCTGACCCGAAGGGACAGCTTAAAGTAGATTCAACAGTGAAAACATTCAAGTACTCTGTTTCGGTGATGTAAGAACAGAGTAAAGAAGCCCCAATGGTAGCAGGCTTGGCCTAGTTGTCAAATGGCGGAGGGAGAAGTCGATGACTGGGATGAGAGTAGCTAGCTCATCTGTACCGTCAACAGGGCCTTCATCAAAGGTAGCATATCCCAATACTTGAAGCCGAGAATTCAACCTTTCACTTCCAAAATTCAAAATGTCACCAATTTAAAGAAAGATTTTTAGAACAAGTTAAAGTAGAAGAACTCTAGGAAGATACAGAAATAATATGAAGTTTGCCTGAATAAAACGCAACAAGTAGGCCAAAATCATATCAGAACAAGAGACTAAACTCATCAATACACTCTTCGCATCCAAAACAGTAGGAGCAAGCAGCCCGAGTTTCTCCAGAACCTCAAACCTAACTCCTTAAAATTGGTCACCCCCTTAGAGGATTCATCTTCATTCTTCAAATCCCTTTCAACTACCTTCTTTGAAGCTTGGGGGCTAGAAGGACCCTTGAGTTTTCTAAGTCTGAATTTTTCTAGAAGCAACGAATCTCTTTGAGACTTGGGTGGTCTCTTGTCTACACCACAAGGGTTTGAGGAGAAAGAAGAACGGAAGGGAATAATAAGCCGACGAGAAGCAAAAGTAGAAGATGACGATTTCGTGGTTCCACAGCGAAGAGAAGAATAGAGTCGAAGAAGCTCTCTGCCTCTTCTTCTCATGGTGTCTATGATTCACTTCACCTTCAAGAGGCGGAAAACATCCTGAATTTAAATGAGAGCGACGCCGTTTGATTCCGTCAGGATTTAACGCTTGAGACTTGGAACCGGAAGCCATGGAAAAGGCTTATGATTGTAACCAGTATGTAGAGACAAATGAAAAAACATGAAACTTAGGATAAAGTTGCCTGTGGCAGATTCCTCGGCGGGTTGGACATTTGAGGCCAAATCTATACCCACCTATTTAATTTTAACTGGAATATGGAATATAGGTCCGTCTATATTCGTACCTCAACCCCTTCAGACCTATATAAATGAGCTGGCACATAAATAGATAAGCTAACCAAAACACCAGGTTTTGGGTAACTCATTTATATTTGACCTGTTTATTTTTTTGACCAAAAAAAAAAAAATACATAAACATTAAGCATATATTCAAATTCATCATTTTAAATTCTGAAATATGAATATTTAAAGTTTAATAATTACAATTCTAAAATCTAAATCTTTAAAGTTCAATAATCACAATTCACACAAAATAATACTCCTCCGGTCCTAATTATAAGATATATTTAACCGATTTTGTAGAAACTAAGGAAATAAGTTAAATTAGTTAAATTTACTTATTTTCCTGAAATGCCCTTACATAAATTTAAAATGATATAAGTAAAAGTGAATCAATAGTTTACATGTGTGTGTGTCTATATATATTTCTGTGTAGACACAAACACACACACACATATGTGTGTGTCTATATATATTTGTGTGTAAACACACACACATATATACATATATAGACACAAACACACACACATATGTGTGTGTCTATATATATTTGTGTGTAAACACACACGCACATACATATATAGACACACACACACATATAAAAGTTTCACTAATTGAAAGAGTCTACGCACCTATATATATATATTCATAAAAAATCAAACACATTTGAGAGAATAAAATAAGGGTATTTTAGGAAGAAATTGACAAAAATTAGAATGATGTCTTATAATTAGAACCAAAACCAAGTCTCAAATATTGTTTTATAATTAGGACCGGAGGGAGTATAAATTTAGATAAGTACCATCATAACATAAAATTAATTCAAGGATGGCTTAGTTCTCACTAAATCCTCAAACGCACGCGGCGTACGGTGGCTTTATAAGAAATGATGATAAGGGACATTTGGTAGCGATCTTCGAATAGAAGTTTGGATACAACTCATCAACTAAAGCAAAACTTCCTGCTATTCATGCAAGATTACTAGTGTGTAAACAGTATGGTTTTTCAAAAATTAAGCTCTACATGGATTCGTTAGAAGCTCTGTAGCTTCTGTTAGATCAACGTTAATTCATTTGCTTTATTTGTCTTTGTTATTCATGTCTATTGTCTATTAACTTTTCGAGCATAGTCTTGCCTTTATACTTAAAAGGGTAAAGAAAATAACTCTCGTAAGTCCCTTTGTGAACCTCAGTCAAGATTTAATGAACCAATTTTCCCACGCAAATCAAATTTTTTTTTTTTAATAATAGAACGGAAAGAATTTTCCACGCAAATATGTATTTTTTTTGATATACCATTTTCCACGCAAATAATAAAACGACAAGAAGTAGGGTCATTTTATGTCAAAACTCTAGTCGGAGAAATTTTTTATTACATCCGTTGGAAAAAATAACAGTAACAAAAACAGTTTAAATGTGTTTGCTTATACCTGAAAAACGAGCTGGACCAGCCCTAATGAGTCTATTTCTTATAGGTTAAGGCCCATAAACTTTTTTATTCTAAATTTAGATATTTTCTCAAGCCCAACCCTAATAGATTGGGTTTAAAGGAGAGCCCAGATACTCAAATAGCCTTTTTTTTTTTTTTTTTTTACTATAAGTATTTATATATATAATTACCAAAACAAATGTCTAAAGTTCCAAATTGAATAATATAAATACAAGTCTTAAATGACAAAATATAAATTATCTTAAAGACTCATTTGTTGAAAAAGGAGGTGCAATGCCAGCCATTTCACTAATTTCAAGTTCAAATTCAATTTCCATATTGTCTATAGTCTCATGTAATTTCCACTCTTTGACTTCCTCATAATCATTTTTATCAGAGCTCAAATGAGAAACATTATTATAGGAGTTTTGTTGTTTTATTTCTTCAATGTCTTTGTGCATTTAACTCACATGAACTCCAATATTTTGGACACTTGACTCAAAACAAAACAAAAATATTCACAAAACACAAGTTTAAACTACTAATGCTTCGATTCCAACCAAATAGTGTGGCACACAAGCCCTCGGCAACAACGCCAAAAACTTGATAGGGAAAATTATAGCCTAAGATTTTGTAATTGCATGGACCATATCAAGTAATAAAGTGATGAATGAAAGTATTTTTTCCACGAGGAATTGGTAGCAATAGTGCAGTTGAGCGATGACTTTACACTTTTGTTTAAGTTGAGTCAACACAATTTGAATCAAAGATAGGAATAAAAGCTAACTAAAAAATAAAATCAATTCTAACTAAGGCTAAGGCACTACAAAAAAAGTCATTTTTTGTTATGGAAAAATCCGTCATAAAAAAGGCATTTTCCGTCGCAAAAATAGTTTGCGATGGAATTCGTCCGTCGCAAAAAATAGTGTTGCAATTGCGACGGAAAACATGAATTCTGTCACAAATTTCAAAATTTGCGACGGAAAATGAATTCTGAAATTTGTGACCGAAACTTGATTCCATCGCAAATTTTGAAATTTGCGAGGGAATAATTTTCCGTTTCCATCGCAAGTGCGACACAAATTTCAGAAATTTATGACGGAATTTGATTTCCGGCGCAAAATTTATTTTATTAAACAAATATAAAAATGTAACACCCCATTTTCGTAAATGTTTTTCACAGTGTTTTGATCAGAGTTGAGCTACGAAAATTTTTTTTCACAATAACGAGTAACTGAATAACATAGATAAAAGTGCATCTGGCTGTTCATATGGCCATACATTCATCCGAGTGTTTAATTCGAAAGTAAATACAACAAAATAAAATAAAAGCGTCTCCGTCCGGCCCTCATGCTGACTCCTTACCCCTGATCTCGATCCTGTGACCCTTGGATCCTGAAGCTAGAGTAAGAGCTGAGATCCAATGCCCATCGGACCTCAGGTAACGGTTAACCTCATGCTTATGTAACAAGATATGAATGAGAGTTATTCATGACATCACAGCAATACATAATCACATATGTAAAACAATAACCACATGTAGCTAATGCATGTTATTCACTGTCTGCACTCTACTCCAGTGCCACGATGTACACTCGTGTCCTCAGCGCTAGGAAAACTCAACGGTATCACATAAGCATAACCCGTATATAGCTGGATGTATAATGAAAACATCTAAGACAAAGTCTTAGTCTATGAATACAACTACCATATATAAACATACAACAAGCATAAGAGTTAAGGTTACAGTACGCGTTCGTACCTTTGTTGATGAAATACGGTACGTCTGTCGGTCAGAACGTGATCACAGATATCCTATAAGGATAATAGCATCTTTATTAATCAAACAATATCCTAACAGATATTCTAGTCACAAATGACTATTTTACCCCTAACTTTAGATAATCTCTACCCGATAAAATTTCGCCAGAGCTTCGCTACTCTGACTCCTAACTTTCAGAAATTCAATCCCTACTATGTTTTTACCTCGTCAGGCATCTTTCAATGCAATGAGGCATAAAAACAAGAATAGGAATTTCATTTCCTACTTCCTAGATCTAACTAACATTTCTACTAAAACTACTAAACTAAAGACTAGAATCTAAAAGCTAAGGAGCGAAGAACTTACTCAGAACTTTGCTACTCCTTCTCCAAAGATCCTCCTTCTCTCTTTCACTCTCAAGTTAAGATTCAAAACTCGAGTTTCAGTCGTTTACTGAAAGTTCACTGAAGCATGAAAACTCGAGTTTGGAAGAATTGACTCGAGTTTGCATCGCAGAATTTGAATTTCGAATTGAACGAATTTGTGAAATGTTTGTGTTTGATCTCAATACTCTATATCATCACTCATTACTATTCCTAACTATGTTTAATCAGTTTGTTAGTGAGTTTCAGATGATTTAGACAGGTTTAAATGGAGAATTAGCAAAAAGAGAGAGAAGAAGACCAAAACCTCAACTAATCAACCTGCAATGTTTCCAACGGTCACATTATGGATTACAACGGTCATTTAATGATCTCTAGCTATTATAGAGCTGCAATCAAGTCTTCAATAAGAGAGACAACAGACAGAAACAAAAATAATTCAAGTTACTTATTCTTTCAATTTTCTTTCTGTACAATACCTTTGACACATAGAGCTTCAGTGTTTATCATATATCTACTCAGTGAGGAGTTTAGTTATCATTTGATTATCTGTAAATCTTAAGGTTGTGGAACCTTAAGTAAGGGTGTACAATTACAACTTGTAAGGGGGAGTGAGTCCTAGGGAAATGATCATCTCGAGTACAGAGTGTGTAATTGTGTTTGTAATCTTTGATTACAGCTTGTAAAGAGGAGTAAGTCCTAGTGAGAAGATTACTCAAGAGTTACAGAGTGTGTAGTCAAGATAGTAAAATCCCGGAGTGTTTATGGGTAAGTTAGTGAAATCCCGGAGTGTTTCTGGGGACTGGACGTAGGTCAAGAGTTGGACCGAACCAGTATATATTCTCTGTGTCAATCTTCTCTTCTCTATCTCTACCTTGCCTTAACTTACATCTGTTGTGTGGGTGATTGTGTTCTTGAGCATTCAGCGAAAGGTTCTCTAGCAATCAGCGAAAGAATTTTATAATCACCTATTCACCCCCTCTAGGTGATGATATTCCACCTTCATTTGGTATCAGAGCCTGGTTTCTTAGATTGGGCTTAACATCCCGAGATAAAAGATCATGGAAGGAATATTACCTGAAGGTGCCTCAATCAACAGACCACATGGCTTCAACGGCGAACACTATTCATTTTGGAAAGTAAAATTCAGAGTATTTGTGTTAGCCTCGGAGTATGGTCTATGGCAAGTAATAGAGAATGAAGATTATGTTCCTACGAAAATTGTAGGAGGAAATAATGTTCCAAAGACTGAAGATGAATTCAACGAGGATGACCGAAGGAAGGTGATTCTCAACAGCAAAGCCATCCTGATGCTTCATGGTGCTCTAAGTCAACAGGAGTATTTTCGCATATGCAATCTATCTACTCCAAGGAGATGTGGAAATCCTTGGAAATAGCATACAAAGGAACTTCCGACATAAAGGAGAATCGCATCAACACGCTGACAACTGAATATGATCTCCTTAGAATGAAGATCAGTGAGTCCATTGCTGAATTCCAACTTTGCTATACTCATCTTATTAACCAATTATCAGCACTGGGCAAAACATATGAGCAAGGTCCTCAAATCAGGAAAATTCTCAATACCTTGACAAAAGATTGGGAAGCCAAAGTCACAGCTATAGAAGAAGCCCGTGGAGAATCAATGACTTCAGTTGGTTCTCTATTTGGAAGTCTATCTGAATATGAAGGGAAACTGAAGTTCAAGAAGGGCTTGGACGAAGTGATTGATAGTAAGAGCAAAAGTATCGCTTTTAATGCTGTGAAGGAAGAGGAAGATGAGGATGAAGATGAAATGGCTATGTTCGTGCGAAAATTCAAGAAGTTCTACAAGAAGAACCAGAGCTTCATAAATAAATTTCAAAAAGGGACTTCAAGTAACAGAAGCGATTTTGAAGAAAAATATCAAGTTATCTGTTACGAGTGCAAAAAGCCAGGTCACTACAAATCTGATTGTCCTCAGCTGAATGGTCATGAAAGTGCAAAAGAAGAAGAATCTGCAAATATATTTGTTTGATTGCGGAAGAAGAGCAATCGAGAAAACGAAGAAGAGGTATTTGATTCAATCTTCTTATGATGAATTGTTTTTCGAATATAATGAACTTGCATTGTGAATTTAGAAAAATTGCAAAAGAACTTATTGCTTCTAGAAAAGAAAATCAAATTCTTGGAACAACAAGTTAAAGTTTTACCTCAGTTTCGACTTGTGAAAATTTTAGTTTGTGAAAAATGCCTTGATCTTGAAAAGAGAAAATCTTATCTCACGAAAACACTTGAGAAGTTCACTAAAGGTAGTGAAATGCTCAATTTCATTTAAAGCTCAAAGATTTACAAATGACCGATCAGGCATAGAATACAATCCTACTTTTGACAAGAAGAAAGGTAAAAGAAAGGCCGGTGGAAAATATTATTTGAATTATTTTCGAAATCGGTTCATAGCTCAAATCCTTTTGCTCATTTCATGTAGAAAGGGACACAACACTTCATCTTGCTTTCAAAGGAAAGATAGAAGAGATAAACCTGTTGGTAATTATCAATGGGTACCAAAGGGAACTTATGTTTTACCTAAGGTTCGAACTAACAATGAAGGACCCAAGAGTAAGTGGGTACCAAAAAGTCCATCTATTGCCTTGTGTGTGCAGAATGAATTCAAAAGAATAGACACAAAGGTGGAGAGAAGGTGAAAAATCAAAGAGATTTTTATAAACCAAAAAGGAGATCCTCTCAAGTGCAAGCAGAAAGTCGAACCTCCAAGAGCCTAATGATCAATGAGAGCTTCTCAAGAGAGCAACTACATAAACAACTAAATTCAACTCTTGAGGAAGCTGAAGAAGCAATGCTTGATGGTGAATATCGTAATCGAGTCATCTACATCAATCCATCTCAATCAAGTAAGCTTCTACAAGGACAAAAGGAATTACGGTGATATCTAACTTTTACCTATCTTGTGCTTATATAAGTTTCATATTTGGGTAATGAATGTTTGTCCATTATTGCATCTCATTAGCAATCAATATTTTATGTCCTTTCAAAATGAACTTCAAATTTCTAAATGGATCAAAAGTGAATCATGCATTATTTCCCGATTTTCTTATTTTGAAATGCACAAATCTAAAATTGGTTTGATTCACCTTGTTTTTGTGAAAATGCATACGACGGTTGTTTAAGTTGAATGTTTTTCCATTCTTCTCAGATTGATCTTTAGAATTCAATGTATTGCTTGAACTGTCTAGTTTGATTCTTGAACTAGTTAGACTTCATGGCTAATGTGTTATCCATATATGAGTTTCAAGCCTATCTTCAATAAAAGAATTCAATCTATGAAACTGTTATGCCATCTTGCATAAAATTCCATTAGCCAAGTTATTATTCCAAGTTTTATAAATGTTCATTAGTGCGTTGAATGATAATGCATTAACCATTAATGGAATAGCTCACTAGGATGATATTCTGAACTCTAATCATTTGGATTAATGTGCTTCATCATTCAAGAATCCTAGTATTCTCTTAGTTGCCCAAATACATGAGCATTTGTCTTCCATCCTTATTTTGAGTAACTATATTCATAATCTTGCTTTAAGCATTCATGAATTTCTAATTCGAAAAGCAAGATTATTTTCTGGTCAATAGCAAAGTCATTATGCTTATACACTTTTGTTGTGCTAAGAATGGTTCCTCAGTATTCTATCTTCATGACTCTTGCTTTTGTGGAGTCTCTTCAACATGTTAAGGGAATGTTCAACACACAACTACAAAAATTGGATATTACTACCCTAAAAACGTCCTTATTTAGAAATAGGACGTCCAAAATGAAGGCGGTGGCATTCTTGTAATTATATTTAAGGAAGTTGAGCCTTCAACGTCCTAAATAAGAAATCAGGACTTCTTAAATTGATATTGGTGTCTGAAATTTTTCGGGACGTCTAAAATTGTTTCGCGCCATAAAAATATGAGAAATATTTGTTTGGCGCCATAGAATTTAATTTTTTCAATAAAATTCATTTATGGCGACCTACATAACTTTCGGGACGTCTTTAATGAGTAAATTTCTTCGCGCCATGAATTTTTGTTTGGCGAGGATTTTCTTAAAATTGAAATTAGGAAATTTAATAATATTGGCGACTGAATCGATTCAGTCGCCATTATTAAAATAATGGCGACTGATTCGATTCGAGTCGCCTTTATTAAAATATAGGCGTCTGAAATATGATTCGGTCGCTTATATTCAATTTTTTAGGTTAATATACTCGTGCCTCTTCATTTTCCCTCACACGCTCATACTCAGACACAACCCGCGAAATCCTCTCATACTCACTTTGTCATTTCGCTCTTCGTCGCTTTCCTTGCCGTACGTCTCCGCCGTCGTCTCCTTCGTCTCCGCCGTCATCAGCGATCACGGTTCTCTCTCGCTCACTCCGCCTTTTCGCCGATCGAAGAGACCAAACCCAAGTAAGCTTGTTCGTACGTTTTTCTTAAGATTTGTGAGTATAAAATTTTTCAATTCCTTTCCATTTAGAATTTAGATTCTATCCGTTTGTTGCAAATTCCAATTTGAGTATAAAATTATTCTATTTATGCTCGTAGGTATTTCATACATTCCATATACGGAGTTAGGTAAAATTTCATGTGATTCAGTAAAAAAAAGATAGGAGTGTGATTTCGTTCTATTCTTTGTTGTGTGAGACTTTGTGATTTTGTCCCAACCCATTGTTCTAGTGTCCTTCACTTACCCATCAATCTCGGGCTTCTAACATTTGATTCTATATTTTGTTCTCGTTTGATTCCATATTGATTATTTACTCTTTGAGATTCTTAACATTTTTCTTGCTTATTATGAATTAAGATTGTCAATGGGAAGATTGCGTTGCCAATTTAGGGAAGCGGGTTGCATTTTGTTTAGAAAATATGGGCTAAAGATCATGTTGAATTGTTTATCTTCATATATATTCTGAAGTTAGCTAAGGGATGGATTTACTTTGTTTTCTGTTTCTTATTGCTTTTGTTCGTTACTCTTCCCCTATCGAACTTCTATATTCATCGTAATCTCTTGGAGTCTGCTTTATGATTAAGGCCCCAATGTCCTTAAAGGTAATACTCTGCTAGCAATTAATTCAATGCAAAACACTTCTAGCTTTAGCAAATTTTGGGATGTCTTACTTTTAAGGGAAATGTTGCGAAATTTACTTAAAAGAAAACATGTCGTTCTTGAAATTGACATGAACTTGTTGTTGTTGGAAATGTCGTAGGTTGTAATAAAATGGGTCATAGTTGGATGAATGCATTGAGAACTAGTGAAGAATATGAGAATGGGGTGGAAGAGTTTATTGAATTTGCTAGAAGGAATATGGCCACAAAAATGGGATGTATTATTATTCATGTGTTAATTGTTTAAATAAGGCATTGTGGTATCTTCCAATAATTCCACGGTTTAAGCGTCATTTTACTAGTGAAGCAATGGCGAAGAAGTTGAGATGGCATTCGATGAGAGAATATCCGATGGAAAATATCTTCGGCACCCGGTGACTCTCGCAATGGAAGAAAATAGACGAAATGTTCCCTCAATTTGGCGGTGAGCCAAGAAACCTTTGGTGAGGCTTTGTACGAGATGGCTTCAATCCGTATCGAACTCTTAGCGGCACCCATAGTGCATGGCAGGTTCTCCTTGTAATATACAACTTACCTCCACGGCTATGTATGAAACACAAGTATGTGATGCTTTCTATGATGATTTACGGACCAAAACAACCTGGGAACAATATCGATGTGTACTTGGCGCCTTTGGTTGAGGATTTGAAGAAGTTGTGGGAGGAAGGCGTAGATGTGTTTGATGCATATAAGAAGGAGCACTTCAAGTTGCGTGCAATGATTTTTACCACGATAAACGACTTTCTGCATACGGAAATTTGTCGAGGTGCAGTGTGAAGGGCATAAAGCATGTCCAATATGTGAAGCAGACACAAACTTCCATCAACTAAAGCACGAAAAAAAACGGTCTACCTCGGCCACAGGAGGTTTCTTCATCGGTTCCACCCATATCGTAAGTTAAGAAAGCGTTTCAACGGCTTAGGAGCGAATACGGCTCCAAAGGCGTTAAGGAGAGGGCGTTTATAGTCGGGTGAAACATATCAATGTCATATTGGGTAGCGGCAAAGGAAGGCGAGTGAGAAGAATATATGGAAGAAGAGATCAATTTTCTTTGATCTTCCATATTGGCGTAGTCTTGATGTGAGACACGGTCTTGATGTGATGCATGTGGAAAAACGTTTGTGATAGCCTTGTCGGTACTCTTTTGCACATACAGGAAGACTAAGGATGGAATTAGTGCGAGACTAGATCTGGTTGACATGGGAATAAGAGAAAGGTTACATCCACGAGTAATGGAAGATGGTAAGAGGGCATACATGGAGCCGACAACTCATACACTATCAAAAGCGGAGAAGAAAAGTTTGTGTGGATGTCTATATGACATTAAGGTGCCACAAGGATATTCTTCTAATTTGAGAAAGTGTGTCTCAATGAACGATTTGAAGTTAGTGGGAATGAAGTCCCATGATTATCATGTGTTGATGCAACAACTACTACCAATAGCTATAAGAGGCATTATGAAAGATGAAGTTCGATCCACTATAACAAGATTGAGTATTTTCTTCAATGCTATCTGCAACAAAGTCATTGACATTGAAAAGTTGGATGAATTGGAGAATGAGGGTTATATTATTTTGTCCTAACTAGAGATGCATTTCCCTCCTGCCTTTTTGATATCATGGTGCACTTGATAGTGCACTTGGTAAGGAGGTAAGGCTGTGCGGTCCGTTTACCTAAGGTGGATGTACCCTTTCGAGCGATACATGAAGATCTTAAAAGGGTATTCTAAAAACCCTTATCGGTAGGAAGCCTCAATAGTTGAGAGATATGTAGTTGAAGAGGCTATGGAGTTACGCAAAGATTATCTATCGGGGCCGACGATACAATCTCGGCATGACGAGGGATAAGCGAGGGAACTCGAGGAATCAAGGCGAAGAATAAGCCTCGTGAAGAGGTGTTGCAAGCACACTGTACATCTTGAATAATACGGAAGAAGTTCAACCATACATTGATGAACACGAAAGAGTTTGAAGAATATGAATCCAAGGAAGAGTGACATGCGGATAGCGAATGAGCAAAGAAGACGTTCATAAAGTGGTTTAGTGAGAAGGTATTGCACGAGACCGGAGTGTCGGATACAATCGAGTGGTTAGCACAGGGGCCTTCTTTTGGTCATCACTTGGAGCGGTTACGATGTCAACGGATATTCTTTCTACACAAAAGACCAAGATGACAAAAGTCTTTGTGCAAAATAGTGGGGTGATGGTTGAAGCTGAATCCATGCACTTTTCGAGTTCGAAAGACAAAAACCCGGTGGTAGCATCAATGGCCTATTATGGAGTGATCGAAGAAATATGGTAGATCAACTACGGCAAGTTCAAAGTTGCTTTATTGAAATGTAAGTGGGTTAGCAATAATGCTTTGTTGTAATAGATCCTAAATTTGGATTTGTCTCGGTTGATCTTCACAGACTTGGTCATAGAGATGAGCCATTCATTTTAGCAAGTCGGGCGAAACAAGTGTTTTATGTTACGAGACCACGCAAATAAAGGAATGTCCATTGTACTTCAAAGTAAAAAACAAGTATGGTGAAGAATCCTTGAACCTTGACGATACACTCCCTTTCACAACAAATCCACCTACAACACGTGAAGTAGAATTGATAGATGATGAAGAATATCTGCAAGAAAGGATCATTATGAAGGAATATGGGACACCATGTAAAGTAAGATCTTCGATTACAAAATGATGTGTTTAACTACTATGTTCTTTTTGTGGTCGTTAAACATGTTGGTTCATTTTATTAATATGTTTATTATTTAAAAACCTATCTAACATAAATGATTGGTCTTTGATGAACAGGGAATATGTCTAGCTCGGAGCGAGTCATCGGGAGATAGGGTTGATATGCCGTTGTGAGAAAGGGAGAGGTAGCACACACATGGGTGAGCTAATTGCTCGCCGTGACGATCGAGAAAAAGATTTGCATGTGGAGTTTGATGAAAATATGAATCCGGTTGGCGAGAGAGGAAGACAGGCTTCATTAGCTATTTAGGCTTTCGGCTCGAAGCAAAGTGCGTATTGTTTACTCGGCTTGGAAGTTCGTTCTGATAAGACGAAGGATTTGATTTGGACACAGATTTTGGTATCTCACTTTCGATATATACGCATTTGTATCTTTAGTCTTATTACTTGATTTACGTCATATCTTCTCTTTCACCTTGCGGCAAACATTTGATGTCCCTAACACTAAGGCCATGAAGAAGCATTGGATAGGCGAAGTTCGTATCTGTTGGAAAGATTTTAAGAACAAGGCGACAAAAAGTATATTCGCGGGCCAAAGAGGGACCGGGATCCATGTATGACCTATGATTTCATTTCTCACGGAGGACTGGAGGGAGTTTGTGGCGTCCCGGAGAATCACGAATTTACAGTAAAATTTACTGTCATATCTTATCTTTAATTTGGATCTACTTGAATTCGTACGATCGGTTTTGTTTGTTTTCGTGTCACGAGAAAACAAGCCAAGCCAATAGAGAGAGGCAAGCGAAAAATAAGTATCCGCATTGCTTGTCTAGAGGTGGCTACGAAAGGCTGGAACGAAAGATGATGGAGGAAGAGCTGCGGCGAATGAAGGAAGCTTCCCAATCCGATCCTTCCACTTGCTATCCAGGCCCCAGCGTCCTCCTCGTCACAAAAAATGGAAAGCTGCGAGGATGAAGGGGACAAATACATCAATGAAGATGTTCTTTGCGGTTGCCTCAAAGATCGTAAGTAGTTGAATTAGAAGTATTAAATAGCCTCGGTTGTTTCATACTATATAAGAGTTTAGTTATTATTTATGAAAAATCTTATGAGTACAGGATTCACTTGAGCAGCGAGTAGCCAAGGCTCATTCACGCCGGGTACACGGCATGACATTTTGTCGACGGCGATTGGGAAGCCGGATTACCACGATCTTTGTTCGAGGGAGACGAGGGGAGTGAGTGTCGCAAAATTTTCGGACGACGTTCACGTTTGTATGGCGCGAGAGCCGGCAGGAGCTTGAAGCTAGAATTCGAGCAAACCTTATGAAAGATGTTATGGCACAACTACGGGGTGAAATGCAAGCTATGGTACAACGACAACGTACAACCGAGCGAATCCCCCAATATCCCCGGCAAAGATAGTTTTCAGCCTCCGAGGTACATATTAGCGGACCTTCTCCCCCTCCAGAGGTAGTTATTGGCGGACCGTCTCACACTCCGCAGGGAGGTATAGCTTGCACTCTATATTTGGATGACCCACACCGGCGGATTGTTGCCGATGGTCTTGTTTACCCAGAACAAGACAAACACCACAACAAGCAAATTCCAGAAAACCAACGTCGGGTGACTGTGACGAGTGTGCGAGAGGGGGAAGAAGAGACAGCCGTCCCGATTGATGATGAGGAGGTTACCACACTGGCGCTGCCATCACATGGTTCATTCTTTGGCGGCTCATCTTATTGAGATGTGGACGACACTGCGATGGTAGGAAATACATTGCGATTGAGTGTGAGTTGTTTCCGATTGATTTTCATTGCTCATTCACTCATAATGTTTTTATGTTTTCATAGGATGAACAAGGCTGCGGGCTTATTTCCGTACTTAGCACAGTGCGAGAGATGTACAAGGACATCGGCCTCATAAGCTTGCGAGATGCCTCCGGGCATTGTCAGTGCAGAAAAGACATATCCGATAACATTTGACAAGAAAGATTTGATGGAGTTTTTGATGATGGATTGTTTAGATATACGGTTTCTTCAAATTGCAATCTGTAAGTTTGTTTAACCCTTTAATTATGTTAGTACTCTTTTTTTGTTTAATATCTTCAATAACATTTATCATTTCATTTCATAGTGTTTGCCGTGAATTATGCGCCCGCACACCGCGGCGAGTTCGTATGGATACTTATGTCTGGATGTGCGGCTTCGGCTCGCGATGACGTTACCCGGAGGTCAATTTATGTTGGTCTAACAATGGGCGACGGAGGGTCGTCTTGTTATCTAGCGCCAATACATGAAAGGTGCATACTTTTGTTTTGTCGATAAGATTTTTGTGAATAAATTGCTTTCTTATCTTAATTTAATATTAATACGTATATGTTGTAGTGGTCATTGGACGCTGTGTGTTGTTTTTCCGAGCAAGAACTCATGTTATTGGTTCGATTCGGTAGATGGCAATCCTACCGAGGATATCAAAAACATGTTTGCCAAGTAAGTAAATTTTTGTCGAATCATCGATTCTTCTTTTAAATGAATGGTTTAACATGTCTGTTAATTTCCATTTTAATGATAGTGGCCTCAAGACGTATAGACAGCTTATCAATGCAAAAGAGCAGGGTGGACCGAAGTGGTTTAAACCAACGGTGAGTAGTTTCAATTCAAGTTATTTCATTGACACAGTAGCTTTAGACATGCCTTTATTCGTTTTTAACAATTTGCCTTTGATTTATAGTGCCATCAACAACCAGGGAGCACCGAGTGCGGATATTACGTTATGAGTTGGATGCAATCCATCGTTAACAGCGGACGTATTCAGGGTTTTCAAAACGTACGTAATCGCTCTGTGATTCTCAAGTTTATTGAATTTTTGTTGTTGTACTTGAGTTGTTAATTATTTCCTTCACTTAATTGGTTTATCTTATACCTTGTTTCCCCAATTTACAGTTTTTGGGTACTAAGGATCCGTACTCGCAGGATGAGATCGATTCGGTTCGAGGCATGATATCTAGACATCTTCTTCAACACATAGCGCCTAGTTAGTAGTGAGCATGATTAATATGTTACTGTGTTAGTGATTCTTTAATTTGCTCTTGTTGTTCATTTGTATCTATTTGGTGTTTTGTCGGTTCAAAATATGCAAGTTTGGTTTATATATATATTGTGTTTATGTATTGTGTTAGTGTGATTCTTGAGTTGCTTGGTAGTTTACGGATATCTCTTATCTCATTGTTACAAGTCAGGCATGTTTGTTGTTAAAATGTAGTTTATATTTATAAAAAAATTCAACAAAGGCGACCTGATTTTGAAATAAGGTCGCCTTTGTTATCATAAGGCGACATGAATCTAAGATAAGGTCGCCTTATGAACTCATTAAGGCGACACGAAATTATAATCAGTCGCCTTAATTGAAAAAAATATACGACCTGATTCAATATAAGGTCGCCTTTAAGGCGAACTCAATATTTATCAGTCTCCTTAAAAGCGACCTGATTTGAAAGTCAGGTCGCCTTATTAACGTTAATAAGGCGACCGGATCTTAAATCAGGTCGCCTTATTAACCTTAATAAGGCGACCTGATCATAAATCTGGTCGCTTAAATCAGGTCGCAAATTTCAAAATTTTCCTCTACCCCCTCCAAGACGTCCCTCAGTAAAGGGTCGTTAATTGGGTCTTATTTAGGTCGTTTTTAGCATTTTTGTAGTAGTGACATCTCTCTAATCTGGAGCATACTGATGTATTCAACCTATTGACTTCCATTAATTCTTGGTATATGCACTGCTTTTAAAATATGCTTCAAAATGAATTTTGGTATCATTCATGAAAATTGTGATGCATTACCAATTTGAAAGATAAGTGTAAATGGGAATGGTGAATCCCAATGATTTGAAAATAGCCTCCACTTAATGTTAGTTATGTGTTTGATGATCACAAATTGCTAACAAAAAGATTGGAGTATCTAGATGAGTTTGTGCAGGCTGACCAATGTATTTAGAACCTCTGATAATATGCTAAATGAAGAGTGGAATATCACCTAGAGGGGGGTGAATATGTGATTACAGAATTCTTTCGCTGATTGCTCAAGAACCTTTTGCTGAATGTTCAAGAACAATGTCACCCAAACAACAGATGCAAGTTAAGGCAATGTAGAGATAGAGATGAGAAGATTCACACAGAGATGTATACCGGTTCGGTCCAAACCTTGACCTACATCCAGTCCCCGGAAACACTCGAGATTTCACTAACACACCTAGAAACTCTAGGATTTTACAATTGCCCAGAAACACTCCGGGACTTTTCACCACCTAGAAACACTCTAGGATTTTCCTTGCCTAGACACCTCTAGGACTTTTCACCACCTAGACACACTCTAGGATTTTTCTCTGCCTAGACACCTCTAGGACTTTCTCACTGCCTAGACACCTCTAGGACTTTACAAACACAATTACACACTCTGCACTAGAGATGATCCTTTCCCTAGGACTCACTCCCCCTTACAAGTTGTAATTGTATATCCCACACTTAAGGTTCCACAACCTTAAGGTTTACGAGATAGTTTGATAATCAAATGATTACAAGACTCCTTGCCTGTACAGACAGAAACCTAAAGAATAAATGAACTAATGAAGTGTATTTCGTTTCTGTGTGTTGTCTCTCTTTTTGAAGACTTGAATGCAGCTCTATTTATAGCAGCAAATCATCTTCAGACCGTTGCTACTCCATTCAGATGAATGCCCATTCGAAATTATTGCTGTTGTGAGCATGGATGGAGAATATAGCTGTTGGGGGCATTTGCAGATTTGAATATTTGAAAGTTGGCTCTTCAAGAATGTCTCCCATGCTTCCTTGTTTGTAGGATAATGTTGTTCAGCTTTTAGATAGTGGGTTCCCTGTCTTTTGCATAGAGGAATGGTTGTCTCTCTTTCCAAGCTGTCTTCCATTTGCTTTATGTGAGAAGATATATTAAAATAATATAAGTTGCTCATTGGGTTGCTTTATTTGACTTTAAAGCAAATCCATATCTTCTGAAATCTCACAAGCAAACTGGTTAAGATTGGTTAGAAATATAGATATAAAACATGTAAATCAAGTACAACCAATTCGCATAACAAGGGTAAAGTTTAAAACAAACTGAACAAATTAAACTCAACAGCGTTCATCTGTTCTGATGTTCCAAACTCGAGTTTACAAAGCCAGACTCGAGTTTGCATCTCTTCTGGAATGTCAGGTTCGAAACACTCGAAGAGCAAACTCTGGAGTTTAAACGTAAACTCTGGAGTTTGTTAATTTTCCAAAGGTCGAACTCGAGTTCGTGAAAGCAGGCTCGAGTTCGTGGCACTGTAGAGCATTTATCGCGAAGGCCATCGAAATCACATTTTGGGAAAAACTCAAACTCGAGTCCATTAGTGAGCAGGCTCGAGTTTGACACTGTTCATGTCAAAATAAATTAGTCTTCCAAAATGCAGACTGGAGTTTATAAATGCAGACTGGAGTTTTCAAAATAACTTTACTCTCTGTAAAGACCAAACTCGAGTTTAGAAACCCAATTCCAAACTCGAGTTTGCAGTTTACATGTTTGTAAACTCTTCTTTGTTTTCGCGAACCATAGAGTAAACTCTACATAAAAACGTCAGGCTCGAGTTCATTTAATCAGGCTCGAGTTTGCAACATTTGAACAGTAGCAAACTCTACACAAAAAGCTAAACTCTAGAGTTCGTAAAATATTTTCAATTTGAAGAATGCTTCCCGCCAGAGGCAAACTCGAGTTTGATATTAGAAACGCGAGTTTACACATTTGTAAACTCTTTGAAATATACTCTGGAGTTTTCAGGCTCGAGTTTAACAATACAGGCTCGAGTTTAAAAGCTAAAATGGCCTGTCTTGCTCTCTGTTAGTAGCAAACTCGAGTTCACATAACTAGGCTCGAGTTTGGCGCTGACAGAATGTTTTTGGCTTGAAATAAATTCTTTTAACTTATCAAAAACATTCATACTTGTTTACAATTGTCAGTTATCATCAAAACACTTTGAGAACTAACACTAAAAGTTTGCGGTAAAAAAAGAAAACTCGAGTTTACCATTTATAAACTCGAGTTCGCGGGATTTAGAGGAAATGAAAATGTTGGAGAAAGCCAAACTCGAGCCTATAAGTTGACAACCTCGAGTTTATCTCAGATAGAGAGGAATCCAGCTTTCAATTACAAGTGCAAACTCGAGTTATGCTCTCAAAACTCGAGTTTGTCGGGGCCAGAGAAGAAATGAGTTTCTGAGCAAATTGGAAACTCGAGTTGTTAAGTGAGTAACTCGAGTTTCGGGCAGACAGAGAGCAACTAGATTCAGAGGACTTCATAAACTCGAGCCTGTAAGTATTAAACTCGAGTTTAAGGGTGACTTTCAAGAGTTCACACATACACTCTTGAGTCAAGGTAGTACAAGTTTAACCAAACTCGAGCCTACACTTGTAACCTCTAGTTTGTCGCAGTGTTAAATATTTTAAAACTTGACTGTTCCTCTACACTTCACTTCACCCTCGAGCCTAAACCTATTTTCTCTCAAATCCTCTCACCCAAATCAACGAAATCTTACAAAAATGGCTCCTAAACGTCCTGCAACTGCCAATACTACCAATTCCGACCAAGAAGAGCCTCAATTTACTCGTCAAACCGCACCTGAACGACCTACTCGTCTCAAATCCTTTCCAAAACGATACAAGTTTGGAGTGGATAAAACAATCCCAGGTGTTGCTACAACTCAATCCTCTCCTTCGTCAAGATAGAGGAAGTACTCCCCAGAACCGAACAAACACAGAAACAGCTTCTAGCAGAGGGAAAGAAACAATGCCAGAAGTCACTGAAACCTATAAATCAAGACGGACCAAAAAGAGAACCTCTGCAACTGAACAAGCTACCTCTTAAGCTCCTTCTGCTTCTCAACGTCAAGAGGAATATGTTCCTTAGGTATCTGAAGAAACTCCTGCCCTATTTGAAATCTATAATCATTCCTCGATACCTAGAAACTTTTCTCGTGAACCTATTAGACTGACTGATGAGGATGCAACTCGGTTCAAATAAAATTTTGATCATAAAACCTTTTGTCCCACTGTGTATGTTGACTTAGCTGAACTGAAAGAGGAATGTAATCTCGACCTTAACCCCTGGCTGAAGCAATTTGAACCCTTAATCTCAATTAAAGCTTCCTACAGTCCCTCTCTTGTCAAAATCTTTTACCACTGTATGGAAAGCGATAATCTTCTGGATAGAGATAGAAATTTAGTTGAGGAGAGAATAACCACAACCATTAGAGGAAAGAAGATCACCATATCTTCCTCTTATCTAAACTCTCTTCTTCAAATCCAAAATCCCCCACCCGTTGCATCATTGAACTATTCTGATAAACAGATTTTTCAACTGCTTAAACCCAATGAGCCTATTCCTGAGGGATTAGAAATTCTGAATTTTACTCCAGTGCCAATGCCCCCAAGCATCGCGCAGCCTGGTACATCTATACTAGGGATCTCATGCAGAAAGGTGGAAACTTCACCCATTTCGCAAAGAAGGATTACCCTATCTTTGCTTCTATCATTGACCGAGTGCCTCACAATGTTGGGCACTGGATTTTCTAAGAAATGGCTAAGTTTCGATTCACCTCCAGAAAATCCTCTCAGATCCCTTTTGCCAGCCTCATTTCTGTGATTCTATTCCATGAGAAAGTTTGGTACCTTCCAGCAAATGAACAACTAGAGAGACCTCAGAAATTTGGCAGACACATTCTGAACCTCATGGGAATAAATTTTGATATAGGATCTGATCAATCAAGAGCTCCACCTCAGTCCAGGCCAGCAAGATCTAGAGCAACTCAATCCAAAGTTCAAGAAGCTCAGAGTGTTCCACCTTCTTCTCAATCCATACCTTCTGATTTGGATGCAAGGATCAAAGACATAATTGAGAGCTATTGCGATCTTTCTGCCAAAATAGAATCAGAAGTGAAGCAATTAATAGCTGATGCGAGTAAGGGACACAATGAGATGGTGGATTCTCAAGAAGAATTCAGTATTGAGCAAGAAGCGCTGAAGCAAAAAGTTCAAGATCTTAGTAGTCAAGTTGGAGATCAATCAGTTAGCATCTCAATCTTCTGGTATCTATGGTCAGTCTCAGTGACAAGATGGACAAAATCCTGCAGAATCAGTCCATGTACACTTTGGTTTTGGTGCATCTACTTCAGCTGGTCCTACCTCTACCATACCTCCACCAAATCCTGAACCCTCTATTACTGACACTCAAACTTCTTCTATCCCAATTAATCCACCCTTGTTTGTTGATGACAAAGGGGAGAAGAAAATAAGTAAAAGGAGTAGTTTATGTTATTTATGTTATTTGATCATTTGCTGTATAACTTACTGCTGCCTTCTCTGTATTTGCTTTTGAAACTCTACTGCTATTTTGTAATATGCTTAATATTCTACAGTATAGTTATTTTAATTGCAATTCAAGTGTTGTTTTGGCCTTCGTTGATATCTCTGATTCTGATCAACTGCTATATCCAATGTTTAACTTTGATTGTTGATCAAATTATGTTTGTTTAATCTTGATGAAATGAATCGCGCTTGTTCAAATCTAAAGGTTTGCAAATATATTGGACAAACTAGTTTTCAGTATTCTTAAATGATCAAATCTTATTTTTAAAAGTAGGTAATTGTTTACAAGTGTTGTCATCATCAAAAAGGGGGAGAATGTTAGTTCTCTATGTGTTTTGATGATAACTGACAATTGTAAACAAGTATGAATGCTTTTGATAAGTTAAAAGAATTGATTTCAACTCAAAAACATTCTGTCAGCACCAAACTCGAGCCTAGATAGGTGAACTCGAGTTTGCTACTGACAGAGAGCAAGACAGGCTATTTTGGATCTTAAACTTGAGCCTGAGATCTTTAAACTCCAGTTTGGAAACTCCAGAGAAAATCTTCAAAGAGTTTACAAATGTGTAAACTCGAGTTTGTGGTTGCAAACTCGAGTTTGCCTATGGCGGGAAGGCTTTTCAAAATGAAACCATTCCTTAAACTCTACAGTATTTATTTTTGAGTAGAGTTTGCTATTTGTTGAAAATCTACAAGAGTTTACAAATCATGTAAACTCGAGTTTGCAGTTGGAAACTCGAGTTTGCCATTGGCAGAGAGCTACCAAGTTTTTCAAAGTTAGCTAAACTCCAGTTTACATTTAGAAACTCAAGTTTAGGCTACATAGAGAGTTCTCTAAGTTTCCACACTTTGTTGGAAACTCGAGTTTTAATCCTAGAGAGAACAATGCTCGATTTTGAACTTATGAAAACTCCATTGTTCATTTTAACAAAGCTTTTCAATGTTTTCTCAAAATTGAGAAAACTCGAGTTTACTTTTAGAAACTCAGGTTTTGACTTTACAGAGAGGTTTCCATAGTTTTCAAAGAATGTGAAAACTCGAGTTAAAATATGGAAACTCGAGTTTTAGTCAGACAGAGAGCTCTGCTATATTTTGAACATTTGGAAACTCCAGTTTTGATTTGGAAACTCCAGTTTTGAGCTTTTGGACTAAAACATGATTTCTCATCAAAAGTCCAAAACTCGAGTTAGTCACTCAATGACTCGAGTTTTGCACTGTTCACAAAACATGTCCAAATGCAAAATCGCGATGTTTTTCTCTGGAATGAGAAAACTTGAGTTAAGATTTAAAACTCGAGTTTCGGTCATTTACTGAAAGTTCACTGAAGCATGAAAACTCAAGTTTGGAAGAACTGACTCGAGTTTGGATCGTAGAATTTGAATTTCGAATTGAACGAATTTGTGAAATGTTTGTGTTTGATCTCAATACTCTATATCATCACTCATTACTATTCCTAACTATGTTTAATCAGTTTGTTAGTGAGTTTCAGATGATTTAGACAGGATTAAATGGAGAATTAGCAAAAGCATAAAGCATGTCGAGACATTAAATGAAGAGTGCGAAACCTTGCATGCTTTTGGACAAACATTCTCCACATGTTTTGTAGAAGTTAATGTTTTCCTTTTACATCCAAAGAATCGCTCTTCCAACGGATTAATTGTCAGGAAGTCAACCCTGAACTTCTGCAAAGCTGGATTAACCAAAGAGTAGAGAGAGAAGAAGACCAAAACCTCAACTAATCAACCTGCAATGTTTCCAACGGTCACATTATGAATTACAACGGTCATTTAATGATCTCTAGCTATATATAGAGCTGCAATCAAGTCTTCAACAAGAGAGACAACAGACAGAAACAAAAATCATTCAAGTTACTTATTCTTTCAGTTTTCTTTCTGTACAGTACCTTTGACACATAGAGCTTCAGTGTTTATCATATATCTACTCAGTGAGGAGTTTAGTTATCATTTGATTATCTGTAAATCTTAAGGTTGTGGAACCTTAAGTAAGGGTGTACAATTACAACTTGTAAGGGGGAGTGAGTCCTAAGGAAATGATCATCTCGAGTACAGAGTGTGTAATTGTGTTTGTAATCTTTGATTACAGCTTGTAAAGAGGAGTAAGTCCTAGTGAGAGGATTACTCAAGAGTTACAGAGTGTGTAGTCAAGATAGTAAAATCCCGGAGTGTTTCTGGGTAAGTTAGTGAAATCCCGGAGTGTTTCTGGGGACTGGACGTAGGTCAAGAGTTGGACCGAACCATTATATATTCTCTGTGTCAATCTTCTCTTCTCTATCTCTACCTTGCCTTAACTTACATCTGTTGTGTGGGTGACTGTGTTCTTGAGCATTCAGCGAAAGGTTCTTGAGCAATCAGCGAAAGAATTTTATAATCACCTATTCACCCCCCTCTAGGTGATATTCCACCTTCAAAAAGCATGCAAGGTTTCTGCACTCTTCATTTAATGTGCTGACATGCTTTATGCTTTTTGCTTAATCTCCAATTAATCCTATCTAAATCTTCTGAAACTCACTAACAAACTGATTAAACATAGTTAGGAATAGTAATGAGTGATGATATAGAGTATAGAGATTAAACACAAACATTTCGCAAATTCATTCAGTTCGAAATTCAAATTCTGGGATGGAAACTCGAGTCAGTTCTTCGAAACTCGATTTTTCATGTTTCAGTGAACTTTCAGTAAAAGACCGAAACTCGAGTTTTAAATCAAAACTCGAGTTTTCTCTTTTCAGAGAAAAACATCGTGATTTTGCATTTGGACATATTTTGTGAATAGTGCAAAAGTCGAGTCATTAAGTGACTAACTCAAGTTTTGGACTTTTAATGAGAAATCATGTCTTAGTCCAAAATCTCAAAACTGGAGTTTCCAAATCATAACTCGAGTTTTCAAATGTTCAAATTTAGCAGAGCTTCTCTGCCTGGCCAAAACTCGAGTTTCCATATTTTAACTCGAGTTTTCATATTCTTTGAAAACTATGGAAACTTCTCTGTAAGCTCGAAACTCGAGTTTCCAAAACAAAACTCGAGTTTTCTCACTTAAGAGAAAACCTTGAAAGACTTTGTCGAATTGATGCAAGAAGTTTTCACAAGGTCAGAGACGAGCATTGTTCTCTTATGATGCAAACTCGAGTTTTCATAAAACGTTGGAAACTTAGAGAACTTTTCGTATAGCCTAAACTCGAGTTTCCAAATGGAAACTCGGAGTTTTGGTTTCTTTGAAAAACTTGGTTGCTCTGTCTTGTCAAAACTCGAGTTTTCTAAATCAAACTCGAGTTTGCTTTGTCTCGTGAAAAACTCAGAAGCTCTCTGCAAGGCCAAAACTCGAGTTTTCAAAACTTAACTCGAGTTTGCCTTTCTTTGTAAAAACTTGAGCTCTTCTCTGTCAAGCCAAAACTTGAGTTTCCAAACTGAAACTCGAGTTTGCCTTAGACAATAAGTTTTTCTACTTACAAAGACAAACTTTAATTGTGTTTACAATTGTCCGTTATCATCAAAACCAATAGAGAACTAACATGATGAACTGCCGAGGTTTTGAAAGTGCCGACTTGATGAGGTGCTTCGAGATGCTGAGAATGCTTTAGAAAGTTGGATACAAGATCACTGAGCCTAGCACAGTGGCGAAACCGAGCATTGTTCTCAACGTGTATCAGTTTGATGGCCTGGAACTACCAGTTCAAGACTTATCAAAATTTCTATAATAAGGATCAAGGATGTCAAGTGTCACTGAACTCACTATTCCCATTGACAGAATATGGAGGTTTATGGGAGCTTGCATCGATTGCTCCAGCTGATAAATGCATTAAGGTTTTATTTTCTCACCAACTCTCCTTACTTTGAATGTGGAAATATATAGTAGCTTTTGTGGCAGCAATAATGCATGCACATGCCAATTTTGCTCTTCATTTTGCTGTATAAAGTGGAAAATTTTCCCTTACATAGAGAAGTCCACGTTCTTCTAGACCTTGGAATATTGCTTTATTTCAAATTGGAACTAACTTGTTTATAAGGGCTTTAGAGCTTCTGAAACAGTTGGGGCTCCATTGGAATATATTGTTCTTCCTACCTTCGGTTATGAGCATTAGATATTTGTGGGTCCAGCCATCCTTTATTGACAAGGTTGTGCCTCCATCATTTTATGAGTTGAGTTTGGCAGAGCTTGTTGTATATACAATGATCTAAGCGCAAAGGAGAGAAATTTATCTTGGGAAGATTCTGATTGGTCTTTCCATTCACATAAGAAGGGGTGGCAACACTTTAGTGGTGTGGGAGAAGCATTTCATTATTGATGTTCTTGAAATCAGCACCTATATCTGTTACTGCAAGATTAATGAAGTTGATGTTTAGTTCTTTCTCTTGTGTCTCATTTTGATGTTTGCTCAAAATATGAGGGAAACGGAACTGGCAAAGCATGTAGTGGGCAAGCTATCGGAACTAGATGTTGTTTGCTGGAACTCAATAATATATAGTGGATTGCTCAATCAATTCTCGTGACCAAGAAGCTTCCTCTTTCCCTAACAAGGACAACAGATTCATGCACACATCACAAAAGATGGCTATGTGGATGATATATATTTGTCGGAAGTTCCCTTATGAAAAGGTATTAAGTTGAATCCGTTCATTGTATTCTCATTAGTTGGGAATGCAAGTTCTCAAAATATGCAGGTACATCTACAGATTTGTGGAAAGATGTCCTGGATGGTAATGAGACTAAGGAATTAATTAAGGCTGATGGTTTATTGTTAGTCCATGTGTCTACAATAATTGCAAAAATATGCAAGACGCTTGTCTCGGTACACGTGAATGCAAAATAGCAAGATGGTATTTTGGTTTTGCTGAATGAAATGATCTAGGGAGCAAGCAACACAGCTTTGGGTTTTTCCATCATAATAGCTTTGATCAATTATTTTCACCTACAAACAAAGTTCTTTGCATAACAGTGAAAGATATTTTTCGTATTAGCTGCTCTACAAGAGCAACATCAACAAGAGCAAGTTTAACTGTTGAAAGATATTTATCAACTAACTCTTGCTTTTCCTTGGAATTTGGGGATGCAGACTCTGTGTTTCTTCAAAGTTTCTTGCCCTGAACTCTTTCTATAATTATTTCTTGCAACGCATTTTACTTTGCACAAATGGCAAGATCCTGAATTTTTATCTGAGAGGGAATAGAAAAAAAAGGCGGACCCCGGTTAGACCGAATCTTGTTAAAATCCGGGTTCCGTGTAAAGTTTTGAAGCCGGACCCGATTTAAACTAAATCTAGTTCAAATCCGGGCTCCGTGTAATGAAGGCTACAACCTCCAAGTCTATAAACATGTAGGAATCTGAGGTACATAAACCCGTTTCCGAAAATCGTGTCAAAGGAAAAATGTATGAATTCGGAGTAAACAAACTCGTTTTCGAAAATCATGTCCAGTCTAAACATGTATGAATTCTGAGTAAAGAAACTCGTTTTCGAAAATCATGTCCAATCTAAACATGTATGAATTCTGAGTAAATAAACTCGTTTTCTAAAATCATGTCCAGTTTAAACATGTATGAATTCAGGGTAAAGAAACCTGTCTTCGAAAATCATGTCCAATTTAAACATGCCTGAATCCGAGGTACACAAACTCGTTTTCATAAATCATGTCAAGTCTATTTTTTATAGTGAAATCCACGCTCCTTAATTGGACCTCGGATAAGCTGTGGAGTCCGTCCTTACGAAAGGGATGAAGGCGGACCCCGGCTTAACTGAATCTGGTTAAAACACAGGCTTCCTTCGAGACACGATAAAGCCGGAATTACGGTTAAAACGTGATCCTTCGGGGCATGGTAAAGCCAGATTTAATGGTCAAAACGTGCACCCTTTGGGACACGGTAAAGCCGATATAAGTTATGTTTAAAGTTTTGCAAGAAAAAAGATAGAAGGCGGACCCCGATTATTCCGAATCTGGTTAAAATCCGGGATCCGTGTAAAGTTTTAAAGGCGGCTTGATTTAATCGAATCTAGTTAAAATCCGAAGTTCCGTGTGAAGATCCTGTTAAATCGAATCGGTTAGAATCGGGCTCAGGTAAAGCCGCAATGTTGCCAAGTCTTGAAAGTCCTTTATTGGATTATTTGCAACGACAATGTCGCCAAATTTATTTGAATGACTGAATTCTGGTTAAACAAACCCTTTTTCAGAAATCATAAACCCAGAATCTCGGGTAAGTATGCAAGGAATCCCAACAATGACGAACACCTGGTCCGGGTTGGAAAATAACACATCCTGGCAGCTCAGAAACCTGAACTACCAGGCTAGGGGGCAACAGAGTGGATAACGAGTTGTTAGCGGAAAAGCATGATTATCAGTAATCGGGATTATTGCAAACCAAAATGGAAAGTAAACTCGGACAAGTATTCGAAATGAGTACACGTCGAATGATGTGGCGGACTCGATTTAAACCGAATCTAGTTTAAACCAGGATTCGTGTAAAGCTAAGAAGACGAACTCGATTTAAATTGAATCTAGTTTAAATCAGGGATCCGTGTAAAGTTAAGAAGGTGGACCCGATTTAAGCTGAATCTAGTTAAAATTCAGGCCCGCATTGAGGCGGCGAGTCTATTTTAGATTCCTTTATTGGAATCATTTTGGCGATAGCAATGCCGCCAAGTTTATTTGATTGAATTTGGGTAAACGAACCCGTTTTCATGAATCATAAACCTGGAATCTTGAAGTTTAAGTAAATAACCCAGAATCTCGAGGTTAAAGTATATCAACCCGGAATCTCGGTGATAGAGTATGTTAACCCGGAATCTCGGAGTTAAAGTATATAAACCGAAATCTCGATATTAGAATATATAACCCGGAATCTCGAGGTTACAGTTAACAAACCCGAAATCTCGGGGATTAAAGTATATAAACCCGGAATCTCGGGTCAACACGCACGGAATCCCAACAGTTGCGAACACCTAGTCCGGGTTTGAAAAGTAACACATCCCGGCACTCGAAACCCGAACTACCAGCCGGGGCAACAGAGTGGACAACGATTTGTTAAGTGGAAAGGAGTGTTATCAATAACCGACATTAATGCAAACCAGAAAGTTTAATGCAAGCTCAGACAAGTATTCGTAATGAGCACGTTGAACGATTTGCGCAGACAGTAAGTATTTTCCATTTATTGTGATTTGCTTACATGTTATTAAATGCAGGAATATAAACCAGAACAATTAGCCTGGGAAAATTGCTACGAAAGCAAATTCGGATTCAGGGGATCTCGGAAAGCAGTCAATTACTCTCGGCAGCTCAGAGACCTGAACTACCGAGCTTGGGGGCAATCAGTTATAGAATCAAATATTATGCTCATCATAGGTGTGGCCCAACAGGAGACATCTAGTACATTTGGGCTTGGAGGCCCAACAAGTCCAAACCCTAACCCTAAGGTAACCTCTATATATAATTGGTTAACCTAAAAGGTACACATCTTCTAAGCTCTCTCCTTTACGATTCAGCCACACAGAGCACACACCCCACCCCCTTTGGTGAAAGCCTTCATGTGTGCGCAAAGATCACCTATCCTCTTAGGTATCTTATCCATGGATACTTGGGAGAGAGCTATTTGATCCTATATCAACATACTAGCCCAGGGCTAGACACTTATGTTCTACGACAGAACACCTACTAATTGCACTAAACTCTAATATCATATTAATTATTATTCTCACATACTACCCTTATTTATTAGAGGCATACATGCAAAAGAATAATTAATGCTCCTTGAAAACAAACAAGTGCCTTATAAAAAGGACCAAATAAACTTATTAGTTAGTGCCTTATAATAAGGACTAGAAGAAGTATAACTCGTCCATATCCTCTCTTCTCTCTTTTCCGTTTAGTTGAGCAGTATTGCAGAGCCAGTTATTAAAAGTCGACGTAGTTATTATGAACTTTAATGCGGGTGATTTGTCATTATCATTATGTGGAAACCAGTTTCGACAGCCTTTAATTTGTTGTTTGCAGAGGATTGAATAATTTGGTTATTCCGTGATGGGCCGGGGAAACACTTCAACCACTTAAGAAATTAAGCTAATATTCTAGTAAGACCACAAACTTTGTTTTTCCGATATATAGTACTTTTGATATAAACTTTATAATCATTCAATCAAAAGACAATCATTAAATGTGTTGATCTCTTATTTTGCCTCCTCCATATCTGTCAATGACCCTCCTTCCTAACCTCTACAAGGAAGATAAGAATTATAGAGGTAGTTATAAATTTCTTTACAACAAGGTTCTTACATCTTCAACGAAATTTGAACTCATGACTTTGTGATATAAGCCAACTCTTTATCAGCTGGACCAACCTTTATTGCTGTCTAAAAGAATACTCTCTGGTCTTAAATGTACAAACTAGATGACTAATTTATAGAAATTAAGAAAATTGCTTTTAAGTTTGTTATTTATAAAAGATCCTGTGTTGTTTTTCTAGAGTACTTCTTTTAATAATTTGCATTGCAAACTACTTTGATTATAGAAACTCATTTTCTATCTGCAATGAATTGGGAAAGTTTTTCAAAAAATTAAATATTTTCAGGCAAACTGAATTGGGTTTATGTTGAAGTAAAGTAAACATCTCAACCAGCTCTTAGTTTGGATGGAAAGAAAATTAAAAGTAAAAGAATATTAAGAAGAAAAACTCCCAAAAATAATATATATATATATATATATGTGTGTGTGTGTGTGTGTTTTTTTTTTTTTTTTGAATTTTTCATTCATAATATTCTTCTCTCCCCCTATTTTTTTTCCCCATTTTCCCTCCATCCAAACATATGCTTAGGGCAATGCTCCCTTTGATTGAATATAGTATAAGCTTTTTTTAATTAATTGAAACCAAGGTAAATTGATTGAAGCAATAAAATTGTCTTATATATATATATATGAAGTTGTTAACAAACTCACGAGTTTAAGTATACCTATAATAGTGACATATAATCATATCGTTGACTCGAATTGTAAACTCTTACGAGTTTACTTTTATAAATAAATAGATATTAATAGTATATAATTAAATAATTAAAATATAAACAATTAAATAATTTGATTTAAATATATTTTAATCCAAATAATTGAAATTAAATCCATCTTTACATAATTTTATCATATTCAACAGAGAACTTTTTTATAAAATTCATATTTAAAGCACTAAACATGATCAAATCTGAAAAATTAGCATGAGTTTAAGATCAAGCTACCACGATTTTATAAGCTAGAAATGAAAAAAACGGTAAACTCGGTGTATGGACTCACGCATTTGATGAGTTTACAACTACCATGAGTTTGACAACAATACATATATGTTGTATCGCCCCTAAATTAAATTACATACACAATTGGTCTTACTAGTTTAAAAAAAAAAAGGAAAAAGAAAAGACATTTAGTTAATAAAGTTTCCTAATAAGAGAAGTTCGATTTTCACACAAGCTTGAGGATGTTTCGGATAATTACATATATTGTTTATTTATAAGGATCAATAAGTTTTAAAATCTCCGATCTTATCATATTAATATATACACACATCTGGACACACATATATGTGTGTACACACACATATGTGTGTGTAAATATGTACATATATATATGTATATGCTCTTTTCGGTGTAACACCTCAAAAATTTGACAAGAGATTTATTAAGCATATTTGAGGCCGAGGGACTTTATCTAAAAATTAAGTGTAAAATACATTGATTATCTTTCTATTTTAACTAAATTACACATACCTCCCCTCTATTTTATAAATATATATTGACATTTCTTGAAATTAAAATGTTTGTTACAAAAAACCCTATTATATATTTGAAATTCTATTTTCATCCACATAGTTGACCGTTAAGTTTGACTATTAAACACTTGTTGGACAAAATATCCCTCTTTCAACAAATGAATAAAAATTTATATTTGTCTAAAAATAATTTTCTATGCCAACAAAAAATAATTCTAATACATATATGTTTACAATTTCCAATATATTATAACATTTATTAGTTTTTGTTATATGATAAAATTTTAAATTTTTATATTTATTGAAACTTATTTATTTAGTATTAAAAACATATTTCTTTCTTTCTTTTTTGTCATGATACCATGATTGAAAACATATTTGCACAAACATTCAAAAACACGTTTAATTTACTTTTTTTTTTTACCAGAATTCAACAACTAAAAACAAGAAGACAAAAGAACAGCAAAAAGGGACTAAGGTCCCAATCCTCTCCTAATATGGGCTACTCCCATCACATCAGCTAGAAGAAAGTGATAAAGTACAAGAGGAGGGTTTGAGAAATGAGCTTCGTCAGGGATCTCCACATGGGTCAGGACCATGTTAGCCAACCAATCCGCACATTGATTCCCTTCTCTAAGGACATGGTAGAACCCCAAGCCATCTCCAGTCCCCTCAAAACTCCCCACAACTCAGCTGATAGCGCCGAGCACCTTCCAAGGCGTGCAGAAAAGCCTCCAAGCCAGTTACCAGAACAGTCCCGCAGTAATCCCCCACATGCCGCCACCTGTAGTGGACCTTTAGAGGCCCATCAGAATTGAGTTTCACAAAAGGGGCTTCAGGGAAAGCCCAACGAATAAGAGTAGGGTAATGTCCTGATCTGCTACTTTAGTAGTTGCCATTCTAATTCCTTCCAGAAACTGAAAGACAGACTTGGGCCGATATCTATCCCCCTCATCTTGCGGATTATGGATGGAAATATTCCTCCATTTCCAAATGAACCAGCAGGAGACAATAAATACAGCATGACAAAGATATCCAGCAAATCCTACTTCCTCACACATCCAATTTTCCCTAACCCAGTCAGTCCAATCGCAATGGCAAAATGAGTGGAACCGATCATTGGGTAGCACTTCCTGTCAGAAAGCACAAACCACAGGGCAGTCCCTAAATGCATGTAAGCTAGTCTCTTCTATTTGGTGACACACTGGGCAAAGGCCATCATTGCCAGTCCAAGTACGAATCCATGACCGTAGGAGGAGCCTCTGGTGAAAAAATTTCCAACAAAAAATTTGTACTCTATGGGGACCTTGCCACTTCCATTACTTGCTCCATATGTCACAACTTATGTCGGACTGTTGAAAACCAGATTCGGCTAGATACATGTAACAACCTTTAACACTAACACCAGTTGAATCTCCAACCAACCAAAAAGACCGATCCGGACCATCATCAGCGGAGGGAGGGAGTATACCTCTGATTAGTCCAACCATACTCTGAGGAAGAAACCTGTGTAGTAGTGACAGGTCCCATCGACCATCTTGCCCAACAAATCTAGCAACCCTGCAGTCCCGCAGCTCATTAGGAATGGGGTTCAGCGCATAATCTTGTAGGCAAATAGTAGAAGATACCCATTTATCTTTCCAAAATGAGATAGAAGCCCCATCCCCAATCTCCCACAGTACCCCATCCTTCATGTTGTTAAAAATGTTACATATAGCGCTCCAGAAAGGTGAACAACCGGCCCTAAACAGAGGTAATTGGCCATTTTGAACCTTGTATTTTCCTTTAGAAAACGAACCCAAAGAGCGTCGGCCTCATTTTGAAACCTCCAACCATACCTCATGAGAAATGCATCATTCGTAATCGCAACCGATTTCAAACCAAGCCCACCCATAGGTTTAGGAGTAGTCAATATATTCCAGCCTATTGCATGGTGAGCTTTCCGTAGGTGGGAGTCACCCCAAATGAAGTTTCTTTGAATTCTATTAATCTCATTGCATATATTTAAAGGGAGGCTCGCATATTGCATGTGAAAATAAGGGATAGTAGATAGTACTGACTTGACAAGAGTGATTCTACCTGCCTGGGACAAACATTGCTATTGCCACCCACCTAACTTCTTGCGCAGCTTGTCCACAATATGCTGGTAACATTATTTCGTTGCTCTCCCATGAACCATCCAAGCTCCTAAATATCTTCCAATACTTTTAACTCTCTTGAAACCACTTTTAGTGGCCAAAGATACAGCCACATCTTCCGGTGTGTGCTTTGGGAGGTATATCACTGTTTTCTCAAAGCTTAGTTTAAGTCCTGAAGACTGCTCAACAAAGATAGACATTTCATTACAATGTCCAATTGCTCGTGCCTTGCCTCTCGCAAATAGTAAAAGATCATCGGCAAACATCGATGGGAAATCGGGGCCTCCCTTTCCCACCTTAATAGGTGTCCAAAGACCACCCCTACACTAGTGGAAATGATATGAGATAGTTTTTCCATCACTAGGGTAAACAAATACGATGACAAAGGGTCACCCTGGCGAATGCCTCTAAAAGGTTGAAAAGATGAGGTCTTACCACCATTCCACAGGATGTTAAGAGAGGAAGTAGAAACAACTTGCATAACTAATTCAACAGTAGGGCTGGTAGTCCAACCTCCCCAAGGACATGATGTAGGAATTTCCAGTTAACACGATCATACGCCTTTTCCAGATCTACTTTAATTGCCATAAATTGTCTTCCCCGCATTTTGTGAATTGAGTGAATTAGTTCTTGAGCAATGACAATGTTATCATGAATCTTCCTGTGAGGGACAAAACTAGCCTGGAAAGGTGAGATGACGATTTCCATGATCGGCTGCAAACGTCCCACAATCAACTTCGTGATCAACTTATGGGTCGAAACTGAGCCATAGACGTTGGCACCTGAACTTTAGGGATTAAAGCAATCAAAGTATCATTTAAAAAACGAATATGAGAGGGGTTATGCCATACATCCACAATTAACCTCATGATCTGATGACGAATCACAGACCACTGTCTCAGGAAGAACACTGCAGGGAAACCATCAACACCCGGGGCTTTATAACTTCCCATACTAAACAGACATTTCCGGACCTCCTCACAAGAAGGATTCCGGTGCAATCTCTCCAACAGGTTGTGAGGTATACTCGGCCAGGAGGACGAAAGCCACCTACGACTGGGTTTCGCATCAAAAAATAGGTTTTGAAAATACGAAACAACCATACCGTTGAGTTGATCATCCTGTTCCACCCAAATATTATGCTCATTTTTCAGCCTGGTAATTTTATTAAAACTCCTCCTAGTTACCGTCTTAAGATGATAGAATTTCGTATTGTGGTCCCCTTCAGTTAGCCATTGGTGACGAGATTTTTGGAACCAAAGCATCTCTTCTCGCTTTAAACTCTCGTTTAAGTGTTTTCTACATTCCAACTCCTTCACACCCAAGCGAGCGAATCATTATTCACACGCTCCTACCGTAACACTTCCAATTCGGAGCTTAGGCTATTTTTCATCTGGAAGATATTACCATAAACCTCCTTGTTCCAGCGATTCAACGGCGTAACAAACCGAGCTAGCATAGTAGGAATATCCCAGTAAGACTTCCATTGGGATACCATAAAATCAGGGAATTCAGAGCGGTTCAACCAATCAGCTAGAAAGTGAAACGGTCTATCCTGCTTGCCATCAGGAGGACCAGACAATCTCAACAGCATAGGATAATGGTCTGAGCTATACCTTGGTAGGTTAATCACGTCCGCCTTATCAAAAGCCACTCTCCAAGCAGCATTAGCAAGAACACGATCAAGCTTCTTGAAGACACGCTCTAAATGGGCCTACTTTGGACCCATCCAGGTAAAGAAGCTTCCAGACGCCCGAATATCATCAAGCTTCCACCCTGTTAAGCGATTCCGGAAAATTCGACATGGGTCAATAGCAGTAGCATTACCTCCTTTCTTTTCCCTTACATCTGCAATCTCATTGAAATCTCCAGCAATCAACCATTTGTCTAAAGCAGTACTTGCAGTACCATCCAGACAATCCCAAAGAGCTTTACGCTCCCCCTCCCTAGGGCTTCCATAAATAGCTGTAAATTGAAAATTATGTCCCATAGCATCCACGTGCATATGGACATGCTAGAAAGACGTATTTATAACAGCCACCTGAACGTCTTGCGCTTTCCAAAGGACCCATATTCCTCCAGAAAAACCACTTGCTTCCTCCACAAATGAGCTATCAAATCCAATCTTCCTCCGCAACTTCAAACACATTTCCCTACTAGTTCTTGTCTCAACCAAAATCAAAAGTTTTATTTGGTACTTTGAGATCAAAAACCTCAACTGGCGCCCAAGATCAGCATTGGCCCCCCTGCAATTCCATATAAGGAACGAAATCATGGTAACCGTGGTGAAGGGCCAGATGAATCGCGCACCTGAGACACTTTACCACTGATTCCCACCTTTACTTTAGCCTTACCACTTCCAAACGGCCGACCTCGCTTTTTAACTCCACCGTTCTTCGTAGGGCTCCCATTCTCCTTAGTTGAACTCATTGGCTCACTACTGACACTGCCATGATCACGTGCCTTCTCAACACTACCATCGGGAACACCATTCACAAAGGTGAACAATTCTTCTTCCCGGGCTGAGCTAGCATAGACTTGGATTTGATTGTGGGCTTTCCTTTCATCCATTAATGAGCCCACATAATGCCCACCGTCTATTTCCTGCACAACTTCCTGCACACCGGTTTTGACCCCATTCTGATCCTTAATAGATGCCTTCACCAAGCCCCCACTACCCGAGAGAGCCTCCGTTATTGCTGTGTAGACTAAGGCGTTACAGCCATTTTTTCCTGGATCTTGCTCTGTCGGCATCTTTTGCATTCCCCCAGGACCCGAAAGCTTCAACTGGACAGCTGATAAATTATCTGTTGTAGTATCGGTAATCCTGACAGGTTCCTCCTCCAGTACCTCCTTCGAACCCATTGCAAAACCAGACTGTGTTACATCACTAGCGATAAGCACTGCTCCTGCTAGCTTACCAGACCCGTGAGCTACAACTTGCCAAACGTCAATAGAGGTTTTTTTCGGCCTTTCCCTGATATCAGGTCGGGACTTCATGCACGCAGCTGCTCGGTGACCATATGTCCTGCAACTACCACACACCCCTTCTAATCCCTTCATACACAATAGCTCTTTGCTTGTCTTCTAGTATGTAGTGTAGTTCCAGCTCATGAGACGAGTCAATTTCTACACATATCTTTGTGTATCGCCCTTAGCTACCTTTGTAGCCACAACATCCATTCGAACGAAGCGCCCAATTGCATTCCCAACATTAACCAGCAACTGTGTCTTGATAAACTCAGGTGGAAAGCCCGGTAGATTAACCCAGACCTTGACCAAGCCAAGTACATCGACCTCCGGATCAAACTCTGGACTCCATTCCTTCACAGCCAGGTAATGATTCTGCACTAGCCATGGTCCCTCTTCTTTTGCCAAATTCATATCTGTCAATGATTCAAATCGCACCAGATAATAGCCGTGAGCCACGTCAGTGATGACGATTCTGCCTTTTCTTGCCCAGAGTGATTCCAGCCTCTGTCTCATGTAATCAAACACAAATCTCCTTCCCATGGCCTTGACGATTAGAGTTTGTCTCCACCGGCGCCATGCACGATGCTTGAACTCCTCTGATATTGAGAACATCATAATGCCTTCTGCGTTACGTTTTTGCGTTATGCCCTTGTCTCCATCCGGTGCTTCATCCACTGCCTCATCCTCCAACTCCCCATCCCATACTGAGTGACTCGTACGTACTACACCCGCATATGTGCGAGCCGTCAACCCTCCCTCCATCACCATTTACCCCTCTGCGCAAACCCTAGCAGAGCCGATCTTCAATTTACTTAAGTATGCATCTATTAAAAGAATTAATCATATTTTTAATTAATTTTTCTATCTCAGAATTTATTAAATTAATCAAGTCTTTATCTCAATATGAAAAGAAGATACCTATTTGAAAAGGTAAAAAAAAAAAAAATAAGAAAATGAAAAACAATCTTGAATTACTTAAACAATTTTAGCCAAAATTAGGAAATTAGCAGCTAGTAATGATGAAGGGTAAATTAGTAATTAAAATTTGTTTTACTATACATTTTGATTATAAAATAGAAATCCTTAATGGAGTTGACAGTTTGGACTTAAGTATACATTTTCAAAAAAAGGAGAGGTTCGTGTAATTAAGGCAAAATGCAAAGGAGGTTAGAGTATTTTAATCAAAAACTAAATATCCTCAAAAGTAAATTATTTGGCTAAAAAATTGTTTTCAAGTTTATGTTCTAAGAGTGACGAGTAGTTTAGTACATTTGGTTAAGTAGGTATAAAGTTAATCCTATTGATCAGAAGAAAAAAATAAAAATAAAAAAATAAGACAAAAATCATGCCTTATTTTTTAAAATTTCTTTTGAGGAATTAATGTCTTTTTCCTCGAAAGATATCTTTGACCAATTATAGATAGCCCTTGGCGTGCGTGCAAACTTTGATTAGTGACAAATAACCCCATAACATTTCAAAATTGAAATTTGACTACTTTAAAATTTTGATTTATAATATTAAACCTTATGTCATTATTTTTATCATTTGAGTAACTTTATTAATATTTTTAATATCATCTTTCAATTAAAATAGCTTTTTTGTATGATAAAAAATAAATGAGTAATATTTAAAAAATATAAAAATAAAAGTGTCATCATTTGTATAACATTTACTTATTTCCTTGAGATAATTGAGCGTTGATAGTTTAAGTATGTCATCATTTATGTTAAATATATTCTTAGGATAATTGAGCATTATTAGATTAAATATGTGTTAGATGATAGTTTTTGCTCTCATTAATTATTTATTAGTTATACATATATATTTTTTTAAAATTAGAGGTTCAACGTTTATTTTTATTTATTTAATATTATTCTTCGATTTTTTGCCATACAAAAAATTTATTTTAAGTGCCAAATAATAGTAAAAATCTTAATAAATTTATTAAAATGATAGAAGTAACGTATTATAAATCAAAATTTTAAGGGAGTTACATTTAAATTTTGAAATGTCAGGAGATTATTTGTAACTCACAAAGTTTAAGAGGGTTATGTGTAACTAGTCAAAGTTTATGGGAGTTTTATGAAATTAATAGTTACTTTACATGGGATGCCACGTGTTATATGTTAATCTAACGTGGCGGTTTCTGTAAAAAGATAGTGGTCAGTTAATCACATTTGGTTAATAATAAAAAGATAAAAGGTTGGGGGGTTAAATTTAATATTTGAAATGTCAGTGGGCTATATACAATTAACTCAAAATTCAGGAGGTTTTATGTAATTTAGCCATTAATTAATTGCAAAACTAAAAAATAAATATATATTTCAGGATGTACATGAAAAAAATAGTGTTAGATGGACATGTAAGGCCTCACTAAATCCTCTAAAGCTTGAGTTCAAGCCCTGAAAGAGATACTCGTAGTGGTAGGGGTAGTCTCAAACCGGATAATAATATAAAAAATAATAACCTATCACAACCAAACAAATGACATAAATCATGCCTTATTTTTTAACTCTATATTATGTGGCGATAACATATGGGGTCAGATTTATGAATTAATGCAGAAGGGTCCCACGCGCTCCGTGCATCTTTTAACTTCATTATTATATATGACCTTCTCATCTTTCCGTCTTCCTCGCTCTCATTCTTCTCTAACTCATTTTCGAAGCTGCCCTGCTCTGCTTCAAAGGATTTGGCATATCATCTTCAATATCACATTATCATCAGATTCATCAGAAGCTTATTATCAGTGGTAAGTCGTATTCCTTAATTGAGATTTAGAAACTATTGTGATTCTCTTCTCCGTCTCCATCTTACAGTACTATCAAATTAGAAAGTTTCTTGCATTTAAGTATATAACTTTGAACGTGAACACTAGAGCGATTCAATATGCATCTTTATTTGTATAACCGTGTACTCTGCAATCTACACACACATGACATAATATGAAAGTGGAGATTTAAATGTGAAGCAGATCATGAGTGCGTCTTGTTATCAACCAATAAGTCAAAGCCAGAACCAACAAGGTTGGGTCTAGTGGAAATGGTTACTCCTTCAAGATGGCATTTAAATTGCCGCTTGGGGATAAGTCCAAATTTAATACTCATGATTGCCTCTGATAAGATGATACTTTGCTTATCAAAAATGAGTTAAAGGCAGGAAAATAAAAATAAAAATACTCCCTCCGATCTTTAATATAAGAAATATTTGAAGAATTGATCTTAGTCTTAAATATAAGATATAGTTTTTATATTTGTCAATATTTTCTTAATTTATCCCTATTGTTGTTTTCCTCAACAATAATCAAGAAGGAATGGTGGAATTAAAGAAAATGGTTAGAGTGTTTTAAAAATACATGTCATATTAACTAATTTAACTATCTTCTTTAATTTAATCAAATTAGATAAATATGCTTTATATTAAGGACAAAAGGAGTAATCTAAGTATAATGAAGTTGAAGAATTGTGTATTGAAAACTCAGAATATGGCATCATTTGATATGTGTATAACTAATTTAACTATTAATGCTTTTATATGTGTCTCTTCATTTGATATTCCTCGGATCCTCTCATCAAATCACATATGGCATCATTCATATCCCATTCTCTACTATTTTTTTTTTCTAACTTTTCTTCATAGTTTTAACGTGATACGTACTATTGTTTTCGTCTTTTTCCAATGTAGTAGAATAGTCCAGCGGGCGCCGAATGAAGGCCAAAAATTAAAGTGGGGTTAAAAAGTTGGATTAAGCCTCATTATTAATTCTCCCTTTGATAAGTGGGACCTATCCATTTCAATGATTGGCCAAGTGTCTGACTAGGTCTCCCACCTTCGTATGCAAATCATCTTATACAGCTCTATGTTAAAATACAAATTAGTTTTTAGGTTAAATTAAGTCTTTGATTCCACGGTATATGTACGAGATTCTGCAGTAATCAAGTCAGCCATATATGCATGCGCACATACATGTGCCTGCACACACACGAATTCTCCTCCAAAAATAATTCCCACCCCCAGGTTTTTCTCAGATCCGTCATATTCCAGAAAATAAAGTGCTTTATATATTTATTTATTTATACTATTTAAAAATGATTATATTTCACTTTTTTCTTCTTTTTATCCCATCTCACTATAATAATTCAGTTATGATGGTTTTGAATAATTTCCCTCTTGCGGTTTAAGTTGCCTTCCAGTGCGATAGAGCGGAAGGAGAATAATGGATCAAAGGAGTCTCTTAGAGGATAAAAACGCAGATTTGGTGAACGAAGATCATCTACCAATAACATGGCGAGTGTTTGCTCAAGAAGTGAAATCAGTTTGTAGTGTAGCAGTTCCTATGGTGATTGTGAATGCTTCAACTTTCTTTCTCCAAACGATCACTCTCATGATGGTGGGTCACTTGGGTAAACTTGCTCAATCTAGCACTGGTGTTGCCATCTCTCTTTGTGGCGTCACTGGCTTTAGCGTCATTGTAAGTCACTTATAAAACTCTAACTTAGGAGTAAAATAAGGGCTAGAGGTATCTAACGTGCTCGCTAATGCCACTTAAAATTTTTCAATTTTTCAGATGTTTTCTTCTTGTTTCTTATGATCAGTAGATTTTATATCAAATTAGTGATATTTTGATATCTTAAAGATATAAAATGTACGTTTAGAATTTTTTATGATTTTTGAAAAATAAATAATGCATAATTTTAGTGTAATTTTTCTTTAAAAAAAAATCCAAAACAGCAACATTTTACCTGTAATTTATCAAAATATGACTCATTGTATGTCAAATCTAATAATCACAGGAAAAAGAAAATATCATTTTTGGAACTTAGAGCGAGGTACATTTGAAACCCCACACCCGTAAAAACATCATCTTGCATTGTGGGGTTTTATACTTTTGATTGATAACTAATAATTTCATTTCGGATTTTGTATTTTGAACTTGTGTAACAGTTTGGATTGGCTTCTGCACTTGAAACACTATGTGGGCAAGCCTACGGAGCTAAGCAATATAGAAAGTTTGGGGTTCAAATTCAAACTGGCGTCTTCTGTCTTATTTTATGTTGTCTACCTCTCTGTTTGTTGTGGCTTAACTTGGGGAAGATTCTGGTCTCGTTAGGTCAAGACCCTTTAATTGCACATGAAGCTGGGAAATTTGCAGTTTGTTTGATTCCTGCTCTCTTTGGCTATACAATGCTTCAAGCACTAGTTCGATACTATCTTATGCAGAGTTTGATCTCTCCACTTGTACTCTCTTCTTCATTTATTGTGTGCTTCCACATAGCATTCTGTTGGACACTGGTTTTTAAATCTCCTATGGGTCCCTTTGGTGGTGCGTTTGCCATTGGTGCCTCATATTGGTTGAATGTGATCGTACTTGCGTTATATATGAGATTCTCTGATTCTTGTGAAAGGACTCGAGTTCCAATTTCCATGGAGCTTTTACAAGGCATTGGAGAGTTCTTTCGTTATGCTATTCCCTCAGCTATAATGGCTTGGTATATTCTTCTTCCCCACTTAATAATATGTCTTCCTCTACATTTTATACTCGGTTTATACCATTTTTAGTCTTTATAATTTAATTGAATTTTAGATTTGGTCATTGTAGTTTTAGAGTTGGTTACTATAGTTTCATAGTTTTATAAGGATTTGATTAGAGTTTAATGACCAGTTCTATACTTTTAATGAGCTTTGGTTTTGGTCTCCATACTTAAAATTAGACCAAGTTCTTATAAAACTAGAGGGATGAAAGCTAAATTTCAATCAAAGTGTGAGGACAAACAATGATATTAGTCTTTTTATATTTTACCTTGGATATTGATATTGATATATAGATATTGATTGTTGAATATTTCAGCCTCCAATGGTGGTCATATGAGGTGACTACGTTGCTCGCTGGTCTTCTACGACCAAACCCAGAGCTTGAAACTTCAATTTTGGCCGTATGGTATGCGCTTTTTTTAAATCACTTTCCAAAGTCTATTAAAAGTATTACTTGAGTACTCAAATAATGATATAATACTATGAATTTTGTGACCAGTGTTTCAATGAATGTTACAATCTATTTGATACCAGAATCAATTGGTTCAGCAGCAAGGTTTGTATCACATAAAATTCATCGATTTATTCATGTTTTATTTAGAGTAATGTCCGTCCAATAATATAGATCATGACTTACACACACACACAGATACAAACACACACACACACATGCATATATATATATTGCTGCTTAGACTTTCACTTCATAAGTTCTTTCTCATTTGGTGACTTTTTTATGATTGGTATTATTATTCAGTGCAAGAATTTCAAATGCATTAGGAGCGGGAAGGCCACAAGTGGCGAGATTGTCTGCCTTATGTTCAAGGATTATAGCAACTGGTGAGGCTCTTGTAGTGAGCACAACCATTTTTGCTCTCCAAAATATTTTAGGTTATGTTTTTAGCAATGAGCCAGAAGTGATATCCTATGTCTCAGACGTAGCTCCTCTTTTAGTTCTATCTGCTTTTATGGACTCTCTACAAGGCACCCTTACAGGTAAAAAATCTTTCATTCCAATACTCTTTTGGTTGAATTCAAACTTCAATGCGTTTATATCATTATTGGTTTTTACAGTTTGATCGAATTTTGATTTTGATCCTCGTAGTTCCACATCATTATCTTTCGTCCGTATAGTTTCATAATGACTTGGACTAAGTTTAAGTATAGAGACTTATCGTTAAACTTAAACTTAGATGAAATTCTTATGAAACTATATGGACAAAAACTAACAATTTGAAATTGTAGGGACCAAAAAAATAAACTAATCAAACTATAAGAACTAACAATTGTAGTAACCCAACTTCAATACTTGTGATATGAAATCAAATAATTCTTGTCAAAATAGGGATTGCTAGGGGAAGTGGGTGGCAACACATAGGCGCATATGTGAATTTTGGAGCTTATTATGTTATTGGCATTCCACTGGCTGCATTCTTGGGTCTCTGGGTAGGCTTGAGAGCAAAAGGCCTTTGGCTTGGAATAACGACTGGTACAATATTCCAAGTGATTGTGCTACTAATCATACTGGGTTTTACCGATTGGATAAAAGAGGTTTGTTCTACACTTTCAATAAATGCATACCATTCCAATAATTCATTTCAGCATTTATATATGTAGTGCTTATGCTAAAGAGTTTGAATGACTAATTTGCAGGCAAGACGAGCTAGGGAGAGGACATTGCAGAAAGTTTTGACAGAAGAAGAAAGTGTTTTGGTTTGAGAAACCAGAGTGTAATGCTTAATGGGGAATTATGATGAGTTCAAAAGAAGATATTTAATTACCAAAAAAGTCTAGTCTAAGAACAACGGAGGACCATGCAATGACAATTTCCGGTATAAGAAATGATAATAGATTTACACTACTCACTTATCATTAAGACTTTTTAGTAATTAATTCCCTTCCTTGAAACCTCATTGTAATTCTCCCATACTTAATTACAGTGCTATATTGGATCTTCTTAATTCTTTGGGTAAAGTGATACATAAGAAGACCATAAAGATGGAGGATAAAGCTTTTAGAGCCGCAAGTAATTTTCTGCTTTCATACTCCAACGATACTACGCCTGCATTGTCTCCATAAAGCGGCTGTAAGGTTGAAAGTTGAATCCAAGCTGCCAAAATAAAAACAAAAGTCATCTGGACAATGTAGTAATGCCTATCAATTTCAATTTGTATTGTTTTGTTCTTCGCAGCATAGCTTTTATTTGTATTATAATACTTTTGGACTAAATAAAAGAAAAGGGTATTCTTTTTACATTGGATATTTGATATGATATGAGGCAATTAAGAAAGGAAGGAAAGAGTTAGAGTTATTCTAAGTGATGGAAATACCTCTCATTTAATATACTTATGTTGAATTTTCAAAATTATGGCTACTATTTCAATGTTCTATACTTCCTCTTGTCTTTTATATAAGCATGAATTTTTCAAATGGTATGATGCTTTGTATAAGCTACATTTTTTAGATGTGTGAACATTTAATACATTTGTTTTATTTTTACCCCTAATTGATTATATACATATTTTCCCATGCATTATCTATCATAAATAATAAATATTTTAGAGAATTAAAATATTCCAAAACAATAAGAATCATTAGTCGAGTTATTTAATGAAAACAATTATCCATAGGGTCACAAACTCTAGTGCAAAAATGGTCATTTTCATTTTGTTTTGAGGGCAATATTGTGGAAAACATTTTTAACGTTCATTTTTTAAACTTTCCATTGTTCGTTTTTAGGAGGACATCAATATGAATGACATCGAAAGCTTTTAATAGATATCTGTTTTGTAACAGATGTTGTAAGTCACTTACAACGTCGGTGTTGGGAAAACAGACTTTGCAAGTTTGTCACTTACAATGTATGTGTGTGTACACACACACACACATATATATATATATATATATATATATATAATGGTATATACGTATACATATTTATATACATATATACCTATATATATACATTTATACATACATACATAGTATGTATATATGTATGTATGCATTTATGTACATTTATACGTATATAGGTGTATACATACATACTCCTCTTAACTCTTTATATGTTGTGGTCTTTATGGTTATATTTTCAGCAACGAGAAGGAAGTTGTTGAATATGTGACTATCATGGCTCCTCTTGTTTGTGTATCTGTTATTTTGGATGGCTTACAAGGTGTTCTCACAGTATAAAAATCTTCTAGTTTAATAAGTAAATTACTCCCTAATCCTATTTATACATCACTTTCATTATGTTTTATCATAAGCAAAAAAGCCTTAAACTTGATTAAGCTTTGCCGTAAAATATAACAACATTTCAAATTTACCCTTATTTATTATTCATTACTCCTTTTAATTCTTTTTCTAAAGAACAATGCCCAAAATCATGTGATTTAAAATGTTAGTTAAACTAACTTAAAAGTTATAAATGTGTATGATATATATAATTAATGAGTGAAAATTTATTGTAGAGAGATATTAAGTGGAAATATGAGGCATAATTTTAATGGGGGTAAAAGTGAAAAGACGAGTTTAAAATTTTAGACAAAAATGATTTCTTTTTTGTATTTATGACACCTTCTATGAGTGAAAGACTGTTTCTTATAAAAGAGACGTAGTATATTTCATGAGAATAAAGTCTACACAAAAATACATGAACGGTAAAATTGTACATTCACATGAGAAATTTAATGATGTAACTTATAAATATGATAAAAAGATACACCAAAAATAGGGACGGGGTGCATAAAAGAAAACTAAAACTTTATTTCCTGTTTTTTTTTTTAATCTTTTTTTTTTTTTTTTTTTGGAATATGGATTGCTAGAGGATCTGGATGGCAACATATTGGAGCTTACGTAAACCTTGGAGCCTACTATCTTTGTGGCATTCCTGTGGCTGCTACTTTGAGTTTCGGGCTAAAGATTAGAGGAACAGGCCTTTGGATTGGCATTCAAATTGGCTGTTTTTTGCAAACCGTTCTTCTTTCAATAATTTCATGCCGTATAAATTGGAAACAACAGGTAAAAACACTGATTTTTATTCGTTTGAAACTTTCAAACTCTAAGTATTGAGATTTAGCTAGATTTATTATTGGGGAATGAAATACATGTCTCAAGAAATAGAAAAATATAAGTATGTCGAATAAAATCATTAAATTGCATTGAAGTCCTATGAAACCTAGATTGAATTAATTCGAATTGAGAAAAGCCCACTTTACCCTTGTTAATTTGAAGAATCAAAGACAAGTGTCACAAGTGAGTGTGTTACCAATGATAGATTATTGAGTAACCAATAATAAGTTAGGTACCGACAATGCAAGTCATTGAACAGTCAATAATAAGTCAGAGTGCCACCAATGACTTGAAGAGTTGCCACTGATGGCACTCGCTCAATGACTATATATGATTGGTGACATCTTGATTTGTCATTGGTTGCTCAAATTAACAAAGGCAAATTAATATTTTCTCAATTCGAATGAATCTAACCCAAGTTCCATGAAACTTTATTTGATGATTTTAAGGGATTTGATTTAAATTATTTCTCTTCCTTGAAACTAATTGTATATGATTCCCCCCTTATTATATTAAGTGAGCGCTAATGCATTATAAAAGGTCTGAATATTGAGTCATACTAGCTATCCAAATAGGAAAGGAGAGGTAACAACCAATGTCCTTGGTGTATGCTCACCGGATGGCCAATTCATTTATGTCTTGCCTGGGTGGGAAGGGTCAGCTGCGGATGGGAGGGTGTTGAGGGATGCGATAAGGAGACCACATGGCTTACGAGTAGCGCAAGGTATGAGTTTACCATGCGGTTTGAAATGCTAAAATGGTTTTGTTCATGTGTACTTTATAGGAAAAACCAATTAACTGATATACTCTTTTGTCCCAGGAAACTACTACTTGGTTGATGCTCGGCCACTATGAACCTTACTCGCTCCGACTTGAACCCTTCTTTTGTTCCCAGGGTTAACCTAAGATCAATGTACCCTTAGGAGGAGTGTGTTCCCTGTTGAAACCTATAAGGGTGGTCTTACACGACTTCAAATCTTCTTGATCGAGGTTCATCCTTTTGAAAGCATCCCGAGGATAATGTCGGCAGAGCTTCTAGCATCTACGAAAATCTTCTTCACCCGGCAATTTACCAGAGTTCCCATAACCACCAAACCGTCTTCATGGCCTGGGACTACGTCCTTCAAATTTTCTTTAATGAAACACAGTAGAGGAGGTTCCAGCTTACCGAGGTCTTCTTTAAACTTTGGGTGATTCCTTACTTAAAGTACCTCCCTTAAGTACCTTTTCCTCTGGCTTACCATGTCTCCTCTACCTCCAAGAGCTTAGCTAATAACGTTGCACTCAAATTTGGCTTCTTGGAACTCATCATCATCGTCTAGTTTCTTCTACTTTCCATCTTTCCTTTTCTTTTTAAGAGCCAAGCTCCTACTACAACCACCTTGCTTGCGCTTATTATCCTTCCATCCCCGGGTTGTTATCACAAACGATCGTAATTTGCCCTCTCTGACAAATTTTTCCATAGCATTTCTTATATCCCAGCATTGATCAGTGGTATGCCCCGGTCCATTATGGAATGCACAGAAACGAGATTGATCTGCGCCCGACTTGTTGTAATTTGGCCGAGGGCGGTCCACTTTTTCATTTCATCAATGCAACCTCCCTCCAAATTTGAGACTATGGAGCGTTGAGAGGGGTATACTTCTCATACTTAGCTTCATACTTGCCACCCCAGGATTTGTTATTCGGGTTTCTTCCACGGAAATCTTGCTTTTGGCTTCCTGTTATTCCCTTCCTTTTGGAGGTGAACTCTTCCTCCTCTCTCTTCCATTTGCTCCAACCCAGATATTTCTTCGACCGAGTTCTAAATTCTACTAGGGTATTGTCAGGATCCTTGTAGATTGACTTTGCCAGTCAAGACGAGCCATCCAAACCGGCTACGATTAAGTGCACATGCACATTTTCTTCTAAACCACGCACTTGTAAAACAGCCTCTTTAAAGCGGTCCAAGTACTTTTGGAGCGTTTCCCCTGGTTACTGCTTAATCTTGCCAAGAGCGAACTCAGACTTTGGTTGTTTTTTGCTTGTTGCAAAATTCAAATCGAACCTGTCTCCCAAATCTTCAAATGTCCAAATGGAATTTGTAGGTACAGTGTGAAACCATCTTTGCGCAACTCCCGTCAAGGTTGCAGCAAAAATCTGGGAAATCATGGGCTCATTAATTCCCCTTACGAACATATTCGTGTTGAAAGTATCAAGATAGGCTTGTAGATCTTGACTTCCATTGTACTTTGGCAAAGAGGCCAGATTGAAATCCTCTGGTATGGAACCCGAACCCCGACCCACGGAATCTAAGCCCGCACTCGATTAGCGAGTTATCTTCAACATCATTACCTCAAGTAGGACCTCCAGCATCAACTTGAAAAGATCCTGGTCTATTAATCCAAGGAGGGTTACTAGTGTTCTATTTCACCTTTTCCTTCCTCTTATCCTCCTGATCTCGGTTCCCATTACGGACTAGGGTTTCAATTTTCCTCAGACGTTCCTCCAACAACTGCATTATTCTAACGTCCTCTTGCCTTTGAAGATTATTGCGCTGCTCCATCCCCTCGATTCGCCTCAATATAGCATCGAACGCGTTTTTCATGAAGTGAGTGTGTGGATCTGCAATTGGAACTTGAGGAGGAACTTCCTACTGGGCTTATTGGAAAGTAGCATTCTGAGGGGGTGCCGCGAATGCTGGGGATGATGTAGTGTCTGATGCGTCTTCAACTAGCATTGTGTTATAATCTGGAACAATCGTATTCTCAGGTTGTTGCTGAGGCTGAGGTTGTTGTTCCTAATTCTACTGCATTGGATCTTCGTGTAATCGCTTATACAAGGGCATCTGGTTATCGCTTCGGTAGCAACCATCTTTGGTCACGGGAATCAAGATTTACCGAGTCCCCACGGTCGACGCCAATGTTCTGTATAAGAAGAACATATGTCTAGCCCGGTAGGACTAGTATATTGATATTGGATTGGTTAACTCTTGCCTAGGTATCTATGAATCAAATACATGTGAGAATGATAAACCACTGTGCACGAATAGGTGTTAGCCAAAGGGGGTGGTGTGTGTGCACAGTGACGGCTGAATAGTAATTGAGAGAGAATGTCCATACCTTTAAGGTTTACCTCTTATTTATAGAGTTTACCTGTAGGGTTTGGAATCCTGGGCCCTGTGCGCCTTATAGCCCAAGTATTGTGCCGCCATATCTAGGTCAAAATCTTAGATTAGTATCCTCCTTGATTGTAGGTTGGTTAGAATCTTCCTTCATTATAGGAGGATTCTGATATGGATTGCCCCTTGTTGGGCCATACCATAAATGGGCCTCATAAATGGGTCCGTAACATAAGGGAAACCATGTGACTCTATCGGCACCTACTGTACTTAAAAACAAAGTTGTTACTGAAAACAAGATTCTTAGGATATTGCATCAGCAACTAGAATCCTTTTGTTTGTTGATAATTCCCTGTGCACAACATAAGTTGATTACAATACCAAAGTAGAGTATTCCAACGATAGTATATTCTTTTCTAGTTGAATTTGATTTGATGCATTGTTTAAGGAACCAACAGTTATGCAACCGTTAAGAGGAAATTGGGATCATCGTATAATATTAAAAGAAGGCTCATATCCCATTAAGATATGCCCCTATAGGTATCCTGTAGTGCAAAAGAATGTTATAGAAAGTATGATTAAAGACTTGCTTTACGCTTGAATTCTATTGCTACTAGAGAAAAATCAAGTTCTCAACTAAATTTACCGACCCTGTGTTTGGAATTGCAGTAGATCGCAGCTTAGCTGCAACACCCAGTTGATCAAGAGCTCGCCAACTATTTGTGAAGACGGTAATGGTAGACCCTAATGCTCATATTGTCTCGATTTCTCAAAACCAAAGCATTAATACCCTTCCTACAAAACAAGGTAATAAAATTCAAAATCACCAATTCCCAAAAAGTTTGAAAGTGAAATTTCAAAAAAAAGAAAGGAATTAACATATTAAACGATGAGGAAGCCAAGTACCTATGAAGAGCAAGGGAAAAAGCAAGGCCACAAATTCGCCCACCCACTATTACTATGTCTTCTGCATCTTCGTGTAGCGACATTGTATATTTTGTGGGTATTTCTGCAATTTTTCTTTGGTTTCTCTCCCATCTTATGGGATTTTTAGTGCAACCCCTCACTATCACAACCAAGTCTCTGATAGGTCGCCTATCATCATTATTTTCACATGTCCATGGGGCACCGATCTAGCAGCACAATGGCCTTGAGAAGCTCATCCATGAGAGCTTCAGCGTCTTAGCCCTTTTTCAAGAAAGCAAGAAAGGAGACTCTTGCCCTCCATTTCTATGATGCCGAAAAGGAAGCAGAAGAAGACCTTGGATAGAATGATAAAGGCTGGTTTCTTTGTTATAGAAGCGAGAGGTTGCAGAAGAAGGCGTAGAATGGAAATTGAGAAATTGGGGGATTTTCAATCGGAGTGTGAAAGCCAATATTACCTAAGAAGGCAGGGGTGAATTGGGTGATTTAAATTTTTTTGAATACCCATGAAACTTACACACGAAACGAGCTAAACAAAGAGAGTAGGAAAGAATTAACACAAGAGATTTATACTGGTTTGGTCTAAACTCTTTACCTACGTCTAGTCCCCAGACTCTTTGGGTATTTCACTATCTCTTTCAACTTGATTACACACTCAGTAGTTGAAGTAATCCTCTCTAGGATTCACTCCCCCTTACAAGTTGTAATCAATACACCCACTCTCAAGGTCCCACAACCTTGAGTATCTTTACATAAAAGATGAATATGATTTAACTCTCTAAAAGAGTAGATAGATAAACACTAAAGATTAGATATCCATAGATAAACACTAAAGATTAGATATCCATAGATAAACACTAAAGATTAGATATCCGAAGATATTACATAATTAATGAAACAGTAAATGTGTATAGTTCATTTGAGCGTTTGTGTTTTCGGTGGTTGGAACGTATTGAATGCTTCTGCTTATATTTGGTGAAGGCAATTAATGACCATTGAGTTGCAAAACAAGGAAATGCTAACTCGAGAGTCTTCGACTCGAGTTGACCATTCCACACTCGAGTCACAGTTACATCTTCTTTGAGAATGAGTTTGAAAACAAATGTGAAGATGTCTCTGTGTGAACTTAACTCAAGTCTAAAGTGTTCAGTTCAAGTTACTGACTCGAGTCAATGGCTTTTTCATAAAGTGTCTTTGAGTTAAGTTTGGAAAGGTATTTTGAACACGATCCATACTCGAGTTGTTAAGTGATAACTCGAGTTGAGGAAATACATTTTGACAAACATGTTTCAAAGTTACACTTGAGTGATCGAACCATATTTTTATATGACCTTTCATAATTAAATTGGGATTTTTAATGCCTTTTCTCGGACATTCTTGCATGATTAAGCACTAATTTGAGTTAGGGACATTTGTATTGAATTAAATGTAATTAGGGGTAAAATGGTCATAATTTGTTAATTATTCATGCAGTTGATTCCTTGGACTTTTGATACTATATTGTGTTTAATCTTACATTGTAGGTGTTTAAGAAGGAAATTTGAGATTTTGAAGACCAAAATTAATGTCGAAAAGACCCTAAATTGCTGTCAGAAGAGGGCCCAAAATCAGAGATATTGACAGAGAGGGCCCAAACATGCTGTCAGAGAGGGCCCAAAAACGGAAACACTGCCTGAAAAGGCCCAATGCGAAAACACTGCGTTTTGCTTAAATTATTAGGTTTCCTTCTTCTCCAAAAAGAGGCCCGACAGTTTTTGAGGGTGGCCGCAAGAAAATTCAGAACAGATTGAGAACAGAGCCGAATAAAAGGAGGGAACGGAAATTTGGAAGGGGGATTTGAGAGATGGGAGCGCCGAAAAAATAAAAGGGAGCTGGGGAATTTATTTTTCGTGCGCCGTGCAGACCTGAAAGGGGTGAGAACGAGAGGGAGACCTTCGAACCAGACCAACGATCACCTGCTTCTTCTCTCTCTCATCCGGACCTTCAGCTTCTTCTTCCTTCCTCTCTTTCATTTTCCAGAGCAACCATTCGACCTCCAACTTCAATTCTCATGGTAGCTGCGTTTTATTGTTCCTTGGTGACAGAAAGGAGCTTTATGTGTGGCTAATCATTTTGCTTCTTGGGATGGATTTTGATTGGAGTTTCAAAGCTTCAAAGGGGAGTTAATTTGTTCATTCTATTAGTTCAGATTTATATATTTAGGTTGCCTAGTTTTAGGAATTATTGTGTATAAATTCTGGAACTGAGATTAATGTTTATTGTCTCTGTTAGTTTGACAATTGTAGTTGAGATTGGATTTTGAAGTATGAAAAATATGTGTTTTAATTTCTTGTGGTTGCAATGAGATTATGTTAATTAGCGTGTTATTATCTAGTTAATGTAATTGATTTGTGCCATTTGAGGACTGTTATGTACTCAATTTCAAGAAGGCTCATGTTTCATTATTCCAATTTTAATTGCACGCTAAGTGGTTTTAAACAATATCTCAAGAGATAGTAGTTAGCTACGGTAGTAGGAGCTACTATTAATTGAGATTATTGGACTCAAGTGGTATCTTGGGGTTTTTCATTTAGACTTAGTGAAAATTTACTCCTATATTTAATTGAACTATGATAGTCATATTCCATTTCCAAAAGCATTCACACCCATTCTCATATTCCATTCCATTTTATAAAGAAAATACCAAAAATAATAGTTTAGCATTTAATTTAATTGCATTCTTATTTTAGTTCATCAATTCAAAAACCCAAAACCAATTTTCCCCTTGTTTTAAATGCATTTGCATGATATTTAGATTATCTAGGATTCAATAAAAGGCTTCTCGAGAGAGATAATGATCCTCGGTTTGCCTATACGCAATCTTTGGTTAATTTTTGATTGTGGACCCCAAGGCTAAAGACGAAAAGGGCCTCATTAGAGTCGGTCACTACTAACTTGAGTTAATATTTTGAATATTAAAACATTTTTTAATAAGGGACTTAGAATTATGAAAAAATAAAATTTAAGTCCATAAGAGTTCACTCGAGTCACACAATACTAACTTGAGTTAACATCATTTCATAAAACATTTTGCTAAAGCTTTTCACTCGAGTCTCAAACATGTAACTCGAGTCAGTCAAAGATAAAGCTCATTTTATTGAAGTCTCAAAAGCACTTGACTCGAGTCTAATGACCCTTAACTCAAGTCAATTTGACAATAAGTTACTGATTCAAGTTTGATCAAGTTAAAATATTCTTTACTTGAATCATTAACTACATTTTGTTTACAATTATACATTATTATCAAACACACATAGAGAACTAACATTCTCCCTTTTTTGATGATGACAACACTTGTAAATCAATTCAAATTTTTTGAGATCTTTGAAAGGCACGGAGTCAAAAAGTTTAAAAAAACTTAAAAGATTCATTTCATTCATGTCAAAAGGCTAAGTACATGAGATTTCAACCAGGAAGCAAAGTACATAGCAACTAAGAATCAAATACATAGAAATGAAGCTATGAAATAAAACATGAAATGAAATAACAATAGCTTAAACAACTAAAAATCTCTACTTCTCTTCTCCCCCTTTGTCATAATGCAAAATGGGAGGATCAGAGGTGGAGGAAGCAGGTAGAAAAGGTAAGGGTGAGTAGAGGGCTAAGGTTAGGCATGGAGAAGATGGTTGGGAAGTGGAAGGTGAAAGTCTAACTGTTGAAGGTTGAGAGGGTGGTACAATAATGGTAGCAGGGGTTGTTGTGATGATGGGTGTAGCTTGTTAAGCTTGTCATCAATAAGTTGTAGCATGCCATGAACACTAGAAAGGCTTGCACCATAGTCTTCAATATTCCCTCCCAGGTTCTCACTCATTTCTCCAAGTGTCTCAGCTTGAGCTTCTTGAACATCAACAAGCTTGTCATGACTCTTTGTGACCTCAGATACCAACCTTCCAATCTCAGACTCTAGCTTCTCAGTAAGCTCATGATATTGAGCTATCATGGAAGTATGAAGAGGGCCAACACACTCAGAAATAGCCTTTTCAACTATGGCCTTGATTGAAGCACTGAACCTAGAGGGAGGTGGCTGAGATGACTGAGCACCATGAGCTGGGGATGACTGAGCTTCATTGGCTCTTGATTAAGATGCTCGAGACTTGGTTGGTTCTACGAACATCCTGACCCTTCTTTGAAAGAGATTCTCATGTGGTTCAAATGGAATTGACCAAAGAGAATAGGTCTAATAGGTTTCTCATTCAACTCTAAATACCAAATCTTTTGAGTAAAAAGCAGTAAGGACACAAGATTTGGAAATGGAATAGTTGAGGTTCTTTTTGAATGAAACCTAAACCTTGCTATCTCATTATAGACCCATTGGCCTATATTATGAGGAACTCTGTCAATTATGGAAGCAAAAAGGGAGTAGTCCCTTTGAGCAAAATGGGTGAAATATTTGCCCTTTTGTATAAGGTTTCTGGAATAAATATACCAAATTGCCCTATACACAAGAGGCATTGAGATAGGAGGAAAAGACAGAGATCCTGATGGATCAAGTGACCCTAATGGTTCGGCTATTTTCCCAATTTTCCCCTTATTAAATAACTATTTACCAAAATGCCCCTGTCAGAAAACTATTTCCTAATTTACCCCTGTCAGAAAACTATTTCTCAATTTTCCCCTGTTTAGTCGAATAAAACCATGGTTTAGTCGACTAAATCGCGGGCAATTTTTTTTTGAAGACTCCCGCGGTTTAGTCGACTAAAACACCCATTTAGTCGAATAAATCATTAAAAAAAAGGTTAAAACTTCGGAAGGCCATAACTTCTATCTCGGGAGTCCGAATCAAGTGATTCTTTTTTTGATTCCACATAACTTTTTGAGATCTATGCACTAACATAAAAATTAACTTCCAGATTTAATGAAGAGAAAAGAGGAAAAATAAGCGATTCTTTATTTTGCAGGAGATACTAACAATTAATTAAATATCAAGTGATTCTTTAATATATATATATATATATATAGTGTTAGAAATTGAACTCCAATAAAGAATTTATTTATTCATCCGTGATTTATTCCTCTTAAATGAGGTATACTTATACAGATGAAAAATTAATAACAACTAGCAATAAAGCAGGAAATAATCCTAAATCAACAACTACTAGCTAGGAAGTAGGAAACAACCCTAACAACCTGCTAATTATTTGAAATTCCTAAAAGAATGAAAATAACAATAATTCAAAATTTAAACTTTGAAATAGAAATAATTAAAATAACAACTTTCGCTAGCTGCTCAGAGGGTTCCTTAATAACCACAGACTTTGCCTTAGTCTTAGGAGAAGCTTCATCGACGACAACCAATCTCTTTGGTGGTTGCTTCTCTCTCCTAGGTCGTTTCAGAGGAGGAGGCGATGAGGACTGGGTTGCCTCATAATCAGATGAGGAATCCTTGGGTTAGGTAGGTTGTTTTGCAGGCATGATTGAAGCTTGGGTTCAAGTTAGGGTTCGAGTGTTGGGGGTTTTCAGAGAGAAAGAAGGAGATGACTCGAGGGATTGAAGAAGGGAAGAGCAACAATTCGATGCTGATATATATATAAAGCGCTTAACTCGAGTTAACAACTTAATGACTCGAGTTACTGCTCGAGTTACCAAGAATTGACTCGAGTTAACATGTAAATTCACTGACCTGGACTTCAAGTGTGTATATGAAAACACTTGAAAAATACCGTTGACTCGAGTTCACTACTCTTTGGCTCGAGTAAAGAGGTGTTCTACTCTAGGTTGCTTTCTATCATTACTTGACTCGAGTTGAGGAAGCCTTGGCTCAAGTTAAGTACTTTTCTCAAACTTCTTTGCTCTCTGTCTGAATTGCACTTAAGTCAACTACGCCATGACTTAGGTTAACTACTTGTTCAAAAATGGAATTGCTCTTTGTCTGATCTTAACTCGAGTCAACCACGCCTTGGCTCGAGTTAAGTGCCCTTCAAGACTTGGTTTGCTCTCTGTCGAAGTTGACTCAAGTTCTTGATGTCTTGGCTCGAGTTAACCTAACTTCACATAAACAAACCTTAGAGCATAAAGTATTGAAAGCACAAGGTAAATGCATCATGCTCTAGTTAAAGGAATCTAACTCGAGTTACCAGCTCAAGTTGTCACTTAACCACGTGAAGTAAAGACCAAATCCTCTTGATTTTCAGAAGTTGCTCGATATGACTCGAGTTACACCATTGGTGACTCGAGTTAACACTTAAAAACTCAGTTAACTTAGCAACTTCTCTTCTTCATTGATATCTTGCAAAATCAATATCTAAGCACTTCGAAGCTTAAGTTAGTAACTATTTATCATCAAAAGCATAACTAACATTAAGTAGAGAAGACTTACAACTCATTGGGATTTACCATTCCCAATTCCCTTCTAATGAAAATGAATTGCTCCTTGGCTAATGGCTTTGTGAAGATATCAGCAAGTTGGAGATGTGTTGGGATGAACAACACTTTGACATCATTCTTTTGAACATGATCTCTAATAAAGTGATGTCTAACATCAATGTGCTTGGTTCTTGTATGTTAAACATGATTCTTCACCAAGCTAATTGTACTAGTGTTGTCACGAGAGGATTGGAATTTCTTTCAGGTGGATTCCCAAATCTTGAAGTTGTTGCTTGAGCCACAAAAACTTGAGCACAACAACTTGATGCAGCAATGTATTCAGCTTCGGTTGATGATAATGAGACAGTGGTTTGCTTCTTGCTAAACCAAAAGACAAGTGAACCACCAAGGAATTCACATAGGTCACTTGTACTCTTTCTGTCAGTCTTGTAGCCAACATGATCCAAATCTTGAGTTACTAAGGCCACTAGTTGAATAAATATTAGTAGTGCCTTATACCTGATGTAATTACAATTACAAAATCAAAATGATACTTAGTTACTGACAATAGTGTTGATCTTTCTTTGGTTAAGGTCAAACCTCAAATCCTTCCCAAGGATTATATGGAGCTGGAGCTCATACTGACTATGGTCTTATTAATCTGTTGGCAACAGATGATGTACCTGGTCTTCACGTAAGGATATTTCTCTCTATCTCGCTATAAGCCAAACAAACATTTTACCTTATTACAGAACATTTATATAATTTCTTTATGCAGATATGCAATGATAGGGATGCTAAACCTCAGATATGGGAGGACGTGGCACCTTTAAAGGGGTGAGTTCTCATTGTATATGAATGTAATTTGCCGGCAAAAAGTGGTACTGATTTGTTACCTGCATGCTACTGAAAGAATAATTGTTTGTTGTGGCTATTATTGCCCGAACATTTATATTGAATCTTGGGGACATGCTGGAGCGCTGGAGCAACTGCATTTTCAAGTAAGAAACTTTATTACTACTAATTATATCCCTGAACTCTACCCAAGTCACGGATAAACTTCTTAACGTGAACTTGAACTTGAAGGACTTTCGAGATTGCCCTGACACTTTTATCGCTAAGCATTTCTATGAATGTTTGATATGTGTGATTATGGTGCAAGTCATTTGTCAAGCTCTAAATTTTACAATGAATTTCTTTTTCTTTTCTTCTGTGGTGCTAGCCTGAGTTGGCCTGAGACCCTGAGTTCGCCTTTTTAGTTTAGACACAGAGGACACATGACAGCATTGAAATATTCTGGACTATTAGCATGCATGGAATATTATTTTATTGTCTCAGTGATAATATTTCGTGGTCATTGTCAAAAGCTGCTCTTATTGCCATGAAAATTATCGCAATTAGATTTTAGATTTAGCACTTAATGAACCAACAGAGATTGCATGTACATATAATCATTTTCATTTTTACAAGGATTCCCCAAAAAGCTTTGACTATATTAATGCCCGATTATATGTCTTCCTTTAACTGCTGGAGCAAAAAAATATAAGCTTCATTGGAAGCAATTGTTCATGCCATTATGAGCGTCCTTCATTCTTTACATGTTGGAATGATGATCTTAGACTCGATGCATTGATAGATGAATGCAAAGATCACAATGTTCTTCGTTTATCTTATATATATCACTGCTATTACTAAGTGTTGCTATATTCATTTACTTATGGCTCTTATCAGAAGCGTCCTTTTGTATCGAACTTTGTTAAGTGCAAAGTCAACATTTTGCTTTGTAATCTCTGCTCAGGTCCACATTGCACAGAGTTCTAGGAAATGGCCAAGAAAGATACTCTGTAAGCCAAGTCTTTGTAGTTTGAAGTTTCAACTTTCTATTTCTTGCCGTTCTGATTTTTAACTTTATTGCTAATTAAGCCATTGCGTTGTTAAAAATGCCTGTCCCTTGTGCCTTTTGGTTGGTGGAATTTGTACTGTTGAGGGAGAAATAGTAGTGGAATTCCATATGAATTATGTTTAATTGGTAGGAATCCAAAATATTCGTTCCCTAATTGTAACATCTTATTTTCACACGCAGTATAAATTTTTTTTCATCAAAACATCATTTAAAAACATCAGAGTAGAGCACCGGAGCATAAGAGTAAGCGATATATATATTCAAAATACCAACGATGGTGTGTCTGGTGGTTAAACAGCGGTACAAGAGTATTTCAAAAGTAATATACAATCACGGAAAGCGTCTCCTTGGTGATCTTCACGCCGTGTGACAAAAGATGGTCTTGGTAGAGTCTTTATGCGTGCAGCTTGCCTCTCTCCTCGGTCCTCAGTCCTCCCGACCCTGACGCTATGTTAAGAGCTGAGATCCGCACCGGACCTCAGGTAACGGTTAACCTCATGTTTACATACACAACATATGCATTATAGATACTCACAACAAACAAGCATATCCCAACAGCACATAACCCCGAGCGGATGTGTGGCCCCTAGCAACGTATTTCTAATAGCACATGAAAAGTGTGGCCCTTAGCAAAGGTATGGCCCTTAGCAAACGCATGGCCCTTAGCAGACGTACCTCAATAGCACATAAAAGTGTGGCCCTTAGCGAGACGTAAACATACCAACGATGACGTAACATACGGCGAGTTATCATCCATTACACATAGGCATACATAACATATCACATACACATTGTAACATCCCGAGCTTTTCAAAAGCGGTATAAATTTTTTTCATCGAGTGAGCACAGGAACAAGAGTGTAAGCGATATATTGATATAAAATGCCCATTGGCTAGTTACATAAACATGTATATTAGCAGAGAGTTTCCAAAAAGTAAAGGATAATAATGGAAAGTCTTCATAGGATCCTCGAACCTCTTTGCTTTCCTCTCTCCTCGGTCCTCGGTCCTCCTGAACCTGACGCTATGTTAAGGGTTGAGATCCAGCCTGCACGGATCTCGAGTAACAGTTAACCTCATATTCACATATACAGTATATCATCCACAATCATTCATAGTAACAAGATATATGAGATGTGTCACACGAGTGCATAAAGATGGGTAACACGTAGTGCATGTAGATGGGTCACACGTAGTGCATGTAGATGTGTCACACGTAGTGCATGTATTCAAAAGCTCATAACAATACTCACCACATATCATCCGACTCACAACCACAAGTACGCATACGATCAACATCGGCGTTAAGGTTACCGATGCGCGCACGTACATACTTTCGTAAACCGAACGGAATGGCCGGGTAAGTGTCTATCATGGGGCCTCACCGAGTTCACGGCGACTTAATGGCTTACCCACATAGACTAGCCTTTCCTTCGGCACCAAACTATTCTAACATATTTGCATTCAATAAACATACCATAACAATACACATAGCACATACATGCATACCATGAACATCAGATTAGTGTTACAGTACGCGGACGTACATACTTCCGTAAACCGAACAGAATGGCCAGGTAAGTGTCTACCATGGGGGCCTCACCGACTTATACGGCGACTTATGGCACACCCACGTAGACTAGCCTTGCCTTCGCACCAAAGCTGTTCTAACATATTTGTATTCAATAAACATACCATAACAATACACATAGCACATATATGCATACCATAAACATAAGAGTTAATGTTACGAGACGTGGACGTACCTTCGTTGACGGTAGACGGCACTTAGTCGGAAATCGTACTTTTTACGGAAAAACGTGAAAACGTCCAACGGCGGCACTTGGCGGCGTAACGGCGGCAGATTAGGATTTCGACGTCCTATAAGAGTAATATCACAGATTAGGTGGCACAATCTTGGCCATCCAAACCTTTCTCTTTCCTCCATATGACATCATCCCCATGATGTCATCCATGTACTTTGATGATGTCACTTACTTCTTCAAGAAGTTTTATACCGATAAAGTCTCCGATCGGTGTCCGAAACGCGTAATCTCGGGAAATCTCAAAATTGCAGTTAACTAGCTTTGAAGACCTTCTCTTCCATACTAGAAATGTCTATTCCAACTATTTTTCTGACTCTGCCTAGGCCATTTCCGGATTGACGGAAGTTTTCTCGAAAACGTGTCCGAACGTGTCAGGTTTGCCAAACGAAAATCCAGGAAGTTCCAACTTATAGACATAGATGCACCGATTTCAAATATGTCCATAAAAATTCCCAATTCTTTCTCAGTTGTCACAACTCTAATTTTGAACTCTTTACTTCCAACTCGGCTATCGCCCTTTTCTCTAATTTCCTATTTCGTCTTATTAGGAAAAAGTCCTATTGACTTGAATTAACTTAGGGAGAGTTTAACGGAAGATAAAATTCTCTTGATCAATATTTTATCCCGACTTTGGAAATCCCATTCCTAGATCTCCGAGATAGGATCCGTTTCCTATTTCCCATTTTACTATTCACATAATTTTACTTTAATTAATTATATTAATAAAATAATAAACTTAACTTATCAACTAAGTTTTCTATTTTTATTTCTTATTTATTTATTTATTTTTTTCGTTTTTTTTTCTTTTATTTTCTGCACTTTCTTTTTTAATTAATTATTTAATTAATTATTTAATTAATTAAATAATTATTTTTACATAATCTCTCACAACATTTTCCTATTGGTCAATTCTTGCATTTAGGCTTAAAAATACCTAAACTCATCCTTTTTCCTTCAAATTTTCTAATTAATTAACCAATATATTTATGCTAATTTTTAGCCATTTATCACTAATTTTGGAGCTTTACATAATTATCTCCGAATTTTCTATACTTGTGCTTAAGTAATTTGCTAATAAATACTTAATCACTCGCGTTATCACCGCTTAGTAATTTTCTTAATAGGTATTACATTTCTCCCCCCGTTAAATAAAATTTCGTCCTCGAAATTTACGCGTATCACCTCAGAGAAATAACTTAGACCTTTTGTCTAACCCTTGTCCATGCATACTTACTTAGTATGCATCCCAACATTCCACTGGTACTTCGGTTACATACGGGACTCATATGTCCATTCTTCGTGCTCTCTAGCCGTTGCACTAACCAAACTTCGAACCATACGCTATGGATACTTATTCTATCGAACATTCTTAGATCACTTATTTCGGTGATCCGAGAAATCGTTTCGGCTTGATTATAAAGTTTTTATCATGTTTTGAGTTGATATATAGTGTTTCCGTGGTGTCACAATACCACGTACTTTATATATATTGCTTAGTGGCGCCCATAACACCGCGTACTTTAGTGTTTTAGCGTTTCCGTGGCGCCCATAACACCGCGTACATAAGTGTTTCCGTGGCACCCATAATACCGCGTACTACACATTCATCATGTCGTATTTCGATATATTGTATCACCGTGGTTCCCATACACCGCGGCAATACCATATATCTCGTACTCATGGATATCACGTCGTACTTCGATATATTATGTTCCCATGGTTCCATACACCATGGCAACATAAGATACCTAATACTTAATAATAAAATCGTGGTTTGTTTTATAATCACTAAGAAACATGACAAATACTATCTCTAGGTCATGTGTAGTTTGGTTCTGACTTGAGAAGCTTGAGAGTGGTAAGTCATCACATTGTCATGTTGCACTTACTTGTGAATTTGTAAGTTATGAACATTCTTTATGAATCTGCGGTACTATCCCGTTAGATCCAAAAACTACACCTTTATATTAACATCTCTGGCTATTCTTGGAGTTTCATCCGGCGTGACCCAGCTTCAGATATAAGTTCTGGGTTAGAGTGATGTATCCACCGAAAGTGGTACATCGATTCAGGATGGTATACCGGTTCAAACTGGTATACCGAAACAAGGTGGTACACTGACTCAGGGCTATATCAGTACTCATTTTCAAAATATGCTCTTTAAAAAGGCGTAGAGCCTAACTCCGTTACTCAAACCAATTGGCCAGGTAAGTGTCTATCATGGGAGCCTCACCGAGTTCACGGACCGATTGGCTTACCCACATAGACTAGCCTTGCCTTCGGCACCAATGGTTTGTATATAACATAGTTAGATCTATGCGGGACAACCGCTACGATACCAAAATGTAACATCCCGACTTTTCAAAAGCGGTATAAATTTTTTCATCGAGTAGAGCACCAGGAACAAGAGTGTAAGCGATATATTGATATAAAATGCCCACTGGCTAGTTACATAAACAAGATATTAACCGAGAGTTTCCAAAAAGTAAAGGATAATAATGGAAAGTCTTCACCGGATCCTCGAACTCCGCCGCTTTCCTCTCTCCTCGGTCCTCGGTCCTCCCGAACGACGCTATGTTAAGGGTGAGATCCAGCCGCATCGGATCTCGAGGAACGGTTAACCTCATATTCACATATACAAGTATATCATCCACAATCATTCATACTAACAAAGATAACGAGATGTGTCACACGGAGTGCAAAAGATGGGTCACACGTAGTGCATGTAGATGGGTCACACGTAGTGCATGTAGATGTGTCACACGTAGTGCATGTATTCAAAAGCTCATAACAATACTCACCACATATCATCCGACTCACAACCACAAGTACGCATACGATCAACATCGGCGTTAAGGTTACCGATGCGCGCACGTACATACTTTCGTAAACCGAACAGAATGGCCGGGTAAGTGTCTATCATGGGGCCTCACCGAGTTCACGGCGACTTAATGGCTTACCCACATAGACTAGCCTTTCCTTCGGCACCAAACTGTTCTAACATATTTGCATTCAATAAACATACCATAACAATACACATAGCACATACATGCATACCATGAACATCAGATTAGTGTTACAGTACGCGGACGTACATACTTCCGTAAACCGAACAGAATGGCCAGTAAGTGTCTACCATGGGGCCTCACCGACTTATACGGCGACTTATGGCACACCCACGTAGACTAGCCTTGCCTTCGCACCAAACCTGTTCTAACATATTTGTATTCAATAAACATACCATAACAATACACATAGCACATATATGCATACCATAAACATAAGAGTTAATGTTACAAGACGTGGACGTACCTTCGTTGACTGATGAGACGGCACTTCCGTCGGAAATCGTACTTTTCTACTAAAAACGTGAAAACGTCCAACGGCGGCACTTCGGCAGCGTAACGGCAGCAGATTAGGATTTCTGACGTCCTATAACAGTAATATCACTTCCATTAGTGATTTGACACAATAACTGGCATTTTAGGTAAAAATTACCATTTTGCCCTTCTACCCCTAATGGCGGAATTTCGCCAAGACTTCGTTACTCGACTACTTTTCTTCCCAAAATTTCGCGTAACTTCGACGCCATCATGTTTTTCGAAAATCTTGACTAAAATAGCCCTCCCATATGATACCCAATCATACTTGAAATTTAAAGGCTATTCTAACAAATTCTACTATCTTTCGAACTAAAAACTAAAGCCCGAAAAACTTACCCGTTGAAGACTTCGCGAACTTCTCTGGTTAACTAGCTTTGAAGACCTTCTCTTCCATACTAGAAATGTCTATTCCAACTATTTTTCTGACTCTGCCTAGGCCATTTCCGGATTGACGGAAGTTTTCTCGAAAAACGTGTCCGAACGTGTCCGGTTTCGAAACGAAAATCCGGAAGTTCCAGCTTATAGACATAGATGCACTGATTTCAAATATGTCCATAAAAATTCCCAATTCTTTCTCAGTTGTCACAACTCTAATTTTGAAGTCTTTACTTCCAACCCGGCTATCCGCCTTTTCTCGAATTTCCCTATTTCGTCTTATTAGGAAAAAGTCCTATTGACTTCGAATTAACTTTAGGAGAGTTTAACGGAAGATAAAATTCTACCGATCAATATTTTATCCCGACTTTGGAAATCCCATTCCTAGATCTCCAGATAGGATCCGTTTCCTATTTCCCATTTTACTATTCACATAATTTTACTTTAATTAATTATATTAATAAAATAATAAACTTAACTTATCAACTAAGTTTTCTATTTTTATTTCTTATTTATTTATTTATTTATTTCGTTTTTTTTTCTTTTATTTTCTGCACTTTCTTTTTAATTAATTATTTAATTAATTAAATAATTATTTTTACATAATCTCTCACAACATTTTCCTATTGGTCAATTCTTGCATTTAGGCTTAAAAATACCTAAACTCATCCTTTTTCCTTCAAATTTTCCAATTAATTAACCAATATATTTATGCTAATTTTTAGCCATTTATCACTAATTTTGGAGCTTTACATAATTATCTCCGAATTTTCTATACTTGTGCTTAAGTAATTTGCTAATAAATACTTAATCACTCGATTATCACCGCTTAGTAATTTTCTTAATTAGAATACCACATTACCCCTTAACCTTTGCTTTAACATGAGATTTTTCATGCATTCGCATTATTCTCGCATTTTTCCATAATTGCAAGGGTATTATGGTCATTTCGACACTTTGACCCTTAAATTCCCGATTTCCTACTGAAATTTAACTTAGAAAAATAGACTATAATTACACAAGTCTTGAGTCCTTTATTTCACTTATCAGAAATATCCATTATTTATAATTTTTCAGATAATAAATATCCTGGTATTACACACATATATAATAAACATCGAGTTAGTGTTACAAGACGTGAACGTACCTTCGTTGAGGGTAATCAAGACTTCTAACTAAGACGGAAAACGATACGTTTGACAATGGTATGACAATGTACGTGATCACAAATATCCTATAAGGATAATATCACTTTAATCAATGTCCAACATTATAACGGGCATTTTAGGTATAAATTACCATTTTGCCCCTAGTTTGACTAATCGGCGAAATTTCGCCAGAACTTTGTTACTTTGACTCTAAACTTTCGTAAACTCAATCCCTACTATGTTTTTACCTCGTCGGGCATCTTTCAATGCAATGAGGCTTAAAAAGAATAGGAATTTCATTTCCTACTTCCTAGATCAAACTAACATTTCTACTAAACTACCGAACAAAAGACTAGAACTTAAAAACTAAGGACCGAAGAACTTACTCAGAGCTTCGCTGCTTCTTCCTCCGAGCTCCTCCTTCTCTCTAACCTCTCTCTATATTTCGAAATCTCTAAGGGAATTGGTGTGAGAATTGCAAAGAGATGAAGGCCCTATTTATAGGAAAAGCCCATGGATATCAACCCTGATCAACTTTTCATCATCGGTTGATGAGATGATGAAAATGTGGCTTCTTGTGAATCACTCATTTTCCCTTCTTTTCCACCACAAAAAAAGTCCCCTATGTCATCCTATGTCACCAAGGTGATGTCACCAACTTGCTCTAGAAGTTTTCTATCGATAAAGTCCCCTGTTCGGTGTTCTAATCACGTACTCTTGAAGAATCTCGTAAATTCGGCAACATAGCCCCGAAGGTCTAATCTTCCTCTTTAGAAATGTCTGGTCAACTAAATTTTGATCCATTCAGACATTCCGTTGCTGCCGAACATTTTCGGATAAACGTCTTCGATTACGGAAATCGCCGGGTAACAACATTTTCGAGACAAAAATCCACTGATTCATAATATGCCCAGATGTTTACCACCATATCCCCTGGATTTCAAGTTATGGCTTGGTTTCTATAGATTTTCATTTATTTGATTTGGTTTTTGAATATCGATAGCTTCTTAGCCGTCTAGTATAACCCTTTCTACACGGAAATAACTTCTGAGGTAACCTACTCCGAGCTAAAAACTCACTTGTTTATAATAAGTCCTGACTTTAGGAACCTAATTCATGATTTTCTAGTTAGGATTTAATTTCTATCGGTGGTCATTTATCCTATTTGCTTTTCACATTTTATAATAATATTTTATTACCACTTGCTTCAAAATCATGATATTTATTTTTGCTCAATTCTTATCCTTTCCTTGACCAAAATTTCGGCCAGCATATATTTATTTTTATTTTATTTTTCTGTTTTAATTAATTTATAATATTCTAATTATCTTATATTTATTTTCCTAAAAATTCTCTCATTGGTTCTTACCAATTAACATGGATTTAGGCTTTAAAAATTACTAAAATAATTTTAAACCTTTGATCTTGTTTTATTAGGTTACATCTTAACCCTTGACCATTATTTAATTTTTATAATTTGATTTACAAGTTTAATTAGTGCCCTAATCACATGATTAGCAACTTTCTAGGATTAGGGATTTTCATATACTTAACCTCATTCATTTTTCTTAATATTTTTCAATTAATTAGCAAATATAATTTATGCTAATTTTAGACATTAACACTTACTTAAAGGGTTTTACATATTTACCCTTAGATTTTCTCTTAATCATGCTTAAATAATTAACCCATAATTATTTATTTAATCACCTACTAATTGTTGACAATTTTCTTATTTAGAATTAATCATTTTCTCACAACTATTTGACTTACATTGGTATTTTATGTCCCATGTAAAATATTAAAAATCATGGGGTCAATTATGGCCCCACAATACTTTTTGATTTTTCTCCTTTAATTTTTCCAATGTTATAATTTATTAAATTTTCTAAATTAAGGAAAATATTATTTCTAAGTTTTAATAATTATTTCACTGCCCTTTAGAATTTAAATTAATATTTTTAGGCCATTTTATACCTCACAAGGGCATTTTAGTAATTTTGGCACTATTATGTTTCCTAATTTTCAAGAGATTTTTCCTTAAGAAATACGATATTTATAACTCAATATTTGAGATAATATATTCACCTATTTCCAATAGGTATTATTTACTAAACTATGATACTCATCATAGGTCAGATTTTAGGGTATTACACTAATGCAATGAACTTTTAAGGAATGTAACAAATTTGTCTCACTTATAAAAGAAAAAAAGAAAAATTTAATTTAATATTACAAAATAGTTTTTGGCCATCATATTAATATTGTACAATATTAAAAAATATTTTAATGTATATTAATATTTGATGAGAAAAATAACATAAATATATTGACATATTTTTACACAAATTATTATGGTCATTTGTTTATCTGTTAAAAATATAATGTTAAAAATAATAAATACTCTCAGAATTTCTGTTTTCCTTGGTTATGCTTCTTTTTTATCTGATTTGTTACAGAAACTTGAAAAGAAAAGTATGCAAATTTCTCATCTCACCAATGGTTTTCTCTTCACAGATAGCTTACTTTTTGGAGCCTAGTCACGATTGTCTAGTAGAATGCTTACCAACTTGCAAATCAGAAAGTAACCCTCCCAAGTAAGTTTGAATTTCTACCAAGTTTCCCAGAATATTGTATGACAGTAAGTTTATATGAAAGCCAGATTCAAGAATTCACAATGAGGGATGCGTTTTTGGACATGTAAATAATAAGATAGGCAATTTATATGGTAAAACATGTGAACCAAGTTGCCTAAACAAACAAACCCAACAATACCAAGTTGCAGTTTAACCTCAAGATCAAAATACTAAGGTTGCTCCCAAGAAAAAAAACCTAGTATACAAAATGGAGAGCTGAAAATGAACTCTATAAGGGGTCCCTTCCAGTTTCACAATACTTTGTATCTACATTTCTTGCCAGGTTCCCTCCCATTTTATGCCAGGATTACCTGTGCCAGCGCTACAAGGACACTCATGCTGATTTAAGCATATACAAGAAACAGTAAGCTTTACGTACTAGCATACTTGGCCTTTATGGTAAACCAGAATAATCAGTCAGCTTATGTTGTCATTTGAAGCTCTGCAGGCTGGAGAATTGTCTAAATAAAAATGGCTGTTAACTTATTTTCTCCCAACAATAAAGTCTCTGGGGGGAAAAATATAAACAAGGGGTAGATTAGGTATATTGTGAAGGGAAGGTGATGAGTGACATCTATGATCTGTACCTAGATAAATAATAATAATATGATCATCTTTGATTTTATCACTCATTATAGGATATGAATCTTCACTGTTCAATTACCATTAAAATTTATAGTCAAATGTTTTCCAGATGCTATAGCGTGTTACTCCCCACTTGACCACTTCCCATTCAATCTCCCAATTGTATCATGTGTATTTTACTCTTTCCATGCAGCATAGTTACTCTTCAAATGCATCGTAATGTCCATAAAAATACACAGGTACCAAATTGTCTATGCCAATAGATTTGTAATTACCATGGTTGCCCTTGTGAACATTTGCTCAATTGGTCTTCTAATGAAAAATAAATTGTCAATAACATCATATTTGTTATATGGTTGATCTCCAGTTATTGGTTCAACCCTATTGCATATGAGAAAAAGATTGCACATTTTTTTTGGTAATACTAATATCTATTCTTAAGGGCCCCACATGACTCCTCACTGCAAGTCTGAAGTTCTTTATGAAATGTCTATTTTAGATGAAAAGACAAAATTTGCCCTCCAAAAACTGACCGTGTCTATTTTGTCCTTAATTTAGATGAAAAGACAATTAAAATTTTCTTGTGAGAAGCATTCAAGCATATAGCTTGAGTTTATATATTTCAATTTTTCCGGTGAAATACGCATAGCTTTCAATCTCTATTTTTACACCGAATTAAAATAATCAATTGTTCCAATGAAGAATCATTCCGGTTCCATACGTTATAATTGAAGAAAGAGGGAAAGGTACGGCTGCACTAAGAACTACGGGATAGTTGAATAGTAGGCCTTATAAGTTTAACTTTTCCAAGGTTTCCTCAGTAATAGATTCATTATATTGTCAGCGGTGGGGTTTAAATGTGAATTATTTTTAAGGGTAAAATGATCATGATCTTCCTATTATATGTTACCTGCACCTCTTTTAAAACCCATGTCGAACACAACCGTGAATCTAGATTAGTCAGAACTTAATAAATCCTCCAAGTTAAAGGGGATAAGTCCAAGATACCGGATACTTATTTTAAAAAAACTATATCAAATACTATATTAGTAATACTAATTGCAATGGGATTAAACCAAATAGGATACTGTTAACATAAAAGCTTCTCCAGACAATACGGCAACTAGTCATTGGCTGATATACAATTACGGGAAGACATAACAAGTTGGGAAAATGACATTTAAATACCATATAAATTTCCTACACAAAGAGAAGCCCATTGAACTTGTGAAAGAACATCAAGGATATAGAGGATATAGAAATTGTGGAGATGTAATACCCTAATTTTCATAATTCATATAAACATTTTATTTTGCCTAATTATTAGAAAATAACAAAGGTGAATATATGTGTCTCAAAGAAATATAATCTATTGGTTATATTTTTGTCTAAATTTTACTTTGGAATTAATTAACCAATGGTTAATTATGAGACCACAATTAAGGATTATGAATATGATATTATTATCATATTAAATCATGGTTCTTTTATAAACCATAAAAAGCAAGAAAGTGCCATAAAAAGCAAGAAAGTGTTATGAAAACACTTAAATTAATTAGAAGGAATTTACAAGCAAATAGTGAGCAATTAAGCTTTCAATAATTGAAGCAATTATGTAATCCTTCATAATTCATCAAAAGGCAATTAGAGAATATCTAATGAAGGCAAGGATTTTCGAAAAATCAAGAGGCAAATCAAGGAGCAACAATTAGGAAATATCTTAATTCAAGATCAAGAATCCACTAAAGAACAAGATTACCAAGAATGAGTCTTCAATTATCATAATCAATTAAAGAACCAATTACTAACCGCGTGGTTCAAAAGTGAAGTACAATAACAAAAGGAACAACAAAAGAAGTCTTCAACTGGATCTTCTATGCAGGCTGCTTGCCTCTCTCCTCGGCACTCGGTCCTCCTGACCCTGACGCTATATTAAGAGCTGAGGTCCATTGCAATCGGACCTCGTGTAACTGGTTAACCTCATGTTTACATATACATCATATGGATTCCAGCTTATTCATAACATAGACAGGACATATGCACCCAACAAATGTACAACAAACAAACGTATCCCCGCAAAGACTTAGGCACCCCGACAACATATGTAGCAAGATATAGGCATCCCACAGAACATATAGCAAAGACATAGGCGCAGTAGCAAAGACATAGGCAACGTATACATATCAATAGTACAAGAACATATCACGAGCTATCGCCTACCACATATAAGCATACCCTAATCGCACAACACACCTAGCATCGAATGAATAGCTGTGTAAGTGTCTATCATGGGGGCCTCACCGAGTTCACGGTGACTTAATGGCTTACCCACAGAGACTAGCCTTGCATTCGGCACTAAACTGTTCTCACAACATTATCACATATAAGCATAAAATAAACACCAGAGTTAATGTTACAGTACGCGAACGTACCTTCGTTGACGAGCGTTTAGTACGTTTACGGAAAACTGTACTTTTGACGGAAAACAGCGAAACGTCCGACAATGCACGCCGACAACGGTTCGACAAAGGGTTCGATGATCAAAGATATCCTATAAGGATAAATATCCCATTTGTCAATATTTGACATTATAATGTGCATTTTAGGTATAAATTACCATTTTGCCCCTATTCCTTAATCGGCGAAATTTCGCCAAAGATTTCGTTACTTTGACTAATTTCTTCCAAAATTTTGCCGTAACTTCGACCCAACCATGATTTTCGAAATTCCTACTTAAAATACCCCTATCATATGATATCTAATCATACTTGGAAGATTAAAGACCACTCTAGCATTACTACTCCAACTATCTAAGAACTACTAAGCTTAAGACTAAGTACCGAAGAACTTACTCGAGCTTATTGCAGCATTCCCGGACTCCTTCCTCCTCCGCAGCTCCTCTCTCTAACTTCTCTCTAGGATTTCTAAGAGTGGTTTTTGGTGTGAAGAATTTCAAAGGAGTTGCTTGCTATTTATAGAAGAGGTTGTGAGGGCATAATAGTCTTTTTCCATATTTCAACTTTCATTTTAAACCATGGAAATTAGGGGTTTTGGTGGATGATTTGCAGCCATGGAAAGCATGATTTCGTTCAGCCCCTCATGAGTCACCAACTTGTGTGACAAGTTGTGTATTCTAGAAGCATTTATACCCCGATCGGTACCCGATTCGCGTAATCTCGGAAAAATCTCAAAATTCGAATTACAACTTTGAAGACATTTTCTCACTTATTAGAAATGTCCAAGTCAACCTAAATTTTGATTCCATACAGGGTCCCAACAGTACCAAGTTCCTCGAAAAGCGTGCCGTTTACTAATTCACTTCTGGAATTGTCACTTACGGACAAAATTCACCGACTCCAAAAATGTCCAGATAATCATAAACTCATCTCCAGATGTTGAGTTACAATTTATTTTGTTCAAATTCTAATTTTCTGACTATCTGCCTTTTTATCAGATTTTCCCTATTTCGTCTTATTACTAACTTCTTCTACCGATCTCGAATTAACTTCCGAAAGAGTCTAACGGAAGATAAAAATCCACCGATCAATATTCTACCTTGACTTTGGAAATCTCATTCCTAGATCTCTAGATAGGATCCGTTTCCTAATTTCTAAATTACTATTCACATTTTTTTACTTTAATTAATTATATTAATAAAATAATAGCAAGTTGCATAATTTATTTCCCATTTCATTTTTCATTTTTTTTTCTTTTCTTTTCCTTTTTTCTGCCCCTTTTTTTTCGTTTTTATTTTTTTTTATTTTTTTATTTAATTATTTAATTAATTATTTAATTAATTAAATAATTAAATAATAATTTTTTTACAAAATTTTCCTATTGGTCCATTCTTGCATTTAGGCTTAAAAATACCTAACCTCAACTATTTTTCTCAAAAATTCTAATTAATTAGTAAATATACTTTTACTAATTTTCAACCATTTTCTACTAATTTTTGAGCTCTACATAATTATCTCCGAATTTCCTTTGCTTATGCTTAAGTAATTAGCCCACTATTACTTAATTACTTAATTATCACAAGTTGATAATTTTCTTAATTAGAACACCTCATTACCTTCATATTGTTGTATTAACATTAGTATTTCTATGCCTCTTACATTATTCTATAATTTGTAAGGGTATTTTGGTCTTTTGTTACCTTTTGGAGATTCTTATACAATTTCTCCAAGTTCATAATTTATTAAATTACCTTAATTAGAGATAATGTACTCTCCTAATTCACTTGGTCATTTTACGCCCTTTAGGATTTTTCATAATTTTCCTAAGTCATTTATGTCCCTTAGGGGCATTTCCGTCATTTTGGCACTTTGGCCCTTAAACTCTCTAATTTCCAAGAGATTTTCTTTAGAAAATAAGCTAATTATTACTTAATATTTGATATCCCATATTCACCTACTTTCTATAGGTTTAATTTTACCAATTTATGATATAGATTTTTAGGGTATTACATTTCTTCCCTCAAACAAAATTTCGTCCTCGAAATTTGCATTCTACTCCACAAAACCTCGTACGAACTAAACTTCGTTCTACTCGGACTTTGGACTCCACGCGTCGGATCCTTACTTTGCCTGCTAGCCGCTCCTCTTGATAATCGAGAATTCGCTTTGGTTTGACCATAAAGATCCCGTCATATCGTACCTCGATATATAGTGTCTCCGTGGCTCATATACCGCGGTTAACACCACAAATACCAAAATGTCTCCTTGACTACACCATGGCAACACAAGATGCTTTAAATGTTTCCATGGTTCCCACACACCATGATAACACAAAATACCTCCTACTCAATGACATGATCATGGTCAAATATAACTAAGAAACATGGAACACGTGTCTAACATCTAATTCGTAATACGGACTATACGTTCACCCGGCCTCATCCTCTTCTTCGGCCTCTCGCCTCGGCCTCTGGGAACTCTGGCTCCTCTCAGATTCGTCATGTCTTGTTCTTTTTCCTTTATTAGAGAAAACGTTAGTTATACAAGGAGTATAACGATGATCATATCACACTTCATATTTCTACTACTAACGAATAGATACCCGCAACATGTCCCTCGTTAAGAATTTCGTTGGTTCGTTCTTCTCAGAAATGGGTACGGAAATACGTATCGGAAGTTCCTATACATGAGTCAAATACTACATGTACTTATCTTTATTGGTCTCGGAGTCTCATCCGGCGTGGCCTATCTTCGCATATAAGCTCGATGCTAGGAAAGAATCACCGTCCAAGACAAATTGGTGATTATTAGAATGACCGAGACCGATATCGTGGTTATCGAAACCGATATCGATTATCGTAATTATCGAGATTGATATCGTGGTTATCGAAACCGATATCGGGATTATCGTAATTGATGTACCGGCGTAAAGTGGTACACCCGATCGTAATGGTATACCGGTTCAAACCAAGACATCGAAATGAGGTGGTACACCGACCTTAGGCTATATCGCACCCATTTTCAAAATATGCTCCAAAATTTTTGAAATGGCTTTGAACCTAACTCCGTTAACCGAACAAAATGGCCTGTAAGTGTCTACCACGGGGCCTCACCGACTTTACGGCGACTAATTGGCTTACCCACGTAGACTCGGCCTTGCCTTCGGCACCAAACTCCTGTCCGTAATAACATAGTTAAATTCATGCCAGACTACGCTTCGATACCAAAATGTAACAACCCGACTTTTCAAAAGCAAGATAAATTTTTTTTTCAAACAAATATCATTTGAAAACATCGAGTAGAGCATTTGAGCGGAAAAGTAACCGATATATATTTATAAAGTGCCGTAAGTCCTGGCTGGTTACAACAGTGATGCACAAGAACCGAGTGGTTCAAAAGTGAAGTACAATAACAAAAGGCTTCCGCCGAACAACAAAAGAAGTCTTCACTGGATCTTCTATGCAGCCGCTTGCCTCTCTCCTCGCACTCTGGTCCTCCCGACCCCGACGCTATATTAAGAGCCGAGGTCCATTGCAATCGGACCTCGTGTAACGGTTAACCTCATGTTTACATATACATCATATGGATTCCAGTTATTCATAACATAGACAGGACATATGCACCCAACAAATGTACAACAAACAAACGTATCCCCGCAAAGACTTAGGCACCCCGACAACATATGTAGCAAGATATAGGCATCCCAACAGAACATATAGCAAAGACATAGGCAACAGTAGAAGACATAGGCAACGTATACATATCAATAGTACAAGAACATATCACGAGCTATCAGCTACCACATATAAGCATACCCTAATCGCACAACACACCTAGCATCGAATGTAATAGCTGTAAGTGTCTATCATGGGGCCTCACCGAGTTCACGGTGACTTAATGGCTTACCCACATAGACTAGCATTGCCTTCGGCACTAAACTGTTCTCACAACATTATCACATATAAGCATAAAATAAACACGAGTTAATGTTACAAGACGCGAACGTACCTTCGTTCGAGCGTTTAGTACGTTTATGGAAAACTGTACTTTTGACGGAAAACAGCGAAACGTCCGACAGCGGCACGTCAGACAGCGGTTCGACAGTGGTTCGATGATCAAAGATATCCTATAAGGATAAATATCCCATTTGTCAATATTTGACATTATAACAGGCATTTTAGGTATAAATTACCATTTTGCCCCTATTCCCTTAATCGGCGAAATTTCGCCAGCACTTCGTTACTTTGACTAATTTCTGCCAGAACTTCGACCCAACCATGATTTTCGAAATTCCTACTTAAAATACCCCTATCATATGATATCTAATCATACTTGGAAGATTAAAGACCACTCTAGCATTACTACTCCAACTATCTAAGAACTACGGAAGCTTAAGACTGAGTACCGAAGAACTTACTCAGAGCTTCGCTGCAGAATTCCCCGGACTCCTTCCTCCTCCAGAGCTCCTCTCTCTAACTTCTCTCTAGGATTTCTAAGAGTGGTTTTTGGTGTGAAGAATTTCAAAGGAGTTGCTTGCTATTTATAGAAGAGGTTGTGAGGGCATAATAGTCTTTTTCCATATTTCAACTTTCATTTTAAACCATGGAAATTAGGGGTTTTGGTGGATGATTTGCAGCCATGGAAAGCATGATTTCGTTCAGCCCCTCATGAGTCACCAACTTGTGTGACAAGTTGTGTATTCTAGAAGCATTTATACCCGATCGGCACCCGATTCGCGTAATCTCGGAAAAATCTCAAAATTCGAATTACAACTTTGAAGACATTTTCTCACTTATTAGAAATGTCAAAGTCAACCTAAATTTTGATTCCATACAGGGTCCCAACAGTCGATCAAGTTCCTCGAAAAGCGTGCCTGTTTACTAATTCACTGGAATTGTCACTTTCGGACAAAAATTCACTGACTACAAAAATGTCCAGATAATCATAAACCCATCTCCAAATGTTGAGTTACAATTTATTTTGTTCAAATTCTAATTTTATGACTATCTGCCTATTTATCAGATTTTCCCTATTTCGTCTTATTACTAACTTCTTCTACCGATCTCGGAATTAACTTCCGAAAGAGTCTAACGGAAGATAAAAATCCACTGATCAATATTTTACCTTGACTTTGGAAATCCCATTCCTAGATCTCTAGATAGGATCCGTTTCCTAATTTCTAAATTACTATTCACATTTTTTTACTTTAATTAATTATATTAATAAAATAATAGCAAGTTGCATAATTTATTTCCCATTTCATTTTTCATTTTTTCTTTTCTTTTCCTTTTTCTGCCCCTTTTTTGGTTTTTTTTTTTTTTATTTTTTAATTTAATTATTTAATTAATTATTTAATTAATTAATTAATTAAATAATAATTTTTTACAAAATTTTCCTATTGGTCCATTCTTGCATTTAGGCTTAAAAATACCTAACCTCAACTATTTTTCTCAAAATTTCAATTAATTAGTAAATATACTTTTACTAATTTTCAACCATTTTCTACTAATTTTTGAGCTTTACATAATTATCTCGAATTTCCTTTGCTTATGCTTAAGTAATTAGCCCACTATTACTTAATTACTTAATTATCACAAGTTGATAATTTTCTTAATTAGAACACCTCATTACCTTCATATTGTTGTATTAACATTAGTATTTCTATGCCTCTTACATTATTCTATAATTTGTAAGGGTATTTTGGTCTTTTGTTACCTTTTGGAGATTCTTATACAATTTCTCCAAGTTCATAATTTATTAAATTACCTTAATTAGAGATAATGTACTCTCCTAATTCACTTGGTCATTTTTGCCCTTTAGGATTTTTCATAATTTTCCTAAGTCATTTATGTCCCTTAGGGCATTTCCGTCATTTTGGCACTTTGGCCCTTAAACTCTCTAATTTCCAAGAGATTTTCTTTAGAAAATAAGCTAATTATTACTTAATATTTGATATCTCATATTCACCTACTTTCTATAGGTTTAATTTTACCAATTTATGATATAGATTTTTAGATAAGTGGAGGAGAGAATTTTAGATTAAATGAATTAATTAATCAAAGCAATTGCAATTAAAAAAAAAAACAACATAAATGGCTATTGGATGGGGGATGTCGACCAACATAGGAGAGGTGGGGATTTGCTCTCAAGAAGTGCATTTTTGATCCAAAGGTTGAGATGAGTTTTGGTCGAATTTAAATTCCCTTTGTGTCCTAGGATTTTTGCTATAAATAGAGGCCTTTGCTTGTCATATAATTCACACCAAAACAAGCTAAAGCATTCTAAGAGTGGAAAGTGAGAGTTAGTGGGAAGCAAGAAGGAGTAGCAAGGTTCTTCAAGGGTAAGTTCTCTAGTTCTTGAGTTATAGCTTTTGAGTTCATAGTTTAAATGTTGTTTTGATCTTTAATCTTCCAATATATTTTTGTTATCATTTTTTTATGATTAAAAATGGTTTTATTTTGAAAAATTGATGGAGAAAGTAATATATCAAAAATTTTGGAAGATTAGGATCAAGGTAGCGAAACGCTAGCGAAATTTTGTTGGTTAGCGATTCCTAAAGTCAGGGGTAAAAATGCCAAGTATTTTATGTTGAAGATGTGGTTCTAAAATTCTGATAAAATTCATGGTTAAAGTAGACATATAGAGATTTTCAAATATATATAGAGTGACTTATTTCGTGTTCTGTGCTAGGAGATAAAAATTCCTAAATATAGGCTACGTTTTTCTGGAAAAATTCTGGGCAGAGATTGAAGAATATTAAACTGGGAATGATATATTAAATCTGGGTAAAAACCAGTATTTTTCCTTAAAAGTAGACAGGATAAGGATTTCAAGGAATTTTTCGGAACCTCGTTTCGATTTTGTAGAATTAATTATGAATTTTCAAAGATGTAGAAAAAATCTGCCCAGAAATGCTGAAATGACGTTTTAAATAAAGTGTAAGGGTAAAAGTAGAATAACAAGTCCACCAAGGGTAGAAATGTCAAACAAGGTGAAAATATCCTTTTTGATATTATTCTAGGAAATATGGTATTAATTACAATATCATATAATAGTCCGACGATAATGTATGTGATATCCGGAAGTCCGGAGTCGGGTTCAAAGGTCGGCAAGATAGCCATTACATGGTGAAAGGTACGTTCGCATACTAGTAACTTTAACTCGATGTGTCTTGTATGCTTATATGTGATATGTATTGTTGTGTTGTTAACATTGTTGGTTTTATATTAGTTTTGATGATGTCTTATATATGTGTCATTCTTAAGAGCAAAAGTTGTATGATATATTTATCTCCTAAATTGACTAACTATTATATTTTATGTAGATTAGTTCAAATTGAATAATAGCTCAAGAAGGAGATAAGATATTTTAGAAAGAAGAAATTGAAGAAGATATCAAGTTCAAGAAGAAGAGGACATATTGGAGAATTAATTTATGAATATGTTCAAGAGAAGAGGAAAGAAAGAAAACTTGCTAAATGGAATATTAAAATCATCATACAAGTTGTTAGATTGATTCTACAAGTCTCCACGGTGATATGGAAGTTGGAATGACTCAATTCGGAGTTAAAATGAGTCTGTCACAGTGATTTTCGCCCAAGGAAGGAATTAACTCGAGCCATCCATCCATCAGCCTCGAGTCAGCGTTTCTACAGTGTTTTTGCTACAGTACGAGCTACAGGACACCTTACCTCGAGGCAACCATATTTGTGCCTCGAGTCAACTACCTCAAGGTGAAATTCCAGCTACCTCGAGTCAAATACTAGTCCAAAGCACTCTATTCTACGTTCAGCTTCGGGCAACCTCGGTAATTCATCGATAACTCTCAAACCAGAGATCCGATTGAGGTGAAACCAATTTTATGGAAACTAGACTTTGAATGCGTCATTTTGATATAAAATTCAAGTCCAAAGGAGGTCATATGAAAGAGATATAAATTGTTGAAGATGACAGTAACATCAGCGTCACACACCAGACCCACCTTCAGTATTTTGAGTGTATCTCATGAATGGCGAATCCAAATGAGATGAAACCGGTTCCATTTGAAAGAAGACTCAAAGGTATTTCCATCAAGACTTGAACCAGACAAAACAAAGTTCGGACCAGGGAGTTATGAGCTTCGAAAATGGACACACGAAATACTGAAGCAAGTTCAATTCAAGATCAACGAAATTGAGAAGGAGCAAGTTGCCTCAAACCAGCAAGCTCACTCCGAGTCTATGTCCAACCAGAGAGTTTGAAGAATACAGAAGACTTTTTAACTCGAGCCAACATCCTCACCTCGAGTCAAATGTTTATGGAATTAATGATTAAGTCAAGCTTGCCTCGAGCCGAGCTTTCGTTACCTTGAGTCAAAGCCAAACAGAAATATAGAAGAAATGAGAGAAGTTTTCACCTCGAGCGGTAAGTATACCTCGAGTCAAATGTTTCTGGAATTAATGATTAATTCATGGTTTCCTCGAGCCACGCTTTGGTCACCTCGAGCCAAAACCAAACTGTTGAAGAATAGAAGAGTTTTGACTCGAGCCAACCTTTGCACCTCGAGTCACCAAGCATACAGAGAGTTAGAGCTATTGGAAGCAGTTTTGACTCGAGCCAAAGAGACCACCTCGAGTCAACCACACAAACAAAACAACGAACGTAGGAAAGTTTATTATCAATTGATTTCTACTTGCTATACTTCTCAATGCTATGAATCATGTTTGTTACCAAGTTTCAGATGATCAATTGAAGGATTAGAAGCAGAACCCAAAAACTCAGAATTGTGTCAGAACGTCCAAGGCTTCAATATGAATTCTGCAGATTTTCAGATATGACAAAACAAATCGAATTCAACAAGGAACTTGAAGAAATGAAGTTGAATATTCAACTGTAATGTTCTTCAATGAATTAAAATGCTCAACTTGTTCATCAGATCCAAATGCTACGATTTGAATATCCCAACGGTAATATTCCAACGGTAATATTTTCCAACGGTCATATACGCCACAACGGTCATATTCAAAAATGGAAGAATAGCTCAATGGTCTTCATTGGCTATAAAAGGACAACCATTCAAAATGGAGATGACGACGGACGAGAGCTTGCACTGTCGAAATGCTGATATTCTGAATCCAACGCTTATCTCATATACTCTCTGTTTCGCAATGCTTATATAGTTATCAGTAGAGAGTGTGATGATCGATTATGCACTTCAGTGATTATACATTCACTTCTGTGAGAGAAGATTTATCTGTAAACATTTTATTTGAAAGTTACTCAAGATTGGGTGATCTTGAGTGGGAAACACATTGCATTGATTATAACTTGTAAGGGGAGTGGAGTCTCGAGAGTGAGTAGACCATCCTTCGTTTACAGAGTGTGTAATCAAGCGGGTGTATCAATTACAACTTGTAAGGGGGAGTGGAGTCTGAGAGTGAGAGGACCATCCTTCGTTTACAGAGTGTGTAATTGTTCTTGAAAGATAGTGGAATCCCAGGTGTTTTGGGGACTGGACGTAGGTCAACGATTTTGGACCGAACCAATATAAATCACAGTTTGCATATTCTCTTCCCTTATCTTTTATATTTCCAGATATGCTTATTTGAATATCTAACTATCGATTTAGAAATTTCGAAAAGATTTTCAAAGTACCTAAAGTTTTATCCAACACCCAATTCACCCCCCCTCTTGGGTGATTGCCAGGTCTTTCAAACATTACATCTGCTGTGTATGTATTGTTGTAACCTTACATGTGTTGTGTGCTATGTTTGGTTGATGCTGAAATGTAATGAACATCTGTCATGCATATATTGTTTATTATTTTATGTATTAAATGATCTTAAAAATACTGATATTTTACATGAACAAATTAGACATGTAGGGATTTCCAAATATATAAAATATGTATCATTTTGAGTTCTACATAAGGAGATAAAAATCCTTGAAGTTAGGCTACGTTTTCTGGGAAAAATCTGGGCAGCGTTGAGAAAACATTAAAATGGGAATGATTATTGATGTTATAGGTTCTGGGAATATTTTTCCTTGACAATAGACATGTCAAGGGTCATGAGGAATTTTAAAGCACTCAAAAAGGATTTTTGTAGAATTAATTATGATTTTTCAAATTTGTTGGAAAATCTGGCCAGAAAATCCAGTCTGAAATGTAATGAATATCCGTCATATATACTGTTCATACTTTTCATATGAGGTTAACTGTTACCTGAGGTCCGATGGGTATTGGACCTCAGACCTGTCTAAGGTTCAGGAAAGAAACCAGGATCAGAGAAGGCACCAATAGATGGAGCCGTAAAAAGGCACCGAAGGACAGAGCTGTGAAGAGGCACCGGTCGAGACAAGAGCCGGAAGAAGTTTAATAGAGCCTACTTTCTGGCATGGATCTAATAAAGTTACTTCAAACAGTTTGGTGCCGAAGGCAGGGCTAGTCTATGTGGTTCAGTCAATAAGTCGCCGTGAACTCGGTGATACTCCCATGATAGACACCTACCTGACCAATCTGTTTGATTAACTGAGTTAGGTTTATTGCCCCTAGTCTAGCTAAGGCTTGGTTAAGGATTATATAGTTACGATAAAGATTTGTAATTATACAAAGCTCTGTATATTGTATCACATAAATATTCCTTCGAGAAATTTTTAATATAACCAGCATATGTCAGGCATCATCATATGTCGGGGCATTTCATATCAGTCACTCATAGTCCAAAAGTTAGTGCATGCTCTCCGTTTCTGCATTACTCTGATGCAGCACCTCAAACTCTGTTGTTTTTTCTAAAACCAAGTGTCAACCGACACAATTTGAAGTGTGGAATTTGGGGTATTACAGGAGAAAAGTTCAAACTTCCCTTAACACTTATGTAAAAGAAAACGAACAAAATCTCTCGGAGAAAATTGTCGTTATTCTCTCAACAAGTGTTTGTGCTAGGGCTCTCAACGGCGACATCGCACCGATATCGGCTAGGGTAGTTGCAGAGAGAGTGCCTTCGGTGTCATTAGTGCTCATCACCATTTTTGCTTATTACACCGTGCATTCGGTGTTAATGGCCATGTTCGGCGTCGTTTGCTTATTTTGGCATTGTCAGTGCTCTAGTAATGTTTTGGGAAAATTACATCCAGGTCCCAAGGACCATAAAAAATAGCAAAAAAGTCTCAATAGAAATTCACATATTAAAAAGGCCTCTAAAGACTTTTTTTCATATTATTTGTATGAAAACAAAATCCAGGTTTTTAAATTTTGTTGTAAATATGGCACTTCCTGTTGTAAATATGGTTTTTTTGTAAATGGCAGATTTTAAATTTTGTTGTAAATATAACACTTCTTGTTGTAAATATAGTATTTTTCTGTTGTAAATGACCTCTGTATGTTTAGGGACTTGAGTTTGAAACAAAATCCAGGTGTTTAAATATTGTTGTAAATATGACACTGTTTGTTGTAAATATGACTTTTTCTGTTGTAAACGGTCAAGTTTTTAAATTTTGTTGTAAATATTTCATTTTCTGTTGTAAATATGACATTTCCTGTTGTTAATACAAATAATATCAAAAAAGTCCCTCGGGACTTATGTGTAATTTGGTAATTTCAAGGGACCTTATTGTATTTATTTCGGTCCTTGGGACTTGCACGTGATTTTCGCTAATTTTTTAATTAGTTGTATTGCGTAGTGCTCATCACCATTTTTGCTTTTTACTCATATCGGTTTGTTCTCGTAACTCCTTCGATGGGAAAAAGATGGTGGTGGAACTAAACTACTTGGGGGATTAACTTAGTTGGGCAATAATATACCATAGGTTGCCTTTCAAACACAATGTATTAAGTTTTCAGTGAAGTATTGAGCCCTTAGTTTTAGCGCTGCTAAGAAAATCACTTCTGTAAATGAAGCTGTCATTTCTTAACTACGTCTTATGGAATACTTAATAATATATTGAAAGCATTATTCGTTGATTCTTCATTGAAAATGATTGTGAATTTAAAGTAGCATAGGCTCTAATGATGAATATTGATATTGAGAATCTTTATTTATCGTACGTTTTGATGAGCTAGAACGAGTACATCTTCAAATTGGATCCTTTGTAGTGGTAGTAAAGTGTTGTAGAATATGTAATTGTAAGTGAGGGACTTAGTTGTAAAGCTTTCTATAGGGACTTAAGGGAAAAATACATAATTAGTAGGATGATTAGTGAATTATCCTCGCTAACCATTAGATTAGGACTTGAGGGAGGCTATCAAGTTATAAATAGCACAATCCTCTCATTTGTACAATCATGTTAGTCATAACCCTACCAAATACAGATTTGTGAGAGCCTTTTGGAGCTCTATTCTCTATGTCTCTTTTACACCTACTTTCTTAACCCTAGAACAATAAACATAACAATGGTATCAGAGTAGTCCTTTCTTGGCTACTTTCTCATTGCGAATTCTATTCTTTCTCAGAGCTCTCTGATCTGTTTTTGGTCTCAGCAACGTTGGTGATCTCAAACCTGTGACAATTACAAAAAACCTGATTCTTGGTGACTAAATTGGCCTGTAGACTTTATTTGGCTCAATCTTCGTCTGATTTTTGGGCTATACACGCCTTGGGTTCTTGGTTTCTGGTGTGGTCATCTTTTTTCTTGAACTTTGTTTTATGGGTCTCTCTGTTCTGCCATCATTCTTGGCAGTGGTGGATGGTTCATACTCGATCAAGAATCATGAAAGTCCAAGTTTCATCCATTTGAAGAACAATTGCAGAAGCTTAACAAGATTGATGATATGGAAGAAAAGATTGGAAACAAGACCGAGTTGATGAATTGCAAGCCATAGTTCTGGGGTTCTGTGATGAATTTAGAGAGCAATTAAGGGTCTTGGCACAAGCGACACAAGGCCAGAACGATGACCGGCGATGCCGACGACGTGGGAATGGACTGAGCAATGGTCATGGTCATAGGGAAGCACATCACCGGCCTACCCATTTCACCAAGATGGAATTTTCGTGCTTCCACGCAACGTAAGTCGACAGTTGGATATCAAAGTGTGAATGGTTCTTTCATCTTGACAGTAGTAGAAAAGGTAACAATGGCTTCTATGGGTCTTGATGAGGCTAGTTTTGCATGGCATGTGGCTTGAACGCAGTAGCATCATCAAATAGGCTGGAATGAGTATGTTGTTATGTTCTGTGATACTTTCGGACTGTCTATGGGTAAACTAATGGGCGAACTCTCACGATTACGCCAAATCAAGACGTTAGCATAATTCAACACAAAGTTTGATTCGATTTCGGCCAAGGTATATTTGTCTAAAAGTACCTTATTGAGATACACTTGATCGGTCTCAAGGAAGACATCGCTGATGCAGTACTTATGTTCAACCCATGGACCCTCGGTGAAGCAAGACGTCTCGCGAAGGTGCAAGAATCATCTGGAAAGAATCAAAAATAATTAGCAGAGCCATGTCGAACAAAGCTTGGCCTGTCAAGGTGAAGCCAGGCTGGCCTGTTTCCACCCTTAGATATTATATAAATAAGAATTAGAAATAAATGATATCATAAATAACATTTTTAACATTTTTTTGGATTAAGGAGCAATTTTGCCCCGGAAGTTTTTGTAGCAACTTTGCCCCGAAAGTTTTTTTTTGGAGCAATTTTGCCCCGGAAGTTTTTTCTTGGAGCAATTTTGCCCCCCGTTAACAACCCTAACCATCAACGATTAGTTGACCGTTAGGGTTTCTAATAGAGGGGCAAAATTGCTCAAAAAAAACTTCTAGGGCAAAATTGAATCAAAAAAAACTTTCGGGGCAAAATTGCTCTTGGGGGTATACTTCCGTGGCAAAATTGCTACTTAACCCTAAAATTTATAACTAGTAGAAATATCAATTATCAACCAATCAATATAAACAATGAACAAAGTACCGCATCTCATCTGGCTTGAGCAAAAACACAAAAACCGGTTATAATAAATGTAAGGCCTAAATTTTTATTATTATTTAGACTAGTTATTAGTAAACATCGATCTTAAAAGTAATAAAGATAATTTTTTTATCCCACATCTTTTAGACTGGTTATCATAAATATAAGTTCTAAAAATTTTCATCTTTTAGACCGGTTATTTGTAAAACCGGTCTTAAAAGTAATAAATATAATATTTTTATTCCGCATCTTTTAGACCGGTTATTTATAAGTTCTAAAAAGTTTCATCTTTTAAACCAATTATTTGTAAACATCGGTCTTAAAAGTAATTGACTTTTTTTTTTATTTTGTTATCTATTTTTGATCGGGTTTTCGGATAACCGGTCTAAATAATATTTTTTATTTTTGATCGGGTTTTCGAAAAACCGGTCTAAATAATATTTTTTAGACCTTATATTAAGGAAACCAGTATAAAAGTTCTTTATATTTATGAAATTACTACCGATCATACTTTTAGATATGATCCTCTATAAATAGTCTAAATGTGGCGGTCAAAAAACCCTTTTTTATATTGGTGTTTAGATGAGAATAGTGGGTGTCTTGAAGAGGTTTCCGCTGTGGAGTACCTAATTCATGTCATTTTGATGTTAAAATTGATGAGGAACTTTGAAGAATCATTATACATGATTCTCCTAATGTTTTGACTCTTGTTGATGAGAGTCGAGTGGATTTTGTTAGATGCTTTAAATTTTTGAAAGTGCCTATATTTATTTGCAATTATGTGTATGTTGTGCCTTCTTCAGTGAATGCTTGTACCATAAAATTGTCTATGATTGAGAAAATACAGGTAGTTAACATGAATGATAATCTTTTTTGTTTGAAATCTTGTTGTTTGAAGAGAAATGAAGACAAGGTGATTATGGTGTTTGATACGTATGATTAGATGATTGTGTTGAGATGTTTGGTGAAGACTTTAAACTAAATGATTCTTGGTAGGCAACCCAATGAATTTGGTGGCATATTTTATGATTATGTTTTTCCTTTCTTTCTTTCATTTTTATTTAGGTTTAAATATGATCACTCCTCTTATAGCTGCAAAGTCTTACTTGTGCACTCTTTCCTCCCCAAAAATAGGAAACATCATGGATGGTACTAGAGGAAGAATTCCACATCAGAGTTAGAGACCTACACTAGGAGAGTACTAGTTCCATTCCCTCTTTATTGATTTTCGCTACATTAAGGACAATGTTTGATTTAATTAAGTGTGGGGAGGGATATAATTTTTTTTTTGTTTGCTTGTCCTTATACAATTGAAAATATTGTTTTTAATTTGAAAAATTTTCATTATTTAGGATTGACCTTAACTTTGAGCTTTCCCCATTTTAAAGATATTATCAAATCAAAAATTAAAATAAAAAGAATGTTTCAATTAAGCCTCTAAGCGTTGAATTTTGGTATCAATTTTGAGATGGACTATGAGAATATGGAAGTTAAAACCTTTGAGGTGAATATGTCCCCTGTATGCTTGGTAATTAACGAGTTTCCTTTCCTAAGATATTCGTCTGTTCCTTAATTTATAATATATTTAATTAATTTGATTCTTTTATTAGCATATTTAACTAACTTTATTAGATTAAAAAGTTAGCTAATTATAATAAAAATGACATGTTTTTCTTTAAACATCTCTATTACAATCCCTGATTCTCTCCCCCCTCTTCTATCTGAGGGGAAGGGAGTTACAATAAGAGAAATTTTGAAAAAGATTGACAAATATGAGAAATTGATCTAATTAATATAGGATCAAGATCAACTTCCCAAATAGATCCTCCATACTAGAGGAATAAGAACAATATAATTAATGATCAATATATAAATCGAATTTTTTTTGGCTAACACAATAAATCATAAATACTTATGTAGAAGTTGCTAGCTTATAGTAGATACTTATACAAGCTAGCTAGAGAAAAATTCCAAAAAACGTGGAGGGAAAGAAGCATGAATTTGCAGACACAAGGGAACCATGGTCACGCGGCTTTATGTTTCTTTAATGAAATCCTTTAGCCTTGGTTTGGTTTTTTTTGGGGGTAGGGTAGGGGAGGGAGGGAGAGAAAATGGAGGGAAAAATTTAAAATGGAGGAAAATCTTGAGAGCCCCACTACAAATAACTTTTCTCCTATTTTCCCTCCGTTTGCCTCCCTCCCCCTCCCCTACCCCTAAACCAAACACACCCTTAGTCTTTACTCGTTAACGTTACGTTGTCAATACTTTCCGTTTGGAACCCGACATTAGCATTTCTTAACAAAATTCTTTGCATTTTGGTTCGAAATATCATGTTAGATTCGATGTCATTTGGTTTAGGAAGGTTGGCTTTTTGGTGATATGTTTGGATCAACTTTTCTTGTTCTCAATTTAGACTATTAAAGAAAAGTTGATTTAAGCCATAAGCTAAAATGTCATATTTTTAGCTTTTCTACTATAGAAAGAGAAAAATTAAAAACAGCATGAATAAAAGATATTGGGTACCACTTCCAATTTTTTTTTTTTTAAAAATTCAATTCAAACATGAATCACAATACTCGATATAACTTACCCTATATATATATTACGTTTTCATACAAATTCTAATAAATAAAAAGATATTAGTTTCACTAGTGGAAAAAAGGCTTTTAAGACCGGACAAAAAAGGTACATTAGGACCGGACCCATGAGCGATCTTGTTCCAGGCGGTATTAAAAGTCGACCTTTAAGACCGGACTTTTACACGGTCTTAAAGATTTTCTTTAAGACCGGACATTTTAAACCTTCGGTCTTAAAAGTCGTACTAAATAAATCTGAAATATTTTTGGTTCGGTCTCAAAACTCAAACTTTAAGACCGGACAAAAAGTCGACCGCTCTTAAAAGATCCAAATATTAAGACCGGACAAATATTAATCCGGTCCTAAAGATAGCGGACTCTAAGACCGGAGGAATAATTCCTCCGGTCTTAAAAGACTGACTTTCAAGACCGGATTGTTTCAATGGACCGGTCTTAAAAGACCAACTTTTAAGACCGGCTTAACACCTTTAAGAGCGGTGTTATATATACATCCGGTCTTAATATTTGAACATTTAAGACCGTATTTTTTATTTGCGGTCTAAATTTTCCCGTATTTTTTCCCTGTTTTGTTCTTCCTGATCAATATATATACACAAATCCACCATACAAAACAGCACATAAAAGTCGATATACTTTAAGCTACAAGCTATGAACATGAATAAATTGAATTGGGAAAAAGAATACAAATATTATCCACCATGAGTTATGTGGCCTCTTAATTAAGTCTAAAACAACTAAAGTAATTTATAAAATAAGCTAACATATAACTAATTACAAAGGCAATGAGTTACAATACATGCAGCACGTAATTCAACATACAAATGTAGTCCAATATATTATTCACCATGCCTTCATTTGATTCCCACCCAACAACGTAACATGCATCCTCTTTTATAACATGCCCCTTTGAAACGGATCCTGCCACAAAAACAAAACAAGAACAAATTCATATTCAATGATGACATTGTTTAATTAAGAACATAGACAGCATATAATAATTGTTAAAACCTTAAAGTTTTCTAAGAATACTGCATATGAATATTAATTACCTTATGAATTGACACTTTTATAAAGTGATATCCTCCCATATCCCTTCTTGATGATCATTTCTTATGCGGGTTCATTATCCGCTTCATCTTCTTCGTTCATGTCAGGTAGACCCCTTGTAAAAGGAGTACTCTCGGGAAGATCACCATAATTTGAATGACTTTCCTCATCAATATCAATGACCCTCTTTCCTTGGAGAGCTACGGACCACATTTTATTTTCTTGATCGGTGATATAGAACACTTGTTTTGCATGATCGCCATAATAAAAGGTTCATCTCCAAAACTTCTACTATTGACATCGATATTATGCTCCCTAATCAACCTTTGTTCGGTCATTCGATGGTTCTCTTTCCTTACAGCCTCTTTATGTGCAGATATGCTGGCTTGAACTTCATCAACATTATTCAAGATGTATAAGTGGACTTGTGACAATTCATCACGATCCACACTCTTTACCGAAGCCCCACGTCTACCCCCTTCAACCGTTTTGGAAGCCCAATATGTCTTACTTTGGACAAATAATTTTGACAAAATTCCATGGCCTCTTCGAAACATATTTCGAACAATTGATGCTTCGGCGTGACGCGTTCTTCACATACCCTTTTAGGAATTTCATAGATCTTTCAATAGGGTACATCCACCGTAAATGGATAGGGCCGCACAACTTTATCTTCCTCACTAGATGAACAATGAGATGAACCATGATGTCAAAAAATGAAGGAACAAAAAGCTTTTCAAGGTGGCACAAGATAAGATATCCTTCATTCTTCAATTCATCCAACTTTTCAATCTTGAAAACTTTACTACAAACCGCATTGAAGAAGAAACAAAGTCTAGTCAAAACGACCCGAAGATCATATTCCGCGATCCTCGAATAGCTACGGGAGTAGTTGTTGCATCAAGACATGACAGTCATGAGACTTTTGGCCTACTAATTTCAAGTCCTTCATCGAGACAAGCCTCTTAAAATTTGAAGAATACCCCGAGGGAACTTTTGTGCCATGTAAACACTCACAAAGCTTCGTTTCTCATCCTTAGACAAAGTATGAGAAGCCGGGGACAATAAGTTCTCTTCCCATATGGCCTTGGATGCAAGTCTTCGCGTATTCCCATTGCTTGCAAATCCAATCTTGCCTTCACACCATCCTTCGAACTACCTTGTATGTTGAGAAGCGTGCCCACAATACTATCACATACGTTCTTCTCCACATGCATGACATCAATACAGTGTCTCACATCAAGATTGCGCCAATAGGGGAGATCAAAGAATACGAGATCTCTTCTTCCATATATTTGTTTCTTTTCTACTCTTTCCATGCTTACCGAAGATGACACGATATTTTTAACCTTTTCATACACTTGCTCCCAGTCAATGCCACCGGAGCTTCTTCATACTCTTGGCCACCAAAAAAGGCCTTCTTTAATCGACGATATGGGTGGCCCCGTCTAAGAAATCTCCTATGTCCAAGATACACCGTCTTTCTTCCATGTTGAAGTTGATGGTAGCATGTGCCTTCTTCACAAACCGGACATGCTTTATGGCCTTTTACACTATACACTGACAAGTTCCCATATCTTTGGGAAGTCGTTTATAGTACAAAATATCATGGCTCTCATTCTAAAGACCTCCTTCTTGAAAGAGTCAAAAACATCGACACCTTCTTCCCACAACTCCTTCAAGTCTTCGATCAAGGGCTCTAGGTAAACATCTATGTCATTTAGGGTTGTTTTGGTCTGAAATCAACATAGACGGCATGATGTACTTTCGTTTCATGCATAACATAGGAGATAAGTTGTAAACAATCGGGACTACGGGCCATGAGCTATGTATCTTTGCTAAGGCTTCCATAGGGATTCATTCCATCCGTGCTAAGGGCAAGCCTGAGGTTCCTAGGTTCTTCGCCGAAGTTCGGAAATAATTGATCGATCTTCTTCCATTGAGAAGAATCGGCCGGATGTCGAAGCTGTCCATCCGAAATCCTCTCATCTGCATGCCACCTCAGATTTTTGCATCATTTTCATTCGCAAACAACCGCTTGAACCTTGGTATGATTGGAAGATACCACAACACTTTTGCAGGCCCCTTATCGACTTGTCACAGTGGGGTTTCACACATCGGACAACTCTGCTTCTCTTCAAACTCTTTTCTATATAATACACAATCATTCGGGCATGCATGGATCTTTTTGTACTCCATCCCAGTGGACAAAGTATCTTCTTAGCATCATAGTAGCGATGCGGCAACACGTTATCATCCGGAAGCATGTCCTTCAAAGCCTCAAGCAATTCGAAAAACTCTTGTCGCTCCATCCATGACGTGCCTTCAAGCTTACCAATTTCAATACGGCGTTCAACAATTGGTATTTTTACACCCACGGTATAGCGGTGTCTCCCGCATCATTTGCACATATTACCATATGCATGTGATCGCTCAAAAGCCTCTTCTCTACATCACGGATAATGTCCTCTATGCGATCATCCATATCCGTGTCATTATCATCAAAGGCCACTTCCCCATGTTGTTTCCCACTTGATGGCACTTGTTCACCATGCCATACCCATCTTGTATAAGTCTTACAAAATCCGTGACAAATTAAATGTGTGCGTATAACTTCAGGACATAGTCGACACTCATTCAAACATTTTACACAAGGGCAATAATACTTCCCCCCATCATCATGGGCATTTTTTTAGCAAATTCTATAAATTCCCTAACCCCATTCTGATATTCAATACTCGTTCGTAAAGCATCTATCCAACTGTGATCCATAGTAGAATTCCTATATATTATTTAGACGAATTAAGAATTACTTTTGGTCATAAATGCATCACGGTGAATCGAAGAACCAAAATAAATGCAAGACGAGGAAATTAAATGCGGGGATGAAGGTCTTGTGGACTAACTTTTGTAGCATATGCGTTTCTTGAGTCGTCTTACTTCTCCGCTCACGAACGTTGATGTTGCGAGACAAGACGGCAAGAGTAACCTAAAAACACTTGTTGGTCAGTTGGGTAGGTCTAAAGTGCAAATATAATCTTCAAAAAACAATATTCGTTAACAACGAGAGAATACCCATAACAACATTACACCGATTTCGTTAAACCCATGAAAAACCAAGAACGATAAGTGGAAAGTAATAAAGTTTTAACCGAAACATCTCTTACGGCTTCGTCTATAGACGTTTAGCTAAGGAACCGAGAGTGATTGTCGAGAAAGGTATGCGAAGCGAACGACGAAGGCGAGAGGGAAATTTCGAGTCGGAACACAGTATTCACTTTCGGCGCGACAAGAGTTCGAGAGAGGGAAATTTAATTTTTCCGCGCGACAAAGATACCTTATTTAGCTTTTTGGATTTTATTAATACCGGTTATTAATTAAATGTCAGGTCCTAAAGATACAACTAACATTTTAAGAATAGGAGTTTTAAAATTATCCGGTCCTAAAATTTTATTAGATTTTTAAGTTTTAAGACCGGAGGTTTATAAAACATCCGGTCCTAAAATTCAAATTATCTTTAGATCCGTTACTTATAAAATAAAATGTCCGGTCTTAATGGCCTTCGTGATTGGTATATTAAATCAATAAAATAAATGATATTTTTTGGACAAAAAATAAAGCAAAATTGGAGAATAAGTTTCTTTAATGAATTCTTGGAGAAGAGCCAAAAATTCATACGGTGTTCTTAATGTTTCTTACATTACTTGAATATATACACAACAACAAAAACACAAATGAAAAACAAGCTGAATATTATCATCCACAAGAATCGATGAACAACCTCGGCGATTTCGGCGTGAAGAGCATTAATTTCCCTGGGAGATCGGCAAGTTGTTGTCTTATTCTCTCCACCCGCAATATGAATGGATCATTACGGGAGAGCGGAGAGGGGTCGGAGGTAGGCGCGCTGGGGCCAACGGGTTGGAGAGGGGATTACGAACATCCGCATGGCCGGCTTCAAGATGACGGTTGAACTCGGCAAGAAAAGGATCGGCGGAAGGATCGAGGGGGTGCGGCATGAGCAATCTCTTCATCATCCGAAGAAATAACAATGGGTCCAACGACCGAGAGTCTTCGAAAACAATACGGCCTTGCTTGTCGGCTGGAGGAGCGCACCATATAATGATCTAGCCATGGCACGAGTGAGGCGTGTATGCACCCTACGAGCGGTTTGCTTGTATCTAACCATGGTTTGAGGATTTTGAGAAGTTGGGGCGAGAGCTAGGAAGTGAGGAGTTAACAAGGACAAAGAGGAGGTAGTGTGTGGAGTATATAAAGACGGATGGCGGGAGAGATAAACGTCGATGATGAATTCGTCAATTTACTTTTATACAAACTTTTAAGACCGGACTTTTATCTTATATCCGGTCCTAATTTTAATTCAATTACTTTTAAGACCGTCCTTTTATCAAATATCCGGTCCTAAAACTCATTTAAGACCGATATATTACTTGGTATCCGGTCCTAAAACTAATTTTTAATTCAATTACTTTTAAGACCGTCCTTTTATCAAATATCCGGTCCTAAAACTCATTGTTGAAATGAAAGTTCATTCTTTTCAAGAGTCCCTTCCCCATTGTTGAAATGAATTCGAGTCTCTTCGGCTTCCCATAAACTTCCCAACTAGGCGTCTCCTCGTATTACGAGCAAATATGCGTCTCCTCGTTAATGTTTCGGCGTTTCACATTCTTCGGGATGGGTTCTCTATTTAAACCCGTTGTTACTTTCTTAACATTCATCTCCATCTCCTCCTAGAACCTCCACCGTAATGGCTTCTCCACCACGACGAGGTCCTCCTTAAGGCGAAATCCCGAGGCACCTCCATATCCTCCTCCGTTGCCTCCGAAACCGAACTTCGCGAATCTTTGGAGCACTGATAGCCCGCGTCGATCATATAGACCGAAGCTTGGGCAAGCTGTTTCGGGTCTATCACGCCGTCAACAACAAGGCGAAAGCGGTACTCGACGCCAATGACGTTGAGTACCATACCTCGATGACGACGTCTCAGACCATTCCCTCCCCTCCGACAACGATGGGGAGGATTAGAATTTTAAGTTTTTTTGTGCTGTCGCCTTACGAGGCAGAAAAAAAAAATTATTAAATAAAATTTTTATTTCCCAATCGCCTTCCTTGTTTGTCTTTAACTTTATGTTCTTTTTCTCCGACAACAAGAACAAACAAAACATTGTCCTATTCGTGGTGATCAATCTTAAAAATTTGCGAGAATAAAGTTAACAGATTGCGACCATACAAAACAAAACAAAAAAACATTATTTACCTTTTTCGAATAAAAACAAACAGAGTGACGACTATTCTCAAGTTTGGACCATCGTTGTCTTCCCCTCAACTTTTCCGGATGTGATGAAAATTTTCGGTGTCGTTTTCGTTATCTTCTTTCTTTTTCCAACTAAAAGAAAAGGGACACCGATGACGTTCTTCACATCCGAAAAGTTGAAACGAGAACAACGAAGCACAAAACTTGAGAAGAATGCCAGAAACATGGTTGCCTTGAACCCTAACGATATGTCTAAAAATCGAGTCACCAACTCTATTAAAATGAAGAATATTAGGACCGGACGTTTAATAAATCCTCGGTCCTAAAAATTAAGCCTTATTTTAAAATTTAAAGTTAGGAGCGGACAACTAACAAATATACGGTCCTAAAGGTTTCGGCAATCTATTAAATAAAATGAAGACTTTTAAGACCTGACTACTAACAAATAAACGGTCCTAATAATTTAGCCGTATATTTTCTATACTTTTAGGACCGTACTTTTAACAAATATACGGTCCTAAAAGTCTCTACCCAAATTTTTAGAATTAGACGAAGACTTTTAGGACCGGATATTTGTTAAATATACGGTCTTAAAATGGACGAACCTTTAGGACCGTACTTTTAACAAATATACGGTCCTAAAAGTCTCTACCCAAATTTTTAGAATTAGACGAAGACTTTTAGGACCGGATATTTGTTAAATATACGGTCTTAAAATGGACGAAGACCTTTAGGACCACACTTTTAAAAATATACGGTCCTAAAAGTCGCGAATACTTTTGAGCCTCATCGGCTCATTTTCAACATCCTTTGTACCTCAAATTTCAAGCACTAAATAGCTTTATCCACCATCCCATTCATTCAGAAACCCAAAATGGACACACACAAATTGTTCGAAAAAATAAACAAATTTATTATTGAATTACATTGCTATATTTACAAATGAATTAATTAGCTAGTCGAAAAAATAAACATATGTACAGAAGGCTATTGTTGCTACAGCATCATATATTATTTACAAATGAATTAATTTAGGACATTAATTATTGTCTTGACTTGGATTTTCTAAGACTAGTTTATACAGATATTCACAAAAAACCTCGCGTATGTGCTCGATTTCATCATCATCAAATGGCTCTTCACTGGAAAACCTCTGTAACATCAAAGACAGAAACAGAATTAACATATTATGTGCATATTTCATATGTAACATTAAGCCATCGATGGTGAATTCAGCCATAACATCTTACCCTTAAAGTGACTTTAGTGTTTCCTCCGTCACAATATCATATAAGTGTTTCATGACGTACGGGCCACATAAGTTCGATCGTTCGGTTGCTTGCCGGGTCTAAAAATAACAATAAATATATATAAGAGCATATATAGCTTCTCGACCAACTTCGGAAGGCAATTATGTCATGTCCAATTATGTACTAACCTTAATTTTGTGCCATTTAGGATCGTGAGTGAGCACCACGCTTTTTTACATCAACACGGAAGGTCTTCATGGCACTATCATCAAAATCAGAAATTTATCAGTAATGTTCACTGAAAATTCACAAAGAGATTTCGAGACAAGACGATCAAAATGACATTCTTACTTGGTGATCATCGGCTTCAACGTAGTCGATGGATCGCCGTGAGTGGAGCATAAGAAGATAACATAATGCAACTCCATGTTCATGACGACCAAGCGCCGGTGGTTGCTGAAAATTCACAGCGATAAAGTACTCGGTGATATATATATATGTAGCATAATTATATTAAGTGAATTGCGAGACAAGTATATATGTATACCCGAGCGAGTGTGGAAACAAGTACACCTTTCTTTGCACTTTACACAACCTATTTGATATGTACTCTGTCTCAATTCCGGAGAGGTAGTGTTGTGCTTGCATACACCGGGCACAAGAATCCAAAATCCGAAATTCTCGCCCTCTTGAACCAGTTTCTCGTGCATGCACCTACAAGAATGACATCGATGAGGGAATTAGTATATATGTATATATGTGTGTCTAAACGGTGCATTTCAATTATGTAATCAAGGAAGAAGATACTTACTTCATAAATAGTTGAACACATGCACTAGTAACCTCAGCTCCGAAGCGGCATGGACTCTACATCTTCATTATCAACTAAAGCGGTTGAGGATGAGGGAGGCCTACTACTTCATTGATGAGCCACGATTTATCTTTAAACCATTTTTGGCTACCAAATCTTTTATTTTTCCTTGGCCGTCAAGTTAGCGGTAGGGGATGGAACTTGAGGAGGGGTGGAGCTTGAGGAGGGTGGAGCTTGAGGAGGGTGGAGCTTGAGGAGGGGTGAAGCTTGATGAGGGGGTGGAGCTTGAGGAGGAGTAGAGACATCTACAAGCTTCACTGGCCAAGAGATGAAGGTTCCCTTGACATCACTCACAACCTTCAGCACATCAGTTGGGAGAGGGACAGGTGCATCAAAGATCACCTCTTCAACTGACACTCTGACTTCATCATCAGCCGTCCTCCAATCCCCTTACACGCCCGCGTGATCCGGTTTCCGGTCGCAGCGGTCGAACATCATTCCTCCCGTCCGAGCGCAAAGATCCCTCTGCCTCTTTCTTTTTAAGATCTTCTGTAAGATACGGATAACGAGAAGCTTAGTGATGAAACATGTTTAGTAAGTAAAAATAACAATATCGATACTTACAATTCGTTCGGCAACTACACGAGTTTTTCACTCGTGTAGGCGCCGCTTGGCTTTTCCGAATATACAACCGTGAGCTCCTCGCGACGTATTGGAGATGGCGGGCGGTCAACTACCGTAGAAGGATTGGATTCAGCTTCATCTTCCAATCTCTTCCGTTTGGTCGCCATCAAATCTTTTCGGCCTTTTCATATCCGCCGCGAGAAGCCTGTGTGGGCAATCATTCTTTCTCCCAATCTCCGATATTTTTCCCTTATTTTACGTGAATCGGGATTGAAAACAACTATATATCAATTATGAATTCCAGACCATGTCACTAACGAAATTAGAGAACTTACGCTTGATATGAGCGTCAAACATTAGTCAAATTCACTTCATCAAGTTTCAACATTTTACTTAAGGAAGATGTAGCATTGTAGAAGAAATTGGGAAAACCAAAGGAAAGGGAGTTGCGAAATGCCGCCAACTCGGTCAATTCATTCATTCATCATAAATGGTTCCTACACATATTAGAATAACTAACTAACTAACGACAACGTCTAACCATGGCCATTACACGGTTTACATATCAAACTTGCATGGAACTAGGACATGCTCCTCTCATGCAGGACAAAGGCAGCAAATGTATACTTCTATTCACACACCAAACCATTTAACTAACGAGATTAGATGTACACAATAACATTCACATATCCTCACGGGTTAATAAGCAAACAAAAGTGCAAACAAAACTAAATATAACTCACGAGCTTCGAGAGTGGTCCGCTTCGAACAAATTGTTGCCAAGTTTGTTCATCAAGAAATTTGTACTTGTCCCAGGGTTGATGGTTAGGCTTCTCCTCGGCAAAAATATAAGTGTTAGCCAGAAAGGTCTTAAACTTCTGAACCGCTCAAAGCCAATAAGACAATGTTGAGTCTTTGAACTTCTCAGACTCAGGGACGGTGAATGTAAGCCGGATAGTGTCCCACATAGGATCCTTTATTGTTTTTTGGTCCACATTTTTCCACTCATCAGTCAAAATGCTAACCTTGCTGCGTACTAGAGCGCCGACAAAACTAGTATATGTGCTTTTATTAGGACCGAAAGGTTGCAAATTTTCATCAAAATGAATCTCGAGCTTCGTCCCGGTATTCCGACTAAGGGATACTTCCATCATTCGTGTCCGCTTCTACCACGGCGTGCACGGCGCCGAGGAGGCTCAATGTGAGATGAAGAGGGTTCGTTTGTCCGACCCTCCCGGTCAAACCGATATCGGAGTTTCAAGAACACGAGTGGAATCGTTTTCACCGTTCATTTTCAAGACAGAAGAGAGGAATGCCCGAGAAAATGAGGGAGTAACAGAGGCTAACGATGCAGCGGGCGAGGAAGAGAGGTAATGGAACAGGAAGGGTTTCGCAACGTGAGCGAGGGGTTCTTCGGTGAGTGTGAGAGTGACAAAAGCGTCCGCGCGAAGTTAACGTTTGGCGCTTCATTTTTAAGACAGGACAAATACACATATACGGTCTTAAAAGATAACCTTTAAGACCGATCTCTATATATGTAGGTCTTAAAATTAATTAATTTTTATTCAAACTTTAGTACCGGCCAAAGTTTTTGTCCGGTCTTAAAAGTCTTACTTTTAAGACCGGTCATTCTGTAACAATGGTCTTAACATTTATTACTTTTTTATTTAAACTTTAGTAGGACAAATTTTAAGTTCGGTCTTAAAAATCAAAGTTTTAAGACCGGCTTTTATATATGTTCGGTCTTAAAACTTTAATACCTTTATATTTATATTTTTCCGTATTATTTTGGAGTGTAGAAAATATAAGTCAGAATAAGAAGTTCTTTATATTTACAAATATGCCACCGGTCACATATTTAGGACCGGTCGATAATTAGTCCGGTCTTAATGAGGCGTCCTTCATTGTGTAAGAAGTTCTTTTTATTTACAAAACTGTCACCGGTCACACCATTAAGACCGGTGCTTCGATTATCCGCTCTAAATGAGGCGGTCTTATAGCCCTTCATTGTTTAAGAAGTTCTTTTTATTTACAAAACTGCCACCGGTCACACCTTTAAGACCAGGTGCGTCGATTATCCGCTCCAAATGAGGCAGTCTTAAAGCCCTTTTTGCACTAGTGTTTGCATCTGTTTTAAGCTAGCCTTTTTTTTACGTTGGAATTTGGTTCTATGCTTGATTTCTCTTTTTTATTGAAAAAATTATTATGTAAATTCACTACAAAAATATCGAAATTAATAGATTAATAAAAAAAGAAATTTCCTTTTGGGCCTGCAAATTTATATTGTTGGTGCACTCTAGTCAAATTTTAGCCCAAAATCATTAGATGCCTAGGCCAACCTATTGTAGAGTTTGTTTGATGTGAGGGGAAGGAGTGGAGGCTAAAGTATGTTTTGAGTTGAAAACTAAACGTAAAACCTCCCAAAAAAAAAAAAAAAAAGTTGACAAGAAAGCGAAAACTAAGCAGAGACAACTACAAATCTAATAATGGGAAATTTTATAACTAGAAATATGAATCATCAACCAATATAAACGATGAGCGATTGCATCTCACGAGGCATTATAGCAAAAAAGGAAAAAAGAAAACACATAAAGTTGCCATATAAACCTACTTGATCTCATAGTGCCTAGGGAAAATAAGTACGACTTTTAATGCAAAAGAGGGAAAACTGGATAAACAGGTCCCATGTCCGGATAAAACAATCCAAAATGTTGCTCTACACCAAAGAAGCTTAGATTCTCATTGAACATGGCAAACACAAAACCTTCAATGAATCTATTAGGTCTCTTTGGTGTTCCTCTCGTGAAGCAATGCGTCTCACAAAGTTTTGATTATAAGTGGCGGCCAATGATACGGTTGTGAGGTCCCCATTACCATCGAAGAAGGCCAACCACTCTAGAAACCACAACTTCCACGTCGGCAAATCCAGCATTCTCCATTGCCCAATAAAATGAATCAATCATAGCATCAAGCAAATTGGAATACCCAAAACTTCCGTCTTGAACCACAATATCGTAGCACTAAGCGAGCATAATCCAAACGTATGTTTTTAGGTCGACGCATATGCAAAATATGGATACAAATTAACCAAAAGAGGGTTTTCCTGAGTTGCAAGAAACCCCAAAATCCCAGTCATGACCTCTTTCGATTGGTCTGAGAAAATAGATTGTGAAGGAGGAAATGAGTTTCCCAAGACAGTCGTAGCCACGCAGGTTGTCATAGAAATACCTTTCAAATTCTGAGCATCGAGTAGGGTTTGAAAATTCTGCATCACTGGGAGGATGTAGTTTGCCAAGTCTCCGGGAACCAGCTCGTTTCCGGCAACTATGTGCTCGAAGACGATGTCGTTGAGGTATGGTTCGACGTAGGTTTTGAACCATGTGTTGACGGGTTCCATGGCGGCGGCCATGGCCGGCAAATCCTCGTTTCGGATGCCAAGAGTGAGAGAGATGTTGGTGCTTTTGAGGGCATCAAGAACAGCAATGTCGGGGTCGAATAGCCTCATCGAGTTATGGCGTTTTTTTGGAATAGTTTGACCACGTCGGACGGAGCTGGAAGGTTGTCTCCTAGTCTTCCATAGTTAACGCCTACACCAACCAACGTATTCGCTTTTGCTCCTAAAGCACACGAGGCGCAAGAGCGATTTGAATGATCAGTAACATCATCGTCCTTCTGCTCAAAAAGCCCTACAAAAACACAAGAATTCGTCTCTTATGTCAATAATTTGCTTTACTCATAGTTTTTGTTTGTTTGAGCAAAAAAAAATAGTTTTTGTTTGTCTATCGATATAAACTTTTTTGCGGGGAGAAGGGGTTGAAAAGCTACAATAAAAAGTTAAAGACTACAGAAACTGGAAAAAAAATGTATGAAGCTTTAGTGCATTTCTCTAAACCAGTCATAGACAAGAACAGGAAAGAAATTCCAAAAACTTACAGACTTGAGGATATAATGGTATTGTTTGAATAGAAGATGAACTGCTCTCAGTGACGATCTTTATGCAACCCCCTCCTATTTAAAGTTGATACTCCCTCCAGTCCTAATTATATGAACATTTTTTTAGTGTAATTTGTACTACAAAAGTGGTCCTATAATTAGGATCGGAGGTAGTACTTGCTAGTTTATACTCCTTTTGTATAAGTGCTAAAAATTTAAATTATATGAACATTTTTTTAGTGTAATTTGTACTACAAAAGTGGTCCTATAATTAGGATCGGAGGTAGTACTTGCTAGTTTATACTCCTTTTGTATAAGTGCTAAAAATTTAAATTGCTTTGATCTTTTTCATAATAGTACGACAAAAGTTGTCTAAACATTTAATGAGTTTTTTCCATGTTTTCCCTTCATTGATTATATATGTATTACTTTAATTAAAGGATTAGTAATACTTATATTTACTCTATTTCTCTTTCTTGCTTAGCTCGTATAAGTAAAATCATACTTGGGAGAATTTATTTTAGATATATGGATTATTTTTAACTAATTTTAACTATTTTTCTCAAATCAGTTAATTCAGTTATTGAGCTCTTATAAATATGATTGGAGGAATAGTAGATATTTATACAAGCTAGAGACAATCCCTTAAACCGTGATGTGAAACATGCATGAATTTTCGGACATAATGGAACCATGGTCACGCGGCTTTTTGTTTGTGAACCCGCATCGTTACGGTCTTTAACGAAATCCTTGTAGTATTTACTCCGTAACGTTGTCAATACGCATTAGCATTTTTGTAACAAAATTCTTTGCATTTGAGTTCGAAATATCATGTTAGACACTAAGCCCTTTGGTTTAAGAAGAAAGGTTGTGTTGGTGTCTTCACGACTTACTAAGAAAAAGTAGTGAAGTAATACTTTTTTGGGAAAATCCATACCAGGGCCCTTTTAATCCAAAAAATCTCAATTAAGGCCCCAAGACTCTGCCAAATCCAGAAAAGGCGCCAAGGCCCTGATAGGGATGAAGTTATAAAACGAAAAGATAGTAATACCGTTGTTAAAAAAGCAGAAGCAGTAGTCTTTCCCAAAAAGTAAACACACCATCAGAGTCAGTTTTGGCGCCACACAAAGAAGAAGAAGAGAGGAATGGCGACGCGAACGCGAGGCAGAGGGACAAACCACTCTCTCGGGGGCAAATGGAGCCGAGACGAGAGGGACAAGCAGCCCTTCAAAGATCTCAAAGGCCTTCTCTCCGTTAATTCCCAAGTTTTATAAACCCCTCCTATCTCCTTCCACCTTTGAATCTGAATCTTCTTCTTCATTTTCCAATCGCAAAACTTGATTCTCCGCAAAAAGTAGCCATTTATTTCACACAAATACTTGATTCTCCTGAAGCTCTATAGTCATGGCGGCACTTTATTCAACGCGTTGCTGTTCTTACTCATCGGTTCGATCATCTCTGCCGCCTTAATCATATCCTTATTCCCCGTCTCCGTCCAAGTTAGGGAATCCCCATTGCTTGACTTTCACTACTACAAAAAACCTAAAAAATGACCTAAATAAGACCCAATTAACGTCCTTTTTCACAGGGACGTCTCGAGCTGGGTAGTCGTATATTTTTAAGTTTGGCGTCCTGAATTAATTTCAGGACGCCTCATATTAGCGACCTGAATTAATTTCAGGACGCTAATATGAGGCGTCTGAAATATTTTCAGTCGCTCATATGAGGCGTCTGAATTATTTTCGGGACGCCTTGTTTAGTTTGTTTTTGTTCTATATGAGGCGTCCTTTATTTACTTTCCGGACGTTTTATTTGAGTTTTTATTTTTAAAATGATACGTTTTATTGATATAAATTCCCAAATTGTCTCGCAAAACAATAATACAATATTTACAATCCACTAGGTAGCCACAGTTTAAAAATAACCTTCCTTCATTAACATATATCAGACTGATTTAACCGTGAAACATATAAACTAGTGCACAGTAACATTTGAAATACATGAAATTCATGATGACCATATCAACAACAATATAATGTCAAAATGAAATACATAAGGATGAACACAATGTCAAATTCGCATTAAACATTTGAACAAGTGCACTCACGGGTACCGACCAACAACAATGTCAAATTCACATAAAGATGTCTAGCCAAAACACGTCTCGAACAATATCAACTTCTTCATCCAATTCATCCAGTTTTTCAATGTCAATGACTTTGTTATAGATAGCATTAAAGAAAATACTCAATCTTGTTATAGTGGTTCACACTTCATCTTTCATAATGCCTCTAATTGCTCTTTGGTAATAGTTGTTGCATTAACACATTATAATCATGGGACTTCATTCCCACTAACTTCAAATTGTCCATTGAAACACACCTTCTCAAATTAGAAGAATATCCTTGTGGAACCTTAATGTCATATAGACACCCTCACAAACTTTTTTCTCCGCTTTTGATAGTGTATGAGCTGCCGGCTCCATGTAAGCCCTCTTACCATCTTCCATTACTTGTGGATGTAACCGTTCTCTTATTCCTATATCAACCAGGTCTAGTCTCGCATTAATTCCATCCTTAGTCTTCCTGGTATGTGCAAAAGAGTACCGACAAGGCTATCGCAAACATTTTTCTCCACATGCATCACATCGAGATCGTGTCGACATCAAGACTACGCCAATATGGAAGATCAAAGAAAATTGACCTCTTCTTCCATATATTCTTCCGACCCACAATCCTTTGCTTCTTAACCAATATGACATTGATATGCTTCACCCGCTATAAACTTCCTCTCGGTCAATGCCTTTGGAGCCGTTCTATGATCCGGTTGGCCGTTAAAACGCTTTCTTAACTTACGATACGGGTGGAACCGATGAAGAAACCTCCTGTGACCGAGGTAGACCGTTTTTCCCGTGCTTTAGTTGATGGATCGAAGTCCGTGTCTCGCTTCACATATTGGACATGCTTTATGCCCCTTCACACTGTACCACGACAAATTTCCGTATGCGGGAAAGTCGTTTATCGTGGTAAATATCATTGCACGCAACTTGAAGGACTCCTTCTTATATGCATCAAACACATCTCGCCTTCCTCCCACAACTTCTTCAAATCCTCAATCAAAGGCGCCAAGTACACATCGATATTGTTCCCAGCTGTTTTGGTCCGAAATCATCATAAAAGCATCACGAACTTGCGTTTCATACATAGCCGGGAGGTAAGTTGTATATTACAAGGAGAACCGGCCATGCACGTGGGTGCTACTAAGAGTTCGATACGGATTGAAGCCATCTGTACAAAGCCCCGACCGAAGGTTTCTTGGCTCATTTGCCAAATTGAGGAACATTTCGTCTATTTTCTTCCATTGTAGAGAGTCGGTAGGGTGCCGAAGATATTTTCCATCGAGATACTCTCTCATAATGCCATCTCAACTTCTTCGTCGTTGCCTCACTAGTAAACAGACGCTTAAACCGCGGTATTATTGGAAGATACCACAATGCCTTCAAAGGTTGCCTTTTTGTTGTCTTATCTCCAAAACCACCACCTTTTTTCTTCACTTTGTATCTTGAAGTTTTACACTTCGGACAATTACTAAGGTCATCATACTCATTTCGTACAATATGCGAGTCATTAGGGCAGCTGTGTATCTTTTCATACTCCATGCCCGTGGTAGACAAGATTTTCTTCGCTTCATACATACGATTTCGAAGTACATTATCATCTGGCAACATATCACACAACAATTCAAGCGGCGACGTGAAAGCGCTATCGGTCCACCCACAAGTTGCCTTTAAGTTGACCAATTGTAAGGTCCCAGTCAACCGTGTATACTTAGTACACCCGGGGAACAAAGGTGTCTGCATCACTCCGGACGCTATCATATTCATACGATTGTGTAAAAGATTCTACCTCAACATCATGAATCATCCTCTCCATTCCATCATCATCATCATCTACCTCTAGTTCATTTTGGTGGGATGCACTGGTACTTACTTCCTCACCATGCCATATCTCGTTGTGTATCGAAGGTTTATTCCATCACAAATTAGGTGATCCCTTATATCGGGAATATCCCTTCGAATCCCATTTAAACAATTAACACATGGACAATAATACATCCCATTTTTGTAGCCACATTCCTTCTAGCAAATTCAATAAACTCTTCCACCCCATTCTCATATTCTTCACTAGTTCTCAAAGCATTCATCCAACTATGACCCATTTTATTATCAACTAAGACATTTTCAACAACGATCAACTTCAAGAATGACATGCATGATTCATATTCTCAATCTTGTAAAAAAATTAGGCGACATTTCCCTTAACAATAAGACATCCCAAAATTTCAACAACAAACCATTTCAACATAATTCAACAAAACTTAATTACTAACTAAGGAAATTTGAAATTATCAGCTACTTCAATGCACATTAAATCTAACTAATATTTAAGACCAAATGCTCCCTCGGTTTTGCCCAAGGTCGGCACATACACAAGAAAATTAAAGAAAGAACAAGAATAAAGCATCAAGCAAAAAGAAGGCAAAAACAAAGCAAAGAAGTTGAAGGTTATGGTAAGTCATGAGTTTTTTTGCACTTCCTTATATATAACTTCAAGAGCCCCCTACATATGTAAACTCGAATGGCAACATAAGCTAAGCAAAAGCATTAATTAAGGTTTTGATTGTGTACCGTTAGAGCCGCAGCGAGAGGGAAGCGAAGAGGGAAGAAGGAGAGGAGATCGGCGACGGTAATGGACGAGACAACGAACAAGAGCCGACGACGGACACCGCCGCGAAGAGGGAAGACAGAGATGAGACCGACGGATTTGTCGATGGACGGCAATCGCGATTAGGGGAGAGTGGTGATAGTGATTAAGGCTTTCGTCGTGAGTGGGATTTCGACTAAAATGGAAGTGCGAGAGGAAATAATAGATCGAGTGTGCGGAATAAGTATATATTAGAATTAAGGCGTCCTGAAATATGAATCAGGACGCCCAAAAACAAATAAAGGCGTCCTGGTACAAAATCAGGACGCCTTAAAACAAACAAAGGCGTCCTTAAATTATATCAGGACGCCTAAAATTCGATAAAGGCGTCCTGAATATGTTTCAGGACGCCAATAAATTTTTTTAAGCGTCCTGATATAAAATCAGGACGCTAATAAGATAATTTAGGCGTCCTGTTCTTGTATTCAGGACGCCTAAAAAGAATTCCCTAAGCGCCAAAAAAATTTCGCGAAAAAAGCGCGCCATGGCGGTAATTTTTGGCGCTAAAAATTTAATATTTGGCGTTCTTAAATTATTTTAGGATGCCTTATCTAATTAAAAGCGTCCTGAAATTAGTTTAGGACACCAAATGCTTAGAATTCAACTGTATAATTACAAGAATGCCACTACGTTTACTTTTAACTTCCTTTTTAAAAATAAGGACGTTTTTTAGGGAAGTAGTAACCATTTTTTGTAGTAGTGTTTTTCTTCTTCCGCCACTAAACGTTTTCTTGCCGCCAATGTTTCTCTACTATGAGGACGGGGAATAAGGATATTTCCAGCACTTTCTGCACTCTACTATGAGGACTGTCTCCCTAAGGTCAGATTGGGGCCTTTTGTTTTTGCTGGTTACACATTAGGACCTTTTTTATTCTTTTTAATTATTATATTTTGAAAGATATGGTTTTGATTAAAATGAATCTGTCTTATCTTAGCATTTCACCATCTATGGTTATGCTCGAAGTAATAATAACACAAATTCATTGGAAATTTGCCAATAATCATATCTAAATTGCACCTCATTGACCCTCAAGAGGGGGAGGGGGTGAGGAAAGGAATTATCATCCATATCGCTTGAATCGAGTTCCTTTTAGGTTCCTTTTTTCTAGGACCTTCTTGATATAGTATAGGGTTGTGGGGTGTTCCTTGTATCATGCATATGGGGCTGGCTACTATTATGTAGCATAAGACTCTCACCAATTGTTGTGGAGCTATATGATTAGATAATAGATGACCTTGGATCCTTCTCCCATTAATTGGTCCAGTTTTCTACCATTGTTCTCCTATGAAAGATGATTGTCATATATGCTGTTTGAAGCATTACTTTTCAAAATGAAAAAAGAAAAGAAAAGCTATAAGTGAGTTGAAGATGCCAAGAATTTAAGAGTAAGAAGGAAAATGGGTGGAGGATATAAGAAGGATGAAAGTAGAACAAGAACTAAAATCCCATGTGTACACACAATAGTATAGTTGATAACTATGATGCATATTACAACTATCTTTTAGGTTACAGTATCATTAGTTGCATACTTGCCTAGGTTCCTTAGGTGAAATTGGCATGATATTCTATCTTTAATGTCACCAATAAGCGGCTTATTTCTAGATGATATGTGCTTATTTGTTCATGTAGCAGTTGAATTTGCTGTTGCTTTTCACACAGTTTGAATAGAACGCATTTGATCAGTACTTGCTAATGACATGCCTACAACATTTTTTTTCTATGGTTACCCTTTAAGCACTTTATTCATGTTGCAGTTTAAATTTTGTAGTTTTACTTGCAATTTAATTAGTTTTGAAGTTTGAACTAAGTTTTAATTCTGAATTCTCTTTAAGGTACTAATAAATTGCATTTTATTTTCTTGGTTTGGTTGAATTAATGATTTTGTTCAATTTGAAACTGCTTCTGTAGGGTGGGATAATTAGAGATATTATGTAGAACCATCTCCTTCAAATATTAGCCCTCTTTGCGATGGAAACACCGGTTAGTTTGGATGCCGATGACATAAGAAATGAAAAGGTTTCATCTGTTTGTATACCCCTGCATTGCTTTGTTTGGATACACGATGCCTTCCTACTCCATGGATGAAATCCGAGGGCGAAGATTGGCATGTTGTGGTGGTTGGTCGATCATCGAAACAACACGCATTGAGACAAAGTGTTGTCGATGATCGAGGACTCCCACAAGCGGAAGATGAGCCGTTAGGAAGCAATCGTTTAATTTAGTTAGGCTGACTTGGTTTTAAGTGTATATACATCTCATCGGTTGTATGACAAATTTTATTACAACAATTGTGGAGAACACTTGAGTTCATATTCATAACAAAGTTTAGTAACTTTTATGTTGTATGTGACATGACATTTTAATATGAATGACAAAGACAGTTGTTTCCTTCATCTCTGTCATTGTTTGTTTGTGTGTCCAGAAGCTGCAAAATGGGAAATAATAAGGTACCCATTTACCAACATTATTAGGAAAAACTAACAACTACATCAGCCCCTTCAACAACATCATCACCCCTTCATCAACATCATCGCCCCCTTTCACAACCAAAGCGAGACCCCTTTAACACAAACATCAGACAAAAAAGAACAACCATATCAGAAAAAAAATATACAACTATATCAACCCCAACTATATCAGAAACAAATGTCAACCACATCAGCCCCGACTGACAACAACATCAGCCCCAATTAACAACAACATCACCCTCGCCGACAACATCATCGACCCCCACTGACAACAACATCAGCCCCCTTTAACAACAACATCAGCCCCCGCTAACAACATCATCAGCCCCCACTAGCAACCACATCAGCCCCCACTAACAACATCATCAACCCCCCACTAACAACATCATCAGCCCCAATTAACAACCATGTCAGCCCAAACTAACAACATCATCAACCCCCTTTAATATCAACATCGAAAAAAGAACAACCATATCAGAAAAAAAATGCACAACTATAGCAACCTCAATTAACAACCATATCAGAAAAAACTGACAAAAAAAAAGAACAACCATATCAGAAAAAATGCACAACACATGATCAGTAACCATTAACAACAACATCAGCCCCCATTAACAACCATATCAGCCCTTTAACAACCAAATCATAGCCCCTTAACATATATTTTTCAACGTCATTTACATTTGTCTTACAATATGAAAATGTGTACATAAATGACACTTGGATAATATTGTGACAACAATATCCAACGTTCATTTACAACACCAAATGCATCTACAAATTCATAATAACAACATCACACATCATCTCCAAAAATAATATGGGTATGGATTTCTCTGTAAAGACATATACAATAAAAGAGTGTGAGACGCAATGCCCAAAAAAGAAACCCCCAAGACACCATGAATGATCAGCTTGGATTTGGATTCTTGCAAGTCCTGATGGAGTGTCCTGACTCATGGTATCTACCACAATGATAAACCTTCCATTTCGAATGATTCATTGTAGGCATGCTTGATGGTACACTTTACGAAGAACACGACAATGATAGCAAGTCTTGAGTTTCAGTGAACATTTCAGGGGGAGACATAGACAACACAGCTGCACCTCCAAAGACTTCATCCCTCCTGCGACAAACAACAATTATTAGTGCAAGTAATGAGAACCAAGTAATGACAATTTATATAGGAACAAATTACATTTCTTAACACAACAACACTTACACTTCTTGTTCTTCCATTTGCACATTAATTCGTTGTGGTCTATTGTCATTATTTCCATTTTCTAAATGGAAATACGGCTTCAAAAAGTCATCGAACTATAAATAGAAGTATCAAAGTTATCCCCTTCTTTAATTACCTCATGTTCTTTCAGCTTCTTGTCTAGTTCCGCAAAGTTCTCCTGAGAATCATATTGACCAAGATGGTAAAAACATCTTCCAAGAAATTCATCCATTTTTTCATTGCAGTTCTCCCTGAAAATTCAGATAAACATAGAAAACATAAAAAATGTTCCCCAATTATTGGCAAGATGGAAAATGAGCAAATAATCAAGGCAACTTAAAATATGAGTTGTTATGAACATAAAAGGTTTTAACTTGATACACATAAAATTATCACTCCCCGGTGGAGTAAAGAACTAGGCTAGTAGGGGCAAAATAAATTTCATTTCAAATATCTTCTATACCCCATTTAAGATAATATTATTTAAGAAGTATATTGTTTGAACAAATATTTAACTTCCACTTTTTGGATTAAGCCAAATGATATTAACTCACAAACAGTATTCTAATTGTCACCCTTCAAAGTTCATAAAACCAATTTGAATACAAATGAGCAGTATACCAAGTATAAATATCAACAAGTTCAACCTCAATCTAACTCTGCCCATGCCCTCAAGAATAAGCACTTTCCATATAGGAACTTTAAGAGTAGGCATTTTTTTCAAGCTATAAGATACTACCTCTTTTCAATTCACGCAAATGAGGGTCTTCTTGACCATATTTCTTAGTTACGCATTCGTCATCTTACTTAGAGCATAACCATAGATGGTGAAATGCTAAGATAAGACAGGTTCATTTTAATCAAAACCATATCTTTCAAAATATAATAATTAAAAAGAATAAAAAAGGTCCTAATGTGTAACCAGCAAAAACAAAAGGCCCCAATTTGACCTTAGGGAGACAGTCCTCATAGTAGAGTGCAGAAAGTCTGGAAATATCCTTATTCCCGTCCTCATAGTAGAGAAACATTGGCGGCAAGAAAACTTTTAAAGGCGGAAGAAGAAAAAGTCAAGCAAAGGGGATTAGTAACTTGGACGGAGACGAAGAATAAGGATATGATTGAGGCGGCGGAGATGATCGAACCGATGAGTAAGAACAACAACGCGTTGAATAAAGTGCCGCCATGACTATAGAGCTTCGGGAGAATCAAGTATTTGTGTGAAATAAATGGCTACTTGTTGCGGAGAATCAAGTTTTGCGATTGGAAAATGAAGAGAAGATTGATTCAAAGGTGGAAGGAGATAGGAGGGTTTATAAAACTTGGGAATTAACGGAGAGAAGGCCTTTGAGATCTCCAGAAGGGCTGCTTGTCCCTCTTGTCTCGGCTCCATTTTCCCCAGAGAGTGGTTTGTCCTCTCCATCGCGTTCGCGTCGCCATTCCTTTCTTCTTCTTCTTCGTGTGGCGCCAAAGCGGCTACGATCGTGTGTTTAATTTTTGGGAAAGACTTATGCTTACGCTTTTTAACAAGGGTATTCTTGTATTTTCGTTTTATAACTTCATCCCCATCGGGCCCTGGGGCCTTTTTCGGATTAGGCAAAGTCTTGGGGCCTTAATTGGGATTTTTGGATTAAAAGGGCCCCAGTACGGATTTTCCCTACTTTTTTTTAGTGAAAGAGTAGTACATACTATTCTCATTTTTAATATAAGACAAATTTACCTAATTTAATTAGATTAAAGAAGTTAGTTAATATAAAATATATTTTCCAAAGCGCAATAGTTATCTTTCTTCATTGTCTCTCTTCCTTAATTAATGTTGAAGGAGTATCAATAAAGTTAAATTAGGAAAATATTGATAAATATAATTAATGTCTTATATCTAGTACTAAGATATTAAAGATATGAGGAGTAGTACTTTCTTAGTATAATCATTGTTGTCAAACTCATGAGTTGACTCTCTAAATTTCTTGTTTTTACGTTTCTAACTTATAAAAATAAGTTGAGTCACTGGTAAACTCGTGACTATTGTAAACTTAGTTAAACTCACGAGTTTATACACTGAGTTTACCGTTTTTACGTTTCTAGCTTACAATATCGTGTTAACTCACACTTAAACTCGTATTAACTTTTTTGATTTGATCATGCTTTATATATAAATTTTATAATTTTTTTTGTTAAATATGATAAATGATGGAATGTTTATAGATTTAATTTCAGTTATTTGGATTTAAAATATATCTAAATTAATTTTTGTCGTTTTTATATTTTATATTTTAATCATACACTAGTAGAGTCGGGAAATCGGGCGAGCCCGTCGGACCAAACCCTTTTAGGCCAAGACCCTTCAAGGGCCGGGCTTGAAAATTAGAGGAGTTTAATGAAATTGGCTCTGTAGGGCTAGCCTTACAGGGTCTAGGGCTTAAAAGGGCAGACCCTTTAGGCCTTGCTAATATTTTTTTAAATTTAATAAGGAGTTGGAAGAGATATCCCCCATTCGAATATTCATTGAAAATGAAAGTCAGCTTGATCCCTATATTGGCAACCTTCTCATCATAAGTCATAAGGTTAATTTTGTCATAGAAATATTGCATAATAGTTTAAATTTAAAACCTAAGTATGCTTCTTAGGTTTGATAAGAGTTATTTGTGGACAATAGTTTGCTTTTGATTACGAATTACTGAATGTGTTTATTTGTTGGATGATTTTATGCTGGTCGGATATTAATGTTTGATAACATTTATTTAATAAATTAGAACTTCAATTGTTGTAATTTACTACTTATATTTCTTTGGAAAAAAAACGGGAGAAAAATAGTTAAAATTTGGAATAGTAATTTTTGGGCCTTGGAGGGCCAGCCCTGGCCCTGGTGCTCTTGGGTCGGGCTTTGAAAAACTGATTTTTTTTCTTACCTCGGGCTCTGTAGGGCTGGGCTGACCTTGATTCCCAGCTCTATACACCAGTAATACCTATTTAACAATAAAAGTAAACTCTTTTGAGTTTACGATTCGAGTTCACGATGTTAGTATACAGTTGTCTTAGAGAAAATCTGTTTTATTAGATGAACACCTTTTATTATTTGGTATTTCATGATTTATTTGAGCACATTTTATTTTTATCATATTTATGTCTCACTTATATTTTACGATTAATATGATTTTAAAGATAAAGGCCCTAGGAGTAGAACAAGTTTCAGTTGAGGATCTATGATAGTGATCATGATCATGAGGATCGAAGGACAATATATGTTTATTGCCTAAAACATGTTCCTCATCTTGAATCACTAAAAAGAGTATTAGTAATCTCAATATGACTAGTACAACATCTATAATCTACTTGTATAGAGATACAAGGTAGGGATCTCATGGAATGCATGCATGGTGATACCTCGGTGATGTCGTGGGTCGATCATTAGAGAACAGAGATAGAAATGAACCGACTTGCCAAGAGATTCCACAAGGATTCATTGTAGAGAGTATCATTGGATTTGTAACGTCTCTTATTGTTTGGTAGTGCGATCGTCCTAGACTTGAGGATGTCATCGAACACTATGTCCTAAGGTTATGTGCTTTGACTATACAACTCTATTCACCTAAAAAATGGGGAGAACTGTCTATCAAATTGAGGAGACATAGATTTCCACAGGACACGAAAGCGGAAATCTTTTAAAGACGCAGCAGACACACAAATATCGAAGAAGGAAAGAAGAACACTCACACATATATACACGTTTGAGAGAATATAGGATGCAATAAGATCGTTGTGTGTGTGAGTCTCTCAAGAAGGAAGACTGGGTCAGCGTTTTTAGGTTTCTGTCATTTCCGTTCATCCCCTCTCTGTATTACCCTTGACAAAGATTGAAGCTTTGCAAGAAACAGGAATGAAGAAATCGAGCACATCTTCTTTACCTTCAAAACCCACCTGGGTTCTTCCCCATCGGACCCAAATCCTCACGGACCTTTACATTGGGCAGAAAATTGGGTCAAGGTCAATTTTGTACTACTTACCTCTATGAGAGAAGTTCACGGTCGCGAGATATGCACGCAAGTCAATTCCTAGCGCAAGCTCCTCGCAAGAGGACTGATGATGTTTGGAGGAGATTTAGATAATGCACCACTTGTCCGAGCACCCTCATGTGGTAAGAATTCATGGATTAGCCAAGGGACAGAAATACAGTACTACTATAATAAGATAAATTCGTAGAAGGAAGAATAAGGTGAAAAGCCTTAAGAATAATGAGGGCGGTTGGGTAGAGGACGAGAATCTAATTTGTAACATGTTTCAATCCTTTTATGATTTTTGTTCTTGGAGGAAAATATGAATAGAGGATGGAATTTGACAAGACAAGGTTGGGGAGTAGTGAGAAGAGAGGACATGAGAAGAATAGGAAGGAGGTTAGAGAATGAGAAAATTAGATCTGTATTCATTGATATTGGAGGATTCAAGGCGCTAGGGGAAGATGGGTTTCGACGGTATTTTATCATAGAAGCGGGATGTGGTAGGACAAAAGTGTATGAGTTGATTAGAAGACTATGGGATAGACCAAAAGGAATTGTAGATCTGAACAAAACTCAACTAGTCCTGGTACCAAAGGTGGAGAGCCCAGAGCAGGTTACTCAATTTAGACCAATTGCTATCTGTAATGTACTATACAAAGGATTGACAAAGATACTAGTACGCAGATTAATAGATGTTATGGACAGACTTGTGTCACCTTTTTAGGCTAGCTTTGTACCAGGACGTAACATCCAAGAGAACATCATCATCGCCAAGGAGATTGCCCATACAATGCAAAGGATGAGTGGTAGGAAAGGTTATATGGTTATTAAGATTGATCTTGAGAAAGCCTACGATAGGCTAAGTTTGGGGTTCATCATGAAAGTATTGGAAGAGATTGACCTACCGAAGAATATAGTCAATATCATTAAACACTGCTTGTATTCGGTCAGAATGTGTTTATCATGGAATGGGAGCAGAAAAGAGGAGTTTAAGCTAACTAGAGGGATTAGACAAGGCGATCCCTTGTTGCCTTATCTATTTGTTCTTGCTATGGAGAAATTATCACATATTATTACTGATTCAGTTAAAGATAGAACATGGAAACCAGTTAGGGTTGGAAGATCTAATATATGTATATCACATCTCCTATTTGTGGATGACCTATTGCTATTCTATGAAGCTAGTGAGGAACAGATGAGGAATGCGCTAAAATGTTTGGATCTGTTTGGAGAGGTTTCAGGACAAAAAATCAATCCAGGTAAGACTTCTATTTTCTTCTCGAAGAATGTTCCTAGAGACAAACAAAGCATTATTTGTGGGATTGAGGGTTTCAATGCAAGGAGGAGTTGAGAAGATACTTTGGGGCACATATCACACAAGGCCGTAACTCCAGAGCCATTAGCAATCAATCATTTATGGTTTTCAAAATGTTTTTCACATTGCTAAATAGACCGTAAGAGAATTTGTGTATAACTTTCTGAGTTTATGTTTTTTTTTTATGCACAATTCTAAAATTTGTTTGGATTTCAATTCACTCTGTTTGGTAAAAATGCATACAAATGTTTTTGAAAAATATTCATGCTTTGATTGCATTTAAATGGAATTTCAAACTTTTTGAATGTTGAATGTCAGATATGCTTCAATTTTGTCTAGTTGAGTTTTTCCCCATCATTCACATATTGGTCTTTGGTATTTAATGCGTTACTTGAACTCCTCATTCTTTATTCTCTGACTAGTTGGACCTCGTGTTTAACAAGTTGATCATATATGAGTTTCAAGTCTATCTTCAAGAAAAGAATCCATTTTGTGAATTTGTTATGCTTTAAGCATAATTTCTTAGTTGACTGAGTTATTCCAAGATTTATGAATGTTCATTAGTGCATTGAATGTTAATGCATTAACCATTGATGGAATAACTTACTAGGATGATATTCTGGAACTCTATTCATTTGGACTAATGAGTATGTGCTTCATCATCCATGAATCCTAGTAGCAGACCATCTTATTACTCAAATACATCAACTTTTGTCTTCATCCATATTTTGAGTAACTATAACCGTGTATTCAAATTTTTGCCTTAAATTCAAGACTCTATTCTAAGAGGCAAGATTATCTCTCAGCCATAGCAAAGTCATTATGCATATGTATCTCTATTGTGCTAAGCATGTCTTGCTAATGCTTTATCCTTATGATCTTTGCTTTTGGGAAAATTCTTCTGCATGTTAACTTCAATGTTTGACATGTTCTCCAAAATTAAAGCCTTCTGATGCATTCTGATATATTCTCTAACATGTTGACTTTCACCATGTTTGAAGTAAGCAATGATTTTAAACATATTTCAAAAATGAATCTTTAATGCATGTTTTTAATACATCATCAATGTTTGAAAGAATATTTGATATTTGAAACTATTCACATATTTCATTATCATTCTTGAAAAATCTGATCTCATTCATTAACTGTGAGTTGATAAATGCTTATCTTACAGATAAGATGTTCTATGCTCTTTGATCAAACTTACATGCATTTTATCAATGGCATCTTTTCTACTTAAAGTGTATTTACAAATTTTCATTGAGAAATAACATTCTTGGTATCATATAGTTGTTACACTTTATGACTCATTGGATTGAATTTATTTGAATTTATAGTAGTCTTACCTATATTTTTATATATATATAAAAAAATCACTACTAGTGATCCATGCAAAGTAATGTGGCTATATATATATATGCGATATTCTCTATAAATGCATCAACTTGGGTTCAAAGTTTAATCATTTTTGCCATGTTCATCTGTTCATCTTAATTTTCATTGTTGGTTTCATCGTTTGGTGTTGTCACCTTCTAATCCATCTGCCTCCTCCTTCTCACATCCCGAATCCACTCGTCATCGCAATTTCATCTCGCATCGACGTCTACTTCAGTTTTACATCTGCACATTCACGCCATTTGGGATTAGGGTTCATTGTTCTCCCTTTGCAAAAACGAAAGTCTTCATAACAGGATTGTTTTTTTGTTTTTTTAATTTAGGGGCCTTTTTGGAATTTCACATCACATTCCAACTCAACTAATACTCAATTCTTCATACCAAACAATTCATTTTCCATCAAATTAGGTTCCATTCCCTGGTTTACCAAACAGTCTGAAGGTAGAATATCACCTAGAGGGGAGTGAATAGGTGATTATAAAAATTTTCATTCCAAACAAATTCACACCCAGAATGATCGATAGGCAGAGACTGAGAGAAGGAATAATGAACGCAAAGAATTTATACTGGTTTGGTCTAATTCAACGACCTACGTCCAGTCCCCAAGCACACCTTGGGATTTCACTAACTCTTAGTCACAATACAATTACACACTTTGTACTCGGATGATCCTCTCTCTAGGACTCACTCCCCCTTACAAGTTGTAATCGTACACCCATACTTAAGGTTCCACAACCTTAAGATTTTAGAACAAAAGAATCTAAATAAGTGTTTGATAACGCCTCACGAGTAGATAAAGATTGAACACTGAAGTACACAAAATATCCGAAGATATGAATGAAACTTGATAAAATTGTAATAAATCGAAATGAATGCACAGCGTTTGGTAGTTGACGACTTCAATGCTTCGGTATTTATAGTTGAAACATTTATGACCATTGGAGAAGCTTGAAGATCGACCGTTGAGAGTCTTAAATAATTCCGTTAGACTCACGACGTTCGGATGATATTCTTCATCATTCAAATATTCCAGCTGGATTTGCAGTTCAAACATTCTTTCATTCCTTTTGTTTTTCCTGTTGTGAAATGGAATTTAATGTGATGGAGAATGTTTGTAATTGCTTTACGTTTGCTCAGGAGTTGATTACCGAGAATATCAATGCTTTTAGCAATCTGCATTTAATGCTTTTGTCAGAGTTCGTGCTTTTCTGCTAAAACAATGGTTAATATCCTGAAACATACTCAAAAGATGACTAGTGTTATGTTTAAATATCATTCAAGTATTAAACAAGAGATTAGAGGATAACCCATGAGATTTGAATTGGAATCTATATTGTTTTTCAAAACAGAGGGTAATCATGCTCGTGCATGATTCAAACTTGCTCGGGCATTGCTCAAGAAAACATGTTTAGAAAATGAAGGCAATGAGTTATGCTCGGGCACAACTGAGCTTCTGCTCGAGCAACGTGCTCAAGCACTTAAAAAGCTACTCGGGCAAAGTGGTTTTGAATCACAGGAAAGATTCACAAGTCGATGATACTCGAGCAAATTACTCATCATGCTCGGGCACGATATCGCTTATGCTCGGGCATGGTGATAGTGATACTCGAGCAGAGCATTTGAATACGAGAGCGATAGGCTTGCTCGAGCATGTTTTTATGCATGCTCGAGCAAGATATTTTATTGCTCGGGCACGAGCACACGAGAGCGAGAAGTGAAAAGGCACGACATTGCTCGGGCATACTTTTGCCCTTGCTCGAGCATGCTAATTCTATGCTCGGGCATACTTCTTCCAGAGAGAGATATAAAGAAGACAAGAAATGCTGCTCGAGCAACTCTTTATCCTTGCTCGAGCATGCTGCTCGAGCATGACTATTTCATGCTCGAGCAACATCCATCCAGAGACGAATGTTAAGACGCTGAGTATCGTTGCTCGGGCAACACTTTTCTCCTGCTCGAGCATGAGAAATTCATGCTCGGGCATGAGGGCAACATTATTACTTTGATCGGGCATAGTACAAATATCTTTAATCTTTCAGCTTTTGGCCCAATAATGCTCAGGCATCTCTGTTACATTACTCGGGCATATCAAATACTTTCATATTTTGTCCCGATGATGCTCGGGAATACCCAATTCTTACTCGAGCATGATTTACCATTAAATTTCTTCTAACACTTTGAACTGATTATTTAATTTAGAAGAATCTTTGTTTGTCATCATCAAAACACATGAGAGCTAACACAGTCCACATTTTAAACTTCCCTCTTAATTTTACCTTCCTTTCCTTTCCCTCCTCAAATCTTCCCCGTACCAAACAGGCCTTAAATCTCTAGACTTCCTGCATTTCTTTTATGCTGGATCAATTTATTTTCTTTATAAATTAAATGTCCAGCTCATAATTAATCAAAATAATATCATTTTCCATGTCATCTTTCTTAATAAGCATGCCATATAAGCTGGTTTAACGGTGTTAGTGCCACATGGAATGAATTAACACCACCAAAAGGCCACACCAAGTTCTTTTTAAACTTTAGAGATTAATGGTTTTAAATGGAGTAAACTTGAGGAACCAAAACCACCGATTTTAAACTTGAAGGACCAAAACCATTGGTTTTAAACTTGAATGACCAAAACTAAAATTGGGTGAAACTTTAAGGATCAAACGTGATATTAACCCTTGAAATTATTAAACAAGTAATTTAAATTTAAATTTTAATTGTTTGTAGCAATTTCAGAAACCACTACTAAATGTTGTACAAATATTAAAAAAGTTACGTGAATAATTTTTACAATAAATTTCTTCATTATTATTTTAAAATGTTGTATAATGAATAACATTTAAAACTATAATAATTATTATTTGATGAGAACTATTTAATTAAGTTAGATAAATATAAGCATTATGTTTATGATTGAGAAATATAATGTAGAGGTTAATGATTTAAGTTCTTCACTTTATCAAATTGAACTTGAAGATGAAGAGATATATTTGTTTATGGAAGGGATGTTGAAAATGTGGAGGAAGGAAGAAACATATTCTTGAATTTATGTAGAAGGAAACAAAATAAATTAAAATCAAATTAAAATCATAAAATAAATAAATAAATTAACCTTACAAGGATAAACATTTCGTTGAGAATGTTTGAAGAAGACAATGAAAAAAGAGAGAGAGAAGAGAGTTTGCAAGAAGAGGAAGAAGTAAGGAATGTTGTTTGCTGGGGGTATTTATAGGATCCAGCGAGACGTTTCTGAAAAGCGGAGCTGAATCACCAAGAGGGGGTGAATTGGGGATTCTAAAACTTTTTCGGATTGCTTTGTTTTCGTGTGGCAGAACAAAGATGAACAGAGTATAGAGAAGAGAAGCAATACACAAAGGATTTATACTGGTTCGGTCTAACCTCTTGACCTACGTCCAGTCCCCAGACTCTCTGGGATTTCTCACTATAACAATTGATTACGCACTCTGCACTCAAGAGTAATTCTCTCACTAGAACTTACTTCCCCTTACAAGTTGTAATCAATAACCAAATCTCCAAGTCCCCTTGACTTGAGATACTTTACAATAAATGATTTACAATCAATAAACTCTCTCTAAGAGTAGATAAGATAATCATTGAAGTACAAATGTATCAAAAGATACTTTACACAAGAAAACTCAAAGAGTAGTTGAAAATTTTATGATTTTCGTTTTCTCATGATTGGTTGTTGAGAAGAATTGAATGCATCTCTATTTATAGTTAGAGATCATTAAATGACCGTTGGAAATCCTCATGTAACCGTTGGAGACATTAGAGGTTGATTAGTTGGAGTTTTGGTCTTCTTTTCTCTCTACTCTTTGGTTAATCCATCTCGCACAGAAGTTTAGGCTTGACTTCCAGACTTTTAATCCGTTGGAAGAACAACTCTTTGGATGTGAAAAGAAAATATTAATTCCTTCAAGACGTGTGGAGAATGATTGTCAAAACTCAAGTTTGTTAAATCAAACTCGAGTTTGCTTTGCTGTGAAAAACTCGAAGCTCTGTATGGTCAAAACTCGGTTTTTATATCAAAACTTGAGTTTTCAAACTAAAACTCGAGTTTGCCTTTGTGATAAGTTTTCAACTTAGAAAGACAAACTTCCATCCGTGTTTACAATTGTCCGTTATCATCAAAACCAATAGAGAACTAACATTCTCCCCCTTTTTGATGATGACAACACTTGTAAACCAGAGTTGCTACTTGTTTTGAAAAATTTGGGATTTAGAGAAAATTTTCACAAACATGGTTTGAAATGCTACATGAAAGATATGCAATTTTGACAATCTCAACAAATTGATTCAGTACCACAGAGTTATGCATAGCGAAGCAAGAGAAACATGAGATAACATTGCATTGCATTTCAATTGTAACACTTCTACATTAAGGATTAGTAAAAGAAATCATAACAGTAGCAAGAGAAATACAGAAACGCAGAAACATGAAATTACAACTAAACTAAAAAAACAACTAAACTCTTCAAACTCAACGCTCTGGTTTCTCTAGTTCTTCTCCCCCTTTGTCATCAACAAAAGAGGATGGAGCTGAGATCGAAGAGTCATCGAAAGGGGTAGAGAGTTTGACAGTTGATGCAGGGGATGGAATAGGGATTGGAGAGACAAGTGGGATTTGTAGAATCTCTGTGGTTGGTGAAGAGGGAATAGGATCAGTGGAGGGAGCAATGGGAGTGGTGAAGGTGAATGAAGGGGAGACAGGAGAGGAAGAGGATTCAGTCTTCAACCCGGTAGGAGTACCAAACCCAGAAGTAGAGCCAGTGTCCATCTTCTTGATAAGTGCATTCAGTCAATCATCCATTCTTTCTTGGGAAACGAGCAAAGTAACCATCTGAGCATCATGATCAATCATGTGACTAGAAAGGTTCTTCATTTCAACCTTCATTTCTTCCTGGGCATCTACCACATCCGAATTTCCCTTGTTCACCTCAGAGACCAATCTAGAAACTTCCACTTGGATTCGGTGAGCCATATCATCAAAGGCCTTATTCACTATGGCTTGGACTCTTACATCAAAATCAGGAGGAAGTGATGACTGAGGAGGACAGATTCAGCTTCCTGAGCTCGTACAGCTAAAGCTCTAGATCTAGTAGGAGCCCGAGATTCATCAGATCCTTCAGCTTCGAAGGTGATCCTCATCAGATTAAGCTGACCTTTTCCAAAGACAATGGGAGTCCTCATTGTGTCAGGAGCACCCACATATCAGATTTTGTGATAAAACAAGATCACAGATACAAGGGAAGGGAAAGGAATATGGGAGGGTCGTCTAGAGGAGAATCTAAACTTGATCATCTCTTGAAATATCCAATGCCCAAGGTTTATAGGAACTTTATTGACTATTGCAGCAAAACGTGGATAATCCTTTTGAGCAAAGTGGGTGAAATTCCCACCTTTTTGAATCATGTTCCTAGAGTAGATATACCAGAACAATCTATGAATAGGGTGCATAGATATTGGAGTAAATGATAAATGAGCCAATTGATTTGCAGGAACAGGTTCATTTGGCCTCAAAATTTCGAAGATCTCCTTGTTTGAATATTTAATTGTGGGAGGAGGAGGAGGATTGAAAATCTTCAAAATAGCATTTATGATAGCTGCAGATAAGGTGAACTTGATACCCTTAACTTGAGTAGAAACTCGTTCTTCTACCGAGTTTTGGTCATTATCCTCCAAATTGTCCCATTCCATATTAAAATAGAACATTCGAATGATATTTGGACAATATTGAGCAGTTATAGACAAGAAAGATTCATAGGGTTTCAACCAAGGGGAAAGGTTGACATTGCAATTTTCCCTAATCTTGTCTAAATCTACGGAGACTATGGGACAAAACTCCTTTTTCAAATAATTTTCTTTGAATTTGATAGCTTGATCATTTGTAAGGAAAGCGTTTTCAAAGACAAAACCTTGAGGAGCAGAGGTATGGAGGTAGATTTCTGTAATAGCATCTGGAATTGTCGTGGGGTTCTGTGAAGACTGAGAAGGATTGGAGGTAGCTTTAGATGATCCTTCTCCTCTGCCAGCTCTTTTCTTCTTGTGAGGCTGTGGAGGAACACCTTCCTTCTGTTTCCCTTTTGATTCTTCGTTCACAGAATTAGATGCTCGCTTGGATTGAGTTTGGGATGGTTCTTGAAATGAGACACTCTTTGGTTTGGGCGAAGAGGTTGTCTGATACGATGGAATTCCATGAATTTGTTTGTCAATCCTATAGTGGAATCGCCTGGGTGTACTCTTCATCTGTGTGGGTCGTGTGAGTGGAGGAGGCGAAGGAGAAGCTTCATAGTTGGCATCTTCTTTAGAGGTTTTGGAGGATTTCTTGGGAGCCATGTTCGGAATGTGAGTCCGAAACTCGAGTTACTCACTTAACGACTCGAGTTTCCATTTTGCCCATCTTCGCAATTCTTTTCTGGCCCCGATAAACTCGAGTTTTGTTTCAAAACTCGAGTTTGCGTCTCTTGACAGCAAACTTCAGGATTTTGAACATCCTGCATAAAATATTACTACACACTCCGAAGCTTAAATTAGCATCTAATAATCATCAAAACCATAACTAACATTGAGAAAAGAAATGCTTACAGCTCATTGGGATTTACCATTCCCAATTCTCTTCTAATAAAATTAAATTGCTCCTTAGCCAATGGTTTGGTGAAGATATCAGCAAGTTGAAGATGAGTTGGGATGAACATGACTTTGACATCTTTCTTTTGAACATGATCCCTTATGAAATGATATCTCACATCAATATGCTTGGTCCTTGTATGTTGAATTGGATTCTTGTCCAAGCTTATTGTGCTTGTGTTGTCACACAAAATTGGGATCTTCAAATTAATTCCCAAGTCAGAGAGTTGTTGCTTGAGCCATAGGACTTGAGCACAACAACTTGATGCAGCAATATACTCAGCTTCAGTTGAAGATACAGATACGGTTGTTTGCTTCTTGTTGAACCAGGAGATAAGTGAGCCACCAAGAAATTGACATTGGCCACTTGTGCTCTTTCTATCCGTCTTGTAGCCAGCATGGTCTGAATCTAAGTAGGCCACCAAATGTTCAGGTTGACCTTTGGGAAACCAAAATCCAAGAGTTTTTGTGTCAGCAATGTATCTGAAGATTCTCTTCACATTTTCAGCATGCGACTCCTTTGGAGAAGATTGAAACCTTGCACACATCCCAATATTGAATTGGATGTCTGGGCGACTTGCAGTGAAATAGAGAAATGATCCAATCATTCCTCTATATCTTGTAATGTTGAAATCAGTGCCCTTTTCATCAGCATCCAAAGAATTAGTTGAACTCATTGGAGTGTCGGCTCCATTGCATTGGTCCATTCCATACTTTTTCAGCAGATCACGGAGATACTTGGTCGAGAAATGAAGATCCATTCGATCTTTGCTTGATTTGCAGACCAAGAAAATAGTTGAGTTCTCCCATCATGGACATCTCAAACTCTCCCTGCATATTCTTTGCAAATTCTTCACACAAAACATCATTAGAAGCTCCAAATATAATGTCATCAACATAAATTTGGACAATTAAAATTTCACCAACTTTATTGCATTTAATAAAGAGAGTTGTATCTGCTTTTCCTCTAACAAATCCTTGATCAAGAAGGAATTTGCTTAATCGCTCATACCAAGCTCTAGGAGCTTGCTTAAGACCATAAAGAGCTTTCTTAAGGCGATAAACATGATCAGGATGATGTTCATTTTGAAAACCAGGAGGTTGTTCCACATAAACTTCCTCCTGAATAAATCCATTTAGAAAAGCACTTTTTACATCCATTTGGTAGAGCTTGAATCCTTTGACACAAGCAAAGGCTAGAAGAACTCTTATGGCTTCCAATCTTGCCACTGGAGCATAAGTTTCTTCATAATCAATTCATTCTTCTTGATTATAGCCTTTAGCAACCAATCTTGCCTTATTCTGGACAATGATTGCTGACTCATCTCGTTTGTTCTTGAATACCCATTTTGTGCCAATGACCGGATGGTCCTTAGGCCTAGGTACCAAATCCCAAACTTGATTTCTATCAAATTGGTGTAACTCCTCTTGCATTGCTATCACCCAATCATTGTCTGAAAGGGCTTCATCAATTTTAGAGGGTTCAATTTTCGAAATGAATGTAGAAAAGGTAACTTCATTCAAAGTATTGCTTTTGGTCCTTACACCTTGATTAACATCACCTATAACTTGGTCTAAAGGATGATTCCTTATAAATCTCCAAGCTCTAGGTTTAGGTTGATCAGGATTTTCCAAATTGTTTTGAGGATCAACTTCGAAAACATTTTCTGGATTTTCAATAGAAGCAGGAGTAGTTTTCGAAAAGAATTGATTTTTCAAAATATTTTCCTCATCATCATCCTTGGATTTGTCAGATTTGGATTCACAGAATGCAACATGCATAGACTCTTCTACAATGCGAGTACGAATGTTAAAGACTCTATAAGCTCTACTTCTATTGGAATAACCCAAAAATATACCTTCATCCACCTTGGGATCAAACTTTCCCAAGTTATCCTTACCATTGTTATGGATGAAACACTTACATCCAAACACATGTAGATGACTCAGATTTGGCTTTCTTCCTTTGTACAGCTCATAAGGAGTCTTGTTCAGCTTCTTTCGGAGGTATGCCCGATTTGAGATGTAGCAAGCCGTACTCATTGCATCAGCCCAGAACACTTGTGAAGTGTTGTTCTCATTTAGCATTGCTCTTGCCATCTCGGTGAGGACTCGATTCTTTCTCTCCACAACACCATTTTGTTGAGGAGTCCTCGGAGCTGAGAAATTGTGATCAATCCCCATATTGTCACAAAACTCAACAAATGCATGATTTTCGAATTCACCTCCATGATCAGTTCGAATTCCTGAAATAATAAAGTCTTTCTCGTTTTGGACCTTCTTGGCAAAAACAACAAACTAATCAAACGTTTCATATTTAGATAATAAAAATATAGTCCATGCAAATCTAGAAAAATCATCAACTATGACCAAAGTATATAGATTGCCACCAAGGCTTCTTACTCTAGCTGGTCCAACTAGATCCATATGAAGTAGTTGGAAGGTCTAGAAGTTGAAATTTCATTTTTCGATTTGAAAGAAGATTTAGTTTGTTTTTCTTTTTGACATGCACCACAAATCATATCATTTTTCAAGAGAAGTTTTGGACCACCAATCACTAAATCCTTTTAAGTCATTTGTCAAGTTGGATCATATTGACATGAGCTAAACGCTTGTGCCATAACCAACTATCATCCAAATTACTAACAAAACATTTTTCAAAAGTGGAGCCATCTCTAGAAAGGTTAAGTGCATAACAATTGCCTTCTCTAGGAGCTCTAAAAATAGCTTTTGATTTTATATTGTCTAAGGAGAGAATATCCTTACTTACTATCAAGCATTCCTCGAATCAAAGATAACTAAGTTACCTTTATCGGTACTTTGGGTTACACTGAAGACCCTTCAACAAGGTAGACATCTTTGATTTGTGGTCCTTCATTGTTTCCAACTTTACCAATCTCAACAATTTTTCCAGATTGATTTCGACCAAATGTCACTTTGCCACCATCCTTGTGCTTGATTGAAGCAAATTTGGAATGATCTCCCGTCATGTGCCTAGAGTATCCACTATCAATGTACCATTTGTTGGACTTCGATGCTCTTAGACAAACCTGTAAAACAGAACGAATCAAGTCTTAGGTACCCATCTTTTCTAGGGTCCTTTGGGGTTAGTTTGTGTCTTAGGAACCTTATAGGATCCTTTAGGCACCCATTGATAGTTCCCAGATAGGCTTACTCTTTCTTTCCTTTTTATGAAAACAGGAAGTAGTATGCCCTTTTCGATTACAATAATTGCAATGTGCAAAAGGATTTGAATAATGAACAAATTTTCTAAAATAGTTCATGTAAGATTTTTCTCCAAACTTTTTTTGCCTTTTCTTTTGTCAAAACTTGGTTTATAACCAATTCTGATTTGTCATTTGTAAATCTTTGTTGTTTCAAAATGACATTGAGCATCTCACTACCTCTAGTGAATTTCTCAAGTGCCTTAGTAAGATGTAAATTTTTTTCTCCAAATCAGGAAAATTTTCACAAGGCATTTCAGATGAAAGATTTTTAACTTGCATTTCAAGAGTGATATTTTTATTTTTCATAGAAATGTATTTTTCTGCAAGTTTTTCAAATTCAGATTGAACAACAATGTACTCAGCAAATAACTCATCATAAGATGGTTTCGGATCATATACCTCATTGTTGTCTTGTTGCTCTTTTTCTTCTTTAGCAACTAAGCAAATGTTTGCCTTCTCTTCTTCATCAGCTTCATCTTCATCGGATGAGCTATCTCCCCATATGGCTGAGACATAGGCTTTCTTTTGAATTTCTTTTTATCCTTGTTCTTCAGTTGGGGGCATTCAGACTTGATGTGGGCAGGCTTGTCACATTCGTAGCAAATAATCGGCTTCTTTGCCTCAGTGCTGGTGCTACCCTTGTTGAATCTTTTATACCCTTGGTCCTTCTTATAAAACTTCTTGAATCTTCTGACCATCATGCCCGAGTCTTCATCTTCGTCTTCATCTTCATCATCATCGGATTCCTTGGCTTCTTTAGCCGTCTTGAGAGCAATGCCTTTACTCTTGACATTCATCTCATCAAGTCCTTTCCTGAACTTGATCTTCCCTTCATACTCAGACAGGCTGCCAAATAAAACTGTTATGAGCTCATTGATTCACCACGGGCTTCCTCAATGACAGTAACTTTAGCTTCCCATTCCTTGCTGAGGATATTTAGAATTTTCCTTACTTGAACAGGCTGCTCATATATTTTTCCCAATGCAGCAAGCTAATTGATGAGATGGGTGAATCTCAGCTGGAAGTCGATGATGGATTCGCCGGTCTTCATACGAAGCTGATCATACTCAGTCATGAGAGTATTGATCCTATTCTCTTTAACTCCGGTGGTTCCTTCATGAGCTATCTCCAAAGCATCCCACATGGCTTTTGCTGTTCGTAAAGTGCAGATACGAAAGTATTCTTGTTGGCTTAGAGCACTTTGTAGCATGAGGATAGCCTTGCTGTTGAGAGTGACGTTTCTTCTATCATTCTCATCATATGCTTCTTTTGGCTTAGGAACTCGAAGACCATTTTCCATGACTGTTGGATTATAGTTGCCCACTTCGAATACTCTCCACAGGCCATACTCGCTAGCCATGACAAAGACCTTGAACTTGGCTTTCCAGAAGGAGTAATGTTCTCCACTGAAACAAGGAGGTCTGTTCATCGAAGCTCCATCAGGTATAATACCTTCCATATTGATCCTTCTCGAGATGTTAAGCTCTTAGAGAAGACCTTGCTCGATACCAAATGAAAGCGGAGCTGAATCACCAGAGGGGGTGAATTGGGGATTCTAAAACTTTTCGGATTGCTCTGTTTTCGTGTGCAAAACAGAGATGAACAGAGTATAGAGAAGAGAAGCAAGACACAAAGGATTTATACTAGTTTGGTCTAACCTCTTGACCTACGTCCAGTCCCCAGACTCTCTGGGATTTCTCACTATAACAATTGATTACGCACTCTGCACTCAAGAGTAATTCTCTCACTAGAACTTACTTCCCCTTACAAGTTGTAATCAATAACCAAATCTCCAAGTCCCCTTGACTTGAGATACTTTACAATAAATGATTTACAATCAATAAACTCTCTCTAAGAGTAGATAAGATAATCACTGAAGTACAAATGTATCAAAAGATACTTTACACAAGAAAACTCAAAGAGTAGTTGAAACTTTGATGATTTTGGTTTTCTCACGATTGGTTGTTGAGAAGAATTGAATGCATCTCTATTTATAGTTAGAGATCATTAAATGACCGTTGTAAATCCTCATGTAACCGTTGGAGACATTAGAGGTTGATTAGTTGGAGTTTTGGTCTTCTTCTCTCTACTCTTTGGTTAATCTAGCTGCACAAAAGTTTAGGCTTGACTTCATGACTTTTAATCCGTTGGAAGAGAAGCTACTGGATGTGAAAAGAAAACATTAATTCCTTCAAAACGTGTGGAGAATGATTGTCCAAAAGCATGCAAGTTTTCTGCACTTTGCATTTAATGTTCTGACTTTACTTTATGCTTTATGCTAATTCTCCATTTAATCCTTTCTAAATCATCTGAAACTCACTAACAAACTGATTAAACATAGTTAGGAATAGTAATGAGTGATGATATAAATTATTAGGATCAAACACAAAGATTTCACAAATTCGTTTAACTTGAAATTCAAATTCAGTGATGTAAACTCGAGTTTGTTCTTCAAGACTCAATTTTCATTTTCCATTAAAAGTCTAAACTCGAGTTTCAAAAACTTAACTCGAGTTTTCTCATTCCAGAGAAGAATATCGCGATTTCATCTTAAACCAAGTTTTGTGAACAGTGCAAAACTCGAGTCATTAAGTGACTAGCTCGAGTTTTGGATTTTTCTCGAGAAATCATGTCTAAGTTCAAAATCTCAAAACTAGAGTTTCCATTTCAAAGCGGAGTTTTCAAAATGTTCAATTTTAGTAGAGCTCTCTGCTTGGCCTAAACTCGAGTTTCCAAACTAAAACTCGAGTTTCCATAAATCTTTGAAAAATGGAAACCTTTCATGCTTTCTTTGAGTTCTTATCGTAAGACCGAAACTCGAGTTTCCAAAACTAAACTCGAGTTTCCTCATTTATGAGAAAACATTGAAAAACCTTGTTAAGTCAAAACTGGAGTTTTCACAAGTTCAGAATTGAGCATTGTTCTCTGTATGCTGTAAACTCGAGTTTCCAACAAAGCTTGGAAACTTAGAGAACTCTCTGTGTATCCTAAACTCGAGTTTCCAAATGGAAACTGGAGTTTTTGTATCTTTGAAAAAAATTGATAGCTCTCTGTCTTGTCAAAACTCGAGTTTGTTAAATCAAACTCGAGTTTGCTTTGTCTGTGAAAAACTCAGAAGTTCTCTGTATGGTCAAAACTCGAGTTTTCATATCAAAACTCGAGTTTGTCTTTCTTTGCAAAAACTTGAGCTCTTCTCTGTCAAGTCCAAACTCGAGTTTCCAAACTGAAACTCGAGTTTGCCTTTGACAGTAAGTTTTTCAACTTACAAAGACAAACTTCCATCTGTGTTTACAATTGTCCGTTATCATCAAAACCAATAGAGAAATAACAGTTTCTAACGGTTTTGCACCATAATGTTTTAAATACAATCAAAAATGAAAAAAAAGTCTCAATCATCTTGGTGTCCTAAATCATGAGCGAAGAAGAATCTATAGTACCTTACTCCTTGCATCATCTATTTGGTTGACGTGGTGCCTTAGCGGGGTTAGTAGGTTGATCAACCATGAATCGAGGATTGGCGAGACTTATGGAGGCGAACGCCGGGCGGTGTCCTCTACTATGCCATCGAAAGCAGCAGGGTTTGTGACTTCCCGCCACTAGGACATTTGCTTGTCAAAGACATTGACTCCTCTGCATCTTCTTGTTCACTCTCGCCTCGACTCTCACCTCTCGCCCTAGAAACCTTCTTACGGAGCTCCTCGATCGATGTGCCATTTGGCCTCTTCCTAGAATATGTCCTAGCTTTGGAGGTACCCACCTTATATGTGCCACTCCTACCTACACCATGGTAGGCCAAGCGCCAATGCCCAAACCCATACAATGTCCATGGTGCTCAACTAGGCCCACACCCTTTTTCATAGTGGAAGTGTGATCCACGGTGACTCCTAGGAGTCTTTCTCTGGATCTCTTAGCTGAGAATAAGTCTCTTGAATATGCTCCTTCCGCACAAATTTTATTAAAGAATTATTAAGAAATTTATATAAATAAAAGAAATAAAACATATTTAAACAATTTATTTGTATCTCTTACAATGGCTTCCTTTGCTTGCATAAAGGTAGGAGTGTCGTTTGGTGTCTGTGCGTGACTACCTATAACTCATCGTAGTCCGTCCATTGGCTCTTCTCGCTCTGCCTTCTTCTCCTAAAAAAATTAAAACAAGCAATTAATAGTAGTCATATAATTTATAATATTAAACAAAAATTAATTCATTACCAAACTTACTAATTCGTTGTAGGTGATAGCAAATGCTTAGATCTCGCCATGTGATGGATCTTCTTCTTCCCTCGGTTCTAGGTGTTTCTTTGAGAAACAATCTACAAAAAAACCATCAACATTTCATTTTGTTATAATATTTAATATTTACTTCTAGATAATAATTATTACAAAAATTACTTCTCCTTGTTCGCCCCTGTAGTGGACAAATCTTACTCGATCATTAGGTAGGACACTATTAGGCACGTTCTCAATCACCTCTTGCGGGGGCTTCATCCCATTTCCATTCATCGGTGGTAGAGGTGATTTCTCCTATTCTTCCACGTTTCCCGCTTATCTTTTTCGCACAAATCTTGCTTCTTGTTGTCTCGCACAACAAACTTATCCTACATCACAAAATAAATTATAATTATATTATATTTAATTAATTAAATGAAAATTAAACAAATGAAAATTAATTATATTTGATGAATTAAATAAAATTAATTATCTTCACTACCTCGTTCCATGTGTAGTCCCCGAGCCTCCTTGGCATCGTCTTGAATTCTTGAAGTGGAAAGAGAACCAAAAGAAATTTTCACCCAAGTATGTGAGAAAGCGATTGAATAGCTAGATGACTCCCATTCTCAATTGGCTAGTCTGTGAGCTCATTCCATGGAACTATGACATGTAGCCTCGAGTCGAGTTGATTTGTGCTTGTCATGTCCGACCTCTCCCGTTAGTCGGGTTTCCCGATCATCTAAACAACTAATCATAAAATTCATTAAATATAATTTCCAATATAAATCTCTTTAATTAAAATTTTAACTGTTTAAAACAATTACTTACTGAACATGCACATCAAACTCATTTGCTTGCGAAAATAACCGTTGTGGGTGACACTTTGGTCCCTTTCTATCTCTACGTCAAGGAGCGATCTCCATATCCTCCACTTGATAGTCCTCCACACTAATATTAGGAACCGCTGATGGACTAGGCTCCTATGGTGGGGATGGGCACTATTGTGGCTAATAAGTAATATTTATGTTATGTTTTCCTATGTGTTTGACTATTTTAAATGCTGAATCCGAGCTTTATTGTTTACTATCGATGGAATGTCCGAGAATTCATGCACAAAGGGAAACGAGAGGAATTCATGCACAAAGGGAAACATAGGATATATCTTACAAACTGTTGCTTTCATATCATTATCCTACTCATGTGCATAAGAAAAGGACCACTTTATGGTTTACCATGAAAACGCATAACGAAGCGGATACAATGGTATAACATATGGTATGCCCACAATTGCACTAGCAATACAATGTGACTACTATCTTTGTAGCATCGTAAATGATGCAGAATTATGCGCTAAGTTATTTAAACCTTTCCTCGCAAGTTTTCAGAAATTAAGACAACTCTCGTCAGAGCGCACGTAAAGACGGTGATTGACTCAAGCTGAATCCGGAAGATACGGAGAATCGATAGAAATATTTGAAGAATCTCGGGGAACTTAAAGGAGGATCAATCAACCGAATATAAGGTCTTGGATCCGAAAGATTTGGAAGGCCCAACTCACTGGACGTGTGGCCAAGGAGACCTAACTATAAGAGGAGCGCGCCAAAACCTAAAGGGGTGGAGGTCGAGTGAGTCAAGAAGCCAATACAATTCACATTCGTGAACTCACGTTGAAGGAATGAAAGAGATGGTGATCAAGAGGACAACAAATTAGATTGAATTCCTTCTTAAAGTAAGACAAAACGTAGAAGACGTAGGGGCGTCGCGTGACAGGGCGACTCTTATGTCGTCAACCTTTCGACGAGCTTCCATGTTTTCTTTGTTATTTTCCTTTTATAATTCTCGCCATGGGCTGTTATCTACTATTTTACTTTGTTTGTCTCTCATCGATCATGAACTAAATTTCCTTTAAGCGGCGAGGATTTATTTATGAGTTGTAGAATGAACCTGATCTGTTTGTTTGTATTTTAATAAATTCATTTTGTTTAATAGTGTTTTAATTCATAGCCGATTAGCGGATGCTAAGGTTTATCTCTGTGGTCTTGGCTTACCGGACGGGAGTTAAGCTTAGACTTTTGTTAGGCAGTGTTTACTAGGCAAGCCCGTGCACAACTTGACCTCAACTTTAAATGTGAAGAATGAATTTACTGCTCATAACTAAAACACCTTGAGCTAATTAGATAGACCGACTCGGTAATCACCATAGGAATATGGGAGAGTAAAGCAAGGACTATATTTATAGGATTGCGGAAGCTTCTATATAGGATAGTGGTGGGTTAATTGAATAACATAGTGAAAAGTGGTTATGTTGTAGCATTACGAACACTATGCGGCATAATTTCTATAGCAATGCGTTGTATGCAAAGCTGGGAATAACACAACTTAGGATGAAATCAGAGCACAACCTACTTTTAAACTTCTATATTCCTTCAACTTCCGATTACTTATTTATTTCACAATAAGAGAAATAGCTAAAAAAACCAAACCAAATATAATTTTCACACAACACACTTGTCATTTGAAATTGACATCATTCTCGGTATCGGCGGTCTTTGTGGAGCGATACTCTACTCACTCTTTGTTATTTATTTATTACTTATTCACTAGTTCACTTGCCATAAGGGAATTTGACCAACAAGTTTTTGGCACCGTTCTTAGGGACTGATGATACCTTTTATGATTGAAAGTTCCTTTCCGATAAGTCGTATTTTACCTCACAAAGCTCACTCTCACTATCTCTGATTTTGAGGTACATTTTGTAGTGTATGCGTAACTGTATATACGCCTGACCTTGAGCCATACGATCTAAAGATTGAGCGAACCTATAAATAAAGGCACAAAAAGTAGAGGTGAAGAAGTCGCTTGGGTGACTCTGCACACATGGAGGAAGTACATGCTAATTTATGAGCGCTATTTATGCCATGTTTTCCTGTATTCTATGACTGAATTGTATGGTTAACATAAGCTTAATTGCATTAAATACGAGCAAAAGGCTTTGATTCCGTAAGTAGGGAACTTAAGGATGAAGTTTACAAACCTAGATAAATTGCATACGCATCCTAAACATGTGCTAAGAAAAGATCGAGTTTTAAGATTTTGTGTGAAAAGTGCATAGAATGGCCAATACAATGCTATAACATTGGAATGACCTCCTCGAAACGCAATACAATGCTTCCTGATGCTATAGCGAGTAAGTGGAAAGAGATTTGCCGTGTCTCCCAAAATAAACCAAGTTCGATTAATGATTTGCGAGAATTAGGGACCTGGGTCGTTTCCCAACGAACTTGCAGCGGGTTTGATTAACAACAACAATGAAACAGAATGGTAAAATTGGGGGTTTTAGGGTTTTATGATTCAGCAGATTAAAACGAAATAAATTGAAATAAACAGCCGAATTTAGTCCTTGGGATGAACCAAACCGAATATTAAATCTAATATTCGAACTATTTTCAGAACCGAATCCGATAAGATGAAAACAGAATTGATTAAGTTACCGATTAGGCACAAGTTCTCTGGACGAATCATGGAATCCTCATCGTTGGGTCAATCACGAGGGTTTAGCCGAGCATGGCTGGAAAAAGCTGAAGAAAAGATGAAGAAGCGAAAAACCCTAAGAACATGCGGAAATCGGTAGAGAGAATTTGCATAAAATCGTGAAACCCTAATGTCAAAATCGTGAATTCGTGAATGCCTCTGTCTTTGGCGGCTGCCTTACTTAAAAATAACCTAAAACAAAAATGGGCCCTAATAGTTTTAGCCCAAAACAGAAATAAAATAAAACTGGACTTAAATTACAAAATTCGGGTCCAAATAATATCCAGAATTGTGCATCCGACTTCGGCTCCAAAATCGACCGCCCTCTTGACCGAATTGGCTCTTGATGTCTTCATAATAATTGTAGATCTCTGCATCATCTGAAATATGAGACAAAAATGAGGCAAATCCGATGTCTGGTTCAAGAGTTATGGTAGAAATAGTGAAGTAATACAAAACTGGAATTTTATTATTAAAAATGGCTAAAATGCAATAAAAGGCCCAAGGCCCAAATAAACATAAAAGCCATTATTTATTAGATAAAGGGTCCTAAGTTATTACTCAAGAGACAAAAATAAGTGTATAAAATATTCAATTATCAAATTCCCCCACACTTATCTTTTTGCACTCCTGAGCAAAATCTAAAGAAAAAAAAGACTAAAAGGAAAAACTCTTATTTACTAATAATTGCTACAATGCAAAAATTGAATCAAGGGACAAAAAGTTCCAAAAGACCAATCAATCAATACCTAAATCCCTTCATCTCAAATTACAATTCATGGCGGTCTCAATCAATGATGCTGATGACAAAAGATGGTCTCACAAATGATGCGCTCAATCTATCAATCTCTCAAGTGTTTAAGGTAAATAAGTGTATCGCTCAAATTCTACTCAAGAAAATTGTTCTACCATAAGCTTGCTCAACTTCTACGTCTCCACTACTCACAACACATACATGCACAAATCAAGAGAGCTTGTAATTAAAGGTTGTAATGGGGCTAGGGTGAAGGTAGGTAATAGTATGGAATGAGAGGCTAAGCACCAAATAAATCAAAAGGAAGAGCACTGATTAACACAATCATTCTCTATGTATGAAACTTTTATTCTACTAATATATCCATTCCTTTCTATGTATTTTCTTTTCTTTTCTCTCTTTTTTTTTCTCTCTCTTCTTTTTTTTTTTTTTTTTTTTCTTCTTCTTTTTTTTTTCTTTTTTTTTTTACTTTTCTTTCTTTCCTTTCATTGTATACGTAATTACAATGTCAAAATCAAATATCTCCCCTACACTTAAGCTGTTGCACTCTGAGCAACCCCACATAAACACAAAACAAGTTGAAACCAATGCGCAATAAATCTTCAAGGTGCGGAATAAAATGGTTTTACGCTTAGGCTTGTAATGTGGCTTAGAAAATAATGGGTCAAAAGGCACAAAGGGGCTAGCAAGGGAATCATAATGCAAGGGAAAGCTATTTGGCCAAAGTGAGGAAAATAAAAGAAAGAAAACAAGCTTTCATCATACTTATGCACGTAAGTGAAAAATGTAGTTTCGAAAAGAAAAGGAGCAAGTTCTAGAGAACAAAAATCATGAGAGATGCACACATGAAAGAAAGAATGGAAAAGATGAATTCCATTCATGCGGGCCCAAAACCTCACAAGGTCAATACCAACTTAGGCAATCAACAACATCAAATCAACTACCAAGATTTGTAATCGAAGAGTCAAGAATTGTAGACCAAGCAGAATGATCCATTAAAGCCAAAATGTCCACGTTCATAATATGTAGCAATCATAGAAATAGATTCTTTTTTTTTCAAAAAGCAAAGCAAGGTAAAAAAATGAACAAACAAAAGAAAGAGGGAGAAGAAAGAAGAATACTCCCCAAGGGTTTATGGAGAGTAGGTGGCATCAATAAGGTTTATGGAGGATAGGTGGCATCAATGAGGAGAGTCTCTGCTTCCTCAGGCTGCTGTGGGGATCCCTCATGAAATGGCTTGAGGCGATGCCCATTGACCTTAAAGGTTCTTCCGGGAGTTAAATAGAAGAACTTTTGGCCCTGAGAGAACTCCTTCCTCGGGATATGCTTATCATGGAATGCCTTAGTTTTCTCCTTGTACAACCGTGAACTCTCATAGGCATCCAATCTAAGCTCATCTAACTCTTGCAGCTGCAGCTTCCTCTCCATCCCAGACTTAGCCAAATCCATGTTACCTTGCTTAATGGCCCAATAGGCTCGATGCTCCAACTCAACCGGAAGATGACATGCCTTACCAAAAACAAGCCGATAGGGAGACATCCCAATCGGAGTGTTGTAGGCGGTGCGATATGCCCACAAAGCATCATCTAGTCGCTTACTCCAATCTTTCGGGTAGAGTTAATGAGTCTTGAAGGATTTGCTTAATCTCTCGATTTGAGACTTGACTTGACCATTGGTCACGAGGATGGTAGGCTGTGGAAACCTTGTGTAGCACTCCATACTTGCGTAGCAAGGCACCCATGCTTCGATTGCAAAAATGGGAACCACGATCACGATAATAGCTCTAGGAATACCAAACTGCAGAAAATGTTAGACCTAACAAAGTCCACCACCACGAGAAGAATCATTAGTCGGGTGGCTTTCGCCTCAACCCATTTCGAAACATAATCAACGACCAACAATATGTAAGTGTAACCATATGAAGCGGGAAATGGACCCATAAAATCAATACCCCACACATCAAAGATCTCACAAAACAATATAGGGTTTTGGGGCATCTCATGCCTACGGGAAATACTCTGCCCTCGGCGGTTATTACATGACTTGCAAAACAAATGGGCATCATGGAACAGGGAAGGCCAAAATAATCCACTGTCTAACACTTTCCTAGCAGTTCTTTGGGGTCCAAAGTGACCACCACAGGCAGAAGCATGAGCAAAATGCAATATAGATTGAAACTCACAATCAGGCACACATCTCCTAACTACTTGGTCACTACAAAATTTCCACGAGATAAGGGTCATCCCAAACATAATATTTAGACTCACTTTTCAATTTTAGAGTTTGGGCCCTAGTGGAATCTACGGGAAAAACACCAGCTACCAAGTAGTTAACTAAATCAACATACCATGGGGTCTTAACTTGCGGTTGTAGAGAAAACAATGACTCTACTAGCTAGCAGATATGACCTAAACTTATCGAAGGCAAATACAATAGCCAACAACTCCTTCTTAGTAGTGGTGTAATTAGACTGAGCAGAATCCAAGGTCTTTGAAGCATATGCAATGACATGGGAGGCTCTATCAACCCGCTGTGCTAAGATAGCACCAACCGCATAGTTGGAAGCATCGCACATCAACTCAAAAGGGAGGAGCCAATCAGGGGGCTGAATCAGCGGGGCGTGGTCAGGCAACGCTTCAAGTGATCGAAGGCCGCCTTGCACGCATCATCAAGGACAAAGTCAGTGTCCTTATGCGAAAGGTTGGACAAGGGTCGGCAGTCTTTTGAAATCTTGAATGAAACGTCGATAGAAACACTGCATGGCCAAGAAAAGAGCGAACTTCCCGCACAGAAGCGGGGTAAGGCAAAGCAGTAATAACATCTATCTTAGCGGGGTCTACCTCAATCCCTTTCCTAGACACTATGTGTCCCAAGACTATACCGACTCAACCATGAAGTGACACTTCTCATAATTCAGCACAAGATTAGACTCAATGCACCTATGCAAAACTCTAGATAGATTAGCTAAGCATGCATCAAAATCAGACCCATATACAGTGAAATCATCCATAAACACCTCCATGCAGTCCTCTAGGAACTCAGAGAAAATACTCACCATACAACGCTGAAAAGTGCCAGGTGCATTGCAGAGGCCAAAAGGCATCTTCGGTAGGCATATGTCCCAAAGGGGCATGTGAAGGTCGTCTTCTCCTAATCCTCAGGAGCAATATGGATGGCTATCAGAAATGGGATAGATGATGCCAGCTTGCAGAAGCTTAGTGACCTCCTTCTTCACCACATCAAGGATAAGAGGATTAAGGCGTCTCTGGGGTTGCCTCACTGGCTTAGAGTCCTCTTCCAATAGAATCCGATGCATGCACATAGAAGGACTAATGCCAACTATATCACATTCACCTCCGAGAAATGCATACTTGGATGGTGCGGAAGGGATTTCAACTCTAGTTTGGGCGGTTGCTCGGTGGAGGAGAAGCTTGGGTGGTTGTTGCAACAACTCGATGTCATCACACTCTGGAATACACAGAAACCATATTCAAAGAAGCACAAGCGGAAGAATTTGTGTCTATACGGCTCAAGGTTAACATCGAATTCGAGTTCATCAAAATCGAATTAAGCTCATCAAAATCAGAATCGGGATGCACGTTAGGATCGGGATGAAGCTCAAACTCGGAATCAATATCGAGTCTACAAGTAATGTAGAATCATCAAGCAAATCAGAATCACCAAACAATGCAGTCTTAACCAAATTAGTGCAAACAGAGCACCATTCATTATCATCGCATGCACAAATGGGGGTATCACTCTCAGATGAAAAATAAGGATAATCAGCACACCAACCATTAAGAAGATCATCCACAGCATCATCAATCACATCAATACAGAAAATAGAGTGCTCTTCCCTAGGATATTTCATGGCATCAAAGATATTGAAATTCACAGATATATCACCAAACTCCATGGAAAGAGTACCCAGAATGCACATCTATCTTAGTCCTAGCTATTTTCATGAAAGGTCTCCCTAGAATGATTGGTGACCTACTACTAGGAGACTCACCCTCCATATCCAAGATGTAAAAATCAGCAGGGAATATCAATTCATTAACTTTGACTAATACATCTTCAACTAAACCAGAAGGATGGGCATTACTCCTATTAGCTAAGCGAACAATGACACCGATTGGACGCAAGGGACCAAGACCAAGAGATCTATAAACGAGATGCGGGCATGACATTAATAGAAGCACCTAAATCTAGCATGCAATCATCAAATCTATAGTTACCAATAAGGCAAGGGATAGAAAATGTCCACTGGATCTTTGCATTTACGAGGCATGGTAGTTTGGATGAGTCTTGACACATTCGATTCAAACTCACTCGTTCATTCCCCTTGATCGCCTCTTGTTGGTGCACAACTCCTTCAGAAATTTGGCATATTTAGGAATTTGTTTAACTGCATCTAAGAGAGGAATGTTAATCTCTACTCGTCTGAATGTCTCAAGTATATCATTCTCTTGTGCCTTTTCTACCAACTTCTTGGATTGAACTGCTCTCTGAGGGAAAGGAAGAGGGATAGGAATGTCTTCCTCTTCACCTTTCTTGCACCATGACCTTTTTCTTTTTAGAGTCAATCTTCACATTTCGACTCGTTTTCGATGTGGAAGTCACAGTGCAGCTTGCTTAGGTTCCTCAATTGCTTGCCGAGGCCCAGTAATGATATAGCACTCACATTTCCCTTAGGATTGGGAATTGTTTGTGAAGGAAGGGAGTTGGATCACGAGGTTGAAGCTGGTTCAATGATGTTGCCAATTGCCCAATCTGTGTTTGCAAACTCTGAATGGAAGTGTCAGTTTGCTGTTGGAACTGCATATTGGCCTTGACAAATTCCTTCATCATATCTTCAAGTGAGGAACCACCACCACTACTACTAGCTGTTTGTTGTGCCGCTGTGAAGGTGGACATATGGTAGTCGAGGAGGTGGTGCTTGCAAAGGCAAAGGGGGTGCGGGCTGTTGCTGGAAATTCGTAGTGCTGTACGGCCTCTGCTGGTAATTCCCAGTGCTGCGTGATCACGGTTACTCGGTTCGATTTTGATTCCAATGCGAAAGTTGGGGTGATTTCTCCAACCAGAGTTGTATGTATTAGAGAAAGCATTATTCTGTTGGTATTGTGGCCTTCTGGAAAAACACCCACTGCAGCTACTGCGATTGGTCTTGATAGGCAGGATCATGCAAAGTAGGGCAAGAGTCGGTAGAGTGATAAGGGTCGAACAAAACCCACAAGAGTACCCATCTTTGAGAAGGGAGGCGGCACCTCTGTATGCGTATTCTGCCAATTGCCTCACAAGGGAGGTCAAATCATCAAGTCGGTCTCTAATCTCGAGAATCATACTCGGGGTGGGGCTTGAATATGGTAAACATGAGTACTATTGGCCCTAGTGCCAAACTGGCGAGAGTTATCTGCCATAATGGATATCAATTCTCGGGCTTCTTCAGGTGTCTTGTTACTCATAGCTCCACCACTAGAGGCATCAACCAACCCTTTGTCTACCGGTGATAGACCATCATAGAAAGAGTTGATCAAGTCTTTTTCAGATATCTGATGGTGTGGACAGCTTGCACATAACCTTTTGAACCTCTCCCAATACTCATGCATAGTCTCCCCAGTGATCTGTTTAATGTTGCCAATCTCCTTCTTGATCGCAGTTGCTCTTGAGGAAGGGAAATATTTCTCTAGGAATATCCTCTGAATATCAGTCCAGCTCCCAATAGATGAGGGCTGAAGGTACAACAACCAATCCTTGGCTCCACCTTCCAACGTGATAAAGTAAAAGCTCTCAACTTGATATGATTTTCATGAATGGCATGTGGCTTCATTGTCTTTGCACACTACATGGAATTCCTTCAAATGCTTAATGGGGCACTCACCTGCAAGACCATGAAACTTAGGCAACAAGTGTATTAGACCAGATTTAAGCTCAAAGTTAGCAGCAAGATCAGGATATTGGATGCACAAAGGTTGATAATTAACATCAGGTGCACCCAATTCCTTCAAAGTATGATGCTTTTCTTCTGCCATAATGTCTGAGAAACCGACAAGACTATCAGAAATACTATCAGAAGCACAATCAGAAAGATCAACAGAATGGACACAATCAGAATAGCCAAGATCAGAATAGTCAAAATCAGACTCCAATTGAGTGTCCAGTTCAGTATTAATCCTACGACTTAGCCTAACAACTCTTCTAGCAGTAAGAATTGTTCTTTCTGTTTCAGGATCAAATGGCAATAAGTCTTCGAATTAGTAGTAATCCCGTACTCATGCAAAGATACACACCAAGCAGAATTACGAAAGCGCCACCAAGAGTGGTAAAAAGTGGAAGAACACTAAAACAAGAAAGCAAAAACACAAAAACCTATGCTAGAAATTGACCTAAACAAGTCCGTAAATACTATCAAATGATTTTTAAAATTTTTGGGACTTGGACAGACAACTCCTAGACTATTCGGGACAAATAAAATGAAATAAAAAAATAAAAAAATAAAAGCAATGGAGACCAAGTGACGTTTTCGATACTTAAGACTCTACTATACCCGAAGCCCCGTAAGAATGTTTTGCCCTCAACATAGTCACGAGCGCCAACACGCCTTTTAGCACCATGATCAAGGAAGGATGTTTGATACCCCACAAGGCACATCATGGTCATAGGGAGACATCACCATATAAGGAAGAGGTTAGAATCTACTTGGATAGGAATGAAACCTCGGGAAAGTTAACAATCTGCTAAGACCTTAATTGAAATCATGACCATGTTTGGTCAAGACTTTAAACTAAGCACTATTGGGAGGAAACCCAGAGAGAGAAAATCATTTAACAGGGCCCCACAAGAGCTCGACTCCCGCCAACGACACAATTCCTCCACGTCGCCCCGTACCATGTTCTAACTAGGTTAGCATCCAAACTCTAGTAACTATTTTCCTAGGAATTTTGAATTTCTAATCCAATGTTAGAATCCTCACTCGACTTTGCCCACAAACTCTCTAGAACACAATACCATGCAATACTCCCCTCCTTTAAGGCAATACTCCCCAGAACACAATACCTTACTTATTGGCTTCAATGAGGACATTACAACAATTAAGTGTAGGGGAGGGTGTGTGCTTATACTCGTAAAATTCTAAACTTTGAATGGCTAACTTAGCTTACTACAATTTAGGGGAACAAAATTTTTTTGAACTTTTTAAACTTGTAATTAGAGCATAAACAGACACTTATAGCAGTGGAGCAATTGTCTGAATGAACTGGTAGAATAGAATCTTCTTAAGGGAACTGAATTGTGAAGACTTGGGAAACTAACGGTACTAGATTAATCAGTGTAAGGCAAAGTTATAGTGAGGGGGAGTATAGAGTGAGCCGTATGGAAGGAAATTTTGAGCCTAACTTTCATTATTTTGTGAGCATGCCTGCTAGTGTTAAGAACTTTCTTCGGTTTGTCTGATTTCTTTGGCTTTGATATCCTGCATCTGAATCAAACTGCATAGGACAAAAGGCATTCAATTTTCACCTCTCGATTCCATAAACAAGACACTATCATCATACTCTTATTGTCATCCCCTTTGAGCCACACACAAAATTCTATATAACAGATACCATACAAGTAGCTAAGGAAAAGATACGCATTGCAAATGTTATAGCATATCACCCATTGTAACAAAATCGTTACAAGGTGATGCATGCTTAAAAAAAATTGCAGCATAAGACATCACCACTGAATAGGGCATGTTGAGACGCAACATCATGACTAGGTATTGTAAAGACCTGTCTGGCACCATGCTATAGCCTATTTCATCTTCAACAAATCATCCACACATTGCCACTACACGCATTACAACCTGAAAAGACCTTTTGATGTAGTTAAGTTTAGCTACTGGGAAGTAGCCCTAGAAATTTTACAAACCTACAAAACTTTTAGGCTAGCATGGTTAATCAACTAAACTCTACTCAAAAATATTATTAGAAATAATATAAATGAGATTTAAATATAGATACGAATGATAACTTATTCACGATTTCATGATTACTATGTGTTCTGATAGACGATGAACCATGCTCGAGTAGATGGTCTTGCTTGCTCGACCTGCACGTGTGTAAATAGACTTTGCAAAAGTGTGAAAGTCACTCATGCCCAAGCAATATCGGCCCATACTTGAGCACCTTGCTCGGGCATTGAATTTCTATTGCTCGAGTAACGTGGTTTTCCTTACTCAATCAGAAGTGTTTGTTGTTAGTGCTCGAGTAGCATTTACATTATGCTTGAATAGGCTGCTCGAGTAGACCTAAAAAATTGCTCGAGCGTTAGTCAGACAGAGAAGAAACAATGAAAGAAATATGTATGCTCGAGTACCAAGTTTACCATGCTCGAGTAGTATGCTCGAGCAATTCTTAGACTTTGCTCAAGTATACCTCAGATAGAGAGCAATTAAGATGGAGGATTGTGACTGCTTGAGTAGGCTGACAGTTCTTCTCAAGTACCATGCTCGAGCAACATAGAAACCTTGATCGAGTACACTTCTATCTTTGAGGCTTCTGATCATGTGTGAATAAGCATAATACTCTCTAGTACAAAGCTCAACTTCCAGAATGTAGAGACTTTCAAGATACAAGAATATTGGCAACACAATAGTCAATTTCCAGTGAGCATGACATCTTTGATATAGCTCCAACTTTGGAAAACTACCCCTGCCCAGAAAGCTCTTTAAGTCTTCATTCTATTGCAAGAAGAATCAGCTCCAAACTCATTGTATTTCGTCCGTTATCATCGATGAATGGAGGTTGTTCTTGATCGCCGTTTGTTTTTGCAATATCCTGAATTGACCGTCAACTTGAAAATATCATATATCCTTCAATTTATCTTATTTTTCTCATCCTCTTGATGTTTTTGAAAATTTATTTAAGTCTAGTTTCCAATGGCACTGGTTTCAGCTCATTTGGATATTTCGTTTGTGAGATACACTCAAATTACTAAAGTTGGGTCTGCAGTGTGACGTTGATTGATGTGGCAACTTGTAAAATTCATAGCTCTCTTATCTTAAATCCTTTGGGCTTGAATATTTGTCAAAATGACTAATTGGGAGTCTTGTTTCAAAAAAAATTAGTTTCACCTCAATCAAACTTCTGGTTGGAGAGATATCATTGAATTACCAGACCTCGTCTGAGTGAAACGTGAAACAGAGTAGCTGAAAATGATGTTACTCGAGTATGGCATTTTGTACTCGAGTAAGACCTTGTTTATGCGAGAAAATGAGCTAGGACTGTAGCAATTTACTGTAGCAAACTACTATTCATCGGGAAGCTTGAACTTGCTTATTTTAACTCCGAATTGAGCCGTTCCAACTTCTATTTGATCATAGAGACTTGAATATTGATATTCTCATAATATTTAACAAGTTCTTATTTATTCAATTTCCTTTCTTGATCATTCTGTATAATTTAACTTGGACTAACCTACATTAAACACAGTAGTTAGTCAATGCATATGGTACAGACTTTTTGCTCTGGATAATGACATCTATATAAGATATCATTAAAACTAATCATATCTAACATATCTTACAAATTGTTGCATTTATATCATTATCCTACTCATGTACATAAGAAAATGACCACTTTATGGTTTACCCTGATAGCGCATAACGAAGCGGATACAATGGTATAGCATATGGTATGCCTACAACTGCGCTAGCAATATAATGTGACCGCTATGTTGTAGCATCATAAATGATGTAGAATTATGCGCTAAGTTATTTAAATCTTTCTTCGTGAGTTTTCATGAAATTAAGACACCATCCAGCGCAACGTAAAGACGGTGATTGACTCAAGTTGAATCCAGAAGATGCGGAGAATCGATAGAAAGATTTGAAGAATCTTGTGGAACTTAAAGAAGGATCAATCAAAAGAATCTAAGATCTTGGACCCGACAAATTTGAAAGGCCCAACTCATTGGACGTGCAGCTAAGGAGACCTAACTATAAGAGGAAAGCGCGGCAAAACCTAAAGGGGTGGAGGTCGTGTGAGTCAAGCAATCAAAAATTCATATCCGACCGAACTCACACGAAGGAACGAAAGAGACGACCGACCGAGAGGACAGCAGACTGCACCGAATTCCTCCTTAAAGCAAGACGAAACATAGAAGACGTAGAGATATCGCGTGACAGGATGCCTCTTACGCCGTCAACCTTTCGACGAGCTTCCTTGTTTTCTTTGTTATTTTCCTTTTTATAATTCTACCATGGGCTATTCTCTGCTATTATGCTTTGTTTGTCTCTCATCAGTCATGACCTAAATTTCCTTTGGTTGAGTGGGCATTTATTTATGAGTTGTAGAATAAACCCAATTTGTTAGTATTTATTTTAATAAATTAATTTTGCTTAACAGTGTTTTAATTCATAACCGATTAGCAGACGCTAAGGGTTATCTCTATGGTCTTGGTCTTACTGGACGGAGTCAAGGTTAGACCTCTGTTAGTGTTTGCTGGACAAGCCCGTGCATGACTTAACCTAAACTGTAGATGCCAAGAATGGATTTTCTGCTCATAACCAAAACACCTAGAGCTAATCAGACAGACTGAATTGGAAATCGCCATAGGAATATGGGAGAGTAAAGCGAGGACTATATTTATAGGATTGCAAAAGCTTCTGTATAGGATAGTGGTGGGTTAACTGAATAACATTGTGAAAAGTAGTTATGTTGTAACATTGCGGATGTTGTGTAGCATAATTGTTATAGCAATGCGGTGTATGCAAACTAGAGGAATGACACAACTTATGATGAAATTCGAGGTCAATCTACTTTTAAACTGATATATTCCTTCAACTTATGATTATTTCATATTAATAGAAATAGCTAAAACAACCAACTCTACTCACTCTATATTACTTGTTCGAATGGTTCACTTTCCATAAGGGAATTTGTTGGTCAATTTCCTTGATGGCGAGTGAACCAGTCAAACAAGTAATAAAGAGTAAGTAGAGTATTGTCCCACAGAGACCGAGATACCGATGATGAGACTAGTTTCTGTAGATAGTCGTGTATAAAAGGAAAGGAAAATAGAGTTGGTTTGGGAGTTTTTGTGGTTATAACTATAAAATAGGAAAATAAACAATTGATCGTAGTCGCAAGAAGATATCGCTAAAAGATTGGCTAAGCTCGGAATTCATCCTAAGCATATTACTCCCCGGTTTGCCTTAACGCATTGCTATAGCAATTATGTCGTACAATTATTGCTTGTAATACCCGGATAATTATTTATCTAGAATATTATATTTTGATAATAAATACCTATTGGAAATAGGTGAATATGTGGTCTCAAATCTTGAGATGTATTTATCTTATTTTCTAGGGTAAATTCTCTTGAAAAAAGAAGAAATAAAGTGCCAAAAGCCCTAAATACACTTATGGGTCAGAAAATACCCTGAAAATGTTATGATAAATCCTAAGAGGCAATTAAATATTTATTAAAAATAGGAAAGTATGTTGTCTCTAATTTAAGTAATTTATGGGATTATTTTCCTTGGAGAATAATGAGGCAAAATTTAATATTATTTTGGGGAACATAAGTTGCCCCATGATTTTTAATATTATGCATGGTGCATAAATTACCCATGTCAGTAAAATAGTTGTGAGAAAATGATTAATCCTAATTAAGAAAATTATCAACAATTAGTAAGTGATTAAATAAGTAATTAATTGCTAATTGTTTAGACATGAATAAAGGTGATATTCCAAGTTAATTATGTATAAACCCTAATTAAAGATTAGTGACCAATGAAGGGTCAAGATTTGCATGGGAATAATTACTAAATAAGTAAGCATGAGTAAGAAATACCTAAAGCCTAAATCCTTGCCAAATTGAATCAACCAATGGGAACACATGGATGTAGAATATTTGTGCAAGTGGGAAGCAACATCTTTTGGCCAAAAATAAGCATGAATTTCGAAATAGCTAGAAGGAAAAGAAGAGAAATATGTGTGTGTGAAAAGGGTTGAGCAAGAGAAGGAAAAAATGTAAGAAATATAAAGATATTTTGATAAAGGCCAACAGGATAAATGAGAACCGATAGAAATTAAATCCTATCTTGAAATCATTGAATTAGGTTTCTAAGATCAGGACATATTGTAGACAAGTGAATTTTTGTCCCGAAGTTGGTGTTTCCCGAAGTCATTTCCGTAACCGACAGCGTTTATCCTAAAATGGTTAATGTGCTAGGAAATACCCTTAATGGGATCATAAATTTTGTTAACCCAAATATTTCTCAAGAGGAAGAATAGACCTCCAAGACTACGTTAATGAATTTTTGAGATTATTTACGATTATGCGATTAGAACACTGAGCAGGGAAATTTATCGGTAAAAGAAAATCCTTAAGGGATAAGATGAAGTCATCAATGACATCATAAAATTGTCAAAGAAGTAAGATGAATTCATCAATGAAATCATAAACTTGTCAAAGAAGTAAGATGAATTCATCAATGACATCATAAACTTGTCAATGAAGTAGGAAGAAATTACCAAAGTTGCCATAGGAATTTTCTATAAATAAGCCTCATTTGCTCTTGAAAATTCACACCAAATCTCAAGAGTGATTTTGAAATGTAGAGAGAGGTTAGAGAGAAGGAGGAGCTCTGGAGAAGGAGTAGCGAAGTTCTGGGTAATTTCTTTGGTCCCTAGTTTCAAGTTCTAGTTTTAGTTCGGTAGTTATAGTAGAAATGTTAGTTTGATCTTTAATCTTCCAAGTTTAATTTAGATATCATGTTTTAGGGTTAAATATGATATTAATTTCGAAAATATATTGGAGAAAGAGATATGGCAAAATTTTGGAAGATTAGAGTCAAAATAGCGAAGCTCTGGCGAAATTTCGCCGGTTAGCGAAGTCAGGGGTAAAATAGTCATTTGTGACTAAGATATCCGTTAGGATATTGTTTATAAGTTAATGGATACGTTATTACCCTTTAGGATATCCGGGAGGTCCGGAGTCAGGTTCAAAGGGCCGGACGTTTGGCCATTTCACTGGAAGGTACGTTCTCGCACCGTAACACTAACTCGATGGTTATTGTATGTGTATATGTGCTATGTGTATGGTATGCTTATATGAGGTAGCCGATAGCTCGTGGTATGTTCATGTACCGTTGTTATGATTATGCTTGCCGGGTATCGGATACGCTTGCTAGGTGTGATACGCTTGCTAGGTGTGAAACGTATGCTAGGTGTGACATATCTGCCAGGGGGCTTATGTGCTGTTGGGATACGCTTGTTTGTATATACTGTTTATGTTATGAATAGCTATAACTCGTATATTGTATATATAAACATGAGGTTAACCGTTACCTGAGGTTCGATGTATGGGCATTGGACCTCAGTCTTAAATGTTAGTACAAGTAAGGATCAGGAACAGAGAAGGCACCGGTAGACGGAGTCTTAAAGAGGAACCAAGGGGCAAGATCGTAATAATGCACCGGTCGAGTCAAGAGCTGGCAGAAGATTAACAGAGCCTGTTATCAGGCATGGATCTAATAAAGTTACTTCGAATAGTTTGGTGCCGAAGGCAAGGCTAGTCTATGTGGGTCAGCCAGTAAGTCGCCGTGAACTCGGTGAGGCCCCCATGATAGACACTTACCTAGCCATTATGTTCGGTTAACGGAGTTAGGTTCATTGCTCCAAGTCTAGTCAAGGCTTGGTCTAGGTTGTATAGTTACTTTTTGAGAAATGTAATTGTACAAAGCTCTGTATATTGTATCACATGTATTCCTTCGAATTTTTTTTAATATACCAGCATATGCCTAGCATCATCATATGTCGGGTATGTTTGTCGAATTTTCTAAAACCAAGTGTCATCCGACACCTTTTGACGTATGGAATTTGGGGTGTTACAGAATGCTACAACATAGCCTCCTTTCACAATGTTATTCAGTTAACCTACCATTATGCTTTGCAAAAGCTTCCGCATCCTGTACGTATAGTCCTAGCTTTACTTCTCCCATATTCCTATGGTGATTTTCTAGTTCGGATTATCATTCCTAATCAAGGTGTATGGCTATGAGTGGTAGACCCATTCCCGAAGCCTATAATGATAGGTCAAGTCTTGCACCACCGCCCAAAGAAGCACCGCCTATCAAATGTCTAACCCCACTCCCTTCCAAAGAAGCCGAGGCCATTGATCTAGCCCTTAGCTTCCGCTAATCAACAAGAAGTTAAAATACTGATAAACAAACTGAATTTATTTAATTAACGAATTAGAAAATGGGTTCATTCTACACTCAAGAATCCATCCTTGCTCAGTCAAAGGAAATTTAGTTCATGACTGACGAGGGAATCACAAAACATATCACAACAGAATAGCCCATGACAAAAGAATAACTAAAAATTAACAAAGGAAAACAAAAAGTTCACCCGGAGGGTTCGACAGTGTAGGGGAAGCTTGTCACATGACAACTCCATGTCTTCTTGTCTCCGTCTCACAACAAGGAAGGGTTTTGGGCTATCCTGGTGCTCTCGTGCTTCGTAGCTCCTCTCTTTCTTCTTTCGAGTCTAGCCGAATAGGAATTCCTTTGACTCTTTGACTACTCGATAATCTTTAGGGTTGGTCGTCTTTTCCTTTTATAGTTATGGTTCCTTGCGGTGTATGTTCAAGTGAGTGGGCCTTCCAAATCTGTCAGGTCCAACTGGCCCGCTTTCCAAATTCGTTTGAGTAATTCTGCTGATATTGTATGATTCCCCAAATCTTACCTCGATCTTCCGATCTTCTAATTTCGTGTGTCAGTAATCAACCGTTATCTAACGTCCGTCCAACGACCTATACCTAATCTCCGAAACAACCTTGAGGAAACGTCAGAGTACATAGCGCATAGCATAGCCTCTCTTACGTGCTATAACATTCGGGTTGCATTGTATTGCGGCTTGCTATGCACTTTTCACTTAAAACCTCAAACTTTTTCTTTTCTTATGCACATGTATGGGATGCTTGTACAAATACCATAATTAGTGAGATTCACCCTACATTTCCCTATATGCGTGAATTATGACATATTTGCTTAGATAAGATGCATTTAAACTCACATCATAGGAAAAAATGGCATAAATTGTGCTCATCAAAATTCGACCAACGGTGGTATAGGGTCTTGTCGCCTCGTGGGGTGCTAACGTCTACTACTATTGTAATACCCCGAAAATCTCATTTACGATAAGTATCATATTGAGTAAATAATACCTATTGAAATAGGTGAATATGAGGTCTCAAAGACCTTGTGGTGAATTTATCTTATTTTTAGGGTAATTACTCCGAAATTAGATAATGTGCAAATAGGTCGCTAAAACGTTTAAGAACGTGCAATTAGGTCCCTAAATGCATTTACGGGTTATAGAATACCCTGTGAAAATTATGTAGAGGCAGATAAATATTTATTTGAAATAGGGAAGAATATTCCTTAATTTAGGTAATTTATTAAATTACTACCCTGGAATTTAAAGAGGGAAACTAAAATGGGACATAATTAACACATAAAATAATGGTTATTTTATGGCCAATAGAGGCAAGAAAATATTGTGAAAACAATTAGGTAAATTAAAGTGAATTAGCAAATTCTAATTGAGAAATTAGCTTGTGCTAATCAAGGTTATTTTTAAATGCCTTCAATTTGATAAAGGACAATGGAAATAAGCAAAGATTAAAGTGCATCAAGCTTGATTAATAAAATCATTAATGACCATGATTTAACTAATGAACCAATCCTACAATTGAAATTGTAGTTAAAGGAAATATAAATGCTTGATCTCAATGCTAATTAAAGGTTAATTATATATGCCCCAAAAGTCAAAGAAAGTGGCGGCTTTTGTTTTAATCAATTAGTTGATTAAAAACATATCTAATGACTATTGAACAAAAGGGTTGTCGGCACACAATAAAGGGCATGGATTTAAATATAATAAGTAAGGTATTTGGTTGATAAATGACATCACAAAAACAACACATTAAAATAGCTAAAAAAAAGGAGCATGTCAGCACAAGCACAATGAAGGATTTGTAGAAATGCACCGGTCGAAGCAAGAGCCGAAGAAGATCATCGAGCCTAATGTCGGGCATGGGTCTAATGAAGTTACTTCGAATTGTTTGGTGCCGAAGGCAAGGCTAGTCTACGTGGGTGTGCCAATCGGCCGCCTTATAAGTCGGTGAGGCCCCCATGGTAGACACTTACCCGGCCATTCTGCTCGGTTAACGGAGTTAGGTTCATTGCCCCAAGTCTAGTCAAGGCTTGGCCTAGGTTGTATAGTTACTTTTTGTAAAATGTAATTGTACAAAGCTCTGTATATTGTATCACATGATTATTCCTTCGGGAAATTTTTAATATACCAGTATACGCTCGGCATTGTCATATGTCGAGGTATTTTTATATCAGGTTACTCATATATTGTCCAAATTTCAAGTGCATTGCTCTACGTTTTCCGCAGTACTCTGATGTAGCACCTCAAGTTCTGATGATTTTTCTAAAACCAAGTGTCGTCCGACACAGTTTGTAGTATGGAATTTGGGGTGTTTCACTTTGGTATCAAAGCTAGCTTCATAGCTAGTCTCTGAGCATTGTATGGACAACTAGGTTAAGAGTACTTATATAATACTGGTATTGTGATACAAAAAGGACGTATACTCTGAAGGAAAAGGGTTAAGTCGGGTAAGTTAAGACCCAGAGAATGGAGAGACAACACAGAATATGGCTTCTGTTGCTAAAATCTAGGACTTCTGATACAGGAGTCTGAATGAAATACTCACCCAGTGTTTCAAAGGGAAGCGGTACAGGAAGTCGGTACTGCTTAGGTTTCCCTGTAAGAACAAGTGACTGTTGACTAAGTTCCATGTAGGAACAAAGAGTTATTAAGTTACCCTAAGGGGACAATCCCTGCCTTGTAAAGGCTAAACATCATGCGTGCAACGGGGCATAGCTCCGGGGACAAGGGTCTTTGACTAAGTCCTTGACGGTGGTGAAGGAGAGATAGTGACTAAGCATTTCCTATGTTCCAGTACTTGAGAGTAGGAACCCTGAGGAAAAATAAGTGGGGATACCTTAGGTTTTAAATACCTGAGAATCAGTTCCTTAACGGAACCATACGATAGATGAAACCCCAGTAGCTATGGGTTATGGTTTCAAGGTGAGACCAATAAACCATAGTGATGTTAGTAACCAATAAATTTCCCTAAGAAGTGGGTGGTTACCCGATAGGGAAAAGTTGAGATGTAGATATTGCCTGGAGATAGACTAGTAGTGGAAGTTTGTAAGTAAAGTTACCCTGAAAGATGGCGAAATAAGAAATAACCGAGTACGAAATCACTAAGGGTAGGAATCGTAAGATTCGAGTTCTCGTTGTAATGATACGTAGACGATCACTGAAGACAAGACTACTTATAGGAAGTTTTGATCGAAGATGGCTACCTACGGAGAGTTTTGATCAAGGGGGGTCTACCTACGGAGGGATTCTGACCGGAGGAGCTGACCAGTCGGAGGGATTGAGTGAAGCGCCGTGTAAAGTACCGTGGGGTAGAGCCACCACGGCAACAAACCGTTTAGTGCAGCTGCCGCGATAACGAACCATACAGTAGAGCTACCAGCGTATCGATTCTCAAGGTAAGTACATTATAACGAATTCCGCATCTAATAGGTTCCCTAGAGAAAAGGTTTATGAAATCTAGTACATCGCCATAGGGTGCTCTAGCATAGCTCTTAGTTTCAGCGTAGCTCTTAGTTTCAAATGCAACTGCACCACGATCGTGTCATTAAGTAGGAGGTATCTTGTGTTGCCATGGTGTATGGGCACCATGAAAACATTTATGATATCCTGTGTTGCCATGGTGTATGGGAGCCATGGAGACATTTTGGTATTTGTGGTGTTGACCGCGGTGTGTGGGCGCCTCGGGACACACTATATATCAAAGTACGACATGACAAGATTGTAGTTGAAGCTGCATGAGGTTGGGTATGTTCTAGTAAGGGCAAGGAGGTAATATGTGTCTCTCAAATGTTGTGATGGGTAGTAGGACCTTTAAGACCAGGAAGTCTATAGGTCATTGGACATATGTATACGTTCAATTAAAGACCTTAAGTCCTGTGAAACTATTATGTCTATAGGCCGGTAGAAACTCACAGTTGTTAAACCATGAACGCCGAGTAGTGTCTTGAAAAGACTATGAAACCCGAGAATAGCGGACGATATCCGGAATAGCCGAATGTGGAGTAGCCAAGGACAGAGGTCCGAATGCAATGAATGGGTTTTCAACTATGTTGTGGTAGTACAAAACTGGAAGGACAGAAGTTGTTGTAGATGTACACGGTTTGCTGGGTCTTGCCAGATATTTTGAATCGCTGGCCTTTGATAAAGGTTCTTTTTGAACAAAGGGTTTTTGAGGGATTTGCGTTGAGGAGATGAAAACCGCACCAGCAGTGAAACGCACCCAATCCATAACATTTCGCCGAGGGCGTATGTTTTATTTAGCAAACAACCTGACTATGTCTGGACTATGTTCCGGTAGATAGGGTTATGTGCCAGCACGGACGCTGGGTTCCTTCTAGGAGGGGGCGGAAATTCTCCCACATCATTTGACGGTACTGCAGTTGCAGGAGACCAGATATGGGGATTGGGATAAGACGCTCGCTGTACCAAGTAGTTGAAGTGGTGGCGTGAACTTTCAATTGTTAAAGAAATTTGTAAAGTAAATTCTACCCTCAAAGGTATGTGCCGGTAGTCAAAGTTTTTGAGCCGGTAGTAAATACGTTTTCATGAATTCGTTAGCAGCGATTAAGTTTGAAAGTTTGATAGCACTGTTACTTTTTGGTAAAGTGCAGATTGCGAAGTGTACTAAAACCATGGAAAATTTTCATTATGTGAAATTTGAAAATAAGACAACATAATGATTTTAAGTAGCAATGACAGCTCGTCAAAGCTATTGTGTGAAAAGCGGTGTAGTTGGAAATTTTGATATAGGAACAGGAACCAATAGGAAAGTGAGCTGGTTAAGCCAGATAGTAGCCGTCAGCCATCGTGTTAAGAAAGTAGTCTGAGAGCTTGGATAGGAAAAGGCTCAGATGAAGTAGACGAACGAGGCTCGAGGCAATAAGACCTAATGTGTAAGTATGCATGGGACGGTGTCTCTAGGCCATAAGACCGATGATACTTAGCATTGTGTGAAATGCTAAATGTCAGATGACATTCATTGTATCAGGTAATAGATTGAGCCGAAAGGCTAGTGTGTGATAAACCGAAAGGTCGAATGAGGCAGGTAGTGAAGCTTGTGTAACCAAGTACTATGAGAATGGACAGGTGAGTCCTGTATTTAACCGGAGTACCAGTTTGGATAAACCGATGTTGGAATGTTGGGATGCGTGCTAAGTAAGTATGCATGGACGAGGTTAGACTAAAGGTCTAAGTTATTTCTCCGGTGATACGCGCAAATTTCGTGGACGAAATTTTATTTAACTGGGAGAAATGTAATACCGAAAATCTCATTTATGATAAGTATCATATTGAGTAAATAATACCTATTGGAAATAGGTGAATATGAGGTCTCAAAGACCTTGTGGTGAATTTATCTTATTTTTAGGGTAATTACTCCTGAAATTAGATAATGTGTAAATAGGTCGCTAAAACGTTTAAGAATGTGCAATTAGGTCCCTAAATGCATTTACGGGTTATAGAATACCCTGTGAAAATTATGTAGAGGCAGATAAATATTTATTTGAAATAGGGAAGAATATTGCCCTTAATTTAGGTAATTTATTAAATTACTACCCTGGAATTTAAAGAGGGAAACTAAAATGGGACATAATTAACACATAAAATAATGGTTATTTTATGGCCAATAGAGGCAAGAAAATATTATGAAAACAATTCGGTAAATTAAAGTGAATTAGCAAATTCTAATTGAGAAATTAGCTTGTGCTAATTAAGGTTATTTTCAAATGCCTTCAATTTGATAAAGGACAATGGAAATAAGCAAAGATTAAAGTGCATCAAGCTTGATTAATAAAATCACTAATGACCATGATTTAACTAATGAACCAATCCTATAATTGAAATTGTAGTTAAAGGAAATATAAATGCTTGATCTCAATGCTAATTAAAGGTTAATTATATATGCCCCAAAAGTCAAAGAAAGTGGCGTTGGCTTTTGTTTTAATCAATTAGTTGATTAAAAACATATCTAATGACTATTGAACAAAAGGGTTGTCGGCACACAATAAAGGGCATGGATTTAAATATAATAAGTAAGGTATTTGGTTGATAAATGACATCACAAAAACAACACATTAAAATAGCTAAAAAAAAGGAGCATGTCAGCACAAGCACAATGAAGGGGTTGTAGAAATACACCAGTCGAGGCAAGAGCCAGAAGAAGATCATCAGAGCCTAATGTCAGGCATGGGTCTAATGAAGTTACTTCGAATAGTTTGGTGCCGAAGGCAAGGCTAGTCTACATGGGTGTGCCAATCAGTCGCCGTATAAGTCGGTGAGGCCCCCATGGTAGACACTTACCTGGCCATTCTGTTCGGTTAACGGAGTTAGGTTCATTGCCCCAAGTCTAGTCAAGGCTTGGCCTAGGTTGTATAGTTACTTTTTGTGAAAAGTAATTGTACAAAGCTCTGTATATTGTATCACATGATTATTCCTTCGGGAAATTTTTAATATACCAGCATACGCTCGGCATCGTCATATGTCGAGGTATTTTGTAACATCCCAATTCCAGAGCCAATTTTTTTAAAAAAAATCAGAGTCGAGCCTTGGACATCCTATTGTTCTCATAGGTAATTACGGAAAACGATAAAGTGACATCTCCGTCTCAGAGCTCACTCGTGCTACATGCCCTCCAACCATGAGCCTACTCGTGCAGCTTGCCTCGATCTCCGATCCATGGTCCATCCGACCCTGAAGCTACAGCTGAGATCCAATTTAACGCATTGGATCTCAGGTAATGGTTAACCTTATGCTCGGCACTTCGGCAGCGTAACGGCAGCAAATCAGAGTTTCTGATATCCTATAAGAGTAATATCACTTTCATTAGTGATTTGGCATTATAACTGACATTTTAGGTAAAAATTACCATTTTGCCCCTATGCCCCTAATTGGCGGAATTTCGCCAGCACTTCGTTACTCTGACTACTTTTCTTCCCAAAATTTCGCCAGAACTTCGACGCCATTTTGATTTCCGAAAATAAAGACTAAAATATCCCTCCCATATGATATCCAATCATACTTAAAACATTAAAGGCTATTCTAGCATTACAACCCCTATTTTTGAAAGAACTTCAAAAGCTTCAACTTTTCGGAGACTCGATCCCTACTATGTTTTTACCTCTTCAGGAATATTTTTCAATGCAATGAGGCCTAAAAACAAGTATAGGAATTTCATCCCCTACTTCCTAGAACTAACTAACAATTCTACTAACTACCGAACTAAAAACTCGAACTTGAAAGCTAAAGCCCGAAAGACTTACCCGTTGAAGACTTCTTTAATTTTTCCGAGCTTCTCCCTCTTCTTTCTCCCTCTAAGATTTCGGCCAAATGAAGGAGAATGGTGTGAAGAAAATATGAAGGGAAGTCATGCCTATTTATAGAAAACCTAAGGGATACATAAGGAATTTTCCAACTTGTTTACAACCATGGAAAATCAACATGAAAATGGTGTAAATTCCTTGACCATGGAAACCTCTTGGACGAAATAATTGGGTGATGTGGCTGAAATGGAGTGGTCCAAAAGTAATGACTTATGTTGCTTTATAGCCCGGTCTAATAAAATTTCCCCGATCGGTACCCGATTCGCATGATTTCGGAGAACTTTCAAAATTCTGGATTTACAACTTTGAAGACATGTTCTCACTTACTAGAAATGTCCAAGTTAACCTAAATTTTGATTCCATATAGGGCTCCAACAGTCCAGTTGAAGTTTTCTCGAGAAACGTGTCCGAACGTGTCCTGTGTCGAAACGTATTTCTGGAATCATCAACTTCTTGAAAAATTCACCGATTCCAAATATGTTCATATAAATTCAAACTCATTCCTAGATGTTGAGTTAGAATTTATTTCCTTCATATCCAAAAAATGTGTCTATCTGCATTTTTCCCTATTTCGTCTTATTAGGAAAAGCACAATCGACGTCGGAATTAACTTCCGGAAGAGGTCACTTGAAGGTAAAAACTCACTGAGCAATATTTTACCCTGAATTTGGAATTCCTATTCCTAGATCTCTAGATAGGATCCGTTTCCTAATTTCTAAATTACTATTCACATTTTTTTGCTTTAATTAATTATAATATTAAAATAATACCACTTGCATATATGTATTTTTCATTTCTTTTTTTTTCTTTTTTCTTTTTTTTTCTGCCCTTTTTTTATTTCTTTTTTTTTTATTATTTGATTAATTATTTAATTAATTATTTAATTAATTAAATAATTATTTTTACATAATTTTTACAAAATTTTCCTATTGGTCTATTCTTGCATTTAGGCTTAAAAATACCTAAACTCATCCATTTTTCTCAAAAATCTCCCATTAATTAGTAATTACATTCTTACTAATTTTAAACCAAAAACCACCATTTTTAGGGTTTTACATAATTATTCATGAATTTCCTTTACTTATGCTTAAGTAATTAGCCCAATATTACTTAATTATTCTTTTATCACTTGTTGATAATTTTCCAAATTACAACACCTCATTACCTTCATATTCTTGTATTAATATTAGTATTTTCATGCCTCTTGCATTTTTATAAATTACAATGGTATTATGGTCATTTCACTTATTTTTGAGTATTTTCCAACAATTTCTCCAAGTTCATAATTTATCAAATTACAATAATTAGAGATAGCATACTCTCTCAATTCAATTAACCATTTTACTGCCTTTTAGGATTTTTCACAAATTTTCTAAGTCATTCATGTCCCTTAGGGGTATTTCCGTCATTTTGGCACTTTGGCCCTTAAACTCTCTAATTTCCTAGAGATTTTCCTTAGAAAATAAGCTAATTATTACTTAATATTTGATATCTCATATTCACCTATTTTTGATAGGTATAATTTTACTAAATTATAATACAGATTTTTAGGGTATTACATTTTTTTATATCAGGTTACTCATATATTGTCCAAATTTCAAGTGCATTGCTCTACGTTTTCCGCAGTACTCTGATGTAGCACCTCAAGTTTTGATGATTTTTCTAAAACCAAGTGTCGTCCGACACGCTTGTAGTATGGAATTTGGGGTGTTACAACTATCCCCTGGCTGAAGAGGTTATCTGGATGGATGCTCAAGATAACCCTTCCACTTCCCCTTATCTCTCCCGAAAGACATGATGATAACTACAATCATTCGATTTTCAAAATTAATACAAATTTAGTTGAATATAATTTATCAGTTAATTTATTATAATTTTTAAGTTAATAAATTTAAAATGTTATAATTACACTTTGTCAATATTGAAAAATAAATTACAATCACACCTATCTAATATTTATAAAAGAAAAAGAAAATAAATTTTACAAGACATAATCCATTTATCATATTTTAACAATATTTTAAAATATAATTACACCTAACCAAACAAAATAAAAATTATGACGATATTTTTTTAACTCATTAAAAACGCAGGGACGAAAAATGTTCAATAAAAAACATATTACACATACCAAACAGCCTCAGTTACTTATCAATATTACAAAAACGTGAATAAATAACAATAAAATTAGTAAAACCAAATCTACTTAGCTTAAAAATGAAATAAAATAAGTAACTTTACGAACCTCGACTATTGAGCTCCTTCCAACTTTAAGCAAAACCTTAAATCTGATGAAAACTTTCTCAAAGCGCGCATGGACCACAAGTTTGCTAAAAGTTACAAAATGAGGGGTGACACCATTTTTATAGCTACGATATTTGTGGCAGTTTTATCATACAAACTACTACAAATCAAAAAAACAACGCCATATTTGTAGCGGTTACCCAAAAACTACAACATAAATCACTACAAATGTTGAAACCTTACTTCGCTTTACTTGACACTAGCTATGCCTTCTTTGGAACTGCTATAAACTCCAAACCAGATTGTGACCTTTGGTCTTTTATAGCGATTATTAACCCAAATTGCTACAAATTTGGTGCCATTGTGGTGCCTGTTGGGATTCGTACAAGCAGCAGAAGAAATTTACCAAAAGAAACATTGAATCTCAATCATGGATCTATCAATGGCGTTTAATTCGAGTAGTTAGAATTGTACCTTTCGTATGCGTCTTGTTCGATCATTAAAAGCCAACTGAACGAACCATATCCCTCTACCAGTATCCACACGAACAGAACCCAACACAGGCAGTGTGCTAGTGCCTCTAATGTTTTTCTCTCTATTCTCTAGGGTTTCTCTTGTGGCCTTTCTCATACGTCTTCCTCATTGTCTTAGGGTTTTCCAACCCTAATGGGCCGTATTATATATTCAAAATTAATCTTAATTAATTTTGAAATTTGAATTGGATTAAAATAATATTAATTAAATTTGTCCAATGATTTAATCTAATCTATTTATTTAATCCGAATTAAAAGGAAGCTGATTTAATTTATCTTCATAAATTAAATTTGAGATATGATATCTATCTTCAAAATTAAATATGAGATATGATATCTCTATTAGTTTTAGTTATTTAATTTATCAAATATATTAAATACAACACAAATACAAATATTACGTAATAATAATATTATCTATATATATATATATATAATATTATTAATATTTTCAAATTTATAGTGTGTGGGTGTGTGGGTGTGGGTGTGTGGGTGTAGGCCAACACCGTACCATCCCACAAGTCGCAAGCGGCTTCTTGCAAGACATTACGACTACCCAATTCATATGAAGATCGATGATATGATGCAACCTATCATACAACCATGCCACGTCCCTTTTGTCATGTGATAATGTGGTCAAGGATGAAGCATGGATAGTGTCATCCTCCCGTTCTTGACCATTACTTTCGATTCTTGAGTAGTCTAACAATTGAAATGGAAACTCCTTTCCATCGTAGTATGACCATACTTTTCTCAGACTTACTCATCGAGGGCCCAGTAATATCTCTCTATAAATGTGAGGGACAAATTCATCTTGACCATTCATATTTCTCTGCATGAAAACCACTAATCCCGATTGAAGCCTTTATCATTACCCGGTCAAAGGTGACTTTTGACTAGGTCAAAGATTAGCGACGCTCATGTAGGAATCGACGATGATCTCAGGTCAAAGGGCATTGTGACGTGGTTATACATGATATAAGCTTATGACTTAATCCATGCATCTTTCTCAAAGTGGGTCGGTCCAGTACCTTGTACTCTTACAAGTGCCTAAAACTTTGATTCGTATCTCCATACCTTATTCAAAATCATACTAGTCTTATTTCATCCTCGCTCCTGCATAGATGACCAACCAAGGACATTTAGGATAATCGTTATGATACATCCAAGGATACAGTCATCATAATAAACATGCAAATGATATGATAAAAAAATGGAGAAATACTTTAAATAACAATAATGTTTAAAGTACAATGATGGCCCCCTAGGGCATAATTTCCAACAGTGCCAAATTTGTGGTGGTTTGTCAGAAACAACCGCTACAAATTACTACAGCTAACCAAGGCGTTACTTAGTGTGAGTCATACCATTACCAATTTGTAGCCGTATTTTTAAAAACCGTTACAGATCTGTAACTTTGTATCAATTGTAATAAACCACTACTAAGTATCCGCTACAAATCAACGCTTTTTTAGCGAGAAAAACAATTAGCCTATACTTAAACATGAGGTGGGTGGCGGATGAATGAGACAAGAGAAACCGAGGAGAGAGAGATGGAGGAGGGCATGAAGTCTTAAAGAACAAAACAGAGATTTGGAATTGGAACTTTGGAAGAGTACTGGTTTGGGAAAAAATCCATTTAGACAATATGAAGATAAAAGGAGTAAGAGGGTTTACAAGTAGGGGTGGAAACGAGCCAGCCAGCCTGTTCTACAACAAGTAGGCTCGAGCCCGGCTCGTGGCCTATTATGAGCTTGTTTTTCAGCTGGGCCTGGCCTCGTATAAAGGCCTGACCGAGCCTCGTGGCCCCGTTAAGGCCTGTATTTTTCCTGCTTGATACCTAAGGGAAAAGTGACTCGAGGATGCCCAAGAAAAATCAAACAGAGTAAATGATTTTGAGTTGAAATCTAAAAACACAATTCACAAATTCAAAAGGATTTTAATTACATTGATGAAGAAACTCATGCCCAAGAAAAAATCAAACGGAGTAAATGATTTTATTTACACAGATCAATGCAAGAAGACTCCAATGCAGAATCAGATGCTTCATTCACATGCACAGGATTGTAAAAATCATTGACATCCATATTATTGATTCTTCTTCTAACAATGGAAAAATGATGAACATTAAAACTAAACGGATCATTGATGGACTTATAATGTATGCAGCATAAGATAAAACATAAACCTAGATCTTTGAAAGGTATCAGTGAAGCCATTCATAATGTATTTTTCAAGAGAAAAACCACTAGAAACCTGATAGCATCAAATATAGCTTTATCAAAACCAAATTCCAAAATCCCAAGAAAATAAAGAAAATCTTGCCAGCATAAAAACGAACATGTATATCTGAATGACAGAGGAACCACTGGCCTTCCATTTGCCGTCTACAAAACCGCCAATATTGGTGGAATCCAGACCGATCTCCTTCAAAAAGCTGTAATCATTCTTATCGGAACCTATTTTCCTGCGAAGGCCAACAAAAATCTATTGAGATCAAATGAAACCAAAAAGCTAAGAATCATAAAATGAAAACATGAGTGTTAGTACGTATTGGTACTAGACTATATTAGCAGAATCGGAAGTTCAGGAAGCGTGAAGATCAGAGATTATTGGGAAAGGGTTACTTTTTTTGCTCAAAGGGAAAGGGTTACTTCAGGGAGTGATAAATCATAAGGGGAAGGTGGCTAAGAGTGAGATCGACGACTCGACGCTGAGAGCCTGAGATATGCGACGGCCGACGGTGAGAAGCCGAGAGTGATTGAACCTTTAGGACCCGTTTGTTATAAAGAAAGTTTGGGGAGGGAAAGGAACTTTGGAGGAGGGAAAGGAAAGGAAATGAAGATTTGAAAGATGAGGGAAGATGGCTTGAGTTGTTTGGTAGGAAGAAAATGAAGAGGGAAAGTTGGTAAAAAATTAGGAAATGTCTATTTTACCCTCAAAAGAAATTAATTCAAAATAAAAAAAAAAAAAAATTTCTAAAATATATTTTTTAAAAAAATATATTATTGTTAAGTTCGAACTTTTGAAGAAAAAAATTTCGCCAAATTTGAACTTTCCCGCCAAATTTGAACTTTCCCGCCAAGTTTGAACTTTCCCGCCAAGTTCGAACTTCCCGCCAAATTTGAATTTCAGGGGTAAATCTGTCAAAAAACCATCTTCCTGGGAAGATGGCAGCTTTCCTTCCATTTTCGGATGGAAAGCACTTTCCCTCAAATGAGGGAAGATGGACCCTCACTGGAAGATGCTGACTGGACTTTCTGTGTAACAAACAACCAAAATCCATGGGAAGATTGGGATCTTCCCTTTCCCTCCCCAAGCTTTCTTTGTAACAAACGGGTCCTTAGGGTGACGGGAAATGTATGTAAATGTGAATGGGTTTTTTAGAAAAAATAATTACCGGGCTAGTGGGCTTATTTTGAGGCGTACATTAAAAAAATGCAATTACACTTTTACCCTCCTTAACAGCCGGCTGACAGCTTTTCAGCCTATTCGAGGCTGGGCCTGGCTCAGTATGCGCATGAGCCTTAAATTAGGCCTTGGCTCGGCTGTAGCCTGACAGCCAGCCCGACTGTGCTTTTAACAAAGCCAGCCACAGCCCCCGGCTCCGAATTTCAAATCACATGAAACTTGAAATCCTAAATTGAGCTTGTTGTCTTTGTTTAGAATTTGTTAAGTTTAGAGGCCTGATTTAAGATTTAGGTATTTCAAAAAGCTTTTAATGAGATTTTCCCCTATATATTAGGAAAAAATAAGTTAATTAGATAGCAATGAAACTCTTCTTTAAAAAGAGAGAGATGAGAGGGGAGGGGAGAAGGCTTAAATCAATTTGCACATTTTGAAAATCTCAAATCGAGTCAATGACTCAATCAGGGATATGTTGAATTTACCAATCTTAAATTTCCCTAATTCTTAAATTCCCCTAATTTTACTAGCTTTATATGGATTTTCCCTTATGTTATGGATAAGAAAATTCTTCTACAAGAAATACTATACTATATTTTGAATACGGGGACTCGGGGAGTATTCGCTACCAATACCTTTTCTACACTGATCCTTTAAAGCAATCACCAACCGGTTACTTGAATGCATTCACACTTGAGGGTTGCTCTACGCCTCCACCGGCCTCACGTGGTAGCGCCACCAGCCTCCTCAGCCCCATTTCCCACGGTAGTCAACAAGCATGCTGCATGTCCTTCCTAGATCACATGCACGCGCTTCATAGTCATGCCCCTTTATGACTGGATGTCAACGGCAGAATATGCCTGGGCCTACGTTAATTAATAAATATTTTTATACATCATATATGTTACTATCTCCGGTCCTAAATAAAAGATATAATTAAATTTTTGAAAAGATTAAAAAGCTAATTAAAATTTTTGGTGTATTTTTATTTTTTTCTCCAAACTAATTAGTTTGATTAATAAACTGATATTCTACTTTTGGTCCTAAATATATGACATAGTTTGTAGTATAAAGTGCACTACAAACTATGTCTATATTTAGGACTAGAGGAAATATAATTTAAGGATACAAAACATATGATATGATTATGTAACTTATTTGGTTTCCTTAATCTCCTCCAAAAATGTCAACTTTATCTTATATTTAGGACTGGGAGAGTATTTAAACATTAAGTACATGGGTAAAATTAACAAATAATCATCAGTTACTTTCCAATTGACTTATATCGTTGGTCAAGACATACTCTGATAAGGGACTTATATGTATAGAGTATGTGATGATAACATCAATAAATTACAAATTATGAAGTATGTATAATAACATACGTTTATCATCAATTGATATTATACATAATTTATCATTTATCAATAAATGATAAATTATGTATAATAACATACTCTTGCTGTCATCAAATGGGCAGTAATTTTTTTTTTCAATATGACCCCTATTTAAAATCTCATTAATTACAACTTTTTTAACTGCTTGGATGTAATCATATTAAATAGGAGTAAATTTAGAAATTTCTTTCATTTTTGAACAAAATCAATGATTTAACCATATATTACTCCTTATTTTTGATGAGGTACTTATATCCTTTTGTGTGCCTTGCACTAGCTCTAGTTCTCTTTATAAGTTTCAAATAACTAACTTGCACATTTCAAAAAGTTGTTAAAAATAAATTAAAGACAAAAAATATCTAAAAAATGCAACTCATTTTCCAAAAAAAAAACTTATTTATAGAGAGGGTGAGTGAGAGAGAATGAGTAGATTCGTAGAAAAAGAGATAAGAGAGACCTATAATTAATTAGGGATACAAATAAAAAAAATACAATAAATGCCCAGACATTTTTAAAATTCATCTTACAAAAAAGACCAAGTCCATCTACGAAAATGAATATTATAAATATTAAATAGGACAGGAGGGAGTAATAAAGGTTAGAGGGACAACATATTTTTAAAATTTTAAAATGTGCCAAATGAACGAAAGGAATGTCATGGTAAAAAAAAACGAAAGGAACGTGAAACCCTTATTCTCAATTTATGAGAATACATATACAAAAATGGAAAACCATTTACATAACGTCTTACTTCTTTGATATTAAATGAAGGGACTAGTTAATTAATTTATATAGATTAATGAAATTGTTATTTAAAAAATATACCCGATTCTATAAAATACATGGTTGTATATGAATTATTTTTGTGTTTCAATTCATTATTGTTTCGAGGGAGCACCTGTTAGAAAGAGCGCAAGGAATACTAATCTTCCTTGTGAAAATGATCATATGGAGCGAATTAAAGTAGAAAATAAAATATTGTTAAAAAAAAAGGAGAAAATAAAATGAGCAACAAAAAAATAGATGGAAACTTAAGAATTTAACATGGAAAAATCTCCCCATTAATGTGAATGAGAGCAAACCACCACGGCTCAAAGCGAAACAATGTTTAATATACAATGTTTTAAATACATAAAGCTTAATTATAGGATGACAACAAATTTACCTCATCCAAAAAAATCATCAAAATATTATATTAATAAAATAGAAGAGCAAAAATAGCAATAAAATACATATCTCTTGGGCCAAGGTACAATTTGCGTGTGCCGGAAATCACCAAACACAATAAAGCTGTAGTCATAGAATGTATAACAATGTTCACACAAAAATTGTAGAAGGTGGGAAGCTCCAATCCACAATCCCACTGTTCAGATTCAAGACCTATATTTCTCGAACACCTCCACAAAATTTCAAGCCAATTGGGCCAGAAATGACCTTCTGAATGTCGAATTGATTAAACTCGCTTTGGATGATCTTACCATTCAGAATGAAGAACTTAGTGGGTCTAGAACCTCCACAAAAAAAATCAGATCAATCTGACAATAAATCACCTTCCGATGGTTAGCTAGATCAAAATTGTTCATACTAAAAAGCTACAGAAAATATTTTCTCCCACATGAATTATATCTAAACTTACTCTTTTTCCCCACATACAATCTTGCATCCTACTCTTCCCTTAATAGGGTTCTCTCTTTTATTTCGTTCATTTTTTAATTTTTTTTTTTCTCTTTTCATAAAATATGAAACACACAAAATAGGAAATACATAAAAGAGGAATAAATAAAACTGAACAATTAAAACTTAGGTTCCACAGAGTAGAGACATCCTATGGCCCAACAACACCAACAATGATAGTTTTTTTTAAAAAAAAAAAAATTATAGACATAGTGCATTGAAGTTTTATACTTCCTCGTATCCTAAATATAAGGCACCAATATATTTTGTTTCCTAAATATATAATTCTTTTCTTAATTAAATTATTTCTATTAATTTATGTTATATTAAAGGATTTTTCATCAAATGATTGTTAATTTCCAATGCAAATGACTAAATTAAGTATATTAGAGAAACTCACACATATTTTACAAATAATTGACTTAATCAATTTTCTTAACATTTAGCCAACTCCTATATTTAGAATTGAAACAAAAATATATAGTATATAAAAACAAATATCTGATTAACTCACATTTATATTTAAAAATAGAGACGAAGCTTTTGAAATACGAAAGTCTTTAGAAAACATTTTATAATAGGCACAATTGGAGGCGATCGAGTTAACAAGACTAATTAAAGTAGATACATACGCCTACTATGGTCATCATCACTGAGCAACGTTTCTCATGAGGTTCTCATGCCAAAATTCTTACGGCCACAGTCCCGCCCATCGCGCCAACCCAACCCGAACTCGCTCCATTCAGCCTCTCATTACTCTTTGAAGCCCCACATGCTCACACATGCTTCAACGAGCGTTTATTCTTTCACACCTTACCACTTGTGGTCCCCACTGCCACGTGTACGCCCCCTCCCTCGAGTCCTTTTTTTTTTTTCAATTGAGTCTTTAATTCAAAAAAATAAGGCATAGAAGGATGACATTATAATTATTTCAGTATTGCAGATACTTTTATTATTAAACTATATGTACTTGAACTTATTGAGTGTTCATCCTTCATTATAATTTATGTATTTGCATTTTCTAACAATGCACTTAAATTTTTACTTTTTTAATTGAAAGGTTTGTAAAATAATCGACTCTCTTATTACATCATCGTATTCACTGATTTCATAAATATTTTTTTGATATTCTTTTATTTTCTTGTTTATATTCTTTTATTTTTTAATATATTTAAAACTTTCCTTTTAAAAAAAATAAAAATCGGGGCCCTACCCTCGAACTTTCAAATCCCTCCGCTAATGGTGCCCTTTTTAGTAATTTGCGCGTACACATGCTTCAACAAGCATTTATTCTTACACACCTTACCACTTGTGGTCCCCACTGCCATGTGTACACCCCCCTTAATTTTTTTTCTTGGACTACTTTGTCCTTAATTCTCTCCTCTTATGTGATACTCCTCCAATCCTAAATATAGGATATATATAGTTTATAATGTAAATATATTTAAGACTAGAGATAATAATATAGGAACTAGTCCCATATTGAGTAGAGTGAGATGACTCAATGAGATATTTAAATGGGTTGGATTTCCCACCTAATTACTAGCTCTTGGATTCCCCGTCAGATCCTAATTAATAATGTCGGTGTATGGATCTGAAGAAAGTTTGAAAAATTAAACGAAGCAGGGAATCAATAAGTGATAGGCATGTGCAAATATATGAGAATGAATTCATTATATCGACAACATATACCTAACCAAATCATGGTCAGAATATGACAATAATCCATGTGATGACATTATTAATTATTTTGGGGGAATGTGGGAAACATTATTATTATTATTAATTATTGTTCAAATAACTTGTCCATATCCCGTTTGGTTGACCAGTATTGCAGAGCAAATTTTTAAAAGTCCACGTAGTTGTTATGAACTTTAAGAGTAATTACTTTTTCGATCGCGATAAAAACACGGACATCATTTTAGTCCCGACGAAAAAAAGATCATTTTAGTCCATAAAAAGGACGAATAAGGGTCGATTGATGGACATTTTGATCCTCATAAATTTCAAAAGATCTTTTTAGTCCTATAAAAGGACGAATAATGGTCGTTTTTGTTTTTTGTCAAATACCAAAATGAGGTTCGTGTTTTTTGTCAGGACCAGAAAAGATATCTACTCGAACTTTAATGCCGGTGATTTGTCATTATCATCATGTGGAAACCAGTTTCTACAGCCTTTGATTTGTTGTATGCAGATGATTGAATAATTTGGTTATTCCGTGATGGGGAAACACTTCAACCGCTTAAGAAATAAAGCTAATATACTACTAAGACCACAAACTATGTTTTTCCGACAGTACTTTTATGTACACACATATATCTGAATGTGTACAAATATGTTATATATGCTCTTTTCGGTGTAACACATCAAAAATTTGAGAAGATCGAGATTTATTAAGCATATTTGACGCCTAGGGACTTTATCTAAAAATTAAGTGTAAAATACATTGATTATCTTTCTATTTCAACTAAATTAAACAAGCCTCCCTCTATTTTATAAATGTATATAGACCTTTCTTAAAATTAAAATAGAAACTAACCTCTCTTATATATTTGAAATTCTATTTTCATCCACCTAGTTGATCGTTAAGTTTGACTATAAAAGATTTGTTTGGGCAAAATATCCCTCTTTCAACAAATGAATAAAAATTTATATTTGTCTAAAAATAATTTTCTATGCCAACAAAAAGTAATTCTAATACATATATGTTTACAATTTCCAATATATTATACAACTTATTTGTTTTTGTTATATTATAAAATTTTAATTTTAATTTTTTTCATATTTATTGAAATTTTTTTATTTAGTATGAAAAAAATATTTATTATTATTATTATTATTATTATTATTATTATTATAAATATTATTATTGTTGTTGTTGTTATTATTTTTCCATGATACCATGATTGAAAACATATTTGCACAAACATTCAAAAACAAGTTTAATTTACTTAAGTATGCATATATTAAAAGAATTAATCATATTTTTAATTAATTTTTCTATGTCTGCATTTATTAAATTAATTAAGTCTTTATCTCAATATGAAAAAAAATTAACATATAACTATTTGAAAAGTAAAAAAAAAATTAAGAAAATGAAAAACAATCTTAAATTACTTAAATAATTTTAGCCAAAATTAGGGAATTAGTAATGATGAAGGGTAAATTAGTAATTACAAATTATTTTACTATAAATTTTGATTAGATAATAAAAATCCTTAATGGAGTTAACAGTTTGGACTTAAGTATATATTTTCAAAAAATAAAAGGTCCGTGTAATTTAGAAAAAATGCAAAGGAAATTAGAGTATTTTAATCAAAAATTAAATATCCTCAAAAGTAAATTATTTGGATAAAATCTTGTTTTCAAGTTATATGTTCTAAAAGTGACGAGTAGTTTAGTACATTTGGTTAAGTAGCTATAAAGTTAATCCAGTCGATCAGAAAAAAGACATAAATCAGGCCTTATTTTTAAATTTCTTTTAAGGAATTAATGCCTTTGTCCTGGAAAGATAATTGTATATATTATGGGTTAAGGTGTATGTAATACGAAAAGTATTTTTTTTAGGTGTATCCAGTATTCTAAAGTTTTTTGTGGTACATTCAAGATCTTGAAGTATTTTTTCGATTACGTCATTACCCTAAATTATTATTTTTATATATCCAACACCCTAAATTATATATTTTATTAATTAAGGTTAAATAATACAAAACCCTATGAACTTTGAGTTAATTACATATAACCCCTGGCCTTTTATCTTTTAATTATTAACCCCCGTTGTTAACTAATGGTTAACTTTGTAACGCAAAATGCGATATCAAATTAATAGATGACATATATATGCATCATCTATACGTAATTTTCTATGTAAATTACTAATTTCATAAAGCCTCATTAAACTTTGACCAATTATAGATAACCCCTAGCGTTCACGCAAACTTTGATTAGTGACAAATAACATCCTAACATTTTAAAATTTAAGTTTAACTCCTTTAAAATTTTGATCTATAATATTAAACCCATGTTATTTTTATCCTTTTAATAAACTTATTAAAAAATTTAATATCATTTTTCAATTAAAATAGCGATTTTGTATGATAAAAACTAGATAAATGATATTTAAAATATATATAAATAAAAATGCCATCGTTTATATAACATTTACTTATTTTCTTGGGATAATTGAGCAATAATGGTACAAGTATGCCATCATTTATGTTAAATATATTCTTAGGATAATTAGGTATTGATATGTGTTAGATGATAGTTTTTGCTCTCATGAATTATTTATTAGTTATACATATATTTTTTAAAATTAGTAGTTCAATGTTTCTTTTATATTTTTTTTAATATTATTCTTTAAGTTTTTGCCATACAAAAAAGCTATTTTAATTGTCAAATGATAGTAAAAATATTAATAAATTTATTAAAATGATAAAAGTAACAAAATGGGGTTTAATATTATATACCAAAATTTTAAAGGGAGTTAAATTTAAGGGTAAAAGAGCAAAAATACACATGTGTTTTACTTAGGAGCGCTTTAGCACATAGGCTTTTTGGGAGAAAAATACACGCGTGGTTATTATTTTGGAGCAAAGTCACATCCCACCGTTATGTTACTGTTCACTTGCCTCTTTCTCTCTCATCATGGTGAACAATAACATAACGGTGGGATGTGACTTTGCTCCAAAATGGTAACCACGCGTATTTTGCTCCCAAAAAAAGCATATGGTGGTGGGCGCTCTCTCAGTAAAGCAGCATGTGTATTTTCTTCTTTTACCCTAAATTTAAATTTTGAAATGTCATGGGACTACTTGTAACTAATCAAAGTTTAAGAGGGTTATGTATAACTGGTCAAAGTCTATGGGAGTTTTATGAAATTAATGATTTATATAGGATGCCACTGTTATATGTTAATCTGACGTGGCAATTTCTATTAGAAAAATAATGGTCAGCTAACGCATAGCTAACGACATATCGTTAATAATAAAAAGATAAAAGGTAAAGGTGGTTAAATTTAATAATAAAAGCGCATCACAACCAAACAAATGACATAAATTCTGCCTTATTTTTTAACTCTATATTATGTGGCGACAGATTTATGAATTAATGCACCAGGGTCCCACGCGCTCAGTGCATCTTTTAGCTTCATTATTATTATATATGACCTTCTCATCTTTCCGTCTTCCTCGCTCTCATTCTTCTCTAACTCGTTTTCTAAGCTGCTCTGCTCTGCTTCAAAGGATTTGGCATATCATCTTCAAGATCACATTATCATCAGGTTCATCAGAAGCTTATTATCAGTGGTAAGTCATATTCCTTAATTGAGATTTAGAAACTATTGTGATTCTCTTCTCCGTCTCCATCTTACAGTACTATCAAATTAGAAAGTTTCTTGCATTTAAATATATAACTTTGAACGTGAACACTAGAGCGATTCAATATGAATCTTTGTTTTTATAACCGTGTGCACTGCAATCTACACACACTCACATTGGCATAATATGAAAATGGAGCTTTAAATGTGAAGCAGATCGTGAGTGGGGCTTGTTATCAACCAATGAGTCAAAGCCAGAACCAACAAGGGTTGGGTCTAATGGAAAGGGTTAGTCCCTCAAGATGACGAACCGTTCAAATTGCCGCTTGGGGATAAGTCCAAATTTAATTAGTATCCATGATTGCCTTATCTCTGCTTGTCCAAAAAGAGTCAAAGGCAGGAAAACAATAAAGACATTCTTCCTCCTGTGTCCTTAGTATAAGATATATTTGGAGGGTTGATCTTATTCCTAAATATAAGATATAGTTTTTATATTTGTTAATCTTTTCTTAATTTACCTTTATTGATTTATTAATGTTTTCCTCAACAATAATTAAGGAGGAGAATGAATAGTGGAATTAAAAAAAAATGATTAGGGTGTTTTAGAAAATACAAGTCATATTAACTAACTCAACTAACTTCCTTAATCTAATCAAATTAAGTAAATATGTTTTATATTAAGGACCGAAAGAGTGTATAATGATTCATTTAGTACAATGAAGTTGAAGAACTGTGTATTGAAAACTCAGAATAATGCTTTTGTGTGTCTCTTCATTTGATATTCATCGGATCCTCTCATCAAAGCACATGGCATCATTCATATCCCATTCTCTACTATTTTTTCTTCTAACTTTTCTTCATAGTTTTAACGTGATACGTACTATTGTTTTCGTCTTTTTCCAATATAGTAGAATAGACCAGCGGCCGCCGAATGAAGGCCAAAAATCAAAGTGGGGTTAAAAAAATTGGATTCAGCCTCATTACTAATTCTCCCTTTGATAAATGGGACCCGTCCATTTCAATGATTGGCCAAGTGTCTGACTACGTCTCCCACCTTCATATGCAAATCATCTTATACAGCTCTATGTTAAAATACAAATTAGCTTTAAGGTTAAAAAAAAGATCCAAGTTGACATTAGTTTGGGTTCAGTACAATGTACAGTGTGGGAAAGTTGTACATTAAATTAAGTATTTGATTCCACGATATATGTACGAGATTCTGCAGTAATCAAGTCAGCCATATATGCATGCGCACATACATGTGCCTGCACACACACACGAATTCTTCTCTAAAAATAATTCCCACCCCCAGGTTTTTCTCAGATCCGTCATAATTCCAGAAAATAAAGTGCTTTATACATTTATTTATGCCATTTAAAAATGATTATATTTCACTTTTTTTCTTCTTTTTATCCCATCTCACCATAATAATTCAGTTATGATGGTTTTGAATAATTTTCCTCTTGCAGTTTAAGGTACCCGGATAAGAGTGGTAGTTGCCTTTGAGTGAGATAGAGCGGAAGGAGAACAATGGATCGAAGGAGTCTCTTAGAGGATAAAAACGCAGATTTGGTGAACGAAGATCATCTACCAATAACATGGCGAGTGTTTGCTCAAGAAGTGAAATCAGTTTGTAGTGTAGCAGTTCCTATGGTGATTGTGAATGCTTCAACTTTCTTTCTCCAAACGATCACTCTCATGATGGTGGGTCACTTGGGTAAACTTGCTCAATCTAGCACTGGTGTTGCCATCTCTCTTTGTGCCGTCACCGGTTTTAGCGTCATTGTAAGTAACCTATAAAACTCTAACTTAGTAGTAAAAACAGGGCTAGAGGTCTCTAATGTGCTCGCTAATGCCACTTAAATTTTTTCAGTTTTTCAAATGTTTTCTTCTTGTTTCTTATGATTATTAGATTCTATATCAAATTAGTGACATTTTGATGTCTTGAGGATATAAAATGTTTAAACTTTTTTATGATTTTTCAAAAATAAATAATGCATAATTTTAGTGTATTTTTCTTTAAAAAAATCCAAAACTGCAACATTTTACCGGTAATATATCAAAATATTACTCATTTTATATCAAATCTAATAATCACAGGAAAAAGAAAATATCATTTTTGGGAGGGTGGGGCATTAGAGCGAGGTACATTTGAGACCCCACACCCGTAAAAACAACATCTTGTATTGTTGGGTTTTATACTTTTGCTTGATAACTAATAATTTCATTTTCGGATTTTGTATTTTGAACTTGTGTAACAGTTTGGATTGGCTTCTGCACTTGAAACACTATGTGGGCAAACCTACGGAGCTAAGCAATATAGAAAGTTTGGGGTTCAAATTCAAACTGGCGTCTTCTGTCTTATTTTATGTTGTCTTCCACTCTGTGTGTTGTGGCTTAACTTGGGGAAGATTCTGGTTTCGCTAGGTCAAGACCCTTTAATTGCACATGAAGCTGGGAAATTTGCAGTTTGTTTGATTCCTGCTCTCTTTGGGTATGCAATACTTCAAGCACTAGTTCGATACTATCTTATGCAGAGTTTGATCTCTCCACTTGTACTCTCTTCTTCATTTACTGTGTGCTTCCACATAGCTTTCTGTTGGACGCTGGTTTTTAAATCTCCTATGGGTCCCTTTGGAGGTGCGTTTGCCATTGGTGCCTCATATTGGTTGAATGTGATCGTACTTGCGTTATATATGAGATTCTCTAATTCTTGTGAAAAGACTCGAGTTCCAATTTCCATGGAGCTTTTCCAAGGCATTGGAGAGTTCTTTCGTTATGCTATTCCCTCAGCTATAATGGCTTGGTATATTCTTCTTCCCCATTTAATAATATGTCTTCCTCTGCATTTTATACTGGGTTTAATTTATACCATTATTAGTCTTTATATAGTTTGATCGAATTTTAGATTTGGTCATTGTAGTTTCAGAGTTGGTTACTATAGTTTCATAATTTTATAAGGATTTGATCAGAGTTTAATGACTAGTTCTATACTTTTAATGAGTTTTGGTTTTGATAACCTTACTTAAAATTAGTCCAAGTTCTTATAAAACTAGAGGGACCAAAGCTAAAATTCAATCAAAGTGTGAGTACCAACCGTGATATTATTCCTTTTATATTTTACCTTGGATATTGATATTGATTGTTGAATATTTCAGCCTCCAATGGTGGTCATATGAGGTGACTACGTTGCTCGCTGGTCTTCTACGACCAAATCCAGAGCTTGAAACTTCAATTTTGGCCGTATGGTATGTGCTTTTTCTAAATCACTTCCCAAAGTCTATTAAAAGTATTACTTGAGTATTCAAATAATGATCTAATACTATGAATTTTTTGACCAGTGTTTCAATGAATGTTACAATCTATTCGATACCAGAATCAATTGGTTCAGCAGCAAGGTTTGTATCACATAAAATTCATCGATTTAGAGTAATGTCCGTCCAATAATATAGATCATGACTTACACAAACAGATAGACACACACACATACATATATATATATATACACATATACATTTATATATGTACATATATACAGATATACATGTACACACATATATACACACAAACACGGAGACATGTGTGTGTGTGTGTATTTATATTTATTGCTGATTAGACTTTCACTTAATAAGTTCTTTCTCATTTGGTGACTTTTTTATGATTGGTATTATTATTCAGTGCAAGAATTTCAAATGCATTAGGAGCGGGAAGGCCACATGTGGCAAGATTGTCTGCCTTATGTTCAAGGATTATAGCAACTGGTGAGGCTTTTGTAGTGAGCACAACCATTTTTGCTCTCCGAAATATTTTAGGTTATATTTTTAGCAATGAGCCCGAAGTGATATCCTATGTCTCAGACGTAGCTCCTCTTTTAGTTCTATCTGCTTTTATGGACTCTCTACAAGGCACCCTTACAGGTAAAAAAATCTTTCATTCCCATACTATTCTCGTTGAATTCAAACTTCAATGCATTTATATCATTGTTGATCGATCTTTACAGTTTGATCGAATTTTGATTCTGGTCCTCGTAGTTTCACATCATTAACTTTCGTCCATATAGTTTCATAATGACTTGGACTAAGTTTACATATAGGGAATTACTATTAAACTTAAACTTAGATCAAATTGTCATGAAACTATATGGATCAAAACTAACATTTGAAATTGTAGGGACCAAAAAACAAATTAATCAAACTATAAGAACTAACAATGGTAGTAACCCAACTTCAATACTTGTGATATGAAATCTAATAATTCTTGTCAAAATAGGGATTGCTAGGGGAAGTGGGTGGCAACACATAGGGGCATATGTGAATTTTGGAGCTTATTATGTTGTTGGCATTCCACTGGCTGCATTCTTGGGTTTCTGGGTAGGCTTGAGAGCAAAGGCCTTTGGCTTGGAATAACGACTGGTACAATATTCCAAGTGATTGTGCTACTAATCATACTGGGTTTTACCGATTGGATAAAAGAGGTTTGTTCTACACTTCAAAAAATGCATACCATTCCAATAATTCATTTCAGCATTTATATATGTAGTGCTTATGCGAAAGAGTTTGATTGAATAATTTGCAGGCAAGACGAGCTAGGGAGAGGACATTGCAGAAAGTTTTGAGAGAAGAAGAAAGTGTTTTGGTTTGAGAAACCAGAGTGTAATAGTTAATGGGGGAATTATGATGAGGTCCAAGGAAGATATTTAATTACCAAAAAATTCTAATAACAATTGAGGAACATGCAAGGACAAGTTCCAGTATAAGAAATGAAATAGATTTATACGACTCATTTGTCATTGAGACATTTTAATAATTCATTCTTTTACTTGTGACCTCATTGTAATTCTTCCATACTTAATTATAGTGCGATATTGGATCTTCTTAATTCTTTGGGTAATGTAATACATAAGAAGGCCATTAAGATGGAGGATAAAACTTATAGAGCCGCAAGTAATATACTGCTTTCACACTCCAACAACCCTACGCCTGCATTGTCTCCATAAAGTGGCTGTAAGGTTGAAAGTTGAATCCAAGCTGGCTAAATAAAAGCAAAAGTCATCTGGATAATGTAGTAATACCAATCAATTTCAATTTTGTATTGTTTTGTTGTTCGCAGCATATCTTTTATTTGTATTATAATACTTTGGGCTAAAAAAGAGAAAAGGTTATTCTTTTTACAATGGATATTTGATATGATATGAGGCAATTAAGAAAAGAAGGAAAGAGTTACAGTTGTTCTAAGTGATGGAAATACCTCTCATTTAATATACTTGTGTTGAATTTTCAAAATTATATACGGGTACTATTTCAAGATTCAATACTTCCTCTGGTCTTTTTATAAGCTCTTTTTTTAAATGGGTATGATGCTTTGTATATGCTACATTTTTTTTAGATGTTCTACATTTAATACATTTTTTTTATTTTTATCCCTAATTGATTATATGTATTACCTTTTCCCATATATTATCTATCCTAAAATAATAAATATTTTAGAGAATTAAAATATTCCAAAAGAATAAAAATCATCAGTTAAATTATTTTATGAACAAAATTTTCCATAGGTCACAAGCACTAGTGCAAAAATGGTGATTTTGTTTTGGAGGCACTACTACAAAAAGTACTTTTAATGTTTGTTTTTAGAGGGACATCGTGTGAATGACGTTGAAAGGTTTTAACCGATGTCTGCTTTTGTAACATGGTGCCACATACCGGCGGGGCACACGTATCTTCTCCGAAAATGCCATGTACACACCTATATCGGCACATTTTTGCTCAACTAATCGTTCCATACCTTATAACATAGCCGAGTGGCTTCTTTCTACCAATCCAATAGCATCGAATATGTGTCTGTGTAACACCCCAAATTCCATACCTCTTACTGTGTCAGGTGACACGTAGTATCTAGGAATACGGTGCTATAGGTCAGAGTAAAGCGGAACGGAGAGTATGCACTAACGTTTGGACAATGAATAACTGATATAAAATGCCAAGGCATAAGCTAGTAAATTAAATATTTCTCGAAAGAACATTCATGTGATACAATAATACATAACTTGTATAATTAAAACTCCAACATAATAACTATACAATCTTAAACCAAGCCTTAACTACACTTGTGGCTTGGAACTCAATACAGTTAATCAAACCCATTGGCCAGGCCGGGTAAAGTCTAGTGGAAATTTCCCTGTCTTTCACAACGACTTATGACTAAACCACATAGACCAACATTTTCTTAGTTTAAGCACCAAATGGTTTGAAACAATTCTATTAGATTCATGCTAGAAACTAGTCCCTATTGACATTCTTCAGACACTCGTCTCGACTAGTGCCTCTTCACGGCTCCGTCCATCGGTGCCTCTTCACGGCTCCGTCCATGTTGCCTTCTCTGATCTAGGTTTCTTTCCTGAACTTTTAGTCAAGGCTGAGATTCAATAACCATTGAATCTCAGGTAATAGTTAACCTCTATAGCAAATATAACAATATATGACGAGATATTCATTACATATTAGCATCAACCATACATAACACATAGCAGATGTAAGGTTACAACAATATGTAATACCCTAAAAATCACACTTAGGGTAAATATCAAAATTGGGAAATATACCTATTGAAAATAGGTGAATATGAGGTCTCAAACACCTTGTATTGAGTTTACCTTATTGTTAGGGTAAATTCTCTTGAAATTAGATAATTTGCAAATAGGTCCCTAAAACGTTTGAAAGTTTGCAACAGGTCCCTAAAGGTTATAAAATATCCTGTGAATATTATAAAGAGGCAAATAAATATTTATTTGAAATAGGAAGAATATTGTCTCTAATTTAGACAATTTATTAAATTATTTCCTATGGAAATAAAAGAAAGAAAAATTAAAAGTATTATGGGACCATAATTGATCCGTGATATTTAATATTTTATGTAGGGCATAAAATACCAATGTTAGTAAAATTGTTGAGAGATAATGAGTGATTCTAATTAAGGAAATTGTCAAAAATTAGTAAGGGATTAAATTAAGTAATTAATCATTAATTGCTTAAAGTATAGGAAAAGGAAATTAGGTGTAAACCCTAATTAAAGATTGGCAACCAATGAGAGAAATTCTTGCTAATTAAATATGAGATAATTGGAAAGTAATGTGAATTATTGAAAAGCAAAATACTTGGCCAAAGAAGTGCCATCATTTTCGAAAGTATGGAAGAGAAAAAGAAGAAGAAATATGTAGTAAACTTTGTGAAGAAGTTATAGGAAAAGTCAACAAAAGAGGCATAGGATATTTGGCAAATGAGGAAGCAAATTCCTTGGTCAATAATTGACCATGCATTTCGAAATATGCTTATGGATGGAGGAAGTTTGATGTTCAAAAACATATCATGATATTTTGGTAGAAAACTTAGCAAAGAAGTAGTTGAAAAGTCAAATAAAAATACTAGCCAATAGAAACACATGGGGCAATGAATAATTGAGGCAAGTGGAGGCAACATCTTTTAAAGATGCTAGGTATTTTCGAAATGAAGGAAGAAAGAAGAGGAAAAAGTAGTGTGAACACATGGTGCAAGTGGATAGGAAAGGTTGGAAGAAATTGTGAAACTCTTAATTAAAGTTTAATTAAGTTGTAAAAACAAATTGGATTAATGACCAAAGGATTAAGACACTAATCAAGCTTTGCTAATCACTTTGAAAAGTCAACAAAAATAATACTTGATCCACAAGAGGCCACATCTCTTGATTGGTAAAAGTTGTGGAGAGGGAAGTGGCCAACAATACAAGAAGGTTTGGGAAAAGTGGAAGAGATATGGGAGAGGGAGGAAGGGACGGATTGGAGGAAGTGAGAAAGGGAAAAGAAGTGATTTTAAAAGAGACACATAGGTCTCATTATTCTACCACACAATTAAAGTAAAAGTTGTGGGGAATTAAAAGACCAACAAGGCAAGAAGAAAGGAACAAAAGAGATGACATCAACCCCTTTTGAACCATGGAATTCGAATGGCTTAGGAGACTTGGGCAAATTTAAAATCCCAAGTGAGTCCTAGGAGTTTTGCTATAAATAGGGTCCTTGCTCCTTCATATTTTCTCACACCAAAACACAAATCACTTCTAATCCTTTGGGATAGGGAGTGAGATGTGAGTTCTTTTTGGAGGTGAGGAGAAAGAAGGAGGTGTGGAGTAAGAAGGATGAAGGAGTTATGCTTCAAGAGGTAAGCAAGCTTTAATTTTAAGTTTCTAGTCTTTAGTTTTTGTAGTTCTTGAGTTTTAGTTTTTAGTTCTTAGCATAATTGTGGTTTTGATTTAGGAAATTGTTAGGGAAATTCCTTTACTTGTTTTTAGGCCTCCTTGCATTGAAAAATGCCTAATGAGGTAAAAACTTGTGAGGGAATAAGTTTTGGATAGCAATAGATTATGATTGTGAAAATTGTAGAATTTTTGGTTGTAGAACCTATGATTGCAACGAGCAAAGAAGATAATATTTTATGAATTAAATGATCTTATAAAATCATGAAATTTTACATGAATATATTATACATGTAGAGCTTTCCAAATATATAAAATATGTATCATTTGGAGTTCTACATAAGGAGATAAAAATCCTTGAAGTTAGACTATTTTTCCAGACGAAAATCTGGGCAGAGGTTGAAGAAAATTAATCTGGGAATGATACGTTGAATCTGGGTAAACATTAATATTTTTCATCAAAATTAGACATGATAAGGATTCCAAGGAATTTTACGGATCTTCGTTTCGATTTTTTTAGAATTAATTATGATTTTTCAAAATCGTTGGAAAATCTGCCCAGAAATTCAGTATTTCGTTTTTAAGAAAATGTAAGGGCCAAAGTAACGAAGTGCTGGCGAAATTCCGCCAATTAGGGGGTCAGGGGTAAAATGGTCATTTTGACTAAAAATGTCCGTCGTAATGATAGATCCTTAACAAGTACGTTGTTATGTTGATAGGATATCCCTGATTACGTTTTGACCAACCGTCGTGCCGAATTACCGTAAACGTCAACGAAGGCACGTTCGCATCTTTGTAACACTAACTCTGATGTTTATGGTATGCATATATGTGGTATGTGTGTAGGAGTGTTATAATGTTTGAGTACATATAGTGGTTAGAGGATATGTCTGTATGCTGTGTGCAATATGTCTGTATGCTGGGTGCAATCTGTCTGTATGCTGGGTGCAATATGTCTGCATGCTGGGGGTAATACATATGCATGGGTTGTGGTAGAGTGATGTTATTATTGTTAATGTCTGCTCGACGGAGACTTTCTTGAAGATCCGACTTGTAACATCCCAACTTCACAAGCAGTATAATTTTTTTTTTCAAACATCATTTGTAAACATCAGAGTAGAGCACCGGAGCGATTGAGTAACTGATATATATTAAAATACCCACGGTAGCATGTCTTGCTGGTTAAACAGCGGTACAAGAGTGTTTCAAAAGTATAACAGAAAGAAGTCTTCAGCTGGGACTCCTAGGCGTGCTGCTTGTCCTTCTCCTCGATTCTCGGTCCACCTGACCCTGAAGCTAAGTTAAGAGCTGAGGTCCATGCATCGAACCCTAGGTAACGGTTAACCTCATGATTACATACATCATATATGTACAACAGACATTCTTAGACTTTTGGCAACATTTACTATGGTCAGACATAAGGTATACATATCAGATATGTATCGCAATAACAATACAGTCGGATGACAGACAATTATACAGTCGGATGATAGACAACAGTACAGTCGGAGTACAGACAATAGTACAGTCAAAGTACAGAACAATAGTACAATCGGAGTACGCATAAAGAGTACAATCAATGAGTACGAAAATAGTACAATCGGAGTACAGACAATAGTACAATCGCAGTACAGACAATAGTACAATCAGAGTACAGACAATAGTACAATCGGAGTACAGGCATGACACACAATAGGCATGACGTAACAACAAGATACAATGAGTACGGACAATATACACATATGCATACAATAAACATCGAATTAAGGTTACCAAGACGCGAACGTACCTTCGTTGACTGGTCGTCGAGATTTCGATGGAAAACGGAAAAACGGTGACGTTTGACAATTGGTACGACAAGAGGTCCGAACGTAATCGTGGATATCCTATCAACATAACAATTTACTTGTTAAGGATCTATCATTACGACTGACATTTTTAGTCAAAATGACTATTTTACCCCTGACCCCCTAATTGGCGGAATTTCGCCAGTACTTCGTTACTTTGGCCCCACTTTTCCAAAATTTTGACATAGCTCTTACTCCAACATATTTTCGAAATATAAACCATATTGATTTATGATTCACATCGTAATAGGCATTTTAGGTAAAAATTACCATTTTGCCCCTACCCTTACTAGTCGGCGAACTTTCGCCAGCACTACGCTACTTTAACTACCAATTTTCGGACTCAATCCCTACCAAGTTTTACCTCTTTAGGCATCTTTCAATGCAATGAGGCCTAAAAAAGTAGTAGGAATCTCACTCCTACTTACTAAATCTATCTAACAATTCTACTAACTACCGAACTAAAAGCTAAAGACCGTAGGACTTACCCGTTGAAAACTGCAGAATTTCTCCAGAGCTTCTCTCTCTTCTTTCTCCCTCTAGGATTCGGCCAAACAAGGGAAATGAGGTGAGAAAATGAAGAGGAGGCTTGCCCTTTATATAGGCAAAAGTTGGGCAAGTTGTGTAATTTTCACAAACCAAGTTTGGGCCCAAAGTTGTAATTTTCCCTTACCTAATTACCACATAAAATCAAACCAAAATGGTGTTTAATTCTGGTCCATGGGAGTGTTTGGTCGACATAACATGGCTGTTGTGGCACAAAATGATTGGTTCCAAGTGATGACTCAAACTTGCTTTATGCCCGGTCAGATAGAATTTCCCCGATCGGTGTCAGTTTGCTGAAATCTCAAAATTCTGAATTCATAACTTTGACGATCTTCTCTTCCTCATCAATAATATCCAATTTAACTTAGATTTCGGTCTCTTACGGGGTTCCAACAATCCAGGTTGAAGTTTTCTCGAAAACGTGTCCGAACGTGTCGATTCGAACGCATTTACGGAATCATCAACTTCTTGAAAAATTCACCGATTCCAAATATGTCCAGATAAATTCAAACTCATTCCTAGATGTTGAATTAGAATTTATTTTCTTTATATCCAAAAATATGCCTATCTCGCATTTTCCCTATTTCGTCTTATTAGGAAAATGCACATCGGACTCAGAATTAACTTAGGAAGAGTCTCCTGGAAGATAAAATTCCAACGATCAATATTCTACCACGACTTTGGAAATCCCATTCCTAGATCTCTAGATAGGATCCGTTTCCTAATTTTTAAATTACTATTCACACTTTTTTACTTTAATTAATTATAATATATTATAATAGCAAGTTGCAACTTATACACACATATATATATATATATATATATATATATATATATATTTTTTTTTCTCTTTTCCTTAGCCCAATTTCGGCTGGTCCTTCATTTATATTTAATAAATATTTTTTTTATTTAATTAATTATTTAATTATTCATTTATTTAATTTTTACAAAAATTCCACAAAAATCCCTAATTGGTCCATTCTTGCATTTAGGCTTAAAAATACCTAAACTTAACTATTTTTCTCCAAAATTCCCAATTAATTAGTAAACATGTTTTTCTAATTTTAAAACAAAAACCACTAATTTTAGGGTTTCATATAAGTATTCATGAATTTCCCTTACTTATGCTTAAGTAATTAGCTCAATATTACTTAATTACTCTTTTATCACTTGTTGATAATTTTCTTGTTTTGAACACCTTATTACCTTCATATTCTTGCATTAACCTTAGCATTTCCATGCCTCTTACATTATTTGATAATTACAAGGGTATTATGGTCATTTACTTCTTTTTGAACATTGTTATACAATTTCTCCAATTTCATAATTTATAAAATTACAATAATTAGAGATAATATACTCTCCTAATTCACTTGGTCATTTTACTGCCTTTTAGGATTTTTCATAATTTTCTAAGTCACTTTATGCTCCATAAGGGCATCTTGGTCATTTCTGACACATTTACTAATTTTTCCCTAATTTCCATAGCATTTTCCTCAGAAAATAATATCTCCATAACTTAATATTTGATACCTCATATTCACCTATTTTTAATGGGTATTATTTACTCATTTTATGATTTTACCCTAAGTCATATTTTAGGGTATTACACGATCAAGATCTCTTTCGTTGTTTTACACTTTTGAACCACACGGTTTACGTACACATTTGTTGTATCCAGCCAGGACTTACGGCACTTTATATATACATATCGTTACTCAATTGCTCCGTTGCTCTACTCGATCATTTTGAAATGATGTTTGATAAAAAATTATCTTTGCTTTAGTCACGGTGCTTGGTCCAAGACCTAGTCTTGTCCATGACTTCATGAATCATTCAATCATATATAATTATACAAGATATAGGCGATTAAAGTTACCGGTACACAAACGTACCTTTCACCGTGTAGTTACCAATATGCCTGACCTTTGAATCCGACCCTGCACTTCTCGGGTATATCCCTTGAAGAACTTTGCTCCTTCTCTTCCTCCACTTCAAAAATCTCACGTCCCTCTCTCTATATTCAGCTACTTGGAGCTAATCTTGGTGTGAAGAATATGAAGAGGAGATCCCTCTATTTATAGGAAAAAATCTATGGTAGAAATGGTAATTATATGTGATTAATTTTCACCTCATCCATTGGATTAAAATGACACTTTATGAAACTTCATCCTTGGCCTCCAACCATGGTCGACATGCAGCCCCTAATTTCAGCCATTTAATATATTTCTTAATTAGCTAAATATACCATGGTTTTTTTGAACATCTCTAGGTATATATTGATTACTGGAGTCAAAGAGATACAAGGAAACAAATAGAAGGTACTCAGGCAGTAAGCCTAGCAAACAGAAAGCTAATAACAGGAGAAAAACTAGAAAGCAAAAACCAACTACAAAGCAATTTAAAGATAGAAGCCACCCAGTAGGGAGGTGGGACACACAGATCAGCCAGGATCAAAGTTTCTGGGTAGGACCAAGACGTGGTCTAGATGACGCCTAATACTCCGACAATCTTCTTCCATCAACTGGGACAAAGAAGGTAAGGGTATGCCTACCCACCCCACAGGGCACACCTCCTTATTAGTAGATACAGCAAGCCAATCTACTGCTCGATTCCCCTGACGAGGAGTAAAAGTAACTGAAAAGCTGGAATCAGATTTAAGAGCAATTAGAATATCATCCAGGATGCCGGCGATTGCCATTCACACGAATCCTGTTGATAATTGTTCGCAAGTCGTTCAAGGGTCCGCAGTCGGTCTCAAAAGTGACATTTTTATTTCCCAGATCCTGGGCAATCATCAAGGCCCTTTGCAATGCTAAAGCTTCATTCATAAAGGCCCTTTACCATGGTTCAAGCCTTCTAATTGGTTAGTTGAAATTTTTTGACTTTTCAACTCTAATTAACAAAGTTATCATCTCTTTTCTTCATTCCCATCAGCTACACATTTTTTACGACTTTTGGGGCTGATTAAGAAGCTTAATTAACTCCCTAATCAAGTGTTTAAATGCCCACTAATTACATGTGCCATTGCATAATTGATTTGTTAACTTAACCATGGTTATTAGTGCTTTATTAGACAAGCTTAATTCTTCATCTTTGGCCCTTAATTTTTCTTCAATTATCAGCCCTCTTTTATTTCAAAAATGATTACTTTAATATTCCCACAAAAATAAGAAATATACGATTGATTTAGAGGAAATAATCGTTGTAATGGTCAACTTATAATGACTATTACTAATAACTCAGACGTTGTAGGTGATCATTGTTTCAGAAAAAGAGAAATATAGACGACTGGTTTTTTTTTTCTGAAAATAGTTGTTGTAATGGTAAATCTAAAATCTACATCGACTAGTTTTTTGAATAACAATCGTTGTAAGTTGAACATTCCAATGATTGTTTGCTTAAAACCAGTTGGTGTAGGTTTCACTTACAATGACTGGTTTATGTATAACATTCGTTGTAAGTTGACTAACAACAACTATCTAAAAACCAATTGTCTATGTTGACACTTTTCAACAACACTCACATATACTACCCCTGAAAATAGTCGTCTATGATCCTAAAAACAGATGTTAAAAGTGCCTTCTGTAGTAGTGAAACTTTTCAAATGTTTGAATTTTTGTAACCACTACACTAACCACTACAAAATATCAAAATCTAAGGAATTTGTAGTAGTTCACCAACTGATACAAACTTCATGAATGTTGGCGGGCTTTCAAATGTTCAAATTTTGAATTTGTAGCAATTTCTAAACCAATACAAACTTCATGACCGTTGGCAGCATTTGAAAATTTTAAATTTCAAACTTGTAGTGTTTTTTATCGTTGCATGAACTTCTACAAAGTTCTTTGACTAGCGCTCTTCATTTTCAAATTGTAGCAGTTGCTAAATCACTATAAAGGGGAATTTATAATATTTTTCTAGCACCTTTTGTAGTGGTCCTTAAACTGCTACATACAAACTACAATTTATTTTTAAAAATGAAGTTTTACTCCTTTTTTTCCATTTTTACCTTTTCCTTTGGAAAAAACTTTAGGCTCCGTTTGATTCAAGGAAAATTGGGGGAAGGAAACATAAAATATCAATTTTTCGTCAGACGCGACTGTTTGGTTTGAGTTTTCACAGGAAAACATTTTCCGGCGGTAGGTCATTTTCCCTTAAAGATGGAAAAATCAGTTACTACCTAGTTTGGAGGGAACCCATTTTTCGGCGGATGGAGAAGACCAACCCATCCTTTTAGTGCCGAGCTTTCTGTCTATATGAGTAGCACCTTGTGCGGCATTGACGACGACAACGAGGTCGATAATGCCATGACCATGTACGTGTCTCGCTTGTCCATGAAAAGTTTCCAAGAAGACGACGGTGATGATTACGGAGAGAGAATATGACGGTGAAGAAGGAAAAACTCGAGGCTTGGACACAAACGGATCTGTCGTTGGGGATGGGAGGTGGAGATGCGAGACAAATTGATTAAACTCGCTCGGGAAATCTGTAGCGACAAATGTTCATGAATGGAAGCTTCTCATATCTAGAACCTCCACACAAAAATTCAAATCTATTCGACAATGTAACATCCCGTTTTTCAAAAGCAGTATAAATTTTTTTCATCAGAGTAGAGCATCGGAGTAAGAGTGTAAGCGATATATATATTTAAAATGTCCTTTGGATAATTACAGAGACGGTACGATAACCGAGAGTTTTTAAAGTGAATACAAAAGAAATGTCTCCCTAGCAATTCCCATGCCGTGGCAACACCAGATAGTCTTCAACCGGACCTCTAAGCTTATTGCTTCCCTCTCTCCTCGGTCCTCGGTCCTCCTGACCCTGACGCTATGTTAAGAGTTGAGATCCGCACCGGACCTCAGGTAACGGTTAACCTCATATTTACATATATGTCATATGCATTACAGATAATCATACAGCAAACACGCATATCCCAACAGTACGCGAACGTACATACATTCAATAAACATACCATCTCTACGCATACAACACACATAACACATATACGCATACCATAAACATCAGAGTCAGTGTTACAGTACGCGAACGTACCTTCGTTGACGATATACGGTACTTCTGTCGGAATATGATACGACAGACAGCGGTACAGCAGCGGTACTTGATCACAGATATCCTATAAGGATAATATCGCATCTATTAGAAATCAGTCATTATGACGGACATTTTAGTCATAAATGACCATTTTACCCCTGACCCCCTAATCGGCGGAATTTCGCCAAAGACTTCGTTACTTTGACTCTAATCTTCCAAAATTTTGCCATAACTCTTCCTCCAACATTATTTTCGAAATTAATACCTTAATTACCCCTAAAACATGATATCTAATCATACTTGGAAGATTAAAGATCAAAACAACATCTACCCTAGAACTTCAAGAACTACCGAACTAAAAACTAAGAACCGAAGAACTTACCCTTGAAGAACTTCACTACAACTTTCTCCAGAGCTCTCTCTAAAACCTCTCTCTATTTCAAAATCCTTAAGAGGATTTGGTGTGAAGAACTCAAATGAAGGTGGTGGCTATTTATAGGCAAAGGTTATGGATTTCAACCGTTGGATCTTCTTTCGTATCGACGGCTCAGAGGAGGTAGATGTGGCCTCTTTGAACATCACTCATTCTCCTCTTTTCTCCACCACAAAAACGTCCCCTATGTCATCTTTTCCAAAAGTGAAGTCATCCTGATGATGTCATCTTGTGCTTTATGGTATTCAACCGATAAAGTTCCTTGTTCGGTGTTCTAATTGCGTAATCTTGAAGAATCTTAGAAAACCGGCAACATAGCCCTGAAGGTCTATTCTTCCTCTTTGGAAATATCTTGGTTAACTAAATTGTTGATTCCATTCAGGGCATTCCGTTGTCTGCCGAACATTTTCGGATAAACGCTTTCAGTTACGGAAATAACTTCCGGAAACGTCAACTTCTGGACAAAAATTCACTGATTCATAATATGTCCAGATATTTACCAACTTTTCAAGGATTTTGAGTTAGGATTTATTTTCCATAGACTCTCCTTTCTAATATCTGTCTTATTTCCTTTTTGTCTTATTCCTTAAGCATTCTGCCGGTTACGGAAATGACTTCAGAGACAGTCTACTCCGGGATAAAATTACACTCGTCCATAATATTCCCTGACCTTAGAAACCTAGTTCATGGTTTTCTAGATAGGATTTAGTTTCTATCGGTGGTCATTTATCCTATTTGCTTTTTACAAAATATCACAATTTATATTATTATTTTAATACATAATATCTAGATATTTCATTTTGCAAAATCTTATCCCTTTATGTCTCAAAATTTCGGCCAGCCCTTATTTATTATTTATTTATTTATTTATTTTTAATTAATTAATATTATATTTTTTTATTATTTAATAATTATTTTACATAAGTTCCCTATTGGTCCATACATGTTTTTAGGCTTAAAATTACTTAATCTCATATATTTTTCTTAATATTTTCCAATTAATTAGCAAATATGTTTTATGCTAATTTTAGCCATAAACCACTAATTAAAGGGTTTTACATAATTATCTTTGAATTCTTCCTTAATCCAAGCTTAACAATTAGCCAATAATTATTAAATTAATCACCTACTAATTGTTGATAATTTTCTTAATTAGAATTAATCATTTCCTCACAACTATTGGACTGACATCGGTATTTTACGCTCCATGTAAAATATTAAAAATCATTGGACAACTTATGTCCCCCAAAATAATATTAAATTTCGCTTTATTATTTTCCAAGGGAAATAATCCCAAAAATTCCCTAAATTAGAGACAACATACTCTCTAATTTTTAACAATTATTTAATTGCCTCTTGCAATATTTTATAATATTCTCTAATCATTTTATGTCTCACAAGGGTATTTTAGTAATTTTAGCACTATTATTTTTTCCTAATTTTCAAGAGATTTTTCCTTAAGAAATACGATATTTATAACTCAATATTTGAGACCATATATTCACCTATTTTTAATAGGTATATTTTACTAATTTATGACACTTATCATAAGTGTGATTTTTAGGGTATTACAGACAAGAAATGACCTTCTGATCGCCAGCTAGATCAAAATTACTCAGGCTGAAAAGCTTCAGAAAATATTTTCTGTCGCAATAGCTATATATAAACTTCCTTGTTCTCCCCACACAAACTCAAAGCCAAAGTTGTCAAACTCGCGAGTTTAAGCAAACTCGTGACAATGAGGTAAACTCAGATCATGAACCCGAATCGCAAACTTGTAAGAGTTTACTTTTACCATTTAATATATATTAATAGTGTATAATTAAATAATTTAAATATAAAAATAACAAAAAAATTTATTTAAATATTTTTTTAAATCCAAATAATTGAATTTAAATCCATCAACATTCATAATTTATCATATTTAACAATTTTTTTCATAAAATTTATATTTAAATCTATTGAGTATGATCAAATCGAAGAAATTAACACAAGTTCAAGAATGAGTAAACATGATTTTGTAAGTTGGAAACATAAAAACGGTGAACTCGGTATATAAACTCGTGAGTTTAACCAAGTTTACAACAATCATGAGTTTATGTGTGACTTGACTTTATTTTGTAAACTAAAAACGTAAAAATGCTTTAGAGAGTCAACTCGTAAATTTAACAACAATACTTACAGCCTACTCTTCCCTTAATAGGTTATCTCTTTTCTTTTATTTTTATTATATTTCTTTCTCTTTTCATAAAATAGGAAACACACAACATAAGAAATACTTAACATAGGAAATAAATAAAACTGAACAATTATAACTTAGTCTCCACGTTGCAATTAATGACATCCTATGGGCCAACAGCACCAACAAGTATAGTTTGAAAAAAAAAAAAAAATTATAGACATTGTGCATTGAAGTTTTATACTCCCTCATATCCTAAATATAAAACATCAATCTATTTTGTTTCCTAAATATATAAATATTTTCTTAATTAAATTATTTCTATTTATTACACATATTAAAGGATATTTTTCATCAAACGATAGTTAATTTCCAATGCAAATGACTAAATAAAGTATATTAGAGAAGCTAACGCACATCTTTTACAAATAATTGATTTAACCAATTTTCTTTGCATTTAGCCAACCCCTATATTTAGAACTGAAAAAAATAGCATCAAAACAAATCCATGATTAATTCTTACATTTAGATTAAAAAAATAGGGAAGAAGCTTTTGAATTACGGAAGTCTTTAGAAAACATTTTATAATAACCACCATCACAAGCGAGTTAATAGTACTAATTAAAGAACTCGTTTGAGATAATGGTGACAAAAGTACTTTTTTTCCATATGGGTTTTTTTCTAGAAAAATCACATTGTAGTGTGACTTGTGTTTGTGATAACGGTGACAGAAATGACTTTTTTCCATATGGTCTTGTTTGGATGATTATTTGATATGGAAAATGATTGAAAATGACATGTGTAATACCCCAAAAATACGTATCATAATTTGGTAAGATTATACCTATAAAAAGTAGGTGAATATGGGATATCAAATAATAAGATATAATTATCTTATTTTCTAAGGAAAAATCTCTTGGAAATTAGAGAAATTAAGGGCCAAAGTGCCAAATGACCAAAATGCCCCTAAGGGACATAAATATTTAGGAAAAATGTGAAAAATCCTAAAAGTCGGTGAGATAATTATTTGAATAATGAGAGTATGTTATCTCTAATTAGGGTAATTTAATAAATTACAAACTTGGAGAAATTGAATAAAGATATTCAAAAAGTATTGTAATGACTATAATGCCCTCACGATTCTAAAATCTTTGCAGAACACGGGAAACGAAATGTCAGTGTTATAATTATGAGGTAATGGGACATTTTAATTAAGAAAATTATCAACTAATGATAATAAAGTGATTAAGTAATTTCTAGCTAATTACTTAAGTACGTGCAAAAGAAATTATGAAATAATTATGTAAAACTCAAAAAAATTAGTGGTAATTGGCTTAAAATTAGTAAAAATATATTTACTAATTAATTGGAAATTTTGGAGAAAAATAGTTGAGTTTAGGTATATTTGAGCCTAAATACAAGAATGGACCAATTAGGTAATTTTGTGGAATTTTTGGAAAAAGTAAATAAATAAATCATTAATTAATTAATTAAAAAAAATAAATATTTATTATTTTTTTGGGCCAGCCGAATCTTGCTCAAAAAATGGGATAATATTGAGTTAAAAATATTTAGATAACTTAGGATAGAAGTTTTGGATTTTATTATTTTAATATATAATTTATTATGATGAATAGTAAATTAATATTTAGGAATCGGATCCTATCTGGAGATCTAGGAATGGGATTTCCAAAGTCAGGGAAAAATAATGATCGGTGGAATTTTGTCTTCCGTTATACTCTTAGGGAGAAAATTAAAGTCGTTGGTGCATTTCCTAATAAAACAAAATAGGGAAAAATGCATATAGGTATATTTTTGGATATAAGGAAAATAAATTCTAACTCAACATCTAGGCATGAGTTTGAATTTATTTTGACATATTTGGAATCAGTGAATTTTTCTGAAGAAGTTGATAATTTCGAAATGCGTTCGAAACCAGACGCGACAGGACACGTTTTCGAGAAACTTCATTTGAACACGGAATGCCCTGTATGGAACCAAAATTTAGGTTAACTTGGACATTTCTAGTAAGTAAGAACTTGCTGCCGAAGTCTTCAACGGGTAAGTCTTTCGGTCTTTAGTTTTTAGTCTTTAGTTCAATAGTTAGTAAGGCTAGAGTAGTCTTTATTTTTATGATTTGGGTATCATATGGGAGGGCTATTTTAGTCTTTATTTTCAAGAATCATAAATGCGTCGAAGTTCTGGCGAAATTTTGGGAAGAAAATAGCCTATGTAGCGGAAGCGCTGGCGAAATTCCGTCGATTAGGGGTATAGGGGCAAAATGGTAATTTTTACCTAAAATGCCAGTTATAATGCCAAATCACTAATGAAAGTGATATTACTCCTATAGGACATCGAAACTCTGATCTGCTGCCGATACGCTGTCCGACGTGCCGCTGTTGGACATTTCGCTGTTTTTCGTAAAACGTGCCGTTTTCGCCAGAATTGCCGACATTCGTCAACGGAGGTACGTTCGCGTACTGTAACACTAACGATGATGATTATGGAATGTGTATATGTGATGATATGTTGTGTGAATAGTTTGGTGCCGAAGGCAAGGCTAGTCTATGTGGGTACGCCAATCGTCGCCGTTAACCTCGGTGAGGCCCCATGATAGACACTTACCTGGCCATTCTATTCGGTGCTATATGCACCGTATCTATGGAACCGTACTTAGATACTCCGTATCTATGGAACCGTACTTAGATACTCCGTGTCTATGGAACCGTACTTAGACGCACTGTGACTAAGGAATCGTACTTAGATCACTAATACCACACCGTATCTATGGAACCGTACTTAGATACATCGTGTCTATGGAATGTTTATAAGCATGAGGTTAACCGTTACCTGAGATCCAACGCGCTAAATTGGATCTCAGCTATAGCTTCAGGGTTCGAAGGACCGGAGGGCCGAGAAGAGAAGCAAGCAGGCCACGTAGAAGAATCGGATGAAGATCTCTTTCGTTGTATACTACCTTTGAACCACATGGGTTTTTGTACCGTTGTATCGGCCCAGACTTACGGCATTTTATATGTACATATCAGTTACTCAATGCTCTGATGCTCTACTCTGATCATTTAGAAAGGATGTTAAAAAAAAAAAAAAAAAAAAAAAAATTATACTGCATTTGGAAATTGGGTTGTTACACTTATGGTATCAGAGCAGTAGTCCTGGCATGGATCTGACTAAGTTATTACGGACAGTTTGGTGCCGAAGGCAAGGCTAGTTTACGTGGGTATGCCAATCAGTCGCCATGAACTCGGTGAGGCCCCCATGGTAAACACTTACCTGGCCATTCTGTTCGATTAACGGAGTTAGGTTCAAAGCCTTTTCAAAAATTTGGAGCATATTTTGAAAATGAGTATTGATATAGCCTTGAGTCGGTGTACCACCTCATCTCGGTATACCATTTTGAACCAGTATACTATCCTGAACCGGTGTACCACCCTTGGTCGGTGCATCACTCTGATAACCGCCAGTTTGTGCTGGACGGTGATTCTTTCCTAGCATCGAGCTTATATGCGATGATAGGCCACGCCGGATGAGACTCCGAGACCAATAAGGATAAGTACATGTAGTATTTGACTCATGTAGAGGAACTTCTTATACGAAATTCCATACCCATGTTTGGGTAGACCAAATCAACGGAACCCTGGACGAGGGAAATATTTCGGATGCCTGTTCGTAGTACGAATACTAATTATGATAAGTCTATATGCAAAGTAGATGTTAGCGCGATAAAATCCGTGATATACTAATTGAAGTTTTCTTTGTATATCGGACGTTTTCCCTAATGAAGGTGAAAAGAACCAGACATGGCGATCTTAAGAGGAGCTGGAGCTCCCAGAGGCGAGGCGAGGCCGAGGCCGAGGTAGAAGGAAGAGGCGACGGCCTCAAATGGACGCAATACCCGAACAAAATCTTATACCAAACCAACTCGAACAAAACGAGATTCGGGAGATGAGGAGAACTCTACAGGAGCAGAGCTCTCATTAACGCACTCTTAGAGAGACAGAACCAACAAGATCGGGAAGGCGAAAGGCAACTAGCGAACGGAGGCGGAGGAAGAAAGAAGAAATGCTGAAGAAGAAAGACAAAATGCCGAGGACGAATTAAATGATGATGAGGACGAGGAAAACGCTGAAGAAGATGAGGAAAATAATGAGTCTGAGAGATCCCAATCACCTCCACGACACAGGAGAGGAGAGAAAAACACTCAATACTGGGTTAACCGGTTTGCAAACGAAGCCACCAACTTTTCGAGGAAGACTAGACATAGCAGAGGATTGGCTGAAGAGATTGGAGAAAGTATTCAAGGTGATTGATCGCCCGAAAATCGCAAAGCCCAACTAGCGATTTACCGGCTCGAAGGAGATGCAGACCTGTTGGTGGGAGGTCACGCGAAACTTTGCAGACCCATTACCGTCCCGTGACATGGGAAAAATTTCTAGAGAAATTTCATGAGCAGTATTTTCCTCCTTCTGTGCAAATGAACAAGGAGTCGGAATTTCTCCATATCCGACGGGGACGGGGAGGAATCTTTCGACGATTACTACGCACGATTCACCAATTTATCTCGATACTCACCACACTTGCGGAAGGGAAATGATGCGAGAAGTATGGTGAACATCCGGTTCACGGACTGAAATATGAGATTGGTGAAAGACTCATGTCCCAACGATTCCTAGATTTGACAAGCGCGGTGGAAACTTGTCGGATGACTGAGCGTAATCTGAAAGGATTCCAGAGATCCAGAAACTTCAACAACAACAACAGCAATGCAGGACGTGGTGGAATTAGTAGTGGAAATTCCTCACAAAGAAGAAAGCACCCTGGAACAACCCCAGTGATGGGAACAAGAGACCATTTCAACCTGGCCAACCAAACTTTCCAGAAACACAAGGACCTCGACCGTGTCCAAAATGCGGAGGGTACCATAAAGGTACTGACTGCGATGGAAAACAAATATGCTACAAGTGTCAAAGGCCTGGACACATCAGCAGGGATTGTCCACAGAGAGCTGCTGGGATGAGGCCGCAAAACCCAGGCCGAGTTTTTGCTCTAACCTGTGAAGAGACCGGAGAACCATCGGGGTGGTCCACGATACTAGAGCTCAGAGAAAGCTATTGCCGTTATAGTCGATCCGAGTGTTAAACAAATCAACTACTTTTGATACGGATCCTTTTGGGATGCATACATATGTATTTCCTTACGATGTAATAGTAGCTGCACCATTAGGTGTGAGCTTTTAGTTTGTAAAGCGAGTTTTGAACCAAGTTGCAAGTATAATATAAATCTTGTTACTACTTCATAATGTCAACGACATTCTCGATGGTGTTAAACTAGAGCCATATCAAACAACGTCAAACGGAATTAAAGTGATGAGAAGGCAACTTGAAGAAATAGCCAGAAATGGTAATATGGAGGCGTAGTTTTTGGATCTAGCGGGATAGTACCGCAGATTCATGAAGAATTTTTCACAACTTAAACGAAGTTCACCAGTAGGAAACCAAATCATTAATGTTGAACAAAGACTGTGAGACAAGAATTCATAAATTGAAAGAGGAGTTGGTCACAACACCAAGAAATTGGTTATCCCAAATCCAAGTAGATTGTAATATGATATCAATAGGAATGGATCGGGATATGTCTAGCTGCAGCATGACAATGTGATGACTTACCACTCTCAAGTTTCTCAAGTCAGAACCAAACTACACATGACCTAGAGATAGTAATTGTCATGATTATAAAACAAACCACGATTTTATTATTAAGTATTAGGTATCTTATGTTGCCACGGTGTATGGGAACCATGGGAACATAATATATCGAAGTACGACGTGATATCCATGAGTACGTGATATATGGTATTGCCGCGGTGTATGGGAACCACAGGGATACAGTATATCGAAATACGACATGATGAATGTGTAGTACGCGGTATTATGGGTGCCACGGAAACACTTATGTACGCGGTGTTATGGGCGCCACGGAAACGCTAAAACACTAAAGTACGCGGTGTTATGGGCGCCACGGAAGCAATATATATAAAGTACGCGGTGTTTTGACGCCACGGAAACACTTGTATATATCAACTTAAAACATGATAAAAACTTTATAATCAAGCTATGACAAGTTCTCAATCACCGGGAGAAGCGGTGACGGAGACAAAGTGAAGATCCGACGCGTATAGCCCGAGTCCGAGTAGGACGGAGTCTAGTTAGTACAAAGTATAGTGGGTTGGGTACAAATTTCGAGGGCGAAATTTTGTTTAAGGGGAAGAAATGTAATACCCCAAAATACGTATCATAATTTGGTAAGATTATACCTATAAAAAGTAGGTGAATATGGGATATCAAATAATAAGATATAATTATCTTATTTTCTAAGGAAAAATCTCTTGGAAATTAGAGAAATTAAGGGCCAAAGTGCCAAATGACCAAAATGCCCCTAAGGGACATAAATATTTAGGAAAAATGTGAAAAATCCTAAAAGTCAGTGAAATAATTATTTGAATAATGAGAGTATGTTATCTCTAATTAGGGTAATTTAATAAATTACAAACTTGGAGAAATTGAATAAAGATATTCAAAAAGTATTGTAATGACTATAATGCCCTCATGATTCTAAAATCTTTGAGAACACGGGGAAACGAAATGTCAGTGTTATAATTATGAGGTAATGGGACATTTTAATTAAGAAAATTATCAACTAATGATAATAAAGTGATTAAGTAATTTCTAGCTAATTACTTAAGTCTCAGGCAAAAGAAATTATGAAATAATTATGTAAAACTCAAAAAAATTAGTGGTAATTGGCTTAAAATTAGTAAAAATATATTTACTAATTAATTGGAAATTTTGGAGAAAAATAGTTGAGTTTAGGTATTTTTGAGCCTAAATACAAGAATGGACCAATTAGGTAATTTTGTGGAATTTTTGGAAAAAGTAAATAAATAAATCATTAATTAATTAATTAATTAATTAAAAAAAAATAAATATTTATTATTTTTTTGGGCCAGCCGAATCTTGCTCAAAAAATGGGATAATATTGAGTTAAAAATATTTAGATAACTTAGGATAGAAGTTTTGGATTTTATTATTTTAATATATAATTTATTATGATGAATAGTAAATTAATATTTAGGAATCGGATCCTATCTGGAGATCTAGGAATGGGATTTCCAAAGTCAGTTTTTCGAGAAACTTCGGCTGAACACGGAATGCCCTGTATGGAACCAAAATTTAGGTTAACTTGGACATTTCTAGTAAGTAAGAACTTGTCTTCAAAGTTGTAAATCCAGAATTTTGAGATTTCTCCGAAATTACGCGAATCGGGTACCGATCGGGGAATGGACCTGGATGAGGACACGTGTCATCATCCAATTGGCTCATCTTTGGCTTGGAGAGGGGGCAGCACGTTTTGGTGTGTTGTATGGCCAAGAATCACTCTTCAAAATATTAAAGGGAAAATTACAACTTTGGACCCAAAATTTGAGAAGGAAAATTACACTTTAGGACCCAAAATTTGCCTATAAAAGGCAAGAGCTCTCTTCATTTTTCTCACCCCATTCTCAAGTGAAAACCGAAATCCTTGAGTGAGAAAGAAGATAGAGAAGCTCTGGAGAAGTTCTGCAGAAGTCTTCAACGGGTAAGTCTTTCGGGCTTTAGTTTTAGTCTTTAGTTCAATAGTTAGTAAGGCTAGAGTAGTCTTTATTTTTATGATTTGGGTATCATATGGGAGGGCTATTTTAGTCTTTATTTTCAAGAATCATAAATGCGTCGAAGTTCTGGCGAAATTTTGGGAAGAAAATAGCCTATGTAGCGGAAGCGCTGGCGAAATTCCGCCAATTAGGGGTATAGGGGCAAAATGGTAATTTTTACCTAAAATGCCAGTTATAATGCAAAATCACTAATGAAAGTGATATTACTCCTATAGGACATCAGAAACTCTGATCTGCTGCCGATATGCTGTCCGACGTGCATTGTTGGACATTTCATTTTTAAAGTAAACGTGCCGTTTCGCTGTAATTGCCGACATTCGTCAACGGAGGTACGTTCGCGTACTGTAACACTAACGATGATGATTATGGAATGTGTATATGTGATGATATGTTGTGTGAATAGTTTGGTGCCGAAGGCAAGGCTAGTCTATGTGGGTACGCCAATCAGTCGCCGTTAACCTCGGTGAGGCCCCCATGATAGACACTTACCTGGCCATTCTATTCGGTGCTATATGCACCGTATCTATGGAACCGTACTTAGATACTCCGTATCTATGGAACCGTACTTAGATACTCCGTGTCTATGGAACCGTACTTAGACGCACTGTGACTAAGGAATCGTACTTAGATCACTAATACCACACCGTATCTATGGAACCGTACTTAGATACATCGTGTCTATGGAACCGTACTTAGACGCACTATGATTAAGGAATCGTACTTAGATCACTATTACAGTTTTTATGTTGTTATTTAATGATCATGTACCGGCTTGATCAATGTTGTAAAATTTGCAATACTTGTTGGACATATCTGTTTATAAGCATGAGGTTAACCGTTAGACATGAGTCTTATTGAATACTACACATATATATTAGTTGTATATATTGTGATAGTTGAATATAAAAAATTAAATTTAAATTTGATAACAAATTAAATTATTATTAAAAAATTACAAAAATCTAAAGTACCTAATTAAATATATTATTATAGATAAATTAAAATGCATACAAATGTATATTTAATAGTACATTGCTTATTAAATCACTTATCCTTAACATTTTTCTTCAGCATCTAAAAAAAAGTCATTCCAGAAACTGAAAAAGTGACTTCTAGAAAAAGTTTTTTTTTTTTTTAAGAAGTCTATCATTTCCTGAAGCTATCACAAACATCTCTTTTTCTCTTGTTAGGCTTTTCTCACTGTAATTGGGTTTTTTTCCCTCCTGTAGTCATGCCAAGCAACCTATATTATTTTTCCATGTTCTAAATATATAAGAAAGTTTATAGTGCAATCTGTACTACAAAATTTGTCCTATTTTAATATCGGAGAAGTATGATATTAGAGTTAGTACAATTAGTAAGGGTAAGATTGAAAATTACTTAAATTTTAGGATAAATTTAATGACTTTAACTGTTTTTATTAGTTTGTGAGAATTGTTAGTTGGTGTCTTATAATAAGGATGAGAAATACCACTCTGATCCTATTTATAAGTCTATTTTGACAAAAAAAGTCATATTTATAAGTCCAGTTTCATGTAATAAATGAAATTGTTACAATTCTACCTATATTAATTGCACCCATGAAGATGGAGAGAAAAGAAACAGTTGAAAAATACCCAATCATAAATGAAGGTAAAGTTGAAAATTTACCCCATAAACATTGTGTCAACTAACTTTCCTTGGTATGTGAGATTTGGTCAAAATGGACGTATAAATAAGATCGAGTGGTAGTAAAATAGTATATAGGAACTAGTCCCACATTGAGTGTGATGACTCAATGAGATATTAAAGTCGGTGGGATCTTCCACCTAATCACTAGCTTTTAGTTGATTTCCCATCAGGTCCTAATTAATGATGTTGGTGTGTGGATCTAAAGAAAGATTGAAAAATTAAACGAAGCAGGGGATCAATAATTGATAGGCATGTGTAAATATATAAGAATAAATTCATTATATATCGACAACATACATCTAACATGTCAGAGAATGACAATTCATGTGATGATATTATGAATTATTTTGGAGGGACGTAAGAAACAATATTATTATTAACTATCAATATATACTTCTAAACCTCCTAGCCCTTCAATTATTGGTCCACATGTTATGTCTACATGGCGAATTCCATCCCGATGAATGGCTCTTAGTTGGACTACTTTAGTATCCACATCTCTCGCTTTTGAATCCCATTTACGATTCACCTAGAATTTCAAACGTAGTTATTCACCCATTGGCCATGTCAAGCTTTTTTTCCTTTCTACCATTTAATGATCGTATGTTTCCAACCCTGTTAGTGTATTCCCCATGCAACACCACCTAACCGTCATCAATATTTATCACCAGTCTTCAAACATTGGTTGAACTAATCGGTCACCTTAATGACTCGTCGTTAATGGGTTTTCATCATTTCTAAACGTTGCACTTTTGTGGTTTGCCTATTTAACCCGGAGTTGTTTACTTCTTGAGGCTCAGTTGAAAATCTCAGATCGTATAATCCTTTCAAACATATTTTCCATTTCGGTGGTGTCACCTTCCTTGTCTCTGACCTCTCCCGTAAGTCATTGCCTCTTCTCTATCCCTCTCTCGCTTTTTGCTTGCGTTCTCTTTTCTCGCATCTCTGATTTTTTTTTTCTGCGCTGATCGCTTCCGAGATCTTCTCTACTTTGTAGATGTTAAAAGCATGTTGAGTAGTTTTGCTTTTGTAGAATATGCTAAAATAGCATTGTATGCACGCCATGGGATGTTTCCTCTTTTACTCAAGTTGATGATAGCCACAACTTATGGGTCATCTATGCAAAAATTATTACAGTGTTATGGGAGATTCCTTATTCTCTGAGCCACCATAGTAATTCATATAATGCTATTTTCGCATATGCTAAGGTAATTAGTCATTAACAATTTATTATTATTATATTAAGTCAACCTCAGGTTTAAATATGATTCATTTTGTTTTATCTAACTTCATGTTTCTTATGATGGTTCAGGGATATGTGGTATTAGTTGTTGTGCGTCATAGAGATTGGTATAATATTTGAACAAAGCACCATGCCAAAGACATGAATAATGACCAAACATCATGAATAAGATCTACATATCTAACGAGATGAATAGATAATGACCAACCTATTGGTAAATTTTTAAGATCTTGATACCATTCTTCATTTGTATATTTCGTCTTCCCAATTACTACTTTCCTTCAACTTTTGAAATGTTCTATCTAATGAGATGCTGTCACTGTGGAATCCTTCACAATCTTGCTTTTCTTCTTTGTCGAAGTGGAATGGTTCTTATTAAAAACACTCACTTTTCTTGCGGGGTCGTTGGCATAATATTTGTCCATAATCAACTTATTCTTTTTACCGAAAATATAATGGTTTAAAAGTCAAACTAATGCATGTATCAAAAAAGTCTAACTAAAGCGTTAATTTGTTTCGTTAATACTATGTAGCAAGAAGTTTGAGGTCTGTGTGTGTTTCATTGTGAGGCACTTGAGCGTACTTTACCCCAACTAGAGTACTTGCGAGGAGATATGGTGTATTTGTTGTTGTCCAGTATGCATTGATTAATGGAGTTACTGCCAGAGGTGAGGTTATACACTTTACAATCGTTTATTCTGCAAGTTTATAAATGTTACTTTTTAAACCTGGCATATTTCTTATGCAGGAGCGGAGCTACCTAGCCACCTGGATGCAACTCGAATGTTTATTGATACACATGATGAAGAGGTCACTAAGGCTAAGAGGGCTGTTATATTGATTTAACTTTTATGTCATATATTCATTTTTTAGGTTGCCCATCCGGTATCTAGAGCGTAGCCTTGACTAATCCGGATCCGACCCGGGTCACGCACCTGGCTATGGTGGATGAGTCTCCCAGGGAGGCTTTTTTGCATTCAGAAGACTCGAACTCATGTCATATGTTCATTTATTAGCTTCTGCGTTTTGTAATTGAATGTTAGACCTTATGGACAACTTTTTGTGCACCTCATTCGTTGTGTTTTGGAAATTGTGTTGCTTAAGTATTAGTATCATTTACTTAAATGGCAGCAAATATATTTTAATATTAATGTTTCAATGAGCTGACAATAAACATTATGAAAAGGTGTCCACTTATATGAATACTTTTAAGAAGAGTGTGTGTGTATTTGTACTCTTAATCTAATTAGATTTAATTTTGGTACCGATGTATAACGATTATCATTATTATAAGTAAAATTTCAATTGATCAACCTATTTGGTGTCAAACCATTTTCATTATCATTATATAGTGCCATCGTGTTTAATCACTCTACTGTTGAGTATATATATTTATTCTTTTAACGATTAATTTAAAGTATAATTGGAACGAACTTATATAGAATAACACACTTTGGATCATTTCAATTTTATGCAATTTTCTAAACAAGTAATGACCGAGAAATTAGATAAATTGCAATTAGGTCCCTAAAATGTTGAAAATTGCATATAGGTCCCTAAAATACATTATGGGTTATAAATACCTTGTGAAAGCTATAAAGGAGGCAAGTAAAAATCTATTTGAAATAGGGAATGATATTGTCCCTAATTTAGGTAATTTATTAAGTTACAAACTTGGAGAAATTGTAGAAGAATACTCAAAAAGTAAGGAAATGACCGAAATACCCCGTAAATGCTAAGATAATGCCGGAGACATGAAAGCAAAAATGTCAATACAAAAGTTATAAGGTAATGAGGCATCCTTAAGTATATCAATATATCGTTACACTCTTGTTCCGGTATCCTATAGGTAATGAGGCATCCTTAAGTATAACAACCGTACAAAAGTTTTGGAAACTCTCGGTTACTATACCGTTTATGTAACTAGCAGTGGGCATTTTATATCAATATATCGCTTACACTCTTGTTCCGGTGCTCTACTCGATGAAAAAATTTTATCTTGCTTTTGAAAAGTTGGGATGTTACATTTTGGTATCGTAGCGGTTGTCCCGGCATAGATCTAACTATGTTATATACAAACCATTGGTGCCGAAGGCAAGGCTAGTCTATATGGGTAAGCCAATCGATCGCCGTGAACTCGGTGAGGCTCCCATGATAGACACTTACGGCCAATTGGTTTGAGTAACGGAGTTAGGCTCTACGCCTTTTAAAGAGCATATTTTGAAAATGAGTACCGATATAGCCTTGAGTCGGTGTACCACCTGTTTCGGTATACCAGTTTGAACCGGTATACCATCTCGAATCGATGTACCACTTTCGGTGGATACATCACTCTAACCCAACTTATATCGAAGTCGGGTCACGTGGATGAAACTCCAAGAATAGTAGAGATACGTACATGCGTATTTGACTCATGTAGAACTTCGATACGTATTTCCGTGCCCATTTCTACATAGAGCGAACCAACGAGAATCTGACGACGAAAATGTTGCGTGTGTCTGTTTGCGATGTGAATACTACGTACGGTGGAGTTTATATGTGTGAGTACGATAAAATTTGGGAGCAAGTGTGAATACTTGAGTGATAAAAGTGGGAGCAATGTAAATACTAAGTGTGATAGAGTCTAGAGACTGTTGTGATAAAGTCTACGTTATGCGGAATATCTTCCTCGTATCTAACGTTTCCCTTAATAAAGGAAAAGAACGCGACATGGCGAATGTAAGAGGAGCCGGAGCTCCCGTGAGGCCGAGGTAGAGGCCAAGGTAGAGGCCGAGGTAGGGGACGAGGTAGACAACCTCAAGTAAGAGCGATACGATTTTAAATGACCTTAATAAATGTATTGATAGTACAATTAATGCGGTGTACAGAGAAGTTTTCCGAACCTTTTGCAACATTAATAGTTGTAAGCAGCAAATTTGCTCCAATTTGTTATTGTTATGGTTCCAATTTCATCCTTGTATGATTGTTTCTCAAGTTGTGAAGTTTTGTGTCTTTACATATGTGTAGAAATTATCTAAAGCTTCATAAAACTACAATGTTATCAAAAGTTGCCTTTGTTGCCCATATATTATACAAAATAGAATTTCACCCTCCGTGCAACGCACGGGTCTATAAGTCTTGTTGTTCATATAACTCGTCCATATCCTCTCTTTTCCGTTTAGTAGAGCAGTGTTGCAGAGCCAGTTATTAAAAGTCCACGTAGTTATTATGAACTTTAATGCTGGTGATTTGTCATTATATTTATGTGGAAACCAGTTTGTTTCTACAGCCTTTAATTTGTTGTTTGCAGAGGATTGAATAATTTGGTTATTCCGTGATGGGGAAACACTTCAACCACTAAGCTAATATTCTAGTAAGACGACAAACTTTGTTTTTCCGACAGTACTTTTGATATCAACTTTATAATCGTTCAATCAAGAGACAATCATTAAATGTGTTGATCTCTTCCTTTGCCTCCTCCATATCTGTCAATGAGCCTCCTTCCTAACCTCTACAAGGAAGATGAGAATTATAGAGGTAGTTATAAATTTCCTTCCAACTCTTTATCAGCTGGACCAACCTTTGTTGTCGTCTAAAAGAATACTCTCTTTGGTCTTATATGTATGAAATAGGTGATTAATTTATAGAAATTAAGAAAATTGCTTTTAAGTTTGTTATTTATAAAAGATGTTGTGTTGTTTTTCTAAAGTACTTATTTTAATAATTTGCATTTGCAAACTACTTTGATGATAGAAACTCCTTTTCTATGTGCAATGAATTGGGAAAGTTTTTTTAAAATTAAATATTTTCAGGAAAACTGAATTGGGTTTACATGTTGAAGTAAAGTAAACATCTCAACAATTAAAAGTAAAAGAATGTTAAGAAGAAAAACTCCCAAAAATAATTTTTTGTTTACTATTTTTTGAATTTTTCATTCATAATATTCTTCTCTCCCCCTTTTTTTTCCCCATTTTCCCTCCATCTAAACATATGCTTAGGGCAATGCTCCCTTTGATTGAATATAGTATAAGCCTTTTTTAATTAATTGAAACCAAGGTAAATTGATTGAAGCAATAAAATTGTCCTAAAATTATTAAATTACTTTTCATTTTCATCTCTCAAAAGTACAATCGTTAAATACTTTGATATCGGACAGGCAGGGTAGTTCAAAAGTTGAAAGACATGTTGATTGTTTTTGACATATAAACATATGACAACTCTTATGAATTTACTTTTATCAATAAATAGATATTAATAGTATATAATTAAATAATTAAAATATAAAAAATTAAATAATTTGATTTAAATATATTTTGAATCTAAATAATTGAAATTAAATCCATCTTTATTCATAATTTTATCATACTCAACAAAGAATTTTTTTATCAAATTCATATATAAAGCACTAAATATTATCAAATCTGAAAAATTAGCACGAGTTCAAGATCAAGTTAGTACGATTTTGTAAACTAGAAATGTAAAAATGGTAAACTCGGTGTGTAGACTCGTGCGTTTGAAGAGTTTACAACAATCACGAGTTTGACAACAATACATATATACTGTATTGCCCCTAAATTAAATGACATACACAATTGGTCTTACCAGTTAAAAAAAACGGAAAAAGAAAAGACATTTAGTTAATAACGTTTCCTAATAAGAGAAGTTCGATTTCCACACAAGCTTGAGGATGTGTTTCGGAGAATTACAGACATTGTTTATTTATAAGCATCAATAAGCTTTAAAATCTCTGATTTTATCATATTAATATATATACACGTGCACGTCTGTATACACACATATGTGTGTAAGGGGTTATCGTTTGTCATGTCACTTGACATAATGTTATGTCAAGTCACTCAAAAACTACGTCGTTTTAGGGTTAAAGGAATTAATGAACTCTTAAAACGACGTAGTTTTGGGTCAGGGGAATTAATGAAGGATCTTTTAGTAAAATTCATATAATAAATACTAAAACAAAAATACAAAAACACTCTTCATTAATTTCCTTAACTCCCAAAACGACGTAGTTTTGGGCTCACTTGACATAATCTTATGTCAAGTGACATGACAAACGATAAACCCTATATATATATATATATATTCTTTTTAGTGTAACACCTCAAAAATTTGTGAAGAGATTTATTAAGCATATTTGAGGCCAAGGGACTTTATCTAAAAATTAAGTGTAAAATACATTGATTATCTTTCTCTTTTACCTAAATTACACAAATCTCCCCTCTATTTTATAAATGTATATAGACATTTCTTAAAATTAAAATGTATGTTACATTGACCCTCTTATATATTTGAAATTCTATTTTCATCCACCTAATTGACCGTTAAGTTTGACTATTGAACATTTGCTCGGGCAAATATCCCTCTTTCAACAAAGGAATAAAAATTTATATTTTTCTAAAAAGATAATTTTCTATGCCAACAAAAATAATTCTAATATATAAATGTTTACAATTTCCAATATATTATAAAATTTATTAGTTTTTGTTACATGATAAAATTTATAAATTTTTATTTTCATATTTATTGAAACTTATTTATCTAGTATTAAAAACATATTTCTTTCTTTCTTTTTTGTCATGAAACCATGATTGAAAACTTATTTGCACAAACATTCAAAAACACGTTTGATTCACTTAAGTATGCATCTATTAAAAGAATTAATCTTATTTTTTATTAATGTCTCTATCTCAGCATTTATTAAATTAATTAAGTCTTTATCTCAATATGAAAAAAAGATAGCTATTTGAAAAGTAAGAAAAAAAATTAAGAAAATGAAAAACAATCTTAAATTACTTAAACAATTTTAGCCACAATTAGGGAATTAGCTAGTAATGATGAATGGTAAATTCGTAATTAAATTTTTTTTTTACTATAAATTTTGATTATAAAATGAAAATACTTAATGGAATTAATGGTTTGGACTAAAGTATATATGTTCAAAAAAGAGGAGAGGTCCGTGTAATTAAAGCAAATTGCAATGGAGGTTAGAGTATTTTAATCAAATTTCAAATATCCTCAAAAGTAAATTATTTGGCTAAAAACTTGTTTTCAAGTTATATGTTCTAAAAGGGACGAGTAGTTTAGTACATTTCGTTAAGTAGCTATAAAGTTAATCCTGTTGATCAGAAAAAAGACATAAGTCATGCCTTATTTTTTAAAATTTCTTTTAAGGAATAAATGCTTTTTTCCTGGAAAGATATTTGTGTGTGTGTGTGTATATATATATATATATAATATTTGAGTTAAGGTGTATCTAATACGAAAAGTATTTGTTTAGGACTTTAGGTGCATCCAGTTTTCTAAAGTATTTTGTGGTGCATTCAGCACCTTAAAGTATTTTTTTAGGTACGTCTAGTACTCTATTTTTTAAAATATATGTCCAGCATCCTAAATTACATATTTTATTAATTAAGACTAAATTATACAAAACCCCATGAACTTTGAGTTAATTACATATAACCCCCTGGCCTTTTATCTTTTTATTAGTAACCCCCCACCGTTAACTAACGATTAATTTTGTAACGGAAAATGCCCCATCATATTAATCGACGACATGTGCATCATATATACGTAATTTCCTATTTAAATTAGTAATTTTATAAAGCATCATTAAACTTTGACCAATTATAGATAGCCCCCGGTGTAACATCCCGTTTTCACAAGCAGTATACTTTTTTTTTCTTTAAAACATCATTTGTAAACATCAGAGTAGAGCACCGGAGCGATTGAGTAACTGATATATATATTAAAATACCCATGGTAGCATGTCTTGCTGTTTAAACAGCGGTACAAGAGTGTTTCAAAAGTAATACAGAAAGAAGTCTTCAGCCGCGACTCTTAGGCGTGCTGCTTGTCCTTCTCCTCGATCCTCGGTCCACCCGACCCTGAAGCTATATTAAGGGCTGAGGTCCATGCATCGAACCCCAAGTAACGGTTAACCTCATGTTTATATACACCATATATGTACGACAGACATTCATAGAATGTTGGCAACATTTACTACTATCGAGACATAGGGTATACATATCGATATGTATGGCAAAAAAATTACAATGGATGACGACAATAGTACAATCGGAGTACGTATAATAGTACAATCGAGTAACAATATAGTCGGATGACAGACAATAGTACAATGAGTACGATAATAGTACAGTCGAGTACGCACAATAGTATAGTCGAGTACGAGACAATAGTACGATCTGTAACATCCTGGATATTTATCTGGAATATTATAAATAAAAGTTAGATATTTCTGATAAGTGAAATTTCAATCTCCAGTCTTGTATAATTATAGCATATTTTCTAAGAAGAATTTCTACAAGAAATTAGGGAATTTTAGGGCCGAAGTGCCAAAATGACCAAAATGCCCTGAAAGGGTAATTAACTTAGGAAATTATGGAAAAATACCCTTGTAATTATGGAATGATGTTAGAGGTATGAAAATACTAATGTTAATACAAGAGTATGAAGATAATGAGACATTGTAATTAAGAAAATCATCAAGTTATGATAATTTAGTAATTAAGTAATATTGGGCTAATTACTTAAGCATAAGTGAAGGAAATTCACAAGTAATTATATGAAACCCTAAAATTGGTGGTTTTTGTTTTAAAATTAGTAAAAACATGTTTACTAATTAGATGAAAATTTTGGAGAAAAATAGTTGAGTTTAGGTATTTTTAGGCCTAAATACAAGAATGGACCAATTAGGTAATTTTTGTGAAATTTTTGGAAAAAGTAAATAAATAAATCATTAAATAATTAATTAAATAAAAAATAATTATTTATTAAAATAATTAAAGGGCCAGCCGATTTTCCAAGGGAAAAGAAAAATAAAAAGAATAAAATGAAAATAGAAACAAGTTGTGCAACTTGCACATTAAAATAATATTAAAATTAATTAAAGCAAAATTGGTGAATAGTAATATTAAAATTAGGAAACGGATCCTATCTAGAGATCTAGGAATAGGAATCCCAAGGTCAAGGTAAAATATTGATCAGTGAGTTTTTACCTTTAAGTGACCTCTTCCGGAAGTTAATTCCGAGGCCGTTTGTGCATTTTCCTAATAAAACAAAATAGGGAAAAATGCATATAGGCATATTTTTGGAAAAAGGAAATAAATTCTAACTCAACATTTAGGAATGGGTTTGAATTTATTTTGACATATTTGGAGTCAGTGAATTATTTCCAAGAGATTGGTAGTCCCGAAACGAATTCCGACAGGACACGATCGGACACGTTTTCGAGAAAACTTCAACTCGGACTGTTGGAGCCCCGTATGGGATCAAAATTTAGGTTAATTTGGACATTTCTAATAAGTGAGGAAATGCTTTCAAAGTTGTAAATCCAGAATTTTGAGATTTCTCCGAAATCACGCGAATCGGGTACCGATCGGGGAAAATGGTTGAACAAGTTGCAATTAATGGGTTATTACAACTTTGATTTTCCAAACAAAACCTTAAATTTGCCAAACAAGGCCCTTGTTTTTGCCTATAAATAGATGCCTTCCCCTTGAGAAATTTCACACCTTTTCTTCCTTCTCTTGGCCGAAATTTTTGGTTGAGAAAGAAGAGAAAGGAGCTCTGGGGAATTGTGCGCAAGCCCCGTAGAATTGTCAGGAAAGTCTTCAACGGTAAGTCTTTTAGTCTTTAGTTTTTAGTTTAGTAGTTAGTAGAATTGTTAGTTAGATTTAGGAAGTAGGTGACAAGATTCCTACAAATGTTTTAGAGCCTTGTTTGCGTTGAAAAAATATGCAGAGGTGTAAACATAGTAGGGATCGAGTCGCCGAAAAGTTGAAGCTTCGCAGTTCTTTTAAAAGTAAGGGTAGAATTTGTTAGAATAGCCTTTAAATTTCAAGTATGATTGGGTATCATATGGGAGGGCTATTTTAGTCATTATTTTCGAAGATCATAATTGCGTCGAAGTTCTGGCGAAATTTTGGGAAAAAATTTGTCGAGTAACGAAGTCTTTGGCGAAATTCCGCCATTAGGGTAGAAGGGCAAAATGGTAATTTTTACCTAAAATACCGATTCTGAGTGTCAAATCACTAATGGAAGTGATATTACTCTTATAGGACGTCAGAATCCTAATTTGTTGCCGTTACGTTGTCCAACGTGCATTGTCGGGCAAACCATTGCTTTTCCGTCGAGAAATGCAGCTTCGCCGAAACATCTACGTACATCAACGAAGGTACGGACGCGATCTTGTAACACTAATCCTATAGCTCTCATATACATATATGTCATAGATACGTTCATATACGGGGCTCGCTTAGGGTCGTCGTTATACATACTGACCTTGTACGGGTTATAAGACATGATAATACCGCTTTGAGTTTTCCTAGCACCGAGGACACGTGTTCGTGGCACGGGGGTAATGTGCGAGCTATATTTGTGTAGGACTTTACATACCGCTTTATGCTTATGTCCCGTCACGTGTCACAATGTTGTTGTGTAGGACCTTACATAATTGCTTCATGCTTATGTTCATCGTGTCACACTTCGATGAGATGTTGTTTGTTATGTCATGAATATCTATTGTCTATATACTGTTTTATTTGAGCGTAAGGTTATTGTTACCCGAGATTCAATGCGGTGAATTGAATCTCAGGTTTAGCTTCGTGGATCCGGAGGACCACGGATCGGTGATAGGGAAAGCAAGCAGGAGTAGGCTTCCTACGGATTTATCATATCGCTTTCGTACTTACCTTTTGAACAAGTAGGATCGTTGTAATGTCAATACTATATCACACTATGGTTCATATTTTGTTATGATCGGTTACTCTTTCGCTCCCATACTCTACTCGATTGGAAAAAAATTCCGCTTTTAAAATTGGGATGTTACACAGTCGGAGTACTGTGTAATAGTACAGTCAAAGTACATGTAATAGTACAGTTAGAGTACGTACATGACAATGAAACACATATATGCATACAATAACCATCGAGTTAGTGTTACTGAAGACGAGAACGTACCTTCGTTGACGGAATTTCGATACGACAGTTGGTCAGAACGTAATCAGGGATATCTATCAATATAACAACCTATTTGTTAAGGATCTATCATTACGACGGACATTTTTAGTCAAAATGACCATTTTACCCCTGACCCCCTAATCGGCGGAATTTCGCCAGCACTTCGTTACTTTAACTCTAATCTTCCAAAATTTTGCCATAACTCCGACCCCATCATGATTCTCAAAATAATGACTAAAATACCCCTATCATATGATATCTAATCATACTTGGAAGATTAAAGACTAATATAGCATTTCTACTCTAACTACCGAAAGAACTACGGAAGCTTAAGACTAAGTACCGAAAAACTTACCCAGAGCTTCGCTGCAGATTTCCCCCAGAGCTTCTCTCCCTAAAACCTCTCTATTTTCAAAATTCTCTCTTGAAATGGTGTGAATTGTGAAGAGCTTTGAAGGCTATTTATAGAAGAAGCTATGGAATTTCAACTGTCGGATCAACTTTATGGGAATCAATCTGAGCCCTCCATTTGGAAACTTAATAAACAAGTTTTCCCTCTTCCTTCTCTCTCCTTGGCCGACATAAAGGGTCCTAGGTGGCAGCTTGTGATGTCATCTTGGATGATGTCACAAGTTGCTTTATGCACTTGATCCGACAGAATTTCCCCGATCGGTGTCCGATTCGCGTAATCTCGGAAAATCTCAAAATTCCAGATTCACAACTTTGAAGATCTTCTATTTCTGTTCAAAAGTATCGAGGTTAACCTAATTTTTGATTCCATTCAGGGTTCCAATCTGTTCACCAAGTTTCTAAAAACGTGCTGGTGCGGAACGAACTTCCGAAATCGTCAACCTCTAGACAAAAATCCACCGATTCCAAATATGTCCAGGAAATTCCCAACTCATTCCCGGATGTTGAGTTATGATTTATTTTCTTGAATTCTAAATCGTGACTATCCGCATTTTCACAGATTACCCTATTTCGTCTTATTATCAAAATGCTCCACCGATCTCTAATTAACCTCTAGAACAGTCTACTTCAAGATAAAAATCTACTCATTAATATTTTACTCGACTCTAAAAACTTTGTTCATGGTTTTCTAGATAGGATTTAATTCTATCGGTGGTCATTTATCCTATTTGCTTTTTACTGTAATATTCCATAGAATATTCCTTTTTATTAATATTTCATTTCAAAAATCTTATCTCCTTATCTCCTTTGAGATTTTCAGTCCTTTTTATTATTATTTTATTAAATTTCGTTTTTTAATTATTTTTTTAATTAATATTATATTTTAATTATTAAAAAATTATTTTATATAATTTTTTCACAAAATTTCCCTATTGGTCCATACACGTTCTTAGGCTTAAAATTACTTAACCTCACCAATTTTTCTTCATATTTTCCCATTAATTAGCAAATATATTTTATGCTAATTTTAGCCATAAACCACTAATTATAGGGTTTTACATAATTACCTTTGGATTTTTCTTTGTTCAAGCTCAAATAATTAGCCAGTAATTATCTAATTAATTACCCACTAATTGTTGATAATTTTATTAATTAGAATAACTCATTACCTCACAACTTTTACACTGACATTAGTATTTTATGTCACATGCATTATATTAAAATTTACGGGGGCATTTTGGTCATTATAATACTTTTTAACTCTTCCCCCTTTATTTTTCCAAGGTAATAATTTAATAAATTACCTAAATTAGGGACAATATTCTTCCTTATTTCAAATAAATATTTACTTGCCTCTTTATAATATTTTCAGGGTATTTTATAACCCATAAATATTTTAGGGACCTATTTGCAAACTTTCAAATGTTTTAGGGACCTAACTGCATATTACCTAATTTCAAGAGAAATTACCCTAATAACAAAATACATTCAATACAAGGTGTTTGAGACCTCATACTCATCTATTTTTACTAGGCATTATCAATCGAGATTTTAGGGTTTTACACCGGCATGCGTGCAAACTTTGATTAGTGACAAATAACCCCCTAACATTTCAAAATTTAAATTTAACTCCTTTAAAATTTTGATTCATATTATTAAACCCCATATCGTTATTTTTTTCATTTAGTAAATTTATTAAGATTTTTAATATCATTTTTCAATTAAAATAGATTTTTTTCTATGATAAAAACTAGATGAATAATATTTAAAAAATATAAAAATAAAAGTGTCATCATTTGTATAACATTTACTTATTTACTTGGGATAACTGAGCATTGATAGTATAAGTATGTCATCATTTATGTTAAATATATTCCTAGGATAACAGAGCATTGATAGATTAAATATTGTATTTGTGTTATATGATAGTTTTTGCTCTCATTTTATTTATTAGTTATACATATATATATATATATATATATTTTTTTAAATTAGAGGTTCAACGTTTATTTTTATATTGTTTAAAATATTATTCTTCAAGTTTTTTCCATACAGAAAAGTTATTTTAAGTGTCAAATCATAGTTAAAATCTTAACAAATTTATTAAAATGATAAAAGTAACACAACAAAATAGGGTTAATATTATAAATCAAAATTTTAAGGGAGTTAAATTTAAATTTGAAATGTTAGAGAATTATTTGTAACTGATCAAAATTTAAGAGGGTTATGTGTAACTCGTCAAAGTTCATGATAGTTTTATGAAATTAATCATTTACACAGGATGCCACGTATTATATGTTAATCTAATGTGCCAGTTTCTGTTAAAAAGATAACAATTAGTTAATGACATGTGGTTAATAATAAAAAGATAAAAGGTTAGAGGGTTAAATTTAATTTTTGAAATGTCAGTGGGCTATATACAATTGACTCAAAATTCAGGAGATTTTATGTAGTTTAGCCATTAATTAATTGCAAAACTGGAAAAAAAATCAGGATGATGGATGTACATAAAAAAAATACTTGAGGGTGTTAGATGCATTTGTAAGGTCTCACTTAATCCCTCTAGATCTTGAGTTCAAACCCTAGAAGAGATACTTATGGTGGGAGGTGTAGCCCCAAAGCAGATAATAATAAAAAAAATAAAAACCTATCACAACCAAACAAATGACATAAATCATGCCTTATTTTTTAACTCTATATTATGTGGCGATAACATATGGGGTCATATTTATGAATTAATGCAGCAGGGATCCCACGCGCTCAGTGCATCTTTTAGCTTCATTATTATTATATATGACCTTCTGATCTTTTTACGTCTTCCTCGCTCTCATTCTTCTCTAACTCATTTTCGAAGCTGCCCTGCTATGCTTCAAAGGATTTGGCATATCATCTTCAAGATCACATTATCATTAGCTTCATCAGAAGCTTATTTACATTGGTATGTGTAACGACCCTAATTCTAAGTTCATTATGATGTCCAATTATATTTCTAGGTCTCTTATTAATCTAACTAACTTGTAATTATCAAAGTAAAGGCGTTAACAGATCGAGTGAGTCACAACAGAGTATGCCTAACGTTTGGACGAATGAGTGATCGATAACATATGCCTGACACATCTTGGTTAATTTAAATTCCTGGAGGAATATATATGTGATACAATTTAAAATTCGGTAACAGCCAGGTTAATCCTGTTGGAGAATATTAGTTATACAGATATCCTGAATTTGACGTCAGTCAAATAATTAGCAAATATACAAATCCAAAATAATATATGATCCACTTAAATAAATCCCCTCCATCAGGGTCTTCTTCATCTACTCCAGCTGTATTGTTTTACTTCCTGATCCAAAACATCTTCTTGAATCTTTAGGCATAACTGAGATTTAATGATCGATTGAATCTTAGGGTAACGGTTAATCTCATATTCAAAGTGCAAATCCTACATGACAAATATGTCATATATTGTGAAATAAAAGAAAGCATTCGCAAACACATTGCTACCCGACTACATTGCACACAACTCATGTATTGTTAACGGTGAAAGCACTCGCAAGTGCCACGTGTCCCGCATACACGAATCCTTAGCGCTAGGAGGGATTAAAATAAGTGTATTTTGTGATAAGTTAGCACTTTGTTAGAGAAGGGATTAATATCTAATTCCTTGATAACCAAATTGTGCTTATGTTATTAATCTAAGAGAAGAAATTAAGACTTCTAATAGGGGCTGATATGTTTCAAAAATAATTAGGGCCAATGGAAGAATTATAAAACACTTAATCAAATTAAGTGTCAATTAGCAAATAATGGGCGAATTAGCTTGCAATTAATTAAGATGAATTGCATAATTATTCTAATTAATTAGAGACAAATTAAAAAGAATCAAAAGAGGGCTAATTATATTTGAAAATAATTAAGCCAAAGAGAATGAAATAATTTATTTTTCTAAATAAAGCACTAATTACCATGGTTAAGCTAACAAATCAATGATACAATGAAAGATGTAATTAGTTGTAACATCTCATTTTCAAAAGCGAAATTTTTTTTTTCTTTCTTTATCAGAGTAGAGCATCGGAACAAATAAAGTATTGAGTAACTGATACAACATTAACTGTGGCGTAGCTGTCTGTTCATAAAGAACGATACATTTATCTTTTCAAATATTAACTATCATCGGTCGGGTCTTCCCGCGGTCTTCACGCGTGGTGCTTACTCTTCTTACTCTTATCTTCTGTCCTTGTGTCTCCGTACCCTAAAGCTATAATAAGAGCTGAGGTCCAATGCCCATCGGACCTCAGGTAATGGTTAACCTCATGCTTATATAAACAATATATGTATAACAGATATTTCTAATATCACAGCAATGATCAAGCCAGTACGTCGTATGATCATTTGATAACAACTACAATAACATGCAAAGTTATCCCTGGTCTGCACAATTACCCTGTGCCACGATGTACGGTCGTGTCCTCAGCGCTAGGAAAACATAACGGCATTATTATGACTATAACCCGTATAAAGCTGTATTTAGTGATCTAAGTACAGTTCCCTAGTCACAGTGCATGTCCAGGATGAGTCCCGTTCATGGCTTTATGAAAGTATCCACAACATATACAAGCATAACATAAGCATTAGAATCAGTGTTACAGTACGTCGCGAACGTACATTTGTTGACGAAATACGGTACGTTTGTCGGTCGGATCGCAATCACAGATATCCTATAAGGATAATATCGTATTTAATCAATAAAAAATATCCTAACAGATATTCTAGTCACAAATGACCATTTTACCCCTGACCTTAGAAAATCGCTACCCGATAAAATTTCGCCAGAGCTTCGCTACTCTGACTCCCAACTTTCAGAAACTCAATCCCTACTATGTTTTTACCTTGTCAGGCATCTTTCATTGCAATAAGGCATAAAAACAAGAATAGGAATTTCATTTCCTACTTACTAAATCTAGCTAACATTTATACTAAAACTACTAAACTAAAGACTAGAATCTAAAAGCTAAGGATCGAAGAACTTACCCAGAACTTCGCTACTTCTTCACTAGAGCTCCTCCTTCTCTCTTCCCTCTAGGATTTCAAAATCTTCAAGAGGATTTGTTGTGAGAATTTTGAAAGGGAATGAAGGCTATTTATAGGCAATTATTGTGGCAAACTTGCAATTTTTCCAAACTTTTCCTTCATTTTTAGCCCTTAGATCTAGGGTTTTTGTGAGACTCCATCTCCACCCTCCACCTCTTGGCCGACCTCCCCCCCCCCTTTCTCTCTCCTTATCCTCTTCAAAACATGATGTCATCCTATCCCCTTTTGTGAATTCTACCGATAAATTTCCCTACTCAGTGTTCTAATCGCGTATACTTAATAATCTTCAAATATTTTTACAGGTACACTTTGAAGCTTATGTAATCACTTGAGAAATACTTTAAATATCAAGGATTATAGTCCGATTAGGGGTCTTTACCAGTCTTTTAGTCATTTCAGGATAAACCCCGTCTGTTACGGAAATAACTTCGGAGGTAACCCACTTCGGGACAAAAATTCACTTGTTTACAATATTTCCTGATGTTTAATACTTAGTTCATATATTTCAAGATATGATTTATTTTCTATCGGTTCTCATTTATCCTATTTGCTTTTTATCAAAATATCTTCTTTTTATTATTATTTTTCTCCCACTTGCATTTGCATTCACATTTGACATCCACATACACACTCACACACTCAATAATTTCGGCTCCCCCTCCCCCTTTTTGATTTTTTTTTTTAATTTTGTTTTTCAATTATGTTTAATTATCTTATATAAATCATCAAAAATTCTCCCATTGGTCCTTAGGTAATATCATGGATTTAGACATTTTAAATTGCTAGAATTATTGTAGCCTTTGATCTTACTTTATGAGATTAAATCCTAACCATTGTCTTATGTTTTGATTTATCAAAGTTGATTAGCAAGTTTAATTAGAGCCTTAATCCCATTATTAGTAATCTTTTGTTGATCAATTATGCTTTAGGAATTTTATACAATTCATCTTACACATTTCTTAATTATGCTTAATTTAATTAGCCATTATTCTTATACTAATCTTAATCCTTTATTGGCCATTAATCTCCAATTAGGGGTTTTAGATATTAACTTTGGATATTACCTTCATTCATGCCTAAACAATTAGCAATTAATTACTTATTTAATCACCTACTAATTGTTGACAATTTTCTTAAATTAGATTAATTGTTTTCTCACAACTATTGTGTTGACATTGGTAATTTATGCACCATGTATTATATTAAAAATCATTAGGCAACTTATGCTCCCCAAAATAATATTGGATTTTGTCTCTTTTATTTCCAATGAAAATAATTTAATAAATTACCAATATTAGAGACAACATACTTTCCTATTTTTAATAAATATTTAATTGCCTCATAAGATATATCATAATATTCTCAGGGTATTTTATGACCCACAATTGTATTTAGGGATTTTTGCCACTTTATTCTTTCTAACTTCACAAGAAATTACCCTAGAAAATAAGATAAATACCACACAGGATTTGAGACCGCATATTCACCTATTTTCAATAGGTATTATTTATCAAAATATAATATCCAAGATAAATAATTATCCGGGTATTACATTTCTCCCCCCGTTAAATAAAATTTCGCCCTCGAAATTTACTCCACCCTAACTAGACTTTGTACTAACTAAACTCCGGACCTTATGCTCCGAATATTTACTTTATCAGAACATTTCTATGCCTAAACCGTTCCTCTCGGTGATCGAGGAATTGCTCCGGCTCGACTACCAAAATTTTGTTACGCCATACTTTGATATATAGTGTTTCCATTGCGCCCATACACCGCGGCAACACAAGATACCTCATACTTAATGACACGATCGATGTCTTACGTAATACGGAATATATGTTCGCCTTCGAAGTATTCTACTGACACTAGTTACTAGGGATATTCTTAGAAACATATGATCATCGACTTCGAACTATAGAGATCTTCTATTTTCATCAGCGTAGCTCTTCCATCTGCTTTGCGTTGCTAGGAGTCGTCTTTTTATTATAGTGATTTGTTCGGAGGTCGATTAATTAGGTCTGGTCCAAGCAATTACTACTCCGATAAGAGTGACTGACACCTTTGCCCTCGCAATTTGATAGCATATACTCGGAAAACTCTAGACATCTAGTCTATCCCTTACCATGCATGTTCCCTTAGCACGTACTCTAATATTCAAACAATAATTTTAGTCATTTTGTACCCGTGTTTAACATTTCATACGCAGGACCTACTCGTCCACTCTTTCTCTACTCAAATCGCATCCCTTGAGTAGATATTCCCTAAAGGAATATTCTAATACTAGTCAATCCACTTATCACTAGACTTATTAAAATATCTCCGCTATCCGGGAAAACAATCTAGCACGGCGGAGAATAACAAATATGGGCCACCTATAAGGCCTTCAATGATGCCTCGATTATGATTATGCCTAGGTTCATAATGATGATCAAGACCCCAAAGAACATTGGGCGGTAGTTATGCCTTACTATTTAATACTATGTTCAACTATTCCTGTATAACTCCTATCACTTTTCTTAGCTTCCTTTTTCCTTTAGTATATTTAAGAATAACAAGAGATATTGAGAAGAAATCGTCATAAAGGGTTTTTTGCAAACATATATATTAAACATATGCTTAAGATGTTATAGTCATCTGCGCTTGCTAACCTACTTGTCAATCTTGTTTATATTTCACAGACCCTTCTTGGTTATATCAGCTATTTTACAACTTCTCAGGCGTTTTAAAGAAGTGACAATATACTACAAACAAGTTCATCTATTCCTTAGCTATCTGCATTAAGTCATTCACGTTTCTGCTTCTCTAAATATCGTGGATTACCCGCCACTTGAGACGACGAAGGAACGTACGAAAACTGTGGATAGGGCCTTCTCCTAAGAGCTCGTTTGTGCTTTCCACCCAAAAGCGGTTTCGAGGGAAGTGGTACAAGGTAGATTTTGCCCAATCTTCACGGGTGTAGGAAGGGATGAAGTACACATTCCTCCGATCATACGTCGTCTTCACATTCTTCAAGTATTGGTAATATTCATCCTTTACCGTTATCATATGCTGAGCATCTTTTCCATAGTCGGTGCTTAGGATGTCTACTAGCACCCCGTTTTGATCTAGGACATGGTTCTGTGGCCTAGAGTAGTACTTAGGTTCAGGGTTATATTCCGGTAGATATTGGTATTTGGGTTCAAGAAAGTACGCAGGTTTAGGATTGTAGGTCGGTCCAGAGTTAATCTTGATCCTTATGTATCTAGGGTTTGCTGATTTCCACGTAGTACGTCTCATTGCCCTATGGTAATTCACGTGGGAGGGTCCTTCTCCATCCATCTTTACTGTATCCCATGGAAAACGTTAGACATATATAACTGCTAATTTAACAAAATTGAGAATATCATCGACATTGTGAAACAGTAATAATATCCATATTATACTTCCAATTCGGTTCTAGACACGCTTTATAGGCTAAAAAGTTCACACCCAATGGTGTAACTACTATTAAGTCGTAGGATAATATATGTATGCATCCCAAAAGGATCCGTACAAGCATCAAAAGTAAATGATCAGTTTAGCACCCGGATCGGTTTATATCTGAAATAGATTTTTACTGAGCGATAGTATCTTCGACCATTCCTGGAGATTTTCTGGCCTCCACTTCGGTTAATGCTATCATCTGACCTGAGTTCTGTGTAACATCCCGTTTTCCAAAAGCAGTATAAAATTTTTTCATTAGAGTAGAGCATCGGAGCAAGAGTGTAACTGATACTTATATTCAAAATGCCCACTGGCTAATTACAGAAGCGGCACAGTGACCGAGAGTTTTCAAAAATAAAGAGTAACAACAGAAAGTCTTTAGCCGGATCCTTGAACCTGCTGCTTTCCTCTCTCCTCAGTCCTCGGTCCTTCCGACCCTGATGCTATGTTAAGAGCACGCAAACGTATCGCTCCCAAACATTTACAGATGTATCGCTCCCGGCATTACGGATGTATCGCTCCCAGCATGCAGATATATCGCTCCCAGCATGCATACAGTTATCTTCTAACATAATATGCACCAATCAACATACCACACATACATACCACACACACATCACATACACGCATACTATATCCATCAGATTAGTGTTACAGTACGCGAATGTAATACCCTAAAAATCTGTATTATAATTTAGTAAAATTATACCTATCAAAAATAGGTGAATATGAGATATCAAATATTAAGTAATAATTAACTTATTTTCTAAGGAAAAATCTCTAGGAAATTAGAGAGTTTAAGGGCCAAAGTGCCAAAATGACGGAAATACCCCTAAGGGACATAAATGACTTAGGAAAATTATGAAAAATCCTAAAAGGCAGTAAAATGACTAAGTGAAGTATGAGAGTATATTATCTCTAATTATAGTAATTTAATAAATTATGAACTTGGAGAAATTGAATAAGAATGCTCAAAAGGTATTGAAATGACTAAATTATCCTTGAAAATTCTAATATAATGCGAAGACATGAAAACAAAAATGTCGGGGAAAAGTTATGACGTAATATGGCATTATAATTAAGAAAATTGTCAACTAGTAATAATAAAGTAATTAAGTAGTATTGGCTAATTACTTAAGCTTAAGCAAAGAAAATTCAGAGATAATTATGTAAAGCTCAAAAATTAACGGAAAATGGTTGAAAATTAGTAAAAGTATATTTACTAATTAATTGGAATTTTTGAGAAAAATAGTTGAGTTTAGGTATTTTTAAGCCTAAATGCAAGAATAGACTTATAGGAAAATTTTGTAAAAAATTATGTAAAAATAATTATTTAATTAATTAAATAATTAATCAAATAAATAAAATAAATAAAAATCGAAATAAAAAAGGGGCAGAAAAAAATAAAAAAAAAGAAACTTAATTGGTAAGTTTTATTATTATATAATATAATTAATTAAAGTTATATTATTATATAATATAATTAAATTTTGTGAATAGTGATTCAAAAATTAGGAAACGGACCCTATCTAGAGGACCAGGAATAGGAATTCCAAAGTCAAGGTAAAATATTGATCAGTGAGTTTTTACCTTCAAGTGACCTCTTAGGAAGTTAATTCGACATCGATTGTGCATTTTCCTAATAAAACAAAATATTGAAAAATGTAGACAGACACATTTTTGGATATGAAGAAAATAAATTCTAACTCAACATCTAGAAATGAGTTTGAATTTAGAGTAAATACCCTATTTGGTCCACTGAAAAACACGCACTACCCATTTTGGTCCCCGAGTAAAAAAATGTCATTTTTAGTCCTTAAACAATAAAAAAGGGTCCCTTTTAGTCCTTTTAGTCATTTTTGTGGGCATTTGAATCCTCACAAATTCCCAAAAGTCTTTTAGTCCCTAAAAAGGACCAAAAAGACATTTTTACTCGGGGACCAAAATGAGTAGCGCGTGTTTTTCGGGACAAAAAGGGTATTTACTCTTGAATTTATATGGACAAGTTGGAGCCCTATATGGAACCAAAATTTAGGTTAACTTGGACATTTCTAATAAGTGAGAAAATGTCTTCAAAGTTGTAAATCCAGAATTTTGAGATTCTCCGAAATTACGCGAATCGGGTACCGATCGGGGAAATTCTACTAGACCGGGCCATAAAGCAACCATTAATCATTGCATTGAATCAAACTTGGGCTGCCACCTCCTTCATGCATGTCGACCAAGAGGCTGCCATGGACAAGAATTATACACCATTTTTGTTTGATTTTCCATGGTTGAAAACAACTTGCAAAATTCCATTTGTGTCCTTCCAAAATTCTATGAATAGGTAGCATGCTCTTCATAAATTTTCACACCATTCCTCCTTCCTTTGGCCGAAATTCTAGAGGGAGAAAGAAGAGAGAGAAGCTCTGGAAAAATTCTGCGGAAGTCTTCAACGGGTAAGTCCTTCGGTCCTTAGTCTTTAGTTCTTTCGGTAGTTTTAGTAGAACTGTTAGTTAGATCTAGGAAGTAGGAGATGAGATTCCTATTCTTGTTTTTAAGCCTCATTGCATTGAAAGATGCCGACGAGGTAAAAACATAGTAGGGATTGAGTCTCTGAAAGTTGAAAGTTAAAATAGCGAGCTTTAAGCTTTCATAGTTCTTTCAATAGTTAGAGTAGCCTTTATTTTTCAAAGTATGATTAAATATCATATGATAGGGCTATTTTAGTCTAGAATTTTGAAAATCATAATTGCGTCGAAGTTCTGGCGAAATTTCGGGAAGAAAATTTGTAAGAGTAACGAAAAACTCGATTTGTTGCCGTTCTGTTGCCGAAGTACCATTGGACGTTTCCACGTTTTCGTAAAAGTACGTTTTCGCGCGAAGTACTAACGTCGTCAACGAAGGTACGTTCGCGTACTGTAACACTAATCTAGTGCTGCTCATATACATATATGTGATAGGTACATTCACGGATAGAGATTCTGTTAGGAGTCACCGAGATACATTCACGGTTAGAGACTCATTCGGGGTTACAGATTATACATACGGTTTCACACGGGTTATAGTTGTAGTAATACCGTTAGAGCTTTCCTAGCGCGAGGACACGGCCAGTACATCGTGGCACCGGTGAATAGTGCAGGTACTTTATGGGGCTTACATGCGCTTTACGCTTATGTCTTGTCATTATATTGATTATATTGTTATGTCATGAATATACATTATTCCCTATCTTGTTTTATTTGAGCATAAGGTTAACCGTTACGAGATTCAATGCGGTGAATTGAATCTCGGCTATAGCTTCAGGGTCGGGAGGACCGGGGATCGGAGATCGAGGCAAGGCTGCACGAATAGGCTCATGGTTGGAGGGCATGTAGCACGAGTGAGCTGCGAGACGGAGATGTCACTTTATCGTTTTCGTAATTACCTATGAGAACAATAGGATCTTTGTATCAACACTGTATTACACTCTGGTTATCGTTTTAATGGGAATCAGTTACTCTTACGCTCCAAGGCTCGACTCTGATTTTTTTAAAAAAAATTGGCTCTGGAATTGGGATGTTACACAATGACGTACATTCGTTGACGATATACGATATTTACGTCGGAATACGGTACGACAGGTAGGTCAAAACATAATCGAGAGATATCCTATCAACATAGCAACACATTTGTTAAGAATCTATCATTACGACGGACATTTTAGTCATAAATGACTATTTTACCCCTGACCCCCTAATTGGCGGAATTTCGCCAGCACTTCGTTACTTTGACCCTAATCTTCCAAAATTTTGCCATAACTCCGACCCCATCATGATTTTCGAAATTAATGACTAAAATAACCCTAACATATGATATCTAATCATACTTGGAAGATTAAAGACTAAACTAGCATTTCTACTCCAACTACCGAAAGAACTACGAAAGCTTAAGACTAAAGACCGAAAAACTTATCCGAGCTTCGCTACCTGGACTCCTCCTCCTCTCCAAGCTCTCTCAAATTTCGAAATTGGCTAAGCAATTTGGTGTGAGAATTATGCTTGGAGGTGGCCTCTATTTATAGGCAAAATCCCAGGGACATAACCGGTATACAAATTTTTCCTGATTCATTCTGGACCACAGAAAGCAAAAGCTTCTGGAAGCTCTTCTCTTGGCCACACAATCCACCTCCTTACATCATCTTTCTCCAAAATGACATCATCCTCATGATGTCACCCATGTGCTTTATGAGTTTCTACCGATAAAGTTCTCTCGTTCGGTGTCCTAATCGCGTAATCTCGGAAAATCTCAAAAATCTGGATTAGACAACTCGAAGATATTCTCTTACTTATTAGAAATGACTGGGTTAAATAACTTTTTGACCCCTTCCAGGTCTTCTCCGGTCCAGCCGAAGATTTACGGAAAAACGCGTCGGTTACGGAAATAACTTCCGGAATCATCAACTTCGGGACAAAAATCCACTGATTCCGAATATGTCCAGTTGTTTACCAACTCATTCCCAGATATTGAGTTAGGATTTATTTTCTATAGGTTTTCATTTCCTCATTTGCTCCCTTGTCCTTTTCGTCTTATTCCCTTATTGTTAAAGTCGGTTTCGGAAATGACTTCGGAGACGACCCGCTCCGAGATAAAAATTCACTTGTCTATAAAATACTCTGACCTTAGAAACCTTATTCATGGTTTTCTAGATAGGATTTAATCTCTATCCGTGGTCATTTATCCTATTTGCTTTTTACAGAATATTCCATAGAATATTCCTTTTTATTAATATTAAATTAACAAATATCTAGATATTAAATTGATAAATTCTTATCCACTTCCATACTCATAAATTCGGTCAAAACCTGGTCCTTTTTTTTTTTAATTTTCGTTTTTAATTAATTATTTAATTAATAATATATATTTTTTAATTATTTAATAATTATTTTTCATAATTTTTCCACAAAGTTTCCTATTGGTCCATACTTGTTTTTAGGCTTAAAATACCTATTCTCACCAATTTTTCTTCATATTTTCCATTTAATTAGCAAATATATTTTATACTAATTTTAGCCATAAACCACTAATTATAGGGTTTTACATAATTATCTTTGGATTTTCCTTTGTTTAAGCCCAAATAATTTCCGGTAATTATTTAACTAATTACCCACAAATTGTTGATAATTTTCTTAATTAGAATAACTCATTTTCTCACAACTTTTGCACTTTCATTGGTATTTTATGCTTTACATAAAATATACGTAATCACTTGGTCAATAATGATCTGGAAAACTTTTAATTTTTCCTCACTATTTTCCAAGGAAATAACAAGGGCATTTTGGTCATTTCTGACACATTGTTGATTTTTCCTAATTTCCAAGAAATTTTCCTTTAGAAAATAAGATAAATTTAACATTCTTTTTGAAACCACATATTTACCTATTTTCAATAGGTATTATTTCCTAATTTATGATATTTATCATAAATACGATTTTTAGGGTATCACATTTCTCCCCCCGTTAAATAAAATTTTGTCCTCGAAATTTGCACTCTACCATCTAAACTTCGTACTCTCTAAACTCCGTCCTATTCAGACTTTGGACTCCACGCGTCGGATTTTTACTTTGTCTGCCAGTCGCTCGTCTTGGTGATCGAGAATTCGCTCTGGTTTGACCGCAACGATCTTATCATATCATACTTTGATATATAGTGTTTCCCGTGGCTCCCATACACCGCGGTCAACACCACAGATACCAAAATGTCTCCATAGATATACCATGGCAACACAAGATACTTCAAATGTTCCCATGGCGCCCACACACTATGGTAACACAAGGTACCTCCCACTATATGACATGATCATGGTCAAATATAACTAAGAAACGTGGAACGCGTTATGGAGGTGTCTGCCTCCTCTTCTATCTCGACTCTGCCTCGGCCTTTGGGAGCTCTCGCTCCTCTTAAATTCGCCATGTCTCGTTCTTCTCAGAAACGGGTACAGAAACACGTATTGGGAGTTTCGCTACATGAGTCAAATACTGCATGTACCTATCGTTGTTGGTCTCAGAGTTTCATCCGGCGTGACCCAGCTTCACATATAAGCTCCGTGCTAGGATAGAATTACCGTCCAGTACAAACTGACGATTATCAGAGTTATCAGAATTCTCAGAGTTATCAGGGTTATCAAAGGCTGATATCAGAGTTATCAGAATTGATGTACCGACAGAAAGTGGTACACTGGTTAAGAATGGTATACCGGTTCAGAATGGTATATGAAGTAAGGCGTACACTTGACCTTGGGCTATATCAGTACTCATTTTCAAAATATGCTCCAAATTTTTGAAAAGGCTTAGAACATAACTCCGTTAACCGAACAAAATGGTCGGGTAAGTGTCTACCATGGGGGCCTCATCAAGTTCACGGCGATCGATCGGCACACCCACGTAGACTAGCCTTGCCTTCGGCACCAAGCTGTCGGTAACAACTTCGTTAAATTCATGCCGGGACTACGCTCGATACCAAAAATGTAACATCCCGTTTTCAAAAGCAGTATAAAATTTTTTCATTAGAGTAGAGCATCGGAGCAAGAGTGTAACTGATACTTATAGTCAAAATGTCCACTGGCTAACTACGAGCGGTACGGTGACCGAGAATTTTCAAAAATAAAGAGTAACAATAGAAAGTCTTCAATAGGATCCTTGAACCTGCTGCTTTCCTCTCTCCTCGGACCTCGGTCCTTCCGACCCTGATGCTATGTTAAGAGCTGAGATCCGCACCGGATCTCAGGTAACGGTTAACCTCATGTATTCATACACACATATGGGTTACGAACAACATTAACACAACGTATCAACCACACTGACCAATGCACATGTATCGCTCCCAAAGACGCAAACGTATCGCTCCCAAGATTACGGTTGTATCGCTCCCGGCCTTACAGATATATCGCTCCCAGCATGCATACAGTTATCTTCTAACATAATATGCACTAATCAACATACCACACATACATACCACACACACATCACATACACGCATACTATATCCATCAGATTAGTGTTACAGTACGTGAACGTACCTTCGTTGACGATATACGGTATTTCGCCGAATACGGTACGACGTTAGGTCAAAACGTAATCAGGGATATCCTATCAACATAACAAAGAATTTTTTAAGGATCTATCATTACGACGGACATTTTAGTCATAAATGACTATTTTACCCCTGACCCCCTAATTGGCGGAATTTCGCCAGCACTTCGTTACTTTGACCCTAATCTTCCAAAATTTTGCCATAACTCCGACCCCATCATGATTTTTGAAATTAATGACTAAAATACCCCTAACATATGATATCTAATCATACTTGGAAGATTAAAGACTAAACTAGCATTCGGTATACAAATTTTTCCTGATTCATTCTGGACCACAGAAAGCAAAAGCTTCTGGAAGCTCTTCTCTTGGCCACACAATCCACCTCCTTACATCATCTTTCTCCAAAATGACATCATCCTCATGATGTCACCCATGTGCTTTATGAGTTTCTACCGATAAAGTTCTCGTTCGGTGTCCGATCGCGTAATCTCGGAAAATCTCAAAATCCGGAATCACAACTTTGAAGTTCTTTTCCTACTCATTAGAAATGTCTGGTTAACTAAATTTTGATCCCTTTCAGTGTCTTCTCGGTCCTGCCGAAGATTTACGGAAAAACGCGTCGGATACGAAATAACTTCCGGAATCATCAACCGGGACAAAAATCCACGATTCCGAATATGTCCAGTTGTTTACCAACTCCTTCCCGATATTGAGTTAGGATTTATTTTCTATAGGTTTTCATTTCCTCAATTGCTCCCTTGTCCTTTTCGTCTTATTCCCTTATTGTTTCGTCGGTTTAAATGACTTCGGAGATGACCCACTCCGAGATAAAAATTCACTTGTCTATAAAATACTCTGACCTTAGAAACCTTATTCATGGATTTCTAGATAGGATTTAATCTCTATCCGTGGTCATTTATCCTATTTTCTTTTTACAGAATATTCCATAGAATATTCCTTTTTATTAATATTAAATTAACAAATATCTAGATATTAAATTGAGAAATTCTTATCCACTTCCATACTCATAAATTCGGTCAAAACCTGGTCCTTTTTTTTTTATTTTCGTTTTTGATTAATTATTTAATTGATAATATATATATTTAAATTATTTAATAATTATTTTTCATAATTTTTCCACAAAGTTTCCTATTGGTCCATACTTGTTTTTAGGCTTAAAAATACCTATTCTCACCAATTTTTCTTCATATTTTCCAATTAATTAGCAAATATATTTTATGCTAATTTTAGCCATAAACCACTAATTATAGGGTTTTACATAATTATCTTTGGATTTTCCTTTGTTTAAGCCCAAATAATTAGCCAGTAATTATTTAACTAATTACCCACAAATTGTTGATAATTTTCTTAATTAGAATAACTCATTTTCTCACAACTTTTGCACTTTCATTGGTATTTTATGCTTTACATAAAATATCTGTAATCACGGGGTCAATAATGATCCTGGAAAACTTTTTAATTTTTCCTCACTATTTTCCAAGGAAATAAATCCCAACAATATTCTAAGTTAGAGACAACATACTCTCTAATTTTTAATAATTATTTTATTGCCTCTAAGGATTTTTCATAATTTCCTTAAGTCATTTTATGCTCCACGAGGGCATTTTGGTCATTTCTGACACATTGTTGATTTTTCCTAATTTCCAAGAAATTTTCCTTTAGAAAATAAGATAAATTTAACATTCTTTTGAAACCACATATTTACCTATTTTCAATAGGTATTATTTCCTAATTTATGATATTTATCATAAATACGATTTTTAGGTATCACATTTCTCCCAGTTAAATAAAATTTTGTCCTCGAAATTTACACTCTACCATCTAAACTTCGTACTCTCTAAACTCCGTCCTATTCAGACTTTGGAGTCCACACGTCGGATTTTTACTTTGTCGCGGCCGCTCGTCTTGGTGATCGAGAATTCGCTCCGGTTTGACCACAACGATCTTGTCATATCATACTTTGATATATAGTGTTTCCCGTGGCTCCCATACACCGCGGTCAACACCACAGATACCAAAATGTCTCCATAGCTATACCATGGCAACACAACTTCAAATGTTCCCATGGCGCCCACACACTATGGTAACACAAGGTACCTCCCACTATATGACATGATCATGGTCAAATATAACTAAGAAACGTGGAACGCGTTATGGAGGCTGTCTGCCTCCTCTTCTATCTCGACTCCTGCCTCGGACTCTGGGAGCTCCCGCTCCTCTTAAATTCGCCATGTCTCGTTCTTCTCAGAAACGGGTACAGAAACACGTATTGGGAGTTTCGCTACATGAGTCAAATACTGCATGTACCTATCGTTGTTGGTCTCAGAGTTTCATCCGGCGTGACCCAGCTTCACATATAAGCTCCGTGCTAGGATAGAATTACCGTCCAGAGTAAACCGACGATTATCGAGTTATCGAATTCTCGAGTTATCGTAACTATCGAGGCCGATATCGTGGGTACGAGGCTGATATCAGAGTTATCAGAATTGATGTACCGACAGAAAGTGGTACACTGGTTAAGAATGGTATACCGGTTCAGAATGGTATACCGAAGTAAGGTGGTACACTGACCTTGGGCTATATCAGTACTCATTTTCAAAAATTTTTTCATTAGAGTAGAGCATCGGAGCAAGAGTGTAACTGATACTTATAGTCAAAATGTCCACTGGCTAACTACAGAAGCGGTACAGTGACCGAGATTTTTCAAAAATAAAGAGTAACAATAGAAAGTCTTCAATCGGATCCTTGAACCTGCTGCTTTCCTCTCTCCTCGGACCTCGGTCCTTCCGACCCTGATGCTATGTTAAGAGTTGAGATCCGCACCGGATCTCAGGTAACGGTTAACCTCATGTATTCATACACACATATGGGTTACAGAACAACATTAACACAACGTATCAACCACACCCAACCAATGCACATGTATCGCTCCCAGCACGCAAACGTATCGCTCCCAGCATTACAGTTGTATCGCTCCCAGCCTTACAGATATATCGCTCCCAGCATGCATACAGTTATCTTCTAACATAATATGCACTAATCAACATACCACACATACATACCACACACACATCACATACACGCATACTATATCCATCAGATTAGTGTTACAGTACGTGAACGTACCTTCGTTGACGATATACGGTATTTCTGTCGGAATACGGTACGACAGTAGGTCAGAACGTATTCAGGGATATCCTATCCACATAACAAAGAATTTGTTAAGGATCTATCATTACGACGGACATTTTAGTCATAAATGACTATTTTACCCCCGACCCCTAATTGGCGGAATTTCGCCAAAGACTTCGTTACTTTGACCCTAATCTTCCAAAATTTTGCCATAACTCCGACCCCATCATGATTTTCGAAATTAATGACTAAAATACCCCTAACATATGATATCTAATCATACTTGGAAGATTAAAGACTAAACTAGCATTTCTACTCCAACTACCGAAAGAACTACGAAAGCTTAAGATTAAAGACCGGAAAAACTTACCCAGAGCTTCGCTACCAATTTCCTCGACTCCTCCTCCTCTCCAAGCTCTCTCAAATTTCGAAATTGGCTAAGCAATTTGGTGTGAGAATTATGCTTGGAGGTGGCCTCTATTTATAGGCAAAATCCCGTGGACATAACCGTATACAAATTTTCCTGATTCATTCTGGACCACAGAAAGCAAAAGCTTCTGGAAGCTCTTCTCTTGGCCACACAATCCACCTCCTTACATCATCTTTCTCCAAAATGACATCATCCTCATGATGTCACCCATGTGCTTTATGAGTTTCTACCGATAAAGTTCTCTGTTCGGTGTCCTGATCGCGTAATCTCGGAAAATCTCAAAACTCCGGAATCACAACTTTGAAGTTCTCTTCCTACTCATTAGAAATGTCTGGGTTAACTAAATTTTTGATCCCTTTCAGGTCTTCTCCGGTCACGAAGATTTTAAAAACGCGTCGGATAAAGAAATAACTTCCGTAATCATCAACTTCGGACAAAAATCCACTGATTCCGAATATGTCCAGTTGTTTACCAACTCATTCCCAGATATTGAGTTAGGATTTATTTTCTATAGGTTTTCATTTCCTCAACTGCTCCCTTGTCCTTTTCGTCTTATTCCCTTATTGTTATCGGTTTGCGGAAATGACTTCTGAGACAGCCTACTCCGAGATAAAAATTCACTTGTCTATAAAATACTTTGACCTTAGAAACCTTATTCATAGTTTTCTAGATAGGATTTAATCTCTATCCGTGGTCATTTATCCTATTTGCTTTTTACGTAATATTCCATAGAATATTCATTTTTATTAATATTAAATTAACAAATATCTAGACATTAAATTGATAAATTCTTATCCACTTCCATACTCATAAATTCGGTCAAAACCTGGTCCTTTTTTTAAAAAAATTTTCGTTTTTAATTAATTATTTAATTAATAATATATATTTTTAATTATTTAATAATTATTTTTCATAATTTTTCCACAAAGTTTCCTATTGGTCCATACTTGTTTTTAGACTTAAAAATGCCTATTCTCACCAATTTTTCTTCATATTTTCCAATTAATTAGCAAATATATTTTATGCTAATTTTAGCCATAAACCACTCATAAATTCGGTCAAAACCGACACATTGTTGATTTTTCCTAATTTCCAAGAAATTTTCCTTTAGAATATAAGATAAATTTAACATTCTTTTTGAAACCACATATTTACCTATTTTCAATAGGTATTATTTCCTAATTTATGATATTTATCATAAATACAATTTTTAGGGTATTACATTCTGTGGCCCTATCTCCGCAGTTTTCTGGGGACAGTCCTTGATAACGTGCCCCGGCTCCCAACATTTGTAGCAAATCTGTCTCCTATTACATTTAACATTGGGATGGTAGTTCCCGCATTTCCAACATGGTCGGGGGCTCGGCATCCTCGGATAGTTCTGCTGTCCATTCTGGACTGACTTCTTGCCTTTTCCTTGGTAGTTGACCCAAGGTAACTTCCTTTTCTGTGTGGGGTTTTTGTGGCAAATTTCATCATGGCTTGCATTGTTACAGTTGATATTCCTTGATCTACGTAGCTCTTCTAACTTACACTTCATCAAAGTAGTGATAATTAAATATTTCATACACTTCTTTTTATCTCTTGATTAATAATTTAGGACTCTTTAGTTAATAAATAATGGCTTTTATACTTATTTGGGCTTTGGGCCTTAGATTATATTTTAGCCATTTTTAATAATAAAATTCTAGTTTTACATTGCTTCACTATTTTTACCATAACTCTTGAACCAGACATCGGATTTGCCTCATTTTTGTCTCATGTTTCAGATGATTCAAAGAGCTACAATTTTTATGAAGACATGAAGAGAAAATTCGGACAAGAGGGCAGTCGATTTTGGAGCCGAAGTCAGATGTATATTTCTAGATTTTATTTGGGCTCGAATTTTGTAATTAAAACCCACTTTTATTTTATTTCTGCTTTGGGTTGAACCATTAGAGCCCATTTCGTTTTTAGGTTAACTTTAAGTTAGATGGCAGCCGCAAACACATTCATTCATTCATTCACGTTTTTGAAGGTTTAGGATTAAATACAGAAGTTCTATTTTGTCTGCAATGTTCTTCGGGTTCTTCGTCTATTCTTCGTTTTTCCCAGCCATGCTCGGCTAAACTTCTGTGATTAACCTAACGTTGAGGATTCCATGATTCGTCCAGAGGACTCGTGTTTGATCGGTAACTTTACTCGATTCTGTTTTCATCTTATCGGATTTGATTTTGAAATAGTCCAAATATTAGATTTAATATTCGGTTTGGTTCATCCCAAGGGTTGAGTTCGAACTAGGTTACAGTGTTGTTGTGCGATTGCACAGAGAGACGCCACTGTTCGGACATATGCTAGGCGATCGTCTAGTCGAGGGATTCTCTGGATGAATGCAGAGATTTCGGTTCATCCAGCTTCGTTTCGCTGTTATTCCTATCAAACCCACTGCAAGTTCGTTGGGAAAACGATCCAGGTTCCCTATTACTAAAAATCTTTTACTGAATCTGGTTATTTTGGGAGAAACGGCAAATCTCTTTCCAAAAATTGGCGCCGTTGCCGGGAAATTTGCATCGGTCTGATTACTGACAGTAAAGTAGTTTTATTTTATTTTTTTATTTTTTATTATTTTTTTTTGAGTCTCTACTGGATATATCGGGTATTTCAATTGTTTGACTTACTCCGATTGGGTCACGTTATTTTATATTTTATATTTTATATTTTTATTTATTTATTTATTTTTTTATTTTTTTCCATTTTTTTTATTTGTCCCCCAATAGTCTAGGAGTTTCCTTGTTCAAGTCCCAAAAATTTTAAAAATCATTTGATAGCGTTTCGGACTTGTTTTGGTCAATTTCTAACATAGGTTTTTGCTTTTGTGTTTTGTTTTTGTGTTCTCTTAGGGTTTTTCTATTTTTTACCACTTCTTGTGGCATTTTCGTAATTCTGAGATTCTGCTTTTTACCACTTTTGGTGGCAGTTTCATAATTCTGTGTGTATGCTGCATGAGTACCAGGAATACTACTAATCCTGAAGATTTGTTGTCATTTGATCTCGAAATAGAAAAAACAATTCTTACCGCTAGAAGAGTTGTTAGGCTAATTCATAAGATTAATACCGAACCGGACACTCAATTGGAGTCGATCCGACCATTCGATTGTGTCCATTCCGTTAATCTTTCCGATTGTGCTTCGATAGTATTTCGATAGTCTTGTTGTTTTCACCGATTCTAGTAGCAATTTTGCTAACTCGGACATTATGGCGTAAGAACATGTAGATCGTCATACTTTAAAGGAATTGGCCGCACCGATGTTAATTATCAACCTTTGTGCATCCAATATCCTAACCTTGTCGCTAACTTTGAGCTTAAATCTGGTCTAATACACTTGTTGCCTAAGTTTCATGGTCTTGCGGTGAGTGCCCCATTAAGCATTTGAAGGAATTCCATGTAGTATGCAAGACAATGAAACCACATGTCATTGATGAAGATCATATCAAGCTGAGAGCTTTTCCTTTCTCATTGGACGGTGGAGCCAAGGATTGGTTGTTGTACCTTCAGCCCTCATCTATTGGGAGTCGGACTGATATTCAGAGGTTATTTCTAGAGAAATATTTCCCTTCTTCAAGAGCAACTGCGATCAAGAAGGAAATTGGCAACATTAAACAAGTCACTGGGGAGACTATGCATGAGTATTGGGAGAGGTTCAAAAGGTTATGTGCAAGCTGTCCACACCATCAGATATCTGAAAAAGACTTGATTAACTGTTTCTATGATGGTCTAATGCCGGTGGATAAAGGGTTGGTCGATGCTAGCGGTGGGGCTATGAGTAACAAGACACCGAAGAAGCTCGAGACTTGATATCCATTATGGCGTATAACTCTCAGCAGCTTGGCACCGAGCCAATAGTACTCCTGTTTACCATATTCAAGCACCTCCACCCAATATGATTCTCGTGAGATTAGAGACTAGACTTGATGATCTCACTTCCCTTGTGAGGCAGTTGGCAGTGACACGATACAAGCAGCCTTCCCCTCCTCGAGTGGGTACTCCCGTGGTTTTATTCGACCCTTACCATTCTACCGACTCTTGCCCTACCTTGCATGATCCTACTTACCAAGACCAACAAGAGTCGCAATGGGTGTTTTTCCAGGAATGCCACAATACCAACAGAATAATGCCTTCTCCAATACCTACAATCCCGGTTGGAGAAATCACCCCAACTTTCGCCGGAACCAAAATCGAACCGAGCAACCAATACCAAAGCATTCAGGAATTACCACAGAGACAGACTGAGACCACAAAATTTCCAGCAGCTAATCTCGCACCCCTTTGCCTTTGCCAAGACCACCTCCTCGACAGCCATATGTCCACCTCCACAGCGCACAACAAAGAGCTAGTAGTAGTGGCGGTGGTGGTGGTTCCTCACTTGAAGATATGATGAAGCAATTTGTCACGCCCAATATGCGCTTCCAACAAGAACTGACACTTCCATTCAGAGTTTGCAAACACAGATTGGGCAACTAGCAACATCATTGAACCAGCTTCAACCTCAGGGGAATAACACTCTTCCTTCACAAATAATTCCTAATCCTAAGGGGAATGTGAGTGCTATCTCCCTTCGATCTGGCAAACAATTGGAGAAACATAAACCAGCTGCAAATGTGACTTCCACATCAGAAAGAGAGTCAAAACCGTGAAGATTGACTCTAAAAATAAAAAGGCAATGCAGCCGCAAGGTGAAGAGGAAGACATTCCCATTCCTCTTCATTTCCCTCAGAAAGCAATTCAATCCAAGAGGTTGCGTAAAAGCACAAGAGAAGGATATACTTGAGACATTCGGAAGAGTAGAGATCAACATTCCTCTCTTAGATGCATCAAACAAATTCCTAAATATGCCAAGTTTCAAGGAGTTGTGCACCAACAAGAGGCGATCAAGGGGAATGAATGAGTGAGTTTGAACCGTAATGTATCAAGCACTCATCCAAATTTACCATGCCTCGTAAATGCAAGGATCTAGGGACATTTTCTATCCCTTGCCTTATTGGTAATTATAGATTTGATGATTGCATGCTAGATTTAGGTGCTTCTATTTATGTCATGCTTGCATCTCGTTTATAAATCTATTGGTCTTGGTCCCTTGCGTCCTACCGGTGTTGTTGTCCAGCTTAGCTAATAGGAGTAATGCTCATCCTTCGGCTTGGTTGAAGACGTATTGGTCAAAGTTAATGAATTGATATTCCCGCTAATTTATATGTCTTAGATATGGAGGCCGAGTCTTCTACTAGAAGATCACCAATCATTCTAGGGAGGCCTTTCATGAAAACAACTAGGACTAAGATAGATTTGCATTTTGGTACTCTTTCCATGGAGTTTGGTGATATATCCGTGAATTTCAATATTTTTATGCCATGAAACATCCTAGGGAAGAGCATTCTATTTTTCGTATTGATGTGATTGATAACGCCGTGGAAGATGTTCTTACCGATTGGTGTGCCGATTATCCCGATTTTACATCTCGTGAGTGATTCTCCCATTTGTGCATGTGCCGATAATGAATGGTGCTCTGTTTGCACTAACTTGGTTAAGGCCGCATTATTTGGTGATTCGACTTGTTTAGTGATTCCGCATTACTTGTGGATTCTCGATGTTGATTTTGAATTTGAGCTTCATCTTAATCCCGATGTGCATCCTTATTCTTATTTTGATGAGCTTGCTTCGATTTTGATGAGCTTGCTTCTACTTTTGATAAGTGAATTCGATGTTAACAATGAGTCGTATAGCCACGCTTCTTCTTCTCGCTTCTTTGAATGTGGTTTCGTGTATTTCCAAGTGTGATGACATCGAGTTGTTGCAACAACCACCCAAGCTTCTTCCTCCACCGAGCAACCACCCAAACTAGAGTTGAAATCCCTTCCGCACCATCCGAAGTATGCATTTTGAGGTGAATGAGCGCTGCCGCTCATTGTGGCAAATAATCTTATGCCCGATCAAGAAGAGAAGCCGCTAAGCGTATTGAGGGTGAACAAGAAAGCCATTGGGTGGACATTAGCTGACATAGTTGGCATCAGCCCTTCCATGTGTATGCATCGAACTCGTTGGAAGAGGACTCTAAGCCGGTGAGGCAACCCTGCAGATGCCTTAATCCTCTTATGCTTGATGTGGTAAAGAAGGAGGTCACTAAGCTTCTACAAGTCGGTATCATCTATCCTATTTCGATAGCCGGTGGGTTAGCCTGGTTCAGTGGTTCCTAAGAAATCCGGAGTCACCGTGCTAGCCAATCGAAGAATGAGCTCATTCCTACTCGAGTTCGAATAGTTGGAGAGTTTGCATTGACTATAGGAGACTCAACCAAGCCACTCGCAAGGATCATTACCCTCTACCTTTCATTGATCAGATGTTAGAGCGATTGGATGGTAAGTCTCATTACTGCTTCCTGGATGGCTACTCTGGATACTTCCAGATCCATATTGCTCCTTAGGATCAGAAGAAGACGACCTTCACATGCCCCTTTGAGACCTATGCTTACCGAAGGATGCCTTTTGGCCTCTGCAATGCACCTGTCACCATTCAACGTTGTATGGTGAGTATTTTCTCGAGTTCCTAGAGGACCGCATGGAGGTTTTTATGGATGATTTCACTATATATGGGTCTGATTTTGATGCATGCTTAGCTAATTTGTCTAAAGTCTTGCATAGGTGCATTGAATCTAATATTGTCTTGAATTATGAAAAGTGTCATTTTATGGTTGAGTCGTATAGTCTTGGGACACATAGTGTCTAAGAAAGGGATTGAGGTAGACCTGCTAAGATAGATGTAATTACCGCTTTGCCTTACCCCGCTTCGTGCGGGAAGTTCGCTCTTTCCTTGGTCATGTGTTTCTATCGACGTTTCATTCGAGATTTCAGCAAGATCTGCTCGACCTTGTCCAACCTTCTGCATAAGGACACTGACTTTGTCTTTGATGATGCGTGCAAGGCGGCCTTCGATCACTTGAAGCGTTGCCTTACCACAGCCCCAGTGATACAGCCCCCTGATTGGTACCTCCCTTTTGAGTTGATGTGCGATGCTTCCAACTATGCAGTTGGGGCTATCTTGGCACAGCGGGTTGATAGAGCCTCCCATGTCATTGCATATGCTTCCAAGACTTTGGATCCTGCTCAGTCTAATTACACCACTACTGAGAAGAAGTTGTTGGCTATTGTATTTGATTTGGATAAGTTTAGGTCATATCTCGCTAGCTAGTAGAGTAATTGTTTTCTCGACCATGCCGCTTTAAAGTTCTTGTTGAAAAGGCGTAAGCTAAGCCACGACTCATTCGGTGGATGTTATTGCTCCAAGAGTTTGATGTTGAGATTCGAGACAAGTGGAGCGCAAAACTGGGTAGCTGACCACTTGAGTCGCATCACCCATTCTCCCTCTCACCCCTCTTCTATTCGGGATGATTTCCCTGATGAGCTGCTTCTACAGCTGCAAAGTTAGCTCCCATGGTATGCTAATCTGGTTAACTACTTGGTAGCTGTTGTTTTTCCTATAGACTCCACTAGGGCCCAAACCTTGAAATTGAAAAGTGAGTCTAAATAGTATGTTTGGGATGACCCTTATTTGTGGAAGTTTTGTGGTGACCAAGTAGTTAGGAGATGTGTGCCTGATCATGACTTTCACTCTATATTGCATTTTGCTCATGCTTCTGCCTGTGGTGGTCACTTTGGACCCCAAAGAACTGCTAGGAAAGTGCTAGAAAGTGGTTTATTTTGGCCTTCCCTCGTTTCATGATGCCCATTTGTTTTGCAAGTCATGTGATAACGTCGGAGGGCGGAGTATTTCCGTAGGCATGAGATGCCCCAAAATCCTATATTGTTTTGTGAGATCTTTGATGTTTGGGGTATTGATTTTATGGGTTGGTTATACTTACATACCGCCGGTTGTTGATTATGTCTCGAAATGGGTTGAGGCGAAAGCCACCCTGACTAATGATTCTTCGTGGTGGTGGACTTTGTTAGGTCTAACATTTTCTCGCAGTTTGGCATTCCTAGAGCTATTATCGTGACAGTGGTTCCCATTTTTGCAATCGAAGCATGGGTGCCTTGTTACGCAAGTATGGAGTGCTTCACAAGGTTTCCACAAAGATACCATCCCTGCACCAACCACAAGTCAAGTCTCAAATAGAGAGATTAAGCAAATCCTTCAGAAGATTGTCGACTCTACCCTGAAAGATTGGAGTAAGTGACTAGATGATGCTTTGTAGGCATATCGCACCGCCTACAAGACTCCAATTGGGATGTCTCCCTATTAGATTGTCTTTGGTAAGGCATGTCATCTTCCGGTTGAGTTGGAGCATCAAGCCTATTGGGCCATTAAGCAATGTAACATGGATTTGGCTAAGTCTGGGATGGAACGGAAGCTGCAGTTACAAGAGTTAGATGAGCTTAGATTGGATGCCTATGAGAGTTCGCGGTTATACAAGGAAAAGACTAAGACATTCCACGATAAGCATATTCTGAGGAAAGAACTTTCTGTGGGCCATAAAGTTCTTTTGTTTAACTCCCGTCTGAAATTTATGCCTGGTAAGCTTCAATCTAGATGGGATGGCCCTTTTATGATCACTAACATATTTCCTTTTGGTGCCGTTGAGCTATGTGATCCACCCACAGGACGAACTTTTAAGGTAAATGGGCATCGCCTCAAGCAATTTCATGAGGGATCCCAGCAGCAGCCTGAGGAAGCAGAGATTCTCCTCATTGATGCCACTTACCCTCAATAAACCTCGGGGCGCGAGGAAGCGAGATTCTCCTCATTGATGCCATTTACCCTCAATAAACCCTTGGGGAGTATTTCTTCTTTCCCCTCTTTCTCTTTTATTTGTTTTTATTTTTGCACTTTGATTTTCAAAAATAAATACACTCTCTTTCTATGATTGCTACATATTATGAACTTGGACATTTTGGTTTTAATGGATCATTCTGTTGGGTCTACAATTCTTGACTCTTCGATTACATGTCTTGGCGGTTGATTTGGTGATGTTGATTGCTTAAGTTGGTATTGACCTTGTGAGGTTTTGGGCCTGGATGAATGGAATTCATCTTTTACCATTCTTTCTTTCATGTGTGTATCTCGCTCATGATTCGTGTTCTCTAGAACTTGCTCCTTTCTTTTGAAACTACATTTTCACTTACGTGCATGAATATGATGGAAGCTTGTTTTCTTTCTTTTAATTTCTCCACTTTGGCCAAATAGCTTTCCCTTGCATTATGTTTCCTTTGTTAGCCCCTTTGTGCCTATTTGACTCATTCTTTTCTCAACCACATTACAAGACTAAACGTAAAACCATTTTATTCCGCACCTTGGAAATTTATTGAGCATTGGTTTCACCTTGGTTTTGTGTTTAAGTGTGGGGGTTGCTCAGGAGTGCAACAGTTTAAGTGTGGGGGGGAGATATTTGATTTTGTCATTGTGATTATAAAAAAAAAAAAAAAGAAAGAAAAGAAAACACATAGAAAGAAAGAAAAACAGAGAAAAAAAATGCATAGAAAGAAAGAAAGGAGATATATATATATAAAAAAGTCTCCATACATAAAGAATAATTGTGTTAATGTTTCGACATATGCTAGGCGATCGTCTAGTCGAGGGAATCTCTGGATGAATGCAGAGATTTCGGTTCATCCAGAACCAAACGTGAGTTAGTTATATTTCGTTCAATGACGGAAGTTTTTGGAATCTAAATGTTGGGTTGATCGTTTTTAAATCTGTTTGAATCAAAAACCCGCATTTTGACTGTTTCTGTTTCGCTGTTATTCTTATCAAACCCGCTGCAAGTTCGTTGGGGAAACGATCCAGGTTCCCTATTACTGCAAATCTTTACTGAATCTGGTTATTTTGGGAGACACGGCAAATCTCTTTCCAACGGCAGGATTCCAATTGTCTCTCAATTTGTCTTTGTTGTCTTTCTGCCAGGAGGGTATCAATAAGAGTCTTCGCTCGTCGCATTCCCCTCATCTCTTGCAACTCACTTTGGTGTTCAAGATGTTGAACTTGGACCGGTATCACTCGTGGTTGTCTACCTCTATTTCCTCTTCGACCTCAGCCTCGGCCTCTAAGGACTCTGATTCCTTGCAAATCTTCCATCCTATCCTTCTATTAAGAATGACAATTTTTTAAGGATAATTTTAACCTTTTAAACAAGCATATATAATGTTCATGGCACAATATGTCATATCATTTAGTTGGTTTTAACACCAGTAATTATACCTTATATCCCCTGTTATTATTTTATTAACAAATACTTACTTACATACTGTCTAAAACTAGCCTTTGAAGATGATTTAGAAAGGAGTAGAAATTGGTTGTACATTTTTCATCTAAGAGTTTATTCGTCTGTTCAATCCAGAAGCGGTCTCGGGGAAAGAGATATAGGGTCGACATCACCCAATCGTCTAGCTGGTAGGGAAACCCATTCCTCTGTGAATAGATCGTTTTAACCTGTTCCAGATATCAGAAGTACGTCCCTTTGCTAGTCTCACTGTGTTGATCTGCCATCAAGTACTCTGTTCGTAGGACGCCTATCAGCCTTTTGTTTATATTTAGGACATGTCGTAGGAGGTTTGGTTCGTAAAAGAATCACTCTCGGAGTCGTCTCGATAGCTTAGCACTGAAAATACTCATGAAGAGGAATATCACCTAGATGGGGGTGAATAGGTGATCTCAAATTCTTTTCGGAAGATACTTACGGAGACAAAATGAGAACTATTGCGAGAATCGGTAAATGCACACTAGGGAATTTATACGGTTCGACCTCAAACTTTGGTCTACGTCCAGTCCCCAAGAACGCCTTGTGATTTCCACTAATCTTATCAAACACGATTACAACACGATTACAACTTAAGGATGATCCTTTCACTTTTGGACTCACTCCCCCTTTCTGGTTGTAAACGTACACCCACTCTTAAGGTTCCACAACCTTAAGTTACACAATCAAAAACGTAATAAGTAGTTAAAACAGAAGACTCCTCACCGAGTAGATTTTTGATAATCATTGAAGTGCTAGAAATGTCTAAGGATATTAATGAAACAAGAATACACTAAATTCGAATTGAATGCTCAAGTAGTTTCGGTAGTTGGCGAAATTGAATGTAGTCCTCTTTTATAATAAATTTCTTTTGTGCCGTTGAGACCGAGCAAAGTTCCGTTGTGACCTCTGTTTCTTCCGTTAGACTTTGAAGCAGAGTGACGAGGTATATTTTTGAACGTTGCTTCATAAATGCTCTTTGGCGGTGGTCACCTTGTGCAGAGAGATAATCAGAGGCAAGCTGAAACAAGTTATCCTCGGAGAATGTTTTTCGTCTGCTGTAATTGCTTATTCTGAATGTAGCTCTGTTTCTCTGACCTCCATTTAATGCTTTGCCACGTTGGACTTGCTTTTCGCGTGAGTTTAAATTTCACCTAGTTAATCACTTTAAAACTCAACCAAAACGTGATTAGACATAATATAAATGAGTTTAGATGTGATTAATAAACAATGGAGCATAACCCACAAACTTACGAAACGATTCAAGTTTCCCGAGTTCTTCGTAAAATTTCAGAAATGATATTCTCGAGAATTGCTTAGGTGTTCTCGAGAATTAAGATTCAATTGAGAATTAGAAAAACAAACCTGAAGAGGTTCTCGAGAATGTTTATTACTCTCGAGAACTACACACAGAAGTTTATATCGTGAAGAACATCTGAGAATATTCTCGAGAATCATTTCATTATACTCGAGAATCAAGCATTAATTATTTTCCGTAGAAGCACGAAGTTCTCGAGAATTGGTACTTTATTCTCGAGAATTTCCTTTATTCTCAAGAAGCATTTGGTCTTACTCGAGAACCATGAACCATAAAATCGATTGATCAATTAATCTTCTTCACTTGGAATTCTTGAGAATCACATTCTTATTCTCAAGAATTACTATCATTCTCGAGAATTCTATTAGCTAGTATTCTCGAGAGACTTAGTTCAGAAGATAATTGAGATTTCATCCGATATTCTCGGGAATCTATGATCCATTCTCGAGAATTACTCTTATTCTCGAGAATTGTCTTCCTATTCTCGGGAATCATATAAGGCAAGTTTTATCTTATATATTTTCTTAGACATTCTCGAGAACTACTTATCTGTGCCCGGGCATTGCACCTATTCTCGAGAATCAATTACATATTCTCGAGAATACTATCATATGATATTCACAAAGTTCATTCTCGAGAAGCATTTCTGAGTGCCCGAGCATTATGTCAATTCTCGAGAATTCAACCTTATTCTCGAGAATCTAGATTAATCGAGTTATTTGATCTTGCATATTTCAATAATCACAAGGCTATTCTCGGGAACCCTCAGGTCATTCTCGAGAGTCACAAGATCGATTGTTTCTCATTTGGTTTAATTATTCTTTCCATTTTTAAGTTATTTAAATCTCTTAATTCTTTGTTATCATCAAAACACTTGGGATCTAAAAACTCACGGTTGTCATCATCGGATGAATGGTCTGATCCTATAGGTTCCTCCAGCTTAGAAGGCATTCTAGCCATTGATTCGAGGTGGTATACTGAGTTAGGATGGTGTTATTTGTCTAGGACAAACTGAAGATGATCAGTCGCGTCAGAGTTGTTGTCAAGACCTCCGATCTCTGAGTAGTCGAAGTTGTCGCCTACCGATGAATGATGTGAATTATCAGGGTTATCAGAATTATCAGAATTATCAGAGTTATCAAAATGATCAGAGTTATCAGAATGATCAGAGTTATCAGAATTATCAGAGTTATCAGAATGATTAGAGTTATCAGAATGATCGAATTATAAGAGTTATCGGAATGATCGAGTTATCGTAATTATCGGGATTATCGATACCGCTTTCGGTATAGGTATAGGTGGTGGGTACACCAGCTCTGTGTTTAGTCTTAACCCTATCATCTAGGGAATAACGGACATACGCGCGGTTGATCTTACTTGGTTTTATAGTAGTTTATGTCCGGAGATCTATCTCCGTCTATCACTACAACGTCACGGTAGGGTTATACCAGTACTCCTTTTCAAAATATACTCCAAGTTTAAAAGGCTTAGAACCTAACTCGTTAATCAAACCGATTGGGCATGTAGGTGCCTATCATGGGAGTCTCACCGAGTTCACGAGACCGATTGACTTACCCACATAGACTAGCCCGCCTTCGGCACCAAAAGGTTTGGAATAACTTAGTTAGATCAATGCCGGGACAACTGCTACGATACCAAAAATGTAACATCCTATTTTCAAAAGCGAAATATTTTTTTTTCTTTATCAGAGTAGAGCATCGGAACAAATAAAGTATTGAGTAACTGGTACAACATTAAGCGTGGCGTAGGCTGCTATTCATAAAGAACGATACATTTATTTTTTTCATATCTTAACTATCCTTGGTCGGGTCTTCCCGCGGTCTTCACGCATGGTGCTTACTCTGCTTACTCTTATCTTCTATCCTCGGGTCTTCGTACCCTGAAGCTATAATAAGAGCTGAGGTCCAATGCAAATCGGACCTCAGGTAACGGTTAACCTCATGCTTATATAAACAATATATGTATAACAGATATTTCTAATATCACAGCAATGATCAAGCCAGTACGTCGTATGATCATTTGATAACAACTACAATAACATGTAAAGTTATCCCTGGTCTGCACTATTACCCTGTGCCACGATGTACGGTCGTGTCCTCAGCGCTAGGAAAACATAACGGCATTATTATGACTATAACCCGTGTAAAGCTGTATTTAGTGATCTAAGTACGGTTCCCTAGTCACAGTGCATGTCCAGGACAGAGTCCCGTTCATGGCTTTATGAAAGTATCCACAACATATACAAGCATAATGAAGCATTATAATCAGTGTTACGATGCGTCGCGAACGTACCTTCGTTGACGAAATATTGTACGCCCGTCGGTCGGATCGCAATCACAAATATCCTATAAGGATAATATCGTATTTAATCAATAAATAATATCCTAACAGATATTTTAGTCATAAATGACCATTTTACCCCTGACCTTAGAAAATCGCTACCAGATAAAATTTTGCCAGAGCTTCGCTACTCTGACTCCCAACTTTCAGAAACTCAATCCCTACTATGTTTTTACCTTGTCAGGCATCTTTCAATGCAATAAGGCATAAAAACAATAATAGTAATTTCATTTCCTACTTACTAGATCTAACTAACATTTCTACTAAAACTATTAAACTAAAGACTAGAATCTAAAAGCTAAGGACCGAAGAACTTACCCAAAATTTTGCTACTTCTTCACTAGAGCTCCTCCTTCTCTCTTCTCTCTAGGATTTCGAAATGTTCAAGAGGATTTGGTGTGAGAATTTTGAAAGGGAATGAAGGCTATTTATAGGCAATTATTGTGGCAAACTTGCAATTTTTCCAAACTTTTCCTTCTTCATTTTTAGCCCTTAGATCTAGGGTTTTGTGAGACTCCATTTCCACCCTCCACCTCTTGGCCGACCTCCCCCTTTCTCTCTCCTTATCCTCTTCAAAGCATGATGTCATCCTATCCCCTTTTGTGAATTCTACCGATAAATTTCCTGCTCGGTGTTCTAATCGCGTATACTTAATAATCTTCAAATACTTTTGCGGTACACTTTGAAGCTTATGTAATCACTTGAGAAATACTTTAAATATCAAGGATTATAGTCCGATTAGGGGTCTTTACCAGTCTTTTAGTCATTTCAGGATAAACCCCGTCTGTTACGGAAATAACTTCGGAGGTAACCCACTTCGGGACAAAAATTCACTTGTTTACAATATTTCCTGATGTTTAATACTTAGTTCATATATTTCAAGATATGATTTATTTTCTATCGGTTCTCATTTATCCTATTTTATTTTTATCAAAATATCTTCTTCTTATTATTATTTTTCTCCCACTTGCATTTGCATTCACATTTGACAACCACATACACACTCGCACACTCAATAATTTCGGCTCCCCCTCCCCTTTTTGATTTTTTTATATATATTTTTTTCAATTATGTTTAATTATCTTATATAAATCATCAAAAATTACCCCATTGGTCCTTAGGTAATATCATGGATTTAGACATTTTGAATTGCTAGAATTATTATAGGCCCTTGATCTTACTTTATGAGATTAAAGCCTAACCATTGTCTTATGTTTTGATTTATCAAAGTTGATTAGCAAGTTTAATTAGAGCCTTAATCCCATGATTAGTAATCTTTCGTTGATCAATTATGCTTTAGGAATTTTATACAATTCATCTTACACATTTCTTAATTATGCTTAATTTAATTAGCCATTATTCTTATACTAATCTTAATCCTTTATTGGCCATTAATCTCCAATTAGGGGTTTTAGATATTAACTTTGGATAGATATTACCTTGATCATCCCTAAACAATTAGCAATTAATTACTTATTTAATCACCTACTAATTGTTGACAATTTTCTTAAATTAGATTAATTGTTTTCTCACAACTATTGTGTTGACATTGGTAATTTATGCACCATGTATTATATTAAAAATCATTAGGCAACTTATGCTCCCCAAAATAATATTGGATTTTGTCTCTTTTATTTCCAAGGAAAATAATTTAATAAATTACCAATATTAGAGACAACATACTTTCCTATTTTTAATAAATATTTAATTGCCCATCATAATATTCTCAGGGTATTTATGACCCACAATTGTATTTAGTGATTTTTGGCACTTTATTTCTTCTAATTTCACAAGAAATTACCTTAGAAAATAAGATAAATACCACACAGGATTTGAGACCACATACTCACCTATTTTCAATAGGTATTATTTATCAAAATATAATATTTAAGATAAATAATTATCTGGGTATTACATTAGTGGGCATATAAATCACTACATTAGGGATGTTAATTAATTAGGATTAAATATGGAACCCCAAAATCAATAGCCAAGGACGAAATGCACATGAAGGAGAGAGGAAAAGATTAAACAATAATATAACTAGGGGCACATGTGTTTTAAAAATAAAGATCTTCAAATAGTTGTAGAATTGTTCTACATAAATGGAAGGCCAAGATTAAATCTAATAAAGCTAAATCTAATGGTTCTAATTATTCACATAATTAATCAAAATCCATGTGATAATTGGAGGACCAATGGGAAGCTTGAGTCCTTATCTGTTAGACTCAAAGAAAACACAAATTCAAAGCCAAGAGAGGGAAGGGGGACCGATTGCATGTTGAGTAAGAAGGAGAATAATTGTACGTTTACGTTATAATAACACACACAAGGGATAATTGAGGGGACAAGTTGGAAGAGATAAGATAAGATAATTAATGAATGGAGGAGGATAAGGAGAGAGAGAGGTGAAGGACGAAAATTAGAAAAGTAAATGGAGATAAAAACAAGACTTTTTGATGAAGAAAATAGCACTTTGGGCGAGATCATCACAAGCAAGGGCAATTGTGGTCTTTGTGCATGTGAAGCTTTTCCTATAAATAGGAGGGTTTGCTCACTTCATTCTTCACACCAAATCAGCTCCAAGAGGTTATTTCAAAAGAGTAAAGAGTGGGTGAGGAGTAGCTTGAAGGAGTAGAAGCAAGATCAAGTAAGTTCTTGAAGTTTTAGTCTTTAAATTCATAGATAGATTGTGCTTTGATCTTGAATTTTCAAGAGTGGTTTTGTTTTCATTTTTTATGGTTAAAAATGAGTTTATTTTGAAAATTTTGATGGAATGTATGGTAGAGAAAAATTCTTGAAAGTTGAGGATCAAGGTAGCCAAATTCTAGTAAAATTTACGGTTGGAAGTTTTCGGAGTCACCACGTTTAGGCTATTATTTTATGTAATAAATGATCTTTAAAAAGCATGAAATTTTTCATGAATAAAGTAGACATCCAGGGCTTTCCAAATATATAATATATGAAACGTTAAGGAGATAAAATTTGTTAAAGTTAAGCTATTTTTAAGGCTTAAATCTGAGCAGTGTTTAAAAACGAAAACCACGGGAATGATTCTTGATGTTCTAGCTTCGGGAATATTTTTCCTTGAAAATAGATATGTCAAGGGTCATGAATAATTTTGAAGCACTCTAAAAGGACTTTTGTAGAATTAATTATGTTTTTTCAAAGTTGTTGAAAAATCTACCCGAGAAAATCCAGTATTTTGTTTTTAATAAAGTGTAAGGGTAAAAGTGGAATAACAAGTCCACCAAGGGTAGAAATGTCAAACAAGGTGGAAATATCTTTTTGATATTATTCTAGGAAATATGGTATTAATTACAATATCATATAAGTTATGGAAAAGGAAATAATACAACAATAATGTATAGGATATCCGGATCAAGTCCGAGTCGGATTCAAAAGGTCGGCCGTTTGGAATTACACGATGAAAGGTACGTTTGCGTCTTGGTAATTTTAATCGCCTATATCTTGTATGATTATATATGATTGAATGATTCATAGAGTCATGGACAAGACTAGGTCTTGGGTCATGCACTGTGGCTAAGACTCTGTCTTAGGTTACTTTGTTTATACATTCACTTTATACGGGTTATAGTCTTGATAATCTTTGTGAGATTATTTTCCTAGCGGCGAGGACACGAGGAGTTGTCGTGGCACCGGTTAGTGCAAATGTTGCGGACATTACATTTGCTTTGTGCTATGTATTGTTGTCTTTGTTGACATTACATACATTTGTTGTGTGCTATGTATGGTTAATGCCGATATGTAATGAATGTCTGTCATATATTGTTATATCTGCTATAGAGGTTAACTGTTACGTGGGATTCAATTTCGGTTGAATCTCGGACTTGACTAAAAGTTCGAAAAGGAACTGGATTTGACGAGGCACCGGTGGACGAAGCCGTGAAGAGGCACCAGTAGATGGAGCTGTGGAAAGGCACCGGCCGAGAAGAAAGTCCGAAGAAGGAAAATAGAGGCTTAGTTCGCATGAATTCAATAAAGTTATTTCAAACAATTTGGTGTCTAAGGAAGGGTTGGTCTTGTGGTTCGATCATAAGTCGCCGTGAAAGACGGGAAACTTCCAGTTGACTAACATTCGTCTAGGCCAATACGTTTGATTAATCGTATTGAATTCTAAGCCACAAGTCCATTAAGGCTTGGTTTAAGGATGTATAGTTACTATTCAAGAGATGTAATTATACAAGTCCCGTATTATTGTATCACATGAATATTCCTTAGGATTTTCGATTTAACTAGCATGCACTGGGTATTTTATATCGCTTACTCATTATCCAAACGTTAGTGCATGCTCTCCGTTTCCACAATACTACGATGTAGCACCTCAAACTCGTTGATTTTCTTAAAACTACGTGACAAAGGACACACTAAATGGTATGAAATTTAGGGTGTTACATTATTATTTCTCTACAATAAGGAAAGTTTTAAATGCATTAAAAAACAAAAGAATATAAACAAGAAAAAATAACTTCAACTTAACATAAAATAATAATAATCAATAGTCAACTAAGTTATTACAACAAAATGATTACAAAGGAATTCTTCGATTCTTCATTCCTTGAAAATATTGCATTATATCTTCATCATCAATCTTATCAAACATATCACGTTCAACATACATTAGCATGGATGAGTTAAACCAATCATCACTTATCCGATTGCGCAACTTATCCTTTACAAAAGTCATTGCGAAAAACCCGCTCGACACTAGCAGTTGCTACCGGAAGAACGAGTGCCAACTTTATCAACAAATACACCAATGGATAAACAATATCCTTTCTCTTCTCAACCATCTTCAAAGCAATGTCGAAATTGTTTTCAAATTGACAAAATCAGAATCAACTCTTACATCAACAATAAAATTACCGAGACTTGAAGAAAGAAAAGGAATATTTGCAGGCTCATCAAACTCCAAATGATAGAATCTACCAAAGTCAATCAAATTTCCTTTGTTAAAATTAGAAAATGAATCACGAGGATCAAGACAACTCAAACACTCAAGCAATTTGATATTGACATTATCAAATTGATCACCCAACTCTTGAACCTGAGTATTTATCACTGTATTAAATAACTCCACCTTAAAGTAGTGCAAGAATGTGAATGATTCCAATCTTCGTCTTGATCTCCCTTTAGAAAAAAAAAAACACCATTCATATTTAGAATGTCAATATCATATTTATTGGTAAAAATGTTCGTTTCTTGAAGCAATTCATCAAAACCATTATCTCTTACCTCTTGTGAACGAGACTTGACTACCTTCACTAAACCAATTGCATTTAAAAGGTACTGATCTTTTCTTTATAGTGCTTGTGACAACTCATGAGAAATCCCTAAGATCAATTTCATAAGATGCAACAAGAATGCAAATTCAAAATCATCCATGGCATACAAAATGCAACCTGCATCGGTTCTTGTAGCATCATTTTTCGGCTCGTCTTCAATAATTTTCATCAAGGAAATTATTGGAGAAAATAATGAGATAACACTTGTAACCGTACCAAAATGGGAACCCCAACGAGTGTCTCCAGGTCGCTTTAAGGTTGTCTCTTGATTTAAACCTTTTCCACAAGTGCCAATTGTAATTGATGAGCAAAACAATGAATGTAGAATGTAGATGTGTTATCTGCCAAAATCAAACTCTTAAGCCCTTTGAATTCACCCCGCATATTACTAGCACCATCATAGCCTTGACCGTAACATTTAGACAAACTTAAACCAAGTTTAGAAAATAGCCCATCAATCACTGCTTTTAGTGATTGTGCAGTAGTATCTGAAACATGAATTATGCCAATAAAACATTCAACAATGGACCCTTTTTTGTTTACATACCGAAGTACAACTGCCATTTGTTATTTAATTGCAACATCACGAGCTTCATCAACTAGCAAGGAAAAGTAATCATCGCCAAGATCACTAATTATTGCTTTAATATCAAATCAGCACAAGCTTGAGAAAGATCTTTCGAATCATTGGTGAAGTCAATTTGTGATTATCGGGGGCATTTTGCAAGACCACATGACTTATCTCTTTATTTGGCTTAGAATAAAACTTCGAGTTTCAAGAAACAAACCTTGTTGATTTGAACTCTTAGATTCATCATGTCCTGAAAAGGCCGACCATTTCGTAGTAGGTATCTAGCACAATCTAAAGAAGTTTTCACCAAATACGATAATCAATTCTTTGTTGTTCGGAAATATTTGAAAAGGCGTATCAATATGTTGCTTTTGCTTCATCAAATCTTGACCAGCTCGATAGCATCTATTGTGAACACTCTTATGATCTCCAACATGAACTTTGATTCTATCCTTCTTTTGCCAATTTTTGAACCCCACACCGACAAATGCTTCCTAAGTCGAACCACTACCTCCAACCTCCATATCAAGTGGATAGCAATACAAGCAAAAACATGCATCTTTTGATACACTGTACTCCAACCAAGAACCAAATTCTTCATACCACTTAGGATTGAATCTACGCATTTTTCCATACATTTCCGTTTGAGGGAATGATTTAAGAATTGGTTGAGTTGGCCCCTTGAGCAAATAAGCTCTTCGAATATCCTCTCTTTCTGTAGGATTTGATGTCATTGAATAAATTGAAGGTCTTTTCCCAGATGCGCTTCAAGATTTTCTATATTAACTCTTGCTTGAAGTGGTGATTGAAAACTTTGAAATTGAGATGCTTGTGGCGGTTGATAGGATTCTTGGACAGTTGGAACTGAAATACTATTTGAAATTTGCTCACTTTGTGATTCAGTTCGTATTTGTGGGTTTCGACGTTTGAAATAAGATTGTATCTTTGACATTTTCGAAAACAAAACAATAAAAAGGGCAACAAAAAGACCCACTCACATATTAAGACTAAAATAATATCAACTAAAAAAGTTTAACCAGGAGGCATCACTATTTCCTTCAGCTTTCTCCATCTCGATAAAATACGAGACATTGAGAATTTGTTTGGATTCAATGGGGGAAAAATGCAAAAAAAAAAAAATAGTACAGGAAATGAATGATTGATAGATTGAACTAACAAGCATAAATTTCGAATTGAATAATTGTATAAATAGATAAAAAAAAGGAACCCGCATCGACATACTCACGTTTCACACGCATAAATAGATTAAAAAAACAGACTACATGGTTCAATGGGCAAAGCACCGATTTTGACCCAAAAAAACAGCAAAGCATCGACACTCTCCATATCGGTTATCACACGCATAAATAGATTAAAAAAACAAAGGAACGTGAAGCAATTCGAATCGCACCTATCGTTCGTGGGTATTGTCTATCTTTTGAGCAAGAAAAGTATCGTCTATCCATTCCAAGGCAAATGAAGCCAAAAGCTCGGCCGATCTGGACTTGGCGGTGAAGGGAACCGCCGAACCGGACCGAGAAGGGCGAAGATCAAGTTCGACGAGAGAACGGTGGCGAGGGGCTTAGATCAGTTTCAGAAGAGAGAACGGTGGCGAAGGGCTTAGGGCAAAGGTTCATTCTCAATAGCTATTCTCTTCTGCCTTTCGCAATATTTACAGCCTTTTTTGTATTTGTTTTTAATTTTTTTATTCTAATGTTGCCCGGCGGAGAGAATGGCGGAGATTTGGGATTGGGAATGACACACGATTTCTTTTGTTTTTTTCATTTATTTTTTTTTAAAAAAAATCCTGAAATTTTCTGTCTGCAACTGCGTTCATGGGCTACACTGTAGCTCCGCCACTGTATACACGGGGTTAAGGAATACTTTGACCAACAAACTTTACCTCGGGAGAGCCCAATACAAATAACTTTTAAGTGGACCAAAAATACCAAAAAACTCTTACTTCAGAAGCGCTCAACATAAAAAAGTTTCCCAGTACAAATAACTTTTAAGTGGACCAAAAATACCAAAAAACTCTTACTTCAGAAGCGCTCAACATAAAAAAGTTTTACTTTAGGAGCACCTAGCACAAAAAAGTTTTACTTCATTTTTATGTTGTCTACACATTTTTAAACACACAATTATATATGACAGCAATACACACACACACTTATAAATGACAACAACTTATATCAGCAAATTTTGGTTTTTGTTTTAAGAACAGCAGCTTTTGAGTTTTACTTACACCCACCACGTACATATGTTTCACTGTTATATGTGTGTGTGTAAGTATCTAGTTTTGGTTTTCCTTATATATAACCTTTCCCTGTAAACCACATTACTTGGTCTTCAACATGAGCTAATAAGTTGGGCCTCCCCTCATCTATTATATTATACCATCCCTTACTTGTCTTCTTATTCATCATTTTCTTTACCATGCATTCTTTAATAACGTATTTGAAATATATATATATATATATAAAACTTAACAGCAAGGTTTCCCACAGCTTAATACTGCGTTCATAATTCTTGGAAACCATAAGGAAGAGAAGCTTGATGACTTACCTTCGGTTGGATTCTATCTTGCGCATTTGAACTCTATGCCTCTCACCGACACTCTCACCTCTGTTTTTCTGAATCTAAAACAGAGCAATCTAAAAGGTTGAACTCACTCTCTCCTTCCTTGGCTTTCTCTCTTTCTCGTTTCGGAATTGGTTCTGTTTTCAGTTAAAACCAATGGGAATGAATGAGAGTCAGGAAGTATGGATATTTAAGGACTTATGGGTTCGGTCCGAGAAGCATAAACAGACCGAGGAGCAAGGACTGAAAAAGAGTATGCAACGTGAGCTTTTGTTGGGTCTCGAGAAGCATGTTGTGTGTAGTTTGCATGTACAGTTGAGGGCCGAAAGTGAGATACGCTGACGAGGGAGAGCATGGGTTGATTATCTTGCTGACAAAACTTCCTCTGTCACTTTCGTGTTTCAGCTGCATAGGTATTGGAGAAGTATGTATATGTATCTATTGCTACTCTCTTATCAGTCACGTGTTGGGTTGTAGGTGTTGAGAAAATGAATAAATGAAGATAATGGGTTTATGAAGCAATATGTGAGTCTGCATTGGTGGGCTGTTTGAATCATGAGATGTGGGTTTAAGCATGAGTACAGAGAGTATGGTTTTTTTTATTTATTAAAAAAAAAAAATCAGTTGGTATTGCATGAGAACATAGCACGTACCTCTCGTCCTTGTATTCGATCCTGAGTTGGCCAGGCGGAGGAGGCGATCCTAGGTGATATGAACTTGTGAAAACGTAAGGTGAGGTGGAGCGTATATGTACTCTTAGTCCGTATGCCTTGGGAGCAAAGTTATAGCACCCTTCTTGGGATCGTGGGTGAACCCAACCCTCTCCTAATTTTTTATTTTATCAAAAACGAAAAAAAAAAACATAGCACGTGACTTCATAAGAGGAATAACCTGGTAATGCATATGCTAAAGTGTCTTGAGCCGAAGATATGACGTGTTGTGCTCAAAGTATTAAATTATATCCTTCTCAACTCTTAACCATTGTAATACCCTAAAATTCATATTTATCATAAATACTATATTTTGATAAATAATACCTATAAAATAAAGGTAAGTATGTGTCTCAAATTTTTGTAGTTTGTTAATTATAATTTTAGGCAATTTTTCCTTGGAATTAAATAAACCAAAGGATAAATTTAAGACCACATTTAAGGATTATAAAATATGATATAATTATCACATTAAATCATGGTAAGGAGCAAGAAAATATTATGAAAATACTTAAACAAATTAAAGGAAATTAACAACAATTAGTGGGCAATTAATCTTTTACTAATTAAATAATTTGTGTCAATCTTTATAATTAATCAAGGGGAAAATTAAGAGGCAAAAATTAGGGAATATCTTAATTTAAAAATCAAGGACTAATTAAAAGACAAGATTATCTTTGAATAAAACACTAATGATCATAATCAATTAAAGAACCAATCACATAATGACAATTATACCTAATATCATAAAAACCACCACATTTGGGATGCTAATTAGGATTAAATATCCATCCCCCAAAATCAAGAGTGTGGGATGAATGCACATGGGAAGAGAGGGAAAAATTGTTTAATAATCCTAATAGAAGCACATGTGCTTTGAGGTAAAAATCTTCAATAGTAAGTAGGATTTTTCTACATGAATGGAAGGCCAAGATTAAATCTAATAAAGCTAAATCTAATGGTCTTATTAAATCACACAATTAATCTTAGTCCATGTGATAATAAGAGAACCAATAGGAAGCTTTGGTTGTCATTTATTAGAGACAAAGGAAGCTCAATTCATGAGCCAAGAAGGGAGAGGGGGGACGGCTAGCTCTATGGAGAAGGGGAAGATTTTTGTGTTTTAGACAAGATACTCTAATTAAAGCAAACACATGGGATAATTAGGAGGGGACAGTTTGGAAGAGGATAGGATAAGGAATTAATGAGTGGAAGAGGATAAGGAGAGAGAAGGAGAGGGGGGACGGTTTTGTGAGTGAAGAGTGAAGAAAATGAAGCTTTTTCGGAGAAGCAAAGGCCTTGACATTTTCCTATAAATAGGGAGCTTGCCCTCTTCATTCTTCACACCAAATTGAGCTACAACATATGCATATAGTGAAGTAAGAGTGAGTGTGAAGAAGTTGCAAGAAGTAAGAGCAAGATTGAAGTAAGTTCTTGAAGTTCTAGTCTTTAAATTCATAGATATATTATGCTTTGATCTTGAATTTTCAAGAGTAGTTTTGTTTTCATGTTTTTATGGTTAAAAATGGGTTTATTTCGAAAATTTTATGGAAAATATGGTAGAGCAAATTTCTTGAAAGTTGAGGAACAAAGTAGCGAAATTCTGGAAAATTTTACGGCTGGAAGTTTTCTGGAGGCAGCGTTATTAAGGCTATTATTTTATGTGTTAAATAAAGTACTAAAATAATGAAAGTTTTCATGAACAAATTATACATCCAGGGATTTCTAAATATATAAACTATGTAGGAAAATTATTTCTTTACAAGGAGATAAAAATTCTTAAAGTTGGGTCACAATTTCTGGGCAAAATCTGGACAGTGGCTGGAAAAATTAAACCTGGTATTTACACAGGGATTTAGAGTTAAATCCATTATTTTTTCTAGATACTAGACTTATCAAGGGTCGTTTTGGCTTTGGAAGCACCTCATTTCGATTTTTTTGGAATTAATAATGATTTTTCAAAGTTATCAAAAAAATCTGCCCAGAAATGCTGAAAAAGACGTTTTTAAGGAAATGTAAGGGTATAATTGGAATATCAAATTCACCAGGGGTAAAAAGGTCAAAAGTGGCTAAAATATCTCTTAAGATATTATTTTCAAGGGAATAATGCGGTGATACTAATATAGGATATCCGGGAAAAGCAGGAATTATATCGAATGGACAAACATACCGCTAAGCTCTAGGGACTAAGGTACGGACACATACCGTAACTCTAACTCGATGCTTCTTGTATGCTTATATATAGTAGATTATTTCATAGAGTCATGGACAAGATTTTGTCTTGGGACATGCACCATGGCTAGGACTCGGTCTTAGGTCACTGTTTATACATTCACTTTACGCGGGTTATAGTCTTGATAATACCGCATGGTTGTTTTCCTAGCGCCGAGGACATGAGCACTGTCGTGGCACCGGTTAGTGCAAACGTGGATAACTTTACATGTGCTGATGTGTGCTATGTCTTGTTGTGTTGTTATAGCCTTACCTCTCTGCTGTGTGCTATGTATGGTATGCTGTAATGTTATGAATATCTATCTGTCATATATTGTTTTACTTGAGCATGAGGTTAACTGTTATCTGAGTTCCGATGGGTATTGGACCTCAGCACTTACCATAGCTTCAGGATCCGGAGGATCAGGAGACGGTGACAAGGGTAAGCAGCACGCGTAAGGACTCGACTGAAGATTTATTTTGGGAATGTATTTACATTTCTATGTAGTTAGAATTTTGGATACTCGGATAAAATATAATGTACCGCTATTATGAACAACCGGATACACCACAGATAGTATTTGGTCACATACTTATCAGTTGCTCATACTCTTATCTCGCTTCAATGCTCTACTCTGATAAAAATATATTATTCCGCTTTGAAAAATAGGGTGTTACAACCATCACAAAGCATATCCTTATCCTTGACTCATGAAATTGGGCTTTAACTTTACCCAAATTCATTTGCAGGCTTGGAGTAGTAAAATTACCATTTTACCCATTCTTAATTAACACTTGATTTTCAAATAAATTTCTGAAATAAATCCTTAATTTATTCTTTTCCTGTAAATTTCTAGAAAAAATAGGCTTTATATTTCCAATCATTAATACTATAATTATTCAGGCCAAATTTCACAAGTTAATTTCAATTCAACATTTCAAATCATAAAATTTGGGATGTTACAATAAGTCGTATTCCTTAATTAAGATTTAGAAACTATTGTGATTCTCTTCTCCGTCTCCATCTTACAGTACTATCATTAGTACTATCAACTTTGAACGTGAACACTACAGCGATTCAATATGCATCTTTCTCTGTATAACCCTGTACACTGCAATCTACACACACACACATTGGCATAATATGAAAATATAGTGGGGCTTTAAATGTGAAGCAGATCATGAATGCGGCTTGTTATCAACCAATGAGTCAAAGCCACAACCAACAAGGTTGGGTCTAGCGGAAAGAGTTAGTTCTCAAGATTGCGAACTAAGGTTCAAATTGCCGCTTGGGGATAAGTTCAAATATAATACTCATGATGGCCTCTGATAAGATGATACTTTGCTTATCCAAAAATGAGTCAAAGGTAGGAAAAAATAAATAAATAAATACTCCATTTGGTCCTTAATATAAGAAATATTTGAAGAGTTGATCTTAGTACTAAATATAAGATATAGTTTTTATATTTATAAATTTTTTCCTGATTTACCCCTATTGATGTTTTCCTCAACAATAATTAAGGAGAAGGAATGGTGGAATTAAAGAAAATGGCTAGGTATTTCAAAAATATACGTCATATTAACTAATTCAAATATCTTCTTTAAGATAATCAAATTAGAAAAATATGCGAAGGAGTAATCTATAATGACCCATTAAGTATAATGAAGTTGAAGAACTGTTTATTGAAAACTCAGAATAATATAATGCTTTTATGCGTTTCTTCATTTGATATTCATATCTGATCCTCTCATCAAATCACATATCGCATCATTCATATCCCATTCTCTACTATTTTTTCTTCTAACTTTTCTTCCTAGTTTTCACGTGATACGTACTATTGTTTTCGTCTTTTTCCCATATAGTAGAATACACCAGCGGTAGCCGAATGAAGGCCAAAAATTAAAGTTGGGGTAAAAAATTGGATTAAGCCTCATTATTAATTCTCCCATTGATAAGGGGGACCCATCCATTTCAATGATTGGCCAAGTGTCAGACTATGTTAAAATACAAATTAGCTTTTAGGTTAAAAAACAAGATCCAAGTTGACATTAGTTTGGGTTCAGTACAATGTACAGTGTGGGAAAGTCACATTAAATTAAGTCTTTGATTCCACGATATATGTACGAGATTCTGAAGTAATCAAGTCAGCCATATATGCATGCGCACATACATGTGCTGCATTGTCTTTCTGCTCTTTACTTTTGCATTTTTATTCCTGCAATTTTAATATTGTTCTTTAAAATTCAGCATTTTTACATTATGTCTTCTATTTTCCGCTCTTTTTCTCGTCGTTCTTCTTCTTCTTCTTTTCCTTCTTCTTCTTCTGCTCCAAACTCTTCAATAAACCGAAACGGAGCTTGCTCCTCAAAAAACCATATCTTTGACGAAGAAATTCAGTTCAAAGATATAAACCAAACTGTTGATGATTGGACTCTTCCTATCATTGATAACAGAGATGTCTTCATAATAAAAAAGAATTGGTTAAAGAAGTCTGATTATGTAATCAAGACTGTCGAAGAATCCATTTCTATCCAACCTGAGAAAGAGGAATTTTCTCTTCTCTCTCCAAATTCCATCTATAAACACAGAGAGAGGAATACAACTATTTGCACATTGGTTGTGTACAAGTTGCTATCAAACCCCTTATCGACGAGGCTTAAATGCTTCGGTTTAGTTCGCTTGAGAGATGCAAGACATTACGCTTTGCAGATTCTCTTTAGCAAATTCTTGAATTTGGACTTCATGATGGCCCCGTTTATTTCAACTGTTACCCAAATCAAACGGTTGATCTAAGCGATCAAAACATCCTTGATGTCCTCAAACTCAACCTAAAACTCAATGGCTCCAATATGAAATCTGGATCTATACCGTTGCTCTATTATATAGGGTACAAGATAAGGTCTCAAACTCCTCACTTCAAATGTTCAACGACCTCCCGATAACGGCCAAACTGTTGTCTTCCTCACCGACCATTTAAACACAAACATCACAATTCCTCGAACCATTATGTGGAACGATGTTACCCTTCCCGAAGATTGGGTTATGGATAAGGCCGTCCAACCTATTCCAAGACCAATAGGAAATATCGTGAGAATTTCCCAAACTCAACTGGATCTGTTAGAATGGCTTTTGACAGACCTCAAGTTCTACTTCATCTATATCTTCAAGATATGAGGATTTTAGATCTCAAACTCGAGTTACCAAGACATTCCAGCTTTTCCGAACGGTCCTTTCCTTCGGTTATCAATCTACCTCCGCCTCCGCCACCACAACCTCCCTGTTCCTCCTCCACAACCAACGGAAAATCAACCTTCCAATGTCTCAATTCAAGGAATCAATAATTCGGAACAATTCCTCATGCAAACTATCAAAGAGAGGATGACCAAAATTCATTGAGTCTATACCTTATACCGAGTTAGGTGAACCTCGCACCATGGGTGCTCTTGAGCATCATTTTCAAATTGATAAACGAAGTTTGCAAGAAGAATTTTACTCGAACACAATACTTTGCAAAGAAACTGGTTTTAGAAAAGTTCAAAGGATTATTACGAAAAATATCCAAGAAAATTTCTACGCTTCCTTGAAAAGTACCAAGTGAATCTTCCATTTTTTGATTGGTTCAAGCTTTTGCTTCACAACAAAAATAGAATATCCATTTACCCAAACAATTAATATGACTAAAAGAGATTGGAAAACATCTCAAGGACAAACTATTTCTTGAAGTTCCTCCAAAAAGTCATATCGATTCCCGGTCTTTTCGACAAGAAGCAATGACCTCTTGTAGCTTCTCCTTTCAAAACCAAAATCTTAGAGGAACTCGTTGGTCCAAGAGACATCAAAAATCTCATGGAACAAAATAATTATACTAATCAAGATCTTCAAATTATTGGAGATCATGTCGTCAAAACCCCTTCTTCACAACAATCTTCCAAACCAATTTCTACAACTCAACCCTTGTTCAAACCATTTCACTTGATCCAAGAATCAAGGCAAGTATGCTAGGCAAAAATAAAGCCAAATTAGTGGCGTAAATTGAGCAAAGTTTACGACACCAAAAACAAGTTGAAGATTCCCAAACTCCCGATGTTCATTTAAAACAAAAAATTGTTCTGAAACACCTTCACAATCTTCTTCCTCTAAGCAAGTCATGAATTTTGAAAAATTCGATGCTGAATCTTCAAAATCCAATTTCAAAATTAACCAAAGAAGATTGGAAAAAATCTTCAAAGTTATATTATCCAAGGGCAAGTCCTCTGGATATTTTAATCAAGAAAGACAATATCAAACTTTTAAATCTTTCAACTCTAACAATGTTTATGAATGGAATATTGATGGTCAAAGTGAAACAAATATTCTTCAAATTCTTCAACAAATGACCATGGTAAGTACCGCTTATCAAACAACAAGTGATTATTCAGATACGTAAATAACTAATCTTCTAGTTTCGGTTTCACCGACAACTTAAAGGTTGGTGGGATTATTATCTGTCTTCAAGAAAAATCAAACATTCTTTCTTCGTTAAAACCGAACTGATGGAACTCCAATTACTCATAATGGCGAGCCTATCCCAGATTCTGTTAATACCCTTACTTTTACAATTATTAAACATTTTGTGGGTGATCCAAATGTTTGGAAAGATCGCTCTTCGAGCTACTCTCTAATATCCATTGTCGAACATTATCCGATTTTAGATTGTACAAAGATACTTTTCTAAGCCGGTATACATAAGAGATGATGCCAACCAAGGTTTTGGAAAGAAAAGTTCCTAGCCGGATTACCAAAGTCTTTTGGTGATAAAGTTAGGGATAAACTTAGACATCAATATGATGGCAACATCCCTTATGGTGATTTGACATATGGAGAGTTAATTTCTTATGTTCGAAAATCTTTAAAAAATCACAAGATGATGGAATAAAACATCACTTGCCAAAGAAAAGGGTGTCAACAGAAAAGAATTAGGATCATTTTATGAACAATTCGGTCTTCCTTCTTGCAAAAAACACAAACACAAGTCTTACAAAAACTCCCGTTTTAATCCCGCTTTTCAAAAAATAAACGGTTTTATAACAAACGCCCTTATCAAAAGGATGATAAATACACTTCTCCTCAAAAATACAAAAAGGTGTAACATCCCAATTTGAGCCAATTTTTTTTTTTAAAACATCGTAGTAGAGCATAGGTGGAATAAAAACATTGAGTAACTGATTATAACAATAATGATGGCGTATCTCGCCTGTTCATAAAGATTAATACATTATCTGCTTAGATACTAGACGCCCTTGATCGTGTCTCCATGCGGTTTTCAACTTCATGTGTGATGTCCGCTCCGCTTACTCTTATCCTCCGTCCTTGGTCTCTCTCTCCGGACCTTGATGTGATGCTAGTAAGAGCCGAGATCCAACGTTCATCGGATCTCGTAACGGTTAACCTCATGCTTATATAACACTTTATGTTCAACAGATATTTCTATGATTACAAAGAATGATACATGATCATTTAATAACAACTCGCCCTACAAGCAAAGTTATTTGTCGCACTTTAATTGTGTGCCACGATGTACAATCGTGTCCGTAGCGCTAGGAAAACTATGACGGTATTATATTTACTATAACCCGTAAAGTGTAAGTGATTATCTAAGTGTAACATCCTTAGTCACCGTGCATGGCCCGTAATGCAGTTCCACCCATGGCTTATGAAACTATCCGTATCATATATAAGCAGACTATAAGCATCAGAGTCAGTATTACAGTATGCCGCGAACGTACCTTCGTTTGATGGTACTTCGGTATTTTTGACGGAAATGGCACGTTTTACTAAAACGGCGAAACGTCCAACAAATGCTCGCTTGACAATAGAACGGCAGAAAATCGAGTTTTCGATGTCCTATAAGGGTAATATCACCTTTATTAGTGATTTGACAACATAATTGGCATTTTAGGTAAAAATTACCATTTTGCCCCTATACCCCTAATTGGCGGAAATTTCGCCAGCACTTCGTTACTCTGACAAATTTTCTTCCTGAAAATTCGCAGAACTTCGACGCAATTATGATTCTCGAAAATAATGACTAAAATAGCCCTCCCATATGATACCCAAATCATACTTAAAATTTAAAGGCTACTCTAGCATTACTAACTATTGAACTAAAGACTAAAAACCAAAGACCGAAAGACTTACCCGTTGAAGACTTCTGCAGAACTTCCCCCCAGCTTCTCTCTCTACTTCTTCCTCTCTCTAATTTTCGCCAAAGGGCAAGAAAATGGTGTGAAATTTCAAGACCCCCTCATGCCTTTATATAGGAAAAGATTGGGCCATTTGTGCAATTTTCAAAAATCAACTTTGTGCCTAAAGTTGTAATTTCCTCTTTAGCATTTTGAAGAATTCTTCAACAAGTCTTTCTCTCTCCTTGGTCGACATGTTTGGCTGAGCTGGCAGCCCAAGATTGGTCAAAGAATGATGACTCATCTTGCTTTATGGCCCTGCCTAGCCGTTTTCCCGATCGGCACCCGATTTGCGTGATTTCGGAGAACTTTCAAAATTCTGGATTTACAACTTTGAAGACATGTTCTCTCTTACTAGAAACGTCCAAGTTAACCTAAATTTTGATCCCTATAGGGCTCCAATCGTCAGCTTGAAGTTTTCTCGAAAACGTGTCCAAACGCGTTCGGTTTGAATGCATTTCGAAAACATCAACTTCTTCTTAAAAATTCACCGATTCCAAATATGTCAAAATAAATTCAAACTCATTCCTAGATATTGAGTTAGAATTTATTTTCTTAATATCCAAAAATATACCTATATGCATTTTTCCCTATTTCGTTTTATAAGGAAATGCACGAACGACTTGAATTTACTTAGGTAGAGTTTAACGGAAGATAATAAGTCACCGATCAATATTTTTCATTGACTTTGGAATTCCTATTCCTAGATCTCTAGATAGGATCCGTTTCCTAAATATTAAATTACTATTCACATCAATAAATTATATATTAAAATAATAAAATCCAAAACTTGCAAACTAAGTTAGCTTGGATATTTTGAAAATTCTTATCCTATTTCTTGTCCAATATTTCGGTTAATAGCTGGCCCAAATTTTAATTATTTTCGTTTTAATTTAATTAATAATTAATTAATATTATATAAAATAATTATTTAATAATTATTTTTATATAATTTTTTACAAAATTTCCTATTGGTCCATACTTGTTTTTAGGCTTAAAAATACCTAAACTCCATGATTTTTCATAGAAATTTCCAATTAATTAGTAAATACATTTTTACTAATATTCCACTAATTTCCACTAATTTTTGAGCTTTACCCATTTATTTCATAATTTCTTTTGCTCGGACTTAAGTAATTAGCCAATAATTACCTAATTAATTTATTATCACTTGTTGATAATTTTCTTACTTAGAATATCCCATTACCTCATAATTATAACACCGACATTTCTGTTTCCATGTGTTCTCAAAGATTTTAGAATTTGTGAGGGCATTATAGTCATTACAATACTTTTTGAATATCTTTATTCAATTTCTCTAAGTTTGTAATTTATTAAATTACCCTAATTAGAGATAACATACTCTCATTATTCAAATAATTATTTCACCGACTTTTAGGATTTTTCATAATTTTCCTAAATCATTTATGTCCCTTAGGGGCATTTTGGTCATTTGGCACTTTGGCCCTTAATTTCTCTAATTTCCAAGAGATTTTTCCTTAGAAAATAAGATAATTATATCTTATTATTTGGTATCCCATATTCACCTATTTTTTTATAGGTATAATCTTACCAAATTATGATACGTATTTTTGGGGTATTACAAAAAGATTTCCTTCTAAACCCAAAAATAATTTCCAAAAGGATGTCTCGAGAAGGGATAAAGTAACTTGTTTCAGGTGTGGTAAAATTGGTCATTATGCCAAGTATTGCCGATTTTCCCAAAAAATTAGGAATATTCAGCTTGAGGAACCTCTCCTTGAGCAGATAAACAATCTCTTGCTTGAAACATCTTCTGATTCTGAAGAAGATCAAAGTTCTTCTGAAGATCTTAACCAAATCCAAGAGGATGATTTCAACTCAACATCTGATGATTCCTCTCCTCAAATAAATGTCATCACCAAATAACAGGATTTGCTTTTGGATATCATTAGTAAACTTCCGACTCGACAAAGGTACATATCTTTCAAAATTCGGAGATATTACCCAACCTTCGTCACCTCCTCCTACTCCTCTTCCTCCTTCTTCTTCTAAATTTTCTGGTTTCTATAACAAATATGATCTAACCAAAACTTTGGAAAGATTCAAACACTCGTTAAACCAGCTACTATACGGGATCTTCAACCGAGAGATAAATAATCTTAAGGTTGAAGTTCGTGTCCTCAAATCAGTCGGGATTCTCATACCTCGCTTTTATTGCAGATTCAAGACTTCCTTTCCTCTCTCCAAAACTCTTCTAATGAGAATATTGATCGAGTTTTAGAAAACGAAATTGAGGAAGATAATCCAGAACAAGAAACACCATTTTTAAATATAATTACAAGAATTTTCCTGCAGTTTTATATACAGCAAAAATCATTATTAATAATGATCTTGTTATAGAACAATCTGTATTATTTGATAGGGGCTCAAGCTAACTGTATTTTAGAAGGCTTAGTTCCTACCAAATATTTTGAGAAAACTCTTGAAAGATATAGTTTCATAGCAGAGAACCGTTATCTCATCCAAAGACAAAATTTCAAATGTTGTTGTTGAAAATAAGGGTTTTCGAATAAAAACTCCATTTATTCTTATGAAGGATATGGGAGCACAAATTATTCTTGGAGCACCATTTGCACAACTCTTAATTCCTTTTATGGTTGAACCTGATGGTCTTTCAAAACAATATCTGGGCAAAACCATTTTATTTCCTTTTTCTGAAAAACCCAGACTTAAGGAATTAAATTCTCTTTTCGCAAAACAAAACCAGATCAATTTTCTCAAAGAAGAAGTCTCTTTTAAACGGATTGAGCAACAACTCCAACAACCTGCGGTTCAACAAAAAATCCAATCTTATCTTGACAAGATTCATCAAACGGTTTGTGCTGATCTCCCAAATGCCTTCTGGAATAGGAAACAACATTCTGTAGATCTTCCTTACGAACCAAATTTCTCTGAAAAACACATCCCAACAAAAGCCCGACCCATCCGGATGACTCAAGAACTCCTTGACACCTGTAAAAAGGAAATTCAAGATCTTCTTGACAAAAAACTCATCCGTCCGAGTCGTAGTCCATGGTCTTGCGCCGCTTTCTACGTCAATAAAAATGCAGAAATTGAACGTGGAACACCTGTGCTTGTTATCAACTACAAACCTCTAAATGAGGCTTTACGGTGGATCCGATATCCGATTCCAAACAAGGCTGATTTACTAAAGCATTTGCATTCTCGCAAAAATCTTTTCAAAGTTTGATATGAAGTCTGGATTTTGGCGGATCCAAATTTGAACAAGATAGGTATAAAAGCTGTTTTCTTGTTCCATTTGGTCAAGATGAGTGGAATGTTATGCCTTTTGGCTTAAAAAATGCCCCTTCTGAATTTCAAAGGATTATGAACGATATCTTTAATGATCAAGGTCAATATATTATTGTTTATATTGATGACGTCTTAATCTTTTCAAATTCCCTAGAAGATCATTTCAAACATGTTTCAAAATTTATTCGAATCACAGAAATAAATGGTTTAGTGGTTTCCAAACCAAAAATTAGTCTTTTTCAAACCAAGATTCGTTTTCTTGGACATTGGATTTATCAAGGAACCATAAATCCCATTGAAAGAGCAATCCAATTTGCGGAAAAATTTTCGATCAAATTCTTGATAAAAATCAACTTCAAAGATTTTTGGGATGTTTAAACTATGTTGCCGAGTTTATCCTCAACTTAGCAACTTTGTTAAACCCTTCACCAACGTCTAAACAAAAATCCTTCTCCCTCGACGATGTTCATACCGAAATTGTCAAACAAATCAAACGACAAGTTAGAGAACTTTCTGTCTTAACCTTCCCATTCCATCTCGCCTTCAAAATAGTCGAAACAGATGCATCGAATTAGGCTATGGAGGTATTCTTAAACAGCGTTCGACGGAAAAGAACAAATCATTTCTTACACGTCTAAACACCGGAATCCCGCCCAAGCAGAATTATTCTACGATCAAAAAGAAATTTTGGCCATTGTTTTGTGTATTTCAAAATTTCAAGCTGATCTTTTAAACCAAAGATTTTTAGTCCGCATTGATTGTAAATCTGCAAAAGATGTTTTACAAAAGGATGTTAAAAATCTTGCATCAAAACAAATTTTTGCCCGTTGGCAAGCCATTTTGAGTGTTTTTGATTTTGATATTGAATTTATCAAAGGCACTTCTAATTCTCTTCCTGATTTCCTTACCCGTGAGTTTTTACGGGGTAGTTCTTAGGATTGAGAGTAAAATCGACCCACAAACCCTTTCCTCTCCGAAAATGCCAAGAAAGAAAAAACTTGGCGATGAGCCAAAAGACAAGCAACCCTCCATGAGGAGGAAGAAGATCAACAGAGCTACTTTCAAGATGCTCAAAACCCAATCTCCGGTCAAGAATTGAACCGCAGTTGTTGGAGTTGTTGCTCAATCCGTTTAAAAGAGACTTCTTCTTTGAGAAAATTGATCTGGTTTTGTTTGCGAAAAGAGAATTTAATTCCTTAAGTCCGGGTTTTTCGTAAAAGGAAATAAAATGGTTTTGCCCAGATATTGTTTTGAAAGACCATCGGGTTCAACCATAAAAGGAATTAAGAGTTGTGCAAATGGTGCTCCAAGAATAATTTGTGCTCCCATATCCTTCATAAGAATAAATGGAGTTTTTATTCGAAAACCCTTATTTTCAACAACAACATTTGAAATTTTGTAACTGACGAGATAACGGTTCTCTGCTAACGTAACTATATCTTTCAATAGTTTTCTCAAAATATTTGGTAGGAACTAAGCCTTCTAAAATACAGTTAGCTTGAGCCCGGTATCAAATAATACAGATTGTTCTATAACAAGATCATTATTAATAATGATTTTTGCCCGTATATAAAACTTCAGGAAAATTCTTGTAATTATATTTAAAAATGGTGTTTCTTGTTACGGATTATCTTCCTCAATTTCGTTTTCTAAAACTCGATCAATATTCTCATTAGAAGAGTTTTGGAGAGAGGAAAGGAAGTCTTGAATCTGCAGAGCTGCGAGGTATGAGAATCCGACTGATTTGAGGACACGAACTTCAACCTTAAGATTATTTATCTACGATTGAAGATCCCGTATAGTAGCTAGTTTAACAGAGTGTTTGAATCTTTCCAAAGTTTTGGTTAGATCATATTTGTTATAGAAACCAGAAAATTTAGAAGAAGGAGGAGGAAGAGGAGTAGGAGGAGGTGACGAAGGTTGGGTAATATCTCTGAATTTTGAAAGATATGTACCTTTGTCAGAGTCAGGAAGTTTACTAATGATATCCAAAAGCAAATCTTGTTCTTTGGTGATGACATTTATTTGAGGAGAGGAATCATCGATGTTGAGTTGAAATCATCCTCTTGGATTTGGTTAAGATCTTCAGAAGAACTTTGATCTTCTTCAGAATCAGAAGATGTTTCAAGCAAGAGATTGTTTATCTGCTCAAGGAGAGGTTCCTCAAGCTGAATATTCCTAATTTTTTGGGAAAATCGGCAATACTTGGCATAATGACCAATTTTACCACACCAAACAAGTTACTTTATCCCTTCTCGAGACATCCTTTGGAAATTATTTTGGGTTTAAATGGGTAAAGCTCAAAAATTAGTGGAAATTAGTGGAATATTAGTAAAAATGTATTTACTAATTAATTGGAAATTTCTATGAAAAATCATGGAGTTTAGGTATTTTTAAGCCTAAAAACAAGTATGGACCAATAGGGAAATTTTGTAAAAAATTATATAAAAATAATTATTAAATAATTATTTTATATAATATTAATTAATTATTAATTAAATTAAAACGAAAATAATTAAAATTTGGGCCAGCTATTAACCGAAATATTGGACAAGAAATAGGATAAGAATTTTCAAAATATCCAAGCTAACTTAGTTTGCAAGTTTTGGATTTTATTATTTTAATATATAATTTATTGATGTGAATAGTAATTTAATATTTAGGAAACGGATCCTATCTAGAGATCTAGGAATAGGAATTCCAAAGTCAATGAAAAATATTGATCGGTGACTTATTATCTTCCGTTAAACTCTACCTAAGTAAATTAGAAGTCGTTCGTGCATTTCCTTATAAAACGAAATAGGGAAAAATGCATATAGGTATATTTTGGATATTAAGAAAATAAATTCTAACTCAATATCTAGGAATGAGTTTGAATTTATTTTGACATATTTGGAATCGGTGAATTTTTCGAAGAAGTTGATGTTTTGAAATGCATTCAAACCGAACGCGTTCGGACACGTTTTTCGAGAAAACTACAACTGGACAGTTGGAGCCCTATAGGGGATCAAAATTTAGGTTAACTTGGACGTTTCTAGTAAGAGAGAACATGTCTTCAAAGTTGTAAATCCGAATTTTGAAAGTTCTCCGAAATCACGCAAATCGGGTACCGATCGGGAAAACGGCTAGGCAGGGCCATAAAGCAAGATGAGTCATCATTCTTTGACCAATCTTGGGCTGCCAGCTCAGCCAAACATGTCGACCAAGGAGAGAGAAAGACTTGTTGAAGAATTCTTCAAAATGCTAAAGAGGAAATTACAACTTTAGCACAAAGTTGATTTTTGAAAATTGCACAAATGGCCCAATCTTTTCCTATATAAAGGCATGAGGGGGTCTTGAAATTTCACACCATTTTCTTGCCCTTTGGCCGAAAATTAGAGAGAGGAAGAAGTAGAGAGAGAAGCTGCGGGGAAGTTCTGAAGTCTTCAACGGGTAAGTCTTTCGGTCTTTGGTTTTTAGTCTTTAGTTCAATAGTTAGTAATGCTAGAGTAGCCTTTAAATTTTAAGTATGATTTGGGTATCATATGGGAGGGCTATTTTAGTCATTATTTTCGAGAATCATAATTGCGTCGAAGTTCTGGCGAAATTTCGGGAAGAAAATTTGCTAGAGTAACGAAGTGCCGCGAAATTTCCGCCAATTGGGGTATAGGGGCAAAATGGTAATTTTTACCTAAAATGCCGTTATGTTGTCAAATCACTAATAAAGGTGATATTACCCTTATAGGACATCGAAAACTCGATTTTCTCGCCGCGTTACCGTCCGACGAGCCGCGTTGGACGTTTCGCCGTTTCCGTAAAACGTGCCATTTCGTCAAAAGTACCGAAGTACCATCAAACGAAGGTACGTTCGCGGCATACTTGTAATACTAACTCGATGCTTATAGTACGCTTATATATGGTACGGATAATTTCATAAGCCATGGGTGGAACTGCATTGCGGGCCATACACAAGTGACTAAGGATGTTACACTTAGATAATCACTTACGGCTTTACGGGTTATAGTAAATATAATACCGTCATAGTTTTCCTAGCGCTACGGACACGATTGTACATCGTGGCACACTGGAGAGAGAGACCAAGGACGGAGGATAAGAGTAAGCAGAGCGGACATCACACATGAAGTTGAAAACCGCATGGAGACCTGATCAAGGACGTCTAGTATCTAAACAGATAATGTATTAATCTTTATGAACAGGCAGATACGCCACTGTGTTATTGTTATAATCAGTTACTCAATGTTTTTATTCCACCTATGCTCTACTCGATGTTTTAAAAAAAAAAATTTGGCTCGAAATTGGGATGTTACACCTTTTTGTATTTTGAGGAGAAGTGTATTTATCATCCTTTTGATAAGGGCGTTTGTTATAAAACCGTTTATTTTTGAAAAAGCGGGATTAAAACGGAGTTTTTGTAAGACTTGTGTTTGGGTTTTTGCAAGAAGGAAGACCAAATTGTTCACAAAATGATCCTAATTCTTTTCTATTGACACCCTTTTCTTTGGCAAGTGATGTTTTATTCCATCATCTTGACAGATTTTTAAAGCAGTTTCGAACATAAGAAATTAACTCTCCATATGTCAAATCACCATAAGGGATGTTGCCATCATATTGATGTCTAAGTTTATCCCTAAATTTATCACCAAAAGACTTTGGTAATCCAGCTAGGAACTTTTCTTTCCAAAAACCTTGGTTGGCATCATCTCTTATGTATACCCGGCTTAGAAAAGTATCTTTGTACAATCTAAAATCGGATAATGTTCGACAAACGGATATTAGAGAGTAGCTCAGAAGAGCGATCTTTCCAAACATTTGGATCACCCACAAAATGTTTAATAATTGTAAAAGTAAGGGTATTAAAATGAGTAATTGGAGTTCCATCAGTTCGGTTTTAACGAAGAAAGAATGTTTGATTTTTCTTCGAAGACAGATAATAATCCCACCAACCTTTAAGTTGTCCGGTGAAACCAGAAACTAGAAGATTAGTTATTTCTGTATCCGAATAATCACTTGTTGTTTGATAAGCGGTACTTACCATGGTCATTTGTTGAAGAATTTGAAGAATATTTGTTTCACTTTGACCATCAATATTCCATTCATAAACATTGTTAGAGTTGAAAGATTTAAAAGTTTGATCTTGTCTTTCTTCGCTTAAAATATCCAGAGGACTTGCCCTTGGATAATATAACTTTGAAGATTTTTTCCAATCTTCTTGGTTAATTTTGAAATTGGATTTTGAAGATTCAGCATCGTGAATTTTTCAAAATTCATGACTTGCTTAGAGGAAGAAGATTGTGAAGGTGTTTCAGAACAATTTTTTGTTTTAAATGAACATCGGGAGTTTGGGAATCTTCAACTTGTTTTTGGTGTCGTAAACGTTGCTCAATTTACGCCACTAATTTGGCTTTATTTTTGCCTAGCATACTTGCCTTGATTCTTGGATCAAGTCGAAATGGTTTGAACAAGGGTTGAGTTGTAGAAATTGGTTTGGAAGATTGTTGTGAAGAAGGGGTTTTGACGACATGATCTCCAATAATTTGAAGATACCGATTAGTATAATTATTTTGTTCCATGAGATTTTTGATGTCTCTTGGACCAACGGGTTCCTCTAAGATTTTGGTTTTGAAAGGAGAAGCTACAAGAGGCCGTTGCTTCTTGTCGGAAAGACCGGGAATCGATATGACTTTTTGGAGGAACTTCGAAGAAATAGTTTGTCCTTCGATGTTTTCCAATCTCTTTTGGTCATATTAATTGTTTGGGTAAATGGATATTCTATTTTTGTTGTGAAGCAAAAGCTTGAACCAATCAAAAAATGGAAGATTCACTTGGTACTTTTCAAGGAAAGCTGTAGAAATTTTCTTGGATATTTTTCGTAATAATCCTTTGAACTTTTCTAAAACCAGTTTCTTTGCAAAGTATTGTGTTCGAGTAAAATTCTTCTTGCAAACTTCGTTTATCAATTTGAAAATGATGCTCAAGAGCACCCATGGTGCGAGGTTCACCTAACTCGGTATAAGGTATAGACTCAACCGAATTTTGGTCATCCTCTCTTTGATAGTTTGCATGAGGAATTGTTCGAATTATTGATTCCTTGAATTGAGACATTGGAAGGTTGATTTTCGTTGGTTGTGGAGGAGGAACAGGAGGTTGTGGTGGCGGAGGCGGAGGTAGATTGATAACCGAAGGAAAGGACCGTTCGGAAAAACTGGAATGTCTTGGTAACTCAGAGTTTACAGATCTAAAATCCTCATATCTTGAAGATATAGATGAAGTAGAACTTTGAGGTCTGTCAAAAGCCATTCTAACAGATCCAGATTGAGTTTGGGAAATTCTGCGATATTTCCTACGGTCTTGGAATAGGTTGGACAAACCTTATCCATAACCCAATCTTCGGGAAGGGTAACATCGTTCCACATAATGGTTCGAGGAATTGTGATGTTTGTGTTTAAATGGTCGTGAGGAAGACAACAGTTTGGCCAGTTATCGGGAGGTCGTTGAACATTTGAAGCCGAGGAGTTTGAGACCTTATAATTGTACCCTATATAATAGAGCAACGGTATAGATCCAGATTTCTTGGATATTTTTTTAGGATAGAGCACTTGCTTTATCGTTAATTGCCTCTTCTTCACAGAAATCAATAAACAAGAGTATGATTTAGCCAATGCTAAATTTGCTCTTGAATTAGCCAGAAAAGGCCTCCTCGAGTTCCAACACCTTTATTGGTTACTCCACCAATAACCCTAGAAATTTATGACATTTAAAAATGATTATATTTCACTTTTTTTCTTCTTTTTATCCCATCTCACTCTAATAACTCAGTTATGATGGTTTTGAATAATTTTCTTCTTGCAGTTTCAGGTACACGGATAAGAGTAGTAGTTGCCTTTGAGGGAGATAGAGCGGAAGGAGAATAATGGATCAAAGGAGTCTCTTAGAGGATAAAAACGCAGATTTGGTGAACGAAGATCATCTACCAATAACATGGCGAGTGTTTGCTCAAGAAGTGAAATCAGTTTGTAGTGTAGCAGTTCCTATGGTGATTGTGAATGCTTCAACTTTCTTTCTCCAAACAATCACTCTCATGATGGTGGGTCACTTGGGTAAACTTGCTCAATCTAGCACTGGTGTTTCCATCTCTCTTTGTGCCGTCACCGGCTTTAGCGTCATTGTAAGTCACTTATAAAACTCTAACTTAGGAGTAAAATAAGTGGTAGAGGCGTCTAATGTGCTCGCTAATGTGACTTAAAATTTTTCAAGTTTTCTTCTTGTTTCTTATGATCATTAGATTCTATATCAATTTAGTGACATTTTGGCATCTTAAGGATTTAAAATGTTTAGAATTATTTATGAATTTCAAAAATAAATAATGCATAAATTTAGTGTATTTTTTCTTTAAAAAATCCAAAACTTTAACATTTTGCCCGTAATATATCAAAATATTACTCATTTTATGTCAAATCTAACAATCACATGAAAAAGAAAATATCATTTTGGGAGGGTGGGGCATTAGAGTGAGGGACATTTGAGACCCCACACCCGTGAAAACATCATCTTGTATTGTGGGGTTTTATACTTTTGCTTGATAACTAATAATGTCATTTCGGATTTTGTATTTTGAACATGTGTAACAGTTTGGATTGGCTTCGCCTTGAAACACTATTGGGCAAGCCTACGGAGCTAAGCAATATAGAAAGTTTGGGGTTCAAATTCAAACTGGCGTTTTCTGTCTTATTTTATGTTGTCTTCCTCTCTATGTGTTGTGGCTTAAGTTGGGGAAGATTCTGGTTTCGCTAGGTCAAGACCCTTTAATTGCAAATGAAGCAGGGAAATTTGCAGTTTGTTTGATTCTGCTCTCTTTGGGTATGCAATGCTTCAAGCACTAGTTAGATACTATCTTATGCAGAATTTGATCTCTCCACTTGTACTATCTTCTTCATTTATTGTGTGCTTCCACCCCTCATACTGGTATTTTATGTTTTAATAGGACGAACAACATGCGACAGAATTTCCCTTATTGGCATGACTGCAACAGCTCTACAAGGACATTGACAATATCACCATACGGATGCTTGATAAAACATCCCGTTTTTCAAGAGCAATATAAAATTTTTTTCTTCAGAGCAGAGCATCGGAGCAAGAGTGTAATTGATATATATATTCAAAATGTCCACTGGCTAATTAAAGAAGCGGTACAGTAACCGAGAGTTTTCAAAAGTAAGAACAACAACAGAAAGTCTTCGGCAATCCCCATGTCGTGGTAACAAAAGCTTGATGCTTCCCTCTCTCCTCGCTCCTCGGTCCTCCTGACTCTGACGCTATGTTAAGAGCTGAGATCCGCACCGGATCTCAGGTAACGGTTAATCTCATGTTTACATATACAGTATATGGGTTACAGAACAACATTATCACAACATATGAATCACACCCAAACAATGAAAATGTATTGCCCCCAGCATGCAAACGTATCGCTCCCAGCATTACAGATATATCGCTACCAAAGATTACGGACATATCGCTCCCGGCATTACAGATATATCGCTCCCAAAGATGCATACGCTTATCTTCTAACATCAATATGCATTCCAACAACACACCACATATAAACATACCATACACACATCACATACACGCATAATATAACCATCAGAATTAGTGTTACAGTACGCGAACGTACCTTCGTTGATCGTAGAACGGTACTTCGTCTAATACGAGACGACAGTTGATCAGAACATAATCAGGGATATCCTATAAGGATAATATCGCGTCTATTAGAAATCAGTCATTACGACGGACATTTTAGTCATAAATGACCATTTTACCCCTGACCCCTAATCGGCGGAATTTCGCCAAAGACTTCGTTACTTTGACTCTAATCTTCCATAATTTTGCCATAACTCTTCCTCCAACATTATTTTCGAAATTAATACCTTAATTACCCCTAAAACATGATATCTAATCATACTTGGAAGATTAAAGATCAAAACAACATCTACCCTAGAACTTCAAGAACTACCGAACTAAAGACTAGAACCGAAGAACTTACCCATTGAAAAACTTCACTACAACTTCCCCAGAGCTTCTCTCTCTAACTTCCCTCTAGAATTTCGAAATATGCAAGAGCATTTGGTGTGAAGAATTCTCAAAGGGATTGGTGGCTATTTATAGAAGAATTTGTGAGGGCAAAATGGTAAACTTCCAACTTTCTACTTCAATTCTAAGCCATGGAATTTAGGGTTTCTAGAAGCTTCATTATTGGCCACACAATCCACCTCCTTACATCATCTTTCAACCAAGTGACATCATCAAGGTGATGTCACTCCCTTGCTCTAGAATTTGTCCTACCGATAAAGTCTCTGTTCGGTGTTCTAATTGCGTAATCTTGGAGAATCTCAGAAATCCAAGAACATAGCCTCAAAGGTCTATTCATCCTCTTTAGAAATATCTAGATTAACTAAATTTTTGATCCTATTCAGGTCATTCCGTTGCCTTCCGAACATTTTCGAATAAACGCTTTCGGTTACGGAAATCGCTTCGGGAAATGTCAACTTTGGGACAAAAATTCACAGATTCATAATATGTCCAGATGTTAGGCAACAAGTCCAAGGATTTTGAGTTAGGATTTATTTTCCATTGGTTCTCATTTCCTCAACTGCTCCTTCTCCTTTTTCGTCTTATTCCCTATTCATTCCGCCGGTTACGGAAATGACTTCGGAGACAGTCTACTCCGAAATAAAAATACACTTGTCCATAATATGCTCTGACCTTAGAAACCTAATTCATGATTTTCTAGATAGGATTTAATCTCTATTAGTGGTCATTTATCCTATTTGCTTTTTCACAAAAAATATCAAGATATTATTTTGAAAAATCTCCAACCCCTTTCACACCTAATATTTCGGCTGCCCCTTTTATTTTTTTCTGTTATTTATTTATTTTTTAATTAATTAATATTATATATATTTTAATTATATTATATAATCCACAAAATTTTCCTATTGGTCCGTATATGGATTTAGGCTTAAAATTACTTAATCTTATATATTTTTCTTAATATTTTCTAATTAATTAGCAAATATATTTATGCTAATTTTAGCCATTAACATTTACTTAAAGGGTTTTACATATTTACCCTTGGATTTTTCTCTCAATCGTGCTTAATCAATTAGCCAGAAATTATTTAACTAATCTCTCACTAATTTTTGATAATTTTCTTATTTAGGATTAACCATTATCTCACAACTATTTTACTGACATTGATATTTTATGTCCCAAGTAAAATATTAAAAGTCATGGGGTCCTTTTGGTCCTCCAAATACTTTTTGATTTTTGCCTCATTATTTTCCAGGGAAAATAATCCCAAAATTTCCCTAAATTAGAGACAACATACTCTCTAATTTTTAACACATATTTTATTACTATTTAGGATTTATCATAATATTTTCAGGACATTTTATGGCCCATAATTGCATTTTTGGCCTTTATTTCTTCTAATTTCATTAGAATTTTCCTTAGAAATTAGAATAAATATTCTATAAGGCTTTGACACCACATATTCACCTATTTATCATAATTCAGATTTTAGGGGTATTACACTTGAGGGAATTGTCGGCGCAAGACTGTCGAATCCTTTTACAATTGATAGGATAGATCATCACAGTTTATACATTTGAAGGCATTGGATATAGGATGGGTTAAACTTGCAATCATTTAAGTTTTTGTTTTTTGGCCCTTCAATTAATGATGTGATGTTTTCTTTTTTTGTTTTGTATATTTAACAATTCATTTATCATTTTAATTCTATCATAGTTTCTTCCACAACATGTCCGTCCAAACTGGAAGAAATGAAACATTTGGATTTTTATGTCCATCGAACACAACAATGAACATAAATAAGTTGGAACTAAGGACAATATATGTGGGATATACAATGGGATAGAGGAAATTGCCTTGTTATCTAGCACCAATTCTTGAAAGGTATGCATTTTAGTTTTATCTGTTTAAGATGTTTAAGAAGAAATTGCCTTCTTATCTTAAATTAATCTTAATATGCATATATTGTTGTAGTTATCATTGGACTCTGTGTGTTGTTTGCCACATCATGAACACCCTCTATTGGTTTGATCCCTTGGGTAAAAGGCCAAACAAAGAAATAAAATACATCTTCAGCATGTAAGTTAACTTTTTTCTAAATCATTAATTCTTGAATTCAATGAATTGTTTTAATAATGTCTATTCATTTTCATTTTAATGATAGTGAACTCAAGACATATAGAATGCTTGGTGGGTCTAGAGAGGGTCCAATTAGAGAACCGAAGTAGGTTTATATGATAGTAAGTAGTTTCAATTCAAGTTATTTCATAGATAGCGGCTTTCGATATGCCTGTATTCATTTTAACCATTTGCTTTTGATTAATAGTACCCTTGACAACCAGGGAACACTGAGTGCGGATAGTATGTTATGCTTTATATGTATTACGCCAGTCAGAGCGGACTTACTACAAATATTGAAGAGGTAATCGCTCCTTGATTTTTAATTGATAATATTTTTGATGTTGTACTTGAGTTGTTAATTAATCCATTCACTTGATTGATTTATCTTATACCTTGTTTTCTAATTTCAGATTTTTGGTAATGAGGAAGCCTACTTGGAGGAAGACATCAATTAGATTCTAAACCTTTTGACTAGACATCTTCTTCAACACATAGATGAATAAAGTTTACTTTCATATTACTTAGTAGCTGTGTAGACAACTTTTTGACACTTTATGGTGATTGTTGTACATAGTAGTAGTAGTAGTAGTAGTTACTACTTGAATTAGCTAGAGCATGTTGGTTAAGATGATCTGAAATTAGCCAGTTACACTTTCGAGTAAGAAAAAAACCAAAAGGTTAGCTATAGCTAACCTTTTTAGAACATTGTTGTTGTTTATTTTGTGTTGATTGTGGCCTGATGATATGTTCGATGGTGTTTGTGAGAATAATTATGGGCAGTCAAAAATATGAAGCAGCATTTTAAAAAAAAAAAAAAAAACACGCAAGGCAACGCCGTAAGGTCGACTTACGGCATCCTAAAACTATGTTTAGGACACCATAAGTAGTACTTATGGCGTCCTAAAATTAATTTTAAGACGCCAGAAGTTGAGCTTATGGCGTCCTAATTTTAGGACGCCATAGAAGTTGCTTCATATATTCACTACCCACAATCCTTTACAAAAGCCTTCTTACATATCAGCAAACAACAATCATTTCTTACATATCAGCAAGCAACAATCACCACAATGTGATAAAATAAACAACACCTATGTGCTAAAAGGTTAGCTCAGCTAACCTTATATTTTTGGCTCGAAAGTGTAACAACAAAGTGTAAGACAGAAACAGAGTTGGACATAACTAAAGTACCACATGCATGTATACATAACAAGAGATAGCAAAGTAGTAACAACAAAGTGTAAGTGGCAAACTTCAAATCATCTTAACCAATTTGCTCTAACTAATTCAAGTGGTAACTACTACAACTTCTATGTACAACAATCACCACAAAGTTTCAAAAAGTTGTCTAGCTACCTCCTAATAATTAAGCAATATAAAGACTAACTTCATTCATCTATGTGTTGAAGAAGATGTCCAATCAACAGGTTTCGAATCAAATCGATATCTTCCTCCGAGTAGGCATCCTCAATACCAAAAATCTGTAAAATGGAAAACAAAGTATAAGATAAATCAATCAAGTGAATGCATGAATTAAACCAAAGGCCAACAATATGAAGGCCACGCCTGAATTGGCTAAAGCCAAAACTGAAAGATTATCTTTCTCAACAAACCCAACACACACAAAAACCCTATTTGTCATGTGCAAAAACCCTTAAATCAAGAAGCAAAAATAAAGTAACAAGATTCAAAACAAACTAACTAAAGGCGAGGGAAAGGAGGGTAAAAGAAGCGTACATGGACCAAGTTGAGACTCTGAACTCAACCTCTTTGCTTGGGTTCCATTTGGAAGGAATATTCAGTTTAAATCCATCACCATTGTATGGCAAGAAGTCTGTGATTGTCTTTGGCTTTCCAAACAAATTGGCTGCAAACCAAAGCAATCAAATTTACAACATGAATAAATCACATCAATCAAAGGAACGACCCCTTTAAAATTACAACATGAATGAGAACATTTTCAAAGCAAGAAAACGCATTTCAAAAGTCACAAGTTTCTACCTTGCGGAAGTCCCCGTGATGCATGATAGGCAATGTCCTCTTCATGACATCAAACATTAGCCTGAAACTGCACACTAAATTTAAGCACTAATTGTAACATTGAAATTCCTGACAAATAAATTAAAGTAGCCATCAAATTGAGAAAAAAATATAGAATACATATAAAGTTTCAAACTAACCTCGAAGTCACTAGAAATTTCCTTGTCTAAGGATGCAAGAAGATCTTCTCCATAAGTAGCTGCATATGTTTCAGAAATCAACTTATGCTGAGATACATTTCGAGCCGAGTCGATATTATGAAATCTTCATTTGTTCCCCAACCTGCAATAATTGACATGTAAGTAACATTAGATGAATGAGACTCGATTAATTACGTCCTAGAATAAGAAAACACATTATTCAAGTTATCACAAACAATGAGCTGTAACACTAGAAATGGAGAAATATGCCTTCCTTTGTTTTATTGCAAGGAAACTACCACACCGCTCATGAAAGGTGCAATAAAAGGAAATGAAAATTAACGAGGAAGAATTATCACGAGCGTGGCAGCAAGATCACATATCATCAAATCCAAGCATGAGTAACAGTGATTCAATGAATGGATGTACAATAAAAATTTCGATTCAAGTAAAACTTCAAGATCATTACCGTGATCAGATACACACAAAAAACAAAACTAGTATATTAGTAAGAAAAATTTGAACCTTTCGTTCGCGTATGAAAAATTTGACCAGATCATTTAAATCCTCACTTATCCTCTGGCTTGAAAATTATTAAAGCATAACACGCAGAGACATTCTCCATTTGCTTCTAAATGTGCCTTTAACAGCTTGACCATGCTAAACACAAGGGCCAATCAGATGCAAAACAAGCTCATAGAAACATGTCCAGATGCAAAACAAATGCTAAATACCTAAACGCAAAACAAGACAGCTAGAACGATTTATGACAGCAAGTAACAGTAATTATTTTGACAGCATGGAGCCTCTAATGACAAGCAATTTCAGCAACTATTAACTCAAACTGAAATTCATTTCATGGATAAATCATGAAATTTTCCAATTTTAGGCTTACAGGGAACTATTTAAGCATTAAAACTACTAGCGCAGTATCTGAATGCATATTTCTAACAGATGCGCTCTTAAAATAAAACTCAAATTATGCATTTTACTGACTGAAATTTTTACTGGTGATAACACGCAGAGAACTTTTTAGTAATATAAAAATTTCAAATTCAACATCAAGTTTCATGGCATCAAAGCCAAGCATATTACTGCAAATATAGTTCTAAATTAAACATTGATCTCCTAGAGAAAAATTGAAGCCCAACATTAAGCAAAACCTATTTAGCCTTCTAGTTCATACATGAGAAGGCCTTTTGTGCTTTTCAAAAGAAGTAAATTCAAAATACACATTAGTTCACGACCATTCAGAAATCCCAAGGAAAAAGGGCTTGGATAATGTATGGATATAGTATCACTTCATCAATAATTATTAAAAGGATCAATTGGCGTTGGAGTTTAGGTAATACTTTATCATGGTAGTTCCATTATTTTGACTAATTAGTTATACTTTAATGTGTGATTGACTTTGTGACCAGCAAAATTACAGAGTTTATTAGCCTGCTCCATCTTTGATAATTTATATAAATCATATGTGATTCACATTAATCATAGGTATAGATGGCTATGGATTTCAACTCAATAATTCCTATTAGGCTAGCCAATCCATATCAATAAGATATTCAAGATCAATTTAAGCTATTCGATATTGCCCCTGCTTCCATATGCTAAGACTAAAACCAATTAATGAATATGCAGGATCATATATATTAGGAAAATTCTATCTTATGTGAAGATTATTATATGTATATTGCTAGAAAAGTTTACTTTATATAAACAAGACTTCAGGGATTCCGAGGACTTGCTGACAACAACAGTTAACCCTATCTACATCTTCACAAATCATAACACTCTTTAGAATTGCAGCCCAATATTATATTTATCTAAGCTATACTATTCATCTATGATCAATTATAAGAATAACTTATTTAGTTGAATGAGTATATATTAGTTCTTTATAAGGTAGATTAGCAAAATTCCTTGGGCTGCACAGTGCAAGGGCCAGTACTCTTGGAGGTACCCCAACGTTCTTTTTCCCACTATATTTAAAAGTGAAAACAGAAGGAAATCACCAAGAGGGGGGTGAATTGGGGATTTTAAAACCTTTTAAAATAACTTTGCACCTAAGTGAAGTCGAACGTAAAAGATTGGGAAGAATAGCTTGACACGAAAGTTTATCCTGGTTCGGTCCAAACTCTTGACCTACGTCCAGTCCCAGATTCTCCGGGTTTTCTACTATCACTCAAATCGATACACACTCGTACTCAAGGATTATCCTCTCTCTAGGATACACTCCCCTTACAAGTTGTAATCAAATCCCAATCTCCAAGTCCCCTTGACTTGAGATTATTACAATGGATGAATAGTTTGTATAACAGCTCTCTCACGAGAAGATATTGATAAACACCGAGGCTCTTTGTATATCAAATACAATACAGAAAGAAAACTGAATGTATATGTAACTCTTGAGCTTGCTTTTCGTTTCTGCTTAATTTGTTGTTGTCTTCCGAAGTTTGTAATCTGCTCCTTATATAGTGGTGAATTGCTATGTGACCGTTACTTCTCAATTCGGTATGTTCTTCATTTGAAATTCAGCTTGATGATGATTATAGCCGTTGGGTTCTGAATTTCGGTGATTGAATTCCGTGACGCGTGAAATCTTTTCGATTCGTTGCGTGTATTCAATGCCTTGTTTGATCCAATTAATACCGAAACATTCTGAATTTAGAGTGGTTAAATATACATATGAATTCTCTAAATGAATGTAATTAACTCGCATAAAATTGGTAAGTTTGTAGTTCAAACTAATCGGGATGAAACCAAGAACGATCATATTTCTTTGTCGCTTTAAACTTGAGTTCGCCAAGTCGGGCTCGAGTTTGTAAGGAACTTTGAGTGTCTGGTTTATCTTCGTGAGGAGCAAACTTTGGAGTTTTGATGTAAACTCGGAGTTTGTAAGTTGTCTCAACTTGTAAACTCGAGTTCACAAAGGTAGGCTCGAGTTCAAATCATCACCGAGCTTTTATCGTGCGAGCACTGAGATAATATTTCACAAACCAGGCGGTGCTCGAGTCCATTAGTGTTTAGGCTCGAGTTTAACACTATTCATGCCTAAGAGATTTGGTCATTCAAAGAGTGGGCTGGAGTTCAAATAGGAACTCGGAGTTTGTGTATTTACTTTACTCTCTTTCAATGAAGGGCTCGAGTTCATAATTTCGGGCTTGAGTTCGACTTTATTTATTTCGGGGCTTATCGGAGTGAATGGAGGTTTGAACTTAAACTCGGAGTTTGTGAATGAAGGAAACCTTGGGAACTCTTCGCCGGGGAAAACTCGAGCTTGTAATAACGAGGCTCGAGTTTACTGTTTTGTAAACTCTTCTTCGTTTGTCAAACCATAGAGTAAACTCTACAAAAGTATTAGGCTCGAGTCCATATATTTGGGCTCGAGTGTTCATCAATTTACAGCCATAGGAATAACCAAATTCTACACAAAAATATAACTCTGAAGTTTAAAGAGATGGTTTTCAATTGGAAAATGTTCTTGAGAGGCAAACTCGAGCTTGTCTATACAGGCTCGAGTTTACTTATTTGTAAACTTTTTATTACTATACCATGGGAGTTTAGGCTCGAGTTTATTTATTCAGACTCGAGTTTGTCATGCTGAAATAGCCTCGATGTGCTCTGTTTTGCAGCAAACTCGAGCTTGCCTAGTTAGGCTCGAGTTTTGCGATGACAGAATGTTTTTGAATCTTTTGTCTTATTAAAACATTCATACTTGTTTACAATTGTTATTAATCATCAAAACACATAGAGAACTAACAAAAAGATATAAACAATCACATAGAAAAGCGTACTCAATAGCGATAACATTAGCTAAAATCCGAACAAATCGACAATGAGTCACCCATCCAAAGCCAGATTCAAAATTAAAACTCAACATTGAATAAAATCAGATACCCGACTCCCAAACAACGAGGGATCAGCGAACAAAGCAGGCAAGGATTGACACGGCTTCAAGCTCAACCCATTTTGAAGAGACAAAATCTGCCTCCGTCGCTGCAGATTGTACGTGCCCAAAACAAAAAGGAAGAACCTTCTGCAGTTGCGCTTGGCAGGTGCGCTTGCTTTCCTCAATCAGATACAAAAAACGACATCGATAATGAAGGAACCCTAGATTAGGAGATCTGGAAGAGAAGAGAGTACCTTTTGCCTACTTGACTGTGGAGCGCAGAAGATGCTAGAGAGACTGTAGTGAGAGCACACCGACGGCCGAAGGTCCGACGGAGAGGCGGCTAGAGGTGAAAGAAGAAGGGCACGCGACTTAGAGGGAAAGACGATGCAACACGATATACTCTGCTCCCTGCTCACTAATACACTTGGCCCTCACTAGCCCTGGAAAATCCCGATGAAATAGAAACATTTTGCGTCTAAGAAGTTTATTAGACGCCAAAAAGCCAACTCATAACGTCTAATAAAATTATTAGATGCTCAAAAGTCCAGTTATGGCATAATTATAAATTTGCCACTGCGTTCACATTTTACTTCCCCTTTTTAAAATAGGACATCCTTTTAGGAAGTAATATCTATTTTTTGTAGTAGTGAATATCTCTCAAACTCTTCTTTTCTTCTCCTCCCTTTCTTTCCTCATTCCCTGACACTCTCGCTCAACTCGTCCAGTCCACTCTCACGCTCACAAGTCACACACACATAACACCACATTGATATTTATAATGGAGGGTGATTGGTATTTATCAGGGATCAGGGAGAGGCGATTTAGGGAAATACTTGCTCCCTAAGTATGTATTCGGTGGTAGCAAATGCTGCCACCGTTTTATAGTTTTTTTTTTAAAAATAAATAAATATTAATTTATTATTAATTTATTCATTATTATCATTGTCATTATCATTTTCCTTTCTTCTTCTGCACGTTTTTGCCGTTCTTTCTTTCTTTTTTACAACAACTATTTATTATTTCCACATCCTTATTTTACTAATTTCTTTTACTATCATAAATGATACTTTATCTACAAACCTTTATTTTGATGATCATCAAAAATTCATGTATCATGATTAATTAATTTTTCTTATTTGTAATTAAATCCTAATATAAAAAAAAGAGGATGTTACATTTAGTGCCAAAATTTGTAGCAGTTTAGCAACCGCTACTAATGTGTAGATGATATTTAAAATATTGCATTAATATTTTGTAGCGGTTCTAAACCGCTACTAATGTTAAATGAAATTTGAAATTAGGGTTAATACCAATTTTGGTCCTTGAAGTTTCACCCAATTTTAGTTTTGGTCCTCAAGTTTGAAACCGTAGTTTTGGCCCCTCTATTTTACTCCGTTTATAACAATTGGTCCTTGAAGTTTGAAAAGGACTTGGTCAGTGTGACCTTTGACGATGTTAATTCATCCAATATTGCACTAACACCGTTAAATCAGTTTGTGTGGCTTGCTTATTAGGAAAGATGACATTTGGTAAATGAAATTATTTGGTTAATTATGACATGAAGGTTTAGGCCATGGTGGCTTGGGCTATCTCGTAATTAACATATCACCACCTAAAGTGTCAGGATCACTTTGCTCAGACAAATTGCAATCCCTAAATCTCCAGACTTCATGCATTTCTTTTATTCTGGATCTATTTATTTTCTTTATAAATTAAATGTCCAGCTCATAATTAATCAAAATAAAATCATTTTCCATGTTATCTTTCTTAATAAGCATGCCATAGAAGTTGGTTTAATGGTGTTAGCTAGTGCTACATGGGATGAATTAACACCACCAAAGACCAACACCAAGTTCTTTTTAAACTTTAGGGACTAACGGTTATAAATGGAGTAAACTTGAAGGACCAAAACCACCGATTTTAAACTTGAGGAACCAAAACTAAAATTGGGTGAAACTTTAAGGATCAAACGTGATATTAACGCTTGAAATTATTGTGCAAGTAATTTAAATTTAAATTTTAATTGTTTGTAGCAATTTTAGTGACCACTACTAAATGTTGTACAAATATTTAAAAAGTTATGTGAATAATTTTTGCAATAAATTTCTTCATTAATATTTTAAAAGGTTGTATAACAAATAACATTTAAAAATATAATAATTATTATTTGATGATAATTATCTAATTAAGTTAGATCACTAGTGGAAAAAGGATTTTAAGACCGGACGAAACAGTATATTAGGAGCGGACCAACGACAGGTCTTGTTCCTGGCGGTATTAAAGGTCTCCCTATTAAGACCGGACAAAGAACCGGTCTTAAAGAGTTTCTTTAAGATCGGACATTTTAAACCTTCGGTCTTAAAATTCGTACTAAATAGATCTGAAATATTTTTGTTCGGTCCTAAAACTTAAACTTTAAGACCGGACAAAAACTAGACCGCTCTTAAAAGATCCGAATATTAAGACCGACAAAAATAAACCCGGTCCTAAAAATAGTAATATCCTAGACCAGATCCGGTCTTAAAAGTCGACTTTCAAGACCGGATGTTATATACATCCGGTCTTAAAAATTGAACTTTTAGACCGCACTTATAAATGGACCGGTCTTAAAAGACCAACTTTTAAGACCGGCTTAATACCTTTAAGAGCGGTCATAGATATGCATCCGGTCTTAACAATTGAACATTTAAGACCGTCTTATTTATTTGCGCTCTAAATTTTCCCGAATTTTTTTCTTGTTCTGTTCTTCCTGATCATATATAATACACAAAAATCCACCATCCAAAACAGCACATAAAAGTCGATATACTTAATTTAAGCTACAAGCTATGAACATGAATAAATTGAATTGGGAAAAAGAATACAAATAATTATCCAATAAGCTAAGATATATAACTAATTACAATCACAATGAGTTACAATACAACACGTAAATCAACATACATGTAGTCCAATATATTATTCACCATGCCTTCATATGATTCCCACCCAACAATGTAACATGCATCCTCTTTTATAACATGCCCCTTTGAATCGGATCCTGCCACAAAAACAAAACAAGAACAAATTCATAGTCAGCGTGACATTATATTGTTTAATTAAGAACGTAACATAGAAGGAATATATAATATATATAGTTAAAACCTTAAAGTTTTCTAAGAATTCTGCATATGAATATTACCTTATGAATTGACTCTTTTATAAAGTGATGTCCTCCCATATCCCTTCTTGATGATCATTTCTTACGCCGGGTTCATTATCCGCTTCATCTTCTTCATTCATGTCCCAGACCCCTTGAAAAGGAGTACTATCGGGAAGACCATAATTTGAATGACTTTCCTCATCAATATCAATGACCCTCTTTCCTTGGAGAGCTACGCACCACATTTTATTTTCTTGATCGGTGATATAGAACACTTGTTTCGCATGGTCCGCCATAATAAAAGGTTCATCTCCAAAACTTCTACTATTGACATCGACTAAAGTAAATCCTAGCCGATCGATCCGAACACCATTATTGACATTAACCCACTTGCATTTGAAGATGGGAAATCTAATTTTGACATAGTCCACCTCCCAAATCTCTTCAATAACCCCATAATATGGCATGACCGCCAATTTAGGCCTCTTGTCTTTCGAATCGGAGAAGTGCATAGATTCGGCCTCTAACATAACACCACCGTTCGGGACGTGCTCCTATCTTCTAGGGACTTCGTGTAAAATGTATATCCATTGATCACAAACGAATTCCAACTTATGACTTCAACCTCGGGACCACGTGCTAACCATTTCATTGTGTCGAAACACATTCAGATCCTCGACCTTTGTTTGAACCATTTTGCAAAAGTTCGTTATGCTCTCTAATCAACCTTTGTTCGGTCATTCGATGGTTTTCTTTCCCCATGACCTCTTTATGTGCAGATATGCCGGCTTGAACTTTATCAACATTATTCAAGATGTATAAGTGGACTTGTGACAATTCATCGGGATCCACACTCTTACCGAAGCCCCACGTCTACCCCCTTCAAGATGACGGCGTTTTGGAAGCCCAATATGTCTTACTTTGGCCAAATAATTTTGACAAAATTCCATGGCCTCTTGAAACATATTTCGAACAATTGATGCTTCGGCCGTACGCGTTCTTCACATACCCTTTTAGGAATTTCATAGATATTTCAATAGGGTACATCCATCGTAAATGGATAGGGCCGCACAACTTTATCTCCTCACTAGATGAACAATGAGATGAACCATGATGTCAAAAATGAAGGAACAAAAAGCTTTTCAAGGTGGCACAAGATAAGATATCCTTCATTCTCCAATTCATCCATCTTTTCAATCTTGAACACTTTACTACAAACCGCATTGAAGAAGAAACAAAGTCTAGTCAAAACGACCCGAAGATCATATTCGGCGATCCTCGAATAGCTACCGGGAGTAGTCGTTGCATCAAGACATGACAGTCATGAGACTTTTGGCCTACTAATTTCAAGTCCTTCATCGAGACAAGCCTCTTAAAATTTGAAGAATACCCAGGGAACTTTTGTGCCATGTAAACACTCACAAAGCTTTGTTTCTCATCCTTAGACAAAGTATGAGAAGCCGGGGGACAATAAGTTCTCTTCCCATATGGCCTTGGATGCAAGTCTTCGCGTATTCCCATTGCTTGCAAATCCAATCTTGCCTTCACACCATCCTTCGAACTACCTTGTATGTTGAGAAGCATGCCCACAATACTATCACATACGTTCTTCTCCACATGCATGACATCAATACAGTGTCTCACATCAAGATTGCGCCAATAGGGAAGATCAAAGAATACAGATCTCTTCTTCCATATATTTTTTTCTTTTCTACTCTTTCCATGCTTACCAAGATGACACCGATATTTTTAACCTTTTCATACACTTGCTTCCCACCAATGCCACCGGAGCTTCTTCATACTCTTGGCCACCAAAAAAGGCCTTCTTTAATCGACGATATGGGTGGCCCCGTCTAAGAAATCTCCTATGTCCAAGATACACCGTCTTTCTTCCATGTTGAAGTTGATGGTAGCATGTGCCTTCTTCACAAACCGGACATGCTTTATGGCCTTTTACACTTTACTCCTGACAAGTTCCCATATGTGGGAAGTCGTTTATAGTACAAAATATCATGGCTCTCATTTTAAAGACCTCCTTCTTGAAAGAGTCAAAAACATCGACACCTTCTTCCCACAACTCCTTCAAGTCTTCGATCAAGGGCTCCGTGTAAACATCTATGTCATTTCGGGTTGTTTTGGTCCCGAAATCAACATAGACAAACATGATGTACTTTCGTTTCATGTATAACATAGGAGATAAGTTGTAAACAATCGGGAGTACAAAGCCATGAGCTATGTATGCCGCTAAGGCTTCCATAGGGATTCATGCCATCCGTGCTAAGGGCAAGCCCGAGGTTCCTAGGTTCTTCGTCGAAGTTCGAAATAATTGATCAATCTTTTTCCATTGAGAAGAATCGGCCGGATGTCGAAGCTGTCCATCCGAAATCCTCTCATCTACATGCCACCTCAGATTTTTTGTATCATTTTCATTCGCAAACAACCGCTTGAACCTTGGTATGATTGGAAGATACCACAACACTTTTGCAAGCCCCTTATCTGACTTGTACCGTGGGGTTTCACATATCGGACAACTCTGCTTCTCTTCAAACTCTTTTCTATACAATACAATATCATTCGGGCATGCATGGATCTTTTTGTACTCCATCCCCAGTGGACAAAGTATCTTCTTAGCATCATAGTAGCGATGCGGTAACACGTTATCAATCGGAAGCATGTCCTTCAAAGCCTCAAGCAATTCTGAAATACTCTCGTCGCTCCATCCATGACGTGCCTTCAAGCTTACCAATTTCAATACAGATAATGTCCTCTATGCGATCATCCATATCCGTGTCATTATCATCAAAGGCCACTGTAGACAAGACAGCAAGAGTAACCTAAAAACACTTGTTGGTCAGTTGGGTAGGTCTAAAGTGCAAATATAATCTTCAAAAAACAATATTCATTAACAACAGAGAATACCCATAACAACATTACACCGATTTCGTTAAACCCATGAAAACCAAGAACGATAAGCTGGAAAATAATAAAGTTTTAACCGAAACATCTCTTACAAACTTCGTCTATAGACGTTTAGCTAAGGAACCAGAGAGTGATTGTCGAGAGAGGTACGCGAAGCGGCGACGAAGCCGAGAGGAAATTTCGAGTCGGAACTCGAGTATTCACTTTCGGCAAGACAAGATATCGAGAGGGAAATTTAATTTTTTCGCGCGACAAAGATACCTTATTTAGCCTTTTGGATTTTATTAATACCGGTTATTAATTAAATGTTCGGTCCTAAAGATACAACTAACATTTTAAGACCGGAGTTTTAAAAGTATCCGGTCCTAAATTTTTATTAGTCTTTTAAGTTTTAAGACCGGAGGTTTATAAAATATCCGGTCCTAAAATTCAAATACTCTTTAGATCCGTTACTTATAAAATGTCCTGGTCTTAATGGCCTTGGTGATTGCAATATTAAATCAATAAAATAAAGGATATTTTTTTGGACAAAAATAAAGGAAAATTGGAGAATAAGTTTCTTTAATGGATTACCGGAGAACAGCCAAAAATTCATACAGTGTTCTTAATGTTTCTTACATTACTTTAATATATACACAACAACAAAAAACAAAAGAAAAACAAGCTGAATATTATCATCCACAAGAATCTGACTGAACAACCTCGGCGATTTCGGCGTGAAGAGCATTAATTTCCCGCCGGAGATCAGCAAGTTGTTGTCTTATTCTCTCCACCCGCAATATGAATGGATCAGAGGTAGGCGTGCTGGGGCCAACAAGTTGGAGATGGGGATTATGAACATCTGCATGGCCAGCTTCAAGATGACGGATGAACTCGGCAAGGACAGGATCGGCGTAAGGATCGAGGGGGTGCGGCATGGGCAATCTCTTCATCATCCGAAGAAATAACAATGGGTCCAACGACCCGAGAGTCTTCGAAACAATACGACGCACCGTCTGGAGGAGGCGCACCATATAATGATCTAACTATGGCACGAGCTTGAGGCGTGTATGCACCCCTACGAGCGCTTGCTTGTATCTAACCATGGTTTGAGGATTTGAGAAGTTGGGGCAGAGCTAGGAAGTGAGGAGTTAACAAGGACAAAGAGGTAGTGTGTGGAGTATATAAGGACAAATAGCAGGAGAGATAAACATCGATGATGAATTCACAATTGGTATATAATGAATTTAATGTTTCAACTTTAAGAGCATATTTGTTCAAAATATCCGGTCCTAATAGTCATTTACTTTTAACAAACTTTTAAGACCGAACTTTTATCTTGTATCCGGTCCTAAAACTAATTTTTAATTCAATTACTTTTAAGACCGTCCTTTTATCATATATCCGGTCTTAAAAATCATTTTTTAAGACCGATATTTTACTTTGTATCCGGTCCTAAAACTCATTAATTATTATATTTCAATTTATTTTTTTCAAGTAAGAATTTTTGGTTAAAAAAATTACTTTTAAGAACGGATCTTACACAAGATCCGGTATTAAAAGTTCATTCTTTTCAAAGAGTCCCTTCCCCATGTTGAAATGAATGATTCGAGTCTCTTCGGCTTCCACATAAACTTCCCAACTAGGCGTCTCCTCGTATTCGAGCAAATATGCGTCTCCTCGTTAATGTTTCCGCGTTTCACATTCTTCAGGATGGGTTCTCTATTTAAACCCGTTGTTACTTTCTTCACATTCATCTCCATCTCCTCCTAGAACCTCCACCGTAATGGCTTCTCCACCACGACGAGGTCCTCCTGCTGGGCGAAATCCTGAGGCACCTCCATATCCTCCTCCGTTGCCTCCGAACCCGAACCTCTGGCAGATGCCGGAGCACTGATAGCTGCGCGCCGATCATATAGACCGAAGCTTGGGCCAATCAAGCTTCAGGTCTATCACGCCGTCAACAACAGCCCAACGCGTACTCGACGCCAATGACGTTAAGTACCATACTCGATGACGACGTCTCGACCTTCCCTCCTCCGACAACGATGGGGAGGATTAGAAATTTTAAGTTTTTATTTTTTTATTTTTTTTGTACTCGTGCGCTCACAAGGCAAAAAAAAATATTATTAAATAAAATTTTTATTTCCCAATCGCCTTCCTTGTTTGTCTTTAACTTTATGTTCTTTTTTCTCCGACAACAAGAACAAACAAAACATTGTCCTCTTCGTGGTGATCAATCTTAAAAATTTGCAGAATAAAGTTAACAGTTGCGACCATACAAAAAAAAAACAAAAAAAAACATTATTTACCTTTTTCGAATAAAAAAAACAGAGTGACGACTCTTCTCAAGTTTGGACCATCGTTGTCGTCCTCTTTACTTATCCTGTTGTGAACATTTTCGGTGTCATTTTCGTTATCTTCTTTCTTTTCCGACAAAAAGAAAAGGGACACCGATGATGATTGGAAAGATTTTTGCCGTGTCTTCCAAAATAAAAACCAAGTTCGAAACAATTTTAATTAGGGGAACCTGGTCGCTTCCCCAACGAATTTGTAATTCTTGTTCAATAACAATAGTGAAACGGAATGATAAAATGGGGGTTTGGTTTAATGTATTAGAACAAAACGAAATAACATAATCAAAAATGCAAAAAGAGTCAAACAGAATCCAATAAACAGAGACAGTTAAAGATGATCAATTCCAACGAATTGATTCGTAAACCTCCATCATTGAACGAAAATATAACTAACCCACGTTTGGTTCCGGATGAATCGGAAATCTCGTATTCATCCGAGATTCGCCTAGACGATCGCTTAGAATCTGTCCTAAATGGCGTCTCACTGCAATCGCATGCAACACTGCCGAACCTAGTCCTAACTAAGTCCATGGGATGAACCAAACCGAATATTAAATCTAATATTCGAACTATTTCCGTAAATCGAATCCGATAAGATGAAAACAATCGAGTAGTTACCGATTAGGCACGAGTTCTCTGGATGAATCATGGAATCCTCATCGTTGGGTTAATCACAAGAGTTTAGCCGATCATGACTGGAAAATCGAAGAACGAACGAAGAACACGAAGAACGCGCACAAGAACATGAAGACAGATGAGAGAAAATGAAAACTTGTATTTTGATCCACTCTAATGTTAAAAACGTGAATGAATATGTTTGTGGCAGCTGCCATACTTAAAAATAACCTAAAACGAAATGGGCTCTCATAGTTTTAGCCCAAAACGGAAATAAAATATAACTGGACTTAAATTACAAAATTCGGGTCCAAAATAAATCCAGAATTGTACATCCGACTTTGGCTCCAAAATTGACTCCTTCTTGACCGAATTGGCTCTTGATGTCTTCATAACAATTGTAGCTCTCTGAATCATCTGAAATATGAGACAAAATGAGGCAAATCCGATGTCTGGTTCAAGAGTTATGGTAGAAATAGTGAAGCAACACAAAACCGGTTCTAAAAATTAAGCCTTATTTTAAAATTTAAAGTTAGGAGCGGACATCTAACAAATATACGGTCCTAAAGGTTTCGGCAAACTATTAAATAAACAAAGACTTTTAAGACCTGACAACTAACAAATATACGGTCCTAATATTTTAGCCGTATATTTTCTAGACTTTTAGGATCGGATATTTGACATATATACGGTCCTAAATGTCTCTACCATTATTTTTTAGAATTAGACAAAGACTTTTAGGACCGGATATTTGTTAAATATACGGTCTTAAAATGGACGAAGACCTTTAGGACCGTACTTTTAACAAATATCCGGTCCTAAAAGTCGCGAATACTTTTCGAGCCTCTTTCGGCTCATTTTCAACATCCGCTTTGTACCTCAAATTTCAAGCACTAAATAGCTTTATCCACCATCCCATTCATTCAGAAACCCAAAATGGACACACACAAATTGTTCGAAATAATAAACAAATTTATTATTGAATTACATTGTGTTATATTTACAAATGAATGAATTAGCTAGTCGAAAAAATAAACAAATAATGTATGTACAGAAGGCTATTGTTGCTACAACTAGCATATATTATTTACAAAGGAATTAATTTAGGACATTAATCATTGTCCTGACTTAGCTTTTCTAAGACCAGTTTATACAGATATTCACAAAACACATAGCGTATGTGCTCCACTTCATCATCAGAAAATGGTTTTGGACAGAAAACCTACGTAACATCAAAGACGAAACAAAATAACATATTATTACGTGCATATTTCATATGTAACATTAAGCCATCGATGATCGAATTCAACCATAACATTTTACCCTTAAAGTGAATTTAGTCTTTTCCTCCGTCACAATATCATATATGTGTTTCATGACGACGAGCCACATAAGTTCGATTCTTGCGGTTCTTGACGGTCTAAAAATAACAATAAATATATATAAGAGCATATATAGCTTATCGACCAACTTCGTAAGGCAATTATGCCATGTCCAAATATGTACTAACCTTAATTTTGTGCCATTTAGGATCTGTGAGCTGAACCCCACTCTTTTTTTTTACATCAACTTGGAAGGTCTTCATGCCACTATCATCAAAATCACAAATTTATCATTAATGTTCACTGAAAATTCACAACAAAGATTTCGACAAGACAATCAAAATGACATTCTTACTCGTTGATGATCCGCTTCAACACAAGCGATGGATCCGGTGAAGGGAGCATAAGAAGATAACATAATGCGACTCCATGTTCATGACGACCAACCGCTAGTGGTTGCTGAAAATTCACAAAGAAGAAAGTACTCGATGATATATATATATGTAGCATAATATAATTAAGTGAATTGCAAACAAGAATTGTGATATATATGTACCGAGCCAATATGGAAACAAGTACACCTTTCTTGGCACTTGACAAAACCTCTTTGATATGTAATCTTGTCTCATTTCCGAGGTAGTGTTGTACTTGCATACACTGGGCACAAGAACCCAAAATCCGAAATTCTGCCCGTTGAACCGGCTCGTGCATGCACCTACAGGAATGACATCGATCAGGGAATTAGTATATATGTATGGTGTCTAAACGGTGCATTTAAATTATGTAATCAAGGAAGAAGATACTTACTTCATAAATATTTGAACACATGGACTAGTAACTTGCTTTCCAGGAAGCAGCATGGACTCTACATCTTCATTATCAAAGTAAACCGGTTCAGGATTTGGGATGCCTACTACTTCATCGACAGGCCACGATTTATCTTTAAACCATTTTTGGCTACCAAATCTTTTATTTTTTCCTTGGCCGTCAAGTTAGCAGTAGGGATGGAACTTGAGGGGGGTGGAGCTTGAGGAGGGGATGGAGATTGAGGAGGGGGTGAAGCTTGATGTGGGGTGGAGCTTGAGGAGGAGTAGAGACATCTACAAGCTTCACCGGCCAAGAGATGAAGGTTCCCTTGACATCACTCACAAGCTTCACCATCACTGGGAGAGGGACAGTGCATCAAAGATCACCTCTTCAACCGACACTCGACTTCATCATCGCCATTTGTTCGTGGTGTACAGCTTGATCCCAAGTTGTTGATAGTCCCTTTAGCAACCAATTGTCTATGACCATCACGATCCTCCACATACGTATGACAAGGTTGCTCGACTGTCCAACAATGCAGCTCCCTCTAGTGCTCTGCGTGCTTTGCATAGGTGCGCTTGAAGGTGTCAAGGGATCCACACTGGTCTCTGGGCGAGAGCTCAGGAGGAACTTCATTTTCTCCATCTCCTCCTTCATCTTGCTCATCTCGATTGAAACATCCTCAATGCAAGATCTTTCGCCGCCGATTCCTCACTTAATTTGGCAAGCGTCTCGATCCATCTCCTCCCGGGTAACCATACTTTGTCTCGTGGCGTTTGGATTTACCAAAGTATTGCTTTAGGCCTACCCGTCCTCCAATCCCCTTACACGCCCGAGTGATCGGTTTTCCTGGCCGCAATGGTCGAACATCATTCCTCCCGTCCGACGCAAAAGATCCCTCTCGCCTCTTTCTTTTAAGATCTTCCTGTAAGATACGGATAACGAGAAGCTTAGCGATGAAACATGTTTAGTAAGTAAAAATAACAATATCGATACTTACAATTGTTCAAAGAACTACACGATTTTTTTCACTCGTGTAGGCGTCGCTTGGCTTTTGCCGAATATACAACCACAGCTCTCGCGACGTATTGGAGATGGCGGCCGTCAACTACCGTAGAAGGATTGGATTCAGCTTCATCTTCCAATCTCTTCCGTTTGGATGCCATCAAATCTTTTCGGCCTTTTCATATCCGCCGCGAGAAGCCCCGTGTGGGCAATCATTCTTTCTCCCAATCTCCCGATATTTTTCCCTTATTTTCTCGTGAATCGTGATTGAAAACAACTATATATCAATTATGAATTCCACCATGTCACTAATGTAAATCGAGAACTTCTGCTTGATATGAACGTCAAACATTAGTCAAATTCACTTCATCAAGTTTCAACATTTTACTTAAGGAAGATGTAGCATTGTAGAAGAAATTGGGAAAACCAAAGGAAAGGGAGTTGCAGAAATGCTGCCAACTCAATCAATTCATTCATTCATCGTAAATGGTTCCTACACATATTAGAATAACTAACTAACTACTTGCATCGAAACCATTACACAGTTAACATACTTACTAACTAGCAGCAACGTCTAACCATTGCCATTACACAGTTTACATATCAGACTTGCATGGAACTAGGACATGCTCCTCTCATGCAGGACAAAGGCAGCAAATGTATACTTCTATTCACAAACCAAACCATATAACTAACAGATTAGATGTACACAATAACATTCACATATTCGCACAAAGTTAATAAGCAAACAAAAGTGCAAACAAAACTAAATATAAACTCACCGTAGCTTCAGAGTGGTCCGCTTCGAACAAATTGTTGCCAAGTTTGTTCATCAAGAAATTTGTACTTGTCTCGTGGTTGATGGTCGCTTCTCTCGGCAAAAATATAAGTGTTAGCCGTAAAGGTCGTAAACTTCCGAACCACTCAAAGACAATAAGACAATGTTGAGTCTTTCAACTTCTCGAATCGTGACGGTGAATGTAAGCCGGATAGTGTCCCACATAGGATCCTTTATTATTTTTTGGTCCACATTTTTCCACTCATCTGTCAAAATGCTAACCTTGCTGCGTACTAGAGCGCCGACAAAACTAGTATATGTGCTTTTATTAGGACCGACAAAGTTGCAAATTTTCATCAAAAAGAATCTCGAGCTTCGTCCCGTAATTCCGACTAAGGGATACTTCCATCATTCGTGTGCCGCTTCTACCACGGCGTGCACGGCGCCGAGGAGGCTCAATGTGAGATGAAGAGGGTTCGCTCGTCCGACCCTCACCACCAAACTAGTATCTCGTAGTTTCAGGAACACGAGTGGAATCGTTTTCACCGTTCATTTTCAAGACAGTAAGAGAGGAATGCCTGAGAAAATGAGGGAGTAACAGAGGCTAACGGTACACGGGGCGAGGAAGAGAGGTAATGCAACAGGAAGGGTTTCGCAACGTGAACAGGGGTTCTTCAGTGAGAGTGACAAAAGCTTCCGCGCGAGTAACGTTTATTTGGCGCTTCATTTTTAAGACCGGACATATACCTATATACGGTCTTAAAAGATAACCTTTAAGACCGGTCTTTCTATATGTCCGGTCTTAAAATTAATTAAATTTTTATTCAAACTTTAGTACCGGCCAAATTTTTGTCCGGTCTTAAAGTCTAACTTTTAAGACCGGTCATTCAGAACTATGGTCTTAACATTTATTAATTTTTTATTTAAACTTTAGTACTGGACAAATTTTAAGACCGGTCTTAAAGTCAAAGTTTTAAGACCGACTATTATATATGTTCGGTCTTAAAACTTTAATACCTTTATATTTATATTTTTCCGTAAGAGTAAATTTTTGGTCCTCGAAAAAACACGCGCTACCCATTTTGGTCCCCGAGTAAAAATGTAATTGTTAGTCCTTTAAAGGGAAAAAAATGTCCCTTTAGTCCTTTTAGTCATTTTTTGTGGGAATTTTAATCCCTCACAAATTCAAAAGTCCTTTTAGTCCCTAAAAAGGACCAAAAATGACATTTTTTTTACTTAGTGACCAAAATGGGTAGCGCGTGTTTTTTCAGGGACCCAAAAGGGTATTTACTCTTTCCGTAATATTTTGGAGTGTAGAAAATATAAGTCTCGCTTTGATGAGATTTCTCCATAAAAGTAATTGATATTTCAATTTTTTTATTAAAATTTTTAAGACCGGTTGTTATTTTAATGTGTCCGGATAAGATCTATGAAAAATTGATCGAATAAGAAGTTCTTTATATTTAAAATTTGCCACCGGTCACACTTTAGGATCGGCCGATACTTAGTCCGGTCTTAATGAGGCGTCCTTCATTGTGTAGAAGTTCTTTTTATTTACAAAATCGCCACCGGTCACACCATTAAGACCGATGCTTCGATCATCCGCTCTAAATGAGACGGTCTTATAGCCCTTCAATGTATAAGAAGTTCTTTTTATTTACAAAACTCACTCGGCCACACCTTTAAGACCGGGAGTCGATGATCCGCTCTAAATGAGGTGGTCTTAAATCCTTTTTTTGCACTAGTGGATAAATATGAACATTATGTTTATGATTGAGAAATATAATGTAGAGGTTAATGATTTAAGTTCTTCACTTTATGAAATTGAACTTGAAAATGAAGGAAAGATGAAGAGATATATTTGTCTATGGAAAGAATGTTGAAAATGTGGAGGAAGGAAGAAACACATTCTTGAATTTATGTAGAAATGAAGAAATAACTAGTATATGAAGAAACAAAATACATTAAAAATAACTAGTATATGAAGAAACAAAATACATTAAAAATAACTAGTATATGAAGAAACAAAATACATTAAAAATAACTAGTATATGAAGAAACAAAGTACATTAAATAGTAGGTGAGAGTAATAGTTAATACTATTCCGGTTCTAAATATAGGATAAAGTTTATAGTGCAATTTGCACTACAAACTTTGTCATATATTTAGGATTAGAGGAGTATGATATTAGTGTTTAGTGTAGTTAGTATGAGTAATATTGAAAATTACTTAAATATTAGGATAAATTTAATGACTTTGACTTTTTTTATTAGTTTGTGAGAATTATTAGGTTGTGTCGATAATAAGAATAATAAGAATGAGAGAGAATAATAGTATATAGGAACTAGTCCCACGTTGCCCAGAGTGTGATGACTCAATAAGATATTAAAGTCGGTGGGATCTCCCACCTAATCACTAGCTTTTGGTTGGATTTCCCATCATCCTCCTAATTAATAATGTTGGTGTGTGGATCTAAAGAAAGTTTGAAAAAATTAAACGAAGCAGGGGATCAATAATTGATAGACATGAGTAAATTATATTAGAATAAATTCATTATATATCGACAACATACCCCTAACATGTCAGAATGACAATTCATGTGATGATATTATTAATTATTCTGGGGATGTGAGAAACGTTAATATTATTAACTATTGTTCATGTAACTCGTCCATATCCTCTATTTTCCGTTTAGTTGAAGAGTATTGCAAAGCCAATTATCAAAAGTCCACCCACTACTAAAAATATATATTTTACTTCCTTAAAAACATATTTATTTTTTAAAAAGGAAGTAAAAAAAAAAAAAGAGGCGGTGGCATTTTGTAATTATTGAAAGACTTTATGCGTCCCAATTTAAAGTTAGGACGTCTAAAATATATTGTTGGCGTCCCAATTTTAAAATGGGATGCCTAAAATATACTTTTGGCGTCCCAAATTTAAGTTTGGATGCCTAAAGTATACTTATGGCATCCCACTTTAAAAAAAAGGATGCTAAAAACCACCAAAATCAGAGATTTTTGGCGTCCCAAATCTTCTTTAGGCGTCCTAATAAATAATAGGACGCCTTAATTCTTAGCACTCCCAACAAATCTGACACACACACATCTCATCTCTTCTCTTTCACACACACAAACGCTCGTTGAATCTGACACACACATACGCACACAAAAGTGTTGAGACTTAAGAGCACTGCCATCTCTTTTCTTCTCTCTCTCTATCACACATAGACACGTTGAGAGTATTGCTGGCGACATGGAGGAGCTTGACCGGAGAAGAGAACCTGGCCTTCATCTTCCATCATTACCTCCGGCTGGAGGAGTTTGAGGCTGCAAGAGTGAGAGGCGAGACAGAGGCGAACTCGACCATTGCCTCCTTTCTCATAGTCACGGTACCTTCGCCTTCAATTCGAGTTTGCTTCATTTCTCACTAGGTTAGTTGATCTCCTCTCTCTACTCTCGGTTTACCTTTAGTTCCTTAGATCTGCGCCTCTAGGTGCTCAGATCTCCTTGAAAATTTTGCTACAAAATGGTGAAGGGGATCACGGCAACGATGTTTGGCTTGGCGACGGTCGGGATGGTGTCGGACGATGGGTTTTCGAAGATGAGAAGGATTTCGATTATTAGATCTGGATTTGGATTTTGGATTTTGATTTACTATGATTTGGATTTCGTCTTTCCTTCTTTTGATTGTTAGATCTAGATTTCTAGATTTGTTAGTCTGATTCTTGCGATTTGGATTTTGGATTTTGTTTTACTGTGATTTTGTTGGAGTGATTTCGTCGGAGCTCTGTTTTCTTGGTCTGATAGGCGTGTGAAGAATTTTTTTAAAAAAATAAAACTTTACACGTCCCAAATTGTGTTTTGGGACGCCATAAAAAAATTATGCTTCCCAAATAATTTTGGGACATCTTAAATCTTTAAATCTACGTTGCTCAGTTAAACATCCCTATTTAAAGGGACGTAAAATAGGGAAAAAAAAAATGAACGTTGTAAATCTTTTTGTAGTAGTGACGTAGTTATTATGAACTGCTGGTGATTTGTCATTATCATTATGTGGAAACCAGTTTCTACAGCCTTTAATTTTTTGTTTGCAGAGGATTGAATAATTTGGTTATTCCGTGATGGGGAAACACTTCAATCACTTAAGAAATTAAGCCAATATTCTAGTAAGACCACAAACTTTGTTTTTCCGATATATAGTACTTTTGATGTAAACTTTATAATCATTCAATCAAAAGACAATCTTTAAATGTGTTGATCTCTTCTTTTGCCTCCTCCATATCTGTCAATAACCCTCCTTCCTAACCTCTACAAGGAAGATGAGAATTATAGAGGTAGTTATAAATTTCTTTACAACAAGGTCCTTACATCGTCAACGAAATTTGAACTCATGACTTTGTGATATAAGCCAACTCTTTATCAGCTGGACCAACCTTTATTGTTGTCTAAAAGAATACTCTCTCTGGTCTTAAATGTACAAACTAGATGACTAATTTATAGAAATTAAGAAAATTGCTTTTAAGTTTGTTATTTATAAAAGATCCTGTGTTGTTTTTCTAGAGTACTTCTTTTAATAATTTGCATTGCAAACTACTTTGATGATAGAAACTCCTTTTCTATGTGCAATGAATTGGGAAAGTTTTTCAAAAAAATTAAATATTTTCAGGCAAACTGAATTGGGTTTACATGTTGAAGTAAAGTAAACATATCAACCAGCTCTTAGTTTGGATGGAAAGAAAATTAAAAGTAAAAGAATATTAAGAAGAAAAACTTCCAAAATAATATATATATATATATATATATATATATATATGTGTGTGTGTGTGTGTGTGTGTATTTTTGAATTTTTCATTCATAATATTCTTCTCTCCCCTATTTTGTTTTTCCCCATTTTCCTCCATCCAAACATATGCGGGCAATGCTCCCTTTGATCGAATATGGTATAAGCCTTTTTTTAATTAATTGAAACCAAGGTAAATTGATTGAAGCAATAAAATTGTCTTAAAACTATTAAATTACTTTTCATTTTCATCTCTCAAAAGTACAATCGTTAAATACTTTGATATCGGACAGGTAGGAGTAGTTGAAAAGTTGAAAGACATGTTGATTGTTTTTCCTTACTCTCCTAAGGCAAAAAAAAAAGTATATATATATATATATATATATATATATATATATATATATATATATATGAAGTTGTTAACAAACTCACGAGTTTAAGTATACCTATAATAGTGACATATAATCATATCATTGACTTGAATCGTAAACTCTTATGAGTTTACTTTTATAAATAAATAGATATTAATAGTGTATAATTAAATAATTAAAATATAAACAATTAAACAATTTGATTTAAATATATTTTAAATCCAAAGTCCACCTTTACATAATTTTATCATATTCAACAGAGAACTTTTTATAAAATTCATATTTAGAGCACTAAACATGATCAAATCTGAAAAATTAGCACGAGTTTAAGATCAAGCTATCATGATTTTATAAGCTAGAAATGAAAAAACAGTAAACTCAATGTGTGGACTCACGCGTTTGATGAGTTTACAACTACCACGAGTTTGACAACAATACATATATGTTGTATCGCCCCTAAATTAAATTACATACACAATTGGTCTTACTAGTTTAAAAAACGAAAAAGGAAAAAGAAAATACATTTAGTTAATAAAGTTTCCTAATAAGAGAAGTTCGATTTTCACACAAGCTTGAGGATGTTTCGGATAATTACATATATTGTTTATTTATAAGCATCAATAAGTTTTAAAATCTCTGATCTTATCTTATTAATATATAGAGTAAATACCCTTTGGGTCCTTGGAAAAACACGCTCTACCCATTTTGGTCCCCGAGTAAAAGATGTCATTTTCGGTCCTTTTTAGGGACTAAAAATGATTTTTGGGAATTTGTGAGGGATAAAAATGCCCACAAAAATGACTAAAAGGACTAAAAGGGACCTTTTTTTTACTGTTTAAGGACTAAAATGACATTTTTTTACTCGGGGACCAAAATGGGTAGCGCGTGTTATTTCGGGGACCAAAAGGGTATTTACTCTAATATATATATACACAAACATATGTGTGTGTAAATATGTACTAGGTAAGACCACAATCACTTAAGAAATTGAGCTAATATACTAGGTAAGACCACAAACTTTGTTTTTCCGATAGTACTTTTGATATAAACTTTATAATCATTCAATCAAAAGACAATCATTAAATGTGTTGATCTCTTATTTTGCCTCCTCCATATCTGTCAATGGCCCTCCTTCCTAACCTCTACAAGGAAGATTAGAATAATAGATATACTTACAAATTACCTTCCAACAAGATCCTTATATTGGCAGTGAATTTTGAACTCATGACCTTGTAGATATATAAGACAACTCCTTATTAATTAACTGGACCAACATATATTGTCGTTTAAAAGAATACTATCTCCGGTCTTAAATGTACGTACTAGATGACTAATTTATAGAAATTAAGAAAATTGCTTTGAGTTTGTTATTTGTAAAAGATGCATGTTGTTTTTCTGAAGTACTTCTTTTAATAATTTAATTGGAAGCTACTCTGATGATAGAGAAACTCATTTTAAATGTGCAATGAATAAGGAATTTAAAAATAAATAAATAAATAAATATTGAAGGAAAACAGAATTGGGTTTACGTGTTGAAGTAAAACAAACATCTCAACCAGGTCTTAAAGAAAATGAAAGGCAAAAGAATATTAAGAAGGAAAACTCCTAAAAATAAGATTTTTTTTTTTTTACTATTTTTTGAATTTTTCATTCATAATATTCTTCTCCCCCTCCCCCTATTTTTTTCACCGTTTTCGCTCCATCTAAACATATGCTTAGGGCAATGCTCCCTTTGATTGAATATAGTATAAGCCTTTTTTAATTAATTGAAACCGAGGTAAATTGATTGAATCAATAAAACTGTCTTAAAACTATTAAATTACTTTTCATTTCTATCTCTCAAAAGTACTATCATTAAATACTTTGATATAGGATAGGTAGGAGTAGTTTAAAAGTTGACAGACATGTTGATTGTTTTTTGTTACTCTAAGGCTACACGTACATACAAAATGTTGTCAAACTTACGAATTTATTTAAATTTGTTATAGTAACATAAAATCATATCGTTGATTCGAATTGTAAACTTTTACGAAATAAATAGATATTAATAGTATATAATTAAAAAATAAAAAAATAAACATTTGATTTAAATATATTTTAAATCCTAATAATTGAAATTAAATCCATCTTTATTCATAATTTATCGTACTCAAGAAATAACTTTTTATAAAATTCATATATAAAGCCAGTAAACATGATCAAATCTAAAAAAAATTAGCACGAGCTTAGGATCAAGTTAACACGATTTTGTAAGTTAAAAATGTAAAATCGATAAACTTGGTGTGTAGACTCACACGCTTGACAAGTTTACAATTATTGAGTTTAAGAGTGACTCATACAACTTTATAAGGTAGAAATATAAGAACTGGAAGCTCAAAGAATTAACTTGCGAGTTTAACAACAATATATATATATATATATATATATATATATATATATATATATATATACTTTATCGCCCTAAAGTAAATGACATGCACAATTGGTCTTACCAGGAAAAAAAAAAACAGAGAGAGAGAGAGGAAAAAGAAAAGACGTTTAGTTAATAAAGTTTCCTAATAAGAGAAGTTCGATTTTCACACAAGCAGGGGAGGATGTTTGGGAGATCGATTACATACATTGTTTATTTATAAGTATCAATATGCTTTAAAATCTCTGATCTTATCGTTGTGCGTGTTTATACACACACACATATATTTAAGAGACGTGTGTACACACAGATATGTGAGATATGTGTACATACACACACATATGTGTGTTATACGAGTGTGTACACACAGATATGTGTGTGAACACACATATACAACACACACATATGTGTGTGTACACGCCCATATATGTGTGTTCACAGACACTGTAACACCCGGTTTTCACAATCGTTTTCACAGCGTTTTGATCAGAGTTTTGAGCGAATTTTTTTTTTCATAATAAGGAGTAACTGGATATCATTGATAACAGTGTATCTGACTGTTCAAAAGGCCGTACATTCCTCCGAGTGTTTACATCTAACGTAAGTACAACAAAGCTAAAGCGTCTCCATCTGGTCTTCATGCTAGCTCCCTACCTTTGTCCTCGATCTACGTGGCTCGCTTGCTTCTCTCCTCGGCCCTCGGTCCTTCGGACCTGGCTATAGCTAAGATCCAATTCACCACATTGGATCTCGGGTAACAGTTAACCTCATGCTTATGAACAGTATATGTACAAATGTATTTCAAATTTTACAAAGATTGATCAAGCGGTACATGATCATTTAATAACAACTACACTAACATGTAACATTATGTCTAAAAATAATTTTATATGCAAACAAAAAATAACATATATGGTCACAATTTCCAATATATTATAAAATTTATTAGTTTTTGTTATATGATAAATTTTTAAATTATATTTTTTTATCATATTTATTTAAACTTATTTATTTAGTATTCTTTTAAATGCCTAAAAATATGTTTACTTCTTTCTTTCTTGCCATGATACAATGATTGAAAACATATTTGCACCAACATTCACAAACACATTTTTACTTAAGTATGCATCTATTAAAAGAATTAATCATATTTTAATTAAGTTTTCTATATCTGCATTAATTAAATTAATTAAGTCTTTATCTCAATATGAAAAATTAACAGATAACTAGATGAAAAGTAAAAAAAAAAAATGAAAATGAAAACAATCTTAAATTATTTAAACAATTTTAGCCAAAGTAATAAATTATTGGGATTTAAACTTCTCAAGTTGCATGAGAAGAAAAGATTTTTACACACACATGAAATGGTGGGACCACATATATATATAATGAACATATATATATATGTGGGTCCCACCATTTTACATGACATGAGAAAACACTTCTCCCGCAACATGAGAAGTGTTTTTCCCTAAATTATTTGGCTAAAAACTTATTTTCAAGTTATATGTTCTGACGAGGAGTTTATTACATTTGGTTAAGTAGCTATAATATTATGAAAGTATGAATGTGAATGGTCAAGTTGAATAGAAAAGAATCTAGGTCTTACTTGGTTATTAAAAGAATCTATTTGCGGCCAACGAAGATTTCAGCATTAATTGAGACCATGAGCAGCGCAAATTTAGGATGTTTTTTTGCCATATGAATGAATTGAAACATGCCGGATGTAATTTATAGGAGCACGTGGGTATAATATAATTTGAAGAATTCTTAACCATGCATTTATAAGCAGCAAACTTAGGCATGTTAGTTAGTATTGGATTTGTCAAAAAAGGCTGCTGCGGCGAACTAATATTTTAGCATTAATTGAGACCATGAGAAGCGCAAATTTAGTTGTCAGATGAATGAATTGAGACCGATGTCCATTGGATAATCCTGTTGATCGATGCCACAGAACATCATCTGGATACTACTCACCGGAACGCCACTTGAGGAACCTCCAAGATCTGCTGAATTAATTATTTATTCCTTATTTTGTCCTTAGTACAAGATGTAACATCCCAAAGTTTGAGATTTGAAATTGGAATATTTTATATAAATTAAATATGAAATTTTGGTTTTAAAATAATTATCAGAATAATTATTTTTAATAAAGACATATCTTCTTTCTTTTCTTGAAACTTCCTGGAAAAGAATAAATTCAAGGAAAATATATGGAAGGGATGATTTATGGCCTAAAACAATTATTGGAATTTTAGGCATGCATACATTTTTTTCATAAATTAAGGACAAACAATTAGGGAATAATTCTTTTAGGATAAATATTTTCGAGATAATGTTTTTCGACCAAAAGAAATTTAATTGAGAAAGAAAATCCTTAGGATTTATTTATAGCATGTATAAAATATATGGGACAACACTTTAATTCGTTAGTCATTTTGGCCCATACGTTGACAAAACAGCCCTTCTTTTTTTTTTTTTTGCTCTGAAAAACAGCCCTTCTTCATTATACAAATATAAGCCCAATCCATTACCTCATATATTCATATGGTTCATTCATTTAATTCCCTCATCTCTCTTATCAAATAAAAAAATTCCCTCATCACAGCTAGCAAACGTCCAAAACATGCTGGAAAAAAGAGAGTAAATTTTAAATAAAATAATAGCAAATATATCAGCCATCTATCTATTTATCACAAGACCAAACTCTATTCTTCATTCTCCAACACACTTGGGCCCAACTACAACAAAAACTTCTGAGCAAAAAAAACTACAACAAAACCCAACCAACCCATTATCAATCTTACTCATTTCTCCAACCCATTATCTTTTAGACTTTGCAAATCACACTACTACAAAAAAATGAAAAAATGATCTAAATAAGACCCAATTAACGTCCTTTTCGGATGGACGTCTCAGCAGTGAGTAGTTTTTTTTTAACGTTTGACGTCCTGAATTAATTTCGGAACGCCTCATATGAGGCGTCCTTAATATAATCCTACTCATATGAGGCGTCCTTAATTAATACAGGACGCCTCATATGAGGCGTCCTGAATTATATTAAGGATGCCTCATATGAGCAGTCCTGAAATGATGGATCGTCATATGAGGCATACTTAACTTATTTGAGGACTTCTTATTGAATTTTTTGGCGTCCTTAATTTTATTTCGGGACGCCTTTTTTATTTTATTTTTTAAACTATCATGAGGCGTCCTCAGTTTATTTAAGGAGTTCTAAAATTATTTTTTGGCTTCCTGAATTTAATTTCAGGACGCCTTATTTTAGTTTTTTTTTAAATGGCTACTATATATTTATATAATTCTCAAATTGTCTGCAAAACAGAAATACAATATTTACAATCCACTAGCCACGCTTTAAAGACAACATTCCTTCATTAACATATCAAGTGATTAAACAAGTGATACATATATAAACTAGTGCACTACTATACATTTGAAATACATGAAATACATTATGAGCATCAACAACAATATAATATAATGTCAAAATGAAATACATGAGGATGAACACAATGTCAAATTCGTACTATACATTTGAACTAGTGCACTACCGACCAACAACAATGTCAAATTCACATAAAAACCTATAGGTATTGCAGATGATGTCTAGCCAAAACGTCTCAAACCGTATCAACTTCTTCATCCGAGAACGGAGCAACACTATCAAAAAACTGTAAATTGGAAAACAAGCCATAAGATAAACCAATGAAGTGAATGAAATAATTAAAAACTCAAGTGTGCAATCTACAAAAATATCATAATTTGATAATCATGGAGCAATCACGTACATATTCTTCACGTACATAATTTGAGAATCATGGAGCGATCACGTACATAAGTGTGCAATCTTTATATGGTTTCCATATTCCTTCACAATGATCCTTTCTTGCAGCATACTCTTCATCATCTACCAATTCTACTTCACGTGTTATAGGTGGATTTGTTGAGAAAGGGAGTGTATCGTCAAGGTTCGTGGATTCTTCACCATACTGCTTTTTTATTTTGAAGTACAATAGACATTTTTATCGCAGAGTCAGTAACATAAAACACTTGCTTCGCCCGGCTTGCTAGAATGAATGGCTCATCTCTATGACCAAGTCGTTGAAGGTCAACTGAGACAAAACCAAATTTAGGATCTACGACAACATCATCATTGCTAACCCACTTACATTTCAATACTGTCATCTTGGTCTTTTGTGTAGAAAGAATATCTGTTTATATCATAACCGCTCCATGTGATGACCTGAAAAGAAGGCCCCCAGGCTAACCACTCAATTGTATCCGACACACCGGTCTCGTGTAATACCTTCTGCTGGAACCACTTTATGAATGTCTTCTTTTGCTCATTAGCAATATGCATGTCGTTCTTCCTAGGATTCATATTCTTCAAACTCTTTCTATGTTCATCAATGTATGGTTGAACTACTTCCATATTCTTCACGAGGTATATTCTTCAGTCTGATTCCTCGAGTTCCCTCGCTTATCCCCTCGTCATACTGAGATTGTATCGTCACCCCTGATAGATAATCCTTGCAGAAGTCCATAGCCTCTTCAACTACATATCTCTCAACTATTGAGGCTTCTGGTCGATAAGGATTTTTAGAATACCCTTTTAAGATCTTCATGTATCGCTCGGAAGGGTACATCCACCTTAGGTAAATTGGACCACAGAGCCTTACCTCACTTACCAAGTGCACTATCAGATGCACCATTATATCAAAAATGCAACGGAAAATGCATCTCTAGTTGGGACAAAATAATAGAACTCTCATTTTCCAATTCATCCACTTTTCAATATCAATGACTTTGTTACGAGATAGCATTAAAGAAATTACTCAATCTTGTTATAGTGGTTTGCACTTCATCTTTCAAGCAACGACGTGAAACTGCTATCGGTCCACCCACAAGTTGCCTTTAAGTTGACCAAATGTAAGGTCCCAGTCAACTGTGTATACTTAGTACACCCAGGGAGCAAAGGGGTCTTTGCATCACTCCGGACGCTATCATATTCATGCGATTGTGCAAAAGATTCTACCTCAACATCATGAATCATCCTCTACATTCCATCATCATCTACCTCTAGTTCATTTTCGTGGGACGCACTGGTACTTACTTCCTCACCATGCCATATCCACGTTGTGTCGAAGGTTTATTCCATCACAAATTAGTTGATCCCTTATATCAGGAATATCCCTTCAAATCCCAATTAAACAATTAACACATGGAAAATAATATATCCCATTTTTTGTAACCACATTCCTTCTAGCAAATTCAATAAACTCTTCCACCCCATTCTCATATTCTTCACTAGTTCTCAAAGCATTCATCCAACTATGACCCATTTTATTATCACCTAACACATTTCCAACAACAGTCAAGTTCATAACAACTTCAAGAATGACATGTTTTTTTTTCTCAATCTTGTAAAAAACATTCGCCAGCATTTCCCCTCAACAGTAAGGCATCCCAAAATTTCAACAACAAACCATTTCAAGTAATTCAACAAATTGTTGCCTCACTTCTATTGCTCAACATATTGAATTCATACATTTACAACATTACCAAAATTTTAGTCAGAACATTACCAACATTACCAAACTTCTATAACTTTCAAGAGACATGTAAAACACTCTAAAACAATATAAAAGAGTCACCAAACCAAAGCAATGCATGAAAATATTACATCAAGTATCCTTTATTCGGAAAATGCTCTAAAACTTCCCTCCACCATGTTACATCTATATTGAAAGTGGAGCTTAATCACCAAGAGGGGGGTGAATTGGGGATTATAAAAACTTTTTAGGTTGCTCTGTTTTTCGGATGTAAAACAGAGATGAAAACAGAGTGAAGAGAAGAATAGCAAGACACAAGGATTTATACTGGTTCGGTCTAACCTCTTGACCTACGTCCAGTCCCCAGACTCTCTGGGATTTCTCATTATAACAATTGATTACACACTCTGCAACTCAAGAGTAATTCTCTCACTAGAACTTACTCCCCCTTACAAGTTGTAATCAATAACCCAATCTCCAAGTCCCCTTGACTTGAGATACTTTACAATAAATGATTTACAATCAAGAAAACTCTCTCTAAGAGTAGATAAGATAAACACTAAAGTATGAATGTATCAATAAATACTTTACACAAGAAAACTCAAAGAGTAGTTGAAACTTTAATGATTTTCGTTTTCTCACAGATTGGTTGTTGAGAGAAATTGAATGCATCTCTATTTATAGCTAGAGATCATTAAATGACCGTTATAAATCCTAATGTGACCGTTGCCAACATTGGAGGATGATTAGTGAAGGTTTTGGTCTTCTTCTCTTTACTCTTTGGTTAATCCAGCTTGCAGAGGTTAAGGGTTGACTTCCTGACTTTTAATCCGTTGGAAGAGAAGATGTTGGATAAGGAAAGGAAACATTAATTCCTTCAAAATGTGTGGAGAATGATTGTCCGTAAGCATGCAAGTTTTCTGCACTTTGCATTTAATGTTCTGACTTTTACTTTATACTTTATACTAATTCTCCATTTAATCATGTCTAAACCATCTGAAACTTACTAACAAACTGATTAAACATAGTTAGGAATAGTAATGAGTGATGATATAAAGTATCAGGATCAAACATAAAGATTTCGCAAATTCGTGTAATCTGAAATTTGAATTCAGCGATGTAAATTCGAGTTAGTTCTTCCAAACTCGAGTTTTCATGTTTCAGTAAAAGACCTAAACTCGAGTTTTAAAATCTTAACTCGAGTTTTCTCATTACAGAGGAGAATATCACGATTTGTCATTTGGACATGTTTTGTGAACAGTGCAAAACTCGAGTCATTAAGTGACTAACTCGAGTTTTGGACTTTTGATGAAAAATGATGTTTTAGTCCAAAAGCTCAAAAACTGTAGTTTCCATTTCAAAACTGGAGTTTTCAAACGTTCAAAATTAGCAGAGCTCTGCCTGATTAAAACTCGAGTTTCCAGAATTTAACTCGAGTTTTTTCATTCTTTGAAAACTATGGAAACTTCTCTGTAAGGCCGAAACTCGAGTTTCCAAAACAAATTCGAGTTTCCTCGTTTATGAGAAAACTTTGGAAGACTTTGTTGAATCGAAGAATAAGGTTTTCACAAGATCAGAATCGAGCAATGTTCTCTGTAAGATGTAAACTCGAGTTTCCAAAGTAAACTCGAGTTTCCAACATAGTGTGAAAAACTTAGAGAACTCTCTGTGTAGCCTAAACTCGAGTTTCCAAATGGAAACTGGAGTTTTGGTATGTTTGAAAAACTTGATAGCTCTCTGTCTTGTCAAAACTCGAGTTTGATAAATTAAACTCGAGTTTGCTTTGTCAGTGAAAAACTCAGAAGCTCTCTGTATGGTCAAAACTCGAGTTTTCATTTCTAAACTCGAGTTTTCTTTTCATTGCAAAAACTTGAGCTCTTCTCTGTCAAATCAAAACTCGAGTTTCCAAAGTGAAACTCGAGTTTGCCTTACCAGTAAGTTTTTCAACTTACAAAGACAAACTTCCATCTGTGTTTACAATTGTCCGTTATCATCAAAACCAATTATAGAACTAATATATATATATATATATATACATATATATATATATATATATATATATATATATATATGTTACAAGGGTTCAAAACGCACAAGAAACTCACAAGGCCAAGTATTAAAGAAAATACAATCTTAATATACCAAATGCACTCTAATGTAAACGTAAACAGGAAAATCAATTCAATTGTAGCATTATCTAAATGGAAATCCTAATCCTAAACAGAGTAAGTAAAATCCAACAATTAAGGTGAAAAGGAAATCAAAGAACAAGAAGAACAAGCATTACCTAACAATGGAAGTGATTAGGAGACGAACCAGTGATAGGGCTTGGTGGGTTTGGGTTTCAGAAGGAGGCGAAGTGAGACGCTCACTCAATGGAAAACGACATCAACAACCGGTGTATGTGGTACCTACGGAGAAGCCACCTGAGAATGCCAAAATAGGTGATTGAGGAATCAGAAGCTATGAGCGGACACCAACAAACTTTTTAGGTCGAGAAGACTTACAAACTTACGTAGTTGCGAGGAGAGAGCCACGAGTGTGAGAGACGGCCGGAGGAGAGGCACGACAGAGACGGAGGAGCGGCGAGGCGTGTGACGGACGCCGACGGAAATGGCCACGACGAGAGGATTTGGGGAAGGAGGCGGCGCGGGTGAGAAGATTTGGGGAGAGGGAGTAAGTGAAAGTCTATCGTCAGACTGATCGAGGAGAGTGACGATCCGAGTATTTAACTATTAGATAAAGGAAAATTGGCGTCCTGAAAGTATATTCAGGAAGCCAATTTTCCAATTTTGGCGTTCTGATTTTTGATTCAGGACGCCAAAAAAAAATTAAGGCATCCTGAACCAATATCAGGTCGCCTTAATTTTAATTAAGGCGACGATAGTTATTCGTGTCGCCTTAAAATTTATTAGGCGTCGATACTAAATCGGGATGCCACTATTGTTATTAAGGCGCCCTGAAAATGTATCAGAACGCCCAAAAATAAATTAAGGCGTCCTGAACTTTTATCAGGACGCCAATAAAAAAAAATTCAACTAATGAATTCGCGATGGCGCTAAAACATTAAATTTTGGCGCAAAATGATTTAAATAAGGCGTCCTTAAATGTTTTTAGGACGCCTTAATTTATTTTAGATGTTCTAAATATAGTTTTAGGATGCCACATTTGAACATATCAGTATTTATTTTACAAAAATACCACTACATTCACTTTTACTTCCTTTTTAAAAATAAGGACGTCTCTTAAGGAAGTAGTAACTCTTATTTGTAGTAGTGTCAGTTTCTTCACTGCCACATGTTGACCCAATGCGTAACAGGAAAGCAAAGACTTTGCTGGCTTGAACACGTAAAAATAACAATGCAGAGGGCACAATGTCGCAAAAGATCACAACGCCATATCTCTTGAGCCGCACACCAACCGATCACACCATACCTCTTCAACTCAAAGACCCACAACATACTCCTTTACATAAGCCATTCTTCCTTCTTGCAGCAACAAGAAAGATCAAAGAAAAATATATATATTTAGAAACACGCCGAGAGAAAGTGAGAGAGGAGCTCAAGCAGTGGTTGCTCGCTTTGAAAACCGGGAAACAGGTAACTTCTAAAACACTTGACCCGCTCTCTCAAGTCAAAATCAAGTTTCTCTTCTCATTAAAATGCACAATCTCTTGCTACAATTAATGAGAATCAATATTTAAGCAACAACCCTAATGTGACAATGCAAGGTTAGTAAATATATCTCTATTTTACCAACAAACTATCCATTCATCAAGTAAACTTCTTAACAAGCATGATTTTAATCAAGTTCTACACCTAGATTAGCTCTCTCAAGTCAAAACCTAAGTGAACAAATCATCTAAATGGAGGCCAATCATTTAGAAGCATTAAGCCAAGATTAAAATCAACACATACATATATTAATCTACCAAAAGAGAGGAATATTCAAGTCTTAATCCATACAAAGGGTCAAAAGAACCCTAGAATGAAAGGGAAATTAGCCAAGCATGGCTTTAACAAAAATCATCACAAAGAACACAAAATAGGAATTCGAGTTCGATTCATTATGGGAAGAAAATAAATTGGAATCAAAACAAGAAAATCAAACTCAAGAATGCATCTTCCTCTCGCTCTGTTCTCTACAAGTCGTGTTCTGTGCGTTCCAAAATTTGCTTTCTGTTTTGTTTCCCGGTTCAGCGTAATCCCAATTCAAAAATGACGCTCCAGTCGCTCTATTCGTTCTCTCCGTTTCTCGCTCTCCGTTCTCTCAAGTTCAGCAAAATCTCCCAATCAATCTCCATGCTGCTCTGTTCCTCCTCTTTTCTTTCTTTTATCCCGAATGCCGCTCCCCCAATTTAGGTCTTCAATTATCCTTTAATTCCTGTGGGCCCTCCTGCGTTCCAAAATGCTTTTTCCAGTGACCCTCTTTTTTTTTAGCTTGTAGGTCTTCCTTCCTTAATAATATGTGGGGCCCATTTGTCTAAAGTCCAAAGCATTCAATCCATGGAAAAATTATGCTCCACGGTCCTTTAAATCAATCCAAAGAAAATATATTATAATTTTTAAATAAACTTAAAAACTTATTTTCTGAGTTAAAATCCCTAAATGATGTACCCAAATTGATATCTCTAAAAATCTCAAGAAAATCTCTTCAATTTAGTATTAATGACTTCCTAAATATATCAAAATATGTCTCAAATCTATTAAAAATAGGAAGTCATCACACCCCACACTTGCATCAAATCTTGTCCTCAAGATTTTAAATTCTAAAACAATCAAATTTAAGGAAATCATGGAAGCAAAATTTTTGAAGCAAGCACTACAAAATTGAAGTCAATTCAAACTTTCAAGAAACAAATTTTCTCAAAAATCTTTTCCACCTTCCAAAAATGCAAGTAGCAAGGAATCAATTTGGCAAAGATAAACCACAATAGAATGTCCCTCACAAGTCAAGTGTTTACACTCATCTCTCAAGATATTTAAGGGCTTGTGTTTCACTCAATTCCACCTATTGCAACTTATCTACCATAAGCTTGTTTATCATCTCAATCTCCACTTTATACATTATCCCATTGCACACTCAAATCAAAAGGACTTTCTCAAGGTTGTAATGATCAAGGTAGGATAATGAAATGAAAATGATCAAATGGTATGGGAAAATACTTTAATTAGTGCCAAGTAATTTAATGAGATTCATGATGAAGAATGAAGGAATAACCACTAAGAAAAAACAAACAAACTTCCAACACTATATATAAACAACTTTTTTCTTTCTTTCTTTCTTGGATCTCTATTTTTTTTTTCTTTTGCTTTTTTTTTCATATATTCCTTTTTTTCTTTTTTTTTTTTTTTTTTTTTTCTTTTGCTTTTTACTATATACACATACTTTCTAACTCCTTCACTCTTTTAAATTAGTTTACTTAGCACTTACTAAAAATTGCATATCTCAAACAAAAGGCTATTTATTCTATGCAATTTTTTTCTTTAAAAAAAAAATAAAAATAAAGGCTCAAATGGGGTCAACAAAGGATTTTCATGTGATAAGGATGGACATTTGGCCGAACTAGCTATGAAATGAATGCCTAAATCATCTTTGTGCATGCAAAAGGATTTCAAATTTCAAAAGAAATTCAAGACAAGTTCTAGAGATAAAATCACAATAGGTGTACTCCCTCTTAGAAAGATGAAAATTAAGGCTCAAATTCCTCACAAGTTCTTTGACATCCTAAAGTAAAGTACCCAAACCAAATCTTTACCTCTTTACTACATTCAAAGAACATGGAATCAATTCCTAATCAAATTCACTCCTCTTCATGTTCAAATCAAACCAATTGCAATAATGCTCACAAATACTATTCACACTTCCATGATATATATTTTAAAAAATTGAGGACAAAGCAAGTTAAAATCAAGGATACCCTCACCCCCACACTTAAATGTCACATTGTCCTCAATGTGAACAAGTAACAAAAAGTAATGGAAGTGAAGAGCAACCATATATAAGTGTAAGGGTAACACCAATTCGAGAGATTTCAAATTTTCACCAATTAAACGGCTCAAGTGCTAACAATCACTTAATGATCATCACAAACAGTCATCACAAGCACATCCAACTAAGACCAAGACTCATTTCCATGCAATATATCATCAACAATCAAATAGAACAAATCAAAGAAAAGTAGAAGAACACTCCCTATTCTTCGTGACTTGTGCTTTCAATCCTTGCTACCAAACTGGAACACATCATCAAGGGCTTTCACTTGTCCTACAAAATCAAACAAAGCATCAAGTAATACCTTGGGTTGCCTCCCAAGAAGAGCTAAGTTTAAAGTCTTCACCGGACTCTTCATGATGGTCACTCCTCATTAACCAAGTAGATAGTGGACACAAGCCTATCCACATCTCCACCCCAATAATGCTTCAATCGTTGACCATTAGCCTTGAATCTTTCACCCTTTTCATTCTCCAGTTCCACATCACCAAACTTCGATGCTCGAACCACCTGGAATGGACCGGACCATCGAGACTTTAGCTTCCCCGGAAATAACCTCAACTTGGAGTTATAAAGGAGGACACTTTGACCGGGTTCAAAACTCTTGGGAATAATTTTTCTGTCATGATCCCGCTTGGTCTTCTCCTTATATATCCTTGCATTCTCATAGGCATTTAGGCGGATTTCATCTAACTCATTGAGTTGAAGTAACCTCTTCTTCCCCACACTTGGGTATCAAAATTTAGCTTTTGATGGCCCAGCGGTAAGTGGCATGCTTTTCCAAACACCAAGCGATAGGGGGACATGCCAATAGGCGTTTTGAAAGCTGTTCGGTATGCCCATAGAGCATCATCCAACTTGGTAGACCAATCCTTCCTCGTAGTTCCCACCACCTTCTCAAGAATGTTCTTGATCTCACGATTGGAAATTTCTGCTTGCCCATTACTTTGAGGGTGGTATGGCAATGATACCTTGTGCTTGACACCATATTTCTTCATCAAGGCTTGAAATTGGTGATTGCAAAAGTGAGAACCACCATCACTTATAATTGCTCTAGGTGTCCCAAATCGAGTGAAAATGTTCTTCTTGAGAAATTTCAACACTTGTTTTAGCATCATTTGAGACACATGCGGTGGCCTCAACCCACTTGGAGACATAGTCAACTCCAACTAAGATGTACTCATTGTTAAATGACTTAGGAAAAGGGCCCATGAAGTCAATTCCCCAAACATCAAAAGTTTGGTACACATCTCCGAATGAGTTGATCAGGACATCTCTTGAATAAATATGGTTCATCCCAAAAGTATTTCTTCACTTCATGTAAGAACTTACGCTTTTGGTGAGAATTGAAATCCGGAGGTAACACTCCACAAACTAAGTAATTGACAAAATCAGCATACCATGGTGTGGATAAGCTATCAATAAGGAACAAGCTGCTCATCTGGGAATGGTGCATGAATCACATCCGAATCATCAAGTTGAGCCTCATTGCTCAACCGTGAGAGATGGTCGGCCACTTGATTCTCGGTGCCTTTCCTATCAAGGATGTTCAAGTCAAACTCTTGAAGTAGAAGCACCCATCGTATTAGTCTTGCCTTAGAGTCCTTCTTCATAAGTAGATATTTCAGAGTGAATGATCGGTGTAGATGATGACTTTAGTACCCACAATGTAAGACCGAAACTTCTCACAAGCATAGACTATGGCAAGTAATTCCTTCTCGGTAGTGGTATAATTAAGTTGGGCACAATCAAGAGTCTTGCTAGCATAGTAAATGGGATGAAATAGTTTTTCCGCCTTTTGCCCAAGAACAAGCACCAACTGCATAATCACTAGCATCGGCCATGATAATGAAAGGTAGAGCCCAATCTGGAGCTATCAAGATAGGAGAAGAAATTAGACATTGTTTGACTCTTCAAAAGCTTTTAAGCACTCCTCATCAAACTTGAATTCTACATCTTTTTCCAATAACTTGGAAAGTGGCTTGGCAATCTTAGAAAAATCCTTGATAAATCTCCTATAGAACCCAAAGCATGACCAAGGAAGCTTCGAATACCCTTTACACTAGTAGGAGGAGGCAATTGCTCAATGATAGCAATTTTGGCTTTGTCCACTTCCAAACCCTTATTGGACACCTGATGGCCAAGAACAATGCCTTCTTGCACCATGAAGTGACATTTCTCCCAATTGAGAATCAAATTTGTTTCTTCACACCGTTGAAGCACCGCATCCAGATATCCAAGCACGAATCAAAAGATGGACCGAATACGAGAAATCGTCCATAAATACTTCAATGGTCTTCTCAATCATATCAGCAAAAATGGACATCATGCACCTTTGAAATGTGGCAGGAGCATTGCAAAGTCCAAATGGCATTCTTCTGAAAGCGAATGTGCCATAGGGACAAGTAAAAGTAGTTTTCTCTTGATCTTCTGGGGTTATGGCAATCTGATTGTAGCCTGAATAACCATCTAGAAAACAAAAGAACTCTTGACCGACTAGCTTGTCAAGCATCCGATCAATGGACTGGGCTCACCCATGAACTATCAGATATGGGATATACTATTCCAGCTGAAAGCCATTTAAGAATTTCCTTCTTAACCACTTCTTTCATAATCGGATTCAAGCGCCTTTGATGCTCAATGGAAGTTTTGTGATCATCCTCCAATAGAATCTTGTGCATACAAATAGAAGGGCTTATTCCCTTGATATCAGCAATAGTCCACCCAATAGCATGCTTATGTTCTCTCAAAACTCTTAGTAGCTTCTCTTCTTGCAAATTAGAGAGAGTAGAAGAGATAATTACCGGTAGAGTGTTAGAATCCCCAAGGTAAGTATATTTGAGATGAGAAGGCGGTGGCTTCAACTCTAAAACCGGAGGAACTTCAATAGACGGCTTCAATGGAGTACTTAAGGCATCAGACACCTCAAGTGGCTCAAGAGTCCTCGGTCTAGAATGAGGAAATGAGTCATAACGGAAGAGCTCTTCAACAACATCTTCATCCAACTCTTCAAAACTCTTCTCACCAATCAAGAATGCCTCTAAAGGGTCCTTAATCATGGAGGCATATGATTCCTGAGGAATAACTGCATCTAATACATCCACAAACGAGCACTGAGCAGAATCATCATGAAACTTCAAAGCTTTTTGCATGTTGAATATCACTTGCTCGTTATCAACCCTCAAAGTAACCTCACCCTTCTCTACATCAATAAGAGTCCTTGCGGTGGCTAAGAATGGACGCCCAAGGATTAGAGGAATTTTCCAATCAACTTCACAATCAAGCACTACAAAATCTGCGGGGAGATAAACTTGTCAACTTTAACTAGGACATCCTCAATTATTCCTCTAGGTCTAGAAATGCTACGATCGGCCAAGAGAAGAGTTACAGTAGTGGGTCTTGGCTCTCCCAAGCCCAATTGATTGAAAACAGCTAGAGGCATCAAATTAATACTTGCTCCTAAATCACAAAGAGCCTTACCATTAAAGTTGGTCCCAATGTTGCAAGGAATGTAGAAGCTTCTTGGATCTTTGAGCTTAGTGGTAACTTCCTTTGAATGAGCGCACTACACTCTTCAGATAATGCCACAGTCTCGAATTCATTGAATCGCCGCTTCTTAGACAAAACATCTTTAAGGAACTTAGCATATTTAGGCATGCTCTCCAAAGCTTGACAAAAGGAATGTTCACATGGAGTTGTTTGAACATGTTCACAAACTTTTGAACTAGGCATCTTCCTCTTTCTTCTTGAATCTTTGAGGAAAAGGTAGTGGTGGCATAAAAGTAGGAGTGGTGGCCTTTTTCTTTTCTCATCATTCATCTCTTGCTCCACCTTCTTGTCCTTGCCAACATCATTCAAACTTTCTTCAAGTTGCTTTCTCTTGTTAGTTTCATCTTCCTCCCCACACTTTCTTCTTCAACATCGTCAATCACTTGATCATCTTGTTTTGGTTGAGGAGTACTTGAGCTAGGCACATCCGGTAGTACTTTGCCACTTCTCAAGTTTATGGCATTGCATTCCTCTTTTCCAACTCGTTTTGGATTAGGAATGGTGTCACTCGGAAGATTGCTTCTTGCCATAACATTCACTTGTGATGCTAATTGCCCCATTTGCACTTCAAGATTTTTAATAGCAGTTTCATGGAGAGAAAAAGTAGCCTTAGTTTCAACCCTTGAAGATTCCACCTCAGACAAGATTCGAGCTAGCATTTTGTCAGTTTTAGACTCCTCTTCCTTAATAGGCTGCCTTGATTGCATTTGAAAACCGGGTGGATTAGGCTTAGTGCCGATGTAGACCCATGTGCTTGATTCAAACTATTACCTTGACTCCAAGAAAAATTTGGGTGAGTTCGCCAAGCACTATTGTAGGTTTGTGAATAAGGGTTTCCTTGAGGATTTTGGAACTTGCCCATGTAGTTGATGATTCAGTAGCCATGTAAAGAGGACAATAATTAGGCATATGGACATCATGGCATTGATCACATACAATTGGTGTGGCATGAACAGAATGCACACCTTGAGAAGTGCTCTTTAGCACTTGAGACTCTAGCACATCAAAACGCTTATTCAAAGCGGTTAAGAGAGTTGCAATTTGTGAGGAAGAGTCTTCTTTTGCATTAGGCACAGCTTGGTTAGTCCTCCTATCATTGCCTTGAGTATTGTTTGCAGACAACTGATCCAACAATCGAATCACCTCATTCACAGGAACATTCCGGTATCCTCCATTGGTCATAGAATCAACCATTGCTTTAGATGAAGGATTAAGTCGAGTACAAAAATTTGGACCACAACCCATTTGTCCACCCCATGATTAGGGCATTGCTTCATTAACATCTTGTATCTCTCCCAAGTGGCATAAAGATGCTCATCAGGATGTTGTTTAAAGCTTAGAAATTCATCCCTAGCTTCCACAGATTTGTCATCAGAAAAGAATCGAGCTCTAAACTTAGCCTCAAGATCGGCCCAAGAAGTGATAGACCCTTCCGGAAGATTGTTGAACCAATCTCTAGCATTGCCTTGCAGAGAAAGAGGGAATAACCGTAGCTTCAATACATCTTGGGAACTCCATTTTGCTTGAAAGAATCACACACTTCCAAGAAGTACAACAAGTGCTTGTTGGCATCTTCATTGTAAAGACCATGGAACATCCCATGCATTTGAAGCAATGTTATCATAACCGGCTTGATCTCAAAGGTACGTGCTTGCATTTCCGGCATCCGAATGCAAGATTGAGGACCTTGCATATTCCGACTAGCAAAATCATTGACGGTAGCTCTATCATATTCAGTAAATCTGCCATGGTTTCGATGCGATTCGATCTCTTCTTCAATGAGAGGCACTTCGTCAAGTACTACTACCAATCCGTCCGGATGCAAGTTTTGCATATACTGAAATGGTACCTACAAGAGAAACAAGCAAGAGCGAGTATCAAACTAAAACAAAAATCAATAAAGGAAAAGAAAGAAAAATTGTAAACCTAACTAAAAGCTCAAGCAAAGTTTACTAACACAAGCCCAAGGTTGACCAAAGGATTTGTTTACACAAATCCCCGGCAACGGCGCCAAAAACTTGTTCGCCTCGCAAGTGTACGAGATTCGCAAGTAATAAAGTGATAAATAAAGTATCGTTCCCACGAGGATTTGTTTAACAAATTGATCAAGCAATAGGCTTTGTGGATTTCATCAAGTTGAGCTAAAACAAAGTTTTGATTTGGAATGTGAATTTTTAAAGACTATTTCTAAAACATAAAATTGATAAGGGCAATTGATTCTTTAAATTCAAGGATAATTGAGCCTAGGGCTCTTTTTCCCCTTTTTGCATTTCATAAAACTTGGTTAATTTCCTCTCTAGTAGCATTTCAATACATATATGTGTTAGTCTAAGGTTCTAAAACACTTGACCCGCTCTCTCAAGTCAAAATCAAGTTTCTCTTCTCATTAAAATGCACAATCTCTTGCTACAATTAATGAGAATCAATATTTAAGCAACAACCCTAATGTGACAATGCAAGGTTAGTAAATATATCTCTATTTTACCAACAAACTATCCATTCATCAAGTAAACTTTAAGACAAGCATGATTTTAATCAAGTTCTACACCTAGATTAGCTCTCTCAAGACAAAACCTAAGTGAACAAATCATCTAAATGGAGGCCAATCATTTAGAAGCATTAAGCCAAGATTAAAATCAACACATACATATATTAATCTACCAAAAGAGAGGAATATTCAAGTCTTAATCCATACAAAGGGTCAAAAGAACCCTAGAATGAAAGGGAAATTAGCCAAGCATGGCTTTAACAAAAATCATCACAAAGAACACAAAATAGGAATTCGAGTTCGATTCATTATGGGAAGAAAATAAATTGGAATCAAAACAAGAAAATCAAACTCAAGAATGCCTCTTCCTCTCGCTCCGTTCTCTACAAGTCGTGTTCTCATGCGTTCCAAAATTTGCTTTCTGTTTTGTTTCCCAGGCCGGCGTAATCCCCAATTCAAAAATGACGCTCAGTCGCTCTATTCGTTCTCTCCGTTTCTCGCTCTCCGTTCTCTCAAGTTCAGCAAAATCTCCCAATCAATCTCTGCGGCTGCTCTGTTCCTCCTCTTTTCTTTCTTTTATCCCGAATGCCGCTCCCCCAATTTAGGTCTTCAATTATCCTTTAATTCCTGTGGGCCCTCTGCGTTCCAAAATGCTTTTTCCAGTGACCCTCTTTTTTTAGCTTGTAGGTCTTCCTTCCTTAATAATATGTGGGGCCCATTTGTCTAAAGTCCAAAGCATTCAATCCATGGAAAAATTATGCTCCACCGGTCCTTTAAATCAATCCAACGAAAACATATTATTATTTTTAAATAAACTTAAAACTTATTTTCTAAGTTAAAATCCCTAAATGATGTGCCCCAAATTGATATCTCTAAAAATCTCAATAAAATCTCTTCAATTTAGTATTAATGACTTCCTAAATATATCAAAATATGTCTCAAATCTATTAAAAATAGGAAGTCATCAATCACCTACTGATTTAAACAAGCTGTCATGGTAGAGGTTCATTTGTCAAAGCGCTGCATATATACTTAAATATATATGAGTGGAGTGGTGAGCCGTTGCATGTAAGAAAAGAGAATGAGAAAGTCCTGTTATGTAAATAGATAAACCTGCACAGGATTGAAAAATAAAATAAAAATAGGAGGTCTCTTAATTTAATAATGCATTGATAGCAAATATATAGTTGACGCAAGAACTCAATGTTTCTTGTTGAAAGTGGATAGAAATGGTGTGAAAAGAGGTCTATAATGAGTGATACTCCTCTAACTAAAAGTTCCATCCACATCGAGTCTTATGCTTTAAAATTTTTTTTTTATACTAGATTTTATGCATGTGATAGTTTTCTTATTCACATTGGGTATTCTTTTGCTTTGCTCATCAGAGTCCAAATAATATAAGGCTTGGCCTCGATAATGGAAATCTAACCTCATGTCAATAAAGAAAACAGTATTCGGATGGGAGAAATAATGATGAAGGTGATTAAAAAATAAAATAAAATAAAATGCCGCAAAAGTCCACACATAAGTAAATAGGGAGATCAGTATTGGAATTTGTTTAAACTAATTGCATAAATAATAATAATAATAATAATAGTAATAATAATAATAATTAGTAGTAGTAGTAGTAATAATAATAAAATAATAGAATGGTAATAAATAATAGTATTGTTAAAAGAAAAGAAAAGAAAAGGAATAATTAATTAATAATAAATAGAAAGGATAATTAATAGTTGCAATGGCCTCCCTAATTTTTCAGTCCCGTCTTAATTTGCACACTTCAAGCATTCTAAATTTATTATTCAAAATTTGTGTGTGTGTGTATATAATTTTATGAAATTATAAGTTATAATTTTATGTAGAGTTTTAAAGAGTTATTAATGGTTAGTAAATTGGTCGTGGTAGATTGATTTTTGGTGTGTGTTTGAGTTCTTGGATTAGGAGCAATATGATAATAATTAGCTTTGGCGAGAGGTAACCACTTTCCACTTGTTATGTGTATTAGTATGTTGTTTGTGAGTATTTTGTGAAATGATTATGAATATTTTAATAGAAATTTCTTTGTGGAACCTTATGATTTGAATTGTGAAATAAATACATATATTTATTTATGTATTTGGAAAAATTCCTGTTGAGTTATTTATTATGATAATTATGGAAATGGTTAAATTGGGAAGAGATGGAGTAGTTTATTTCACCACGTGGTGAGGCCTCCATTGGTGCACGATGGTTGGCTAGTTATTGTCCCACCTGTTCAATGAGAGACTAGCCCACTAGTTCAATGAGGGCTTACGACACCCCACTAGTTCAATGAGGGGAAAAGACCCATGGTCTGGGACATGTGCTTTAATGATTTTGGCCGAATCTCATCACATGACCAGTGAGCTTTTGAATAACCAGTAATATGGATGTAACTTAGCCCATGGGTCTAGTCGGAAGAAATAAGGCGGTTTGGTTGGATTGGTGGGAGGCATATTGTGAATTGTGTTAATGAAAACTGTGATACAAAATTTTGACACAGAATTTTTGACATGAAAATTTGTGTCGACTATATTGGTGAATTATATTTTTAATACTTTGTTATATAAATTGTTCCACTTGGCACCTCACTAGCACATATTAGTATTCGTAATAAGTTGGATTGATGGTTACCACATTTTTCAAGTGATAGTTCCCGTGCGGGTCCATTAGGGAAGACCTCGGAAGCTTAGGCTACATCTGCTAAAAGTAGTGCTTCTGTCTTTTTGGTATATGTTGGATGATTGTATATTGCCACGTTAGGGCTCATTTTTGCATACTCTGATTTATTTTGTATATTTTGGCAAGTGATGACGCATTACTTAGTTGTTGATCAACCCTTAAATCAGTAATTATGTTAAGTAAAAATGGAGGACGTTTCACAAGACATATTTACATAATTCGATTAAATTTAGAAAGTTAGTTAATATGACATGTATTTTCTAAAATATCGTAATCATCTTCCTCAATTCACTCATTCTCTCTCTTGCATGATTAATGTTGAGGAAGCATTACTAGGAGTAAATTATGGGAAAAAAAGACAATATGAAAACTATGAGCAGAGGGGATGGAGTATCAATTTGTAATAAAATATGGTAAAATTATTCTTATTATCTGAAATTCGATTAAAACAGGCGTGATCCCATGGGTGGAGTATATTTTTAAAATGCAGGGCACTCTATCTCACAACCAACTTCAGAACAAAAGACATAATTCATGGCCTTTTTAAAAAATAAAAAATAAAAAAATCCTATTAAGGAATTAATGCCTTTTTCCTGGAAAGATATTTGTATATATGTATATTATAGTATGAAAAATAATTTTTCAGGTACATCCAGTATTTTAAAGTATTTTGTAGTGTATTCAACTCTCTAAATCATTTTTTAGGTGCGTCTAGTACTCTAAATCATTTTTTTGTATATCCACCACCCTAAATTACATATAGTATTAATTAATGCTAAATAATACAAAACTCCCGAACTTTGAGTTAGTTGCATATAACCCCCTCACCTTTTATCTTTTTATTATTAACCCTCCTCCGTTAACTAATTGTTAACTTTGTAACAAAAATTGCCATATCAGATTAACATATGACATGTGCATCATATATACGTAACTTCCTATGTAAATTAGTAATTTCATAAAGCCTCATTAAACTTTGACCAATTATAGATAACCCCCGGACACGCTCAAACTTTGATTAGTGATAAATAACCCTCTAACATTTCAAAATTTAAATTTAATTCCCTTAAAATTTTGATTTTATAATATTAAACCTCATGTCGTTATATTTATCATTTTAATAAATTTATTAAGATTGTTAATAACAATTTTCAATTAAAATAGCTTTTTTGTATGATAAAAACTAGATGAATAATATTTAAAAAAGATTAAAAATAAAAGTATCATCATTTGTATATCATTTACTTATTTTCTTGGGATAATTGAGCAATGATAGTATAAATTTGTCATCATTTTTGTTAAATATATTCTTAGGATAATTGAGCATTGATAAATAAGAATTAGATGATAGTTTTTTCCCTCATTAATTCTTTATTAGTCATGCAATTTTTTTTAGAAAAAAATTAGAGGTTTAACGATTATTTTTATATTTTTTAATATTATTCTTCAATTTTTTGCCATACCAAAAGAAAACTATTTTAAAATGTCAAATCATAGTAAAAATCTTAATAAATTTATTAAAATAATAAAAATAACGACATGTGATTTAATATTATAAATTTTTTTAAGAGAGTTAAATTTAAATTTTGAAATGTCAAGGGGTTATTTGTAACTCATCAAAGTTTAAGAGGGTTATGTGTAACTGGTCAAAGTTCATGGGAGTTTTATGAAATTAGTGATTTACATAGGATGCCACGTGTTATATGTTAATTTGATGTGTCAGTTTGTTAAAAAGATAATGATTAATTAATAGCATGGGGTTAATAATAAGGAGATAAAAGGTCAAAGGGGGTTAAATTTAATTTTTGAAATGTCAGAGGTTATATGAAATTGACACAAAGTTTAGGGGGTTTTAACCATTAATTAATAGCAAAACTGAAAAAAAAAAACCTTAGGATTATGGACATACATGAAAAAAAATACTTGAGGGTGCTAGATGCACCTGTAAGACCCCATCAAATCTCTCTAGATCTCGAGTTTAAGTCATAGAAGAGACACTTGTGGGGGAAGGGGCAGCCCCGAACTAGATACCAGATATTAATATATATATAAAAAAAAACCTATCACAACCAAACAAGATAATGATTAATTAATAGCATGGGGTTAATGATAAAAAGATAAAAGGTAAGAGTGGGTTAAATTTAATTTTTGAAATGCCGAGGTTATAAGTAACCGACCCAAAGTTCAGGAGATTTTGTATAATTTAGCCATTAATTAATTGCAAAACTAAAATAAATAAAAAAACCTTAGGATTATGGACATAGCTGAAAAAAATACTTGAGGGTGTTAGATATACCTATAAGACCTCACTAAATCTCTCTAGTTCTCGTGTTTAAGTTCTAGAAGAGACATTTTCAATAGGAGGGGCAGCCCCGAACTAAATACCTGATATTAATATTAAAAAAACCTATCACAACCAAACAAATGACATAAATCATGCCTTATTTTTTAACTCTATATTATGTGGCGATAACATATGGGGTCAGATTTATGAATTAATGCTGAGGGTCCCACGCACGCGCAGGGCATCTTTCAGCTTCATTATTATTATATATGACCTTCTCATCTTTCCGCCTTCCTCACTCTCATTCTTCTCTAATTCATTTTCAAAGCTGCGCTGCTCTGCTTCAAATGATTTGGCATATCATCTTCAAGATCACATTATCATCAGATTCATCAGAAGCTTATTATCAGTGGTAAGTCATATTCCTTAATTGAGATTTAGAAACTATTGTGATTCTCTTCTCCATCTCCATCTTACAGTACTATCAAATTATAAAGTTTCTTGCATTAAAGTATATAACTTTGAACGTGAACACTAGAGTGATTCAATATACATCTTTGTTTGTATAACCGTGTGCACTTCAATCTACACACTCACACTGGCATAATATGAAAGCGGAGCTTTAAATGTGAAGCAGATCATGAGTGCGGCTTGTTATCTACCAATGAGTCAAAGCCAGAACTAATAAGGGTTGGGTCTAGTGGAAATGGTTAATCCCTCAATGTGACAAACAGAGGTTCAAATTGCCGCTTGAGGTTAAGTCCAAATTTAATACCTAGGATTGCCTCTAGTAAGATGATATTTTGCTTATCCAAAAATAAGTCAAAGGCAGAGAAAAACAATAAAGAAATACTCTCTTCAGTTCTTAATATAAGAAATATTTGGAGAGTTGATCTTGGTCTAAATATAAGATATAGTTTTTATATTTGTCAATCTTTTCCTAATTTACTACTATTGATGCTTCCTTAACAATAATCAAAGAGGAGAAGGGGTGATGGAATTAAAGAAGATGACAAGAGTATTTTAGAAAATATATGTCATATTAACTAATTTAACTAGCTTCCTTAATCTAATTAAATTAGGTAAATATGTACTCTATAATGACCCATTAAGTATAATGAAGTTGAAGAATTGTGTAATGAAAACTCAGAATAAAGCTTTTGTGTCTCTTCATTTGATATTCATCGGATCTTCTCATCAAATCACTTATGGCATCATTCATATCCCATTCTCTACTATTTTTTCTTCTAACTTTTCTTCATAGTTTTAACTTGATACGTACTGTTGTTTTCGTCTTTTTCCAATATAGTAGAATAGACCAGCGGCCGCCGAATGAAGGCCAAAAATTAAAGTGGGGGTAAAAAAATTGGATTAAGCCTCATTATTAATTCTCCATTTGATAGGTGGGACCCATCCATTTCAATGATTGGCCAAGTGTCTGACTAGGTCTCCCACCATCATATGCATGCAAATCATCTTATACAGCTCTATGTTAAAATACAAATTAGCTTTTTGGTTAAAAAAAAAGATCCAAATTGACATTAGTTCGGGTTCAGTGCACTGAACAGTGTGGGATTAAATTAGTATATGTTAAAATACAAATTTAGCTTTTAGCTTTTAGGTTATATATTAAATTAAGTATTTGATTCCACGATATATGTACGAGATTCTGACAGTAATCAAGTCAGCCATATATGCATGCGCCCATACATGTGCCGGCACACACACACACGAATTCTTCTCTAAAAATAATTCCCACCCCCAGGTTTTTCTCAGATCCGTCACATTCCAGAAAATAAAGTGCTTTATTTATATATATATATATGCCATTCAAAAATTATTATATTTCACTTTTAAAAATGATTATATTTCACTTTTTTTCTTCGTTTTATCCCATCTCACTACAATAATTTAGTTATGATAGTTTTGAATAATTTTCCTCTTGCAGTATAAGGTACACGGATAAGGGTCGTAGTTGCCTTCGAGTGAGATAGAGCGGAAGGAGAATAATGGATCAAAGGAGTCTCTTAGAGGATAAAAACGCAGATTTGGTGAACGAAGATCATCTACCAATAACATGGCGAGTGTTTGCTCAAGAAGTGAAATCAGTTTGTTGTGTAGCAGTTCCTATGGTGATCGTGAATGCTTCAACTTTCTTTCTCCAAACGATCACTCTCATGATGGTGGGTCACTTGGGCAAACTTGCTCAATCTAGCACTGGTGTTGCCATCTCTCTTTGTGCCGTCACCGGCTTTAGCGTCATTGTAAGTCACTTATAAAACTCTAACTTAGGAGTAAAAACAGGGCTAGAGGTCTCTAATGTGCTCGCTAATGCTACTTAAAATTTTTCAATTTTTCAAATGTTTTCTTCTTGTTTCTTATGATCATTAGATTCTATATCAAATTAGTGACATTTTGATATCTTAAGGATATAATATGTTTACATTTTTTTTTTATGATTTTTCAAAAAATAAATAATGCATAATTTTAGTGTATTTTTTCTTTTAAAAAAAAAACAAAACTGCAACATTTTACCGGTAATATATCAAAATATCACTTATTTTATGTCAAATCTAATAATCACAGGAAAAAGAAAATATCATTTTTGGGAGGGTGGGGCATTACAGCGAGGTACATTTGAGACCCCACACCCGTAAAAACATCATCTTGTATTGTGGGGTTTTATACGTTTGCGAGATACTTAACTAATAATTTCATTTCGGATTTTGTATTTTGAACTTGTGTAACAGTTTGGATTGGCTTCTGCACTTGAAACACTATGTGGGCAAGCCTACGGAGCTAAGCAATATAGAAAGTTTGGGGTTCAAATTCAAACTGGCGTCTTCTGTCTTATTTTATGTTGTCTTCCTCTCTGTTTGTTGTGGCTTAACTTGGGGAAGATTCTGGTCTCGTTAGGTCAAGACCCTTTAATTGCACATGAAGCAGGGAAATTTGCAGTTTGTTTGATTCCTGCTCTCTTTGGGTATGCAATGCTTCAAGCACTAGTTCGATACTATCTTATGCAGAGTTTGATCTCTCCACTTGTACTCTCTTCTTCATTTATTGTGTGCTTCCACATAGCTTTCTGTTGGACGCTGGTTTTTAAATCTCCTATGGGTCCCTTTGGAGGTGCGTTTGCCATTGGTGCCTCGTATTGGTTGAATGTGATCGTACTTGCGTTATATATGAGATTCTCTGATTCTTGTGAAAAGACTCGAGTTCCAATTTCCATGGAGCTTTTCCAAGGCATTGGAGAGTTCTTTCGTTATGCTATTCCCTCAGCTATAATGGCTTGGTATATTCTTCTTCCCCACTTAATAATATGTCTTCCTCTACATTTTATATTGGGTTTATACCATTATTAGTCTTTATAGTTTGATCGAATTTTAGATTTGGCCATTGTAGTTTCAGAGTTGGTTACTATAGTTTCATAATTTTATAAGGATTTGATCAGAGTTTAATGACCAGTTCTATACTTTTTAATGAGTTTTGGTTTTGGTTTCCATACTTAAAATCAGACGAAGTTCTTATAAAATTAGAGCGACCAAACTAAAATTCGATCAAAGTATGAGGATCAACAATGATATTATTCCGTTTATATTATACCTTGGATATTGATATTGATTGTTGAATATTTCAGCCTCCAATGGTGGTCATATGAGGTGACTACGTTGCTCGCTGGTCTCCTACAACCAAACCCAGAGCTTGAAACTTCAATTTTGGCCGTATGGTATATGCTTTTTCTAAATCACTTTCGAAAGTCTATTAAAAGTATTACTTGAGTACTCAAAGAATGATCTAATACTATGAATTTTGTGACCAGTGTTTCAATGAATGTCACAATCTATTCGATACCAGAATCAATCGGTTCAGCAGCAAGGTTTGTATCACATAAAATTCATCGATTTATTCATATGTTTTATTTAGAGCAATGTCCGTCCAAAAATATAGATCATGACTTACATACATACATACATACATACAGACATACATACATACATACATACATACATACATACATACATACATACATACATACATACATACATACATACATACATACATACATACATACATACATACATACATACATACATACACACATACATACATACATAGACACATGTATATATATATATTGCTACTTAATAGACTTTCACTTAATAAGTTCTTTCTCATTTGATGTCTTTTTTATGATTGGTATTATTATTCAGTGCAAGAATTTCAAATGCATTAGGAGCTGGAAGGCCACAAGTGGCAAGATTGTCTGCCTTATGTTCAAGGATTATAGCAACTGGTGAGGCTCTTGTAGTGAGCACAACCATTTTTGCTCTCCGAAATATTCTAGGTTATGTTTTTAGCAATGATCCAGAAGTGATATCGTATGTCTCAGACGTAGCTCCTCTTTTAGTTTTATCTGCTTTTATGGACTCTCTACAAGGCACCCTTACAGGTAAAAAATCTCTCATTCCAATACTATTCTTGTTGAATTCAAACTTCAATACATTTATATCATTGTTGGTCTTTATTGTTTGATCGAATTTTGATTTTGGTCCTCATATTTTCACATCATTAACTTTCATCCGTATAGTTTCATTATCGTTAAACTTAAACACTTATAAAATTCTTATGAAACTATATGGACCAAAACTAACAATTTGAAATTGTAGGGACCAAAAAAAATTTAATCAAACTATAAGAACTAACAATGGTAGTAACCCAACTTCAAGACTTGTGATATGAAATCTAATAATTCTTGTCAAAATAGGGATTGCTAGGGGAAGTGGGTGGCAACACATAGGGGCATATGTGAATTTTGGAGCTTATTATGTTATTGGCATTCCACTGGCTGCATTCTTGGGTTTCTGGGTAGGCTTGAGAGCAAAAGGCCTTTGGCTTGAATAACGACTGGCACAATATTCCAAGTGATTGTGCTCCTAATCATACTGGGTTTTACCGATTGGATAAAAGAGGTTTGTTCTACACTTTCAAAAAATGCATACCATTCCAATAATTCATTATATTTCAGCATTTATATATGAAAGAGTTTGAATGAATAATTTGCAGGCAAGACGAGCTAGGGAGAGGACATTGCAGAAAGTTTTGACAGAAGAAGAAAGTGTTTTGGTTTGAGAAACCGGAGTGTAATACTTAATGGGGGAATTATGATGATTTCCAATGAAGATATTTAATTACCAAAAAGTCTAATATAACAACTGAAGACCATGCAAAGACAATTTCCGGTATAAAAATGACAATAGATTTACACTAGTCACTCATCATTAAGACTTTTTAGTAATTAATTCTCTTCCTTGAAACCTCATTGTAATTCTCCCATACTTGATTACAGTGTCATATTGGATCTTCTTAATTCTTTGGGTAAAGGGATACATAAGAAGGCCATAACTCACTTATCATTAAGACTTTTTAGTAATTAATTCCCTTCCTTGAAACCTGATTGTAATTCTCCCATACGTAATTACAGTGCCATATTGGATCTTCTTAATTCTTTGGGTAAAGTGATACATAAGAAGGCCATAGAGATGGAGGATAAAGCTTTTAGAGCCGCAAGTAATTTACTGCTTTCACACTCCAACAACACGCCTGCATTGTCTCCAAAAAGCGGCTGTAAGGTTTGAAAGTTGAATCCAAGCTGCCTAAATAAAAGCAAAAGTCATCTGGACAACGTAGTAATACCAATCAATTTCAATTTTGTATTGTTTTGTTGTTCGCAGCATAGCTTTTATTTGTAGTTTCATAAGAATCATTTGTTAAGTTATTTTATGAACAAAATTATTCATAGGTCACAAGCACTAGTGCAAAATGGTCATTGTAATATCCGGATATTTATCCGCATATTATAAATAAAAGTTGGATAATTCGATAAGTGAAATGGAAAGGGTAATCAACTTAGGAAATTATGGGAAAAATACTAAAAGGCAGTAAAATGACCAAGTGCATTAGGAAAGTATATTATCCATAATTACGGTAATTTAATAAATTATGAACTTGGGAAAATTGTATAAGAGTGTTCAAAAAGTAGTAAAAAGACCAAAATACCCTTGTAATTATGGAATAATGTTGGAGGTATGAAAATACTAAGGTTAATGCAAGAATATGAAGGTAATAAGGCATCTTAATTAAGAAAATACCAACTATGGTTAAAGAGTGATTAAGCAATTAATGGCTAATTACTTAAGTGTAGACAAAGGAAATTAAGGGATAATTATGTGAAGCTCAAAAATTAGTGTAAATTAGGTGGAAATTAGTAAAAATGTATTTACTAATTAATTGGAAATTTTGGAGAAAAATAGTTGAGTTTAGGTATTTTTAAGCCTAAATACAAGAATGGACCAATTAGGTAATTTTGTGAAATTTGTGGAAAAATTAATTAAATAAATCATTAAATAATTAAATAAATTAAAAAATAAATATTTATTAAAATAAAATAAGGGCCAGCCGAAAATTAGGTCAAAATAAATAAAAAAAAAAATGAAAATGAAATAGAAACACAAGTTGTGCAACTTGCACATTAAAAAAATAATATAATTAAATTAAAGTAAAAAGTATGAATAGTAATATTAAAATTAGGAAACGGATCCTATCTAGAGATCTAGGAATAGGAATCCCAAGGTCAAGGTAAAATATTGATCAGTGAGTTTTTACCTTTAAGTGACCTCTTCCGGAAGTTAATTCCGAGGCCGTTTGTGCTTTTTCCTAATAAAACAAAATAGGGAAAAATGCATATAGGCATAATTTTGGAAAAGAGGAAAATAAATTCTAACTCAAGATTTAGGAATGGGTTTGAATTTGTTTAGACATATTTGGAATCAGTGAATTATTTCGAAGAGATTGGTATCTCGAAAACGAATTCCGACACCGGACGCGTTCGGACACGTTTTCGAGGAAACTTCAACCGAATTTGTTGAGGCCTATATGGAATCAAAATTTAGGTTGACTTGGACATTTCTACTAAGTGAGAACTTGTCTTCGAGTTGTAAATCCATAATTTTGAGATTTTTCCGAAATCACGCGAATCGGGTACCGATCGGGAAAATGGTTAGACTAGGGCATAAAGCAAGCCTAGTCACCATTTTGGACCAACCAAGGGCTGCCACATCACCTAGGGAGGTCGGCCAAGAGGGAAAAAGCAAGGGCAAAAATCATGTGTAATTGTTGGACATGAATAGTGTAAACAACTTCAAGAATTCCAACCTTGTCCCTCCAAAATCTCTATAAATAGGCATGCTTGCCTTTGAAAATTTTCACACCATTTTCCAAGCCCTTGGCCGAAAATTAGAGAGAGGAAGGAGTAGAGAGAGAAGCTCTGGGGGAGTTCTCGCGAAGTCTTCAACGGGTAAGTCTTTCGGTCTTTAGTTTTTAGTCTTTAGTTTATTAGTTAGTAAGGCTAGGGTAGTCTTTATTTTTATGATTTGGGTATCATATGGGAGGGCTATTTTAGTCTTTATTTTCAAGAATCATAAATGCGTCGAAGTTCTGGCGAAATTTTGGGAAGAAAATAGCCTATGTAGCGGAGTTACGGCGAAATTCCGCCAAGTAGGGGTATAGGGGCAAAATGGTAATTTTTACCTAAAATGCCGCTTATAATGTCAAATTACTAATGGAAGTGACATTATTCTCATAGGATATCTGAAACGTTGATTCGCCGCCGTTATGCCGCCGACGTGCCGCTGTAGGATTCTTGCACGTTTCTCCGTAGAAAGTACGTTTTCCGGTAGTACCTAACGTTGCAAACGAAGGTACGGACGCTGCATTGTAACACTAATCTTGTGCTTCTTAAATGCATATATGTCAATGATATGTTCGTAGACCGTTATACAGACAGTTATACGGGTTATAGTTTTGATAACACCGTTTTGTTTTCCTAGCGCTGAGGACACGACTGTACATCGTGGCACTGGTGAATAGTGCAGTTGTTATTGTTGTTTTACATTGTGGGGCTTTCATACGCTTATTGCTTATGATTGTCGGCATAATGATCATACATCGCTATATGCTTTTGTAGTGATATACTTGTTGTATTAGCTCTAGAAATATCTCGTTGTCCGTATCTTTGTATTGATTGGGTATGAGGTTAAGATTACCCGAGATTCAATACGTTGAATTGAATCTCACTGTAGCTTCAGGTCGGGAGGACCACGGTTCGTGGATCGAGGCAAGTACCTGAGTAGGCATGCAACAAGACCTGCTTTCTATCTTTATCGCTTTACGCATTCCTTTCCGCTTCTGTTTCCATCCGTTGTTTCTTTCTAAACATTAGGACTACTGTAATCTATACAATGTTACACAATGGTTGCTGTTTTGGCTAAGAATCCAAATGCTCTTTCGCTCTATTTCTCCACTCTGATTGCTTGTTTGGAAAAAAAAAATTTCCGCATTTCAAACATGGGGTGTTACGGTCATTTTGTTTTGGAGGCACTACTACAGAAAATACTTTTAAGATCCGTTTTTTTGGACTTTTCAATGTTCGTTTTTAGGGGAATGTCTATGTGAATGATGTTGAAAGGTTTTATCTGACGTCTGTTTTGTAACATACGTTGTAAGTCACTTATAACGTTTGTTTTGGGAAAACAGATGTTGCAATATAATTTTGTCACTTACAATGTCTATTTTTTTAAAAACAGACGTTGTATAATATTTTTCAAAAATGTTTATATATATATATTATTTTCTACCCACAGCCTAAACACAAAATAGAACACAACCAATTTGCACAAAATAAGCATGTGCACTTTACAGAATACAACCAAACAAGTGTGTGTGTATAGCATTTCATAAATATAATCAAATTGTCCAAAACTCAAACATGGAGCAACTTAAACAATTATCTAGTGTCCAAAACTTCTCTAAACCACTACTACACTATGCAAAAGAAATCTTTTATCTCATATCATCATCAATGTGTTGAAGAAGATGTCATGCTAAAGGTCTTGAATCAAATTAATGACTTCCTTTGTTTAGGCGTCCTCATTACCAAAAGTATGCAAATTGAAACATAAGCTAATATAAATCATGCAAGTAAATGAATTAATTAACAATTCAATGACAACAACAAAAATATGATCATTTGAGAATTAAGAAGCGTTTAGCTATTCAAAATCTGTAGTGAGTTCACTATGAATGATATTATATATATAAAGGAAAACATAGCATTTGCACTCAATTTTTCCTTATTGTTGAGGGCACTATAAATAAAAAGCAAATGATAAAAATAAATAAAGGCATTGTCAACAAAATAATTTGAATTTAAACTAGTTACTTTCGGTCGGTACCACTTAGCCGCTCCACCATTAACTTTGCAGCTCCCACCCTTTGTTTTATATGCCATGAGTACATTGTCATTAAAATAAGAATCACAAGACACAAACAATTTATTTAAATAAAAAATGATTTTCATGCAAATTAACTCTTTGTCTGGCCTACGACTGTAACATCCCGCTTTCACAAGCAGTAAATTTTTTTTCTTTAAAACATCATTTGTAAACATCAAAGTAGAGCACCGTGAGCGATTGAGTAACCGATATATATATTAAAATACCCATGGTAGCATGTTTTTTGTTTAAACAATGCAGTACAAGAGTGTTTCAAAAGTAATACGTAAAGAAGTCTTCACCGCGACTCCTAGGCGTCCGCTTGTCCTTCTCCTCGATCCTCGGTCCACCCGACCTCGAAGCTATATTAAGGGTCAAGTCCATGCATCGAACCCTGTGTAACGGTTAACCTCATGTTTATATACACCATATATGTACGATGACATTCATAGAATTTTGGCAACATTTACTACGGTTAGATATATGGTATACATATCGATATGTATGACAATAACAATACAATCAAGTAAGGTTAAGACACAATGAGAAATGTACATGATCGATATGCACTGCAATAACAATACAATCGGAGTAAAGTTAAGGCACAATGACAATAATAAAGTCGGATGACGACAATCATACTGATCGGATGACGACAATAGTACAATCGGAGTATAGACAATAGTACAATGAGTACGTATAATAGTACAATGAGTACGACAATAGGCATGACAGACAATAGTACAGTCGAGTACGGGCATGACAGACAATAGTACAACCGTGAGTACGACAATATACATATAGGCATACAATAAACATCGAGTTAGTGTTACAAAGATGCGAACGTACCTTCGTTGACGGAATTTGGTACGACGGTTGGTCGAACGTAATCGGGGATATCCTATCAATATAACAACGTATTTGTTAAGGATTTATCATTACGACGTACATTTTTAGTCATAATAACCATTTTACCCCTGACCCCTAATCGGCGGAATTTCGCCAAGACTTCGTTACTTTGAATTTAATCTTCCAAAATTTTGCCATAACTCCGACCCCATCATGAATTTCGAAATTAATGACTAAAATACCCCTAACATATGATATCTAATAATACTTGGAATATTAAAGACCAAAACAATATTTCTACTATAACTACCGAATCGAAAACTAGAACTTAAGACTCGGTACCGAAAAACTTACTCAGAGCTTCGCTGCAAATTTCCCCGGACTCCTCCTTCTCTCTACCTTCTCCCTATTTCAAAATCTAGGAGGTTTTGATGTGAGAAATGAAGTGAAGTTGGATGTCTATTTATAGGCAAATTCGCAAGGGCAAAACGATAATCTTCCAACTTTTCACTTTAATTCTACACCACAAAATCCATCTTTTTGATCAAGTTTCATTCTCCTCCAAGCATTGTAGGTTCCGACCTGCCCCCCCTCAATAGTCAACCAAGCACCCAACCAAATGATGCCACATGTCTTGCTTCCAGAAGGTCCTACACCGATAAAGTCCCGATCGGTGTTCAAATCGCGTAATCTTACCAAATCTCAAAGATTCAGAATCACAACTTTGCAGACCTTCTCTTACTCATTAGAAATTTCTAAGTTAACCTAATTTTTGATTCCATACGGGGTTTCAACGGTCCCGCCGAAGTTTTACGTAAAAACGTGTTGGTTACTAAGAAATTTCCGAATTATTAATCTCCGGACAAAAATTCACTGATTCCAAATATGTCCAGATAATTATCAACTCATCCCTAGATGTTGATTTATAATTTATTTTCTTGAAATTTCAACTTGTGACTATCTGCCTTTTTCACAGATTACCCTATTTCGTCTTATTCCCTTATTGTTCCATCGGTTTCAGAAATGACTTCGAAGACAATCTATTCTCGAGATAAAATTATACTTGCATATAAAATACTCTGACTCTAGAAACCTTGTTCATGGTTTTCCAGATAGGATTTAATCTCTATCCGTGGTCATTTATCCTATTTACTTTTTACATAAATTATATTAATAAAATATGTCAAGTTGCAACAAATATCATGATATTTTTTTCTTTCATTCTTATCCATATTTTCCTTGCAATTTTCAGCTGGCCCTTTTTTAATTATAATTAATATTTATTTTTAATTAATTAATTATTTAATTAATTATATATTTCAATTTTCTTAAAAATTTCACAAAATTTCCTTATTGGTCCATCTTTGCATTTAGGCTTAAAATTACTTAATCTCACCAATTTTTCTTCATATTTTCCAATTAATTGGCAAATATATTTTATGCTAATCCTAGTTATAAACCACTATTTATAGGGTTTTACATAATTATCTTTGGATTTTTCTTTATTTAAGCTTAAGTAATTAGCCAATAATTACTTAATTAATCCCCCACTAATTTTTGATAATTTTATTATTTAGAAATAATTATTTCCTCACAACAATTGGACTTACATTGATATTTTATGCTTTACATAAAATATTAAAAATCACGGGTCAATAATGATCCCGAATACTTTTAATTTTTCTCTCACTATTTCATAAGGAAATAAATCCCAAAATTGTCCAAATTAGAGACAACATACTCTCTAATTTTTAATAATTATTTTATTGCCTCTAAGGATTTTTCATAATTTCCTTAAGTCACTTTATGCTCCACAAGGGCATTTTCGTAATTTTGGCACTCTAATTTTCAAGAGATTTTTCCCTACAAATTTGACACCACATATTCACCTATTTCTAATAGGTATTATTTATTAAAATATAGTATTCCAGATAAATAATTATCCAGGTATTACAACGACCCAAGGAATAAAACTAAAAGATGGCGTTTATGATGGGGTAAGCAACCCATAGACTCCAATAATAACCATAAAAACATATATAGGTTAAAATGTGGTTAAATAACACGATAATTCTTAACAAACTGAATATGTAGAAATAGATAAAATAAAGTTACTTGCCGTCAACAATTGATCCCGGATAACAAGGAAATTCGGTCTCTCTCCCATTGTATAGATGTTAACTCTTAGAAATTGACAACATTCCAAAGATATTTTCTCGTCTCTTTTACCTATTTTGGGCTTAAAGTATGCATAGAAAATGAAGTGCATAGAAGAAAATGTGCATATCAAAGCATCAAGCAAAATCAAATAAATTCTTGTTATACCTTGTAGAGTTTGTAATTCAATTGAGAATTGATAATTCCTTTCTCTTTTGTAGTATCGCTCCACTCTGATGATATCCACATATACTACATGTTAATACGCATAATATGTAGTATCGGATTTGGGGTGTTACAGAAGATCGAAGATAAGATATAGAGAATCTCGCAGTACCAACAAAATCAATCAACCAAATTTGGAAAGTTGGACCTGACGGATTTAGAAAGGCTCAGTTCATCGAACATACACCGCAAGGAAACCTAACTATAAGAGGAAAAGACGGCTAACCCTAAAGATCATCAAAGTCGTGAGTCATGAACTAAAATTCCTTTGGCTGAGCAAGAATGAATTCTTGAGTGTAGAATGAACCTAGTTTGCTAGTTATTTAATTAAATAAATTCAGTTTGTTTATCAATATTCTAATCTCTTGTCAGTTAGCGAAAGCTAAGGGCTACATCAATGGCCTCGACTTACTAGAAGGGAGTTAGACATTTGATAGGCAATGTTTGCTGGGCAGGCTGGGGCAAGGCTTGACCTATCATTGTAGGTTACAGGAATGAGCATAATTGCTATAGCAATGCGCTAAAGAAAACTGGGGGAGTAATATGCTTAGGATGAAGTTTGAGCTCAACCTATCTTTAAACTGATATCTTCTTGCGACTACGATCATTTGTTTATTTCTTTGTTTGATAGTTATAACCAAAAACATCAAACCCAATTATTATTTTATTTTCCTTTTAAACAAAAATGTATTTGAAACTACTATCATCATCGGTATCTCGGTCTCTGTGGGGCGATACTCTTCTTACTCTTTATTACTTGTTTGACTGGTTCACTTGCCATCAAGGAAATCAACCAACAAGTTTTTGACGCCATTGCCAGGGATTGTAGATACCTTTTATGATTACAAGTTTATCGTTGAATAGTTGGTTTCATATAATAAGCTCGCTCCTTCTTTGCTTTTGATTTTCGTGTACCTTATGTAGTATATGCGTAACTCGTCTTCGATTAACCTTGAGCCATATGATCCTGAAATTGAACGCACTTACAAGCAAAGGCGCAGGAAGTAGAAGCGAGGAAGTCACCTATTTAACTCTGCAGACATGGCAGATATGCCGACTAATCATGACCAAGGTCAAGGTGAGCAACAAGTAATAAATGGAGCCCATCAGGCTCCTTTACCACCAAATGTTGATTTAAACAAAGCCATTATGGAGTTTGGGATTCCAGATTTGACCAAGCTCAATTCGGCTATCACATCCCCGACCTTCAATACAGGCACTTTGAGATTAAATGTGTCATGATTCAAATGCTGAATTCGGTCAGGCAATTTGGAGGACTTCCATTTGAAGACCCTCATCTTCATCTCAAGCCCTTCATGGAGGTCTGCGACTCATTTGTCATTCCCGGAGTCACACTCTATGCCTTTCGCATTAAATTATTCCCATTGTTTCTTCAGGATAAGGCTCGAACATGGCTGAACAACCTACCTGCAAATTCTATCACCTCTTGGAATGACTTGGGGAGTAAATTCTTGATCAAATTCTTCCCACAAAAAAATGCCCAACTAAGAGAGGATATCACTAGTTTCTGACAGAGATCTGGTAAGTCAACATATGAAGCATGAGGTCGATTTAAGGATATTCTCAGGAAGTGCCCACAACACGGATTGGGTGAGTGGATTCAGCAGGAAACTTTTTACAAGGGACTAGATGGACAAACACGTTCAATCGTGGATGCTTTTGCAGGCGGTTCCATTATGATGAAATCCTATGAAAAGGCTCATAAACCTGCTCGAACAAATGGCAATGAACATCCATCAATGGCCAACTGATAGGGAAACTCCCTCCAGAACTGTTACTGGAACACATGATGTAAATGGAGAAAATCACCAAGAGGGGGTGAATTAGGGATTTTAAAAACTTTTTCGAATAATTTGTTTTATAGAGCTAAAACAAAGCATAATAGAGGAGAGTAGGAAGAAGCTAGACACAAGGAAATTTATACTGGTTCGGTCTAAATCCTTGACCTACGTCCAGTCCCCAGACACTCTGGGATTTTCACTAACTCACAAGATCAGTTACTCACTCTGCACTTGAAAGTTATCCTCTCGCTAGGATACACTCCCCCTTACAAGTTGTAATCAGATATTCCTAATCTCCAAGTCCCCTTGACTTGAGATTCTTACAATAAATGATTTCAATAAATGAAACTCTCTCTAAGAGTGGATAATAATAATCACTGAGGTACAAATGTATCAAAAGATACTTTACAGTAGAAAACTAAAAGAGTAGTTGGAAACTTGAGTGATTTTCGTTTTTCGCAGATTGATTGTTGTAGAGACTTGAATGCAACTCCTTATATATGAAGAAAGCATTAAATGATCGTTGGATTCTTCAATGTAACCGTTGGAGACATTAATGAAGTGATTAGGTTTAAGCTAGGCCCAGTCTCTCTCTTGATTAATGTTAATCCAAGTGTACAGAGATTTATGGTTGACTTCCCTTGAAATTAATGCGTTGGAAGAGAAGCTTCTTGATAGGGAAAGAAACCATTAAACCCTTAGCAACGTGCAGAGAATGATCATCCAAAAGAATGCAAGTCTTATGATATTTGCATTTAATGTGCTGACGTCACTTTTTGCTTTAAGCAAAATCTTCATTTAATACTCTTTAAATCATCTGAAACTCACTAACAAACTGATTAAACATAGTTAGGAATAGTAATGAGTGATGATAAGAAGTATCTAGATCAAACATGAAGATTTCACAAAATCGTGCAATTTGATTTTCAAACTTAGCGAAGCAAACTCAAGTTTTTTTATGCAAACTGGAGTTTGCAACTCTTCTTCAGGAACCAAACTCAAGTTTAGAAACTCAAACTCGAGTTTCCTCCATCTAAAGAAGAATGTCACAATTTAAACTTTGAAAAGCATTCTGAGTAAGAGAGAAAACTCGAGTTAATAAGTGATAAACTCGAGTTTGGGACTTTTGAATTGAAAATAAGTTTAAGTCCTCAAAGCTCTAAACTCGAGTTTCCAAAAGTATACTAGAGTTTCCAAAATCACGAATTTGTTGGGAGCTCTTTGCTTGACACAAACTCGACTTTGCTCACTCAAACTCGAGTTTCCTTGAAAGATGAAAAATCTTGAAAACTCTCGCCAAGAGAAAACTTGAGTTTGTCAGTTCAAACTCGAGCTTGCCAAAGTTAGGAAACTTTGAAAACTCTCTGTCAAGACTAAACTCAAGTTTACTATGCTAAACTCGAGTTTTCCCAAAACATGGAAAAACTTTGAAATCTCTTGGCCAAGTGCAAACTTGGGTTTGGCACATCAAACTCGAGTTTGCTTTAGTTGAAAAAGCATTAAGACTCTCAGCCAAGCACAAACTCTACATGAGCTAGATGCTATGAATGCCCTTACAACTTAAGTGTCATCCCTAACCAACATGATTAAAGGGCTGACCCTTCTTGCTAACAACTCACTGATGCAGCCAGCCCAAGTAGCTTGTGTGTACTGTGGCGAAGAGCACTCCTACTCTCAGTGCTCTGCCAACCCTGAATTAGTTAACTATGTTAACAATTTCAACAGGGGCAGTAACACGAATAACCCTTATTCAAGTACATACAACCTAGGATGGAGTCAGCACCCTAACTTCTCATGGAGTTCTCAGGGTCAACAAGTAGCAGGACAATCAACCTGTTGGAAATTATGCCCTAGGGGCAAGTCATTGTACTTTAAACGTTTATGTTATTTAAAGTATTTCTCAGTTTAGTTATCATTTCATTTGCATGTTTATAGTGATAAATGTATCCTTGGACATATCATATAGATTGTCCTAAATGTCCCTGGTCGGTCATCTATGCGAGAGCAAATATGAAATAAGACAGTATGACTTTGATAAGTATGGAGATACGAATCAAAGTCATAGGCACTTGTAAGAGTACAAGGTCTTGGATGGACCCACTATGAGAAAGCTGTGTGGATTAAGTCATAAGCTTATCTCATGTATAACCTCGTCATAACGCCCTTTGACCTGAGATCATCATGGATTCCTACATGAGAGTCGCTGATCTTTGACCTAGTCAAGAGTCACCTTTGACCTGTGATGATAAAGGCTTTGATCGGGATCGGTGATTTTTGTGCAGAGGAATGTGAATGGTTAAGATGAAATTTGTCCCTCACATTTGTAGAGAGATAATAGTGGGCCGCTCGGTGAGTGAGTCTGAGAAATGTATGGCCATACTACGATGGAAAGGAGTTTCCATTTCAATTATTAGACTACTCAAGAATTGAGAAAGTATTGGTCAGGAACAGGAGGATGACACTATCCATGCTTCATCCTTGACCAAATTATCACGTGACAAAAGGGACATGACATGGTTGTATGATAGGTAGTATTGTATCATCGATCCCCATATGAGTTGGGTAGTCGCAATGTCTTGCTAGAGGCCGCTTACGACTTGTGGGATGGTACAATATTGGCCCGTTGCCAATCTCATGTGGGCTTGTAGGGTCGCACACAAGAATAGCTCAACACGAGCAAAAGTGTCCAGATTCATTGAATCTTATATATGTCTAAGATTTAATGAATACAATGTTTAATCTAGTGTGTGTATGTGTGTATATATATATATTCGAAATTAAATAATAATATTATTATATAATATTTGTTTTGTATTTAATTTATTTGATAAATTAAATAACTAAAACAAATAGAGATATTGTATCTTAGATTTAATTTAAATTGACATATAGTATCTCAGATTTAATTAAATAAATAGATGTCATATCTTAGATTTAATTTATAAAGATAAATTAAATCGACAGGCTTTTATTTTGGATTAAAATAAATAGATTAGATTAGATCATTGGACATATTTAATTAAAATTATTTTAATATAAAATTCGAATTCAAGATTAATTGAGATTAATTTTGAATATTTTAATACGGTCCAATTAGGGTTTTAGAAACTTTATAAGAGATATTGATACAATCGTATTAAAATTACGAAGGAACTAACGAGCTACGAAAAACCCTAGAGAGAAAAGACAGTGAGACGCAAAGTAAGAAGGCGCTAGCATGTTGCCGTCCGTGTTGGAGAGTTGTTCGGTGTGGATACCAGTAGAAGGAGTGGATTCCTAAAGTCAGCTCCTAGAGATTGATCGAGTAAGAAGGCGTTGGCCCACGAGTTCGAGGAAGAACGCACACGAGTTCACAAAGGTACAGTTCCTAATGAACTCGATTTAAACGTCGTTGATAGATCCTCCTATGAGATTCGTAAGATCTAATGGATGAAATTACTTCCGCTGCGTGTACGGATCCCAACACAACCGACCCATCATGCTCAAATAGACCATCAAACCCACCAGGGTTTACCCAGCAAGCAAGGCAGCAGGGTAGTGACTCAGACCCTCAGACCTCTATGGCAAATCTTCTAAAGGAATACATGACAAAAAACGATGCAATCATCCAGAACGAGTAGGTGACACTTCAGAACCTTCAAACCCAAGTCGGACAGCTCGCAACTGCTCTTAATAATAGACCCTCTGGTTCTCTGCTGAGCAATATTGAAGTCCCTAGGAGCCACAGAAAGGAACAAGTAAAATTCATAGAACTTAGAAATGGCAAGAGTATGGTACCTGTGAAGGTAACCCAAAGGTTGTTCGAAGATGCTGATCTTGAATTTGGTCAAACAAATAAAGGAAAATAAACTACAGAGCAATTCCTGAATGAAATGAAATGAGTTTAATTTTTATTTTTATAAAAAGAGCTTAATGGATATCAACGTTGATTATATGAATACGGGACTTGTTGAAAAGAAAAAGAATATAACTTAAGAGGCTTGAGGAAGGACAATTTAATAATAGGTTAAGGAGCAATTTGGCTTACGTGTAACATCCCGTTTTCAAAAGCAGTATATTTGTTTTTCATCGAGTAGAGCATCGGAGCATAAGAGCAAGCGATATATATTCAAAATGCCAATCAAGCAATCGTAGTAACGGTACATTGATCAGAATGTTTTCAAATGTAAACAACAACAGAAGTGTCTTCCTGGCGATTCCCACGCCGTGACAGCAAAAGATAGTCTTCAGTGGAACCTCTAAGCTTGCTGCTTTCCTCTCTCCTCGGTCCTCAGTCCTTCTGACCCTGACGCTATGTTAAGAGCTGAGGTCCAATGCATACAGACCTCAGGTAACGGTTAACCTCATGTTTACATACACACATATGAAAGTGGAGCTGAATCACCAAGAGGGGGGTGAATTGGGGATTCTCAAAAATATTTTCGAATGCTCTGTTTAAGGACGTGAAAATGAAGATAAAACAGTGAGGGGAGAAGAAGTGGACACAAGAATTTATACTGGTTCGGTCCAACAACTTGACCTACGTCCGCACCAGACTCTCTTGGATTTCTCACTATCAAGATTGATTACAAAATCTGCACTCAAGAGTAATTCTCTCTCTAGAACTTACTCCCCCTTACAAGTTGTAATCAATGAACCCAATCTCCAAGTCCCCCTGACTTGAGATAACTTTACAATAATGATTTATAATCAAGAAAAACTCTCTAAGAGTAGATATGATAATCATCGAAGAATAAATGTATCAACAGATACTTTTACGGAAAACTCAAAGAGTAAATGAAACTATGTTGATTTTCGTTTTGTACAAAGTTGGTTGTTGAGAAGACTTGAATGCATCTCTATTTATAGGTAGAGAACATTAATTGACCGTTGTAATCCCAATTATAACCGTTGGTGATGTTGGGAGTTGATTACATGAAGCTTTGGTCTTCTTCTCTCTCTACTCTTTGGGTAATCCAACTTTGCAGATGTTCAGAGTTGACTCTCTGATTATTAATCCGTTGGAAGAGCAGTTTGCTGAATGTAGAAGGCAAGCATTAACTTCTCCAAATCGTGTGGAGAATGTTTTCCCAAAAGCATGCAAGGTTTCTGCACTTTTGCATTTAATGTGCTGACATGCTTTATGCTTTTTGCTTAATCTCCATTTAAACCTGTCTTTAACCATCTGAAACTCACTAACAAACTGATTAAACATAGTTAAGAATAGTTATGAGTAATGGTAAAGAGTATTGAGATCAAACGAAACATTTCATGAATTCGTTCAAATCGAAATTCAAATTTTGCGATGGAAACTCGAGTTGGTTCTTGAAACTCGAGTTTTCATGTTTCGAGAACTTTTAACAAAAGACTGAAACTCGAGTTTTCAAACTAAACTCGATTTTTCTCTTTACAGAAACAAACATCGCAATTTGGCATTTTGGACATGTTTAGTGAATAGTGCAAAACTCGAGTCAATTAATGACTAACTCGAGTTTTGGACTCTTGAATGAAAAATCATGTTTTAGTCCACAAGCTTAAAACTGGAGTTTCCAAAAACATAACTCGAGTTTTCAAAGGCTCAAAATTGGCAGAGCTCTCTGCCTGGCCAAAACTCGAGTTTCCAAAACACAACTCGAGTTTTCACATTTGTTGAAAACTTTGGAAACTTCTCTTTAGTGACGAAACTCGAGTTTCAAAACGGAAACTCGAGTTTTCTCTTTTATGAGAAAACGTTGAAAACTTTAGGGGATTCAATCATGGAAGTTTTCACAAGGTCAGAGACGAGCATTGTTCTCAGATGAGGTAAACTCGAGTTTTCAAAACAAAACTCGAGTTTCCAGAAAACGTTGGAAACTTAGAGAACTCTCTGTATAACCCAAACTCGAGTTTCCAAATGGAAACTGGAGTTTTGGTTTCTTTAAAAAACTTGGTTGCTCTCTGTCTTGTCAAAACTCGAGTTTTCAAAATCAAACTCGAGTTTGCTTTGTCTGTGAAAAACTCGAATGCTCTCTGTATGGCCAAAGCTCGAGTTTTCAAATCCAAACTCGAGTTTGCCTTCCTTTATAAAAACTTGAGCATTCGTCTGTTAGGCCAAGACTCGAGTTTCCAAACCGAAACTCGAGTTTGCCTTAGACAGTAAGTTTTTTCAACTTACAAAGACAAACTTTAATTGTGTTTATAATTGTCTGTTATCATCAAAACCAATTGAGAACTAACAACATATGGATTACAGCTAATCACCACCTTAACAGTACATAATCACAACAAATGAACCACAACCAACCAATGCAGATGTACCGCTCCCAGCGAATGCAAATGTACCGCTCCCAGCGAATGCAAATGTACCGCTCCCAGCGCATGCATATGTTCAATTATCTTCAAACACTCATACGCATTCAATAGACATACCACATATATACATACCATACACACATCACATATACGCATACTATAAACATCAGAGTTAGTGTTACAAGTACGCGAACGTACATACCCCAACTGTACATAAACATACAGCAAAGTCATCAGCTACCACATACAATACACACATCACATATACGCATACTATAAACATAAGAGTTAATGTTACTAGTACGCGAACGTACCTTCGTTGACGATATACGGTACGACTGTCGATCAGAGTGTAATCACGGATATCCTATAAGGATAATAACGTTTCTATTAATGATCAATCATCATAACGGACACTTTAGTCCCAAATTACCATTTTACCCCTGACCTCACTAATCGGCGGAATTTCGCCAGAACTTCGTTACTTTGACTCCCATCATAATTTTTGAAATATGTATCATATTTAACCCTAAAACATGATATCTACAATATAATGGAAGATTAAAGATAAAAACAACATCTACCCTAGAACTTCAAGAACTACCGAACAAAACTAGAACTCAAGACTAGGGACCGAAGAAATTACCCAGAACTTCGCTGCTTCTTCCTCCGGGCTCCTCCTTCTCTCTAACCTCTCACTAGATTTTGAAATGCTCAAGTGAATTGGTGAGTTTTGCAATGAAATGAATGGCCTATTTATAGGAAAAGTCTATGGCATTTTGGTAGTTCTTTTGAACTTCTTCTGCTCGATTCTCGACCGTCGGATCTAACTTAGTGAAGAAGTTTTGATCTCATCCATCCATCCTTTTCTCTTTTCTCCATATGACATCATCCCCATGATGTCACCCATGTGCTTTGATGATGTCATCCATGTGCTTTATGGAGGTTCTACCGATAAAGTTCCCTGTTCAGTGTTCTAATCGCGTGATCTTAGAAAATCTCAAAAATCCATCGATGTGGTCTTGAAGGTCTCTGTTTACTCTTGAGAAATATGTGGATTAATAAAATTAACGATTCCATTCAGAGTATTTCGAAGCCTGCCGAACATTTTCGGACAAACGCCGTCGGTTACGGAAATTACTTCGGGTAACACCAACCTCTGGACAAAAATTAACTGATTCATAATATGTCCAGATGTTTCCTACTTATCTCATTCATATGATTCATAAAAGTTCAAGGATTTTGAGATATGATTTATTTTCCATTGGTTCTCATTTGTCTTATCTTCCCTTTTCCACAAAATATCTTTTTCGTCTTATCTCTTAATCATTCCGCCGGTTACGAAAATGACTTCGGAGATAGCCCACTCCGGGATAAAAATACACTGGTTTATAATAAGTCCCATTGTTAAACACTTAGTCCATATATTTTGAGATAGGATTTAGTTTCTATCGGTTCTCGTTTATCCTATTTGCTTTTTTCTCAAAGTATCTCACAGAATATTCTTTTTCCTTAGAATATTCTTTAAACCAAAACCATGTTCACACCATACTCTCTAATTTCGGTTTTCCTCCCCCATTTTGACTTGTCAACTCTCTTCTTTATTTATTTAATTGGGTGAAGGAGCAATTTTGCCAACCGACTATTAGGCCGGGAGCGCTGGGTACAAATAACTTTTAAAGGGACCAAAAAGGACAACAAACAATTAAATGGGTGAAAACGGACAATTCGTCTATGAACATCTAACACCGTTTAAAGGCAATCGGGTGAAGGAGCAATTTTGCCAACCGACTATTAGGCCAGTCTTTGGGCACAAATAACTTTTAAAGGGATCAAAAAGGCCAACAAACAATTAAATGGGTGAAAAATGCACAATTCCGTCCATGAACATCTAACACCGTTTAAAGGCAATCCCATGTGGCATTTGACCTGTCCAATTGGTCCCTTCTTTTTGGTCAAAAGCCGGTGGCTTTTTTGTTTTTGTTTTTTTGGTGGAGAATCCCCATATGCATCGAGCACAAATGTCGGTAACTTCCTATCTCTAAACATATCCTCGGCGGGATAGATTCAAGAGGGGTGGAGGTTGAGCAACCCAATCTTATGAGTGCTTCACCTTGAAGTCGCATCCTGCATGTGCAAAAACCACACTGAAATAAGAGAACTTGGTATCAATTTTAACCATAACCTTCCCGATTCATCGAGACAGATAAACAACTCAATCTCAGTGCTTCCCCTTTGAAGACTACTTGCTGGTTCGGTATGACCACGAAATTCTCCGTGATTGCGAAGTCGTACATCATTGTCGGAGCCGGTAAGGGGATTTCGACGTCGGCTTGGAAGTAAATACTTTGGAAGCTTTGGTTTGGTTATTTCTTCGTTTACCCGCAGATTGGGGATTCTCCACCCAAAAAAAAAACAAAACAAAAAAGCCACCTGGCTTTTGACCAAAAAAGAAGGGACCAGCTGGACCGTCAAATGCCACATGGGATTGCCTTTAAACGGTGTTAGATGTTCATGGACGGAATTGTGCGTTTTTCACCCATTTAATTGTTTGTTGGCCTTTTTGGTCCCTTTAAAAGTTATTTGTGCCCAGCGCTCCTGGCCTAATAGTCGGTTGGCAAAATTGCTCCTTCACCCTATTTAATTTCTGCTTTAATTATCTAATTAGATCATTATCTTATTGCTTAATCCTTTGTTGGTTAATTAAGCCTTAGAGATTTTATGTAATTCACCTTAGATACTCCTTAATTATGCCAAATCACTTAGTAATATTCTTTATACCGATCTTGATCCTTTATAGGTCATTAATCCCAATTTAAAGGTTTTAAATAATTAACTTTGAATACTTCATTTACTCATACTTAAACAATTAGCCATTAATTATTTATTTAATCACTTACTAATTGTTGACAATTTTCTTAATTGAGATTAATTATTATCTCACAACTATTGGACTGACATTGGTAATTTATGCTCCATGTAAAATATTAAAAATCATGGGGCAACTTATGTTCCCAAAATAATATTAATTTTCGCTTCATTATTTTCCAAGGAAAATAATCCCATAAATTATCTAAATTAGAGACAACATACTCTCTAATTTTTAACAAATATTTTATTGTCATTTAGGATTTATCATAATATTTTCAAGGCATTTTATGACCCACAAACTCACTTAGGGATTTTTAGCACTTTTTCTCTTCTAATCTTAATAGATTTTACCTTAGAAAATAAGATAATTATAACTCCAGGTTTGAGACCACATATTCACCTATTTCCAATAGGTATTATTTATTAAAATATAATATTCCAGATAAATCATTATCCGGTATTACATTACGAAAGTCTCATATCCATATAAGCAATAGATCATTTAATTAACAAATATATCATCAAATTGCCGAATTTATATTATTAAGTATCAACGTTGATATCCATTAAGCTATTTTTATAAAAGTAAAAATTAAACTCATTTCATTTCTTTCAGGATATAATAGATTTTTAAAATTTTATTTACATTAAATGAATCTTTTAACTCACATAAATTTATTCTAAAATAAAAATAAATCATATAATTTTTTGTTTGTTTAACATATATAATAAACTATAAAACACTTTGAGTTTTATTTAAATCATATAATTATATTTTGAATTAAAAATTTTTGTTTATTTTAGCAAATTATAATTTTGACAAAATTGAAGAATGAGTAATTTTTGTCCATAGATATTTATACAAGTAGTTTTGAATAATGAAAATTGAGAAAAAAAATTATTTAATTTAGTAAAATTTAGAATTTTATGTTGGGCGCTCCGAGTAAAAAAATTTTGTCTTTGGTCTTCTTTGAGTAAAAGTTCGTTGGCCAATCTGCACCTTAGATAACTAACGTTAACTTTTTTCTAACGGCGTTATGCTGGGCGCTCCTTTTTAAAAGTTTGTTGTGCTGTGCGCTTCTTTTTAAAAGTTTGTTGGTATTTTTGGTCCACTTAATAGTTAATTGTGTTGGATGCTCCCAAACCAATAGTTTATTGGTCAAATCACATCTTAACCCATTATTATTCCATGCAATTTTTTTTCCAAACCTCAAAGACTTGAAGCCGCCACATCTATGAATTGACAGGCATGGTAGCTGGTGAATCAATGCCCCCCTATTTAAAATTGAGTCACATAATGTGTTTAGACTTTATATGCTTATTACATGCTTATACCTCAAATTGAGGTATAAGCATATAATTTTTATTTATTTTGATTTTCTTATATATTGTATTTATTTATATTTAAATTATGTGCTGCTTTCTGCAATGATTTTTGCACCTACTATTTCGAATTAATTAGTTTCCAGTCCTCATTCAGAAATATTTGTCTGTAACACCAGTATCATGAAAACTAATTAATTTAAAATACTGGATGCAAAAATATTTTCAGAAAGCAGCACATAATTTAAATATAAATAAATACAATATACAAAATAAAAATTACATGCTTATACCTCAATTTGAGGTATATGCATGTAATAAGCACATAAAATCTAAACAAGTTATATGTGGACTCTTTAAAATTTTATGTTAAGGATTTGTTTCACAAACACGTACCCAAATCATTGTCAGAAATATCCTTATATAGATTATAGTACTGCCTACCCTCCTCACACCTAACTATATATGTCACCAGAAAAGTGAATAGTTGAGTTATTAAATTTGTGTGAAAAAAAAGAAGTAAATTTGAACTAAATTCTTTTTCAAATTTATATTATCTTCGTTGTCGTTATTTATGATTTTAAATAAGGATGATATTGAAAAAAAACTTGATTAATACTCTACTAATTGACTCACAAAAGGATCATTCATTCTAAAACAGTATCTTGTAATAAAGGCTGGATGGAGTATTATTATTAATATTATTTGCTTCACCTCCTAGTAGTATGAATTTATTGCTACTTGTCACTGCTAACTAGCATCATGTGGCAATAAGTTCTACAGATTTGCTGTTGCCGGGCTATGCAAGGGGATTTGGCTTTGGTCCTTTGTATCAGACCATCCGCTGTAGTTTTTGCCTAACAAATTAATACCGCATGCGGTATGTGTACTAACATACTGTAAATTATTAAGTGTAAAATGCCACAGCGGACGGTCCGATGCAAAGGACCAAATCCAGATCCATGCAAGGGATGTATATATTATATACGTGTAATTGTGTAAATTGGTTCGATGATGGAAAACACTAAAATAACGGAACGCAATCGTACTAAAATATCTTCCCCACCATCTGATGTCATGTTTGTTGGACTGGTTCAATTGACTCTAATTTTTGTTCCCTAATTTTCTTAATTAAATATTCAAGTTTCACATAAATCTAGATGGAAATATCTTTATCAATCTAGACAACTTATAAATTTAAGAGTAAATATCCTTTTGAGTCCCTGAAATAACACGCGCTACCCATTTTGGTCACTGAGAAAAAAAAGTCATTTTGGTCATTTTTAGGGACTAAAAACTATTTTTAGTAATTTGTGAGGGATTAAAATGCCCACAAAAATGACTAAAATGACTAAAAGGGACCTTTTTTACTGTTTAAGGACGAAAAATGACATTTTTTTACTCGGGGACCAAAATGGGTAGCATGTGTTATTTCAGGGACCAAAAAGGGTATTTACTCTAAATTTAATACTCCTTCCATTCCTTTTTATTATAACATCCAAAATTTAATTGATCTGGTCGTGTCCTTTTTATACGATTCAGTTTGGGATTGTTTCAACATTAAAGATCGTTAGGTTCAATTGCATTGCACCCTGCAGTGTAGTAAAATGTAATAATAATACAATGCAATATTAATTATAGGGTTAATGTTTAGTTTTTTTTAAACCATTTAAAATTAATATAACCCGTACAAAGTCTATTTCACTCATAACATATAATCTTACTAAACAAATTGAGTCATTGCGTTGTCTCAGCATAGTAACCTTGCCTTATTGGGGATCATCTAATAGTGCTCGGCACCACCGCTGGTTGTGGTGATGGTGGAGAAAGAGTAGGAGCAGGGCGGAGCTAGGATTTAAAATTAGGGGCCGAAAATTACAGAATAGGACATAATGGAGTGAGCACTTGAAATTAGGGGCAAAAATTACAAAATTGGACCCAAAAATTTAGGAAATTATATTTAATCTTATAAATATTTCAATATTTTCATTTTAGTCCCTCTATAAAACTATTAATAGAGACTAAAGTGAAAACATTGAAACTTTTATAAGACTAAAATATAATTTCTTAAAATTTTGAGTTAAATTCTATCATCTTAGAGGGGGCGGGGGCCACTCCTAGCTCCGTGATTCAGCCTGAAAGTAGGAGATAGTGGTGATATATAGAATGAGACGAGTGAAATAAAAATAAATAATACTAAAGGGTAAATTAGACTTTTTAAATATGCAATAGGTTGTAGTAATAAGTATTCATAGTGCGTGGGAGATATAAGTGAGAATTACTGAAGTTTTTGTAATAATCATTACCAATTTTCCATGATAAAATTTATTATTCGACTAAAGAGCAACCTAAGACTCTCCTTTAAATAATACAATCATAATTATCATTACTAACCGGTGAAAACCAAATTGAGGCCCAAAATAGTAATAGATGGTAGGTTTTTCTTTAAACAAAATTACAAAATCATTTTCTTTTAACAAGGCCCTTGGACTATATTCTTCAATTAATAATATAAATACTTTAACTAATTTATTAAAATGAAAAAATGACGGTTAATTTGTTAAATTTGTCTCAATTGAAAAACTTTTCTAACAATATCCATATTATTGTTCAAAAAAAAAAACAATATCCATATTAAATGATGTTTTGAAAAAGAGAAAAAATATAATGAGTCACATTTGACCATTAATTTTAGAGGAAAATTGATAAATATTAATTAATTACTCTTCTAATAATTTATATTACGAATTAAAAAAATCTTCTAAAGGTAACTTATACTATTAACTAAGGTAAATAAGCTAAAATACACATGTGTTTTACCTCTAGGAGAGCGCCAAACACCATATGATTTTTGGAAGCAAAATATACATGTGGTTACAATTTAGGAGCAAAATCACATCTGCCGTTAAAACTTAAAATAGATGATGTGGACTGTGAAGTTGGATGATTTGACTAAAAATTACATGTGTGATGTGGGGCCCATGGTGGTGTCTAGCAACTCTTCATCTCCAGCTTCCCCTTCCCAACTCTCCATCTCCATCTTCTTCATCACTATCTCCATCTTCTTCATCACTGTTTACCACACACAGCAACATCATTTGCATATAGCCTTCCTTTTTTTTCCCTCACCTGCAGCGACTTTCCTCTCTTATCTATCAGTTTTATTACTTATGTATAACACTTATATATATATTTAAATGCATGACCGAGAGCTCTTAAACCTGAGAGTAACTTTTTTTGTTTTTGTTTCCAAGCTAGATGTGTGTATATATATCTATATCATTAGTCTCATGCAACACACACACACCCTTCACATGACAGCAATAGTTTCCATTTTCTCTTCCTATATCATTAAATATGAACTTGGAGACTCACCTCTGTTTCAGATGCACAACGCAGAGGAGGATTATCAACTTTGACTCTCTCTCTCTCTCTGCAACTGACTTTCTCACTCTCGGTTTCTCCTCTGTTTTTTCTGGTTTAAAACAAGGCAACATTGTTTCAAATGCACAACGCAGAGGAGGATTATCAACTTTGACTCTCTCTCTCTCTGTGTCTGCAACTGACTTTCTCACTCTCAGTTTCTCCTCTGTTTTTTCTGGTTTAAAACAAGGCAACATTAGAGTAAAAAATGAGATAGTAAGACAATTGATCTGACGGGGGAAGGAGAAAACCAAGTACGCAAACACGATTCTTCGTTCCTCAATATTCATTGTCCCATTCGTTTTGGGAGCCACGTGTTATATGGTCGTCTGAGGTTTAAGTTATGAGCCTCTCTTTTTTTGGACTCAACTTTTCAAATTATGCAGAGCCATGACACATGACACAATCCTTAAAGTTTAAAACTAAGAGGGGGAAAGAACAATAATGATATGCCCCTCCATCACATTCATTCATATAAACCATTAATCAATGTTCAACTAATAATACGTCATTAATTTTATTTGCTGTGTGTTAACACAGTGATGAAGAAGATGGAGATGGAGAGTCCGGAAGGGGAAGCTGGAGATAAAGAGTTGCTGGACACCACCGTGGCCCCCACATCACGTATGTCATTTTTAGTTAAATCATCCAACTTTGCAGTCCACAATATCCATTTTCACGGTAGATATAACTTTTATTCCTAAAATGTAACTACATGTGTTTTTTTTACTTTGAAAAAAAGTATATAGTGTTGGACTCTCTTAAAAATAAAGTATATGTGTATTTTTACTGCTCCAATCAACCAGCCAAAGTATAAAGTAAAGCAGTGGCTTGGCACTAATCGAATAAGCTGGCCCACCTTCTAGAAATAACATTTAGCTTTAACTTTACTTTTATTTACAGACAATATCATTTTTTGGCTCTCGCTTTTTTCTGTCCTTTAGCTAAAAAGAGAAACTATCGTCCAATAAAAACAACCCAACTCATTATACCTTTTGACAAACTTCCGACAAACTTCCCTTGTTTGAGTTGAGACCGTTCATGACACATGATTGTTTCTTCATCTCTTTTCATTCTCCTTCGACACGTTGCTCTCTCTTTTTTCCTGCTGCGGCCTACCCTTCTGTCAATGGCCCTTTCCTACATAACACCATAAAGGAAAAGAAGACAATTATGGGGGAAACAACTCCAGTCCCCGATAAAAGGGCCGTTTGTTATAAAAAATTGATAGGAGGAAATGAACTTTAGAAGAAGGAAATGAAAGGAAATGAAGATTTGAAGGATGAGGAAGATAGTTTGAGTTGTTTGGTAGGAAGAAAATGAAGATGTGGTAGTTGGTAAAGAATTAGGAAATGTCTATTTTACCCTCAATAGAAATTAATTCAAAATAAAAAGAAAAACATTTTTTTTGCTAAAATATATTTTAAAAAATATATTATTGTTAAGTTCAAACTCGTGAAAAAAAACGTCAAATTTGAACTTTCCCGCCAAGTTCGAACTTCCGCCAAATTTGAATTTCGGGGTAAATCATCAAAAACACTTTCGAGAAGATGACAGTTTTCCTTCCATTTTCGGATGGAAAGCATCTTCCCTCAAATAAGGAAGATGAGTACTTCGTAAGTTCTTGTGGACTTTCTTTCTAACAAACACCAAAAATCCATGGGAAGATTGGGATCTTCCCTTTCCCTCCCCAAACTTTCAGAACAAACGCGTCTTAAGGATCGGCTTTTTAGGGGTTTTTAGTTTACACTTCTAAGTTCTAATAAGCGAAAAGCTTGTTTATGGAGTTTTAAAATTGTTATAAGTCTTTCAAATATCCTTCTTCTTTTTTAAAATCTATTATGCACCAATAACTTAGGTTTTGTGGCCAAAACGTAGGTTTTTCGAAATTCAATTTTTTTGTCACTCCTTAGCTCTTAGCTCTCTCCAAAGTTGAAAACGAAAGTGGGCCCCACTATCATTGTGGAAACCCCAAAATGCCCTCCATAACCTCCATTGTCAACTTGCTTCCCTTCAACCCCCTTTCTTTTTCCATGCGCACCTCATAGTCTTTTCGCAATTCATGATTCATGATTCAAGAGTCAAGACCCCCTCTTTCGACTGTGTCGCAGTGGGCGACGGAGAACACCATGGCCCCAGCCACTAAACAATGGTAGCGGAGCAAATCGAGTGCCGATGGAAACCCTAGCGTTTTCGATGGAGCTATTTTTCTTCTTCTTTTAGTTAGAGTTGTACGTCTACCTTTTTTATTAATTTATTAATACATAAATGTATGATTTAATTTTTATCATGTTACATAATTTACTAATGGTAGAAATTTATTTTTTCCAACAATTTTATGTAATTTTTGGTATTTATTATGAAATATAATATTTAAAATACAAGCTTATCCTTTAAATGTAATTATAAAAAAAGCTAATGTTATTTTCGGTAAATTTAATCTTCCAAAAGTTATTCTGATAATAATATCTAAATACTATCATTTCTTTCTAAAAGCTATTTTTCAAAAACCTTTTTAGCTCGTAAATCCCAAAAGTTATTCTTTAAAAGTTACATTCAAACAGACACTACTCAAGCTTATTATATGATGTACTTATCCGGTTTATAATATAAGTGAATTAAATTAATTCATTAAAACTAAGAAACGGCAAAGAAAAACAATTTTTGAAGTAACTTAATGTTTGCTTCAATTTTTAAGGTGATATCTTGTGCTTTTTCTCCCTATTAAATCTTTTAATTTTATTCTTTTAGCACCGCTATCCCCGTAACTTTGCTCTGTTAGCCTCCATGCAAAATTTAAATATGCTATTGAAGTAAATTTAAAGGATCTGTTTTATCAAAAAAATAAAAATAAAAATAAAGGATTTGATTAGAAGAAAAAACATACATGCATCAAATTAAAATTTAAGGAAACTATAGATACCTCAAGAATTGTTTTCCCAATTGACAATTAACACATTAGATCTGTCTCTAAAAAAGAAAAAATCAACTTTACTGATATTAAAAAAAAAATGGAGCAGAGAGAAAAATGACATTGGTAAAATTTACAAATAAATCATTCACTACTTAGAAATTCACGTACCCAAACATTATTCTAGAAGTTCTCCCATTAGATTAAAAGAAAAATGTGGCGAATCTATGAAAGGAATGCATGTGGTTGATCGATCATTGTCCTATATGATATTATTACTAGAATAAATTCTTACTCCTCCTTCCGGTCTTAGATATAAGACAAAGTTAATTTTTTTGAAAGATTAAGGAAGCTAATTATATTATTTGAGAATTTTTGTTTTTTCCACCTCAAACTAATTAATTTGACTTATAAACTGATATATAATCTAAGGATATACTACATATGATATGATTAAGTAATTTATTAGCTTTCTTAATCTTTATAAAAAATGTCAACTATGTCTTATATTTAAAACCGGAAGGAGTATCATTTTCTGCGAGTGGAAGACAGCTAGCTAGGCTTGTAATGTTAGAGAGGGGCCTGCAAAACAAACGAATAATACAACATTAGTAGGGAGAATCCGCGCAAATAAGTATTTTTTATTTTTTATTTTGATCTGATGAAAGTGTATGTTGATTCATGTGAATACGTCTTGAGGCATCGCCCATGATCTATGACGAAATTATTATAACAATTTTTTAAAAACTAAAACTAAAACACGGCGTGATCCCAACTCCCAAGGGGAAAGGTGCATTTACTGTGTATATATATTTTTTAAATTTTAAGAACCTATTAGGCTATTACAAGTAACGACGGATCAAAAGAACCAAAACACATGGATTATTATAATTAAATCTAATGTTGGTATATTACTAATCATGCGCCTAAATCCTAATAAAGGGTAAACTTTGTGAATCGAGTAGATTCCCACCGACCCCTTTTGTAGTGCATCCTTTTAATTAGCGCCACTATAAAACTCCTTCTCATCTATTCGACTTCCTCACACTCGTCTCTCTCTCATTATCTAGAATTCATTTTCATAGCTTCCGTACAATTACTTCAAAGGATTTGTCATAATCTTCAAGATCACATTATCAGAAGCTTATTAGCGCGGTAAGTCATCCTTGCTTGAGATTTAGAACACTAGAACGTAACATGCATCCTTGTTTGTATAACCATGCATGTACTTCAATCTTTACATATATATGCAAAGAAAAACGCATTTGACCCTCTGACTTCATCAAAATTTCAGTTTATTCTTCATTCTAAAACACATTTGACCCTCTATCAAATAGTTTTTGCTAACAGTGGTAGAGTTTATAGTGAAATGAGTCAGAAAGTTGTGTATATTCATGTACATATGATGCAAATTTTTACCAAGGGGAGAGACTCAGTAATAATGGCTCTTAATGGTGATTAATGGTGATTTCCTATAATCCTGATTGATAGAGATTCTGATTGAAAATATTCTAATTAACATATATTTCCTAACAGAGTTAAAGGATTTAAAAGATATATACTCCCTCCGGTCCTAATTATAGGAACTATTTATCAGAATTTGAAGAGATTAAGGAGATAAGTTAAATTAATTAATTATAATTATTTTCCAAACATACCCTTACTTAAAAATGAAAACTACATCAAGGCAAAATTAGCTAAATCGGTAGCCCGCACAAACTACTACTACTGCATGCATGCTGCACAAACAAAACATTATATATATATATATTAGAAATAATAATTGTATAAAAAAAAAAGTGAGAAAAATATGATAAAAATTGCTAAAAATTATTTTATAAAAAAAAGTATAATTGAGGTGTATATAACAGTAATGAGTTGCAAATATTATTTACTTTATAAAATATATAGGTATATTATTAAATTATTATTGTCTTTAATTATTATTGAGAAAGTATAAATAGGGGTATTATAGGAAAAAATTGACAAAAATTAAAACTTGCTCTTATAATTAGGACCAACACCAACTCCAAAATGTATTCCTATAATTAGGATCGGAGGGAGTACTTTGTAAAGTTTTAAGGGATCAAAATAACACATTGCTTAAAATTAAATGACTAAATGTATAATTTTTCCAAAATATATACTACCTTGATCTTAATATAAGAATCACTGTGCACTTCATTTTCTTTATCAAGGTGGATCTTATATTAGGAACAAGAGGTAATATAACATATGCTGACACCCACATGTTGGACGGTGTTGATTATTGGACCGTCCAAATTTGACCTCTTGCTGTTCTATGTTCGTTCAGGACTGACTGTGAACAAGACAGAAGAGAAGGAAAATGGAGAAGGCTCTATTGGAGAAAAACATTGAGGAGGGAAACGAAGAGGATCATCTACACATAACATGGCGGGTCTTTAATAAAGAAGTGAAAGAGGTTTGTTGCGTAGCAGGGCCTATGGTGGTTGTGAATGCTTCAACCTTCTTTCTGCAAACTATCACTCTAATGATGGTAGGTCACTTGGGTAAACTAGCTCAATCCAGCACTGGCATTGCCATCTCTCTCTGTGCTGTCACTGGCTTCAGCGTCATAGTAAGTAACTTGTTGTTTTACAATGTACATAACTTTTCAGAGTAGAACTTAACCCCAAAACAAACAAAGATTAGCCACGGAATTCCTAATAAAGTACATCCCTAAATCACTGTTTTTTGTGGGGTTTATATAATTTCCGTTTGTTGGAAAAATTAATCTTTTGATTCCTATAGTTTTAAATTAGTTTTAACTTAGTCCTTGACTCGGTGCAACTCAATTCCTATGGTTTGACTTGATTGAAACTCCGTCCCTCAATTTTGATTCACTCCAACTCAATTCCTATAATTTTAGCTATTTTATAATTTAGTCCCTAATAATTTTCTAAAGTATAAAGATTCAATTATTAATTGGTTGCAGTGAATCAAAGTTCAATGATTGAGTTAATATTGAGCAAAAATTATAGGAAATGAATCGTACTGAGTTAAAGTGTAGGGATTAAGTTACAACTGAGTTAAACTATAGGGATTAAGAGATTAATTTTCCCTTTTTCAATAATGAAAATCAAACATTGTATCTTGTATTTTGTACTTCCTTAACAGTTCGGAATGGCTACTGCACTTGAAACACTATGTGGGCAAGCCTATGGAGCCAAGCAATATCAGAAGTTTGGTGTTCAAATACACACTGGCATGTTCTGTCTTATCTTATGTTGTCTTCCTATCTGTGTTTTGTGGCTTAACTTGGGGAAGCTATTGGTTTTAGTTGGTCAAGACCCTTTAATTGCACATGAAGCAGGCAAATTTGCAGTTTGCTTGATTCCTGCTCTCTTTGGTTACTCAACACTTCAAGCTCTGGTCCGATATTATCTTATGCAGAGTTTGATCATTCCTCTTATGCTCTCTTCTTCATTTACTATATGCTTCCACGTAGCTTTCTCTTGGACAATGGTTTTTAAATCTGGTATGGGTCGATTTGGAGGAGCATTTGCCATTGGTACTTCATATTGGTTGAATGTGATCACACTTGCGTTATATATGAAATTCTCTGATTCTTGTGCAAAGACTCGGGTTCCAGTTTCCATGGAGCTTTTCTGCGGGATTGGAGGGTTCTTCCGCTTTGCTATTCCTTCCTCTATAATGGCTTGGTATTCTTCTCCACATAATAATATGTCTTCCCATACATTCTGAGGTTAATGTTCAATTTATTCTGAAAGTTTTTTAGTACGAGATATAGGTATTTGTTAGTTTTTGTTTACTCTATCATTCCGAAAGTTTAAATGATAAGCAAAATTGCCTTTATTGTTAAAAAACTAAGTTAACGACTAAACACAACATTGCTCCTTTTCAAAAAACTTCCAGGCTGATACGGATCCAACAAAATTTTTTGGATACCCCAACTCATGCAAAAACTTAGCGGGAAAAAATAGACTTTAACCCTACATTTTGTATTACACCATGAATAGTATGGCGTATTGATGTTGACGATTGAATATTTCAGCCTCCAATGGTGGTCATATGAGTTGACTACGTTGCTCGCTGGTCTTCTACCAAACCCACAGCTTGAAACTTCAATCTTAGCCGTATGGTATATTATTTTTGTATAGATATTTCAATTTCCATAGTCTAACTAAAATGTAGTTCCTGTTGTCGAATAATGATCTAGCTTATTATTGCTCTAAATTCCCTACACCTATTTTATTGTTTATGATCATTGCTAACTGATTCTTAATTCGTACAAACTTGAATTTTACGTGCAGCGTATCAATGAATGTTACAATCTATTCGATACCAGAATCAATTGGCTCAGCAGCAAGGTGTCCATTGCATAACATCCATAAATATGAATTCATATATTTTCATTTACAACTCCAATAATATGAAACTAAATGCGTGTTTGGTTGGAGGGGAGGGGTTCTCCTCATTTTAGCTCCTGTTCAAATTTGAGGGTTTTTAGGGGAGCCAAATTTCTGGACCATATTACTCTCATAATTTTACATTAATACTTATAAGAAAAAATAAAAATAGACTCCCCGCCCATTCAAGGAACTGGGGGAAATTGATCCAAAATAACTATAAAAAGAATCAACAATGCCTCCCTCCCTTCATTCAAACACACCCTTTTGCACCATTCATACTTAAAAGATAGTGCGACTCTTTGTATTATTTAACTAATCAATTATGTCTAATTGATTACTCCTTGTGGTTATTGTTATTCAGCGCAAGAGTTTCAAATGCATTAGGAGCTGGATGTCCACAAGCAGCACGTGTGTCAGCCTTATGTTCTAGGATTCTGGCAACTTGTGAGGCTCTTATAGTGAGCTCAATCGTTTTTGCGAGTCGGAATGTTTTGGGCCATGTTTTCAGCAATGAGCCTGATGTACTGGAATATGTCACAAAACTAGTTCCTCTATTAGTTCTATCTGTCTTTGTGGACTCCTTACAAGGTACCCTTACAGGTAAAATCTTTCATTCCACTACTATTTCAAAACAAAAAATATATATTCTTAATTGTATTCAAACTTAAATTTTTTTATGTGCTTTGAAATCTATATTTCCTGTCTAAAATAGGGATTGCTAGGGGAAGTGGGTGGCAGCACATTGGGGCATATGTGAATTTTGGAAGTTATTATATTGTTGGCATTCCACTAGCTGCAATATTGAGTTTCTGGGTAGAGATGAGAGGAAAAGGTCTTTGGCTTGGAATAACAACTGGTACAATTTGCCAAGTGATTGTTCTATTCATCATAATAAGTTGTACAGATTGGATGAAGGAGGTTAGTTCTTTAATATCACATTTCAATTCATTTTTGTTAAAGTCCAATTTTGCTTGAAAGTTTTCGTCTAGGAGTTGTGAGTATTCGAAAGTTACAATTTTGTAAGATCAATATTGCCCCCAAAATATTTAAAAAGAAGCAAAGTCACTCTAACCATTAAAAAATTAATGCTGATTGTAATATTTTTAATGGCCCGGCACGATATCGCTCCTTTTTGAACACTTTTGGGGCAATATATTGATCCAACAAAAACTTCTGGATACTTACAACTCATACATGAAAACTTCCTGGGAAAATTGAACACTAACCCATTCATCTTGAATTTTTGATGCCTAGTGTTTTACTTTTGAAACCTTTTGTAGTACTTAGTTGAAATGTTCTCATTATGGGAGAGTTTGAATTTGCAGGCAAGACGGGCTAGGGAGAGGGCATTACAAAACGCTTTGGCTGAAGAAGAAAATGTTTTCATTTGAGCAACCAGTGAGTATTATTTTTATTATTACATATTTGTCGGGCCAATTATATATCATCCTCTTTGGGCAAAGATGAGGGATTAATCTTTCACACCAACAATCCTTATAATGTCTCTATCAACCTGTGAGTTTGAAAGTTGAATCCAAGGCAGCAAGCTCACGAGCTCCAATGTCATTTGAATAATGCAGCCGAATCTTTCAACATCAATTGGCATGTGGTTTTCCTTAGCTTGCTCGGATGGCTTTTACTTCCCTTTGACTTAATTACCTTTTGTATAAAAGTTTTTCGAGTTAAAAATGTGTTTTGCAGGTTAAAATAAATTTGTATCGTTTTCCCTTTAACATCGGATGTTTGGTATCTGTTAAGAAAGAAAGGAACGAGTGAAAGCGGCTAAATGAATTAAATACACCATATTAAAATTGAATTAATTTCAAATTAATTGGCACCATTTCAATGTAAAATATAAGACTAATATTTTTATGAAAAATGATAATTAATATATACAATACTTATTTTATAATCTTAAATATTTTAAATCAAGCAAAGACAAAATAGTTAAATTGTTTCGTAAACTAGGGAAAATTTGGCAATATATTTTTGTGGTGTGGTAAACGAAATACATTTTCTTAACCCATGTAAAATAGTCTTACTTTTTTACATAGGAGTATAAATTATTATTTGGGTCCGTCATAAGTCACTTGTAACTCATTATATTTTCATATACCAAGGAATGATAATAGTTAAGTCATTAAAAATGTAAACATTGATAAAAAATTTAAATATGTCCTTATTAACATTTTTACTCTTTGTACATTCACAAATCATTCTCATCTTTTTCTATACTCTCTCTTTCCAATAAAAATTAAGTAGTGATAATATTGGGAAACGATCAATAGTAACCGTCTAAGTGACTTATATTTGAGATCGATTTTTCTCCTACAATTGACTTATAATATAATAAGGATTGAAGTGATATTTTCTTAACTTAAATAATGTGTGTAAAACATTTTTATACTTTTATCTCTCTTTTCCTTTGTTGAACCCTCATCATTGCAAAAGGCTTTGACAGAAGAATAAAATGTTTTAATTTGAGCAATCAGAGTGTATTATTTATATTATTACTTATTTGTTGGGCCAATTATATATCATCCTCTTTGGGCAAAGATGTGGGATCAATGTTTCACACCAACAACGCTTATATTATCTCTATAAACCTGTGATGTTGACCACATGCGCAACCAGTCTTAAAAAAATACTTTTTAGACTGGACCTTTAAAATATGAGGTCTTAAACGTCGGACTTTTAAGACCAGACTTTTAAAATATTAGGTCTTAAAACTCTATTTCTATCACACCAAAAAGACTTTTAAGACCGGTTTCACATCCGGTCTTAAAAGTACTTTTAAGACCAGATATGAAAAACATCCGGTCTTAAAAGTTCCTTCCTTAAAAAAAAATAAATAAGAAGGGACTTTTAAGACCGGATGTAAAAAACACATCTGGTCTTAAAAGTACTTTTAAGACCGATATGAAAAACATCGGTCTTAAAAGTCATTTCCTTAAAAAAATGGAAATCAGAAATTTGTCGGGATGAGCAACATATCAGGATCATATCCAAGGGCTTCAAGGTGAGTAGTTATAGCCTTGTTCAAGGGCGGTGTGCCACACCTCAAGATTCGCAAATTTCACAAACAATCCCCTTAATCAATAACCGTAACGTCCGACTTTTCTAAAGCAAGATATTATTTTTTTTTAAACATCATTTCAAAATGATCGAGTAGTGCACCTGAGCGATTGAGTAACTAATATATATATTAAAATACCCATGGTAGCATGTCTTCTTTGTTTAAACACGGTACAAGAGTGTTTCAAAAGTATACCGAAAGAAGTCCTCGCCGCTACTCCTAGGCGTGCCGCTTGTCCTTCTCTCGATCCTCGGTCCACCCGACCACGAAGCTAAGTTAAGAGCCGAGGTCCATGCATCGAACCCTGTGTAACGGTTAACCTCATGTTTATATACACCATATATGTACGACATGGACATTTATAGAATTTTGGCAACACTTACTATGGTCGACATAGGGTATACATAATCGAATACATATGGCAATAACAATACAATCGGATGTAAGGTTAAATCACAATGAGAAATGTACATAATCGGATATGCACGGCCATAACAATACAATGGATGTAAGGTTAAGGCACAACGGATAGTCATACGGTCGGATGTAAGACAACAAGACAGTCGGAGTACGTGTAATAGTACGTCGGATGTACTGCACAATAGTACAGCCAAAGTACGTAACAATAGTACAATCGGATGTACGAGACAATCATACATCGGATGATAGACAATTGTACAATCGGATGTACGAGACAATAGGCATGAGAACAACAAAGACGATCGAGTACAGGCATTATACACACATACATACAATAAACATCAGAGTTAAGGTTACCAGTACGCGAACGTACCTTCCTTGACGACGTTAGGTACTTCTGGCGGAAAACGTACTTTTTACGGAAAAACGTGAAACAGCGGCACGTCGGGCAACAGAACGGCAAAGAAATCGAGTTTCGATATCCTATAAGGGTAATATCACTTTCATTAGTGATTTGACATTACGACGGCATTTTAGGTAAAAATTACCATTTTGCCCCTATACCCCTAATCGGCGAATTTCGCCAAAGACTTCGTTACTTTGGCTCCGACTTTCCAAAATTTTGCCGAACTCCGACCCCACCAATATTTTCGAAATTATGACTAAAATAGCCCTATCATATGATATCTAATCATACTTGAAAAATTAAAGGCTATACTAGCATTACTACTCTAACTATTGAAAGAACTACGAAAGCTTAAGTACCGAAAAACTTACCCAGAGCTTCGCTTCAGAATTCCCCAGAGCTTCTCTCTCTAAAACCTCTCACTAACTTTCAAAATCCACAAGGGAATGGTGTGAAGAATGAAGAGCAATGCCCCCCCTATTTATAGAAAAAGATTGGGCCAACTTAGGTAATTTTCTCCAAAACTTCCATTCAATTACAACCATGCATTTTAGGGTTTGGGAGGTGGCCCCAAAAGTCAAGGGTTTGGCCAATGGGAGGTGGCCAAGTGTCACCTTCCAGAAGCTACCCGGATGAATTTCCCCGATCGGTACCCGATTCGCGTAATTTTGGAGAAATCTCAAAATTATGGATTTACAACTTTGAAGACCTTCTCTTCCTCATCAATAATATCTATTTAAACTTGAATTTTGACTCTAGACAGGGTTCCAACTGTCCTTTGAAGTTCTCGAAAACGTGTCCGAACGCGTCCGGTTTGAACGCATTTCAAATCACCAATCTCTTGGAAATAATTCACTGATTCCAAATATGTCCATATAAATTCAAACTCATTCCTAGATATTGAGTTAGAATTTATTTTCTTCATTTCCAAAATATGCCTATATGCATTTTTCCTTATTTTGTTTTATTAGGAAAATGCACAAACGGCTTCTAATTAACTTAGGAAGAGTCTAACGGAAGATAAAATTCCACCGATCAATATTCTATCCTGACTTTGGAAATCTCATTCCTGGATCTCTAGATAGGGTCCGTTTCCTATTTACTTAATTACTATTCATGCACTTTAATTATATTATAAAATAATAAAACACATGTGCCTAATTGAAACAAATATCATGATACTTAAAACTTGATCCTATCTTCATTCTTTCTCAAATTTTCGGCAGCCATGTATATATATTTAATTTATTAATTAATTAATATAAAATAATTATTTAAATAATTATTTCATACAATTTTTATAAAAACTTCTTATTGGTCCATTCTTGCATTTAGGCTCAAAAATACCTAAACTCAACTATTTTTCTCAAAATTTCCATTTAATTAGTAATTATATTTTTACTAATTTTAAACCTTTCTCCACTAATTTTTTAGCTTTACATAATTATTTCATAATTTCCTTTGCTTATGCCTAAGTAATTAGCCAATAGTTACCTAATTACTTTCTTATCAACAGTTGATAATTTTCTTAATTAGCATGTCCCATTACCTCATAACTTTTGTATTGACATCATTGTTTTTATGTCTCTGCATTATCTTAGCATTTACGGGGTATTTTGGTCATTTCCTTACTTTTTGAGTATTCTTCTACAATTTCTCCAAGTTTGTAATTTAATAAATTACCTAAATTAGGGACAATATCCTTCCCTATTTCAAATAGATTTTTACTTGCTTCCTTTATAGCTTTCACAGGGTATTTATAACCCACAATGTGCTTAGGGACCTATTTGCAAATTTTCGAACGTCTTAGGGACCTAATTGCAAATTATCCTTTTAAGGGAAATTACCCTAACAACATGGTAAACCCAATACAAGGTGTTTGAGACCCCATATTCACCTATTTTCAATAGGTACATTTCCCATTTTGATATTTACCCTAAGTGTGATTTTTAGGGTATTACAATAACCTTCCTTTTATGAAAACATGAAGAAGCTATCTAAAGAAATTAGCTTAGAGGATTATTGTCTACCCTAATATCATGTGCAGGAGGAGGATATGATAGTGCACTTGAATCATCTCATTTGATACAAATCCAACACCACCTTCCTGGAGGCTTGCAGATCATATCATTTCATTATTCAAGGTAGGCTATCCTGATTCAATGAAGGATGAAAACTTGAGTTCTATTTGAAATGATATTCCAAGTTAGAAACTAACCTAATTGAGGACATAGTATACTTTGAAACAACCAGAATAATTAGCAACAAGACAATTCAGCTTTTTCCGCATATATTTAAAGGGTTTAAACTTCTCATGTTGCATGAGAAGAAGAACATTCCTACACACACATGAAATAGTGGAACCCACACACACACACACATATACATATATATAATGCTAATTATAAAAATATATATATATATATATATATGTGTGTGTGTGTGTGTGTGTGTGTGTGGGTCCCACTATTTCATGTGTGTGTGACATGAGAATACACTTCTCCTACAACTTGAGAAGTGTTTTTCCCATATTTAAATATGCATTTTACTATAAATAACAAGCGTCAAGATTTATTCATTAGCTGAAAAAAGAGGAATACTTGTTACATTTACAAGAATTACGAACATGGAGAAGCTAGAACCAAAACAAGAGACCACAAGAGCAAATGAGGCGAGGGCAATTTTTTCAGCGTTAGAAAATTTGTGAGCGAGGTCCTTGAGATGAGTTGAGACGAGGTTGAAGAAAGTGTGAGGTGAGATTTACAAGGTCGAAGAGAGGTTTAGAGAGCGAAATTGAATTTTCAAAGCGAGAAAATTGAAAATGTACCTTTTAGACTTTTTAGACCTGGACTTTTTAAACATACGGCCTTAAAAATAATATTTTTCTTATATTTAGAAAAAGTCACCGGTCATACTTTTGGATTGGACTTGTAAAATATGAGGTCTTAAAAGTCCTCATATTTTACAAGTCCTATCTAAAAATTCTTTATATATTTACGAAATTGCCACCTGGCCATACTTTTAGACCTCATCCTCTATAACTGTCCGAAAAGTTTTTTTATATATTTACTAATGCCACGGTCATATTTTTAGACCACATCCTCTATAATCCGGTCTAAAAGTTCTTTATATATTTACCAAACTACCACTAGTCATACTTTTAGACCTAATTCTCCATAATCCGGTCTAAAAATTTCTTTATATTTACGAAACTATCACCGATCATATTTTTAAGACCTGAGCCTCAATAGTCCGATCTAAACAAAGCGGTCTTAAAACTCTTTTTGTACTAGTGAATGTCATCTCAACAATGCAACCAAATCTTTCAACATCAATTGTCATATGCACAACTACAAAAATGGGCTATTACTACCTTAAAAGACGTCCCTATTTAAAAAAGGATGTAACAAGTGAACTCGGTGGCATTCTTGTAATTACTTTGCCTCTCGAAACATTTTTTGAGTCCCAAAATATAATTTGGGACTCCAAAATAACTTTTGGAGTCCCAAAATACAATTTGGGACTCCAAAAATAAATTTTGGGCGAAAATGCATTTTTGTGAGTGGGAAACTTTTGGAGTCCCAAAATATAATTTGGGACTCCCAAAATCAGGAAAATTTTTGGCGGGTATTTTATTTGGTGGGAAATTTTGGAGTCCCAAAATATAATTTGGGACTCCAAAATATTTTATTGAGTCCCAAATTATATTTTGGGACTCCAAAAATTTCCCAACCCGCCAAAAATCATTCCTTACTAAAATTTATTTTTGGAGTCCCAAAATATAATTCGGGACTCCAAAAAATATTTTGGAGTTCCAAATTATATTTTGGGACTCCAAAAATTTCCCAACCCGCCAAAATCATCGGTGACAAAAATATAGTTTTGGAGTCCCAAAATATAATTTGGGACTCCAAAATATTTTGTGGAGTCCCAAATTATATTTTGGGACTCCAAATGGTTAATATATTAATTAAGAACAGAAAGCTTTTTCTCTTTGTGCTTGCCCTTTGCTTATTCGATCTCGGTTTCTCGCTTCTTCCTCTTTCCCATCCGAGCTCGTGTTCTTCTTGACTCTCTCTCGTCCTTGTGTCTCGGCTGCTCCGTCAAGCTTAGGTTGTAATTATTGTGTCTCGCCGTTGCTCTCGTACGTCAAGCTCAGTTCGCATTTTGTCTCTCCAAAACTAAATTCTGTTGAGCTCGCCTTCATTTTGGATTTGTGTGCCTCTCTCATCGTTGTTCTCTGCCTATTAACCCTGGATTCTTGACTTTGTGATTTTTTTCGAGCTAAGGTAGATTGCTTCTGGGTTTCTTGATTTGCAGCTTTGGAACACTGCCAAATTCGGTTTTGAAGCATTGGTGTTCTCCATTGACAAGAGTCCCAAGGTATGTTCTTGCTTTAATTTCGCAATAGATTGTAATTCACTCTTTTCTGATTTCTCATGTTATTTTGGGGTGTGGTTGAAGAATGAAGAGTTTTTAAAAAGAAGAGGGTTTTTTTGTGTTGTGTGGGTGAGGAAGATGACAATGGAGATGACACTGCAATATTCATGTGAAGCCCAAGTGGGGTTCTTTCAAGTCAGATGCTTACATTTTTATCTGCCCATTTCAGTTTTTACTTGTTCCACTTGGATTGGATACCGAATCTGAATATCTACAATTTGTTAGGTATAACTACACTTTTTAATTTATATATTTCAGTTTTTACTTGTTCCACTTGGATTGGACACATTTTTTCTTTGATTTATGGTTGTAATTCACATAGTTGTTGTATTTTAGGATGCCTTAAGGGCTTTATGAAATGCTGCCTTTCCTGAGTAAGAACTCTATGATCTGAAATCTGAACAGTGGAAGGAAATGGGGTGGCAAGGAAAAGACCCATCAACATTTTAGGTAGATGATGTCCTGGTTAATTCCTACTAGATGATCGATCTCTTTATGTCCTAAGTCCATGTTGCTCTTGGTTTTAATTAATGTGTAATACCCTAAAAATCCTACTTATGATAAGTATCATAATTTGGTAAAAAAATACCTATTGGAAATAGGTGAATATGTGGTCTCAAACCTGGAGTTATAATTATCGTATTTTCTAGGGAAATTTCTAGTGAAATTTGAGGGAATAAAGTGTTAAAATTTCTAAAATACCATTGTGGAGCATAAAATAGCCTAAGAATATTATAATAAATCTTAAGAGGCAGTAAAATAATTATTAAAAATTAGAGAGTATGTTGTCTCTGATTTTGGTAATTTATTAAATTATAACATTGGAAAAATTAAAGGGCAAAAATCAAAAAGTATTTTGAGGACCAAAATGACCCCATGATTTTTAATATATTACATGAGACATAAAATACCAATATCGTTGAAATAGTTGTGAGAAAATGGTTAATCCTAAATAAGAAAATTGTCAACAATCGTAAGTGATTAAATAAATAATTATAGGTTAATTATTTAAGCATGATTAAGGGAATATCCAAGTTAAATTGTGAAAAAACCCTTTAATTAAATGTTAATGGCTAAAATTAGCATAAAATTTACTTGCTAATTAATTAGAAAAGGTTAAGAAAAATTGGAGAGATTAAGTACATGAAAACCCAAAATCCTAAAAAGTTGTTAATCATGTGATTAGGGCACTAATTAAACTTGTTAATCAATTTAGACAAATTAATCATTAACCAAGGGCTAAGATATAATCTAATAAAGCAAGATCAAAGGTTTACAATTATTCTAGTAATTTTTAAAACCTAAATCCATGTTAATTGAAATGGACCAATAAGGGAATTTTGTGAAAAAAATATAAGATAATTAGAATATTATATAAATTAATTAAAAATAAAATTAAAAGTGTGTTGGCCGAAAATTTTGAGAATTCTTGGAGAAAAAGAAAGAGTTTTGCAAGTGGATAATTTAATATTAATATAAAATGTGATATTTGTGAAAAAACAAATAGGATAAATGAGAATCGATAGAAATTAAATCCTATCTAGAAAACCATGAACTAGGTTTCTAGGATTTGGACATATTACGAACGAGTGTATTTTTATCTCGGAGTAGTACCTCGAAGTTATTTTCGTAATCGAAAAGGGTTATACTAAATCAAGCTAAGAAGCTATCGGATATCCAAAAGCAAATCGATAAACGAGAATCTATAGAAACTAAGCCATAACTTGAAATCCTTGGATTAGGTAGCTAACATTAGGACTTATTATAAACAAGTGAATTTTTAGTGGGAGTAGGTTACCTCCGAAGTTATTTCCGTAATGTAAAAGGGTTATACTAAATCGGCTAAGAAGCTATCGATATCCAAAAGCAAATCGATAAACGAGAATCTATAGAAACTAAGCCATAACTTGAAATCCTTGGATTAGGTGGTAAACAACTGGACATATCGATATGTATGGCAATAACAATACAATCGAATGACGAGATGTAGTACAATGAGTACGTATAATAGTATAGTCGAGTACGATAATAGTACAGTCAGAGTACGGGTAATAAGTACAGTAGAGTACGCAGTACAGTAGTACGCCAGAGTAGTACGTACAATAGTACAATCGTAGTACAGGCATGACAGCACAATAGGCATGATGACACTAGTACAATTGGAGTACAAACAATATACATATATGCATACAATAAACATCAGAGTTAGTGTTACAGTACGCGAACGTACCTTCGTTGACGATATGTGGTAATTTCAGCCGAATACGACACGACGGTAGGTAAAAACGTAATCGGGGATATCCTATCAACATAAAAATGTACTTGTTAAGGATCTATCATTACGACAGACATTTTTAGTCAAAATGACCATTTTACCCCGACCGCCTAATTGGCGGAATTTCACCAAAGACTTCGTTACTTTGACCCTAATCTTCCAAAATTTCAACATAACTCCTACTCCAACATAATTTTCGAAATATAAATCATATTAATTAATGATTCACATCATAACAGGCATTTTAGGTAAAAATTACCATTTTGCCCCTGATGCCCCTAATCGGCGGAATTTCGCCAGAGCTTCGCTATTTTGACTCTAATCTTCCAAAATTTTGCCATAACTCCGACCCCATCTTGATTTTCCAAATTAATGACTAAAATACCCCTAACATATGATATCTAATCATACTTGGAAGATTAAAGACTAATCTAGCATTTCTACTCTAACTATCGAAAGAACTACTAAGCTTAAGACTAAGTACCGAAGAACTTACCCAGAGCTTCGCCGCAAAATTCCCTGCACTCCTCCTTCTCTCTAACTCTCTCTCTAATTCGAAATACTCAAGAGGAGATGGTGTGAATTGTGAAGAGCTTTGAAGGGCTATTTATAGAATTGGCCAAGGGCAAATTTGCACTTTCTCCAAATTAATCTAAACCATTGGATCTTGCTTCAAACACATGGGTTCATCTTGGCCATACACCTCCTTCTCTTCCATCATATTTCCAACCAGGTGACATCATCAAGGTGATGTCACCTACTTCCTCAAGAAGTTTTATACAGATAAAGTCCCCGATCGGTCCGAATCGTGTAATCTTGTAAAATCTTAGAAATGGAATCACAACTTTGAAGACATTTCCTCACTTATTAGAAATTTCCGGGCTAAATAAATTTCGACTCCATACAGGTTCCAACGGTCTTGCTGAAGTTTTACGTAAAAACGTGCCGGTTTTAATTAACTTCCGAAATCGTCAATCTCTGGACAAAAACTCACCGATTCCAAATATATCCAGAAATTCTCAACTCATCCCCGCATGTTGAGTTACAATTTATTTTCTTCAAATTCCAACTCTTGACTATCCGCCTCTTTCACAGATTACCCTATTTCGTCTTATTACTTAAGTATTCTTCCGATCATGGAAATGACTTCGGGACAGTCCATCCGAGATAAAAATTCACTCATTTATATTCTTCTCTCGATTTTAGAAATCTTGTCCATGGTTTTCTAGATAGGATTTAATTTCTCTTCGTGGTCATTTATCCTATTTGCTTTTTCACAAAATATCACAATTATATTACTATAATAATACATAATATCTAGATATTAATCTTTTGCAAATCTTATCCTCTTACCCACCATAAATTTCGGTCAAACCTGGTCAATTTTTTTATTTATTTTCGTGTTTATTTAATTAATAATTAATTAATATTATATAAAATGATTGTTTAATAATTTTTTTATATAATTTTTTTACAAAATTTCCCTATTGGTCCATACTTGTCTTTAGGCTTAAAATTACTTAACCTCACCAATTTTCCTTCATATTTTCCAAATAATTAGAAAATATATTTTATGCTAATTTTAGCCATAAACATTTTCTCAAAGGTTTTTACACATTTACCCTTGGATTTTCTCTTAATCGTGCCTAGATAATTAGCCAATAATTATCTATTTAATCTCTCACTAATTGTTGATAATTTTCTTAATTAGAATTACTCCTTTTCTCACAAACTTTTTACTGATATTGGTATTTTACGTTCCAAGTAAAATATTAAAAATCATGGGGTCAATTATGGCCCCACAATACTTTTTGATTTTTCTCCTTTAATTTTTCCAAGGTAATAATTTAATAAATTACCTAAATTAGGGACTGTATTATTCCCTATTTCAAATAAATATTTACTTGCATTTTTTATAACTTTCACAGGGTATTTCATAACCTGTAAATGCGTTTAGGGACCTAATTGCAAACTTCCAAACGTTTTAGGACCTAATTGCAAATTATTCTTTTTTTTGAAGAGAAATTACCCCAAAAATAAGATAAATTCTCCACAAGGTCTTTCAGATCATATATTCACCTATTTCCAATAGGTATTACTCAATATGATACTTATCATAAGTGAGATTTTCGGTATTACAAAAGTTTCCTTAAACAAGCATAAATCATAATTGATTTAAACAAACTCTTAAAATTCTAGCTTTAAAATATTATCTACCCTTAGTTTTTCAATGAACTTTGAAAAATCATAACTTAATCTAGAGAACTCCAAATGAAGTGGTTCACCTTTCTATTTAAAGTGAGAATCAAATTATGAGCATAGGTCCGTAATTCTAGCGTGAACATTAACTATTAATTGGAAATCGGTATACGGTCGGAACATAAAGTCACGGGTGGAAAAAAGGCTTTTAAGACCAGATAAAAGAGGTATCATAAGAGCGGACCGCGTCAGTCTTGTTCCAAAGCGGTATTAAAAGTCTCCTTATTAAGACCGGACTTGACACCTGGCCTTAAAGAGTTTCTTTTAGACCTGACATTTTAAACCTTCGGTCTTTAAAGTCGTATTAAATAGATCTGAAATATTTTTTTGTTCGGTCCTAAAACTCAACCTTTAAGATTGGACAAAAACTCGACCGCTCTTAAAAGATCTGAATATTAAGACCGGACAAAGATCAATCCGGTCCAAAAAATAGTGGATTCTAAGACCAGACGAATAAATACCCGGCCTTAAAAGACTCGACTTTCAAGACTGGATGTTATATACGTCTGGTCTTAAAATTTAACTTTTAGACCGGACTTATAATTAGACCGGTCTTAAAAGACCAACTTTTAAGACCGGCTTAATACCTTTAAGATCGGTCATAGAAATACATCCGGTCTTAAAAGTTGAACATTTAAGACCTGCTTATTTATTTGCGGTCTAAATTTTCCCGAATTTTTTCCCTATTCTGTTCTTCCTGATCATATATATATACACAAATCCACCACCCAAAACAGCACATAAAAGTCGATACTTTAAGCTACAAGCTATGAACAATTATGAATAAATTGAATTGGGAAAAAGAATACAAATATTATCCACCATGAGTTATGTGGCCTCTTAAGACTAAAACAACTAAAGTAATTTATACAATAAGCTAAGATAACTTACAATCACAATGAGTTACAAATACAACATGTAAATCAACATACATGTCCAATATATTATTCATACCATGCCTTCATCCGATTCCCACCCAACAACGTAACATGCATCCTCTTTTATAAATATGCCCCTTTGAATTGGATCCGCCACAAAAACAAAACAAGAACAAATTCATAGTCAGCGTGACATTGTTTAATTGAGAACATAGAAGGAATATAATATAGTTAAAACCTTATAGTTTTCAAAGAATTCTTCATAGAATATTACCTTATGAATTGACTCTTTTATAAAGTGATATCCTCCCATATCACTTCTTGATGATCATTTCTTATGCCGGGTTCATTATCTCGCTTTATCTTCTTCATTCATGTCCTAGACCCCTTGAAAAAGGAGTACTCTCGGAAGACCATAACTTGAATGACTTTCCTCTTCAATATCAAGGACCCTCTTTCCTTGGAGAGCTATAGACCACATTTTATTTTCTTGATCGGTGATATAGAACACTTGTTTCGCATGGTCTCGCCAAATAAACGAAAATTTGAATTTAGGAGCGGACAATTAAAATTATACGGTCCTAAAAGTCTCGGCAAACTTATAAAATAAACGAATACTTTTAAGACCTGACTCCTAACAAATATACTGTCCTAAAAGTCTAGCCATATTCTTTGCAATTATACGAAGACTTTTAGGACCGGATATTTAATAAATATAAGGTCATAAAATTCTAGCCGTATTTTTAGAGACTTTTAGGACCGTATACTTAACATATGAAAGGTCCTAAAAGTCTAGCCATATTTTTAGAATATACGAAGACCTTTAGGACCGGACTTTTAACAAATATACGGTCCAAAGTTGCGAATACTTTTCGTAGTCTCTTATGGCTCATTTTCAACATCCGCCTGTACCTCAAATTTCAAGCACTAAATAGCTTTATCCACCATCCCATTCATTCAGAAACCCAAAATGGACACAAAAATTGTTTGAAAAAATAAACAAATTTATTATTGAATTATTGCGTTATATTTACAAATGAATGACTTAGTTTAAAAAATAAACAAATGTACGTAAGGCTATTGTTGCTACAACATATATTAATTACAAAGGAATTAATTTAGGACATTAATTATTGTGAATTCAGCCATAACATTTACCTTTGCACCGAATTTAGTCCTTCCGTCTGTCATAATATCATATATGTGTCTCTTGACGTACAGGCCACATAAGTTCGATTGTTTTGGTTGCCGACGGGTCTAAAAATAACAATAAATATATATAAGAGCATATATAGCTTATCGACCAAGCTCACAAGGCAATTATATATGCCGGTTGTCCAAATATGTACTAACCTTTGGTTGGAACCATTTAGGATCTTGTAGCTCAAACCCATGCCTTTTTTACCTCAACTTGGAAGGTCCTCATGCCACTATCTTCAAAATCACAAATTTATCAATAATGTTTCACTCGAAAATTCACAAGAGAGATTTTGAGACAAGACAATCAAAATGACATGCTTACTTGTTGATGGTTTGCTTCAACGTAGGCCCCGGATCGCCGTGAATGGAGCATAAGAAGATAATCGTAAGCAGATCCATCATCATGACGACCAACCGCCGTGGCGGCTGAAAATTCACAAAGCAGAAAGTACTCAGTGATATATATATGTAGCGAATTAAGTGAATTGCGCACAAGAATTGTGATATGTACCCGAGCCGCATGGAAACAAGTAGATCTTTCTTGGCACTTCACACAACCTCTTTGATTTGTACTGCTGCCTCAATTCCGAGGTGTTGTACTTGCATAGATCGGGCACAAGAATCCAAAATCATCGATTCTCGCCCGTTGATCCAGCTTTATCATGCATGCACCTACAAGAATGACATCGATCGGGGAATTAGTATATATGTATGTGTGGCTAAGCGATGCATTTAAATTATGTAATCAAGGAAGACGATAATTACCATATAAACATTTGAAAATTGCACTACTAACCTCCCGTCCAGAAGCAAGATGGACTTTATATTGACATTATCAATGTAAACCGGTTCAGGATTAGGAGGCCTACTACTTCATTGACAAAGCCACGATTTATCTTTAAAATATCCGTTGGCTACCAAATTGGATATTTTTTCCTTGGGCATCAAGTGAGCAAGTAGGGGATGGAACTTGAGGAGGGATTGAGCTTGAGAAGGGGATGGAGCTTGAGAAGGGGATTCCACTTGAAGAGGGGGTGGAGCTTGACGAGGAGTAGAGACATCTACAAGCTTCACCGGCCAAGAGATGAAGGTTCCCTTGACATCACTCACAAGCTTCGCCTAATCGGTTGGGAGAGGGACAGTGCATCGATGATCACCTCTTCAACCGACACTCGACTTCATCATCACCATTTGTTGGTGGTGTACGCGTTGATCCCAAGTTGTGGGATGTCCCTTTAGCAACTAATTGTCTATGACCATCTCGATCCTCTACATACAGTGACAAGGTTGCTCGATCGTCCAACAATGCAGCTCCTCTAGTGCTCGCTGCATATGTGCAACCGAAGGTGTTAAGGGAACACGGTCTCGGCGAGAGCTCGAAGACACTTCATTTTCTCGATCCTTCTCCTCCTTTATCTTGCTCATCTCACTTGAAACATTGCCCTCAATGTAGCTTCTCGGCCGCAAGCATCCGATCCATCTCCTCCTGCAACCATACTTTGCCTGTGGTGTTTGGATTTACCAAAGTATTTCTTTAGGCCTACCCGTCCTCCAATCCCCTTACACGCCTCGAGTGATCTGGTTTTCCGCCGCAACGGCCGAACATCATTCCTCCCGTCCGACACAAAAGATCCTCTCGCTTCTTTCTTTTTAAGATCTTTCGTAAGATACGTATAATGAGAAGCTTAGTAATGAAACATCTTTTTCGGCCTTTTCATATCCGCCATGAGAAGCCCTTTGTGGGCAATCATTCTTTTTCCCGATCTCCTGTGCTTATTCCCTTCTTTTCTGTGTATCAGGATTGAAAACAACTATCAATTATGAATTCCAGCCATGTCACTAACAGAAATTAGAGAACTTCTAAAGGGCAAACAAAAATAAATATAAACTCACCGAGCTTCGAGAGTGGTCCGCAAATGAACAAATTGTTGCCAAGTTTGTTCATCAATAAATTTGTACTTGTCCTGTGGTTTATGGTCGGGAAGAACCTCGGCAAAAATATACGTGTTGGCTAGAAAGGTCTTAAACTTCCTCCACCGATCAGACAATAAGACAATGTTGCGTCTTTCAACTTCTCGAGTCGTGACGGTGTATGTAAGCCGAATAGTGTCCCAAATAGGATCCTTTATCGTGCTTTGGTCCACATTTTTCCACTCATTGTCAAGATGCTAACCTATCTACGAACTAGATAGCCGACAAAACTAGTATATGTGCTTTTATTAGGACCGACAGTTGCAAATTTTCATCAAACCGAATCTCGAGCTTCGTCCCGAATTCGACTAAGGGATACACCTATTATTCGTGTGCCGCTTCTACCACAGCGTGCACGGCGCTGAGGAGGCTCATTGTGAGATGAAGAGGGTTCATTCTGACCCACATCAGTCACACCAGTACCTGACGTTCCAAGAACATAACTGGAATTGTTTTCACCGTCCATTTTCAAGACAATAAGAGAGGAATGCCTGAGCAAATGAGGGAGTAACAGAGGCTAATGGTACGTGGGCGAGGAAGAGAGGTAATGCAACAGGAAGGGTTTCGCAACGTGAACAGGGGTTCTTCAGTGAGAGTGACAAAAGCTTCCGCGAAGAAATATTCTATAACTCCGGTCTTAACATTAATTAATTTTTTATTTAAACTTTAGTACCGGCCTGATTTTATGTCCGGTCTTAAAAGTTAACCTTTAAGACCGTCCTTTCTATAACTCGGTCTTAATATTAATTAAGTTTTTATTTAAACTTTGGTGCCGGCTTGATTTTATGTCCGGTCTTAAAGTTAACCTTTAAGACCGGCCTTTCTATAACTCGGTCTTAACATTAATTAATTTTTTATTTAAACTTTAGTACCGCCTGATTTTAAGTCCGGTCCTAAAGTCTAACTTTTAAGACCGCTCTTTCAGAACTCTGGTCTTAAAAATAATTAATTTTTTATTTAAACTTAAGTACCGGCCTTAATTTAAGTCCGGTCTTAAAGTCTTACTTTTAAGACCGGCTATTCTATACGTTCGGTCTTAAAAATTTTATACCTTTATATTTAAATTTTTCCGTATTATTTTGGAGTGTAGAAAATATAAGATTGGTCGTATGAGATTTCTCCATAAAGTAATTGATATTTCAATTTTTTTTAATAACATTTTTTAGACCGATTGTTTTTTTAACAGGTCTGGATAAGACCTATGAAAAAATGATTCGGTATAAGAAGTTCTTTATATTTACAAAACTGCCACTGGTCATATCTTTAAGACCGGTCCATAGATAGTCCGGTCTAAATGAGGCGGTCTTAAAAGCCTTTTTCGTATAAGAAGTTCTTTATATTTACAAACGCCACCGGTGTAATGTACTGGCTTTTGCCTTACCAAATACCTTGTATGGTTGATCATATTCAATAACATATGCCAAGGTTGAATATCTTGTGTAATATGACTTATTATTGAATATTTATTATGTGGGAGAAACTAGACAACAAACACCGAAAAACAACCTAAACAATACCTCCTCGAAAAACGTGCAACAAAACCCACAACGAAAACCGACAACAAAAACCAATCACGTAAACCGAGACGACAACACCGAAAACCAAACACGCAAACCAAGACAACAACACCAAAACTAAACACGCAAACCGAGACAAAAACACCGAAAACTAAACACGCAAACCAAGACAACAAGACCGAAAACCAAACACACAAACCAAGACAACAACACCAAAACTGAACACGCAAACCGTGACAACAACACCGAAAACCAATCACGCAAACCAAGACAACAATACCAAAACTGAACACGCAAACCGAGACAACAACACCGAAAACCAATCACGCAAACCAAGACAACACCACCAAAACTAAACACACAAACTGAGACAACAACAACAACACCGGAACCCAAATCAAGACGCCACATGGCACATTGCATGCATGCCACAAGACACATGGCAGCGTGACACATAGACAACACACACCAACATGCAAGAATATGACACATATCCCTTGTACATGAATAACACATGGCAACTCAAAAACTAAATCATATTTTTGTGCTTTTCTTCCATTATGCCGTGATCAAATCTGCACCCACACACATTCATTTATCTCATTCTCGTTCTCATTCTCTCAAAACACTCACGGCTTCACTCATTCACACACACACAATCACAAAAACAAACATTCTCACACAATATACAAAAAAGTCCCTCCTCCCTCTCGGCCTTGGGATGTTCTTGTCATGCATGTAACTGTGGTTGGACATAAACTCACACGAATGTGATTCCCTTGAGTCTAGGCTGAAGATTCAACAAGGATTAATGTGGTAAAAAGAGACCACAAGTCAAAAGTCAAGCCTAGTGGTAAGCATCTCTATTTCTTCTTCGAAATTTCTGAGTTTTGATTTAAAACCCAGATTTGGAAAATCGTGTTAAACACCAAGAAAAAGTTTTAATTTTGGAAATCTGAGGCTACCATCGTCTTCCTTACAAAAAATTGTGTGGGAAAAATATTTTTGTGAATTTTTAGAGGTATTTCTTCACATAAAATAAAGAGCTCAAAGGAAAAGGAAAATCTGCCAGTTTTGAACAACTAAACCCAGTTTGCTTTTGAGCGTGTTTCGACTGGTTTAGTGTTCTTTAAAAATTATGAAATTATTTCAGGACGTAGAATACATGCATAGATTTAAATTGATATGTCTTTTATATTATTTCGATATCGGAGCAGTGATTAATAAATTCTTAAAAATGACTCTACGTTCTACACATCAAACCTGGGAAGATGATTTAAAAATGTGAATTGGTTGGGTCAAAGTAATTAGAATGGAGTGAAATTTTACTTGCATACAGGCGACTCATCAAGAGTTTTGAAAATGTAAATTTTGTAATTTATGAAGCTCTGGTCAGTGCGTTTCTAATTTTCAAAGTCAACAGTTGTGTTTGGAAAACCCACTGGACAGTCTGCATTGTTTTTGAAAACTGGGAATGATTGGTGTTTTTATAAATCCTTAAATTTTCCAAGTTGGTAGAGTATTGGTCAAGCATTAATTTGATATACAATTTGGAATTTTTGGAAATATGAACAATTTAACATGGATTTTTAAATATCAGTCAAATGTTTGGACACCAATCTGGACAGCAGGGGTAAAATTGGAAACCGATATTTTTATGGTGTATTTGGATCTCTGAAAATATTTTTCCACGAAATCAGAGAGGTCAGAGAGAATTTGAGAGTTGGAATCACTCAAAAAGGAGTTTTTTACAATTAATATAAAATGATCAAGTGACTGTATTTTTCAGAGCATTTAAGGTTAAGAGCTAGAATTTGACAAGTTTGGGTTATTAAATTAAACCCCAATGAAATAAGGTTAAAAAGGAAATAAACATGATAATAAGGATATTTTTATCATGTTTAATATATATGGATTAATTAATAACCGGATATCCCAAATTATAGGTAATTTCTTGAGCGCACGCACCCCGAAAAATTACTTGGACGAAGTTAAGATTACTACGCACCCAGGTAGTAACTCTAACTTTCTATGTTTATGAGTGTACTTGTGTATGTTTAAATTCCATGATTTTTGGAATGTGTTTTATAAACATGTTTGATTTCATACAGTATATTTAAGTGTTGGCCATACACATTTGTGCTAAGGAGTTCGGATCCGGGTAGGTTCCGTACTGTGGTTTCCTAGTGATGAGGGACTCGGGACCGTGTAGGTTCTGGGTTGGGCCTCGGAGAGATAGGCACAGGATCGGGTAGGTCCTGTTTGTCTTTCCAAGCACTATGGAATTTAGAACCGGGTAGGTTCTGCGCATGTTTTCCTAGCACTGGGATTTTGAACTGTATTTTATACTGTTGGTATGCTTTGTGGTATTCCTAATTATGGTAGTTTATTTATTACATATACTTATACTCCATGCATAGAAGTTAACATGTTACTCTGAGATTCATTAGTGAATCTCATATTTGAACAAAAGCACAGGTAGTGGACCAAGTCTGAAGGGGAAAGCGGTGCTGTGAGCAAGGGTAGAAGAAGGTGAACTCAGAGGAAGAGTTCCTTTTTGTTTGGTGCTTGTTTATTTTGGGATAATGTATTTTGTGTTCACTTAAATTTGGGATGACTGTACGTATTTAAATATCCCGGAGGGATTAAGTTTATTTCAAAACCAAGTTAAGTTTTAAATTTTCCGCACTTTTATCAGTTACTCACTCGTCCAAACCGGATCCGCACGCTCTCTGTGTATGAACTCTGATAATGATCGGGAGCTATAAGGGAGCGTTACAACCGGTCATACCTTTAAGACCGGTGCATCGATGATCCGGTCCATATGAGGCGGTCTTAAAGCCCTTTTTGCACTAGTGAGTGTAATGGAAAGGGAGTTACTAACTTCAATTCGGTGCTACCTTAGCACATCTTAGAAATATTAAACCTATATTCACCTTTGTTTTTCATACTTAAATATAATCCCCTACATATACATCATTCTATTTCAGAAAAAGATAATCATACTTCACCATCAATAGCTCAACTTGGAAATACATCATTCTCCTTTTAGCCAGCTTTACAACAACAACAAAAAAAAACTTCTCTTAGCCATGGTATTGAGGTGTTTAAGCATGTTAAAATCATTTAAGATACTTAGTTTGAATTTGAAAGCTTCAAACAGTGAGCTCTAATCAATCTTTACTCCCAAAAATTTGAAGCCCTCAAGCTCTTAGCATCAAAAACCTTAACTGTCCAAAACAAGGGAGAGAAGGAAAAATTATTAATCAATTCATTGGTCTAATCATACAAACTTAATATACGAACATCATAGAATTGAAAAATGAGATGAACAACCATTTCCTACTCAATTTTGAACTGAAATCTTTAGTTTCAAAGAACCTTAAGTCCATAACCTATCCAACAAGAATATAGCATCAATTTTGTATGATTAACTCTAGTTAATGGCATAAATTTCTCTCATTTATGCAAATTGACACAAAACTTGCAGAGCTTCAAAGAACACTGAACCCAAAACCCATAACAAGTCACAAACACCTAACACTGAACCCAAAACCCATAACAAGTCACAAACACCTTTCACAAATAGCCATGGACATGAGAAGGAGAAGAATCATGATCTTTACAACAATGGAGAGTGAAATAATGGTGGGGATGCCGAAAAGAGTGGTTGGAGCAATTCACAGAGAGTAAAGAAAAATGTTGAGAATTTTGAAATCACAAAAGAATAGGTTTAGGAAAGGGATTTTAAAGCACTATATATAACGATTTATTTTGAAAAACCAACAAATATATAAGTTTCAATGTGGTTTAAGAAACAATCATCATATATCGGTAGCATATTTTTGACGTTGTTTTACATAAAACCATCAAGTAAACATGACCATTTTTTTCCAAAAACAAAACTTATATATCATGCTAGTCATATAAAAATGCAAAATAATGTCTAATATGCCTAACAGTTGTTTTAAATAACTGTTATCTATTTTATTCCCTTAACTCCACCTCTATTTATTTAACGATTTCAGGAAAACTCTTAAATATGGAGTGTCAACTATACGCGAATTTGTAGTAGTGACTTTTCAACTTGCAAGGCATAAATCATCATGTCTCATCATTATTTGAAGTATTCAGCCATCAGTCCTGATTATAAATACCAATATACCTTTAATTCTGAAGCTCAAATTCAAAGTCTCTTTCTACATTTCTCTTTCTTCTTTGAGTGGCAAAACTTTGAATTCCAAGAACAAAAAGAATGTGTTCTCCCTCTCCTCCAGCAGCAAGAGCCACCTCCTTTTGCAACCTACTCCTCCTCTAACCTTAGAGGAAATTGTAGAGGCCATCTTTCGCCTCTAGGGCACTATCCTGGTGGAGGTCATAGGGAAGCAAGATCACTTCTCCCAACAACTAGCTAAGTTGGCGGTAAAGGTGGATGACATCTTGAATCCTTTGGCCTAAGGATTGTCTCCTTGAACGATGACGATTATCTGATGGCCTAGATTTCAAAAATCCACTTTTGTATACATAATTTGATGTAATTTTGATTTTGTGCTCGTGATTGAGCCATATTTTTATATGATTTTTCATGATTACTTTGGGATTTTTGACATTTTCTAGGAGTTTGCATGATTAAGCACTAATTTGAGTTAAGGATATAGTTAGTTCTCTATTGGTTTTGATGATAACGGACAATTGTAAACCCAATTAAAGTTTGTCTTTGTAAGTTGAAAACTTTCTTCGTCTAAGGCAAACTCGAGTTTCAGCTTGGAAACTCGAGTTTTGGCCCTGACAGAGAAATGCTCAAACTTTTATAAAGAAAGGCAAACTCGAGTTAGGATTTGAAAACTCAAGTTTTGGCCTTACAGAGCTTTCAAGTTTTTCGCCGAACAAAGCAAACTCGAGTTTTGACAAGACAGAGAGCAACTGAGTTTTTCAAAGAAACCAAAACTCCAATTTCCATTTCGAAACTCGAGTTTAGGCTATACAGAGTTCTCTAAGTTTCCAACGTTGTATGGAAACTCGAGTTAACCTTAGAAAACTCGAGTTTACATCACCCGAGAACAATGCTCCTCTCGACCTTATGAAAACATCATTCCTCATTTCGACTAAGTCTTTCAAAGTTTTCTCATAAACGAGGAAACTCGAGTTAAGATTTGAAAACTCGAGTTTCAGCCTTACAGAGAAGTTTCCAAAGTTTTCAACGAATGAGAGAACTCGAGTTAAGTTTTGGAAACTCGAGTCTTGGCCAGGCAGAGAATCTTTGCTAAATTTGAACATTTGAAAACTCGAGTTATGATTCGGAAACTCCAGTTTTGAGATTTTGGACTAAAACATAATTTCTCATTAAAAGTCCAAAACTCGAGTTAGTCACTTAATGACTCGAGTTTTGCACTCGTTCACAATATATGTCCAAATGCAAAATCGCGATGTTTCTCTCGGAAAGAGAAAAATCGAGTTTTGATTTACAACTCGAGTTTTGGTCGTTTCATCGAAAGTTCATCAAACATGAAAACTCGAGTTTCAAGAACTCGAATCAAGTTTCCATCGCAAAATTTGAATTTCGAATCGAACGAATTTGTGAAATGTTTGTGTTTGATTTCAATACTCTATATCATCACTCATAACTATTCCTAACTATGTTTAATCGGTTTGTTAGTGAGTTTCGGATGGTTTAGACAGATTAAATGGAGATTGAGCAAAAGCAAAAGCATGTCAAAGACATTAAATGAAAAGTGCAGAAACCTTGCATGCTTTTGGACATACATTCTCCACACGTTTTGAAGGAATTAATGTTTCCATTCTACATCCAAAAACTGCCTCTCCAACAGATTAAAATTCAGGAAGACAACCCTGAACTTCTGCAAAGTTGGATTAACTAAAGAGTAGAGAGAGAAGAAGACCAAAACCTTCACTAATCATCCTCCAATGCTGGAGAGACAACTTATCAAATGAAGAGAATGAAGAAGAAGAAATGGCCAACTTATGCCCGGTGGCTCATGAGGAGTTAAAAATGAAGAGGTAAATGAACCCGAACCCTTCTATGATGAATTATTATCTTAATACAATGGGTTACATTTAGAATTTAGAAATATAGTTAAAGAACTAGCAAGTTCAAATAAAAGAGTTAAGCTTTTGAATAACAACTCAAAGAAACTCCTCCAAGCACTTTGAGTAATTGTGAAACCCGTCCAATTTTAGAAAGGAGAAACTCGATCTCGGTAAGACTCTTGAGAAATTCATGAGAGGTAGTGCAATGCTCAAGGTAATCTTAAAGGCTTAGAGATTCCCCAATGATAGATTTGGGATAGGCTATAATCCGTACCTAGATAAAAAGAAAGGGGAAACGAAAAGACGAGATAAATCCTATTTAAATTACTTTCAACATTATGTTTACTCATTTAATTCATTTTCTCATTATAACTATTGCAATATAAAATGGCACAACGTATCCTCATACTTTCACAAAATGGAAAAGCCAATAGTTACCTACAAATGGGTATTGAAAGGATCATATGTTCCCTTAACGATTCATAGTAACCATAAAGGGTCCAACAAAATATGGGTACCTAAAACTTGATTGTCATTGCTTGTAGGTATGTCTAAGAGCATCAAAGACCAACAAATGATATATTGACAAAGTGGATGCCCTACACACATGACAGGAGATTAAACTAACTTTGCCATGATGAGACTATACGATGGTAGTAAAGTGAGCTTCGGAGGAAACCAATTTGGCAAAATAGTTGGGATAGGTGGAATTGGCAAGAAGGATGAAGTACAAATAAAAGATGTCTACTATGTAGAAGCACTCGCTACAACCTCTTTAGTGTTAGCTAGAGTGCCGATAAAGACATATGGATCATCTTTGATTCGAAGAATGTATCATTGTGAACAAGAGACATCTCTAGTTGAACAAAGACAAGATCAAAGTTAAAATAAGAGCTTCAAGAGATGGTAACTATCATACTATCGAGCCGAATAATAATTCTCTTAGCTCCTTTATGACTTTGATGATCTTTAGGGTTAGCCGCCTTTTCCTCTTATAGTCGGCTTTCTTGCGGTGTACGTTCGGTGAGTGGGCCTTCCTAAATTTGTCGTGTCCACTGGTCCATCTTTCCAAATTTGGTTGATTGATTCTGTTGATGCTGCGGGATTCTCCAAATCTTATCTTTGATCCTCCGCATCTTCTAATTCAATACGCCAAACAATCCAACCGCCGTTAGAACATAAGACACATAGAATTGCTTCACTTATGATGCTATAGCATTTCGGTTACATTGTATTGCGGTATGTTATGGTTTACCCGATGCTATAGCATGGTATCGCCTATGCAATGTGTTTTCACAACAAACCCGAAACTTGCCTTTTCCTTATGCACATGTATAGATAATTATGCAATTACCATGATTTATGAGATTCATCCTACCTTTTCCTACATGCGTGAATTATGACATATTTGCTCGATTAGACACATTTAAGTTCATATTCACCATACAAAACAAATACACATTATAGGGAAACATGGCATGGATAGTACTCATCAAATACCCCCACACTTAGCTTTCGCACTCCCGGGAAAATTAAAGATAAAAAATAACAAAGCAAAACTTTAACTCATAGTAGTAGCATTACCGACTACGCAATCGTGTTTTGTTATTGCCCTTGGTTCACGTTCCTATGTAAGCAATCCCACCGCCCGGATTAGCAGTGGATGATGCAAGATATTGCTTAGGCAAGGAAGCGTCAAGAGACTCTCGGGCTAAGGGTATGTTTGGTTTGAGGGAAGGTGTGGGGAGGGAGTGGGAGGGAAAGTTGAGAGTAGTTGGGGTAGCCGGTAGAGCAATCCACCGAGATTTGGGGCTCAAAACTTGATGTACAATCTACAACGAGATGGGGTGCGGGAGGTCGACCCTTTCCTTGCCGGCATCAATAAGAACTTCTACATTTTGACACACTCCGTGATTAGGGTAGGAAACCAGAGGTTGCCTATAGTGTTTTTTAGGTTGCAAATAGTTCCCAGTAGATGAAGGCATCAACATCAATTGGTTACCCTCCATCAAGCAATATAGTAGGAAGGCACACTCTTTGGAGATGGTCTGGGTTTGTAGCATGGGAAGAAGTCGAAACAGAGAAAGTGAAACCGAGACACGGTCCTTCGGGAGGAAGTGGTTACACTTCAAATTGTACGAGCCCTCCTTCGGCTTGCCACTTGGTGCTCGGCACACACAATCAGCACCACTCGGGTGAGGACTTCGGGGTTGTCTCCTTGTTGGAGAAGCTTGTGATACTCATCGTCTATAGTTGTCAAGCCGTAGACCTTGATGAAGTAAGGGGAACCCCTCGATAGTTGGTACCGAACTCCAAGACAAGGGGTGACCACCTCTCGGGGTGGAGGCAAAATCTTTCCCACCCACCCCGGCGAACAATCCTCGTAACACATTCGGGTAGGCACCTTGTTCAAACATCTCTGTCAAACCCCGCTCGGGGATAGGGTTTTCTTTGCCTTTAGGGATTGGAAGCGTGATTCAGCTTCCCGATCGCGAATGGCAGAGTGTGTGGAGCGTTGGCGGTTGCTATATGGCTAGCTCCTTTAGTACGAGCCATTGCTAAAACTTAGTGTTTTTGGTGAGAACGGGTGAAAGACTAGATGGCTATGAGTGTGTTGGTCGATGCATCAAGCAAGTAATGGTGCCGATAGAGGGCTTCGTGGTTTTATAGCGATTGGCGAGATTCATTAGGGTCAAGGTGTGCGAAATGTCCAGTGTGTGGAATCCAACTTGGTCAAAAATCTTGGGAAGGGGCATACTGCGGAGGTTTAGTAGAGTTGGCGGTGGTTTTTAGAATTGAAATTGAGGAATCAAACGCTTGTTAGGCCTAACTTTTATGGCCCACCATTGATACCTTTTGTTGTGACTGCCGAGGTCAAGTTACTGATCGTTATAGCATAGTGATACCGTATGTATAAGTGCCTTGATTTTCCCCACCTGAATGTAACCTTATTGCTTCGGATGGCACGATCAATCCCCTTGTGAAAGAATTAATTATTAAAATGCAACTTTGGGCTGCCTCCCAACAACTCTTGTTTTATAGTCTTAAACCCGACTTTGTTGCGGCATTTAGTTCAAAGGAGAAGCATGGGTGTTGGCTGTCCTTGTGCTTCCATCTCCGTCATCCCGTAGCAATGAACATCCATCCGACGGGTCTGCATATTGCATTGTTCTCGAATTGAGAAGGTCATATGTTCATCATTGACTCACATAGCGAGCCCTCCCTTTTCATCATCAATCAATGTTCTCCTAATCTCCATGAATGGTCTCCCTGAATAATCAGACTTCTCTCGTCCGCTTCAAAGTCAAGAATGATAAAATACACAAGGAAGATGAATTTATCCACCTTTACCGGGACATCTTCAATTTTGCCTTCAGCAGGATAATGGAGCGGTCTACCAATTGTAACGTGACTATAATAGGTATTGCTTCTCCAACCGCCACTTTTTGAATACATACATGGGCATGAGATTAATACAAGCTCCAAGGTCACATAATGACTTTCTTGCATACTATGGCCCAATGGCGCAGGGATTGTGAAGCTACCAAGGTCTTTCAATTTCGAGGGTAACCAATTCACCAAGAAGGTACCGCACTCCTAGGTTAATGCTATAGTTTCAAACTCTTCCACCCTTCTTTTCTTGGACAAGATGTCCTTCACGAATTTGACGTAGCCGGGCATCTTCTCTAATGCTTCTACTACGGGATGCTAATGTGTAGCTTTTTAAGCATGTTGTGGAATTTTTGAAATTGCTTCTCTTGGCTTTGTTTCAACAGTCTTTGTGAGAACGAAGGAGGTTGCCTTTTAAACCAAGAGGGTCCTAGGTCAATGAAATATCGCGACGAAGATGCTATAGCATTTCTTATTGGTTCGATACATGGTCATCTAACGTGACAAATGATTGAGATCTTTGTAGCATTGTTACCCCGCTGTTGTTGTGGCATGGAGGCCGTTGTTTTTCTTCAAGGGACTGCTTCGTAGTTTCTTTGCCTTTCTTTGTTTGACCAAATTCAGGATCAACGTCTCTGATTGGCCTTTTAGTTACTTTCATGGGTTCCACACTTCTGAAGGGTAATCTGGTTGTTTTGGATGATTGCATCATTCTTTGCCATGTATTCCTTCGAAGATTTGTCATTGAGGTTTGAGGGTCCAAGTCATTACCTTGCCGCCTTGCTTCTTCGGGTAAACCCCGTGGGTTTGATGGTCTATTTGAATATGATAGGCTCGTTGACTGTCGTGCTACTTGTTGACCCCGAGAATTCCATGAGAACTTAGGGTGCTTCCTCTAGACTAGGTTATAAGTGTTTGAATAAGGGTTATTGGTGTTAATGCCCTCGTTGAAATTGTTGACATAGTTGAGTGATTCAGGTTGGCGAGCACTAGAGTAGGAGTGCTCTTCGCCACGGTACACACATGCTACTTAGGGGCTACATCGGTGAGTTGTTAGCAGGAAGGGTTAGTCCTTTAACCATGTTGGTTAGGGATGACACTTCGGCTATAAGGGCGATCATAGCATCTAGCACATGTATTCCAACAACAATTCTAGAGGGACTTGCCTTGTTAGCGGACCAGTGGTGGCCGTTCATTGCCATTTGTTCTAGCGAGTTCATAAGCTTCATTATAGGACTTCATCGAAAGGGGCCGCCGCGAAGCGTCCACGATTGAACTTGTTTGTCCATCTAGCCCTTATAGAAAGTTTCCAATTGAATCCACTCATTCAATCCGTGTTGTGGGTACTTCCCGAGAATATCCTTGAATCAATCCCATGCTTCATCTTGACTCACCGATCTCGTTGGAAACTAGTGATATCCTCTCTTAGTTGGGCATTTTTGTTGGTGAGAAGAATTTGAATAAGAATTTACTTCCCAAGTCATTCCAAGAGGTGATAGAATTGCAGGTATGTTGATCACCATGTCCGAGCCTTGTCCTAAAGAGAGAATGTGAACAATTTAATTCGAAAGGTATCGGGTGTGACCCCTCGAATGACAAATAGTTGCGACTTCTATGAAGGACTTGAGATGCGGATGAGGGTCTTCGAAGGAAGTCCTCTAAATTGTCCTATTGAATTCAACATTTGAATCATGACTCTTTTAATCTCTAAGTGCCCTATATTGAAGGTCGGGGGTGTGATGGCCGAATTGAGCTTGGTCAAATCGGGGATCCCAAACTCCATAATGGCCTTGTTTAGATCAGCATTTGGTGGTAGAGGGACATGATTGTCTACATTAATTACTTGGTGCTCTCCTTGACCTTGGTCATGATTAACCGGTATATCCGCCTCGTGTGTGGAGTCACGGGGGTGACTTATTCTCTTATGCCTCCTGCACCTTTGCTTATAAGTGCGTTTGATCTCAAGATTCTAAGGCTCAAGATTGATAGAGGGCGAGCTATGTATACGCTCCAGAATGTACCTAGTAATCAAAAACGAGAGAAGGGGTGAGCTTATTGTATAAAACTCAATTGTGCAACAATAAACTTGTAATCGCAAAATGTATCTACAAATCCCAACAACGGCGCCGAAAAACTTTTTGGTCGATTTTCTTGATGGCAAGTGAACTCGTGGAACAAGTAATAAAGAGTAAGTAGAGTATTGTGCCATAGGGATTGAGATATTGGTGATGATACTAATTTTGAGAACAGTTCGTTTAGAAAGAAAGCAAAATTATAATTGGTTTGGGTGGTTTTAGGTTATAACTAACAAACAAAGAAATAAAGAAATGATCGTAGTCGCATAAAAATGTCGGTTTAAAGATAGGCCGAGCTTAGATTTCATCCTAAGCATATTACTCCCCGAGTTTGCCTTAGCATATTGCTATAGCAATTATGCCGCACACTTCCGCAATGCTACAACACAGCCGCCTTCACAATGTTATGTAGTTAACCCACCACTATGGTATATAGAAGCTTTTGTGTCCCAGTACGTACGGTCCTAGCTTTACTTCTCCCATATTCTTATGGCGATTTTCTAGTTCGATTATCATTCTTGATCAAGGTGTATGGTTATGAGTGGTAGACCTATTCCTCTAGCCTACAATGATAGGTCAAGCCTTACACCAACTCCGCCCACAAACACCGCCTATCGATGTCTAACTCCGACTCCCTTCCAAGAAGCCGAGGCCACTAATCTAGCCCTTAGCTTCTACAAACCGACAAGAGATTAAAATACCGATAAACAAACTGAATTTATTTAATTGAAAACTAGAAAACTGGGTTCATTCTACACTCAAGAATTCATCCTCGCTCACCAAAGGGAATTTAGTTCATGATTGATGAGGGAATCACTAAACAAATCACAAAGAGAATAGCCCATGAAAAGATAAAATAAAAATCAACAAAATAAACAGAAAGTTCACCTGGAGAGGTCCACGGTGTAGGAGGCACGTATCACGCAACATCTCCACGTCTTATAATCTACGTCTCGCCGCAAGGAAAAATTCTATGTTTCTTTTGAAGTTCTTGTGCTTTGTAAGTTCTCTCACTCTTCTTCGAGTTTAGCCGAATAAGAATTATCTTGGCTCCTTTATGACTTCGATGATCTTTAGAGTTAGCTTCCTTTTCCTCTTATAGTCGCTTTCTTGCGGCGTATGTTCAAGTGAGCCGAGCCTTCCTAAATCCGTCAGTCCATTGGTCCAACTTTCCAAATTCGGTTGATTGATTTTGTTGATACTGCGGGATTCTCCAAATCTTATCTTCAATCCTCCGCATCTTCTAATTCAATACGTCAGCAATCCAACCGCCGTCTAAACGTTCGTCTAATACTGCACTTAATTTCCTAAAACAAACCTCAAGGAGAACTCATAACATAAGACGCATAGCACCGCTTCACTTACGATGCTATAGTATTACGGTTACATTGTATTGTGAGTACGTTATGGTTTACCCGTTGCTATAGCATGGTATCGGCTATGCTATGTGTTTTTACAATAAACCTCAAACTTGGCTTTTCCTTATGCACATGTATAGGATAATTATTCAATTACCATGATTTATGAGATTCATCATACCTTTCCCTACATGCATGAATTATGACATATTTGCCCATATTAGACACATCTAAGTTCATATTCACCATATAAAACAGTCACACATTATATGGAAAACATGGCATAGATAGTACTCATCACTATACAAAATGAAAGTGGAGCAGAAATGAAGAAGTTCATCATGAACACGAAGAACATGATGAATAGTTGAGAGGAAATGAAAAACTTATGTATTCAATCTGGAAAATGTATCAAAACGTAATATGCAATGTATTTCAGCTGCTAAGATAAAAGCCTAGTTACAAAAATGGATTGACTCCAATAGTTTGGCCCAAAAAACAAATAAAATCAAATGGACTTTAATTACAAAATTCAGGCCCAAATAAAAATCCGAAAAAAGTGTCGACTGGATCCAATTTGACCACCTTCTTGTCTGAATGAAGCTTCCAAGTCTTCATAACATTTGTAGCTCTCTAAATTATCTGAAATATGAGACAAGAATGAGGCTAATCGATATATGGTTCAAGATTTATAGTGAAAATAGTGAAGCATTGTAAATTTGGAATTTTATCATTAAAATGAATCAAATCTAATTAAAAGTCCAAAGCCCAAATTGTAACGCTAATGCCCCTAATTCATACGCCCATTATGATATTCATTTATGTCCTTAATCTCTTATTAAACTAATTCATGTGTGTTTATCATAGTGAAGGCGTTAACATATCGAGTAAGTCACAACAAAGAGTGTTAGTTCTCTTATGTGTTTTGGTGATGATTAAACTTTAGAAAGAACATTGGATACATAGGACAAATCAAAAAGAACAAATTAAGTCGAATATGTGGAAAATATCAGTTGAAATTATTGTCGCGATTGGCTCGAGTTAATCTACGAGACTCGAGTCAATTCACTATTGTTAATTGCAAGTTTGCCATTTTGACTCGAGTCAAGCTTATGGTTGCCTCGAGTCTAGGCCTTGCCTCGAGTCAACCCGTTAGTTTTGAAAATAGCATTTGACTCGAGCCAACACTTAGTAACTCGAGTCAAGCCCTTTGTTCGAATCTCCAAAAGTCTATTCTTCACGGTTGACTCGAGTCAAGTTGGGCGCCTCGAGTCTAGAGGCGACTCGAGTCAAGATAAAAGCTGCCTCGAGTTAAATGGATCGGTGGTGATTTACTCAATACCCTAACTCGAGTCACGTTCTTGGGCGACTCGAGTCTAAGCCTTGACTCGAGTCAAGCTTTGGTCTACCTCGAGTCAAAAAGAACCTTCGGGCATTCCTTGAACGTGGACCATTGACTTAACTCGAGTCACACCTTTAGCTGCCTCGAGTCGGGGCCTTGACTCGAGTCGGGATATGGCTTGCCTCGAGATAGAGAAGAAAATTCAAAATTGATGTGTGTTATTCGACGCTCTTACTCGAGCCAGTAAAAACCTTGCCCCGAGTTAACTTATGCTCTGTTTCTTTAAATCAATTTTCAACTTGTAGATTCTTTTGAGTATGTTTATGGATTATCTATATCATTGTTTATCACTATTTCTAGCATCATTTAATCAGTTTGATAAGCAAGTTTCGAGATAGTTTTTGAAAGAAGATTAACTCTAATCTTCATAAAGCACCAACTTGTCAGAAGTGAATTTAATGCAATTACCCGTTAGAGACACCTAACCAACGGACGGACGAAAGCTTCATTCTCTTTGTAGTGCTTCCAACGGTCAAAATCAAAAGAATAAAAGAATGAAGGAATAATAGAGGACATTTATGATTCTTCTTCTCTACTCTTCAATTGCTATATTTCGAATCACAACGGTCATTTAGTCAAGCTTCACAACGGTCATAAATGCAACCATCTCTAAATTGTAGAAGACTTGAATGTTATCCCCTACCAAAACTCTGTGCATTCAATTAGTTCAACTACTACCTCTTGTTTCATTAATTACTTTTATCTTCGGATATTTTTGTACTTCGGTGATTATCACACATCTACTCGGTGATGAGCTAAACACTATTTCATTTTCTTAGGTGAAATCTTAAGGTTGTGGAACCTTAAGTGTGGGTGTACAATTACAACTTGTAAGGGGGAGCGAGTCCGAGAGTGAAAGGATCGTCCTATACAGTGTGTGTAATTGTGTTCATTTGAAAGGATAGTGGAAATCCCAATGTGTGTCCTCGCTCTAGGTGATATTCCATCTTCAAAGAGCATGCATAACGTTTGGATGAATGAGAGATCGATAACGTATCTTTGGTTAATTTAAATTCTTAGAGGAATATAAGAGTGATAGAACTTAAAATTTGGTAATAGTCAAGGTTAATCCTATTGGAGGATTTTAGTCATACAATTATCCCGAATTGTCGAGTCAAATAGTTAGCAAACACAATCCAAAACATTAAAGTACAAAATTCAAACTTAATTAAATCCCTTCCTTCTAGGTCTTCTTTAGCTACTCTAGCCGCACGACCTTACTTCTTAATCAAGCATCTTCTTAGCTCTTTAGGTGTGATCGAGATTCCGTGATTAGATGGATCCCGTGGTAGCAATTAAACTCACATTCAAAGTGTAATTCATACATGACGAGATATTTCACATATTGCGAGAATAAAAGAAAGCATTCTGCAAACACATCGCTACCCAACTATATAGCACACAACACATGCATCGTTGATGGTGAAAGAACTCGCAAGTGCTACGTGTCCCAGAGACGAATCCATAGCGCTAGGAAAACAAGTGTTAGTTCCTTACGTGTTTTGATGATAAGCGACAATTGTAAACTCGACTGAAGTTTGTGTTGGCTAAGTTCAAATTGTTTGAAACTTGTTCAAACTTAATCGAACTTTATCATCAAAGAAAAACTCGAGTTTAAAGTTGCCAAACTCGAGTTTGCACTTGACAGAGAGTAAGTCAAGTTATTTGAATTGAACTTGACTCGAGTTTAGACTTGGAAACTCCGAGTTAAACATTGGTGAGAGCTTTTCAAAGAATCTTATTCTTAATCAAACTTGAGCTCGCTATTGTTAAACTCAAGTTTATCCTTGGCCGAGAGTTCTCAAAGGTTTTTCCTTCTAAAGTAAACTCGAGCCTGGATATGTACACATTGATCGAGAGCTTTCAAGGAATTTAGAACTTAAATAAACTCGAGCTTGTGTTTTTCAAACTCCAGTTTGTATTTGTTGACTTAAAACTTATTTTCAATTTAAAAAGTTCCAAACTCGAGTTTATAATTTATTGACTCGAGTTTCCGCGATCTTAAAATGTTTTCAAAGTCTATCACGATGATCATTTCAATCGAAGAACTAAACTTGAGTTTAGGTAATTAAACTCGAGTTAGACACTTGAGTAAAATATTCTAAACTCTAGTTTGAGTCTTACAAAGACATATTCGTTTTAAACTTCAAATCCTTTCTAAAGAAGATGTCTATGAGACTCGAGTTTGGAAGAGTAAACTCAAGTTTCAAACTCAGTTTACTTGAACAAACTCCAATTTAAAGTGCTCTGTTTTAAAACCATCTTACTTGAATTTGAAAAATCTTCATGAATAATCTAGATATTTCTTATCATCACTCATTACCATTCCTAACTATGTTTAATCAGTTTGTTAGTGAGTTTCGGATGATCAAATAAGTTTAGATTGAGGATTAAGCATAAAGCAAAAGGTGATGTCGAACATTTATTCTTTGGTCCAGAAAACATAGCATCCTTTTAGCAATTCATTCTCTCGGATATTCCATAGATTTAAATGTTCTCTTTCCTCTTGTGGATGCCACATCATCCAATAGATTTATTTCAAGGAAAGTCAATAAGAATGTCTCGAGCATGTGGATTAAATCAAAGCTTCATAGAGAATAGATATAGTTGCAACCTAACTGACTTCATTAATGTTTCTAACAGTCATTTAATGCTTCATTCATATATAAGCCGAAGCATTCAATTCTCAACAACATCAAGAATACAGAAAACGAAAACGCTTAGGTCATACTTGCATTTACTACTATTCATTAAAGTATCTTCGATACATTGAACTTCGATATTTATTCATTTTCTCTTTAAGAGAGTTTCATATTTATTATCATTTATTGTAAATTCTCAAAGTTGTGGGACTTTGAGGTTGGGTTATCAATTAACAATTTGTAAGGGAGAGTGTATCCTAGTGAAAGGATAACTTTCAAGTATAGAATGTGTATCGATTATTGTGATAGTGAAAATCCTAGAGTGTCCGGGATTTGGATGTAGGTCAAGTGTTGAGACCAAACCGGTATAAATCCTTTGTGTCAAGCTTCTTCTCTCTATCTCTGTTTTTACTTTGTTTCATAGTCTCGTTGATTAGGTGTTTGAAAAATAATTTTTAAAATTCCTAATTCACCCCCACTTGTGTTAGGATTCGTACACGTAGCGGAAGCATTTCATCCATTAAAAACTTACAAATCCCAAAGAGGATCTATCAACAGCGTTTAAATTGGGTTAGTTAAGAAAAATTGTACCTATTCGAACTGGTATGCGTGCCTTGAGAACTCGTGGGCTAACACCTTCTTGCTCGATCAATCTCTAGGAGCCGACTCTGTGAATCCACTCCCTTTACCGGTATCCACACCGAACAGCTCTCTTGTTGGTTCGTTATCTTAATACAACTAGATCAATATCTTTTATAAAGTTTCTAAAATCCTAATTGGGCCGTATTAAAATATTCAAGATTAATCTAAATTAATCTTGAAATTCGAATTTGGATATTAATTAAATCTGTCCAACAGATCTAATCTATTCAATTAATCCAAATTAAAAACCTGCCTAAAATATGAGATATGATATTTGTCTATTTAATTAAATCTGAGATACTATATCTCAATTTAAATTAAATCGATATATGATATCTCTATTCGAAAATTATGAGATATGGTATCTATCTATTTAATTAAATCTGAGATACTATATCTCAATTCAAATTAAATCAGATATATGATATCTCTATTTATTTTAATTATTTAATTTATCAAATAAATTAAATAATATATAATAATATTATTATCTTAAATAATAATATCATTATTTTCGAATTATATATATATCCATCATAAATTAAATGTTGTATTCATTAAATCTTAGACATATATAAGATTCAATGAATCTGAACACTATTGCTCGTGTTGGGCTATTTTTGTGTGTGACCCTGCAGGCCTACATGAGATTGGCAGTGGGCCAATACTCGTACCATACCACAAGTCGTAAGCGGCCTCTAGCAAGACATTGCGACTGCCCAATTCATATGGGGATCGATGGTACGATACAACCTATCGTACAACCATGTCATGTCCCTTTTGTCACGCGATAATTTGGTCAAGGATGTGGCATGGATAATGTCAACTTCTGTTCTTGACCATTACTTTCTCGATTCTTGAGTAATCTAACAATTGAAATGGAAACTCCGTTCCGTAGTAGTATGGATATACACTTCTTAGACTTACTCATCGAGGGGCCCGATTTTATCTCTCTACACATGTGAGGGACAAATTCCATTTTAACCATTCACATTCTCTCGCATGAAAATCACCGATCCCGATCAAAGCCTTTATCATCACCCGGTCAAAGGTGACTTTTGACTAGGTCAAAGATCGCGACTCTCATGTAGGAATCCATGATGATCTCGAGTCAAAGGGCATTGTGACGCGGTTATACATGAGAAAAGCTAATGACCGAATCCATGTAGTTTTCTCATAGTGGGTCCATCCAAAGACCTTGTACTCTTACAAGTGCCTATGACTTTGATTCGTATCTCCATGCTCATCAAAGTCATACTGCTCTTATTTTATCTTCACTCCCGTGTAGATGACTGACCAGGGACATTTAGGATAATCTATAAGATACATCCAAGGATTCAGTTATCACTATGAACATGCAAATGATATGATAACTAAACGGAGAAATACTTTAAATGACATAAACGTTTCAAGTACAATGACTTGCCCCTAGGGCATAACTTCCAACATCTTGGTGATTTCCTCTGTTAGTTCTCAATGTGTTTTGATGATAACTGAAAATTGTAAACAAGTATAAATGTTTTTGATAAGTCAAATGAATTAATCTTTCTTCAAAAACATTCTGTAAGCGCCAAACTCGAGCCTATATGTGTGAACTCGAGTTTGATACTAACAGAGAGCAAGACAGGCTATTTTGCATTTTGAACTTGAGCCTGTATATTTAAACTCGAGCCTAAAACCTCCAGTACGTGTTCAAAGAGTTTACAAATGTGTAAACTCGAGTTTGTGGTTGCAAACTCGAGTTTGCCTCTGGCGGGAAGCCTTTTTCAAAATGAAACTATTTCTTAAACTCTACGTATTTATTTTTGAGTAGAGTTTGTTATTTGTTGAAAATCTACAAGAGTTTACAAATCATGTAAACTCGAGTTTGCAACGAGTTTGCCATTGCAGAGAGCAACCAAGCTTTTCAAAGATACCAAAACTCTAGTTTCCATTTGGAAACTCGAGTTTAGGTCATCCAGAGAGTTCTCTAAGTTTCCAACGTTTTTATGAAAACTCGAGTTAAAGATTGAAAACTCGAGTTTACATCACCTGAGAACAATGCTCGCCTCTGACCTTGTGAGAACTTCATTTATCATTCAAACAAACTATTTCAAAGTTTTCTCATAAAAGAGAAAACTCGAGTTTCATTTTGGAAACTCAAGTTTCGGCTTCTACGAAAGGTTTTCAAAGTTTTCAACGAATGTGAAAACTCGAGTTATGTTTTGGAAACTCGAGTTTTGGCCAGCGAGAGCTCTCGCCAATTTTGAGCCTTTGAAAACTTGAGTTATGTTTTGAAAACTCCAGCTTTTAAGCTTTTGGACTAAAACATAATTTTTCATTCAAGAGTCCAAAACTCGAGTTAGTCATTAATTGACTCGAGTTTTGCACTGCTCACAAAACATGTCCAATTGCAAAATCGCGATGTTTCTCTCGTGAAGAGAAAACTTGAGTTTGGATTGAAAACTCGAGTTTCGGTCTTTTACCGAAAGTTCATCGAAACATGAAAACTCGAGTTTGGAAGAACTCGACTCGAGTTTGCATCGCGAATTTGAATTTCGAACTGAACGAATTTGCGAAATATTTGTGTTTGATCTCAATACTTTATATCATCACTCATTACTATTCCTAACTATGTTTAATCAGTGTGTTAGTGAGTTTCAGATGATTTAGACAGGATTAAATGGAGATTTAGCATAAAGCAAAAAGCAAAGTCAGAACATTAAATGCAAAAGTGCAGAAAACTTGCATACTTCTGAACAACATTTCTCCACACGTTTTGAAGGAATTAAAGGTTCCTTCCATATCCAGTTTGTTTGTATCTTTGATTACAAACTTGTAAAGAGGAGTAAGTCCTAGTGAGAGGATTACTCAAGAGTTACAGAGTGTGTAGTCAATAGTGAAAAGTCCTAGAGTGTTTCGGGCAATTGTAAAATCCTAGAGTTTCTAGGTGAGTTAGTGAAAATCTCGAGTGTTTAGGGACTGGACGTAGGTCAAGAGTTGGACCGAACAAGTATACATCTCGTGTGAATCTTCTCCTCTCTATCTCTACTTTGCCTTAACTTACATATGTTGTGTGGGTGACTTGGTTCTTGAGCATTCAGTGAAAGGTTCTTGAGCAATCAGCGAAAGAATTTTTAATATCACCTATTCACCCCCCCTCTTGGTGATATTCCACCCTTCATTTGGTATCAGAGCCTGGTTTCTCAGATTGGGCTTAACATCCCGAGACAAAGATCATGGAAGGAATATTACCTGAAGGTGCCTCAATCAACAGACCACCTGGCTTCAACGGCGAACACTATTCATTTTGGAAAGCAAAATTCAGAGTATTTGTGTTAGCCTCGGAGTATGGTCTATGGCAAGTTATAGAGAATGGAGATTATGTTCCTACGAAAATTGTAGGAGGAAATAACGTTCCAAAGGCTCGAAGATGAATTCAACGAGGATGACCAAAGGAAAGTGACTCTCAACAAAGAAAGCCATCCTGATGCTTCATGGTGCTCTCAGTCAAAAGGAGTATTTCCGTATCTGCAACTTATCTACTGCCAAGGAGATGTGGAAAGCCTTGGAAATAGCATACGAAGGAACTTCCGGTATAAAGGAGAATCGCATCAACACGTTGACAACCGAATATGATTTCCTTAGAATGCACCGGCCCTTAAGTCGAAAAATTCTCAATGTCTTGACAAAAGACTGGGAAGCCAAAGTCACGGCTATAGAAGAAGCCCGTGGAGAATCAATGACTTCAGTTGCTGCTCTATTTGGAAGTCTATCTGAATATGAGGGTAAACTGAAATTCAAGAAGGGCTTGGAGGAAATTAATAGTAAGAGCAATAGTATCGCTCTTAATGTTGTGAAGGAAGAGGAAGATGAGAATGAAGATGAAATGGCTATGTTCGTGCGAAAATTCAAGAAGTTCTACAAGAAGAAGAGATTCAATCATCTCAGAAAGGAAGCATATGTATCTTCCATACGGGGAGATAGTTCTTCGGATGAGGAAAGTGAAGATGAAGAAGAAACAACAAATATCTCGTTTGATTGCAGAAGAAAAGCAATCAGAAAACGAAGAAGAGGTATGTGATTCTGAATCTTCGTATGATGAATTGTTTTCTGAATATAATGAACTGCATTCTGAATTTAAAAAGATTGCGAAAGAACTTATTGCTTCCAGAAAGAAAATCAAATTGCTGGAACAACAAGTTAAAGATTTACCTCCAGTTTCAGTTTGTGAAAATTCTGTTTGTGAAAAATGCCTTGATCTGGAAAAGAGAAATTCTTATCTCATGAAAACACTTCAGAAGTTCACTAAAGGTAGTGAAATGCTCAATGTCATTTTGAAAGCTCAACGATTTACAAATGACCGATCAGGCATAGGATATAATCCTACTTTTGACAAGAGGAATGGTAAAAAGAAAAGCGGTGGAAAACCTTATTTGAGTTATTTTCGAAATCAGTTTATAGCTCAAATCCTTTTGCTCATTGTAATTACGTAACCGAAAGGGACACAAGACTTCATCTTGCTTTCATAAAAGATAGAAGGGATAAACTCGTTGGCAATTATCAATGGGTACCAAAGGGAACTTATGTTTTCCTAAGGTTCAAACTAACAGTGAAGGACCCAAGTATAAAAGGGTACCAAAATGTCCATCTTTTCCCTTGTGTGCGCAGACAGACCTCAATAAGAATAGACACAAAGGTGCAGAAAAGATGAAGAATCAAAGAACTTCTTATGAACCAAAAAGGAGATCCTCTCAAGTGCCAAGCAGAAGACTTTTGAAGTCTATACCCTTTGAGATACCTAGAGAATGACATAAGAAGCGGTGGGTAAGCAAAGTTGATCCTCCAAGAGCCTAAGGATCAATGAGAGCTTCTCAAGAGAGCAACTTCATAGACAGATTAATTCAACTCTTGAGGAAGTTAAAGAAGTAATGCTTGATGGTGAATCTGTAAAAGAATTATCAAGATCAATCAACCTCAATCAAGCAAAGCTTTTACAAGGACAAAAGCATTTACGGTGATATCTACTTTTACCCTATCTTGAGCTTATATGAGATTCATATTTGGGTAATGAATATTTGTCCAATATTACATTTCATTAGCAATCATTGTTGTTATGTTCTTTCAAAATGAATTTCGATTGCTAAATGAACCAAAAATGAAATTGTGCAAAGACTTTCGATTTCATGTTTTTGAAACGCACAATTCTAAAATTGATTTGATTCACCTTGTTTTATGAAAATGCATACAAACGATTTGAAAAATATTCATGCTTTGATTGCATTCAAATGGTGATTCAAAATTGGAAACTAATATTTTGAATAACAGATATGCTTCAAAACTGTTTAAGTTGAATGTTTTCCATCCCTCTCAGATTGATCTTTAGAATTCAATGTATTGCTTGAACTATCTAGTTTTATTTTTGAACTAGTTGGTCCTCATAGCTAATACCAATATATGAGTTTCAAGCCTATCTTTAAAAGAATTCAATCTGTAAATTGTTATGCCAACTGCATAAATTTCCATTGGCCAAGTTATTCCAAGTCTTTATAAATGTTCATTAGTGCATTGAATAAGAATGCATTAACCATTAATGGAATAACTTACTAGGATGATATTCTAAACACTAATCCTTTGGATTAATGTGTTTCATCATTCAGGAATTCTAGTATTCTCTTAGTTGCTCAAATACATCAGCATTTGTCATTCATCCTTAATCTGAGTAACTGTATTCATAATCTTGCCTTGAACATTCATGAGTTTCTAATTCTAAAATGCAAGATTATCTCTTGGTCAATAGCATAGTCATTATACTTAAACTTCGTAGTACTAAGAATGATTCCTTAGTATTCTATCTTCATGACTTATGCTTGTGTGAAATCGCTCAACATGATAAGGGAATATTCAACCTCTGTAATCTAAAGCATATTGATATATTCAATCTATTGCCTTTCATTAATTTAGTATGTGCAATGCTTTTCAAAAATGCTTCAAAATGAATTTTGGTATCAACCATAAAAATTGTAATGCATTACCAATTTGAAAGAAAAGCTTAAATGGGAATGGTGAATCCCAATGATTTGAAAAACGACCTCCACCTAATGTTAGTTATGTGTTTTGATGATCACTAATTGCTAACAAAAAGATTGGAGTATATAGATATGTTTTATGCTGGGATAAAATCTCTAACCATCTATTGAAAGTTTGCGACAAAGAGCCAAACTCGAGCCTACCAAAGCGACTCAAGCTCGAGAGAATCAGAGAAAATGAAATTTTTGGAAAGAGCCAGACTCGAGCTTATTAGTTGATAACCTCGAGTTCGCGGGAGTCAGAAAGGAAATGGAGTTGTTGCAAAAAAGACGAACTCGAGCCTATTAGTTGGCGAACTCGAGTTCGCGGAAGACAGAGAGCAACTTAATTCAGAGGACTTCACAGACTCGAGCACGTAAGTGGCTAGACTCGAGCCTAAGGGAAATTTCAAGGGTTCACACATACACTCTTGAAGTCCAGGTTAGTACAAGAAGATCCAAACTCGAGCCTACTCCTGTAAACTCGAGTTTGTCGCGATAAAATTTTTTTAAAACATTGTTGATCTTCACTTCACTTCACCCTCGAGCCTAAACCTAAATTTCTCTCAAATCCTCTCATCTCCTCAACGAAAATCCGAGAAATGGCCTCCAAACGATCGCAACCGATGATACCCCAAGTTTGGATCATGAGGAACCCCAATCTACTCCTCAAAACATACCTAAACGACTCCAAGAGTAAAATCCTTTCCAAAACGATTCAAGGAAGGAATTGACAAGGCAATCCTGGTGTTGTCGCAACTCAACCTTCTCCATCATCCGAACCCAAGATAGCACTCCTCGAGAATCCTCCAAATACGAAACAACGCCTAGAAGAGGCAAAGAGAAGGTCTACAAATCCAAACGGACCAAGAAGAATGTTCCTACAATTTGGACAAGCCAGTTCTCAAGCACATTCTACCTCTCATCATCAAGAACAATCTGTGCCTCAGGTATCTGAAGAAATCCCAGCTCTATTTGAGATTTATAACCATACTTCAATACCTAGGGGATTTTCCAGTGAGCCTGTAAGATTATCGGTGAGGATGCCATTAGATTTAAGTCGAACTTTGAGCACAAAGCCTTTTGCCCCACTGTCTATGTTAATTTGGCTCAATTGAAAGAGGAATGTAACCTTGACCTCACCCCCGGTGAAGCAATTTGAACCACTTATATCCATTAAAGCTTCATATAGTCCCACTCTTGTCAAAGCCTTCTATCACCGTATGAAAAGTGATAACTTGTTGGATAGTGATATGAACTTGATTGAGGAAAGGATTACCACCACCCTTAGAGGGAAACAAATCACCATAACTGCCTCTTAGTTGAATTCCCTTCTTCAAAATTCAAAATCCTCCACCTGTTGCATCATTGAACTATACTGATAGGCAAATCTTTTCATTGCTTAAACCTGATGAACCTATCCCTGATGCATTAGAAATTCTAAACTTTACTCCAGTATCCATGCCCCCTAAGCAAAGAGCTTCCTGGTACATCTATACTAGAGATCTCATGCAAAAAGGAGGAAATTTCACCCATTTTGCAAAGAAGGATTACCCTATCTTTGCTTCCATCATTGACCAAGTGCCTCACAATGTTGGGCACTGGATTTTCAAAGAAATGGCTAGATTTCGCTTCTTTGGTAGGAAATCTTCCCAAATACCCTTTGCTAGCCTCATCTCAGTAATCATGTTCCATGAGAAGATTTGGTATCTTCCTGCCAATGAGCATCCGAGAGAATAAACTTTGATGAAGGCAGTAATCAATCCAGAGCTCCACCTCAGTCAATGCCAACCAGATCAAGAGCCACTCAATCTAGAGTACAAGAAGCTCAAAGTGCACCTCCTCCTCCTTCTGATTTGGATGCAAGAATCAAGGCTATAATTGACAATGCAATTACTGATCTTTCTATCAAGATAGAATCAGAAGTGAAGCAATTCAAAGAAGAAGTGATTAAGGGATATGATGAGATGGTGGATTCATAAGAAGACACAATATTGAGCAGCAAGTACTGAAGGAAAAGGTTCAAGGACTCAGTGGTCAGATTGGAGATCAGTCACTCAGCATCTCCACTCTCTTGGTATCTATGGCAAGTCTCAATGATAAGATGGACAAAATATTGCAACATCGGTCCATGTGCGCTTCGGTCTTGGTTTGGATACTTCTACCTCTGCTGGTCCAAGTTCTACAATTCCCCCAACTGATTCTGAACTAGCTCCCACCATTCCAGCCACTTCCTTAGCCCCTGAACCATCTGCTCATGCTGCTACCACTTCTGATCCAGTCATTCAGCCTTCTTCTACCACATCTGATCCACCCTTGTTTGCTGATGACAAAGGGGGAGAAGAATTGAAGTGAAAAGCAGTCTTTTCTTTTATGTTTTGATCATTTTATGCATATTTGCTTTTGAAACTCTACTATCATTTTGTAATATCTTAAGTTATGCGGTGTGCTTATTACTTCATCATATCTATCTTGCTAACTCGATTGTGTTTCAAAACTTATGTTGATTCCGATTCTTCTACTCAATTCGATTTACGTTATCTATTTATCATGTCCGGCTCTAATAACTCGATTCTGTATTAAGATGAAGTCATGAAGCTTCTATTCGTTTAAATGCTTAAACGAAATGAATTAAGATGAATCAAATCCTTTTCAAAGAAACTTAGTGTTTTGCCAAATGATTTTGATTTCAAAACACCAAATGATCAAAACTTGCTTTTGAAAGGAGTTAATTGTTTACAAGTGTTGTCATCATCAAAAAGGGGGAGAATGTTAGTTCTCAAAGTGTTTTGATGATAACGACAATTGTAAACAAGTATAAATGTTTTTGATAAGTTAAATGAATTAATCTTTCTTCAAAAACATTACTGGCGGCGCCAAACTCGAGCCTAGATGTGTGAACTCGAGTTTGCTACTAACGAGAGAGCAAGACAGGCTATTTTGCATTTTGAACTCGAGCACGTATATTTAAACTCCAGCCTAAAACCTCCAGTATGTGTTCAAAGAGTTCAGAAAGCAACCAAGTTTTTCAAAGATACCAAAACTCTAGTTTCCATTTGGAAACTCGAGTTTAGGTCATCCAGAGAGTTCTCTAAGTTTCCAACGTTTTTATGAAAACTCGAGTTAAAGATTGAAAACTCGAGTTTACATCACCTGAGAACAATGCTCGCCTCTGACCTTGTGAGAACTTCATTTACAATTTTGAGCCTTTGAAAACTCGAGTTATGTTTTGGAAACTCCAGTTTTAAGCTTTTGGACTAAAACATGATTTTTCACTCAAGAGTCCAAAACTCGAGTTAGTCACTTAATGACTCGAGTTTTGCACTGTTCACAAAACATGTTCAATTGCAAAATCGCGATGTTTCTCTCTGTGAAGAGAAAACTCGAGTTTCGGTCTTTACTGAAAGCTCACTGAAACATGAAAACTCGAGTTTGCATCGCGAGAATTTGAATTTCGAACCGAACGAATTTGCGAAATATTTGTGTTTGATCTCAATACTTTATATCATCACTCATTACTATTCTTAACTATGTTTAATCGGTGTGTTAGTGAGTTTCGGATGATTTAGATAGGATTAAATGGAGATTTAGCGTAAAGCAAAAAGCAAAGTCAGAACATTAAATGCAAAAGTGCAGAAAACTTGCATACTTCTGAACAACCTTTCTACACACGTTTTGAAGGAATTAAAGGTTCCTTCCACATCCAATCTTGCTCCTCCAACAGATTAAAAGTCGAAAGTCAACTCGAACATCCGCACACTGGATTAACCAAAGAGAGAGAGAGAAGAAGACCAAAAGCTTCACTAATCATCCTCTAATGTCTCCAACAACTATATGAGGATTTACAACGGTCAATTAATGATCTCTAGCTATATATAGAGCTGCAATCAAGTCTTCAACAAGAGAGACAACACACAAAAACGAAATACACTTCAGTAGTTCATTATTCTTTAGTTTTCTCATGCATGCAGTATCTTTGATACTTAGAGCTTGATGTTTATCGTATATCTACTCAGTGAGGAGTGTAAACACTATTTGATTATCTGTAAATCTTAAGGTTGTGGAACCTTAAGTAAGGGTATACAATTACAACTTGTAAGAGGGAGTGAGTCCTAGGGAAATGATCATCTCTAGTACGAGTGTGTAATTGTTTGTATCTTTGATTACATCTTGTAAAGTGGAGTAAGTCCTAGTGAGAGGATTACTCAAGAGTTACAGAGTGTGTAGTCAAGAGTGAAAAGTCCTAGAGTGTGTCTAGGAAAGTGAAAAGTCCTAGAGTGTTTCGGGCAATTGTAAAATCCTAGAGTTTCTAGGTGAGATAGTGAAAATCTCAGAGTATCTCCGGGGACTGGACGTAGGTCAAGAGTTGGACCGAACCAGTATACATCTCTGTGTGAATCTTCTCATCTCTATCTCTACTTTGCCTTAACTTGCATCATTGTGTGGGTGACTTGGTTCTTGAGCATTCGGTGAAAGGATCTTGAGCAATCAGCGAAAGAATTTTAAAATCACCTATTCAACCCCTCTAGGTGATATTCCACCCTTCATATGATTTACTTCATATGAAGTCTGGGGAATCCATTGGCAAATTCCAGCTTAGATTCACTCATCGATCAACCAACTTCTTTGCATTGGGCAAAGAATATGATCAACTTTGTCCTAGTAAGGAAAATTCTAAATATCTTCGCAAGGAATGGGAAGCTAAAGTCACCGCATTCGAAGAGGCTTGTGGAGAGTCAATGGCCTCGGTGGCAGCTTTATTTGGTAGCTTGTCTAAGTATGAAGGAAAGATCAAGTTCGAAAGGGACTTGATGAGATCGGTGGCAAGAACAAGGGAATTTCCTCAAATTTGTCAAAGAAGTAAAAGAACAGATGATGATGTAGATGAAGATGAAGAGCTAGGCATAATGGTCTTGAGATTAAAGAAATTCTATAAGAATGACCAAGGATTGAGAAAGATTCACAAGGATAGCTCCAACACCGAGCCTAAGAAGCTAATCATATGCTACGAATGTGAAAATGAAGAGGTAAACGATTCGATCCATCCTTTGATGAATTATTTTCTGAATACATTTCTCTTCAACTGAATTTCGAAAGATTGCAAAAGAACTTCTTGTTTTGAAAAGGAAAATAAAATCTTTAGAAGAACAAGTTCAACTTGAGAAGTTCACTCAAGGTAGTGAGATGCTCAAAGTTATTTTAAAGCAGCAAAGGTTTACAAATGACCGATCAGGAATTGGTTACAAACCTGATTTTGATAAAAAGAAAGGCAAAAAGAAATTTAGAGAAAAGTCTTATACAAACTATTTTCGAAAAACAGTTCACTCTTCTAATCCTTTTGCTCATTGCAATTATTGCAATTGTAAAGGTCATACTACCTCTTCCGTAGTAATTATCAATGGGTGCCTAAAGGATCCTATAAGGTTCCTAAGACACAAACTAACCCAAAAGGACCCAAGAAAAGATAGGTACCTAAGACTTGATCTTCGTGTCTTGCGGGTTTGTCTTAGAGCATCAAAATCCAACAAATGATACATTGATAGTAGATGCTCTAGACATATAACGGGAGACCAATCCAAGTTTGCTACAATCAAGCCTAAGGATGGTAGCTAGGTGACCTTAGGTGAAACCAATCGAAAGGATTCTGGAATTGGAGAAGTTGGAAACAACGAAGGACCTCAAATCAAAGATGTCTACCTTGTGGAAGGCCTATGCCACAACCTCCTTAATGTGAGCTAAAGCATAGATAAAGGTAACTTGGTTATCTTTGATTTTGATGAATGCTTGATTGTGAGCAAGTATGTTCTCTCCTTGGACAACATTAAATCTAAAGTTTTATTCGGGGCTCTTGGAGAAGGTAATTGCTATACTCTTAATTTCTCTAGAAATGGTCCTGTTTACGAAAATTGTTTTATTGGTAACTTGGATGAAAGTTGGCTATGACACACGGATTAGCTCATGTCAACAAGTTCCAACTTGACAAGTTGCTAAAAAAGGATTTGGTCATTGGTTTACCAAAACTTTGTTTTAAAAATGACATGATTTGTGATGTTTGTCAAAAGGGTAACCAAACCAAATCATCCTTCAAATCTAAAATTGAAATTTCAACTAATAGACCTCTTCAACTACTCCATATGGATATAGTTGGACCGGCTAGAGTGAAAAGCCTTGGTGGCAATCTTTATACTTTGGTCATAGTTGATGATTTCTCTAGATTTGCATGGATTGTATTCTTATCTTCTAAGGATGAAACATTTGATTAGTTTGTTGTTCTTGCCAAGAAGGTCAAAAACAAGATAGGTTTCTCTATTGCAAGAATTTGTAATGACGATTCTTCTTGATCAAGGGTTTATTAGAGGTAAAGCGGACACAACCCTCTTCATAAAGAGTGATAAGCTTAATGATATATTAATTGTTCAAATATATGTCGATGATATTATATTTAGTGCTACTAATGTTTCTTTGTGTGAAGATTTCTCTAGGAAGAATTTGAGATGTCCATGATGGGAGAACTCAACTATTTCCTTGGTCTCGCAAATCAAGAAACGCAAGAATGGAATCTTCATTTCTCGGACCAAATATCGAAGAGATTTTTGAAAAAGTATGGTTTGAATGAATGCAATGGAGTGACTCACCGATGAGCTCTACTGCCTCCTTGAATGCTTTGAGAAGGGAAAGGATTTCAACATTACAAGATATAGAGGAATGATTGGATCATAGCTCTATCTAATTCAACATCACAAGTCGGCTTGATATCCAGTTACGTGTGTGGGCATGTACGCTAGATTTCAATCATCTCCCAAAGAGACTCATGCTGAGCATGTGAAGAGGATATTCAAATATCTTGTTGATATAGAGGAGTTGGGATTGTGGTCAACTTTGAACATCTAGTGGCATATTGATTGAGATCATGCCATATATAAGACGGATCAAAAGAGCACAAGTGGCCAATGTCGGTTTCTTGGTGGCTTACTTGGCTCCTAGTTCAACAAGAAGCAAACAACCATCTGTGTCATTAAATGAAGCTAAATATATTGTTCACTAGTGCAAAAAGGGATTTAAGACCGCCTCATTTAGAGCGGATCATCGACGCCCCGCTCTTAAAGGTGTGACTGGTAGCAGTTTTGTAAATAAAAAGAACTTCTTATATGCTAAAGTGCTTTAAGACCGCCTCATTTAGACCGGACTAATGAAGGACCGCTCCTAAAACTATGACTGTGGCAGATTTGTAAATATAAAGAACTTCTTATCTTGGATCATTTTTTCATAGGTTTTATCCAGACCTGTTAAAATAACGACCGGTCTTAAAAATGTTATTAAAAAAATTGAAATATCAATTACTTTTGGAGAAATCTAATACTGCCCAGACTTATATTTTCTACACTCCAAAATTAATACGGAAAAATTAAAATATGAAGGTATTAAAGTTTTAAGACCGAACATATATAATATACGGTCTTCAAAGTTAGATCTTTAAGGCCAGGACATAAATCACGACCGGTACTAAAGTTTTAATAAAAAAATAATTAATGTTAAGACCAGATTTACGAGAATGGCCGGTCTTAAAAGTTAGACTTTTAAGACCAAACTTAAAATGCGGCTGGTACTAAAGTTTAAATAAAAAATTAATTAATTTTAAGACCGAAGTTATATAAAGGCGGTCTTAAAGGTTAGCTTTTAAGACCGTATATACTCATTTGTCCAGGTCTTAAAAATGAAGCGCCAAATATACATTTCTTCGCGGAAGCTTTGTCACACTCATTTGAAGAACCCCTGTTCATGTTGCGAAACCCTTCTGTTGCATTACCTCTCTTCTCGCCCCACGTCACCGTTAGCCTCTGTTACTCCCTCATTTTCTCGAGGCATTCCTCTCACTTTCTTGAAAATGAACGGTGAAAAGGATTCCACTCGTCTTCACGGAACTCCGGATACTACTTTTTGGTGTGGGTCGAGACGAACGAACCCTCTTCATCTCACAATGAGCCTCCTCGGCGCCGTGCACGCCGTGGTAGAAGTGGCACACGAATGAGGAGGTTTCCCTTAGTCGGAATTCGGGATGAAGCTCGAGATTCGGTTTGATGAAAATTTGCAACCTTTCGGTCCTAATAAAACCACATATACTAGTTTTGTCGCGCTCTAGTACGTAGCAAGGTTAGCATCTTGATTGATGAGTGGAAAAATGTGGACCAAAACACAATAAAGGATCCTATTTGGGACACTATCCGGCTTACATACACCGTCACGACTGCGAGAAGTTGAAAGACTCAACATTGTCTTATTGTCTTTGAGCGGTTCGGAAGTTTAAGACCTTTCTAGCTAACACGTATATTTTGCCGAGGTGCGGCTGACCATAAACCACAGCACAAGTACAAATTTATTGATGAACAAATTTGGCAACAATTTGTTCAATTGCGGACCACTCTGAAGCTCGGTGAGTTTATATTTAGTTTTGTTTGCACTTTTGTTTGCTTATTAACACTGTGCGGATACGTGAATGTTATTGTGTACATCTAATCCTGTTAGTTAAATGGTTTCTTTGTGTGAATAGAAGTATACATTTCCTGCCTTTGTCTGTATCGGAGGAGCATGTCCTAATTCCATGCAAGTCGATATGTAAGCTGTGTAATATGGTTAGACGTTGTTGTTAGTTAGTTAGTATGTTAAGCGTGTAATGGTTTCGGTGCAAGTAGTTAGTTAGTTATTCTAATATGTGTGTAGGAACCAATTATGATGAATGAATGAATTGATTGAGTTGGCAGCAATTCTGCAACTCCCTTTCCTTTGGTTCTCCCAATTTCTTCTACAATGCTACATCTTCCTTAAGTAAAATGTTGAATCTTGATGAAGTGAATTTGACTAATGTTTGACGTTCATATCAAGCAGAAGTTCTCTAATTTACGTTATTGACATGGCTGGAATTCATAATTGATAGTTGTTTTCAATCTGATTCACGAAAAGAAGGGAAAAATACCAAGAGATCGGGAGAAAGAATGATTGCCCACACGGGGCTTCTCGCGGTGGATATGAAAAGGCCGAAAAAGATTTGATGGCGGCCAAGCGGAAGAGATTGGAAGGTGAAGTTGAATCCAATCCTTCCTCGGTAGTTGACCAGCCGCCATCTCAATACGTCGCGAGGAGTTGTGGTTGTATATTCCGCAAAAGCCCAGCGGCACCTACACGAGTGAACAAACTCGTGTAGTTCTTGAAAGAATTGTAAGTATCGATATTGTCATTTTTACTTACTAAACATGTTTCATTACTAAGCTCCTCATTATACGTATCTTACAGGAAGATCTTAAAAAGAAGGAAGCGAGAGGATCTTTTGCGTCGGACGGGAGGAATGATGATCGGCCGTTGCGGCCAGGGAAAACCAGATCACTCGGGCGTGTAAGGGGATTGGAGGACGGGTAGGCCTAAAGCAATACTTTGGTAAATCCAAACGCCACAGACAAAGTATGGTTACCAGGAGGAGATGGATCGAGACGCTTGTGTTAGTTTTGATTAGTTTTGATGATGGCTTATATAGATGTCATTCTTAATAGCAAAAAGGTTGCATACTACATTTATCTTTTATTTTGACTAATTATTATATTTAATGTAGATGCAAAGTTTTATGATGGAGAATGTTGATTGAAGAAAGAAGTTCTTGCTCAATATAATGAGAATATTATAATATCAAGGAAGCAAGAAGTTATCAAATGATTTTGGGGGATAATCTAGAAGAAGAGAAGAAATTGAAGAAGGAAGAACTTGCAATGCAGTGGAATATCTTTACTCAAGTTCTTATATTGATGCTATAAGTCTCCAAGATCATATGGGAATTGGAACGGATCAATTCAGAGTTAAAACCAGCAAAAATCATTCAGCTACTCTGTTCAGCGTTTCACTTGGGCGACGTCTAGTAATTCGATGATATCTCCTAAACCAGAGATCGGATTGAGGTGAAACCTGTGGCATATGAAACTAGACTCCAAATGCGTCATTTATATATATAATTCAAGCCAAAAGGAGTTCATATGAAGGAGTAATCAATTTATGAAGTTGACAGTGAAATCCACGTCACACAAATGACCAACCTTCAATGTTTTGAGTTTATCTGACAAAAGGAGAATCAATTGAGCTGAAATCGGTGGCATTGGAAAGTAGACTCAAAGGGCTTTCCATCGATAGGTTAAACAACTAAAAAGGAGTTCAGACCAGGGAGATATAGCCCTCGAAAGTGGACCATATTTCCAGGATGTTGGAGGTTTGCTAGCAGGAGAAGCAAACTCGAGCCTATTAGTTGGCAGGCTCGAGTTCGCGGGTTCTGAGAGCTACAGTCGCGAAAATCATCCAAACTCGAGCCTATAAGTGACAAACTCGATCCTAGACAAGACAGAAAGCAAAAGATGATTTTGAAGAGACCCAAACTCGAGCCTATAATTATAGACTCGAGTCTAGATGCTGAAAAATTTTACAAACTCTAGAGTTTGCTCGAACCTCCGGTTTGCACCTTGCGAAGCTGAACGACCCTTGCAAACTCGAGCCTACTTATCCAAGCTCGAGTTCATGACACTGATTCAGAAAAACAGCATTTTGAAAGTCTCGTTTCTCATCAAAAAACATCCACATGATTACCCAAATGACTTATACTTCTTCTTAACATTATTTATATCATTTGTGTACATGTTTGATTATTAAAGCTTGAGAGAACATCAATCTTGACGAAATCAAGATCTAGAAGATGAACTTGCTGCATAATCTCAGAAATGGGAAAGATGACTGAATCAATGAGAAACTTGAAGAAACGAAGTTGTCTACTCAATTGTAATGCTTCTCCAAAGTTAAATCATTCGGATGATGAAATACTCCAACGGACATAAGCCAAACAGATTCAGCATTCGAATTAATGTTCATGACGGGAATCAACCATTGTTGACGAAACGGAAAATCGAGCATTTACTTTCACGCGTCAAACGAGAGGAAAATTCAAGAAGAAGAAATCCTTCACTTGGAAACAATTGATATAGCCATTACTCAGAATGATTCCACTGAACAAATAAAGGAAAGTCATTAAATGACATAACGGTCATAATCTTCAATGCGAGCAAAAGTTGGAAATCGAGAAAAGGCCGTGAGTCCCAACGGCTAGAATTTTGAATGGAGAGAATTCGGATTGAGAACCAATGGTCATATGAAGATTTGCCGCTATATATAGAGCTGCATACAAACCTTCAAAGATACTACAACAAGCAGAGGAACAAGCTTACACCGAGAGAGAAGATTCATTGTAAACATCCTATCTTTATATCATGAGTTACTCAAGATTGGGTGATCTTGAGTGGGAAACACATTGTGTTGATTACGGCTTGTAAGGAGTGAATCCTAGTGAGAGGATTACTTCGAGTGCGAGTGTGTAATCAAACGGTGTATTGATTACGGTTGTAAGGGGAGTCAATCCTAGTGAGGGTTTACTTCAAGTACGAACGTGTAATCAAGTTGAAAGAAGATAGTGGATTGAAATTCTCAAGTAGAGCTTGGGACTGGACGTAGGTCAAGGATTGGGCCGAACCAAAGTATAAATCACCGTTTGCATATTCTCTTCCCTTATCTCTTACATTCCAAAGCATATATGTTTGAATGATTGTTTATCACTTTATAAATTATTATTGACATTCAATCTATTTCCGGCAAGTGAAGAAAAGTTCTTAAAGTTCTAAGTTTTTAATCAAACACCCAATTCACCTCTTGGGTGATAGCCAAGTCTTTCGACTTGCGGCTAGAGAAGCTACATTGAGGGCAATGTTTCAAGCTCGAGATGAGCAAGATGAAGGAGGAAATGGATCAGAAAATGAAGTGTCTCTGAGCTCTCGCCGGAGACCAGTGTTCCCTTGACACCTTGGTGCACATATGCAGCAGAGCACTAGAGGAGCTGCATTGTTGGACGATCCGAGCAACCTTGTCATCTCGTATGTGGAGGATAGTGATTGTCATAGACAATTGGTTGCTAAAGGGACTGTCCACAACTTCGGATCAACTCTACACCACCAAAAATGGATGATGATGAAGTTAGAGTGTCGAGTTGAAGAGGTGATCTTTGATGCACTGTCCCTCTCCCAACCGATGAGCTGAAGATTGTGAGTGATGTCAAGGGAACCTTCATCTCTTGGCCAGTGAAGCTTGTAGATGTCTCTACTCCTCGTCAAGCTCCATCCCCTCCTCAAGCTCCACCCCCTCATCAAGCTTCATCCCCTCCTCAAGATCCACCCCCTCATCAAGCTTCACCCCCTCCTCAAGTTCCATCCCCTACTGCTAACTTGACGGCCAAGGAAAAAATATCTGATTTGGTAGCCAACAGATGGTTTAAAGATAAATCGTGGCCTGTCAATGAAGTAGTAGGCCTCGATCATCCTCAACCGCTTTTACTTGATAATGAAGATGTAGAGTCCATGCTGCTTCCTGGACAGCAGGTTACTAGTGCATGTGTTCAAGTATTTATTAAGTAAGTATCTTCTTCCTTGATTACATAATTTAAATGCACCGTTTAGACACACATACATATATACTAATTCCCTGATCGATGTCATTGTTGTAGGTGCATGCATGAGAAACTTGTTGAACAGGGCAGAATTGAGGATTTTGGATTCTTGTGCCCAGTGTATGCAAGTACAACATCCAAGGAATTGAGACAGGAGTACATATCAAAGAGGGTGTGTGAAGTGCCAAGAAAGGTGTACTTGTTTCCACACTGGCTCGGGTACATATATATCACAATTCTTGTCTCGCAATTCACTTAATTCTCGCTACATACATATATATATATATATATATATATATATATATATATATATATATATATATCACTGAGTACTTTACTGCTGTATTGAAATTTCAGCAACCACTATCAGTTGGTCGTCATGAACATGGAGTCGCATTTTCTTATCTTCTTATGCACCACTCACAGCGATCCATCGCCTACGTTGAAGCGAGATCATCAACAAGTAAGGATGTCATTTTGATTGTCTTGTACGAAATCTTTGTTGTGAATTTTCAGTGAACATTACGATCAATTTGTGATTTTGATGATAGTGGCATGACGACCTTCCAAAGAACGGTAAAAAAAAGGCGTGGTGGGTTTGATCTCAAAGACCCTAAATGGTACCAACCAAAGGTTAGTACATATTTGGACATGGCATAACTGTCTTGTGAACTTGGTCAGTAAGCTATATATGCTCTTATATATTTCTTGTTCTTTTTAGACCCTTCGGCAACCGCGAGAATCGAACTTATGTGCCCCTTACGTCATGAAACACGTATATGATATTGTGACGTAGGGAAAGACTAAATTCGGTGCAAAGGTAAAATGTTATGGCTGAATTAAGTCACGATGGCTTAATGTTACATATGAAATATGCACGTAATATGTTATTTTGTTTCGTCTTTGATGTTACGAGGTTTTCTGTGAAAAGCCATTTGATGATGATGAAGTGGAGCACATACGCCATGTGTTTTGTGAATATCTCGTATAAACTGGTCTTAGAAAACTAAGTCAGGACAATAATTAATGTCCTAAATTAATTCATTTGTAAATAATATATGCTGCAGCAACAATAGCCTTCTGTACATACATTTGTTTATTTTTTCGACTAGCTAATTCATTCATTTGTAAATATAACGCAATGCAATTCAATAATAAATTTGTTTATTTTTTCGAACAATTTGTGTGTGTCCATTTTGTGTTTCTAAATGAATGGGATAGTGGATAAAGCTATTTAATTAGTATCCATTTTAAGACCGTATACTTAACAAATATCCGGTCCTAAAAGTCTTCGTCTAATTCTAAAAAGTATGGGTAGATTTTTAGGACCGTATATAAGTCAAATACCCGGTCCTAAAAGTCTTCGTCTTCTAAAAATATGGGTAGACTTTTAGGACCGTATATATGTCACATATCCGATCCTAAATGTCTCTAAAATATACGGCTAGAATTTTAGGACCGTATATTTAATTAATATCAGGTCCTAAAAGTCTTCGTAAAATTCCAAAGAATGTGGCTAGACATTTAGGACCATGTATTTGTTAGAGTCGAGTCTTAAAAGTCTTCGTTTATTTTAATAGTTTGCCGAAACTTTTAGGACCGTATATTGTTTAATTGTCCGCTCCTAACTTCAAATTTTTAAAATAAGGCTTAACTTTTAGGACCTTGGATTTGTTATATGTCCGGTCCTAATATTCTTCCTTTAAATAGAGTTCGTGACTCGATTTTCAGACAAATCGTTAGGGTTCAAAACAACCAAGTTTCTGGCGTTCTCTCAAGTTTTGTGCTTCGTTGTCCTCATTTTCACTTAACCCGGATGTGGAGATCATCATCGGTGTCCCTTTGCTTTGTCCCTTTCTTTTGTCGAAAAAGAAAGAAGATAACGAAAAGGCACTCGAAAATGTTCATACCTGGGGTAAGTAAAGAGGACGACAACGATGGTCCAAACTTGAGAAGAATCGTCACTCTTTTTTTTGTTCGAATAAGGTAAACAATGTTTTTTTGTTTTGTATGGTCGTAATCGTTAACTTTATTCTGCAAATTTTTAATGTTGATCACCACGAAGAGGACAATGTTTTGTTTGTTTCCTTTTGTCGGAAAAAGAAAAGAACATCATAAAGACAAGTACAAGGAAAGCGATTGGGATCTAAACAATTTATTTTATTTCTATTTTTTTTTGCCTTGAGAGGGCGTAGTACAAAAAACATAAATATTTCTAATCCTCCCCATCGTTGTCGGAGGGGAGGGAAGGGTCGGAGACGTCGTCGTCGGGAGGTATGGTACTCAACGTCATTGGCGTCGAGTACCGCGTTTAGCTTGTTGTTGACACCGTGATAGACCGAAACAGCTTGGCCCAAGGGTCGGTCTATATGATCGACGCGGGCTATCAGTGCTACGGCAGCTGCCAGAAGTTCGGGTTCGGAGGCAACGAAGGAGGATATGGAGGTGCCTCAGGATTTCGCCCAGCAGGAGGACCTCGTCGTGGTGGAGGAGCCATTACGGTGGAGGTTGTAGGAGGAGATGGAGATGAATATGAAGAAAGTAAAGTAACAACGGGTTTAAATAGAGAACCCATCCCGAACAATGTGATACGCGGAAACATTAACGAGGAGACGCATAGTTCCTCGAATACGAGGAGACGCCTAGTTGGGAAGTTTGTGTGGAAGCCGAAGAGACTCTCTCGAATCATTCATTGAAAAGAAATTGAATTAATAAAGAAATGAGTTTTAGGATCGGATAAAAGATAAAAACTCTGTCTTAAAAGTAATTGAATTGAAAGAAATGAGTTTTAGGACCGGATAAAATATAAAAGCTCGGTCTTAAAAGTAATTGAATTGAAAAAAAATGAGTTTTAGGACCGGATACAAGATAAAAGGTCGGTCTTAAAAGTAATTGAATTGAAAAAATGAGTTTTAGGACCGGATACAAGATAAAAGGTCGGTCTTAAAAGTAATTGAATTGATTTGAAAAAAATAAATGACTTTTAGGACCGGATATTTATATAAATACGTTCTTCAAGTAGAAACACTAAATTCATTTGTACCAATTAACTTTATCATCACCGATGCGTATCTCTCCGCTCTCTCGTCCTTATTAACTCCTCACACAAACTCTCGTCCTTATTAACTCCTCACTACCTCGTAACTCCTCACTACCTAGCTCTCTACCCCAACCGCTCAAAGCCTCAAACAATGGTTAGATACAAGCAAACTGCTCGTAGGGGTACTCTTACACCTCAAGCTCGTGACACGGTTATATCGTTATACGGTGCGCCTCCTCCAGTGAGAGTGTGTCCTATTGTGGCCGAAGGGTCTCGGGTCGTTGAACCCATTGTTATTTTTGATGATGAAGAGATTTCCGCACCCCCCCTCGATCCTTCGCCGACCCCCGTCCCGAGATTGCCAGCCCCTCCAGCCTTGGACCACGCGCGCCTACCTCGACCCCCTCTCCGCTTTCCTCTAATGCGAGATTCATATTGAGGTGGAGCAACTAAGACAGAACTTGCCGATATCCGGCGGAAATTAATGCTCTTCACGCCGATATCGCCAAGCATGTTCAGTCAGATTCTTGTGGATGATAATTTTCATCTTTTTTTTTCTTTTGTTTTTTTTTTTCTTGTATACGTGCATTCTCCAGTAATGTAAGACCATATTAAGAACATAACCATTTGATTTTTTTTTTTTGTTCTTGATATTTTCCTTTTGGCTGTATCTTGTGGATGATAATTTTCCTTTATTTTTTGTCCAAAAAAAATTTTTCCTTTATTTATTCATTCACCAAGGCCGTTAAGACCGGACATTTTATAAGTAACGGTCTAAAAAGAATTTGAATTTTAGGACCGGATGTTTTATAAAACTCCGGTCTTAAACTTAAATGACTAATAAAACTTTAGGACCGGATACTCTTAGAACTCCGGTCTTAAAAAGTTAGTTATAACTTTAGTAGGACATTTAATAATTAAGCGGTTTTAATAAAATCCAAAAAGCTAAATAAGGTGTCGATGTCGCGCGAAAAATTAAATTTCCCACTCGAATATCTCTTGTCGCGCCGAAAGTGATTACTCATGGGTTTAACGAAATCGATGAAATGTTCTTGTGGGTATTATATGTTGTTAATGAATATTGATTTTCGTAGATTATATTTGCACTTAGACCTACCGAATCGACCAACAAGTGTTTTTAGGTTACTCTTGATGTCTTGTCCGCAACATCAACGTTCGTGGTCGGGAGAAGTAAGACTCATCAAAACGCATTTGAATTTATATGCTACAGTGAGTCCACAAGACCTTCATCCCATGCATTTGATTTCCCCGTCTTGCATTTATTTGGGTTCTTGGATTCACTGTGGTAATGTGTTGCCGCATCGCTACTATGATGCTAAGAAAATACTTTGTCCACTGGGGATGGAGTACAAAAAGATCCATGCATGCCCGAATGATTGCGTACTGTATAGAAAAGAGTTTGAAGAGAAGTAGAGTTGTCCGATATGTGAAACCCCACGGTACAAGTCAGATAAGGGGCCTGCAAAAGTGTTGTGGTATCTTCCAATCATACCAAGGTTCAAGCGGTTGTTTGCGAATGAAAATGATGCAAAGAATCTAAGGTGGCATGCAGATGAGAGGATTTCGGATGGACAACTTCGACATCCGGCCGATTCTTCTCAATGGAAGAAGATCGATCAATTATTTCCGAACTTCGGCGAAGATCCTAGGAACCTCAGGCTTGCCCTTAGCACGGATGGCATGAATCCCTATGGAAGCCTTAGGAGCATACATAGCTCATGGCCTGTACTCCGATTGTTTACAACTTATCTCCTATGTTATGCATGAAACGAAAGTACATCATCTTGTCTATGTTGATTTCGGGACCAAAACAACCCAGAAATGACATAGATGTTTACCTTGAGCCCTTGATCGAAGACTTGAAGGAGTTGTGGGAAGAAGGTGTCGATGTTTTTGACTCTTTCAAGAAGGAGGTCTTTAAAATGAGAGCCATGATATTTTGTACTATAAACGACTCCCCAAAGATATGGGAACTTGTCCGGGTATAGTGTAAAAGGCCATAAAGCATGTCCGGTTTGTGAAGAAGGCACATGCTACCATCAACTTCAACATGGAAGAAAGACGGTGTATCTTGGACATAGGAGATTTCTTAGACGGGGCCACCCATATCGTCTATTAAAGAAGGCCTTTTTTGGTGGCCAATAGTATGAAGAAGCTCCGGTGGCATTGATCGGGAGCAAGTGTATGAAAAGGTTAAAAATATCGGTGTCCTCTTCGCTAAGACTGGAAAGAGTAGAAAAGAAACAAATATATGGAAGAAGAGATCTGTATTCTTCGATCTTCCATATTGGTGCAATCTTGATGTGAGACACTGTATTGATGTCATGCATGTGCGTAAGAACGTATGTGATAGTATTGTTAGCACGCTTCTCAACATACAAGGTAGTTCAAGGATGGTGTGAAGGCAAGATTGGATTTGCAAGCAATGGGAATACGCGAAGACTTGCTGAGATTGAAAAGTTGGATGAATTGGAGAATGAATGATATATTATCTTGTGCCAGCTTGAGAAGCTATTTGTTCCTACATTTTTTGACATCATGGTTCATCTGATTGTTCATCTAGTGAGGGAGATAAAGTTGTGCGGCCCTATCCATTTACGGTGGATGTACCCTATTGAAAGATCTATGAAATTCCTAAAAGCGTACGTGAAGAACGCGTACCGGCCAAAAGCATCAATTGTTCAGAAATATGTTTCTGAAGAGGCCATGGAATTTTGTCAAAATTATTTGGCCAAAGTAAGACATATTGGGCTTCCAAAACGTCACTGGTGAAGGGGTAGACGAGGGGCTTGTGAAAGAGTGTGGATCATGATGAATTGTCACAAGTCCACTTATACATCTTGAATAATGTTGATGAAGTTCAAGCCGCATATCTCGCACATAAAGAAGTCAGATGGAAAGAGAACCATCGAATGACCGAACAAAGGTTGATTAGGGAACATAATGAACTTTTGCAAACTAGTTCAAACAAAAGGTCGAGGGATCTCGAATGTGTTTCGATACAATGAAATGGTTAGCACGTGGTCCAGAGGTTGATGTCATAAGTTGGAATTCGTATGTGATCAATGGTTATACATTTTACACGAAGTCCCTAGATGATATGAGTACAACAAGTGCAACAGTGGTGTTATGTTAGAGGCTGAATCTATGCACTTCTCCGGTTCGAAAGACAAGAGGCCTAAATTGGCAGTCATGCCATATTATGGGGTTATTGAAGAGATTTGGGAAGTGGACTATGTCAAAGTTAGATTTCCCATCGTCAAATGCAAGTGGGTTAATGTCAATAATGGTGTTCGGATCGATCGGCTAGGATTCACTTTAGTCGATGTAAATAGTAGAAGTTTTGGAGATGAACCTTTATTATGGCAGAGCATGCAAAACAAGTGTTCTATATCACCGATCAAGAAAATAAAATGTGGTCCGTAGCTCTCCAAGGAAAGAGGGTCATTGATATTGATGAGGAAAGTCATTCAAATTATGGTCTTCCCGAGAGTACTCCTTTTTCAAGGGTCTACCGACATGAACGAAGAAGATGAAGTGGATAATGCACCGTCATAAGAAATGATCATCAAGACTTTATAAAAGAGTCAATTCATATGTAGAATTCTTAGAAAACTTTAAGGTTTTAACTATATTATATTCCTTCTATGTTCTTAATTAAACAATGTCATCATTGACTATGAATTTGTTATTGTTTTGTTTTTGTATGTGATCCGATTCAAAGGGGCATGTTATAAAAGAGGATGCATGTCACGTTGTTGGGTGGGAATCGATAAAGGCATGGTGAATAATATATTTTATTGGACTACATGTATGTTGATTTACGTGCCGCATGTATTGTAACTCATTGTGATTGTAATTAGTTATATCTTAGCTTATTGTATAAATTACTTTAGTTGTTGTAGACTTAAGAGGCCACATAACTCATGGTGGATAATATTTGTATTCTTTCCCCAATTCAATTTATTCATGTTCATAGCTTGTAGCTTAAAGTATATCGACTTTTATGTGCTATTTTGGATGGTGGATTTGTGTATATATATGGTCGGGAAGAACATAACAGGGAAAAATTCGGGAAAATTTAGACCGCAAATAAAAAAGACGGTCTTAAATGTTCAAATGTTAAGACCGGATGTACTTCTTTGACCGCTCTTAAAGATATTAAGCTGGTCTTAAAAGTTTGTCTTTTAAGACCGATCCATTTATAACATCCGGTCTTGAAAGTCAGTCTTTTAAGACCGGGTAATTAGTCCTCTGGTATTAGAGTCCGCTATCTTTTGGACCGGATTGATATTTGTCCGGTCTTAATATTTGGATCTTTACGAGCGGTCGAGTTTATGTCCGGTCTTAAAGTTTGAGTTTTAGGACCGAACCAAAAATATTTCATATTTATTTAGTACGACTTTTAAGACCGTAGGTTTAAAATGTCCGGTCTTAAAGAAACTCTTTAAGACCGTTTACAAGTCCGGTCTTTAAGGGAGACTTTTAATACCGCCCGGAACAAGATCGGTCATGGGTCCGGTCCTAATATACCTGTTTTGTCCTGGTCTTAAATGCCTTTTTCCACCCGTGGTTGCATCAAGTTGTTGTGCTCAAGTTTTGTGGCTTAAACAACAACTTCATGATTTGGGTATTCATCTCAAAGAAATACCAATTATTTGTGATAACATCAAGACAATAAGCTTGGCAAAGAATCCGAGCAACATACTCGGACCAAGCATATTGATGTTAGACATCACTTCACAAGAGACCATGTTTAGAAGAAGGATGTCAAAGTGATGTTCATCCCAACTCATCTTTAACTTGCCGATATCTTCACCAAACCATTAGCTAAGGAGCAATTTATATTCATTAAAAGATAGTTGGGAATGGTAAATCCCAATGAGTTGTAAGTAATCTCTACTTAATGTTAGTTATGTTTTTGATGATCATTTGTTACTAACTTAAGCATCGGAGTTCCTAGTTATGGTTTATGCAAGATGTTTGTTAAACCGTCAATTTGCTGAAGTTTGTTTGTCAAAGAGGCAAACTCCGCTTGTCAATGCCAAACTTGAGTTTACGAAGGCGAGAGCAAACTCGGTTTTGGAGAAAACCAAACTCGAGTCTACAAATAAGAAACTCGATTTTTGATCGATGAGATAGCAATTAAGCTATTAAAGGGAAATGCAAACTTGAGTCCGGCAAAGCAACCTCGAGTCTAATCGAGATGAGAGAGCACCGAGGGCTGAACAACTTCTAAACTCGAGTCCGTAAGTATAAAACTTTAGTTTACGAAATATTTTAAGTGTTCACATATACACACTTGAAGTCCAAGTTAGTATATGTTTATGCAAACTCAAGTTTGTTTTGATAAACTCAAGCAAGTAACTCGAGTTTACAAGTTCAAACTCAAGTTTGGCGTGCACTATAGATATATGTGAACTCGATTGTTGCTCTTCACTCTACTTTTCCCTCAAGTATAAATTGTTTTGATCATTTCCTCCCAAAATGGCTCCCAAACGATCCGCCGAAGCTACAACCACCGATTCGGACTATGAGGATACCGCATCTACCTTTCCTCCTCCTCCGAAACAACCCAGAGAGAGAAATATGCTCCAAAGAGACTCCAATATGGCATCGACAAGATAATACCTAGCATCACTGCTAATGTACCTTCTCCCAAGGCTAAAGTGAAGAACGTGGTGATTCAGAACCTACCGAGGTTCCCAAGAAGAGACCTATCGACCCCGAGGCTACTACACGCAAGGATAAAGCTCCTACTCCGTAAGCCGTTAAGCCTACAAGGAAGAAGAGATCATTTCCTTCTAAAGCTCCTTCATCTAGATCTCGTGAGCAAACAAGTTCTAAGGTATTCAAGGAAATTCCGTGCATTATCAATATTTATAATTATTCCTCTATTCCTAAAGATTTTTCCAATAAAAGTATTCAATTTCTTGGTGAGGATGCCATTAAATTCAAAGAGCATTATAATCACAAAACCTTTTGTCATGTGGTTTCTATTGACTTGGCTAAGCTCAAGGAAGAGTGCAATCTTGATTTCTCTCATTGGCTTAAGCAATTTGAGAGTCTCCTATCCATTCGTGCTTCTTATAGCCCCGCAATGGTCAAAGTTTTCTATCATTGTATGTAGTGGGATAATATCTTGGATAGTGAGGGAAACCTCGTTGAGATAACCACTCATATGAGAGGTCAAAAGATAGTTATATCTACTCGGCTATATCAATTCTCTCTTGCAAATTCCTAATCCTCCTTCGTGGCTACCTTAATTTATTATCACAGGGAAGTTTTTGAACTTCTTAGGCCTATTGAGACTATTCCTTATGTATTAGACATCTTGAGATTTCCCTATGGCGTCATGCCCCCTTTGCATAGAGCAATCTAGTACATTTATGCCAAACCTCTTGCGAAGATTGGTAACTTTACTCACTTTGCAAAGAAGGATTACCCTATCATTCCTTCTATCATAGATAAGGTGCCTCGTAATGTTGGGCAATCGGATCTTCCAAGAGATGGCCAAATTCAGATTTGCCTCAAGAAAAGCCTCTCAAATTCATTTTCCCAATATGGTTTCGTAATTTTTTCCATGAAAAAAATTGTATTTGGTCATGAATGACAAACTTGTGAAGCCTCCGATTTTGGGAAACATCATTTGAACCTTGATGAGGATAACTTTTGTAGAGGGTTCTGGTGGTCAAAGGCCCCATCAAGGTCTAGAGAAACTCATTCTAGAGCACAAGAAGCTCAATCTACTCCTCCACTAGCTCAGTTTACTTCTAGATTTCAAGAACAAATTAAAGAAATTGTGGACAACGTGATTTCGATTTAACCGACAGAGTTGAGTCGAGGTTCGAAGACTCGATATCCGAGGTGACTAAGGGTCACAAAACCTTAGTGGATTCACAAGATGAGATGTCGAGAAGATTGACAACCTCATTGGTCATGTTGAAGATCATGCCACAAGTATTGAGACTCTTCATATTGTGTTTATGTCCCTATCTCGACAAAATGGACAAGATCTTGAAGCATGTGTCTTCACTGGTCCTAGTCACCGTGGTTCTAGTTTTGGCACTACCCTCTTCTACCCCCGCTGCCCCTAGCTTCAAAGATTCCAAAATTTGAGCCTTCACCTTCTTCACCCACCTTCACTTTCACCACTCCCATTATTTCCACCTTTCGCTTGTTGATTCCACCCCAACAACCGTAGTTGTACCTCCTTCTCACACCTCCACCGTCGGGCTCTCATCCGAATCACCGACTCTCCTCCACCCACACCTCTCGGTTGATCTTCAATTTGAGGATACTATCTCAGCTCCTCCTCCTCCTCCTCCTCCTTCCTTTGTTCCACCCTTGTTTGGTGATGACAAAGGGGGAGAAGAAAAGTGAAGAGTTAGCTAGTTTATTTTTGAGCATTTAAGTATATATCGAGACATGTTTGTAACTTTTTGATGTCATACGTTGTATATGCACTTTTGCTTAACTCGATGTAATTACCTTGTTAAATGAATGCATTAGTTTATGCTTCCTATTTTTCAAGTCTTGATATGCTCGTTTCCATTATGTTAAAATGCTCAAATCTTTTTGAATCTCGATAATTGGATTACAAGTATTGTCATAATCAAAAAGAGGGAGAATGTTAGTTCCTCTTATTCTTAAACAAACTCGAGCCTATTATTGTTAAACTCGAGTTTATCCTTGGCCGAGAGTTCTCAAAGGTTTTATTTCTAAAGTAAACTCGAGTTTGGATTTGTAAACTCGAGTTTAAGTCAGACCGAGAGCTTTCAAGGAATTTAAAACTTAAGTAAACTCAAGCTTGTGTTTTTCAAACTCAAGTTTATAATTTATTGACTTGAGTTTTCGTGATCTTAAAATGTTTTCAAAGTCTATCGTGATGCTCATTTCAATTGAAGAACTAAACTCGAGTTTAGGTAATCAAACTCGATTTAGACACTTTAGTAAAATATTCTACACTCCAGTTTGAGTCTTACGAGACATCTTCGTTTTAAACTTCAAATCCTTTCTAAAGAAGATGTCCATGAGATTCGAGTTTGGAAGAGTAAACTTGAGTTTCAAACTCCGAGTTTACTTGAACAAACTCCGCTTTAAAGTGCTCGTTTTTAAAACCATCTTACTCGAATTTGCAAAATCTTCATGAATGATCTAGATACTTCTTATCATCACTCATTACTATTCCTAACTATGTTTAATCGGTTTATTAGTGAGTTTCGATTATCAAATAAGTATTAGATTGAGAATTAAGCATAAAACAAAAGGTGATGTCGAACATTTATTCTTTGGTCTAGAAATCTTAGCATCCTTTAGCAAATCATTCTTTGGACATTCCCAAGATTTAAATGTTCTCTTTCCTCTTGTGGATGCCACATCATCCAATAGATTTATTTCAAGGAAAGTCAACAAGAATGTCCGAGCATTTGGATTAAATCAAAGCTTCGAGAGAATGGACCTAGTTGCAACCTAACAGCCTTCATTAATGTCTCCAACGGTTACATTAATAATGTTTCTAACGGCCATTTAATGCTTCCTTCATATATAAGTCAAGCATTCAATTCTCAACAACAACAAGAATACGTAAAACGAAAACCGCTCAAGTCTTACTTGCATTTACTACTCTTCAATAAAGTATCTCTAATACATTGAACAATTTGGGACTCCAAAAGTGAGGAACAAATTTTGGCGGGCAATTTTTTGGGAGGGAAAAATTTGTGGCGTCCCAAAATATAATTTGGGACTCAAAATAGTGTTTAATACTAGGAAAATCAAGAGTCACACCCGCTCGTCGTATAGCTCCTTCTTCATTCGATCCTCGATCAAACATTCACCCTAACATGATAGTTGCGAAGCGTAGCGTAGATTCCTCCTCCGTAGTCCGCCGTCGTCGACAAAAGAACCGTCGTTGCCGTCCTCAAACATTACACCGTTGCCACGCCAACCAAAGCGTCACAACACATACACTACTACAAAAAGGGTTATTACTACCCTAAAAACGTCCCAATTTAAAAAGGGATGTAACAAGTGAACACAGTGGCATTCTTGTAATTATATTGGTTTCAACGTTTTTGAAGTCCCAAAATATAATTTGGGACTTCAAAATAAATTTTTGCGCAGAATTGCTTTTGGCGAAATGGTTAAACTTTTGAAGTCCCAAAATATAATTTGGGACTTCCAAAGTCATGGAAAATTTTCAAGGGAATTTTATTTGGAGGGAAAATTTTTGGCGGGTGTTGTGTTTGGAGGAAATCTTTGAAGTCCCAAATTATGATTTGGGACTTCAAAACTATATTTTTGAAGTCCCAATTTATAATTTGGGACTTCAAAAACAACTTTTGAAGTCCCAAATTATATTTTGGGACTTCAAAATATCCCCAACGCGCCAAAAATTAGTGGTGACAAAAAATTTATTTTTGAAGTCCCAAAATATAATTTGGGACTTCAAAAATATAATTTTGAAGTCCCAAATTATATTTTGGGACTTCAAAAAAATACTTTTGAAGTCCCAAATTATATTTTGGGACTTCAAAAATTATCCCCAACCCGCCAAAAATTAGGGGTGACAAAAAATTTATTTTTGAAGTCCCAAATTATAATTTGGGATTTATAAAAGTTATTTTTGAAGTCCCAAGTTATAATTTGGGACTTCAAAAATATAGTTGTGAAGTCCCAAATTATAATTTGGGACTTCAATTGTTTAATATATTATAAAACCTTTTTGGAGGAGGGAGGTGACCTACTTGACGAGGGGAGGGAGCGAGAAAATTTTGCACAGCCCCCCTATTTCGTTAGTTCAAGACGCTATGTGTGGGGGTTTGTTCAAAAACTCTTCTTTTATTCTCCTTGTCTTTTGCTGTCATGGGTGTGTAGCAAATTAAAATTTCTTCTCTTTCTCGGTGATTGAGCTATGAAACAGGGTGTTCCCCAATTGAATATATGTGGCTGGGTGTGGTGGAATGTATGTAAGCTTCTTCCCCTATTTCGTTAGTTCAAGACGCTATGTGTGGGGGTTGTTCAAAAATTCTTCTTTTGTTCTCCTTGTCTTTTGCTGTCATGGGTGTGTAGCAAATTAAAATTTATTCTCTTTCTCGGTGATTGAGCTATGAAACAGGGGTGTTTAAATGAAGACCAAACAAATAAAATAGGGGATATTTAAATGGGGGGCTGATCGAATAAAAACAAAAAGAGAAGAAAGGGAGTTACTTTGAGTCGAAATGGTATTTTTATGGTGGAGAAGAATTTATATTATACTTTGAGTCGATTCTTTTTTAAATCCTGTTTTGAGTTGAATTGAAGGTGAACTAAGTATAAGATTTTGAAGAGAAGATTAATTGTAAGTTTCTTTTTGTAATTGAGTGTGTTTATGGAAAATTACAAGGTTGCATATGTTTGAATACCGATAATGAAAGGGTGCCTCTTTGATATTGTTGAGTTTAAATGCTCAAGTAATAGAGAAGTTTAAAAATATGGATTTATGCATTGAGAAACATGTGGGATAGAAACGTTGTTGTTATATGAGGTGGTGAATTTTGGTAGTGTTTGAAGAAACTTTCAAGTGTCAATAATGGTGTTTTGGAATTTCAAAATATTATATTGGACTATGGTCCTATTAATACTTGGAAAATGCTATTAACAATTCTTCCCATATTTATATAGAAATCATTGAAGAGTTTTAGCATATTCATTGTTGAAGGAAAAATGCATAAACGAGATAAATAATGCATGATATTGTGGATTCGAAAAGAAGATTAGTAAGGGTAATTTCTAATGCATACGGCTTGCTTGTTAACATGTCTCAAAGGAAAAGAAGTTGAGAATATGGTTTTAAAATATTTTATATAAGTTATTTACTTATTTTACTTGAGAAAATTTTCGTGAAGTGAAAGAAATGATTTTGTTTACAAGATTTTGAATATTCTTATCAGAGGAACTAGATGCAAAGCGCTTGATTTTGTCGTTTATTTGATCTTTTTATGTCAAATAGCTAATGCCTAAGTAGTGTCAATGTCTATTCCCTTAACTGTTTAGGATTCCTTTACCCAAAAAAAAAAAGTTTAGGATTCTTGAGTTGGGCTTATAAAAGCTACACTTTTTGTCGTATGAATCTTATCCTTCTTTTTGTATCAAAGAATAATTTATAAGCACTTCGTGTACGTTTCTCCCTTTTTTCTTCTTGTATTGCATATATATAGTTTATGAATGTCATGCCTTATATGTGTGTGTGTACTTTTTCTTCCTTCCATTTGGCTAATGCGAAATTCATTCTTGGTGGCCAAGAATTTTGACTTCCATTTGGCTTATATTGTTGCAGATTTTCTATTTGATCAAAGGTTTGAAGCAAACGGTTGCGCTTTCAACTTAGGTCAGTTGCTTTCATTATATTCACACACACATATATTTTCCTTATAAGATACCTTCTTACTGAGTAAGACCAACACTTTTGTCATATGAAACTCGAAATTATATGCACGTTAGTAGGAATAATTGTAATGTTCTCTTAGTTGATGAAACTGTTGGATTTAATACCGAAATTGATATGAATTTCTTTAGTTAGTAAGTTTTGTTAAATGAAGCTGAAATTTTTGTTATTGAAATTTTAGGATGTCTTACTTTTAAGGGGAAATGCAGCCGAATTTTTCTTGAAAGATTGAGAAAAAGCATGTCGTTCTTGAAATTGTTATAAACCTGAATGTTGTTGGAAACGTCTTAGGTGGCAATAAAATGGGTCATAGTTGGATGAATGCATTGAGAACTAGTGAAGAATATGAGAATATAGTGGAAGAGTTTATTGAATTTGCTAGAAGAAATGTGGCTGCCAAAAATGGGATGTATTTTTGTCCATGTGTTAATTGTTTAAATGAGATTCACGGGATATTCTTGATATAAGGGATCACCTACTTTGTGATGGAATAAACCTTCGATACACAATGTGGATATGGCATGGTGAGGAAGTAAGTATTAGTGCGTCCCACCAAAATGAACTGGAGGTAGATGATGATGGAATGGAGAGGATGATTCATGATGTTGAGGTAGAATCTTTGCACAATCACATGAATATGATAGTGTGCGGAGTGATACAGAGACACCTTTATTCCCTGGGTGTACTAAGTATACGCGGTTGACTGGGACCTTAATTTGTCAACTTAAAGGCAACTTGTGGGTGGACCGATAGCGTTTCACGTCGTTGCTTGAATTGTTGTGTGATATGTTGCCGATGATAATGTACTTCCAAATCGTATGTATGAGGCGAAGAAAATTTTGTCTACGATGGGTATGGAGTACAAAAAGATACACAGTTGCCCTAATGACCGTATATTGTACGAAAGGAGTATGAAAGCCTTACTAAATGTCCGAAGTGTAAAACTTCACGATACAAAGTAAATAAAGGTGGTGGCTCGGAGGTCGAGTCAACAAAAAGGCAACCTTTGAAGGCATTGTGGTATCTTCCAATAATACCGCGGTTTAAGCATCTGTTTACTAATGAAGCAACGGCGAAGAAGTTGAGATGGCATTCGATGAGAGAGTGTCCAGATGGAAAATATCTTCGGCACCCAGCTGACTCTCCACAATGGAAGAAAATAGACGAAATGTTCCCTCAATTTGGCAGTGAGCCTAGAAACCTTCGGCTAGGGCTTTGTACCGATGGCTTCAATCCGTATGGAACTCTTAGTAGCATCCATAGTGCATGGCCGGTTCTCCTTGTAATATACAACTTACCTCCCTGGCTATGTATGAAACACAAGTATGTGATGTTTTCTATGATGATTTCTGGACCAAAACAGCCCGGGAACAATATTGATGTGTACTTGGCGCCTTTAGTTGAGGATTTGAAGAAGTTGTGGGAGGATGGCGTAGATGTGTTTGATGCATATAAGAAGGAGTCCTTCAAGCTGCGTGCAATGATTTTTACCACAATAAACGACTTTCCGCATATGGAAATTTGTCGTGGTACAGTGTGAAGGGGCATAAAGCATGTCCAATATGTGAAGCAAACACAAACTTCCATCAACTAAAGCACGGAAAGAAAACGGTCTACCTCGGTCACGGGAGGTTTCTTGACCGGTTCCACCCATATCGTAAGTTAAAAAAGTGTTTCAACGGCTTACCGGATCATAGAGAGGCTCCAAAGGCATTAACCGGAGAGGAAGTTTATAATCGGGTCAAACATATCAATGTCATATTGGGTAAGCAAGCAAAGGATTTCGGTGAGAAGAATATATGGAAGAAGAGATCAATTTTCTTTGATCTTCCATATTGGCGTAGCCTTGATGTGAGACACGGTCTGGATGTGATGCATGTGGAGAAAAATGTTTGCGATAGTCTTGTCGATGCGCTTTTGCACATACCGGGAAGACTAAGGATGGAATGAGTACGAGACTAGACCTGGTTGATATGGGAATAAGAGAACGGTTACATCCACAAGTAAGAGAAGATGGAAAGAAGGCATACATGGAGCCGGCTCCTCATACACTATCAAAAGCGGAGAAGAAAAGTTTGTGTGGGTGTTTATACGACATTAAGGTTCCACAAGGATATGCTTCTAATTTGAGAATGTGTGTTTCAATGGACGAGTTGAAGTTGGTGGGAATGAAGTCCCATGATTATCATGTGTTGATGCAACAACTATTACCGTAGCTATCGAGAGGCATTATGAAAGATGAAGTGCGAACAACTATAACCAAATTGTGTATTTTCTTTAATGCTATCTCGTAACAAAGTTATTGACATTGAAAAGTTGGATGAATTGGAAAATGATTGTTATATTATTTTGTCCCAATTAGAGATGCATTTTCCTCCTGCCTTTTTTGATATCATGGTGCATCGATAGTGCATTTGGTAAGGGAGGTAAGACTCGTGGTCCGGTTTACCTAAGGTGGATGTACCCTTTCGAGCGATACATGAAGATTTTAAAAGGGTATTCTAAAAATCCTAATCGACCAGAAGCCTCAATAGTTGAAAGATATGTAGTTGAAGAGGCTGATACAATCGAGTGGTTAGCCTGGGGGCCTTCTTTTCAGGTCATCACTTGGAGCGGTTATGATATAAACGGGTATTATTTCCACACAAAAGACCAAGATGACAAAAGTTCTATGCAGAATAGTGGGGTGATGGTTGAAGCTGAATCCATGCACTTTTCGAGTTTGAAAGACAAAAACCTCGTATTAGCATTGATGGCCTATTATGGAGTTATTGAAGAAATATGGGAGATGAGCTACAACAAGTTTAAAGTTGCTTTATTTAAATGTAAGTGGGTTAGCAATAATGTTGTTGTAATAGATCCCGTTTGGATTTGTCTCGGTTGATCTTGAAAGAGTTGGTCATAGAGATGAGCCATTCATTCTAGCAAGCCAGCGAAGCAAGTGTTTTATGTCACGACCCCGCAAATAAAAAATGTCCATTGTACCGCAAAGTAAAAAACGAAGTATGGTGAAGAATCCTTCAACCTTGACGATACACCTCCTTTCACAACAAATCCACCTACAACACGTGTAGTCGAATTGGTAGATGATGAAGAATATCTTTGCAAGAAACGATCATTGTGAAGGAATATGGGAAACCATATAAAGTAAGATCTTAAGTTATGAAATAATACTTGTGTTATTTTTTGTAGTGGTTCAACTTCTTAGTTCCTTTGATTAATTTGTTTACTATTTAATGACCTATCTAACATTGATTTGTCTTTAACGAGCGGGAGTATGGCCAACTCGACGACTCGGCAAGTGATATAGATTCGCCGACGTTGTCAAAAGGGGTAGAGGTACCACAACGATGGGAGCGCCGGTTACACGTCGTCAAAATCAAAAAAGAGGTTGCATGTCGAGTTCGATGCCGATATGAATGCAATTGGTAAAGAGGAAGACAGTTTCATTAGCTATTTAGGCTATTTAGCTCGAAGCAAAGTTCCTATTGTATACTCTAGTTGGAAGTTGGTTCCTCAAAAACAAAGGAGTTGATTTGGTCACAAATTTTGGTATGTCACTTTCAATAAATTTGCATGCATATTTTTAGTCGTATTACTTGAAATGTAATATTCTTCTCTTTTATGTGTTGTAGCAAACGTACGATGTACCAAACAATAAAGCGATGAACAAGCACTTGGATGGGCGAGGTTCGTTTACGTTGGAAAGATTTCAAGAATAGGCTCACCAGAAGTATATTCGAGGGGAACGGAGGAATGAGGATCCATGCCGAAATATGCTTTCATTTCGCCGAGGACCGGAGGGAGTTTGTGGCATCACGCCAAAATCCTGCATTTCTGGTAAAATTTTTTTCATATACTATCTTTTATTCCGTATTACTTGACATCATAGGCTCAGTTTTCTTTGTTTCCGTGTCACAGGAAATAAGTCAAGCGAATACAGAGAGGCAAACGGAAAATAAGTATCCCCATTTCATGTCTCGAGGTGGGTACAAAAAGCTTGAACGGAGGCTCATGGAAGAAGAGTTGGAGAAAATGAAGGAAGATGCTAAATCCGATCCTTCCATTACTTGTCCGTGCCCCCGAACCTCCTCCTCGTTACAAGAAATGGAAAGTCTGCGAGGATTAAAGATGGAAAATACATCAATCCAAATGTTTTTGAGGTTGCCGCGAAGATTGTAAGTAGTTAACTTAAAAGTATTAAATAGCCTTTGTTTTTTCATAGTATAAGTATTTAGTTTTAATTTATGCAAATTTTTTGATACGGGATGAACTTGAGGCGCAGAGCGGCCAATGTTCATTTACGCCGTGCACACGGATGGACATATTGTCCACGGCGATTGGAAAGCCGATGATCTTGGTCATGTTCGAGGGAGCCAAGGGGAGTTAGTGCCGCAAAGTATTTTGGACGACATAGACGATATTCGTATGATGATGAGAACCCTCCTCCTCGCCTTGTAGCCAAAATTCGAGCGCAACTCCAAGATGATCTCTTGAGACGACTACGTGGTGAGTTGAAGGCTATGGTGGAAGAGAAGGAACATTCGAGACCAGTCCATGAATCCCGGCCCACCCCAAAGAACAACGAAAGCTATAACCCTCCGAGGTACTTTGTGGCCAACCTACTCTCACTCTATCGGGAGGAGAACCTTGCTATCTGTGTTTGGATGTGCCACACCATCGTATTGTTGCCGACGCTTTTGTTTGCACAGACACATCCATCCCCCATAATGTGCAGATTCCTAAAGATCACAAGTAGGGTGACCGTGACACTTGTTCGGGAGGGGGAAGAAAAACACACATCCCGATTCATGATGATGAGGTTCCCATGCTAGAGAAGGCCATAGGATCGTTCATCCTTTGGCCGAACCATCTTATTCGAGATGACGACGACACCTCCATTGGTATGAAATACATAACTAGAACTTGATTTTTCTTGGTAACCCACTCATAATCTGTTTTGTACGGTTTCATAGGATGAGCAAGCTGCGAGCAGATGTCCCTTCTTAGCACGGTTGAAAGAGGTGTACAAGCGCATTACCTATATCCCCTTGCAGATGCATGAGGGCATTGTTGGTCAAAAACTAACATATCCCTTAACAATTGACAAGAACGATCTGCACCAGTTTCTACATATGGAGTGTTTAGATATACAAATTCTTCAAGTAGCAATCCCGTAAGTTTTTGCCCTTTAAAGAACGATTGATTATTTTGTTTTTATATATTGAACAACATTTATCATTTATCATTTATCATTTATTATTTTAATCCTTGATTTAGATAAATTGTTCTAATGTCCGAAAATTTTTATTTTAATGATAGTGCAATCAAGACGTCTAAAATGTTTTCTCGGGAAAAAGAGGGTTTAGCTAGAGAACCGAAGTGGTTGTATCCTAAAGTAAGTAGTTTCGATTCAAGTTATTTAATTGATATGCATGTCTTTATTCGTTTTAAGAATTTGCTTTTAATTTATAGTTCCATCGACAACCCGGCACACCGAATGTGGATATTATGTTATACTTTACATGTTGAACATCATTGAGAGCGGACAAACTACAAATTTGGAACAAGTACGTAATCACTCCCTGATTCTCAAATGATAATATTGTTGATATTGTACTTAATTGAGTTAACTGATACCTTATTTTCCAATTTACAGATTTTTGGTACTGAGGCAGCGTACTCGAAGGAAGACATTGATTTGGGTCTAGACGCTTTGGCTGGCTATCTTCTTTCATACGTAGATGTGTAAAGATTAATTTACATTGAATATTTCTTAGTAGATGTATGTGTAGTTGGATTCATCATTATATTTTGACACTTTGTGGTAGTTGTAAAAGTGATGTAGTGGGTACATCATTATATTTTGACACTTTGTGGTAGTTGTATATGTAGTATGTATGTAGTAGTTACGTACCATTGTTGATCATATATACAATTGTTGAAATGTAATTCATTGTTCTAGTTTATTTGGAATCGCACAAGGCTGCAGGTTTTAATGGTTTATGAATCATCCGAATATTTTGGTAATGTATGTTGGCTATCTCGGTTGATGGTTTTTATAGGGTATAATTGGTGGGTTGTGCAAAATACGTGCTAGGTAATTTTTTAAAAAGACACTTTTGAAGTCCCAAAATACAATTTGGGACTTCAAAATGACACTTTGAAGTCCCAAATTGTATTTTGGGACTTCAAATCGACACTTTTGAAGTCCCAAATTGTATTTTGGGACTTCAAAAATCATTTTGAAGTCCCAAGTTGTATTTTGGGACTTCAAAAGTGTATCTCACAATTATGCGTGACATTTGAAGTCCCAAAATATAATTTGGGACTTCAAAAATGACACTTTTGAAGTCCCAAAATACAGTTTGGGACTTCAAAACTGACTTTTGAAGTCCCAAATTCTGTTTTGGGACTTCAAAAGTGTCAGTTAGCTTTACATTATGCGTGACATTTGAAGTCCCAAAATAGAATTTGGGACTTCAAAACTGACACTTTTGAAGTCCCAAAATACAGTTTGGGACTTCAAAACTGACTTTGAAGTCCCAAACTGTATTTTGGGACTTCAAAAGTGTCGATTAACTTTACATTATGCGTGACATTTGAAGTCCCAAAATAGAATTTGGGACTTCAAAAATGACACTTTGAAGTCCCAAAATACAGTTTGGGACTTCATACATGGATACAGATAACCATATTCAACTTTCCCCACACTGAAGCCTGGTGTGATAGGATAGAGGCCATATTTGAGAAGTATGAGTTCGCTGACTTTGAATCCTTCATAGAGTACATGGACGAGTACGTAGCAGCTTATATGTAGATGAGGCTTAGGTGATGAAGGAAAACCAACTTAGTACTAGACTAAGTGTAGTAGGCATGTATCAACTATCCCTAAAGTCCTAGGGAAGTTATATTAAAGAATGGCATTTTGAAAAGTTAAGTACTTTAACGGCTTAGTAAGATTACGAAAATGTTAGTAACATGTATGATTTATGCTTTTAAATGCATATCAATGTTGCGAATGACTATTATGCCTCTGTTATTAACGACTAATCTTCTTGACATATAGTACAAAAGAGCTACAATGATTAACACTAGGGCAAGACGAAGGCCGATTCCTGAGCAGGTGCCCCAACCGGAAGTAAATCCACCTGCACGTGGAAGGGGCAGAGGCCGAGGCCGAGGCAGAGGAAGGCACAACCAACAAGCACCTCCAGTCCAGGATCCCATACAACAAGAATTGAATAAACATCGAGATGCATTAAGAGAACTCGGAGAAGAGGTATTTTTGTTGAGAATTGAGAGAAACGAAGAAAGACAGCGTGCTGAAGTTGTGGAAGCACGACTAGCCCATAGGGTGGAGACAGAAGAAGAAGAACAAGAAGTTAACCCTCCACTGTTAGAGGCTTCACCTCTGCTCGACCGCAACGGCTGCAGGTCTGTTTGAGAGTCCAGTTCGGGACCGTCCGTCCGGCTTCGCAAAACACTGCACCGCCATCATTCACTGCGAGATTAATGTAGAGGCCGCCGAGAATTGGCTACTCAGACCGAGAAAATCTTTGAAGTCATGGAGTGCCCGAAGAGCGAAAGGCACAGCTTGGCTATATATAAGCCGGAAGGTGATGCGCACCATTGGTGGAAGAGTGTGGCCAAGGCTATGCGTGCCCAATATAGACCAATTACTTGGGAGTTGTTCCAAGAGAAGTTCAATGAGAAGTACTTTCCACACTCGGCCCAAGTGGAGATGGAGCATGAGTTCATCACCATCAAACAAAAACCAGGAGAATCTTTTGACAAGTATCTAGCGAGATTCGTCAACCTCGTCCCGCTACTCTTCCTACCTAGAGAAGAATGAAGATGATGAATGGAAGGCAGACATGCTCATCAAAGGGCTAAAATTTGAGATGAGGGATAGGCTAATCTCTCGACGATTCCGTACATTCTACAAAGCTGAGGAAGAATCTAGGATAATTGAACGTAACTCCGAAGGAGCTACATGCAAGCGTAATGGAGATGACCCACGGTGGGAATAGCCGTGGGAATCCCACAAGTATCTTTCATTGCTTGTGATTGTGCTAAAAGTCTAGGGATGAACACCCATAGATTACCATATGATCTGATTGTGAATACACCGCTTGGTGTTAAGTCTCGTAGTATCCGATGCATGTTTGAATTGTGTATTGATTGTAAATGGACATGAGTCCACATTAGATTTAATTTGTCCGCGTTGGTTGATATTGACGTCATAATGGGATTGAATTGGTTGACTGCCAACAACGCCCGATCGATCGCGGTAACAAGAAAATCCTATACTCACAAGTCAACAATGGATACTACAAGAAATAGTTTCAACCTCCTCACTGCTCAAGAAGCGAAGAAATGCTTGAATCAAGGTTGCCTAGGGTACATGGTATTCTTCTCAGTGCAGCAGAACTCGAACCATCACCCATCGATATACCAAGAGTGAACGAACCCTCGAAGTATTTCCGTAAGACCTTAGTGGATTGCCACCAAGAAGGGAAGTTGAGTTTACTATCGGTGATGCCGGCACGGACCCATATCTAAACCACCCTACAAAATGGCACCCAGTGAGATGGCGTAATTGAAGAAGCAAATAGAAGAGTTACCGGAGAAAGAATTCATCCGACCCAGGTGTGTCACCCCGGGGAGCTCCAAGACTATTCGTGAAGAAGAAGGACGGGAGTCTTCGACTTTGCATTGATTACGTGGAGTTGAACAAGGTGACAATCAAAAACAAATACCCACTCCCAAGAATCGATGATTTGTTAGACCAATTATCTCGGTTCCCGTGTTTTCTCGAAGATTGATTTGCGCCTGGATACCAGGAGTTACGTGTAAGAGCCGAGGATGTTCAAGACCGCTCAGACCAGATATGGGCACTATGAGTTCATGGTATTCATGGACTATATGAATCGAATCTTTCGTGAGTATCTAGATCGGTTTGTGGTAGTCTTCATTGATGACATTCTGATCTACTCCAAGAATAAAGAGGAACATGAGCACCATCTGCGACAAGTGCTTAAGGTACCGAAAGAGAAGCAACTCTATGCTAAGTCGAGCAAGCGTGACTTTTGGCTTTCGGGTTAAATTTCTGGGCCATGTGATATCACGAGAAGGGTCGCCGTTGATCCTAGTAAAGTGGAAGCAAAGATTAGACCGGAAGAGACCAGAGACTAGAATTGAAATACGGAGTTTCTTGGGTCCGCGGGATATTACCGCAGATTCATAAAGGATTTCTCCGTACTTGCCTTGCCATTAACCAAGCTGACGCGAAAGAACCAATCATTTGTTTGGGATGAGCGTTGTGAGGGTAGTTTCGTGAGAACCGAGGGAGAGATCGACTACAAGACCCGTATTGATTATCCTGCATCCGGGAGACATATGTTGTCTATAGCGATGCTAGTAAGCATGGATTGGGATGTGTCCCGATGCGTGAAAGCAGGGCGAGTGGTAGCTTATGCCTCTCGACACTGAAACCTCACGAGTCAAACTATCCAACTCATGATTGGAGCTCGCGGCTATTGTTTTTGCATTTAAAATTTGGCGGCATTATTTGTATGGCAATATCGTGGAACTCGTATCATGACCACAAGAGTCTCAAATACCTCTTTGATCGAGAGAGCTAAATATGAGACAGTCAGATGGATGGAGTTGCTAAAGGATTACAACCTGAAATCAAATACCACCCAGGGAAAGCTAATGTTGTCGCAGATGCTTTGAGCAGAAAAGTAGTACAAACAAAGATTTATGATGATCCACGAATGTAAATTACTAGAAGATTTCGTGGATTTGAACATGTCCAATCAAATTGCTATAAACCGAAAGAGCCTCATGAGGTGTATCTTGCAAGTCTTCTTGTTAGCCAAGGAGAGTATGATTTGAGGGATGAAATTGAAGAAGCTCTAAGCAAGACGAACAAGCAAATGCTATACGAGATGATCTCTCGAAACGAGACTCAAGATCACGATATATCACCCATGTGGATTAGCGAGGTATAAGAAGAGAATTTATATACCGCCGAACGATGAGTCGAAGCGTAAAATACTGGATGAAGCCCACAAGAGCAAATACACCTTACATCCGTGCATGGTCAAAATGTACCGTAATCAAATCCGAGGTCCGGTGGTCTGGGTTGAAGAAAGATGTAACCGAGTATGCGGCGAAATGCCTAACTTGTCGAAAGTGAAACTTGAACATCAACGGCCGCCAGACCACTACAGAGAATTGAAATTCCGTGAATGGAAGTGGGAGGAAGTTACCATGGACCTCGTAGTGGGATTGCCCAAGATCGTGCATATTGATGCAAATGGGTAATTGTTGATCGCTTTACTAAGTCGCACATTTTATTCCCATCGCTAGTTATTCTCCCGAGAAATTGGCCGAGGTCTACATCAAGGAGATAGTGAGACTCATGGTATACCAAAGAGTATTATCTCTCGATAGAGATCCTCGATTCATGTCTCGATTCTCGGCAAGCTTTACATGAAGCTTTGGGACAAAGTTAAAGTTCAAGCACGGCTTATCACCCTGCATCGACTGGCCAATCCGAACGAACCATACAAACACTAGAAGACATGCCGAGAGCGTGTGTACTAGACTTCAAAGGAAATTGGGACCAATATCTCCCATTGGCGTAGCTTGCATATAATAACAGCTTATCATTCGAGCATTGCATGGCTCCATTTGAAGCACTATACGGCAGAAATGTCAATCACCCATTTGCCGGACAGAGTTGTCCGAGAGATGGCTAATCGGGCCGAGATATAGTTGACAAAACCTCCGAAGGTATTGAGCTAATAAAAAGAGGCTCCGACAACGCAAAGTGCATGTAAAAGCTATGCGAGATAAAAGGAGAAGACCTCGAAGTTTGAAGGAGACCATGTTTTTCTCAAGATATCTCCGCCACAGTGGGTTGGTAGAACATTAAAGAGGAAAAAGTTAAGTCCTCGATATGTTGGTCCATTTGAAGTATTGCGTAACGTGGACCAAGAGCCTACCGCCTAGCCCTACCCCCAAATATGGGTAAACTTCATGATGTATTCCATGTTTCTCAGCTGAAAAAGTATCAACTGCACCTAGGCATGTCATAGAGTATGAGGATGTTGAACTCCGACACGATAATACCTTTGTGGTTGAGCCAAGACGAATCATTGATCATCTGGAAAAGCAGCTAGGCGCAAGAGTATCCCATTTGTGAAAGTAGTCTGGAAGGGTTTATCCCCTGGAGAGGCAACATGGGAAACAGAGAGAAAGCATGAAGGAGAAATACCCTAATTTATGGCTCGTAGTTTACAAACGTGTAGCAAATTTCGGGTCGAAATTTAAATTAACTGGGAGAAATGTAACATCCCAAATTTTGGGATTTGAAGTTTGAAATATTGAATGAGAATAGTTATTGGAAATTTAGGCTTATTTTTCCCTTAATTAATTTATTTTGGGAAAAATAATAAATTTAAGTAAGAAATAAATTAGGCCTAAAATTATAGAATAAATATTTTATGGCTAGGAAAATCATTTGGGAAAAGGATAATTTAAATAAGGAATAGATTATGCCTAAAATTTTTAGAAATCATATGTTATGGCTTAAACTAATATATAAAGCCTACTATTTGGTGACATAATACATCGCCCAATTCATTTAACTTTTGGTCCATAAGTTGTTGGACGCAAGCCCATATACTCCTCAAATGCTATACCATTTCTGCTAGCAAACGTAATGTAGAAGCAAAAAAAAAAAAAAAGTGGAAAGAAAGAAAAGAGATACATCATTATCACCAAGAAACACGTTAAACCAGAGACCAAATGAATCGGACCCTCCATATCTTCCTCGTCGCCGTATCTCTTAGGTAGTCTCAACTCGTACACGTTAAAACAACAATGCCATACTTCTCGAGACACACAACACGGTCCACTCTTCATCCTCCTCCGACCATCGTTCGCCTCAGTGTAATTCATCTGACCAACGACTTGCATTTCTGACTCGGACCCTTTGGTCATTATATAACCCACTATTTCTCTTTAGTTTCACTGGGTATACTAAGTTTTTAAAGGGGGAAACAGAGAACAGAGAGAGAGTGTGAGAACGTGAGAGAGGGACAAAACGTTGGTGCCGCGAGCGTGTTCTCTTTTGGAGCATGCAAGCCGAGAGCAAGACCGAGAACGCCGGTGAGTTGAGCGAGGAAGACGTTGAACCGAGGAGAGGGAGAGAGTCAGATTCGAAGTTCTATTTCTGTTTTACACCTGGCCGAATGCAGGCACTTGAAATCATCTAGTGGCAGCCTCCCACCCGGCAACTAGGTGAGTTTTCGGGTCCTTTTGCCTTCGACTTCCCAACGCATGTGTTTGAGTTTGCCGTCTCTTGGTCTCGTTACTAGGAGTTGAAACAGGGGTGGTTTTGCATAGGTTTACTATTCAAATATATATATATATATGGGTATTGCCGTGAATCATAGAGAGAAATACGTTGTTGCTGACACACACACACACAACCTTGCTACAATGAAAACAATGAATTAGGGATCATTCTTAGCTTGTGTTGCATTTTTTTTGAACCCATCCTCTCACTGGCTAATATATATATAAGAGAAACTAAAACATTACCGAGTCATATATGAGTATTACTGCACTGGAAGGAAAGAAAGGAAAACTTGAGTGGAAATTATATATTTATATATATAAGGGAAACTAGACTAGTTACTTCTATATATATATATATGAAGTATATGTACGTGGGCGTACGCTTTTATAAAACTAAAAGTCGATGTTCTTAAAACCCACGTTGCCGATATGCGTGTGTGTATATATATATTATTGTACTCAAAAGTTATTTTGCTAATGCATATACCATGATAAAGACAAAAGGAAACAAGAAGTGTGTGTGTATTTATAGATTGATGTTATATGTACTGGTGTTAGTATTTAATTAAACTCAAGATATTTATTTCTACAAACATATATATGATGAAGCATATTTTATGTAGTAGTGGTATTTATTAAACTCCTAATTTAAAGTGATCGGATAGTCCCTGAAAATTTAAAAATGGTTGTAGGAAAATACCAATAGATAGTAAAATAATAATAATAATAAAATAAATAAATATTGTTATTATTATTAGTAAAAAGGGAATAAATAATAAAGGGAGTTATTAATTAATAATAAATAAAAGGGTATTGAGGGAGTTATGAGTTTTCAAAGTTTTGTTCAGAAACCCGAAAACTCCTCGTTCCGCATTTGGGTAACGCTCTATTTTTTTTTTTTTGAATTTCTGGAATGATACAGTCTTGAATTGGTTTGATGACTATTTTTCCCTTAAATTAGGCTTATATAGATTTGTATAGAAATTGGAATCACCCCAATCGGAGACCTAGAGAATTAATTATGAATTTTCAAAGTTTAATGAAAATTCCGAGAAGTTAAGGTTAAGTCTTAAAGTAAGGAAATTATGGGAATTTTAGGGATTAATAACTACTTTTAATCCTCTAAAATAATTCGCGTATTTAGTTACTCGTGACGCAAGTAGTGACTAATGACAATGATAAACTTTTATAGGCATACCTAGACACCTCTACCGATCCAAGCACCTTCGACGAAATAAGGATTCAAGTTTGAGGTGGGTAATCGTTATCTCGTTAGCTTGTATGTATGTATTCATGTATGACTCGATCATGGTTGCTAGATAATTTGCATGTATGCATCCTAGCTATGGATTGGGGCTGCGTGTCCCATAGGGCTGCGTGTCCTAAAATGGAGCTGCGTGTTCCAAAGGGTCATGGTCCTTGGTCGTTAGCCGCATGCTAACAGTGCGACTTGTTTATTGTGAATTACTCTATGCTTATACATGTGTTATACTCGTGATTTATATTTCATATCTCGCATATGAGATTAACTGTTACCCCGGGGTTCATTCATTTGAACTCCTGCACCGCACAAAGAAACAAGCAAGCTGGATCAGATCAAGAGGGAAAGCGCAAGTGTAAGGACCGCAAGCTATGCGGTATTTTTTGGGAAATTATAAATAGTTGGACTATATTAGTTCGTTTATCATTTGTCGACTATTTTGGATTACCGTATTAACATTCCGATATGGGATGGATCCGAATCGCGAAAAATTCATCCTCATGTTTTCAAACTAAGTTATTTTGTTAAAGTTTTTTTTCCGCAATTAAGTCGTTCAAATTATTTCGATGCGTGCGCTTTAATCTCTCGATAAATAAGGGCGTCAAAAGGACGGGCATTACTCCTTCCTTCGTTTCCTACCGGAGGCGTAGCCAAAACTTGATTTTATGGTTTTTATATGATCATAACCAAACCTTAACCCTATTTGAACATATAACCATGTGTGTCTTACAGATCATGACAGATTTAACCGCCGATAATATTACTCCCTAATTTGACCCCTTAGAAAATTAGAAACTCATACCTTAGATTTGTTCCACGTATATTTGAAGTATGCTTCAAAGAAAGAAATGATAAAACTTTGGAATTTTATTTCTCGAACACAAAGCAGCTTGTACAAGAGAGGTAGTGAATTGAGTGATATCTCAAACTCGGTGTGTGTTGCAATGTGAGATTACATGGCTTTATATAGGCAAACGGCATTCCAACCTGTTTCCTAACTCTGACATACGCATTTACAATTCTGACATACTACACTTACGTAACATAACTTCTAATATTACAAAGTCAAAAAGTCTAATAACCTAATAGTCAAAAAGCCTAATATTGTACTCTTGTTATTGTTAAACTTTACTCTACCTTGCTTTAATTTGTTGAGTTTTATATATTGTTGTTTGAAGATTTTCTCAAGTATCCTCTCGATACATTTATTTTTCCATTACCTTCCAACTTCTCTATTCTTCGAATGAGTTTCAACTTGTTGGTTTAAATGAGCAATACTGCTTAAAAGACTTTGTACAGATGAACTGCATTGACTGTTTAACAGATTAACATTCATTTTTAGAATGTTTAAATCTGCTAATGCTGTCTGGCATGCATTACAAGTCTGATTAGAATTCATTTCTGAACTGGATCTCGCATTAGATTCCATCTCGCTCATAAAATCGCAATAAGATTATTCTTTCCGGCACATATTCAATAACATAATCATAATAAGCCAAATCTCCTTGCCATTTAAATAACATTTTATTTGCTAATTTTTCTGTTTTTATTCCTTTATCAAGCCAAGATTTTACTTGTGTATTATCGATCCTAATGATAAATTGTAAATTAACTATAAACAATTCTCCTTTAACTATTGCTAGTAATTCTTTCCAATTTGAATGATATTTCCATTGAGCTTCCAAAAATTTTCCACTTGCATATCTAGTTATGATTTCTTCTCCTTTTTCATTTTCATGATATAAAGCTGCACCCCAATATTGATCTGATGCATCTGTATAGATTATCCATTTTACATCTTTTTGTAAGGGTATTGTTAATTTAGGTAATTTTTGACAAATTTTCTTTAATTGTTCAATTATTTTAATTGTTTCATTATCCCATTTCCATTCTGTTTTTTCTCCTGCTAACTTAGAAATTTTTGAAGTTAATTTTGATAAATTTGGAACATAATTTCTAACTTGATTAATTAATCCTAAAAATGCTTGTAAATCTTTCTTATTTGTTATCTTACCAAATTCTAAAACTTTTTTACTTATATGATCTTGTAATTCTATTCCATTTGTGGTTATTATCTGTCCTAAGAAAGGTATTTCTTGTTTTCTTAATATTGATTTTTTAGGTGATATATTCAAACCTTTTTCTTCTATTAAATCTACAAACTGATTTAGATGTTTTTCATGTTCTTCTGCATTATTTGAAAATATTAATATATCATCAATATATATTACAGCAAAATCTCTTAAAGGTAATAACAATTTGGATACAAATTCTTGAAATATCTTGGGATTTGTTATGATATCCCATAGGTAAAACATTCCATTCATACAAACCTTCGAAATCTTGAAAGTTGTGTATTTCTTACTATCTTCTTCTAATTTGACTTGAAAAATCCTGATTTACAATCAAATTTGCTAAATATTTTCTTTCCTCTTATAAGATTAAATAATAATTCCATTTTAGGTATTGGATATCTATTTCTAATAGCTATGCTATTCAATTTCTTATAATTTATAACCATTCTACTTTTTCCTCTTCTTTCTTCACTAAGTTTTCTAACAATCATTCTTTGGTGATGAATATTCGGATCTACTTTCTCTTATCAAATTATATTTTTCATTTCATTTATATGCATTACAAATTCTTCTTTATCTTCAAATTGTCCAAGGATAAGGTTTACAATTTATTTCTTTACTATAATCCTTCAATTCTATTTTTGCCATCGGTTTAGATTTTTCCCAATGTATTAATGGATTTTCACTAAAATTCTCTAATATTCTTTGTTCTATAGATTTTTCTTCTCTTATTGTCAATGTTGCTAACATGTGTTCTATTCTTCTTGGTTCATTATTTTGTAAGAATTGCACTTCTTCTTTATGTTTCTTCTTTTGAAATTTTTCATCTTTTCTTTTATAAGGGCTTGTTATTCTTACTCCTATAGCTTGATGTTTACAAGGTGTCGTTAATACTAAAGCTTTTTCTATAAAAGTAAAAGGGTAATATTTTTCTAGAAAATCTAATCCTAAAATTATATCACATTGAGATTCATTATATTGATTTAATTCTTGAATTTTTAATTCATAATTTCCTATTTGTACCATTACATTTCTTGCTTCTAATTCTATCATATGTATTTCTCTTCCTGCTGATTCCATTCTAATAATTCTATTTTTCTTTTTCCACATTTCAGGTGGTAAAACATTATATTTTGCTACTGTTAGATTTGCTCCAAGTATCTACTAAAGCATGATATTTTCTAGCTCTATATTTTTCATAGTTAAATTTTATTAGTATGTAATATAATGGTCTTTCACTCATATTCTTGATAATACTTCCAAATGATTTTTAATGACATTTTTACACAATTTCTTTGTCCTAAGAATTCATAAGCTTCTTCTATTTGTTGTATAGCTTGGCTTGCTATTAATGGATTATAAGGTTCTTGTGCTTCCAAAAGCCTATTATATGCTTCTAATACTCTTCCATATTCTATTCTATCTACATCTCTTATTAATTTAAGAGCTAATCTAAATAAACTTTTATCTACAGGTGATATCTTTGTTTGCACATTTCTTCCAAAATATGTTATCCTAGGTCTTTGATTCATACTCTTGATAATAATTCTAATTTTTGTTTCAAGTGAGATTTAATAGTTTTAAATTCATTTATTCTTGTTCTAATATGATCAACATAAACTGGGTGATGAATAAGATTTCTAGGTGTTAGTACTCTTCTATATTTTTCGATTTTTTCTTTTAATTTATTTATTAATATTCTGATCAAAGTTACATCTCGCATCTTGTACTATTGTAGTTTCATCTACTTCTAATGTTTGATTAAATCTTTTATATAAAAATATCATTTTATTTCTATTTTCATCCCATTCAATACTTATGTCTTCGTAAATCATGATAACTTTGGTATTATAATTGTTTGATGATTTAAGTTTATCATTATTCTTGTATCTTGGATTCTATATGGTCTTACTAAGTCTAAAAGTCTTTTCCTAATATTATCTTATAATTAAATCCTAAATTTTCTTTTACTAATAGGTTTAAATTAATTGTATCTCTATTATTAAATCTTAATACTACATTAGATTTTGTTTGATTTCCATCTAATATCAAATTATCTTCGTAAATCCTATGTCTATTTCACTTTTTCTAAATGTTCATCAATTTTTGCTATAACTTCTTTCCATGACATGTCAGATTTTACTTCTAATTTTATATAAATTTCATTTTGTGGTCTAATTTCTCTTAAACTTGAACTTATTGGTCTTTCTGCTAATAAATTTCTTCTATTAAAATTATCTAAAACTTCTTGTGATGTGTTTATTGTTCTAAGACTTAAACTTCGCTATGTGACGGTCTATTATATATATTTAATGTTGGATTTTCTAATGTATTTATTCTTAAAGATCTTTGTCCTAATATATCATTTGTAATAATTCTTCGGGAGTTTGTACATAATATTCTCTAGTATTATCTAGTTCTAATTTCAACATTTCTGGGATAGTAATTCTTTTTGGGTCAGTTTTAATTTCTCTTATTACAGGCATAAAATATTTATCTATTGTTATCTTGTCTTTATTTTTATTATATATTTTATGTTTATTTGAAAATACTAATCCTATCATTCTTTGTTATACTTATGCTTCTAGATCCTGGTTGCAATCTTACATTATGTAAATTATGATATACTAAGATTGATTTATCCATGTTTTCTTCTGCTCTACTAATTGCAAAATTGGTATTTAAAGTAAATTTTAATTTTTGATATATTAAATTTCCTGCTATCATTCCTAAAATACTATCTTCCACATTACTAATTATTCTTCCATCTGTTATTAATAATTCTAATGGTGAATCTATTCCACTCTGAAAATAAGCTTTTACCATAACTTACTGCTATGTATATTTCTGATATTTCATCTTTAAAAGGTATTTTTGATATTTCATGTTCTATTAAAGCTTTGCTTATTAGAGGTATTCTCAAAACTCCTTCAGTTAAAGTTGATTCTATCGGAAATTTCTTTTCTAATATTACACATTGTGATTTTTCTTTTTTCTTATTTTTCAACATTTTGCTTACTTTCTCTAGAAATTTTTCATTTTTTATGTTATTAATTGTCATGTCTAAATCTTTTTCTTTTATTTTATCATATTGTTCTTTATTAAATGTTATTCTTCTTTCTATTGAACTTTCTTCAGTATTTACATATTCTTCATATTCTTCAAATTCTTCATTATTTGTAATTTCATTATTTTCTATTTCTTGTGCATTCATCATATTTATATAGTTTTTATTTTGATCTAAATATTCTTTTTCTATATCTTCTTCATCTTCTGAACTTTCTGATTCTTCTTCTAATTCTTCTTCGATTCTTCGTTTCATATTCATATGTTAATTTGTATATTTCTAATTCATTTTCTATAGGTTCTTCAAATTCTATTAAATCTATGTCTAAGGGTTCTAATTCTAATTCTTACGCCTTTTCTAAGATATTCATTTTTCTTTTTGATTTTGGTTTATCACAATTTGTTGCTATGTGTCCTAAGTCTCCGCAATTATAACATCTACATTTATAAGGTTTTTATTATTTTTATTATTTCTTCTTCTTTTAAAATATTTGTTTGGTTTAAACTTTCTTCTATTAGTATTATATTTTCTAAAAAACTTCTTTTTTGGATATTTCTTAAATTTGTATATTTTTCTTTTCTTCCTTTTCTTAGATAACCATTTGTGTTGATTACATCCCCATTTATGTGGTTTTTCTAATTCTGAGCAATTTACCATTAATTTATTCAGTTTATAATATTTAATATTTCTCCATGCTTCTTTACATCTTTCTGATAAGTATTTTCTTAAATATTCTTCTCTTCTTCCCATTGTATCTATTATATTTACAAAATTTGGATCTGAATTTTCCATTGCTTGTGTATATTCTTCTACTAAGTTTTCTGAGATTAATCTTGGTAATTTTCTATAAAACATGTCTAAATAAAATTTTTGTTTTTCAGGTTCTACTATTTTTGCTTCATAATAATATTTTTTATATTCACAAATATATTGATTTATATGTGTTGGATCTAAACTACATATTTCAATTTCATGTAAATATCTTATAGCTTTTAGAATTTGTGTATATTCTATATTTTCTACATTTGTTCCTACGAATTCATTTTTTAAAACATTTTGATATTTTGCTAATATTGCCGCATATAAAACTTCTCTTCTTTCATAAGTGATTCTTCTAATTTTCTAACTTCCATTCTAAAATCTAATGTTCTTCCTTCCCACCAATGAAGTACATTTCCTAAAAAGCTTGCTTCTATTATCATGTTTACTGACTTCCGGTTCTATTCTTCGTTTATAAGTGCTATTAATTGAGCTTTTCTCCATTCTTCTATCCTTCTTTCATTATCTAAATTACGGTCTAAATCTAACCATATTCCGAATTTGGGATTTGTCTAGTTTCATATTGTTCTAGTGGAGGTGGTATAAATTCTTTTCCATATGTTTTGGGTTTTTTATAACTAATATCAAAAACTGCTTTTGAGATATTGCTTAAATCTTCTCTTACTAAATTTCTTTGTCTTCTTATTTCTTGTTCTCTTGCTCTTCTTTGAATTTCTGTTGTATCTAAATGATTTCTATTTGATGTTTCTTCTTGTTGCCTTTCTTGTTCTACTCCTGATTGAGCTGATTGCATATTAATTTGATTTTCATCTATTATTCTTAAATTTTGTAATTCTTGTGTTATTTCTTCTAAATTTGTTTCATCTTGACTCATAAATCTTTCTATGTCATCTTCTGAATCTGAATTCTCATTTCTACTTTTCATCATTTTTAATTTTCTAGTTTCAGCATTATTAAATATAGCTATTAATTCTCCTAATTTATCTTTTGTTTCTATGTTTTTTAATATATAATTATTTTTATATTCCACTTTATATTCATTATGTTCTTTTTCTTTTTCTTTATTTTTATAAAACTGTTCTAATTTTCTTAATCCATCTTTAACATCTATTGTATTTTTATCCATTTTTTCATAAATTGTCCATAAATTATTATTAATTACATTTTGGCCTTTTTAATTTCTTTCGCAATTATTCTAGTTTGTTCTACGTTTTGATTTACATTTTGGTTTTTATATTAAGCACTCGTAACATCTGAATTTTCCCAATCATATAAAGATCTCATCATATTTATTTGAGGATTATTACTTATTGGTTCTAATTTCTCATATATTCCTAAAGCCTTTTTATTCCTTTAATATCATTTTTTACTTCTTTTAAATCTTTTGTATTTTGTTTTATTTCTGATTTTATTTCATAAATCTTTTGTTCTAAAGGTTTTGCTAATTCTCTTAATCTATCTTTTTGATTTTTAATATCTACTTTTTCTAAAATTTCTCTAGTTTCTTCCGGTAATTGTTCCATTATTTCATCTAAATTAAATATTTGTAATAAATTTTCTATATTTAAATTTATATAACTTCCTAATTGTTTCATCAAATACATATTATTCCAATTCATCTGATTACATGTATATTCTCCTTGTCCTCCTAAAATAAAAGGGGTAAAATTACAAATTTCTTTTTCTTTTTCTTGCAATAAATAAGAACTATTAGGTAACTTTTCATATTCTATTTCATACATTCTAGGTTCTAACTTTTTAATTATGTTCATTTTGCAACTACGTATTACAACTATATTACAACTATAGCTTGTACAAATAAAACACACAATAAGATTTCTCTTTCTCGTCAAGGTGATCGCTTAATACTGCAACTTCAGAGGATACTTGAGAAAATCTTCAAACAACAATATATAAAACTCAACAAATTAAAGCAAGGTAGAGTAAATTTTAACAATAACAAGAGTAAAGGGATCAAACTTCGGTTTCATATTATCATTAATCCATTGCTCTGATACCATATAAGCGAACAGCGAGTTATATGCTCAAATATAGAGAAGATATGGGTATGACGATACTAGAACCAACCATCAAGCCTCGGGGTTTGACCAAATATGATCCGGTCATGGAAGGATACCGTCCTCTTTCATACAGAATACTTTTATAGAGAGCCGAAACCTCTCGACCTTCCCCTTCGGATCACATTCAAGACAACCTTCCTTCGTTTCCCTACCGGAGGCGTAGCCAAAACTTGATTTTATGATTTTTATATGATCATAACCAAACCTTAACCCTATTTGAACATATAACCATGTGTGTCTTACAGATCATGACAGATTTAATCGCCGATAATATTACTCCCTAATTTGACCCCTTAGAAAATTAGAAACTCATACCTTAGATTTGTTCCACGATATTTGAAGTATGCTTCAAAGAAAGAAATGATAAAACTTTGGAATTTTATTTCACGAACACAAAGCAAGCTTGTACAAGAGAGATAGTGAATTGAGTGAAATTTCAAACTCGGTGTGTGTTGCAATGTGAGATTACATGGCTTTATATAGGCAATCGGCATTCCAACCGTTTCCTAACTCTGACATACGCATTTACAATTCTGACATACTACACTTACGTAACATAACTTCTAATATTACAAAGTCAAAAAGGCTAATAACCTAATAGTCAAAAAGCCTAATATTGTACTATTACCAAACTATTTGCACATCTACGTAAAGGTAGTCTGCTGCATATAAAGGCATATAAGACAAACAACTTTACTTTTTCTTTTTCAATTTTCGCTTTTTTTTTTTTTTTTTTCGTTTTTTTTTTTTTTACTTTTTTCAAACTTTTGCCTAGTGTCGGCAAAACTTCCACCATACACGTTGCATCTTCATTTACACTCTTCTCGCTCCAAATTTTTAACTTGTCAAAGACTTTGTCGGTGTCGGCAAGCTTTCCTTGTCTTCTTCCACTTTACTTCGAATCTTCAAAGGACACCGACATCCTGTCTCCGGATCTTCAATATCTTGCATAGCTTTTTCTCTTTCTTCACAATTCTTACACCTGTGATTAGAGTACTCTGCCAAAAGATTACATATCTTCTTCTTTGTTTTTTCTGAGTTTTCCATCCTGTTATTTCTCAATCTGTCATACCATTGCACAAACAGTGGTTGATCATGTGAAGTCTTTCCAAATGCTGCGATGATTGAAGTCATTCCAGGATTATTGGGTATATAAATGGCATGTAACATTCCATATTGGTATAAGGTTCTGATTAAACTTGGTGAAGTTCCTGGGTAGGCTACAACTTTGTTAAAGGCAAAATGGGAGGCATATTTAACATGTGGATCAGAAATCTCCATGTTTCCAGTCTTACTAACAAGGGTTTTGAAAAAGGTATTTAGAATGAGTGTCAAAAATTTCAGTTCTTGTGATTCTAGGGATCAAGTTGAGGCTTCAATTATTTTTCCTTTTTCTTTTCTATGGGCTTCTTCTTGCATTTGGGTTTTTATGATTTCATTGAAAGGGGTTATAGTTTGAAGTGTTTGGGCAGTAGGCCCACTAACATTTTCTTGGGTAGATGACCCATTTCTATTTTGGGTTTGGGTAGATGACCCAATTTGAGTGTATGAATCATTTAAAGAACTTAATTCCAAGTCAATTTGTATTGCTGAGTCAGCAGTACTTACATTTCTTTTTCCATTACCTTCCAACTTCTCTATTCTTCTGAACAGAGTTTCAACTTGTTGGTTTAAATGAGCAATACTGCTTAAAAGACTTTGTATAGATGAATTGCACTGACTGTTTAACAGACTAACATTCATTTTTAGAATGTTTAAATCGCTAATGCCGTCTCGGCATGCATTACAAGTCTCGATTAGAATTCATTTTCGAACTGGATCCTGCATTAGATTCCATCTGCTCATAAAATCTGCAATAAGATTATTCTTTCCTGGCACATATTCAATAACATAATCATAATAAGCCAAATCTCCTTGCCATTTAAATAACATTTTATTTGCTAATTTTTCTGTTTTTATTCCTTTGTCAAGCCAAGATTTTACCTGTGTATTATCAGTCCTAATGATAAATTGTGAATTAACTATAAACAATTCAAATTTTTCTACTGCTTTAACTATTGCTAGTAATTCTTTCCAATTTGAATGATATTTCCATTGAGCTTCCAAAATTTTCCACTTGCATATCTAGTTATGATTTCTTCTCCTTTTTCATTTTCATGATATAAAGCCGCACCCCAATATTGATCGATGCATCTCGTATATATTATCCATTTTACATCTTTTTGTAAGGGTATTGTTAATTTAGGTAATTTTTGACAAATTTTCTTTAATTGTTCAATTATTTTAATTGTTTCATTATCCCATTTCCATTCTCGTGTTTTCTCCTCGCTAACTTAGAAATTTTTGAAGTTAATTTTGATAATTTTGGAACATAATTTCTAACTTGATTTATTAATCCTAAAAATGCTTGTAAATCTTTCTTATTTGTTATCTTACCGAATACTGTTATGATATCCCATAGGTAAAACATTCCATTCATACAAACCTTCAGAAGTACTGAAAGCTGTGTATTTCTTACTATCTTCTTCTAATTTTACTTGAAAAAATCCTGATTTACAATCAAATTTGCTAAATATTTTCTTTCCTCTTATAAGATTAAATAATAATTCCATTTTAGGTATTGGATATCTATTTCTAATAGCTATGCTATTCAATTTCTTATAATTTATAACCATTCTACTTTTTCCTCTTCTTTCTTCACTAAGTTTTCTAACAATCATTGCTGGTGATGAATATTCAGATCTACTTTCTCTTATCAAATTATATTTTTTCATTTCATTTATATGCATTACAAATTCTTCTTTATCTTCAGCTGTCCAAGGATAAGGTTTACAATTTATTTCTTTACTATAATCTTTCAATTCTATTTTTGCCATCGGTTTAGATTTTTCCCAATGTATTAATGGATTTTCACTAAAATTCTCTAATATTCTTTGTTCTATAGATTTTTCTTCTCTTATTGTCAATGTTGCTAACATATGTTCTATTCTTACTGGTTCATTATTTTGTAAGAATTGCACTTCTTCTTTATGTTTCTTCTTTTGAAATTTTTCATCTTTTCTTTTATAAGGGCTTGTTATTCTTACTCCTATAGCTTGATGTTTACAAGGTGTCGTTAATACTAAAGCTTTTTCTATAAAAGTAAAAGGGTAATATTTTTCTAAAAATCTAATCTGACTTTCAAGACCGGATTTTTTCAATGGACCGGTCTTAAAAGACCAACTTTTAAGACCGGCTTAACACCTTTAAGAGCGGTGTTATATATACATCCGGTCTTAATATTTGAACATTTAAGAGCGTATTTTTTATTTGCGGTCTAAATTTTCCCGTATTTTTTCCCCGTTCTGTTCTTCCTGATCAATATATATACAAAATCCACCATCCAAAACAAAGACATAAAAATCGATATACTTTAAGCTACAAGCTATGAACATGAATAAATTGAATTGGGAAAAAGAATACAAATATTATCCACCATGAGTTATGTGGCCTCTTAATTAAGTCTAAAACAACTAAAGTAATTTATACAATAAGCTAACATATAACTAATTACAAAGGCAATGAGTTACAATACATGCAAGACGTAATTCAACATACAAATGTAGTCCAATATATTATTCACCATGCCTTCATTTGATTCCCACCCAACAACGTAACATGCATCCTCTTTATAACATGCCCCTTTGAAACGGATCCTCGCCACAAAACAAAACAAGAACAAATTCATATTCAATGATGACATTGTTTAATTAAGAACATAGAAGGAATATAATAATAGTTAAAACCTTAAAGTTTTCTAAGAATTCTCGCATATGAATATTAATTACCTTATGAATTGACACTTTTATAAAGTGATATCCTCCCATATCCCTTCTTGATGATCATTTCTTATGCCGGTTCATTATCCGCTTCATCTTCTTCGCTCATGTCCTAGACCCTTGTAAAGGAGTACTCTCAGAAGATCACCATAATTTGAATGACTTTCCTCATCAATATCAATGACCCTCTTTCCTTGGAGAGCTACTGCATCACATTTTATTTTCTTGATCGGTGATATAGAACACTTGTTTTGCATGATCTCGCCATAATAAAAGGTTCATCTCCAAAACTTCTACTATTGACATCGACTAAAGTGAATCCTAGTCGATCGATCCGAACACCATTATTGACATTAACCCACTTGCATTTGAAGATGGGAAATCTAACTTTGACATAGTCCACCTCCCAAATCTCTTCAATAACCCCATAATATGGCATGACCGCCAATTTAGGCCTCTTGTCTTTCGAATCGAGAAGTGCATAGATTCAGCCTCTAACATAACACCACCGCTCGATCGTGCTCCTATCATCTAGTGGACTTCGTAAAATGTATAACCATTGATAACATACGAATTCCAACTTATGACATCAAACTCAGACCACGTGCTAACCATGGCCTCTTCGTAAACATATTTTCAACAATTGATGCTTTCGGCCGTACGACGCTGCTCTTCACATACCCTTTTAGGAATTTCATAGATCTTTCAATAGGGTACATCCACCGTAAATGGATAGTGGCCGCACAACTTTATCTCCCTCACTAGATGAATAATGAGATGAACCATGATGTCAAAAATGAAGGAACAAAAAGCTTCTCAAGGTGGCACAAGATAAGATATCCTTCATTCTCCAATTCATCCAACTTTTCAATCTTGAAAACTTTACTACAAACCGCATTGAAGAAGAAACAAAGTCTAGTCAAAACGACCAAGATCATATTCGGCAATCCTCGAATAGCTACCGGGAGTAGTCGTTGCATCAAGACATGACACCATGAGACTTTTGGCCTACTAATTTCAAGTCCTTCATCGAGACAAGCCTCTTAAAATTTGAAGAATACCCCGAGGGAACTTTTGTGCCATGTAAACACTCACAAGAGCTTCGCTTCTCATCCTTAGACAAAGTATGAGAAGCCTGGGACAATAAGTTCTCTTCCCATATGGCCTTGGATGCAAGTCTTCGCGTATTCCCATTGCTTGCAAATCCAATCTTGCCTTCACACCATCCTTCGAACTACCTTGTATGTTGAGAAGCGTGCCCACAATACTATCACATACGTTCTTCTCCACATGCATGACATCAATACACGTTGTCTCACATCAAGATTGCGCCAATAGGGAAGATCAAAGAATACAGATCTCTTCTTCCATATATTTGTTTCTTTTCTACTCTTTCCAAGCTTACCGAAGATGACACCGATATTTTTAACCTTTTCATACACTTGCTCCCTACCAATGCCACCGAGCTTCTTCATACTCTTGGCCACCAAAAAAGGCCTTCTTTAATCGACGATATGGGTGGCCCCGTCTAAGAAATCTCCTATGTCCAAGATACACCGTCTTTCTTCCATGTTGAAGTTGATGGTAGCATGTGCCTTCTTCACAAACCGACATGCTTTATGGCCTTTTACACTATACTCGACAAGTTCCCATATGCTGGGAAGTCGTTTATAGTACAAAATATCATGGCTCTCATTCTAAAGACCTCCTTCTTGAAAGAGTCAAAAACATCGACACCTTCTTCCCACAACTCCTTCAAGTCTTCGATCAAGGGCTCTAGGTAAACATCTATGTCATTTCCGGTTGTTTTGGTCCCGAAATCAACATAGACAACATGATGTACTTTCGTTTCATGCATAACATAGGAGATAAGTTGTAAACAATCGTGACTACGGGCCATGAGCTATGTATGCCGCTAAGGCTTCCATAGGGATTCATTCCATCCGTGCTAAGGGCAAGCCCGAGGTTCCTAGGTTCTTCGCCGAAGTTCGGAAATAATTGATCGATCTTCTTCCATTGAGAAGAATCGCCGGATGTCGAAGCCGCCCATCCGAAATCCTCTCATCTCGCATGCCACCTCGATTTTTTGCATCATTTTCATTCGCAAACAACCGCTTGAACCTTGGTATGATTGGAAGATACCACAACACTTTTGCAGCCCCTTATCCGACTTGTACCGTGGGGTTTCACATATCTGACAACTCGCTTCTCTTCAAACTCTTTTCTATATAATACACAATCATTCGGGCATGCATGGATCTTTTTGTACTCCATCCCCTGGACAAAGTATCTTCTTAGCATCATAGTAGCGATGCGGCAACACGTTATCATCCGAAGCATGTCCTTCAAAGCCTCAAGCAATTCTCAAAAACTCTTGTCGCTCCATCCATGACGTGCCTTTTTTTTACACCCACGGTATAGCGGTGTCTCTGCGTCACTGCACATATTACCATATGCATGTGATCGCTCAAAAGCCTCTTCTCCTACATCACGGATAATGTCCTCTATGCGATCATCCATATCCGTGTCATTATCATCAAAGGCCACTTCCCCATGTTGTTTCCCACTTGATGGCACTTGTTCACCATGCCATACCCATACTGTATAAGTCTTACAAAATCCGTGACAAATTAAATGTGTGCGTATAACTTCGTGACATAGTCGACACTCATTCAAACATTTTACACAAGGGCAATAATACTTCCCCATCATCATGGGCATTTTGTTTAGCAAATTCTATAAATTCCCTAACCCCATTCTCGATATTCAATACTCGCTCGTAAAGCATCTATCCAATCGTGATCCATAGTAGAATTCCTATATATTATTTAGACGAATTAAGAATTACTTTTGGTCATAAATGCATCACAATGAATCCAAGAACCAAAATAAATGCAAGACGAGGAAATTAAATGCAGGGATGAAGGTCTTGTGGACTAACTCGTAGCATATGCGTTTGCCGAGTCGTCTTACTTCTCCGCTCACGAACGTTGATGTTGCGCACAAGACAAGAAGAGTAACCTAAAAACACTTGTTGGTCAGCTGGGTAGGTCTAAAGTGCAAATATAATCTTCAAAAACAATATTCGTTAACAACAGAGAATACCCATAACAACATTACACCGATTTCGTTAAACCCATGAAAACCAAGAACGATAAGTCGGAAAGTAATAAAGTTTTAACCGAAACATCTCTTACGCCTTCGTCTATAGACGTTTAGCTAAGGAACCAGAGAGTGATTGTCGAGAAAGGTACGCGAAGCAACGACGAAGCTGAGAGGGAAATTTCGAGTCGGAACCTGAGTATTCACTTTCGGCGCGACAAGAGTTCAGAGAGGGAAATTTAATTTTTCCGCGCGACAAAGATACCTTATTTAGCTTTTTGGATTTTATTAATACCGGTTATTAATTAAATGTCCGGTCCTAAAGATACAACTAACATTTTAAGACCGGAGTTTTAAAATTATCCGGTCCTAAAATTTTATTAGATTTTTAAGTTTTAAGACCGGAGGTTTATAAAACATCCGGTCCTAAAATTCAAATTATCTTTAGATCCGTTACTTATAAAATAAAATGTCCTATCTTAATGGCCTTCGTGATTGGTATATTAAATCAATAAAATAAATGATATTTTTGGACAAAAATAAAGCAAAATTGAGAATAAGTTTCTTTAATGAATTACCGGAGAAGAGCCAAAAATTCATACAAGTGTTCTTAATGTTTCTTACATTACTTAATATATACACAACAACAAAAACACAAATGAAAAACAAGCTGAATATTATCATCCACAAGAATCGATCAACAACCTCGGCGATTTCGGCGTGAAGAGCATTAATTTCCCACGGAGATCAGCAAGTTGTTGTCTTATTCTCTCCACCCGCAATATGAATGGATCATTACAGAGAGCGGAGAGGGTCGAGGTAGGCGCGCTGGGCCAACAGTTGGAGAGGGGATTACGAACATCCGCATGGCCGCCTTCAAGATGACGGTTGAACTCAGCAAGGAAAGGATCGGCGTAAGGATCGAGGGGGTGCGGCATGAGCAATCTCTTCATCATCCGAAGAAATAACAATGGGTCCAACGACCCGAGAGTCTTCTAAACAATACGACGCACCGTCGCCGGAGGAGGCGCACCATATAATGATCTAGCCATGGCACGAGAGTGAGGCGTGTATGCACCCCTACGAGCGCTTGCTTGTATCTAACCATGGTTTGAGGATTTGAGAAGTTGGGGCGTAGAGCTAGGAAGTGAGGAGTTAACAAGGACAAAGAGGTAGTGTGTGGAGTATATAAAGACAGATGGCAGGAGAGATAAACATCGATGATGAATTCGTCATTTTACTTTTATACAAACTTTTAAGACCGGACTTTTATCTTATATCCGGTCCTAATTTTAATTCAATTACTTTTAAGACCGTCCTTTTATCACATATCCGGTCCTAAAACTCATTTAAGACCGATATATTACTTGGTATCCGGTCCTAAAACTAATTTTTAATTCAATTACTTTTAAGACCGTCCTTTTATCAAATATCCGGTCCTAAAACTCATTTAAGACCGATATATTACTTTGTATCCGGTCCTAAAACTCATTTATTTTTATATTTCAATTTATTTTTTCAAGTAAAAATCTTTGGTTAAAAATATTACTTTTAAGAACGGATCTCACACAAGATCCGGTATTAAAAGTTCATTCTTTTCAAGAGTCCCTTCCCCATTGTTGAAATGAATTCGTAGTCTCTTCGGCCCACATAAACTTCCCAACTAGGCGTCTCCTCGTATTCCGAGCAAATATGCGTCTCCTCGTTAATGTTTCCTAAGCGTTTCACATTCTTCAGATGGGTTCTCTATTTAAACCCGTTGTTACTTTCTTAACATTCATCTCCATCTCCTCCTAGAACCTCCACCGTAATGGCTTCTCCACCACGACGAGGTCCTCCTTCGGGCGAAATCCCGAGGCACCTCCATATCCTCCTCCGTTGCCTCCGAAACCGAACTTCTCGGCGATGCCGGAGCACTGATAGCCCGCGCCGATCATATAGACCGAAGCTTGGGCAACTGTTTCAGTCTATCACGCCGTCAACAACAAGCCGAAGCGGTACTCGACGCCAATGACGTTGAGTACCATACTCGATGACGACGACGACCATTCCTCCGACAACGATGGGGAGGATTAGAATTTTTAAGTTTTTTTTTTTTGTCGCTTTACGAGGCCGCCAAAAAAATTATTAAATAAAATTTTTATTTCCCAATCGCCTTCCTTGTTTGTCTTTAACTTTATGTTCTTTTTCTCCGACAACAAGAACAAACAAAACATTGTCCTATTCGTGGTGATCAATCTTAAAAATTTGCGTAATAAAGTTAACAGCTATGACCATACAAAACAAAACAAAAACATTATTTACCTTTTTCGAATAAAAACAAACAGAGTGACGACTATTCTCAAGTTTGGACCATCGTTGTCTTCCCTCTACTTTTCCGATGTGATGAAAATTTTCGTTGTCGTTGTTATCTTCTTTCTTTTTCCGACAAAAAGAAAAGGGACACCGATGACGTTCTTCACATCCGTAAAAGTAGAAACGAGAACAACGAAGCACAAAACTTGAGAAGAACGCCGAAACATGGTTGCCTTGAACCCTAACGATATGTCCAAAATCGAGTCACCAACTCTATTTAAATGAAGAATATTAGGACCTGACGTATAATAAATCCTCGGTCCTAAAAATTAAGCCTTATTTTAAAATTTAAAGTTAGGAGCTGACAACTAACAAATATACGGTCCTAAAGGTTTCGCAATCTATTAAATAAAATGAAGACTTTTAAGACCTGACTACTAACAAATATACGGTCCTAATATTTTAGCCGTATATTTTCTATACTTTTAGGACCGGATATTTGACATACATACGGTCCTAAAAGTCTCTACCCATATTTTTTAGAATTAGACGAAGACTTTTAGGACCGGATATTTGTTAAATATACGGTCTTAAAATGGACGAAGACCTTTAGGATCGTACTTTTAACAAATATACGGTCCTAAAAGTCTCTACCCAAATTTTTTAGAATTAGACGAAGACTTTTAGGACCGGATATTTGTTAAATATACGGTCTTAAAATGGACGAAGACCTTTAGGACCGTATATTTAACAAATATACGGTCCTAAAAGTCTCTACCCAAATTTTTTAGAATTAGACGAAGACTTTTAGGACCGTATATTTATTAAATATCCGGTCTCAAAATGGACGAAGACCTTTAGACCGCACTTTTAACAAATATCCGGTCCTAAAAGTCGCGAATACTTTTCGTGAGCCTCATCTCGGCTCATTTTCAACATCCGCCCGTACCTCAAATTTCAAGCACTAAATAGCTTTATCCACCATCCCATTCATTCGAAACCCAAAATGGACACACACAAATTGTTCAAAAAATAAACAAATTTATTATTGAATTACATTGCTATATTTACAAATGAATGAATTAGCTAGTCGAAAAATAAACAAATGTATGTAAGGCTATTGTTGCTACAAAGATCATATATTATTTACAAATGAATTAATTTAGGACATTAATTATTGTCCCGACTTGGATTTTCTAAGACTAGTTTATACAGATATTCACAAAAACCTCGCGTATGTGCTCGATTTCATCATCATCAAATGGCTCTTCACAGCAAACCTCTCGTAACATCAAAGACAGTAAATGTAAATAACATATTATGTGCATATTTCATATGTAACATTAAGCCATCGTGATCGAATTCACCATAACATCTTACCCTTAAAGTGACTTTAGTGTTTCCTCCGTCACAATATCATATAAGTGTTTCATGACGTACGGCCACATAAGTTCGATCCTTCCGCTTGCCGACGGTCTAAAAATAACAATAAATATATATAAGAGCATATATAGCTTATCGACCAACTTCAAGGCAATTATGCCATGTCCAATTATGTACTAACCTTAATTTTGTGCCATTTAGGATCTCGTGAGCCGAGCACCACGCTTTTTTTTACCTCAACACGGAAGGTCTTCATGGCACTATCATCAAAATCACAAATTTATCAAGAATGTTCACCGAAAATTCACAACAGAGATTTCGACAAGACAATCAAAATGACATTCTTACTTGGTGATCATCTCGCTTCAACGTAGTCGATGGATCGCCGTGAGTGGAGCATAAGAAGATAACATAATGCAACTCCATGTTCATGACGACCAACCGCTGGTTGCTGAAAATTCACAAAGAAGAAAGTACTCAAGTGATATATATATATGTAGCATAATTATATTAAGTGAATTGCATAAGTATATATGTACCCGAGCCAGTGTGGAAACAAGTACACCTTTCTTTGCACTTTACACAACCTATTTGATATGTACTCCTGTCTCAATTCCAGAGGTAGTGTTGTACTTGCATACACTGGGCACAAGAATCCAAAATCCGAAATTCTGCCCGTTGAACCGGGCTCGTGCATGCACCTACAAGAATGACATCGATGAGGGAATTAGTATATATGTATATATGTGTGTCTAAACGGTGCATTTCAATTATGTAATCAAGGAAGAAGATACTTACTTCATAAATATTTGAACACATGGACTAGTAACCTCCTTTCCAGGAAGCAGCATGGACTCTACATCTTCATTATCAATGTAAACCGGTCCAGATTTAGGAGGCCTATTACTTCATCGACAGCCACGATTTATCTTTAAACCATTTTTGGGCTACCAAATCTTGTATTTTTCCTTGGCCGTCAAGTTAGCAAGTAGGGGTGGAGCTTGAGGAGGGGGTGGAGCTTGAGGAGGGGTGGAGCTTGAGGAGGGGGTGGAGCTTGAGGAGGGGTGGAGCTTGAGGAGGAGTAGAGACATCTACAAGCTTCACCGGCCAAGAGATGAAGGTTCCTTGACATCACTCACAACCTTCACTCATCACTGGGAGAGGGACAGTGCATCAAAGATCACCTCTTCAACCGACACTCGACTTCATCATCACCATTTGTTCGTGGTGTACAGCTGATCCCAAGTTGTGGACAGTCCCTTTAGCAACCAATTGTCTATGACCATCACGATCCTCCACATACGATGACAAGGTTGCTCGACTGATCGTCCAACAATGCAGCTCCTCTAGTGCTCGCCGCCGCATAGGTTCACCAAGGTGTCAAGGGATCCACACCGGTCTCTCGGCCGAGAGCTCGGGAGGAACTTCATTTTCTCCATCTCCTCCTTCATCTTGCTCATCTCGATTGAAACATCCTCAATGTAGCATCTTTCGCCGCCGATTCCTCACTTAATTTGGCCTGCCTCGATCCATCTCCTCCCGGTAACCATACTTTGTCTCGTGGCGTTTGGATTTACCAAAGTATTGCTTTAGGCCTACCCGTCCTCCAATCCCCTTACACGCCCGAGTGATCTGGTTTTCCGGCCGCAATGGCCGAACATCATTCCTCCCGTCCGACGCAAAAGATCCTCTCGCCTCTTTCTTTTTAAGATCTTCCCGTAAGATACGTATAACGAGAAGCTTAGTGATGAAACATGTTTAGTAAGTAAAAATAACAATATCGATACTTACAATTGCTCAAAGAACTACACGAGTTTTTTCACTGTAGGCGCCGCTTGGCTTTTGCCGAATATACAACCACAGCTCCTCGCGACGTATTGAGATGGCGGCCGGTCAACTACCGTAGAAGGATTGGATTCAGCTTCATCTTCCAATCTCTTCCGTTTGGCCGCCATCAAATCTTTTTCGGCCTTTTCATATCCGCCGCGAGAAGCCCCGTGTGGGCAATCATTCTTTCTCCCAATCTCCCGATATTTTTCCCTTATTTTCTCGTGAATCAGATTGAAAACAACTATATATCAATTATGAATTCCACCATGTCACTAATGTAAATTAGAGAACTTCGCTTGATATGAACGTCAAACATTAGTCAAATTCACTTCATCAAGTTTCAACATTTTACTTAAGGAAGATGTAGCATTGTAGAAGAAATTGGGAAAACCAAAGGAAAGGGAGTTGCGTAAATGCCGCCAACTCACCAATTCATTCATTCATCATAAATGGTTCCTACACATATTAGAATAACTAACTAACTAACAAAGAACGCCTAACCATGGCCATTACACGCTTTACATATCAAACTTGCATGGAACTAGGACATGCTCCTCTCATGCAGACAAAGGCAGCAAATGTATACTTCTATTCACACACCAAACCATTTAACTAACAGATTAGATGTACACAATAACATTCACATATCCTCACAAAGTTAATAAGCAAACAAAAGTGCAAACAAAACTAAATATAACTCACCGAGCTTCAGAGTGGTCCGCTTCGAACAAATTGTTGCCAAGTTTGTTCATCAAGAAATTTGTACTTGTCCTGTGGTTGATGGTCGCTTCTCCTCGGCAAAAATATAAGTGTTAGCCGTAAAGGTCTTAAACTTCCCGAACCGCTCAAAGACAATAAGACAATGTTGAGTCTTTCAACTTCTCGACTGTGGACGTGAATGTAAGTTTCTGATAGTGTCCCACATAGGATCCTTTATTGTTTTTTGGTCCACATTTTTCCACTCATCACCAAAATGCTAACCTTGCTGCGTACTAGAGCGCCGACAAAACTAGTATATGTGCTTTTATTAGGACCGAAAGGTTGCAAATTTTCATCAAAATGAATCTCGAGCTTCGTCCCCAAATTCCGACTAAGGGATACTTCCATCATTCGTGTGCCGCTTCTACCACGGCGGCACGGCGCCGAGGAGGCTCAATGTGAGATGAAGAGGGTTCGCTTGTCCGACCCTCCCTACCAAACCAAGATCCGGAGTTTCAAGAACACGAGTGGAATCGTTTTCACCGTTCATTTTCAAGACAAGAAGAGAGGAATGCCCGAGAAAATGAGGGAGTAACAGAGGCTAACGGACGCGGGCGAGGAAGAGAGGTAATGGAACAGAAGGGTTTCGCAACGTGAATGTGGGTTCTTCAGTGAGAGTGTGAGAGTGACAAAAGCTTCCGCGTGAAGTTAACGTTTGGCGCTTCATTTTTAAGACCGACAAATACACATATACGGTCTTAAAAGATAACCTTTAAGACCGATCTCTATATATGTCCTGGTCTTAAAATTAATTAATTTTTTATTCAAACTTTAGTACCGCCAAATTTTTTGTCCGTTCTTAAAAGTCTAACTTTTAAGACCTGGCCATTCTCAGAACTATGGTCTTAACATTTATTACTTTTTTATTTAAACTTTAGTACCGGACAAATTTTAAGTTCGGTCTTAAAAATCAAAGTTTTAAGACCGGCTTTTATATATGTTCGGTCTTAAAACTTTAATACCTTTATATTTATATTTTTCCGTATTATTTTGGAGTGTAGAAAATATAAGTCTCGCTTTGATGAGATTTCTCCATAAAAGTATTTGATATTTCAATTTTTTTATTAACATTTTTAAGACCGGTTGTTATTTTAACAGTCCGGATAAGATCTATGAAAAATTGATCGAATAAGAAGTTCTTTATATTTACAAATATGCCACCGGCCATGATTTAGGACCTGGCCGATACTTAGTCCTATTCTTAATGAGGCGTCCTTCATTGTGTAAGAAGTTCTTTTTATTTACAAAACTGCCACCGGCCACACCATTAAGACCGGTGCTTCGATTATCCGCTCTAAATGAGGCGGTCTTATAGCCCTTCATTGTTTAAGAAGTTCTTTTTATTTACAAATCGCCACCGGCCACACCTTTAAGACCTAAGGCCGATTATCCGCTCCAAATGAGGCGCTTTAAAGCCCTTTTTTGCACTAGTTAAGTCTAAAAAGTCTTTTTCCTAATATTATCTTATAATTAAATCCTAAATTTTCTTTACTAATAGGTTTAAATTGATTGTATCTCTATTATTAAATCTTAATACTACATTAGATTTTGTTTGATTTCCTTCTAATATCAAATTATCTTCTCAAATCCTATGTCTATTTCACTTTTTCTAAATGTTCATCAATTTTTGCTATAACTTCTTTCCATGACATGTCAGATTTTACTTCTAATTTTATATAAATTTCATTTTGTGGTCTAATTTCTCTTAAACTGAACTTATTGGTCTTTACGCTAATAAATTTCTTCTATTAAAATTATCTAAAACTTCTTGTGATGTGTTTATTGTTCTAAGACTTAAACTTCGCATGTGACTATTTATTACATATATTTAATGTTGGATTTTCGAATGTATTTATTCTATCATTTGTAATAATTCTTCGGGAGTTTGTACATAATATTCCTCGGCTAATTTCTGAATTTGCCCCTTATTAAATAACTATTTACCAAAATGCCCCTGTTAGAAACCTATTTCCCAAAATGCCCCTGTCAGAAACCTATTTCTCAATCTGCCCCTGTTTAGTCGACTAAAACATTTGGTTTAGTCGACTAAATGGAGGGCAAAATTTTTTTCCAGGCCCCTCGACATTTAGTCGACTAAACCAAATTTTTTAGTCGATTAAACCCATTTAGTCGACTAAAAACTCATTTAGTCGACTAAATCATTAAAAAAAAGTTAAAACTTCTAAGGTCAGTAACTTTGGGCTCGGGAGTCCTAATCAAGCGATTCTTTTTTGATTCCACATAACTTTTTGAGATCTATGCACTGATATAAAAATTATCTTCAAATTTAATGAAGAGAAAGGAGGAAAAACAAGTGATTCTTTATTGCGCAGGAAATACCAACAATTCATTAAATATAATCAAGTGATTTTTTAATTATATATATATATATATATATAGTTTTCTTTTATTTGATGTTTTCTTTTTTATTAGATCATATAATATCTCTAGACAATAAGATATGTGTGTGTATACACAATTGATCGCGAGAGAGGGCGGTGCCACAAGGAAAAGGAGATAGAAGTGGAAAGGATGGTCCAACCTAGGGTTTTGTCGGGATAGAGGAAATTAATTATATTTAATTGAGAGATGTTTATTGTAAAATTAATTAATCATTATTTCTAATATTATTATCTAATAATAATTAATTGATCTTATTTTAGATTTTAATATCTTTATTTTTCTACCATGTATTTGTAAACTTTGAATTTCAACGTAACAATTAATACCGGATTTTCAAAATACAATATATTCAAAATTGAGATTTTCTCTCCATTAATAATATGGATTTTAAAAGAAAAGAGAAATAGGAAAATATCGACACTAAATTTGTGGGCTTGATTTTAGGGGGAATAACAGTGTTTGGAAGTTATGCATAAGATCATATGTTGTGATAGCACGGTAGTCAATCTAGCTAAAATCTAGGATCATAGCTAATATCTAGATCACTAATATCACTATCCAACAGACTCGGTAAAACAAATTAAAATGCTAACAATACTAACAATTCATTAAATATAGCAAATTGGGAAAAAGCCCATGATATATATTTAATGAATTGTTAGTATTGTTGAAGTTAATAATCCCAACTTTTCTCTACATGGTTCATGTCGCTGATTTCCGCACGTTCTTGATTCCACAATAAGAAGGATTAAGTTATTTATTTTTTAATTGTTTATTGTGTTGAGTGTGCTGATTTTTATTATATTATTGTAAACATGTGGTTAGCTATTTTTAGGAAGTAGTGGAGTCATTTTAATTTGTTTTACCTGAGTTCATTGTTTAGTGATATTAGTGATTATATTTAATGAATATAAAACATCAAATAAAAGAAAACTATATATATATATATATATATATATATATATATATATAAAATTAAAAAATCACTTGATTATATTTAATGAATTGTTGGTATTTCTTGCGCAATAAAGAATCACTTGTTTTTCCTCCTTTCTCTTCATTAAATTTGAAGATAATTTTTATATCAGTGCATAGATCTCAAAAAGTTATGTGGAATCAAAAAAGAATCGCTTGATTCGACTCTGAGCCCGGTTACTACCTTCCAAGTTTTAATTTTTTTTTTAATGATTTAGTCGACTAAATGAATTTTTTAGTCGACTAAATGGGTTTAGTCGACTAAAAATTTGGTTTAGTCGACTAAATGTCGGGAACCGAAAAATTCTTGCTCAGCGATTTAGTCGACTAAACCAAATGTTTTAGTCGACTAAATAAAAGGTGATTGGGAAATAGGTTTCGATGACAGGACATTTTGGGAAATAGGTTTCTAACGGGGCATTTTGGTAAATAGTTATTTAATAAGGGGCAAATTCGTAAATTAGCCTAATATTCTCTAGTATTATCTAGTTCTAATTTCAACATTTCTTGGATAGTAATTATTTTTGGGTCAGTTTTAATTTCTCTTATTACAGGCATAAAATATTTATCTATTGTTATCTTGTCTTTATTTTTATTATATATTTTATGTTTATTTGAAAATACTAATCCTATCATTGCTGTTATACTTATGCTTCTAGATCCTGGTTGCAATCTTACATTATGTAAATTATGATATACTAAGATTGATTTATCCATGTTTTCTTCTGCTCTACTAATTGCAAAATTGGTATTTAAAGTAAATTTTAATTTTTGATATATTAAATTTCCCGCTATCATTCCTAAAATACTATCTTCCACATTACTAATTATTCTTCCATCTCGTTATTAATAATTCTAATGGTGAATCTATTCCACTTTGAAAATAAGCTTTTACCATGACTTGCACTCCTGCTATGTATATTTCGATATTTCATCTTTAAAAGGTATTTTTGATATTTCATGTTCTATTAATGCTTTGCTTATTAGAGGTATTCTCAAAACTCCTTCATTAAAGTTGATTCTATCGGAAATTTCTTTTCTAATATTACAAAGGTGATTTTTCTTTTTTCTTATTTTTCAACATTTTGCTTACTTTCTCTAGAAATTTTTCATTTTTTATGTTATTAATTGTCATGTCTAAATCTTTTTCTTTTATTTTATCATATTTTCTTTATTAAATGTTATTCTTCTTTCTATTGAACTTTCTTCAAGATTTACATATTCCTCATATTCTTCAAATTCTTCATTATTTGTAATTTCATTATTTTCTATTTCTTGTGCATTCATCATATTTATATAGTTTTTATTTTGATCTAAATATTCTTTTTCTATATCTTCTTCATCTTCGAACTTTCGATTCTTCTTCTAATTCTTCTTCGATTCTTCGCTCATATTCATATGTTAATTTGTATATTTCTAATTCATTTTCTATAGGTTCTTCAAATTCTATTAAATCTATGTCTAAGGGTTCTAGTTCTAATTCTTCTGCCTTTTCCAAGATATTCATTTTTCTTTTGATTTTGGTTTATCACAATTTGTTGCTATGTGTCCTAAGTCTCCGCAATTATAACATCTACATTTATAAGGTTTTTTATTATTTTTATTATTTCTTCTTCTTTTAAAATATTTGTTTGGTTTAAACTTTCTTCTATTAGTATTATATTTTCTAAAAAACTTCTTTTTTGGATATTTCTTAAATTTGTATATTTTTCTTTTCTTCCTTTTCTTAGATAACCATTTGTGTTGATTACATCCTCATTTATGTGGTTTTTCTAATTCGAGCAATTTACCATTAATTTATTCAGTTTATAATATTTAATATTTCTCCATGCTTCTTTACATCTTTCCGATAAGTATTTTCTTAAATATTCTTCTCTTCTTCCCATTGTATCTATTATATTTACAAAATTTGGATATGAATTTTCCATTGCTTGTGTATATTCTTTTACTAAGTTTTCTCGAGATTAATCTTGGTAATTTTCTATAAAACATGTCTAAATAAAATTTTTGTTTTTCGTGTTCTACTATTTTTGCTTCATAATAATATTTTTTATATTCACAAATATATTGATTTATATGTGTTGGATCTAAACTACATATTTCAATTTCATGTAAATATCTTATAGCTTTTAGAATTTGTGTATATTCTATATTTTCTACATTTGTTCCTACGAATTCATTTTTAAAACATTTTGATATTTTGCTAATATTGCCGCATATAAAACTTCTTTCATGTTTGATTCTTCTAATTTTCTAACTTCCATTCTAAAATCTAATGTTCTTCCTTCCCACCAATGAAGTACATTTCCTAAAAAGCTTGCTTCTATTATCATGTTTACAACTTTCGGTTCTATTCTTCGTTTATAAGTGCTATTAATTGAGCTTTTCTCCATTCTTCTATCCTTCTTTCATTATCTAAATTACGTCTAAATCTAACCATATTCCGAATTTGGGATTTGTCTAGTTTTATATTGTTCTAGTGGAGGTGGTATAAATTCTTTTCCATATGTTTTGGTTTTTTATAACTAATATCAAAAACTGCTTTTGAGATATTGCTTAAATCTTCTCTTACTAAATTTCTTTGTCTTCTTATTTCTTGTTCTCTTGCTCTTCTTTGAATTTCTGTTGTATCTAAATGATTTCTATTTGATGTTTCTTCTTGTTGCCTTTCTTGTTCTACTCCTGATTGAGCTAATTGCATATTAATTTGATTTTCATCTATTATTCTTAAATTTTGTAATTCTTGTGTTATTTCTTCTAAATTTGTTTCTTGACTCATAAATCTTTCTATGTCATCTTCGAATCAATTCTCATTTCTACTTTTCATCATTTTTAATTTTCTAGTTTCAGCATTATTAAATATAGCTATTAATTCTCCTAATTTATCTTTTGTTTCTATGTTTTTTAATATATAATTATTTTTATATTCCACTTTATATTCATTATGTTCTTTTTCTTTTTCGTTATTTTTATAAAACTGTTCTAATTTTCTTAATCCATCTTTAACATCTATTGTATTTTTATCCATTTTTTCATAAATTGTCCATAAATTATTATTAATTACATTTTGGCCTTTTTAATTTCTTCGCAATTATTCTAGTTTGTTCTACGTTTTGATTTACATTTTGGATTTTTATATTAAGCAATCGTAACATCTGAATTTTCCCAATCATATAAAGATCTCATCATATTTATTTGAGGATTATTACTTATTGGTTCTAATTTCTCATATATTCCTAAAGCCTTTTTATTCCTTTAATATCATTTTTACTTCTTTTAAATCTTTTGTATTTTGTTTTATTTCTTATTTTATTTCATAAATCTTTTGTTCTAAAGGTTTTGCTAATTCTCTTAATCTATCTTTTCGATTTTTAATATCTACTTTTTCTAAAATTTCTCTAGTTTCTTCCAGTAATTGTTCCATTATTTCATCTAAATTAAATATTTGTAATAAATTTTCTATATTTAAATTTTTATAACTTCCTAATTGTCCTCCTAAAATAAAAGGGGTAAAATTACAAATTTCTTTTTCTTTTTCTTGCAATAAATAAGAACTATTAGGTAACTTTTCATATTCTATTTCATACATTCTAGGCTCTAACTTTTTAATTATGTTCATTTTGCAACTACGTATTACAACTATATTAACAACTATAGCTTGTACAAATAAAACACACAATAAGATTTCTCTTCTCGTGAAGGATCGCTTAATACTGCAACTTCAGAGGATACTTGAGAAAATCTTCAAACAACAATATATAAAACTCAACAAATTAAAGCAAGGTAGAGTAAAGTTTAACAATAACAAGAGTAAAGTGATCAAACTTCGCCATATTATCATTAATCCACTGCTCTCGATACCATATATATATATATATATATATATATATATATTTATATATACATATGTATGTATATATATATATATATATATATATATATATATATGTATGTATATATATATACTTTCTACTTTCTACAACTCAAGGTCGAGTTCAAAATATAGATATAAATATATATATATAGATATATATATGTATATATACATATATATATGTATATATAGAAAGTAGAAAGTATATACATATATATATATATATGTATGTATGTATGTATACATACATATACATATGTATATATACATATATATATGTATATAGATATACATATCTATACATATATATATGTATATATATATATGTATATATATATGTATATATGTAACATCCCCGTTTTCCAAAAGCAAAGATAAAATTTTTTTCCATATAAAATCATCGAGTAGAGCATTTGAGCGAAGAGTAATCGATATATATTTATAAACCGCCGTAAGTCTCGGTTGGTTACAACAACAGACAAGAACCGAGTATTTCAAAAGTACAACAATAAAAAGAAAGACTTCCACGAACAAGGAAAGGAAGTCTTCAACTGGCCTCTACGCGGCCGCTTGTCTCTCTCCTCGGTCCCTGGTCCTTCCGACCTCGAAGCTTGTTAAGGGCCGGAGTCCATGCATCGAACCCTGTACAACGGTTAACCTCATATTTACATACACAACAGATGGACTACGTACAATTATATCAACAACGCATATATGCACTCATCGCCCAAAAGCATGCATACATATATCGCCCAAAGCATGTATGCATATATCGCCCAAAAGCATGCAGATATATCGCCCATAGCAAACGTAAACATATAAACATCACATAGACATACCACGAGCCATAAGCTACCACATACACTACACCTAACACATACATGCATACCATAAACATCGATTAGTGTTACAAGACGCGAACGTACCTTCGTTGACGGTAGACGGTACTTTCCGTTTAAATCGTACTTTTACGGAAACGGACGCTTTTACTAAAAGCAATAAACGTCCAACAGCGGCATGTCGGACAACAGAACGGCAGATATCGAGTTTCTGATATCCTATAAGGGTAATATCACTTTCATTAGTGATTTGACATTACGACTGGCATTTTAGGTAAAAATTACCATTTTGCCCCTATACCCCTAATTGGTGGAATTTCACCAGCACTTCGTTACTTTGGCTCCGTTTTTCCAAAAATTTTGCCGTAACTTCGACCCAATGATAATTTTTGAAATTCTAGACTAATATAGCCCTATCATATGATATCCTATCATGCTTGAAAAATTAAAGGCTATACTAGCAAGACTACTCTAACTATTGAAAGAACTACGAAAGCTTAAAGCTCAAGTGCAGAAAAACTTACGCAGAGCTTCACGCAATTTTCCCAGAGCTTCTCTCTCTAAAATCCTCTCTATTTTGAAATCCACAAGAGGATTTTGGTGTGAAGAATTTCAAAGGAGTTGCTTGCTATTTATAGAAGAAGTTGTAAGGGCATAATAGTCTTTTTCCATATTTCAACCTTCATTTTAAACCATGGAAATTAGGGTTTTGGTGGATGATTTGCAGCCATGGAACACACCATTTTCGTTCAGCTCCCTCCATGAGTCACCAACTTGTGACAACTTGCATATTTTAGAAGCTTTAGACCGATAAAGTTCCCCGATCGGTGTCTGTTTCATGAAATCTCAAAATTCTAAATTCATAACTTTGAAGATCTTCTTCCTCATCAATAATATCTAAAATTCTACCCTGACTTTGGAAATCCCATTCCTGGATCTCTAGATAGAATCCGTTTCCTATTTATTAAATCACTATTCATCATATTTAATTATAATATTAAAATACTACAACTTGATCAAATATCATGATATTTTATTTCAAAATTCTATCCATTCTTTTCCAATTTTTTCGGTCAAACATATCTGGTCATTTTTTAATTAATTTTAGTTTTTATTAATTATTTAATTAATTAATATTATATAAAATAATTATTTAATAATTATTCTTATATAATTTTTTACAAAATTTCCCTATTGGTCCATACTTGTTTTTAGGCTTAAAAATACCTAAGCTCAACTATTTTTCACCAAAATTTCCAATTAATTAGTAAATATATTTTTACTAATTTTAAAACAAAAACCACTAATTTTAGGGTTTTACATAATTACTTGTGAATTTCCTTTGCTTATGCTTAAGTAATTAGCCCAATATTACTTAATTACTTAATTATCACAAGTTGATAATTTTCTTACTTAGAACACCTCATTACCTTCATACTTTTGTATTGACATCTTTGTTTTCATGTCTCCCGCATTATCTTAGCATTTACTTGGGGTATTTCTGGCCATTTCCTTACTTTTTGAATATTCTTCTACAATTTCTACAAGTTTGTAACTTAATAAATTACCTAAATTAGGGACAATATCCTTCCCTATTTTAAATAGATTTTTACTTGCCTATTTTATAGCTTTCACAGGTATTTATAACCCATAATGTATTTTAGGGACCTATATGCAATTTTCAACATTTTAGGGACCTAATTGCAATTTATCTAATTTCAAGGGAAATTACCCTAACAACAAGGTAAACTCAATACAAGGTGTTTGAGACCTCATATTCACCTATTTTCAATAGGTATATTTCCCAATTTTTGATATTTACCCTAATTCGATTTTAGGTATTACATTTCTCCCAGTTAAACAAAATTTCGTCCTCGAAATTTGCACTCTACCCTCTAAACTTCGTACGAACTAAAATCCGCTCTACTCGGACTTTGGACTATACGCGTCGGGTCTTTACTTCATCTTTCGCTACTCCTCCTGGTGATCGAGAATTCGCTTTAGTTTGACCATAAAGATCTTGTCATATCGTACCTTGATATATAGTGTCTCCCGTGGCTCATACACCGCGGCCAACACCACAAATACCAAAATGTCTCCCTGATATCAGGATGATCAAAATTGATGTACCGACAGAAAGTGGTACACCGGTTCAAGATGGTATACCGGTTCAAACTGGTACACCGAAATGGGGTGGTACACCGACCTTGGGCTATATCAGTACTCATTTTCAAAATATGCTCCAAAATTTTTGAAAAGGCTTTTGAACATAACTCCGTTAACCGAACAGAATGGCCAGGTAAGTGTCTACCATGGGGGCCTCACCGAGTTCACGGCGACTGATTGGCACACCCATGTAGACTAGCCTTGCCTTCGGCACCAAACCATCGATAATAACATAGTTAAATTCATGCCAGGACAACTGCTCTGATACCAAAATGTAACATCCTGTTTTCCAAAAGCAGTATAAAATTTTTATAGAAAACATCATTTCAAATCATCGAGTAGAGCATTTGAGCGGAAGAGTAATCGATATATATTTATAAACCGCCGTAAGTCCGGTTGGTTACAATGATGCAGACAAGAACCGAGTATTTCAAAAGTACGGAACAACAAAAGAAAGACTTCCGTCGGAACAAGGAAAGGAAGTCTTCAACCAGGTCTTCTACGCGGGCTGCTTGTCTCTCTCCTCGGTCCTCGGTCCTCCGCTAAGTTAAGGTCTGGAGTCCATGCATCGAACCCTGTAAGCAGTTAACCTCATATTTACATACACAGCGTATGGACTACGAGACAATTATATCAACAACGGTATATGTGCACTCATCGCCCAAAAGCATGCATACATATATCGCCCAAAGCATGTATGCATATATCGCCCAAAAGCATGCAGATACATCGCCCATAGCAAACATAAACATATAAACAACACATAGACATACCACAGAGCCATAAGCTACCACATACACTACACCTAACACATACATGCATACCATAAACATCATCGTTACTTTGGCTCCGATTTGCCCAAAATTTTGCCGAACTTCGACCCAATGATATTTTTGAAATTCTAGACTAATATAGCCCTATCATATGATATCCTATCATGCTTGAAAAATTAAAGGCTATACTAGCAAGATACTACTCTAACTATTGAAAGAACTACGAAAGCTTAAAGCTCTGCATCAAAAACTTACCCAGAGCTTATTTGCCAATTTTCCCAGCAGCTTCTCTCTCTAAAATCCTCTCTCTATTTTGAAATCCACAAGAGGATTTTGGTGTGAAGAATTTCAAAGGAGTTGCTTGCTATTTATAGAAGAAGTTGTAAGGGCATAATAGTCTTTTCCATATTTCAACCTTCATTTTAAACCATGGAAATTAGGGGTTTTGGTGGATGATTTGCAGCCATGGAACACACCATTTTCGTTCAGCTCCCTCCATGAGTCACCAACTTGTGACAACTTGCATATTTTAGAAGCTTTAGACCGATAAAGTTCCCCGATCGGTGTCCGTTTCGCGAAATCTCAAAATTCTGAATTCATAACTTTGAAGATCTTCTCTTCCTCATCAATAATATCTAATTTAACTTAGATTTCGGTCTCTTACAGGGTTCCAACAGTCCAGTTGAAGTTTTCTGGAAAACGTGTCCGTGCGTGTCGGTTTGAACGCATTTCGGAATCATCAACTTCTTGAAAAATTCACCGATTCCAAATATGTCCAGATAAATTCAAACTCATTCCTAGATGTTGAGTTAGAATTTATTTTCTTCATATCCAAAAATATGCCTATCTCGCATTTTCTCTATTTCGTCTTATATGCAAAACGTTGCATAGGACTGGAATTAACTTAGGAAGAGTCTAACGGAAGATAAAATTCCAGCGATCAATATTCTACCCTGACTTTGGAAATCTCATTCCCGGATCTCTAGATAGAATCCGTTTTCTATTTATTAAATCACTATTCATCATATTTAATTATAATATTAAAATACTACAACTTGATCAAATATCATGATATTTTATTTCAAAATTCTATCCATTCTTTTCCAATTTTTGGTCAAACATATCTGGTCATTTTTAATTAATTTTCGTTTTTATTAATTATTTAATTAATTAATATTATATAAAATAATTATTTAATAATTATTCTTATATAATTTTTTACAAAATTTCGCTATTGGTCCATACTTGTTTTTAGGCTTAAAAATACCTAAACTCAACTATTTTTCACCAGAATTTCCAATTAATTAGTAAATATATTTTTACTAATTTTAAAACAAAAACCACTAATTTTAGGGTTTTACATAATTACTTGTGAATTTCCTTTGCTTATGCTTAAGTAATTAGCCCAATATTACTTAATTACTTAATTATCACAAGTTGATAATTTTCTTACTTAGAACACCTCATTACCTTCATACTTTTGTATTGACATCTTTGTTTTCATGTCTCCTGCATTATCTTAGCATTTACTGGGGGTATTTCGGTCATTTCCTTACTTTTGAGTATTCTTCTACAATTTCTCCAAGTTTGTAACTTAATAAATTACCTAAATTAGGGACAATATCCTTCCCTATTTTAAATAGATTTTTACTTGCCTATTTTATAGCTTTCACAGGGGTATTTATAACCCATAATGTATTTTAGGGACCTATATGCAATTTTCAACATTTTAGGGACCTAATTGCAATTTATCTAATTTATAGGAAATTACCCTAACAACAAGGTAAACTCAATACAAGGTGTTTGAGACCTCATATTCACCTATTTTCAATAGGTATATTTCCCAATTTTTATATTTACCCTAAGTCGATTTTAGGGTATTACAATATACATATATATATGTATATATATTTATATCTATATGTATATATTTATATATGTATGTATGTATGTATGTATGTATATATATATATATATATATATATATTGAACTACGACCTTAAGTTGTAGAAAGTAGAAAGTATAAACTTTAAATTTCGTGTCGTTTCTATTATTTACGTTTCTACCACCCACTTTCGTGTTTACATAGAAACTCAATTTTGACAACATTGATTACCACCAACAGAATCCCTCCTAAAAGGCTAGCTTATTGAGTAGGAGTGTCTCTTATCACACTTCACTTGTGAGGTTTTTTATGTACTATTTGTACTTGGGCCTTTAATCAAATCCCTCTAATGTCCAATGTCTCAAATACCTTTATTTTTTGTTTTTCCTTTTGATCATTAGATTCTCTATACAAATGAGATATTTTGATATTTTGAGATAATGAAATGATGCAATTTTGTTTTTTTGTTTTTACTATTTTCAAAGAAAAATATTCTAAAATTATGTTGTTTTGATTTATTTTCTTCAAAAAGTTGTAAAAGGTGAAAACCTTCCCATTTCATAACTATAAAAATATTAGAATGTCACTCATTTCATCTAGTTGGGATGCTGGAGCATTACAAAGAGCATTGAGGTCCTTGAGGTTGAGGGGAGCAGATTCACCTATGTTGTTGCCACTATCCATTACAAGGACTTGTTCTATATATATATAATAAAAAAATACAGTCTATATACAGTAGGAGTTGTATTATGGAAAATACTTGATCATTATGAGTATATAAAGTAGCAGTCTTTTTTAATTTACATGACAGTACGCCTATCTAATGATTAATAGTTACAGACTATTGGGTAGAAACTCATGTGCTTAACGGTAATGAAAGAAATATATATCTTTAAATATCAAAAAGAAATATTTTTCAAACTATGCTTTTGAATATTAGTCCAAACTTCAAATAATTCTCTAAAATCTGTGAACTAATTCAATTGGGTTACAACTTGCCACTCACTTTGTCCCGTAGCTAGGAAAATAAATGAAAAAAACGAAAATAAAAGAAAAACGTGTTCAATTGGGTTGGTCTTGATTTAAATAAAATCATCAAAACAAATACAACTTCCAAATCAAATAAACCCAAAAAAAAGGCCAGATACCAATAATAGAACCTCGTAAAGAGAACTCCTCCTAATGCATTTGCCTTCATTCAAATAAAATAATCAAAAGAATGACAAATTTCGAATAAAAGAAAGACCGGCCATATGCAAATTGTCATTATAATACTGGAAATTAGAATCAATTTTTTTTTTTATTGATATATGATATGATAAATGGAGATAATATATTTAATTTATTCATTAATAGTAATAGAAGGATATGATATTTATATTAGTGTGGGGCATGAATGATGCCGACATTATGCAGTGAATCTGATGTTGGACGTTGTACACAAAGGTCCACCAAGGGGACCACTTTTAACATTTTTATGCTATTTTTATGAATTGAAAAAGGAATTTTATAAATGAAAGATGTATAGAGTGGTCGTCAGTTTCGAAAAGTTACAACTAAACAATATTAAAGAACTCATAAGTGCATGTTCTTAAAGAACATTTCCCGATGGTTCATTCATTCATCAATCACATAATTATATACACATAAATACGAGTGTAAAATTTAGTCATACAAGGTAAAGACGCAAACTTAAAAGTACAAAACCTTCTTCAAACCAGAGCGAGAGACAAAAGCTTTTCCTTAAGTAAAATAAATTGTGCAATGGTCAAAACATCAATTTAACAATCTCACTGGAACTTGAAGTAGCAAAAGACATTTGAGTGGAAAAGAAATACAGAGATCTATATAACTGAAAGTGATCTTGGTTAATTTTTATGGGTTGCACGGAATAACTGAAGAATGGAGGTAGGAGAATAGGCGATTTGGGTTGCGACCGAAAGAGCGTGCACGCATGAGAATGAAACTGACAGTGAGATGACGGCTAGTTTTCCGCATGCATTTTTCTTTTGTCTAATGGATTCTTAAATGCTTGATTAATCAACGTTGGTAACTTCAATTTTTATTCAAATGTGTTCTTCCTCATGAGTGTTTGATGGTTGTTAAATCATAGTATATTTGGGTTTGAAAGTTGGTGTGAAAAGAGGTATAAGAAAGAAGAGAGAGAGAGAGGAGGTATGGAATCTGAAGTCTAAAAATAAATTCATTGATAGCCATGAGCAGCTAATTCATTATCCAGCGCAGTAAGGTTGACGGTAAAGATTATACAATTTTCGTTGGATTCTTATCTAAACTTGAGTAAGTTTCGAAGAATATTTATACATAATATATAGTCACAAGAAGGAATTATTGTCAGTTTCCAACAAGTGGAAGACAGCTAGGCGTGTTCTTAGATATTCTTTTGTTTTTTAAAAATAAAAAGCACCTAAAAACAAACGAATAGTACAGCACTAAATGATAGAAACTGCCCAAAATTAGAACATATTTCAGAGAAGGGTGTTTTTGTCTGATGATCTTGTCGTGGCATGAAACTAGCTAGGAATATTGTGCCAGAGAACATGTGAATGTGATTCATGTGAACGTGGTTTAAGGAATTGTCCGTGTCCTTCGGAATTTTGTTGTTGATCTGAGGTGGTTAATTCGGAGTTGTACTTTACTAACATAAGTATTCTAAACAAACCCGCCATAAAAAAAAATACTCATTCTGGTCCTATATATAAGAGTTATATTGGAGGTTTATTTTTCTTCCAACAAGTCGTGCATGACAATATTTTTTCTAGAATCGCATCTACAATAACTTCTAGAGGCATGACATATTTTGAAGATTAAGTTTCTAGGCTTAGACAAGGAAATCTCTGTAAAACTCCAATCATTATGTCGTGAGTTTGAGAATCTTCATTTGCAGAAGAGTGAGTCGGTGCTATGTAGTTACTAAAATGAGGTCACATGGAGAAAAAGTTATAGATGAAATAGTTGTTGCGACAATTATGAGAACTCTAACTCCTCAATTTAATTTTGTTATTGCTGCAATTGAGGAGGCACATGATCTTTTGAAGTATTCTTTTGATGAATTGGTGAGCTCATTGCAAGCTCATGATAGGATGAATTAGCTTCAAAAAACCTACGAAGAGCAAGCCTTTCAGGTGAATGGAGAGTCTACAAGTAGAGGTAGAGGTAGAAGTAGAGGTAGTTTTAAATTTCTGTGGTAGAGATAGAGGCAGAGGCCATGGTATTGGCAGATACTGCAGTCAATTTATTGAAAAAACAATCAAGAGCTTAACATAGAAGTTATATCCAATGCCATTGGAGAAAACAATTTAGGCATAAGGAAGGCAAACAAATGAGGTGACAAAAGGCTTGTTGACTTTGTAGGGAAAAAGATGCAGAGATTACGTTCATGTCACATATCCCGAACACTCAATCCTCTAAAGGTGTTCGGTTCATTGACAGTGGATGTTCCAATCTTATGACTAGCTCGCGCTCATTGTATGAAGAACTAGATGAATCTCTCCAATATGTTGTTCAACTTGGAGATGATAAGCAAATTCAGATAAAAGGTAGAGGTATTGTTGCTATACGCAATGATCATGGTAAAAGAAACTCTTGAATAATGTTTTTCATGTGCCTCGTTTGGCTAATAATTTATTGATTTGTGGAACAAGTGGTGGAAATGGTTTGAGTCACCAATAATGATTTTTGTTGTGTAGTTTATGATAAGAAGTCTGGTCAAATAGTTGCAAAGGTCCCTATGACTAAAAATCATATGTTTCCTCTTGATATTTCCTCTATTGACAAAAGGGCATATTTTGTATAGAACACGAGATGTCTAGCCAATCGGATAGTGTATTGATATTGGATCAAATAGTCTTTCCAATATATCTATAAGCGAGATACCAAAGAGAGGATGAATACTCCAAGATATCTATGAGGAAGAGATCTGAGGAGAATCTTTGGATCTTTGTGCAAGTATATGACGTTTAGCCAAAAAAGGGGTGGGGTGTGTGCACAATGAAATTTGAATAGTAAATGAGAATGAATAGAGAATGTGTACTTTTTAGATTTACCTCCTATTTATAGAGATTACCTTTAGGGTTTGAACTCTTGGGTTTTGTGCTTCTCTGGCCCATGGATCAGTTGCTGCACCTTAGGGTTGAGGCCCTTTATTAGGAAATCCCTTGATTATAGGTTGATTAAGATCTCCCTTAATCATAGGCAGATTCTAGTAGGGGTTACCCCTTGTTGGGCCACTCCGTATATGGGTATGATATGAGCCCGTAACAAGGCATTAATTGTTAAAGAAGTTAGCAATTCTGATTTTTGGCATTTACAATTTGGTCATATGTATCTTAATGAATTGAAATGGCTAAGTCAAAAGAATATGGTTCTTGGGCTACCAAATATTGACGCTGTTGATTTCTGTGAATGTTGAGCTATGGGAAAACAAACTAAAAATTTGTTTCATGTAGTGGAAGTCTTGGAGGGCTTCTCAATGTTTTGAATTAGTGCATGCTGATTTGTGTGGACCTATGAATACTGAATCTTTAAATGGTAGACAGTATTTACTGATGATTATAGCAGAATAAGTTCGTTTTATTTATTGAAATCTAAATTTGAAGCATTCAAAAATTTCAAGAAATTTAAAGCTTTTGCAGAAAAACAAAGTGGTTGTTACTTAAAGGTATTACGTATAGATAGCGGTGGAGAATGTTGTTCCAATAAATTTGCTACATTTTGTAAGGAGAATGGTATTTTTAAGGAGCTTACTTCACCACATTTTTGGCATTGCTGAACAAAAAAATTGAACTGTGGTAGAAATGATCAGAGGCATGATGAAGGCAAGAGAGCTTCCTAATCAATTTTGGGCAGGAGCTGTAGCCAACACAGTGTATCTACTTAATTTGTATCCCACTAAAGTAGTCCTCGATATGACAACTTATGAAGAACAGAGAGGTATAAAGCCACGGGTAAGCCACTAAAGTTTTGGTTCTATAGCCAATGCTTTGGTAAAACCATATTGTCAAAAACTTGATGAAAAATGTGAAAAATGTATCTTTGTTGTTTATAGCCAGCAACCCAAAGCTTATAGGTCGTACAATATAATCCATCTAGTGGCAAGATAATTAATAGCAGAGATGTTGTATTTAATGAAAAAAGCTAGTTCGAATGGGAGTGACAAAGTAGATGAAAAATCTATCTCTATTCCAATAAGTATTGGAGCAAGAAACTCTGAACTAGAACCAGCAGGTTTGAAATCAATGACATCTAGTGGCAGTAGCTTACAAATGCTACAATCATCACCTTCTAATGAAGAAAGAATTACATTACCACCAGCAAGCTCATTTACTAGCTCCTCGAGTGAAACCCCGCCTTGAAAGATTCGAGCTTTAATAGATATTTATGAATATTGTAATTATGCTCTTTTTGCTTCAGATTTTGAGTCATATGTGGATGCTAAAATATATCAAGTTTAGAAAAATGCGAAGGTTGAAGAGATAAATTGTATCAAGAAGAATGCTACATGGGAGTTAGTTGATCTCCCTAAAGGTAAGTAGGCATTTGGGCTCGAATGGGTGTTTCGAACCAAGTATGAGAAGCACAAAGCACCATTAGTAGCTAACGGTTATTCTCAACAAGTTACAGATATCATGACCAAGTCACTCTCTATTGACAAAGTTGAATAATTCAAAATACAGATGGGAGTGTGCAGCTTTGAAGTAAGGGGAGTGTTGAAAAACACACACGCACACATTTGCTTCATGCGCTGCATTTTTATAATTATTTATTTTATTAGTTATCATTTAAGTATTATTTTATCAGTTGTTTGATTTAATTTACATAGATTTACATTCTTATCAGATTCCTATCACCATCCATTTGTTCCCTATATGAAGGCTCATATGTACACTTGTTTTTCAAGGATCAATAAAATAAGTTCTTATTTTCTCTATATCTAACATATGAAACTTTAGGGATTTGATTCATGAAAATTAAACTTCAGGGATTGAACTGAAGCAAATTTGAGGGACTCAAAGTTTCGTTATTGCTAATATTACAATATTAACAATGTTGGTACAGGAGTAGATCTCGTTGAACCTTAACCCACATTTTTAATTAGCGCCTCTCTATATATATCTCCTTCCTATGCATTCATCTACCTCATCCTCATCCTCATCTTTCTCTCAGTCTCTAAGTTCTTCATTTTCAGAGCTCCTCCGCTTCTTCAAAGGATTACGGATCATCTTCAAGGTCACATTATCAGAAGCTTAACTATTTGTGGTTAGTAATTTCCGTCTCGAGGCTTAGATAAAATTTAATGGGGTCAGTTGGTATATATCTTAAACTATAGTATTGTTTATGTTGATTGCACAGCTGCTCGAAATAGATTTACAATTAAACTGATGAATAATAGTAGTTTGTTTCAACTGATTTTTAATTTACTTATCGTCAAGATTTTTTTCTTTGAATATTGATGGTACTAATTTGTTTATCCTTTTCATAATAGTGGCCCTCTCACAGGGTCCTCGTTTGTTATCAGTATCCCTAAACTGAATTGATAATGCCTTTCAGCTAAGAATGCAACAAATAATATGTTATTGATATATTTAAGTAACAATATGATATATACACACCCAAAAACACAAACACATCCTCAGGTCTAAAAATAATTCCTACGCACGAATTCCACCATACATGCGCCTGCACGCACACACACACACACATGATGGTTTTGAATAATTTTCCTCTTGCAGTTTAAAGTACACGGATAAGAGTAGTAGTTGCGTTCGAGTGAGATCTAATGGATCAAAGGAGTCTCTTAGAGGATATAAACGCAGACTCGGTGAACGAAGATCATCTACCAATAACATGGCGTGTGTTTGCTGAAGAAGTTAAATCAGTTTGTAGTGTAGCAGTTCCTATGGTGATTGTGAATGCTTCAACCTTCTTTCTCCAAACCATCACTCTCATGATGGTGGGTCACTTGGGTAAACTTGCTCAATCTAACACCGGTGTTGCCATCTCTCTTTGTGCTGTCACCGGCTTTAGCGTCATTGTAAGTCACTTATAAAAGTCTAACTTATGAGTAAAAATAGGGCGCCCTAGGTGCCTCTAAGATGCTCGCTAATCCCATTTAAAATGTTTCAAATGTTTTATTCTTGTTTTTATGATCATTAGACTCTATATGATGATATCTAATATAAAATGAATGATATTTTAATATCTTAAGGATATAAAATGGTGTAGTTTAGAATTTTTATGATTTTCAAAAATTAAATAATGCGTAATTTAGTGTTGTTTTTCCTTTAAAAAAAAAAATAAAATCCAAAAATGCATCCTTTTACTCATAATATATCAAAATATCACTCATTTTATATGTCAAATCTAATAAGAACAAGAAAAGAAAATATCATCTTTAGGAGGGTGGGGTATTAGAACGAGGTACATCTGAGACCCCACACCCGTAAAACATCATCTTGTATTGTGAGGTTTTATACTTTTGCTTGATAACTAATAATTTCATTTCCGATTTTGTATTTTGAACTTGTGTAACAGTTTGGATTGGCTTCTGCACTTGAAACACTATGTGGGCAAGCCTACGGATCTAAGCAATATAGAAAGTTTGGGGTTCAAATTCAAACTGGCGTCTTCTGTCTTATTTTATGTTGTCTTCCTCTCTGTGTTGTGGCTTAACTTGGGGAAGATTCTGGTTTCGTTAGGTCAAGACCCTCTAATTGCACATGAAGCTGGGAAATTTGCAGTTTGTTTGATTCCTGCTCTCTTTGGGTATGCAATGCTTCAAGCACTAGTTCGATACTATCTTATGCAGAGTTTGATCTCTCCACTTGTACTCTCTTCTTCATTTATTGTGTGCTTCCACATAGCTTTCTGTTGGACGCTGGTTTTAAATCTCCTATGGGTCCCGTTGGAGGTGCGTTTGCCATTGGTGCCTCATATTGGTTGAATGTGATCGTACTTGCGTTATATATAAGATTCTCTGATTCTTGTGAAAAGACTCGAGTTCCAATTTCCATGGAGCTTTTCCAAGGCATTGGAGAGTTCTTTCGTTATGCTATTCCCTCAGCTATAATGGCTTGGTATATTCTTGTTCCCCACTTAATAATATGTCTTTCTCTACATTTTATACTGGGTTTATGCCATTGTTAGTATTTATAGTTTGATTGAATTTTATATTTGGTCCTTGTAGTTTCTGAGTTGGTCCTTATAGTTTCATAGTTTTATAAGAATTTGATCAATTTAATAACCAGCTCTATACTTTTATAACAAGTTTTGGTTTTGGTTCCATACTTAAAATCAGACTAAGTTCTTATGAAACTAGAATGACCAAAACTGAAATTCGATCAAAGTGTATGAGGACCAACAATGATATTATTCCTTTTATATGATACCTTGGTTATTGATATTGATATATAGATGTTGATTGTTGAATATTTCAGCCTTCAATGGTGGTCATATGAGGTGACTACGTTGCTCGCTGGTCTTCTACAACCAAACCCAGAGCTTGAAATTTCAATTTTAGCCGTATGGTATGTCCTTTTCCTAAAACACTTTCCAAAGTCTATTAAAAGTATTACTTGAGTAGTCAAATAATGATCTAATTCTATGAGTTTTGTGACCAGTGTTTCAATGAATGTTACAATCTATTCGATACCAGAATCAATTGGTAGCTCCTCTTTTAGTTTTATCTGCTTTTATGGACTCTCTACAAGGCACCCTTACAGGTAAAAAATCTCTCATTCCAATACTATTCTTATTAAATTCAAACTCGAATACGTTAATATCATTGTTGGTCCTTATAGATTACAGTTTGATCGAATTTTGATTTTGGTCGCCGTAGTTTCACATCATTAACTTTTGTCCATATATATAGTATCATAGTGACTTTGACTAAGTTTACGTATAGGGATTTGCGTTAGATCAAATTCTTATGAAACTATATAGATCAAAACTAAGTATTTGAAATTGCAAGGACAGAAAATATAAGAACTAACAATGGTACTTACCCAGCTTCAATACTTGTGCTATGAAATCTAATAATTCTTGTCAAAATAGGGATTGCTAGGGGAAGTGGGTGGCAACACATAGGGGCATATGTGAATTTTGGAGCTTATTATGTTATTGGCATTCCACTGGCTGCATTCTTGGGTTTCTGGGTAGGCTTGAGAGCAAAAGGCCTTTGGCTTGGAATAACGACTGGCACAATATTCCAAGTGATTGTGCTGCTAATCATACTGGGTTTTACCGATTGGATAAAAGAGGTTTGTTCTACACTTTCAAAAATGCATACCATTTCGATAGTTCATTTCAGCATTTATATATGTAGTGCTTATGCGAAAGAGTTCGAATGAATAATTTGCAGGCAAGACGAGCTAGGAGACGACATTGCAGAAAGTTTTGACAGAAGAAGAAAGTGTTTTGGTTTGAGCAACAAGAGTGTAATACTTAATGGGGGATTATGATGAGGTCCAAAGAAGATATTTAATTACCAAAAGGTCTAATAACAACCAAGGACCATACATTGACAAGTTCCCGGTATAATAAATGACAATAGATTTACACTACTCTCTTGTCATGGAGACTTTTTAGTAGTTAATTCCCCTCTTTGAGACCTCATTATAATTCTTCCATACTTAATTACAATGCCATATTGGATCTTCTTAATTCTTTGGGTAAAGTGATACATACGAAGGCCATAAAGATGGAGGATAAAGCTTTTAGAGCCGCAAGTAATTTACTGCTTTCACACTCCAACAACACTATGCCTGCATTGTCTCCATAAAGCGGCTGTAAGGTTGAAAGTTGAATCCTAGCTGCCTAAATAAAAGCAAAAGTCATCTGGACAATGGGCAACACAAGTATAGTATAGTATACTAATAATAAATACTAATCTTGGTTACAAACCATGAGTATTTCCATAGGATACTAGGTACAAAAATCCAATTTATACAAAGTCATAATACTACAACCCAAAACAGCGATACCTAATTAAAACTACAATTCTACAATCTTAACTAATATCCATACTATAGTCTTTAATTGTTTGTGCCCACTATTTTACCCTTGAAGTCATGATCACTGCCATGCTCAAGTCTTGAACCTCTGGAGTATCGAGAATTCATAGGTAGTAACAAGGCTTGGAATTCGAAGGATCCCGAGTAACAAATTAATCTTACAAATAAAGTATAAATAGTATATGACAATTAACAATAAATATAAGCAATCCACAACAACATGTATAGCATTTGAAATCGGATCAAAATAGCAAGTTGTAGCGGCCACTACTGAGAGTCCCCTCATCAAAGTTCTCACATCGAAAGTTCCTACAACAATACTCTTATGACTTATGACCACAGCGCTTGGTACTACTCCGAGACTATTGGTCCAAGGGCTAATCGACAGGAACCCCTGAGAGTCCCCTTGATCTACCAAGGTTCTCACATAAAAAATGCCCAAGTTATCGAATGCAACTATGTTCTCACCGAGAGTCCCTAGATTTGCCGGCGGGGTTCTCATATCGAAACGCCCAAGTTGTTTGAATGCAACTACGTTCGCCACCTATGGACTACTTGTCTATTAGGTTGTACACCTAGTTTAACCATAGGAAAGGATCTCCATAGTCGGCCTTTACGCTTGTTAGTTCCCTATGTTTTTATGTTTTGATGATAACAATTATAATGGAAAAGATTCAATTTTGTCAATTTGAGTTCCTGTTTTTAAAAGTTACCTCAAGTTAGACATTGATTGCCTCGAGTCATGCCTTTCAAAGGAAAAGTATATTTACTTCGGATGCCTCAAGTTATTTCAGGTTTAACTTGAAGTCAATTAATCTATTAATACTTACCTTGAGTTATAATCTGATTTGCCTCGAGTTAATTGACTTGAAGGTTTTAAAACTTTTGCTTCGCTCTAAACTTTACCTCGAGTTAAGATAATTATTACCTCGAGTCATCTACGCTTGGGTTAATTCTTTTTAAATTAGATGATTGTGCCTCGAGTCATATAAGTTTTGTCTCCGAGTCATTTTGATTCCGGGAACTTATGTTTTTAACTCCAATTAAACCCTTGTTGTTTTAACTTGTGTTCTTGACTTCCACAAGAAATTATTGCCTCAATTCATTTTGATTCTAGGCACTCTTTCTCTAATATGCTTTAACTTGCGATAAAACCATGCTTTGCCTCAAGTCATTTTTGCAAGTTAACTTTACTCTTTCCTTTCAACATATCAACATATCAAGTTAACTTTCTCGTATCATTTGAAAATTGCCTCGAGTCATACTTGTTCCTACCTCGAGTCATTTTAACACAAGGCAACTTCATTTTAGCTGGAAGTTAAACTCCTCGATTTCAAAATCACTTGTCTTCATAAATCCTGCTTGCCTCTATCCTCGGTCCTCGGTCCTTCCGATCCTGAAGCTATGTTAAGGGCTGAGGTCCATTGCAATCAGACCCCAGGTAACGGTTAACCTCATATTTACATATACGGTATATGGACTACGATCAATCACAACATAATAGCACACAACCCAATGCAAATGTACCTCTCCCCGCGAATGCAGATGTACCGCTCCCGGTGAATCGGGACATACCACTCCCGGTGAATACGGATATACCACTCCCGGTGCATGCATATGTTCAATAATCTTCTAACAGCATAACAACTCTACTCATTACACCTAACGGTATACATGCATACCATAAATATCAAAGTTAGTGTTACGATGCACGCGAACGTACCTTCGTTGTGCCGTGTCGGCACTTCGACGGAAAACGGAAACGATACGTTTGACAATGTGCGTAATCACGAGATATCCTATAAGGATAATATCACTTTAATCAATGTCCAACATTATAACAGGCATTTTAGGTATAAATTACCATTTTGCCCCTAGTTTGACTAATCGGTGAAATTTCGCCAGATAATCGTTACTTTGACTCTAATCTTCCAAAATTTTGCCATAACTCTTCCTCCAACATTTTTTTCGAAATTAATACCTTAATTACCCCTAAAACATGATATCTAATCATACTTGGAAGATTAAAGATCAAAATAACATCTACCCTAGAACTTCAAGAACTACCGAACTAAAACTAGAACTTGAAACTAGGGACCGAAGAACTTACCCGAGCTTCGCTACAACTTTCTCCGAGCTTCTCTCTCTAACTTCTCTCTAAAATGGCTTGTGAATTGGTGAGAAATGAAGGTGAATGTGAAGGCTATTTATAGGCAACTTCTATGAATCTTAGCCCTTGGATCTACTTTCGTATCAACGGTTCGGAGGAGGTAGATGTGGCCTCATGAGAATCACTCATTTTCCCTCCACAAATTTCATCCCCTATGTCATCCTATGTCACCAAGGTGATGTCACCAACTTGCTTGAGAAGTTTCCTACCGATAAAGTCCTGTTCGGTGTTCTAATCGCGTAATCTTGAAGAATCTCGAAATCGGCAACATAGCCACGAAGGTCTATTCTTCCTCTTTGGAAATATCTTGGTTTTCTAAATTTTTGATTCCATTCAGGGTATTCCATTGCTGTAGAACATTTTCGGATAAACGTCTTCGATTACGGAAATCGCTTCGGGTAATGTCAACTGGACAAAATTACATTTGAATCATAAAATGTCCAGTTGTTAGCAACCTAATCCAAGGATTTTGAGTTAGAATTTATTTTATATTGGTTCTCATTTCCTCAATTGCTCCTTTCTCTTTTCGTCTTATTCCCTAATCATTCAGGTTACGGAAATGACTTCGAGACAGTCCACTCCGGGATAAAATTACACTTGTTCATAATATGCTCTGACCTTAGAAACCTAGTTCATGGTTTTCTAGATAGGATTTAATTTCTATTGGTGGTCACTTATCCTATTTGCTTTTTCACAAAATATCACAATTATATCAATATTAAAATCTTAAATATCATGATATTTTTTGTCAAATTCTTATCCACTTGACTCACAAATTTCGCCAGCATTCTTGGATTTTTTAATTATTTTATTTTTTCCTGTTTTAATTATTTAATATTATATTTCATTATCTTATATTAATTTTTCCCAAAATTCCCTCATTGGTCCATTTCTTTTAACATGGATTTAGGCTTTAAAATTACTAAAATAAATTCTAGGCCTTTGATTTTACTTTTCAATATTACATCTTAACCTTAGTAATTATTTAATTTATCCCATTTGATTAACAAATCTAATTAGTGCCCTAATCATTAGATTAGCAATCTTTTAGGATTAGGGATTTTCATACACTTAATCTCACAAATTTTACTTAATCTTTTCCCAATAATTAGCATATATATTTTATGCTAATTTTATCAATTAATATTTAATTAAAGGGTTTCACATAATTTACTTGAATATTCTCTTGATTCTTGCTTAAATGATTAGCCAATAATTATTTAATTAATCCCTTACTAATTATTGATAATTTTCTTATTTAGGATTAATTATTTTCTCACAACTATTGGACTTACATTGGTATTTTATGCCTCACATAAAATATTTAAAATCATGGGGTCAATTATGGCCCCAGAATACTTTTTGATTTTCTTTCTTTTATTTCCAAAGGAAATAATTTAATAAATTGTCTAAATTAGAGACAACCTACTCTCGATTTTTAATAATTATTCTGTTGCCTCTAAGGATTTATCACAATATTTTATGATTCTTAGTTCATTTAGGGCAGTCTAGCTCTTTATTTCTTATAATTTCACTAGAAATTGCCTTAGAAATTATGATAAATCCCTTCCCATATTTGAGACCTCATATTCACCTATTTTCAATAGGTATATTTTACTAAATTATGATATGGATTTTAGGGTATTACACTGCTATTCCATTCATACAATAAATGTTGTTTCACAACGGGAAAAACAAAAGGAATGAAAGAATGTTGAGACGACACAATATCCTGGATCATTAAAGTGTGGGTGTACGATTACAACTTGTAAGGGGGAGTGAGTCCTAGCGTGAAAGGATCATCTCGAGTACAGAGTGTGTAGTTGTATCGGTGTTTGTGAATTACTAAAATACCCGTGTGTGCGGGAGGCTGGATGTAAGTAGAAGAGTTAGACCGAACCGGTATAAATTATCAATGTACATTATCTCTATCTCTGTTCTTTGTGTTCTTATTTCAACCCGAAAAGAATTTGAAATCCCCTATTCACCCCCGCCCGTTTAGGTGATATTCTATCTTCATTGCTCAATCAAACCACGAGTGATGCTAATTCCATACGGAACGAGACTTTCATAAACATGGTTCAAATAGCATAAGGGATTAATGTAAAGTCCAGAAAACTTGCATCCTTTTGGACAATCATTCTACACACGTTGCAAATGTATTAATGTTTCTTTTCCACATCTAGTAGCTGCTTCTCCAATGGATTAAAAGTCAAGAAGTCAACCATAAACTTACGTACATTTGGATTAACCAAAGAGTAGAGAGAGAAGAAGACCAAACCTTCAGCTAATCCACTCTCAATGTTGACAACAGTCATATTGAAGATTACAATGGTCATTTAATGCACTCCTTGTATAAATAGAGTTGCATTCAATTCTTCTCAACGAAAAAGATTTCAGAATCCCCAATTCACCCCCCTTTTGGTGATTCAGCTCCGCTTTCACAAATGAGGTGATTCCAAAGCCTATTGACTCATTATTAAGTCTAATTTCAAGAAAAATTATTTTAGTAGCCGATCACACACAAGCCATTCCAGGTTCAATCAAATAGTGGCTGTTGCCCGGTTTGCATTTGAATCATAGGTCATTTTCAAAAATTCATATCTCATTGTACACAAATCCAAATTGTACAAATGACCTATCAAATTAAATCTATTTATATCTAATTTAATCCTAGAAAAATTCATGGCAATTGAACATGTAATACCGGATATTTATTTATACGGAATATTGTATTAAGATAAATAAATGGCTATTTTTGATAGGTGAATATGTGGTCTCAAATATTGGGTTATAAATATCTTAGTTTGCTAAGGAAAATCTCTTGAGAATTAGCGGGAGTAATGTGCTAAAATGCCTAAAATACCCTTATGGGGCATAAAATAGCCTAAGAATATTATGATAAATCCTTAAGGGCAATAAAATAATTATTAAAAATTAGAAAGTATGTTGTCTCTAATTTTGGTAATTTATTAAATTATAACCTTGGAAAAGGGAAAGGCAAAAATCAAAAAGTATTTTGAGGACCAAAATGACCCCATGATTTTTAATATATTACATGGTACATAAAATACAAATGTCGAGTAAAATAGTTGTGAGATAATGGTTAATCCTAAATAAGAAAATTATCAACAATTGGTAAGTATTAAATAGATAATTAATGGCTAATTATCTAAGCTTAATTAAGGGAATATCCAAGTTAAATTGTGAAAAACCCTTTAATTAAATGTTAATGGCTAAAATTAGCATAAAATACACTTACTAATTAATTGAAAAGATTAAGAAAATTAGTGAGATTAAGTACATGAAAATCCCTAATCCTAGAAAGTTGCTAATCATGTGATTAGGGCACTAATTGAACTTGTAAATCAAATTAGAAAAATTAAATAATAGTCAAGGGTTTAGATGTAATCTAATAAAGCAAGATCAAAGGGTTAAAATTATTCTAGTAATTTTTAAAGCCTAAATCCATGTTAATTGATATGGACCAATGAGAAAATTTTGGGAAAATAATATAAGATAATTAGAGTATAATATATTAATTAAAACAGAAAAAAATAAAAAGAAAAGTAGTCGAAATTTTGGTCAAGAAGAGGATAAGATTTTGGCAAAACTAATATCATGATATTTTTAATGCAAGTGGTATTAAAATACTAATATAAAATGTGAAAAGCATATAGGATAAATGAGAACTGATAGAAATTAAATCTTATCTCAAAATCCTTGGAATAGGTAGCTAACATCAGGACTTATTATAAACAAGTGAATTTTTAGCTCGGAGTAGGTTACCTCCGAAGTTATTTCCGTAACCGAAAAGGGTTATACTAGACTGGCTAAGAAGCTATCTGATATTCAAAAAGTAAATCAGATAAATGAAAATCTATAGAAACCAAGCCATAACTTGAAATCCAGGGATGAGGTGGTAAACATCTGGGCATATTAATTAAACCAAATATTCTTAGAGAGGAAGTTTAGATCTTCAGGGAGTTGCTAAGGAATTTTTGAGATTTTCTAAGATTACGCGATTAGGACACCGAACAGGGAACTCTATCGGTACAAGACCAAAAAGCAAGTATTGTGACATCATGGATGATGTAATTTTCTGCAAAAGGAGGGAGGGGAGGTCGGTTTGGAGCAATGGAGGGCCAAGATGGAGTCTTTTCAAATCCCTAGATCCAAGGGTCCAAATGCAATATGAAAAAGCATGAATAGTGTTTTGGATTTCCCTATAAATAGGCAACAACCCTTGGCATAATCTTCACACCAAATCCTCTTGTCTAGTTCAAAATTTCCTAGAGAGAGAGAGAAGGAAGAGCTTGGAGAAATTTGCGGCGAAGCCACTGGTAATTTCTTCGGTCCTTAGTCTTAAGCTTTCGTAATTCTTTCGGTAGTTAGAGTAGAAATGCTAGTTAGATCTTTAATCTTCCAAGCATGTTTAGATATCATGTTTTAGGGGTAAATATGATATTTATTTCAAAAATATGTTGGAATAAGAGATATGTCAAAATGTTGGAAGGTTAAAGCCAAAGTAGCGATGCTCGGCAAAATTTAGGCGATTAGGGAATAGGGGCAAAATGGTAATTTGTACCTAAAATGCCTGTTATGATGTTGATCACTGATAAATGTGATATTATCTTGATAGGATATCTGTGATCAAGTACATTTGTTGTACCACTTGTCAAACGTCTTTGTTTTCCGTCAAACGTACCGCAATATCGTCAACGAAGGTACGGACGCATCTTGTAACCCTAACTCTGCTGCTTCATATACATATATGTGATAGATACGTTCATAGGTTGAGGCTCTATTTAGGGTCGTCATTTATACATACAACTCTACACGGGTTATAGACATAATAATACCGTTATGTTTTCCTAGCGCGAGGACACGTGTTGTGATCGTGGCACTAGATATGTGCGGCTGTTGTTGTTGGACTTTACATATTGCTCGTGCTTATGTTCGGTGATATACTTGCTGTTATGTTATGAATATCTGTTGTCCATATACTATTTTATTTGAGCATAAGGTTAACCGTTACCTGAGATCCAAATGGGAATTGGATCTCACCGTAGCTTCTGTGGTCGGGAGGACCACGGGTTGGTGAGAGGGCAAGAAGCGGAGTAGGCTTCCGGCTGGAGATTTCTTTACCGTTTATGTATTTACTTTTGAACACTAGGATGACTGTATCATTACTATTACACTATGGTTAATGTTTTATTATGGTTCAGTTACTCACTCGCTCCAATGCTCTACTCTGATTGAAAAAAAAAAAAATTCGCTTTAAAAATGGGATGTTACAAACATCGATCATTTGCTACCCCAAAAATTCGTTTCAAACTCACTACTCGCACGAAACTTTCAAAGGTTGGTTTTAAGGTTTTGGCTATTTCAATCCCAAAACTCCCAAAATTCCTACCTAACCTTTATCCCACAACATTTTTCGTTTTAATCGCTTTGGAACCATTAAAATGAAAAAATCACGATCTACATGCTTGCCCGATTCTCGATCGAAACTAGGGTTCAAGATTACCATTGTTGTTTTGCAATTTTCACTACTACAAAAACTCAAAAACGTCCTAAATAAGCCCCAATTAACATCCCTTTTTAGAGGGATGTTTAACTGAGGGTAGTTAAAAATTCAAAGTTGTGGTGTCTTGAATTTTTTTCAGACGCTTGAAAAAGGCGTCCTGAATTTTTTCAAGACGCCTTAAAAAGGCATATTGAATTTTATTCAAGATGAAGGGTGGAATATCACCTAGAGGGGGTAAATAGGTGATTATCAAATTCTTCCTCTCGATTGCTCAAGAACCTTTCGCTGAATGCTCAAGTACACAAATACCCACACAATGAGATGTAAGTTTAAGGCAAGGTGGAGATAGAGAGGAGAAGATTCACACAGAGATGTATACTGGTTCAGTCCAACTCTTGACCTACGTCCAGTCCCCAGAAACACTCCGAGATTTCACTAACTCACCTAGAAACTCTAGGATTTTACAACCGCCCGTAAACACTCTAGGACTTTTCATTGCCTAGACACACTCTAGGACTCTTCACTCTTGACTACACACTCTGTAATCTTGAGTAATCCTCTCACTACGACTTACTCCTCTTTACAAGCCGTAATCAAAGATACAAACAATTACACACTTTGTACTAGAGATTATCATTTCCCTAGGACTCACTCCCCCTTACAAGTTGTAATTGTATACCCTTACTTAATGTTCCACAACCTTAAGATTTACAGATAATCAAATAGTGTTTAGACTCCTTACTGAGTAGATATATGATAAACACTGAAGTTCTAAGTATCAAAGATACTATACAAGACTTGATTGCAGTTTCATATATAGCCGAGATCAATAAATGACCGTTGTAAATCCTAATGTGACCGTTGGAGACATTAGAGGATGATTAGTGAAGCTTTTGGTATTCTCTCTCTCTTCTCTTTGGTTAATCCAGTCGTGCAGATGTTCGAGTTGACTCTCGATTATTAACCCGTTGGAAGAGCGGTTGCTTTGAATGTAGAAGGCAAGCATTAACTTCTCCAAAACGTGTGGAAAATGTTTTCCCAAAAGCATGCAAGTTTCGCACTTTTGCATTTAATGTGTCGACATGCTTTTGCTTTTTGCTTAATCTCCATTTAATCCTGTCTAATACCATCTGAAACTCACTAACAAACCGATTAAACAAAGTTAAGAATAGTTATGAGTAATGGCAAAGAGTATTGAGATCAAACGAAACATTTCATGAATTCGTTCAAATCGAAATTCAAATTTTGCGATGGAAACTCGAGTTGGTTCTTCGAAACTCGAGTTTTCATGTTTCATAGAACTTTTAACAAAAGACCGAAACTCGAGTTTTCAATCCAAACTCGATTTTTCTCTTTACACAGAAATAAACAAAAATAACAAGAAAGTAAATCATTCACCATGAAAATCGAATTTGAAGTCCAGATCTACAAAAATCACAAGCTTAAAGCAACCAAATCTGAGTAGCATCCTCTTGTCGGTGCTAGCAAAGCTTCAAGCAACCAAAATTGAAGTCCAGATATGAGCAGAAGCGGTCAATGTAGGAAATAAACAGGACTTAAGCAATAAGATATCCGGGTTTGATTTCAAACCGGATCTATGCGAAGGCGGCGTGGAAGGACCCATAGATCGAAGAGGAAGGAGCCGCCGTCGCCCGTAATCCTAAAAGTAGTACGCTCGCCGTTGCCGAGGATTGAGTCGACGCCATCGAAAAACCCTCAAGCATCTCACCGCCAACGTTGCCAAGGATTTGATTGTGCGACTTTTATGATGACTTACGAAGATTGCGAGTAGGTTAGAGGAAGAGGATGACATTTTTGCTGGGGATTTGCCCGTGAGGCTCTTGGGACACTCGTTGAATCTATAACTAAGAAAATGTTATATCACAAAGAAGACAAAGCAAACTCACGAGACTTAACGGAGTTTAGCGAATGTAGTTTTTTAACACTTTTAAGACCGGTTTTGAAACAACCGGTCTTAAAAGTATATTTTTAGGACCGGTTGTTTTAAGCAATCGGTCTTAAAAGTGTAAAAAAAAAAAAAAATTGACCGGTGGCAATTTCAGAAATATAGAATACTTTTAAGACCGCCTGCTTGAAACAACTGGTCTTAAAAGTGTTCTATATATATATATATTTTTACACTTGTAAGACCGTCTGTTTGAAACAAATGGTCTTAAAAGTGTTCAATATAATTTTTTTTTCTTTACATTTTAAGACCGTCTGTTTCAAACAGACGGTCTTAAAAGTATTTTTAAGACCGTCTGCTTGAAACAAATGGCCTTAAAAGTGTTCTATATAATTTTTTTTTCACTTTTAAGACCGTCTGTTTCAAACAGACGGTTTAAAGTACTTTTAAGACCGTCTATTTGAAACAACCGGTCTTAAAAGTGTTCTATTTATTTAATTAGTTAGCATATACGATTATATTGTGCAATTATCTTAATTAAGTTGTTAGAGAGATTTTAGGAATTAAGTTAGCGAGATCAAGGTTTTTGAATTTGGTAATTAAATTCCCGATTGTAATCATCTTAATTAAGTTGTTAGAGAGATTTTAGGAATTAAGTTAGCGATCATGATTTTTTGAATTTCGTAATTAAATTCTTGATTGTAATCATCTTAATTAAGATGTTAGAGAGATTTTAGGAATTAAGTTAGCAGATCATGGTTTTATGAATTTCATAATTATATTCCTGATTGTAATCCCTAAATTATAGGAACTCGCCTAGGTTTATTTACTTATTAGCATCCGTATATAATTCCAATTAAGCGAAGGAATAAATCATCGCATTCTCTGACTTGATCGCGTCTTCTCACAATATTTACGAAATTGCCACCGGCCATACTTTTAGGACCGAATATTTTATAGCTCGGTCTTAAAATTGTTCTATATATTTACAAAATTACCATCGGTCATACTTTTAAGACCGGATCTTTTATAGTCCGTCTTAAAAGTGTTCTATATATTTACGAAAGTGCCATCGGTCATATTTTTAAGACCGGATCTTTTATAATCCGGTCCAAAAAGTTCTTTATATTTACGAAACTGCCACCGGTCATACTTTTAAGACCTGATTCTCTATAATCCGGTCTAAATGAGACAGGCTCGAGTTTAAAAGCTAAAATGGCCTGTCTTGCTCTCTTTAGCAGCAAACTTGAGTTCACACATCTAGCTCGAGTTTGGCGCGCTGTGAATGTTTTTGGCTTGAAATCAATTAATTTAACTTATCAAACACATTCATACTTGTTTACAATTGTCAGTTATCATCAAAACACATTGAGAACTAACTCAAGACGCCAATAATACTCACTGCGTGATTTTTGCATGATTTTGGCGTCCTTAAGATAATTCATGACGCCAAAAATCTGTTTTGTAGCGTCCATCAGGACGCCAAAAAGTTTATAAGGCGCCCTAAATATTAGTTTAGGACGCCTTATATGATTTGTTTCTTTTTTCCTCCTACGCCTGCTACATATTTTCAACTGGACATTCAAATTACAACAGCAAACACCACCAATTAATCAGATATATAGCACCCCAAAACACTACGATCGGATATATATGATCGATTTGAAGGTTACAAATACAACAATCTACTAGGGACACAAATCGCCCTGCATGACCAAGCAAATTAAGATATACATATTTGACTTTCTCAATATATCCTGATAACCACTAGTGAAGATGAAGCACTAGTTTCCATAAGTGTAAGTACTCACTAGGGAAATACGTATTTGACTTTCAATATCCAAAAATTGCTGGATAGAATGGGGACACCTAAGTTGATCTCGTAGTTTCATCTGATCGAAGGAGACACCAGGTATAGAACCTAAATCATACTCCACCAATTAGAATTGAAGAATATATTGAAGGAATAAATCAAGTTTCCGTGAGCGTATGACCACAAGCTATGTTTTCCCAACTAAAATTCTCTCATTATAATATTATTACCTTCTATATGTGTTGAAGAAGATGTCCACCAAAACGTCTAGAACCGTATCGATGTCTTCCTCCGAGTACGGATCCACACTATCAAAAAGCTGTAAATTGGAAAACAAGGTATAAGATAAACCAATGTAGTGAATGAAATAATTAACAACTCAAGTACAACAACAAAAATAGTATCATTTGAGAATCACAGAGCGATTACGTACGAGTTGAAAACCTGTAATACATCCGTTGGAAACGATGGAATGCATATAAAGGATAACATAGTATCCGTACTCAGAGTTCCCTGGTTGTTGAGGGCACTATAAATCAAAAGAAAATTGTTAAAATGAATAAAGGCATATAGAAAGTTACTATGTCAATGAAATAACTTGAATTGAAACTACTTACCTTCGGATAAGCCCACTTCGGTTGACCTGCTCTCGTGCTCCGTAAAGCATTCTAAACGTCTTGAGACCACTATCATTAACATGGAAATTAATAGACATGAAAACAATTCATTTAAATGAATAATCAATGATTTAGACAAAAATTTACTTACTCGATAAACATGGATCTGATTTTATCGTTTGGCTTACCACCTAAGGGATCCAACCAATAACATATGTTGTTGGAGGGACAAACAACACACATGGTGTAACGCCCGTCCTTTTGACGCCCTTATTTATCGAGTTATAGCACACAGGCATCGAAATAATTTGGACGACTTAATTGCGGAATAAAACTTTAACAAAATAACTTAGCTTGAAAACATGAGGATGAATTTTTCGCGATTCAAATCTATCCCATAGTGGGATGTTAATACATTATTCCATAATAGACAAATGATAAACGATAGAGTACAATCTATCTACTATAATTTTCCTAAAACTCTTCCTAACCCTTACGTTACCCACCTCAAACTTGAATCATTAACTTTGTCCGGAATTGATGGGATCGGTAGAGGTGTCAAGATATACCTATAAACGTTTACCATTGTCATTAGTCACTTTTTGCATCGCAAAGTAACTAACTACACGAATTATGGATTAACCTCATTCCCATAATTTCCTACTTTCAGACTTAACTTTAAATTCTCAGAATTTTCATTAACCTTTGAAAATTCATAATTAATTCACTAGATCTCCGATTGGGGTGATTCAAATTTCTATGTGTCACTAATTAAGTCTAGTTTCATAGAAAAATAATCACTAGGCTTATTAGTTGCTGTATCATTCCCAGATTTTCGTTCATCCTTCTCTGTCCAGAAAATAGTTCCAAGATAATAGGTCCATTTCAAAATTCATATCTCTTTGGATACAGCTCCAAATGAGGCTTGTGACCTATCAAATTAAAGCTCTCTGTGTCTACTATATATCTGGAGAATTTAACATTTGTTTAACTTTGTTTACTTTGTCCGAAATGCAACGTCATTTTGTTCCTCCAGAATCATACTGAAACTTTCCAGAATTTTTAGCTCAACTTCCAAAAATCATATCTGGAGTTATAGACCTCATTTTTAGGTGATCTAAAGCTCATATTAAAGGTATAGATGTGTACTAAAGACCCACAAAATTTCAGGTTCAAACAAGGTCATTTGCCCTAGTTTTTACCCAAAGTTTACTGTTTCAATGCCAAGTTCAGTTTTCCAGAAATGCATCAGCTTATGATTTCATGCATATGACTCATATTCACACATGCATATATACTCATATATGTATATATAGTTTCTTTGGTTCCAAACAGAAGGAACAAATGTAAACAACCACCCAAATGTACCCACGGCAACATATATGGATACTTATAAGTTTTCCTTTTCCTTTATTCAATGTGCAGCAACACACATTTATATATGTATCAGATACCCATATAAATATTTTGGTTCTCCACTTAGACCTCACGGACTCATGCAGCAATTATATATATTACCATGCAAAACTCCCTCTGCTCTCACTTCTCAACGCAGAAACTCATAAGTGAAACCATAGCTACGTTCCTAAAAACTTAAAACTCGAAACTTATGACGATAATTAGAAGGAAGATGCCCAACAGCTTACCTTCGGGTTTCAAGTTGGCGTGATGAGGTTTCCGCCGAATGCACTCGCCTCCCCGTTCGGATGCGTTTTGGCGGAGGAAGAATATCACAATAACTCTCCCCCTCACTTTTCTCACTGCTCTTCCTGTCTCTCTCGCTCTCGGCTAAGGCAACGCAAATGGTTGATAGTTCAAGAACAACGATTATATAAAGACCCAAGGGTCGGTCAGACGCGAGACACGTTGGTCCGAGAAGCATGAAACGCTGGATATTAACGTTGAGCTCGAGACGTTCAGGCAGTTTGGGTTGGGGCTCGAGAAGCATGGGTTTACTGCTCTTGCGTGGACCGTTGAGACCGAGTCGAGAAAATATGCCGACAAGGAGACGTGCCTTGCTTGGTTCTTCGCCGACCCGTTGTTGCCTTTGCTTTAGCGTGTGAGAGTGATATGAATATGGTGGTATCTGTTTTTTTTTCCCTCTTTTGTTCCAATGCTGCTAACGTGATGGGCCAAAAAGGATATAAGTGAATTGGATAATGAATATATGGGCTATGGTTGTCTTCACGTGTTGGGCCAATAGGTCAAATGAAGTGGTCGCTTAATGAACATATGTGTTTTGCTGCTCTTGCGTTTTGGGCTGCTTCTAGGGTTAAATGGGTTGATTCATGAATTGGAGAATAATGTTTAAAATGTATACGAGGCCAACATGGAAATGATTTGATTCGGCCAACAAAGATGTATGGGTGTGGCAAATTAAATGGTTGGAGTGTCCCAAATGAATATTAGAGAAATGTGGAATTGGTTTATGAAGAATAAAGAATTAAATAGTTATGAGGGCACGTGGCTTCCAACACATAATACCTCTAGTTCATATTTTTCTTTCTAATTTTAGCCATTACAGCTAAATAATTCTTTTCCCAAGAATTCATGGAGATTAGGTCTTAACTTCCCAATAATTATTTTAGGTCATAAATTATCCCTTCCAAATATTCTTTGACTTTAATTTCTTTTTTCTCGAAATAAATTAAGGAGAAATAAGCCTTAACTTCAAAATATTAATTTTAACATTTATTCAAAGCTAAATTTCCCATAATTAACTCCACCATAATATTGCTATATCCTCGAAATATTATTTCATAACATTCTCAAATTCTCAAGGTCCAAAATAATTTTAATAATTATCTTAAGCTTTTTCCTCATAATAAGCTTAAGACTTTTGGACTCCACTGGCTAGAAGCCTTCTCATCTCAGTTTTATTTCCAACCTTCTGGTCCAAAAATTTGGGATGTTACAATTCTCCCCCCGTTCAATAAATTTCGTCCTCGAAATTTGAACCTATAACTTCGGGGAATTATTTTAGACATCCACTCTATTCCTTTCTTATGCATGCTTACCTAGCACGCACTCTAGTATTCGGACAACTGTCTCATTCATCTAGTACCCGGGTATATTACTCAAAAACAGGATCTGCTGGTCCATTCTCACAACGCTTGGTTACGCAGGCCTTACTGCCTGACTCTTTTTGCCTCTTGGCTTATCACATAAGATCAAGTGTTTTGTCAGCCTCACAACATTCTCTGGACACACTAGTCCAAATTCGCAATACTTGTGAGCATTCCACATAGTGCTAAACACACAAGTCTTATGGTCTAGGAACACCGTACCATGAAAACTTGCACACCGGCTCTTACTGCTTCGAGTCTCTACTCGTCTATCCCGTGTCTGAGCTTTCTCAACTTAAGCTCTCAAACCACTTTTCTCTTATTTAGCACGTTGGAAATTCTTATCTGACCTACCCGGTTCAGATCTCTAGGCCATTCTCGTAGTTTCTGTTCCGATATCAATACAATCACCAACTGCACCACTTTTCATTTCAACTATGTTGTCTCATTTTCAAATTCTCACACATTGAAAATTTATGTGGTTGTAGTATGTTTCTCAACTTGCACTATACAAATAATGCTATCACATTTTCAAACTTAATCGCTGCCAGCTCAAATTTTCGTGAAAACAATTCACTGCCGGACTATTCCAGAAAACATTTACTACCGGTACACATTTATGAGCAGGATCATTCATTTTCCAAATTTAAAAGCTCTCGCCACCACTTCAACCTTTCGGTACAGCGGCATATTCCAATCCTTTCATACACAAACCACCGCAGTGGCAACACACTTGTTGACCAATGTGGGAGAGTTTCCATCCCTACTCAGGACCCAGTGTACGCACTGGCACATTAACGGGCCACCCCACCAGAATCCCCAACTGGGAATAAGGACAATGTCCAGGAGCTCTGCTCCAAACACCTACGTGGGTCCCGACCAAACAAGGTAAAACATGTGCCCTTACAAGGCGAAACTACCTAGATTGGATGCATACACCTGCAGTGCGAGTATAAGCTTTTAAAAACTAATCCCCTCAAAAGAGCTTTAAACAATGGCTAGCGATTCAAAACATACTAAAACATTTAGCAAGATCCAAGAAGCGAGTACATCTACTACGGTTTCGACCTCTTCGAACTGCATCGCCTTACACCACGTAGTTCCAAAACTCAATTTCAAACCTGGGTTCTACCAAACCCTTCTATGAGACAACATCATTTCAAAGTGACCACCTCCTTGGTCTTAAATTCCTTTGAAAACATCCCATTCAAAAACTCAGCTTCGAAAATTAATAAATTCAAAAATTCAATTTCGCAGATTTCAAGTATAGTAGGTGCATTGGAAAGTTTAAAATTCCATTTTTAAACATTTTTAGGGACCAGACAATTAGTCTTAGAAGGTCATTACTACCTATCCATTATGTCCTTTGCCCTTGGCTACTCAAGCCATCAGTAGAATGCTTAGTCCATTCTACTTTAGTCTCCCAACTATTCCGAAAATTGCCTGCCATCCTCGGGTTTCACAAACTTTTCGGGACACTTCTCGATATTTGTTATCTAACAACTATGAGCTTCTACCAGCCTATAAACACAATAGTCTCACAGGACTTAGGGCTTCTCACCAAACGTATGCATGTCCAACGACCTATGGACACACTGGTCCCAAAGGTCCTACTACCCATTGTATAGTCATATTATAACATAGATATATCATACAGCACTGGAGTACTCTATAGCAATACAACAGATCACGTAAACCTTTTCTCTAGGGAACCCATAAGATATGAGATTCGTTACAATGTACTTACCTTGAGATCCGATACACTGGTAGCTCTACTCTATGGTTCGTTGTCACGGCGACTTCATTCTACGGTTCGTCGTCACGGTGGCTTCACTCTACGGCACTTTACTCGGTGCTTAACTCAGTCTTTTCTGACTGGTCAGGCTTTCCGGTCAGCATCCCTTGTAGGTAGACCTTCTCGATCAGAACTCCCCGTAGGTAGCCCTCTCCGATCAAAATTTCCCAAGTAGCTTCAGTTAATCGTCTCTGAATCATTATAACGAGAATTCATATCTTTATTAGGTTCTTACCCTTTAGTGGTTCCGCAATCCGCTGTCTTTAACTCTAACATCTCATCTGGGATCATTCTATATATATGGACTATCAGTCCAACTCCAGGCATAATCTTTATTTCAATCATCTTCGTATCTTGTCTATCATGGCATTCCTAAGGATCACCATATAGCCATTCTCAAATCACTTGGGTGTTGTTGTTGTTGTGGTTGTGGTTGTCATCGTCATCTAATCATCATATGCAAGTTTACCCTTGCCTCCGGGTACTTGAGCTTCAAATCAAAGGAATCCCAAATTCCTATGATATTTCCCAGGATACCACACATCCCGAGATTTCTCTTGCTTAGGCATTCTTAACTTCCGGGTGCTGATTTGTTCTGGGGGTACTAATACCAGTACACTCATTTTTGGGTATTGACTACCCATCTATGTGCCAATCTATGTTGAACACATATGGCTTCCCCAAAAATGCTACATATTGTCCCCTTCATATCCACTGTATCCTTTTTATGTAACGGACCACCACCGCCAAGGACTCAATCAAAGATCCTCGTCCCCGGAGCTGCACCTCGTTACACGCATGGTGTCCGGCGGCCCCTATTGGGCAGGAATTGTCTCCTCAGGGAAACTTAGTCAATAAGTTACTGTTCCTACAGGAAACCTAGACAGTAAGTCATTGTCCCAACAAGGAAAACTTAATCAGTAAGTTACTATTCTTATAGGAAACAATAAGCAATATCGACTCCTCTATCTTGCTTTCCTTCTAAATTGTGTTGCGGGAATTTAATTTAGACTCGACTTCTATATCGAAGCTCAAGGGTTAACAAAGAACCCATATCTCGTGCTACCACGTTTGTCTTTCTCGTATCCCATAACCAATACTCTTTTCCTAGCAGTTTGCACTCTCATCGCTCCTCTACGCGTACGATAGAACCCGCAAAGTTCGTCGGGGGTAATTCTCCTTCGTAAATCCTCATTCGTTTTCGAAATAACTAAGTTTTGTTAAATCATTTTTCAAAAACTTTGTCCAAATCGATGCTCGATACCAAACCGTAACGCCCGTCCTTTTGACGCCCTTATTTATCGAGTTATAGCGCACGAGCATCGAAATAATTTGGACGACTTAATTGCGGAATAAAACTTTAACAAAATAACTTAGCTTCAAAACATGAGGATGAATTTTCGCGATTCAAATCCATCCCATAGTGGGATGTTAATACATTATTCCATAATAGACAAATGATAAACGATAAAATACAATCCAACTACCTATATTTTTCCAAAAGGTTCCTAACCCTTACGTTTGCATCTTTCCTCTTGATCCCGATCCACCACCTATCTCTTTCATGCGATCCGGAGTTCAAATGAATGAACCCCGGGGGTAACAGTTAATCTCATATGCGGGTATGAAATATAAATCACGTATAACACATGTATAAGCATAGAGTAATTCACAATAAACAAGTCGCACTGTTAACCGCAGCTAACAGCCAAGGACCGCAGCCCTTTGGAACACGCAGCTCCATTTTAGGACACGCAGCCCCAATCCATAGCTAGGATACATACATGCAAATTATCTAGCAACCATGATCAGTCATACATGAATACATACATACAAGCTAACAAGATAACAGTTACCCACCTCAAACTTGAATCATTAACTTTGTCCGGAATTGATGGGATCGGTAGAGGTGTCAAGATATACCTATAAACGTTTACCATTGTCATTAGTCACTTTTTGCATCGCAAAGTAACTAACTACACGAATTATGGATTAACCTCATTCCCATAATTTCCTACTTTCAGACTTAACTTTAAATTCTCAGAATTTTCATTAACCTTTGAAAATTCATAATTAATTCACTAGATCTCCGATTGGGGTGATTCAAATTTCTATGTGTCACTAATTAAGTCTAGTTTCATAGAAAAATAATCACTAGGCTTAATAGTTGCTGTATCATTCCCAGATTTTCGTTCATCCTTCTCTGTCCAGAAAATAGTTCCAAGATAATAGGTCCATTTCAAAAATTCATATCTCTTTGGATACAGCTCCAAATGAGGCTTGTGACCTATCAAATTAAAGCTCTCTGTGTCTACTATATATCTGGAGAATTTAACATTTGTTTAACTTTGTTTACTTTGTCCGAAATGCAACGTCATTTTGTTCCTCCAGAATCATACTGAAACTTTCCAGAATTTTTAGCTCAACTTCCAAAAATCATATCTGGAGTTATAGACCTCATTTTTAGGTGATCTAAAGCTCATATTAAAGGTATAGATGTGTACTAAAGACCCACAAAATTTCAGGTTCAAACAAGGTCATTTGCCCTAGTTTTTACCCAAAGTTTACTGTTTCAATGCCAAGTTCAGTTTTCCAGAAATGCATCAGCTTATGATTTCATGCATATGACTCATATTCACACATGCATATATACTCATATATGTATATATAGTTTCTTTGGTTCCAAACAGAAGGAACAAATGTAAACAACCACCCAAATGTACCCACGGCAACATATATGGATACTTATAAGTTTTCCTTTTCCTTTATTCAATGTGCAGCAACACACATTTATATATGTATCAGATACCCATATAAATATTTTGGTTCTCCAGCTTAGACCTCACGGACTCATGCAGCAATTATATATATTACCATGCAAAACTCCCTCTGCTCTCACTTCTCAACGCAGAAACTCATAAGTGAAACCATAGCTACGTTCCTAAAAACTTAAAACTCGAAACTTATGACGATAATTAGAAGGAAGATGCCCAACAGTTACCTTCGGGTTTCAAGCCGGCGTGATGAGGTTTCCGCCGAATGCACTCGCCTCCCCGTTCGGATGCGTTTTGGCGGAGGAAGAATATCACGGTAACTCTCCCCCTCACTTTTCTCACTGCTCTTCCTGTCTCTCTCGCTCTCGGCTAAGGCAACGCAAATGGTTGATAGTTCAAGAACAACGATTATATAAAGACCCAAGGGTCCAGTCCGACGCAGAGACACGTTGGTCCGAGAAGCATGAAACGCTGGATATTAACGTTGAGCTCGAGACGTTCAGGCAGTTTGGGTTGGGGCTCGAGAAGCATGGGTTTACTGCTCTTGCGTGGACCGTTGAGACCGAGTCGAGAAAAATATGCTGACAAGGAGACGTGCCTTGCTGGTTCTTCGCTGACCCGTTGCTGCCTTTGCTTTAGCGTGTGAGAGCTGATATGAATATGGTGGTATCTATTTTTTTTTCCCTCTTTTGTTCCAATGCTGCTAACGTGATGGGCCAAAAAGGATATAAGTGAATTGGATAATGAATATATGGGCTATGGTTGTCTTCACGTGTTGGGCCAATAGGTCAAATGAAGTGGCTGCTTAATGAACATATGTGTTTTGCTGCTCTTGCGTTTTGGGCTGCTTCTAGTGTTAAATGGGTTGATTCATGAATTGGAGAATAATGTTTAAAATGTATACAGGCCAACATGGAAATGATTTGATTCGGCCAACAAAGATGTATGGCTGTGGCAAATTAAATGGTTGGAGTGTCCCAAATGAATATTAGAGAAATGTGGAATTGGTTTATGAAGAATAAAGAATTAAATAGTTATGAGGGCACATGGCTTCCAACACATAATACCTCTAGTTCATATTTTTCTTTCTAATTTTAGCCATTACAGCTAAATAATTCTTTTCCCAAGAATTCATGGAGATTAGGTCTTAACTTCCCAATAATTATTTTAGGTCATAAATTATCCCTTCCAAATATTCTTTGACTTTAATTTCTTTTTCTCGAAATAAATTAAGGAGAAATAAGCCTTAACTTCAAAATATTAATTTTAACATTTATTCAAGCTAAATTTCCCATAATTAACTCCACCATAATATTGCTATATCCTCGAACACACAAGGTCAAATGATCACTACAACATATACATATTAATATTAAATTAAGATAAGCAATTTATTCTTAAAAATCTTATATAGACAAAACTAAAATATGTACTTTCAAGTATTGACGCTAGATAACAAGGCAATTTTTCGTCGCCCATTGTACAACCAACATAAAGCGCCCTTCTGGCTAACTTATTGTTCAAGAAATTCTATATCTAAACACTCATAGCCATACACCGTTGCAGATCTTCCTTGTCAATTGTTAAGGGATATGATTTTCTACGCCGACAATGCCCGCACGCATCGGCAAGGATATATAGTTGATGTCCTGTACAGCTCTCTCGGTTGTGATAAGAAGGGAAATCTTCTCACAGCTTGTTCACTCTATGAAAACATAAAAACAGATTATGAGTGGGTTACCAATGAAAATCAAGTTCTAGTAATGTATTTCCATCTCGAATAAGATGTTGGGTTTGATTAATTTTGATAATGTCTTATATAGATGTCATTATTAAGAGCAAAAGTTTGTATGATATATTTATCTCTTACATTGACTAATTCTTATATTTAATGTAGATTAGTCCAAGTTGAATAATAGAAGAGATCTTAGAAAGAAGAAATTGGAAAGAATGTCAAGCTCAAGAAAGAGGAGATATTGAAGAAGGAAGAACTTGTTGGGAATGATGGAGAATGTTCAAGAAGAAAGAAGAAGAGAAGAAAGAATTGAATTATGGAGAATGATAAAGAGAAGAGAAGTAAGAAAGAATTGAATTATGGAGAATGATGAAGAGAAGAGAAGAAAGAAGGAAGAACTTGTTGAATGGATTGAGAAAATCATTATTCAAGTTCATATATTGTTGCTAGAAGTCTCCAAGAACATATGGAAGTTGGAATGGATCAATTCAGAGTTAAAACCAGCAAAAAATCTGGTACTTTAATAATATCTCCCAAACCAGACATCGAATTGAGGTGAAACCAGTGGCATATGAAACTAGACTACCAATTCGTCATTTTTATATACAATTCAAGCCATTTGACAGTGAAATTCACACCACACAGAAAGCCAAGCTTCAATGTTTTGAGTATATCTCACACATTAAAATTCCGATTGAGCTGAAATATGAGCATATGAAAGAAGACACAAAAGGATTTCTATCAAGATTTGAACGGACCAAAACAGAGTTCAGAACAGAGAGATATGTCCCTCGAAAGTTGACTGTTTATTTCAAGATGTTGCACAGTTTGCTATCAAATGAAGCAAACTCGAGTTTAGAAGTTGTTTCTTTACTCAAGATTGCTCTCTGTTTGATGGAAACTTGAGTTTTGATTCTAACAAGATTTCTTGTATTTCTGCGTTTTTACTCTTGTCTCTGTTTTCTCTTGTGTATTGAGACTTCTAACATCAATACATGAACTTGAATAATGATTTTCTCAATCCATTCAACAAGTTCTTCCTTCTTTCTTCTCTTCTCTTCATCATTCTCCATAATTCAATTCTTTATTACTTCTCTTCCTTCTTCTCTTGATCATGTTCCACAATTCAATTCTCTTCTCTTCTTCTTGAACATTCTCCATCGTTCCCAACAAGTTCTTCCTTCTTCAATATCTCCTCTTTCTTGAGCTTGACATTCTTTCCAATTTCTTCTTTCTAAGATCTCTTCTATTATTCAACTTGGACTAATCTACATTAAATATAAGAATTAGTCAATGTAAGAGATAAATATATCATACAAAAATTTTTCTCTTAATAATGACATCTATATAAGACATCATCATAACTAATCAAACCCAACATTCTCCCCTTTTGATGATGATAAATACTTTAAGAAAAATATGTATGAATATGAAAAACTAATAAACCCAGCATTAAGATTTCTCACCGCATGGTGCGGGGTTCGACATTGAGAGGTGAAGGAAAGTGATGAAAGAATGGCAAGAAAATATGTATGAATATGAAAAACTAATAAACCCAACATCATTGAAATTGATGATAGTGGCGAAGATGATGACAATAATAGTCATCGTACTAATGTCGCTTAATGGTATGTTTCTTATGTTTTATGTGAGTTATTTATGAACATTGTTTGCTTTTGATTATGAATTAGTAAGCGTGCTTATTTGTTGGATGATTCGTGTTGTAATTTACTTGATTATATTTCTTTAAGAAAAACGGAGGACAAATATTAAAATTTGGAATAGTAAGAACCTTGGTATGATTGGAAGATACCACAACACTTTGCAGGCCCCTTATCGACTTGTACCGTAGGGTTTCACATATCGGACAACTCGCTTCTCTTCAAACTCTTTTCTATACGAGACGCAATCATTCGGGCATGCATGGATCTTTTTGTACTCCATCCCAGTGGACAAAGTATTTTCTTAGCATCATAGTATCGATGCGGCAACACATTATCATCCGAAGCATGTCCTTAAAAGCCTCAAGCATTTCTGAAAAACTCTTGTTGCTCCATCCATGCCATGCTGTCAAGGTTACCAATTTCAATACAGCATTCAACAATTGGTATTTTTTACACCCAGGGTATAATGGCGTCTCTACATCACTGCACATATTACCATATGCATATAATTGCTCAAAGCCTCTTCTCCTACATCACGAATAATGTCCTCTATGCGATCATCCATATCCGTGTCATTATCATCAAAGGCCACTTCCCCATTTGACCCACTTGGCATTTTTCACCATGTCATACCCATATTGTATAAGTCTTACAAAATCCTCACAAATTAAATGTGTGTGTATAACTTCAGGACTTAGTCGCCTCTCATTCAAAACTATTACACAAGGGCAATAAAACTTTCCACTATCATCATGGGCATTATGTTTAGCAAATTCTATAAATTCCCTCACCCCATTCTGATATTCAACACTCGTCCGTAAAACATTTATCCAACTATGATCCATAGTAGAATTCCTATATATAGACGGAAATCATTGATCATACATAATCCACAAAAATTGAAACTTGCATATAAAACTGGAAAATCATAAAGTTATATAACCGAAACACCTCTTACAGCTTGGTCTATAGACGTTTAGATAATGAACCAGAAAGTGATTGTCGAGAGAGGTATGCGAAGCAGCGACGAAGCAACACACAAACACTGGAGTCAAAACCTGAGTAATTCGGCGCGACAAAGACACCTTATTTAGCTTTTTGGATTTTATTAATACCGGTTAATTATTAATTATCCGGTCCTAAAGATATAACTAACTTTTAAGACCGGAGTTTTAAAAGTATCCGGTTCTAAAGTTTTATTATTCATTTATGTTTTAGACCGAAGTTTTATAAAACATCCGGTCCTAAAAGTCAAATACTTTTAGACCCGTTACTTAGAAAATGTCCAGTCTTAACGGCCTTGGTTAGCGCAGTAGCAACTGAATGAATAAAATAAAGGAATTTTTTTTGTACAAAAAATAAAGGAAAATTGGAGAATAAGCTTCTTTAATTACTGGAGAACAGCCCAAAAAAAAAATACACAAGCTTAGTTCTTAATGTGTCTTACATTACTGGAGAATATACACGTACACCAGAAAAAAATTAAAAGAAAAACAAGCTAAAAATTATAAAAAACAAGAATCGACCGAACATCCTAAAGCTTATTATCATCCAATGCCTTGGCGATATCGGCGTGAACAACATTAATTTCCACGGGAGATCGGCAAGTTCTGTCTTTGTTGCTCCACCACAATATTAATGCATCATTGAGGAAAGTGAAGAGCCGATGAACCCAAGAGGGGGTGAATTGGGTGAAGATTAAAAACTTGAAACTTTAGAAATCTCTTTGCGTCTTCTAAATCAACAGTTAGATATTCAAATAAGCATATACTGGAAATATAAGAGATAAGGGATGAGAATATGCAAACTGTGATTTATACTGGTTCGGCCTGATCCTTGACCTACGTCCAGTCCCTAAGCTCTACTTGAGATTTTCAATCCACTATCCTCTTGTTTAATCTGGGCACAAGAGAAGCCTATACAATCCGATTACACGCTCGTACTCAAAGTAATCCTCTCACTAGGATTCACTCCCCTTACAAGCCGTAATCTATACACCCACTTGATTACACACTTCGGACTCAAGTAATCCTCTCACTAGGATTCACTCCCCCTTACAAGCCGTAATAATTATAATGGGTTTCCCACCAAGATCCCCCAATCTTGAGTAACTCTCGATAGAAAGTTTACTGATAAATCTTCTCTCTCGAAGTGTATGAATAAACACCGAAGTACATAATCGTTCATCTCACTCTCTACCGTAAACTATATGATCATTTAGAAATAGAGTGTATGAACTATCGACGTGAAGTAGTAAAATCATTTCGTTGGCTTCATCGATTCATTCATCAATCATCGTCGGTTCCGGTTTGAAGACTTTGCAATTTCTAGGTTATTGTCTTTCGACCGCTATGAGCATTCGACCGTTGGAGAAGCTTGAAGTTACCGTTGTAAGCTATGACGTAATCATTCACTTTTTATAATATGATATTAATCCTTCGTTTGATCATCGAAACTTGCTAACAAACATGATTAATAGCATTGAGAAGTATAGCAATTAGAAATCAATTAATAAGAGAGATTTGGAATTCTCGGAGACGGTGATTTTGAAAACAGTGATGATCATGCTCGAGCATGACTAACTGTATGCTTGGGAAAGTTTCTTTTGAAAATCAATCATTACCGTCGATATTCTGATCTCATTCATGAAATGCGAGTTGATAAATGCTTATCATTATGGATAAGACTTTCTATGCTCATTGATCAAACTTACATGCATTCTATCAATGACATCTTTACTACATAAAGTATATTTCCAAATTGTCATTGAGAAATAACTTTATTGATATCTACCGCATTCGTAATATTTTGAATACTCTAAGTTATGCAGTATGGCGGTGTGATTTATGCTTCATATCTAAGTTATGCAATGTGCTTATTGCTTCATTCTATTTCGCTGCAAACTCGATTCAAATTCAGCTTCGATATTAATTCTGCTTTTCGATTCCAACATTGATTCGATTGCATTTCAAAGCTTAATCTTATCTATTGAATCACATGTTGAATCACTGTTTTTAACTTTTGCTATTCATTCTGTGATGTTTCTGGTTCTCAAAAGCTCAAATTTTTTGAAAATGGTTAATTGTTTACAAGTGTTGTATGTTCTTTGCTCAAGTTTCATATGATTTAATTGCATAAGAGCATAAGAGTTGTTACCCTTAGTCATGCATTCATTAAGGGGAGCTTCACATTCTCATGTGTTTTATATCTTAAAAGCTCATCTCCTTTATTTGAAGAAAACCCTATTAAACATTCTCATCTACATCTACTATGCTGTATTAGTTTTGATGATGAATTATATTTTCCCTTCATTGTCTTAATTTGAAAATATCATATAGAAAGGGATATTTTGATATCATGCTACACTAACAAATGTCTTTGGCAAAGAAAGTGTTCAATTTGTAGCAGGAGATTCTGTTATGTGCTAGGACATTCCTCAACATACTACAAGGAGAAACTATTACATTGAGGAAAGATATCTCAATCACACTGAAGTTGTGATTTGCTCTATAAAGAAGAAGAAAACTTCTTGAAGGCAGCTGACATGTTCTGCAGAAGAGTTGTATGAAGGAAAAGAGAAGGATGGAAATGATCTCATACAAGAAGAAAGCAAGCAAATGGACTTCATTGATCATTCATCAATTTGCAAAATCAACATGAGCATTTCTAATCTCTATCTTTTATATTCAGTAGAAATTTTGCACATGTTTGGTATCTATATGCTTTAATTGTGAAAGATTTTTGAAAAACTCTCCAAATTCTCTCAAACTTGCTTTCAAATCAGGGAGAGAAAATCAATTCTAATTTTCTTTCATATTTGACTCTCTACAAGCATATCTTTTTAAACTCAACTTTTTGCTAATGACAAATAAGGGGAGAGAATAGCAAGAAAAATAAAATATGTTGGGTTTATTAGTTTCTTCATATTCATACATATTTTTCTTGAAGTATTTGCCATCATCAAAAAGGGGGAGAATGTTGGCTTTGATTAGTTTTGATGATGTCTTATGTAGATGTCATTATTAAGAGAAAAAGTTTGAATGATATATTTATCCTATACTTTGACTGATTCTTATATTTAATGTAGATGTAATGTTGATATGAAGAAGATGGAAGTTGGAATGGCTCAATTCGGAGTTAAAATGATCAAATACGAGCTTCAGGATGAATTGTCTCGAACTTCCGTCAATACTCGAGTATCAGGCTTCAATTGTTGAGTATGAGACCTCAATACCCGAGTATGTCACTTATATACTTGAGTATGGTACATAAACAGGTGCTTCTGTGCTTAAATCCCGACAATACCCGAGTATGCAAGGTCAATACTCGAGTACATCACTCTGTTCAGCTCTGTTCTACGTTCAGCTTCGGGCGACCTTTGGTAAATCGACAATATCTCCCAAACCAGAGATCGGATTATGGTGAAACCAATTCTGTTAGAAACTAGACATCCAAACGGTTCTAGTCGCACAATATTTAAGTTCAACTTAGGTCATATGAGAGAGATATGAATTTTTAAGATGAAAGTTACATCACCATCACACTGCTGACCATGCCTCAATATTTTGGGTATATCTCCCAAAATAGAAATCCAATGAAGCTCAAATTTGTTCCATACGAAAGTAGACATCAAGGGCTTTCCATGGATATATAATATGATAATTTTGGAGTTCATACCAGGAAGTTATGATCTTCGAAATTGGACACTCACGCAGGATAAGTTATACCCGAGTATGATAATTCACATACTCGAGTATTGACGCAGAAAACCGAGACGCTCGTCAAAGCTCAGATGATGATTTTGTTATTTAATTCAAATTGATTCAGTCTTTAATGATTTGATTTCTAACCATTGACCACAGAGGATCATGTATATTGTAGTTAAAGTGCAGGATAATGAGGAATCAGATTGGGCAAATGTGATCGACGCGTTCTCTGTTAAAAATGGAATATACTTTCAAATTGAAGCGTAAATGAGAATGCAAGACGCGTAGAAGTTATACCCAGAAAACGAATTCATTGCTGTCATTATGGCCATCAACAAACTTCCAAATTCTACAAACGATTGAATTCTGATTTGATTGCAAGAATGGAATAGTTTCTTTTGAATTCAAACAGAGGCTCCTCAAACGGTCAACTAAGCAAACCAAGTATAAATTTGAAGCCATGGGTGCTCAAAGAACACACACACATGCAGCAGAACAAACGATCAAAGAAAGATACTCTCCTGAGCTTGGTTTCGCCAATCTCTTGAGTGATACTTTCTGAAATACCTTCTGCAATACTTTCGAATACTTTCTGAGACTGTATCACAACTTGTTCTTCAAAGTGCTTATGTTTATCTCGCTCTTAGAGAGAGTCATTAATCTATCATTATTTCTTGTAAGGAACTCAAAGTATTGGGACTTTGAGACTGGGTCATTTGATTGCAACTTGTAATAAGTCGGGGGAGTGTTATTCAAAGAGAGGAATTGCTCCAAGAGTTACAGAGTGTGTAATCAAGCAGTGTAATTGTTCTCAAAAGGATAGTGGATTGAAAATCTCAAGTGGAACTTGAGGACCTGGACGTAGGTCAAGGATTGGGCCGAACCAGGATAAATCACAATTTGCATACTCTCTTCCTTATCTCTTACATTCCATCATATATGTTTGAATGATTGCTTATCACCTTCTAAATTATTATTGTCATTCAAACTACCTTCAAGAATTTGCGTAAAGTTTTTAAAGTTCTAAGTTTTTAATCAAACACCCAATTCACCCCCTCTTGGGTGATAGCCAAGTCTTTCATATTTGTCACCCTTCATCCTCGCAGCTTTCCATTTTTTGTGACGAGGAGGACGCTGGGGGGCTTGGATAGCAGTGGAAGGATCGGATTGGGAAGCTTCCTTCATTCGCCGCAGCTCTTCCTCCATCATCTTTCGTTCCAGCTTTCTGTAGCCACCTCTAGACAAGCAATGCGGATACTTATTTTTCGCTTGCCTCTCTCTATTGGCTTGGCTTGTTTTCTGTGACACGAAAACAAAAAAAAAACTGATCGTACGAATTCAAGTAGATTCAAATTAAAGATAAGATATGACAGAAACTTTACCAGAAATTCAGGATTCTGCCGGGACGCCACAAACTCCCTCCAGTCCTCCGGAGAAATGAAATCATAGGTCATACATGGATCCTCGTCCCTCTTTGGCCCGCGAATATACTTTCCAGTCAGCTTGTTCTTAAAATCTTTCCAACGGAGACGAACTTCGCCCATCCAATGCTTCTTCATGGCCTTAGTGTTAGGGACATCAAATGTTTGCTGCAAGGTGAAAGAGAAGATATGACAGAAATCAAGTAATAAGACTAAAGATACAAATGCAGATATATCGAAAGTGAGATACCAAAATCTGTGTCCAAATCAACTCCTTCGTCTTATCAGGAACGAACTTCCAAGATGAGTAAACAATACGCACTTTGCTTCGAGCCAGAAAGCCTAAATAGCTAATGAAGTCGTCTTCCTCTCGCCAACTGGATTCATATTTTCATCAAACTCCACATGCAGCCTCTTTTTCTGACTGTCACGACGAGCAATTAGCGCACCCATGTGTGTGCTACCTCTCCCCTTTCTCACAACGGGCATATCAACCATATCTCCCGATGACTCGTCTGAGCTAGACATATTCCTGTTCATCAAAGACCAATCATTTATGTTAGATAGGTTTTAAATAATAAACAAATTAATAAAATGAACCAACATGTTAAACGACCACAAAAAGAACATAGTAGTTAAACACATCATTTTGTAACTGAAGATCTTACTTTACATGGTGTCCCATATTCCTTCACAATGATCCTTTCTTGCAGCATATTCTTCATCATCTATCAATTCTACTTCACGTGTTGTAGGTGGATTTGTTGTGAAAGGGAGTGTATCGTCAAGGTTCAAGGATTCTTCACCATACTTCATTTTTACTTTGAAGTACAATGGACATTCCTTTATTTGCAGGGTCTGTAACATAAAACACTTGTTTCGCCTGACTTGCTAAAATGAATGGCTCATCTCTATGACCAAGTATTTGAAGATCAACCGAGACAAATCCAAATTTAGGATCTATTACAACAAAGATTATTGCTAACCCACTTACATTTCAATAAAGCAACTTTGAACTTGCTGTAGTATATCTCCCATATTTCTTCGATCACTCCATAATAGGCCATTGATGCTACCACCGGGTTTTTGTCTTTCGAACTCGAAAAGTGCGTGGATTCAGCTTCAACCATCACCCCACTATTTTGCACAAGACTTGTCATCTTGGTCTTTTGTGTAGAAAGAATATTCGTTGACATCGTAACCGCTCCAAGTGATGACTCGAAAAGAAGGCCCCAGGGCTAACCACTCGATTGTATCGACACTCCGGTCTCGTGCAATACCTTCTCACCGAACCACTTTATGAACGTCTTCTTTTGCTCATTCGCTATCTCGCATGTCACTCTTCCTTGGATTCATATTCTTCAAACTCTTTCTGTGTTTATCAATGTATGGTTGAACTACTTCCGTATTATTCAAGATGTACAGTGTGCTTGCAATACCTCTTCACGAGGCTTATTCTTCGGTTTGATTCCTCGAGTTCCTCGCTTATCCCTCGTCATGCCGAGATTGTATCGTTGGCCCCGATAGATAATCTTTGCGAACTCCATAGCCTCTTCAACTACATATCTCTCAACTATTGAGGCTTCCTACGATAAGGGTTTTTAGAATACCCTTTTAAGATCTTCATGTATCGCTCGAAAGGGTACATCCACCTTAGGTAACCTGGACCGCACGCCTTACCTCCTTACCAAGTGCACTATAAAGTGCACCATGATATCAAAAAGGCGGGAGGGAAATGCATCTCTAGTTGGGACAAAATAATATAACCCTCATTCTCCAATTCATCCAACTTTTCAATGTCAATGACTTTGTTGCAGATAGCATTGAAGAAAATACTCAATCTTGTTATAGTGGATCGAACTTCATCTTTCATAATGCCTCTTATAGCTATTGGTAGTAGTTGTTGCATCAACACATGATAATCATGGGACTTCATTCCCACTAACTTTAAATCGTTTTCTCCACATGCATCACATCAAGATCGTGTCTCACATCAAGACTACGCCAATATGGAAGATCAAAGAAAATTGATCTCTTCTTCCATATATTCTTCTCACTCGCCTTCCTTTGCTGCTTACCCAATATGACATTGATATGTTTCACCCGACTATAAACGTCCTATCCGGTTAACGCCTTTGGAGCCGTATTCGCTCCGGTAAGCCGTTAAAACGCTTTCTTAACTTACGATATGGGTGGAACCGATGAAGAAACCTCTGTGGCCGAGGTAGACCGTTTTTTTCCGTGCTTTAGTTGATGGAAGTTTGTGTCCGCTTCACCTATTGGACATGCTTTATGCCCCTTCACACTGTACCACGACAAATTTCCGTATGCGGGAAAGTCGTTTATCGTGGTAAAAATCATTGCACGCAACTTGAAGTGCTCCTTCTTATATGCATCAAACACATCTACGCCTTCCTCCCACAACTTCTTCAAATCCTCAACCAAAGGCGCCAAGTACACATCGATATTGTTCCCGGGTTGTTTTGGTCCATAAATCATCATAGAAAGCATCACATACTTGCGTTTCATACATAGCCAGGGAGGTAAGTTGTATATTACAAGGAGAACCGGCCATGCACTATGGGTGCTGCTAAGAGTTCGATACGGATTGAAGCCATCTGTACAAAGCCCCACTGAAGGTTTCTTGGCTCACCGCCAAATTGAGGGAACATTTCGTCTATTTTCTTCCATTGCGGAGAGTCACCGGTGCCGAAGATATTTTCCATCGGATATTCTCTCATCGAATGCCATCTCAACTTCTTCACCGTTGCTTTACTAGTAAATGACGCTTAAACCGTGGAATTATTGGAAGATACCACAATGCCTTCAAAGGTTGCCTTTTTGTTGTCTCGCTCTCCAGAAACACTAACTTTCTTCACTTTGTATCATGAAGTTTTACACTTCGGACAATTACCGAGGCCTTCATACTCGCTTTCGTACAATATGCGTCATTAGGGCAACTGTGTATCTTTTTATACTCCATACCCATCGTAGACAAGATTTTCTTGGCCTCATACATACGATTTGGAAGACCATTATCAATCGGCAACATATCACACAACAATTCAAGCGGTGACGTGAAAGCGCTATCGGTGCACCCACAAGTTGCCTTTAAGTTGACCAAATGTAAGGTCGCGATCAACCGTGTATACTTAGTACACCTGGGGAACAAAGGTGTCTCGCATCACTCCGCACGCTTTCATATTCACCCGATTGTGCAAAAGATTCTCGCCTCAACATCATTAATCATTTTCTCCATTCCATCATCATCATCTACCTCAACTTCATTTGCATGGGACGCACCAGTACTTACTTCCTCACCATGCCATATCCACGTTGTGTATCGAAGGTGTATTCCATCACAAAGTAGGTGGTCCCTTATATCAGCAATAACCCTTCGACTCCCATTTAAACAATTAACACATGGACAATAATACATCCCATTTTTTGTGGCCACATTCCTTCTAGCAAATTCAATAAACTCTTCCACCCCATTCTCATATTCTTCACTAGTTCTTAATGCATTCATCCAACTATGACCCATTTTATTACCACCTACGACATTTCCAACAACAGTCAAGTTCATGTCAATTTCAAGAACGACATGTTTTCGTTTAAGTAAATTTCGGCAGCATTTCCCTTTAAAAGTAAGACATCCCAAAATTTCAATAACAACCAATTTCAGCTTAATTCAACAAAACTTACTAACGAAAGCAATTCGAACAATATCACGAAGAAATAATATCTCAAGATGGAGCTCCCAAAGGAAGCCCCAAAAACAAGATCCGAAAGAAACCAACAGAGATTGCGGGAAACTTGAAGATAAATGACAAGTCAAATTGTTCTTTTGCACTAGAATGGTCAAACAATTTTGAAATGATGCATGAAAGAGAGAAAATCAGCTAAACAATTTATCAATTATGTAAGATAAAGAAAGCATAGAGCCATAGAGTCAATGTTTACTTAAAGTAAACGTGCTTTTTACAACACTAAAGCTAAACCCTATGTCATTATCGAATGAGTATAAGAAACATGGCAATCCACATTACCATCCATATATAGTGCACAATCCAAAATGCGAGTGAGAGAGAAAGAGCGCAGAATCCTAAACATACGAAGCAAAAATCCAGTCCATAAACAAGAAGCATTAACTTAAGAATCCTAGCTAACTTAAGCAAAAATCCATTCATACATGGGTTATTAGGAATCAAAGAACTTAATAAATGAACAATAAGCTTACTTGCTGGGTTTGGTGGGTTTCTTCGATCGGGAAAGAGGCGGAGTGAGCGAGAGATAGAACCACGAGGTGATCGGTGACGACGGCGGTGGAGACGGCGGAGACGGCAACGAGCACCGGACTTGGAGAAGGAATGACACGAGAGTGTGAGTGAGGACGAGAGGATTTCGCGCGCGCTGTCGTCGGAGATCAGAGAATGTGAGTGTGAGAGAAAATGAAGAGGCGCGCGTGTATATTAACCTAAAAAAATTGAATATAGGCGACCTGAATCTGATTTCAGGACGCCTATATTCTTATTTTGGCGTTCTGATTATGATTCAGGTCGCCATTTTCTTAATATTGGCGACTGATTAATATTCGTGTCGCCACTATTAAATATTGGCGACTCGAATCATAATCGTCGCCAATATATTAATATTGGCGACACGAATACCAATCAGTCGCTAATATTATTAAATTTTAAAAAAACATCCTCGGCGCCAAACAAAAATCCATGGTGCGAACTAATTAATATGTATTGCCACATTAAAAGCGTCCTTAATATTATTCGTGTCGCCATAAATTAATATTATTGCAAAAAAGGGAATTCGCATGGCGCCAAAGAAAAAATTATCATATTTTATGGCGCGAGAGAATGTTAGACGTCTGAAACAAATTTAGGACACCAAAAATAAATTTAAGGAGTCCCGATTTTTATTTAGGACGTTGAAGGCTAAACTCCCTAAAGATAATTATAAGAATGCCACCGCCTTCATTTTGGACGTCTTGTTTCTAAATAAGGACCTTTTTTAGGGTAGTAAAATCCAATTTTTGTAGTAGTGTATCAAAAGCATTATTTCTCAATTTGATAGTTTCTCCTTGTAGTGCATCAAGGAATATCCGCATACGAGAATGAGATCTCCTGCTACAAATTGAAATTTTTCTTTTCAAAAGAGATTTGTCGGTGCAACCATATATCAAAGTATCTCTTTCTATATGATATTTTCAAATTAAGGGAATGAAAGAAAAATATGATATTAACTCATCATCAAAACTAATAAAACATAGTGTATGCAAATGAGTATTTTTTAAAAAATTTCTTCAAATAAAGGAGATGAGCTTTTAAGATAGAAAGCACATGTGATGTGAAGCTCCCCTTAATGAAGGCATGGCTAAGAATATGAAGCTCCCTTTAATGATACCAAATAATAATATGATACCAAATGTCATGAGGTTTGGAATTCCTCCAACTCCAATGGACATAACATGGCATCTCGAATTAAGAACTTTGAAGTTCACCGGAAGTGGACTTGAAATTGGTATAAATAGATCACTTATACTTTCTATGATGATAAAAGAGTTTAAAGCATACGGATCATTTAAAAAAAAGAGTTTGCTTGGCTAAGATTCATGAAATAAAATGAAATTAATGAAATCAAGTTAGTCTAGCATGATTATGATATATTTATATTACAATACCTCACTCAAGTAATATCGTAATTACTTGAGTCATAATCATTGTAATCCATAGATGCATCACTGGCTAGCCATTATCTTATGATGTGACCAATATTAAGGCTCTCCCAGATTAGATGCATAAGGATGAGTTTTCCTCTGAGAACTACTCCATTAGGCGATTACTCGAGTGGTTACTCATATGATGTCCATGACTCTGTAGCCATCACTTGTAGTTCATACGAGAGGACCTTACAAGCTTATCTTCTTCTGTTTGTCCCTGCTTCCCAATGCAAGAACAGAGGATCCTGCAAAACAAATATATGCTTTTTGGTACCCAATTTTTCTTGAGTCCGCACTAGATTAGACATAACAACTCTTATGCTCTTATATAATTTAACCATATGATATTTGAGCAAAAAGAAGAGCAATCTACGATCAAAAACATAATTTTACCCAATCTAATGAGTCCAAACCAATGAATCAGATAGGGTAACAGCTAAATGATTTAAAGAAAGTTATTTCTCAATGACAATTTGGAAATACACTTTAAGTAGAAAAGTATGTCATTGATATGAATCTCAAGTAATCCATGGATGAGATTAAAATCTCAAAAATGATAATAAAACATGCAAATTGTATCAAATCTTGAATGTTCTTTCAAACAGTGATAATGCATTATGAAAACAAAATTTTCATGAATGAAATTAGATTTTTCAAGAATGATAATGAAATATGCAAATTGTTTCAAATCTCAAATTTTCTTGCAAACATTGATAATGTATGAAATTGAAATTTTAATGTATGAAAGGTTCATTTTCAAAACATGTTTAGAATCGATGCTCACTCTGAATGATGGTGGAAGTCAACATTTAAAAAATATATCGAATGTATCGAATGCTTTCATTGGAGAACATGTCAAACAATGAAGTTAACATGTAGTAGAATTTTCTCAAGAGCAAAAGTCATGAAGGTAAAGCATTACCAAAACATGCTTAGCACAATAGAAATACATATGCATAATGACTTTGCTATTGACCAAGAGATAATCTTGCCTCTTAGAATAGAGTCTTGAAATATATAAATATTCAAGGCAAGAATTTGAATATAGTTACTCAAAAATGGATGAAGACAAAGATGATGAATTTGAGTAACAAAATGAGTACTAGGATTCATGGATGATGAAGCACATGCTCATTAGTCCAAATGACTAGAGTTCCAAAATCATCCTAGTAAGTTATTCCACTAATGATTAATGCATTAACATTCAATGCACCGATGAACATTTATAAATCTTGGAATAACTTAGCTAACTAAGAAATTATGCTTAAAGCATAATGATTCACAAAATGGATTCTTTTCTTAAAGATAGGCTTGAAACTCATATATGACCAACTTGTTAAACACGAGGTCCAACTAGTCGAGAATAAAGAATTAGTAGTTCAAGTAACGAATTAAATACCAAAGATCAATATGTGAATGACGGGAAAAACTCAACTAGATAAAAATTGAAGCATATCCGACATTCAACACTCAAAAAGTTGGCCTCCGATTTTGAAATTTCATTTGAATGCAATCACAACATGAATATTTTTCAAAATCATTTGTATGTATTTTTACAAAATAGAGTGAATTGAAATGCATAACAAATTTTAGAATTGTGCATTAAAAACATAAATTCAGAAAGTTATACACAATTTCTCTTACGGTCCATTTAGCAACCTGAAAAACATTTTAAAAACCATAAATGATTGATTGCTAATGGAATGCAATGATGGACAAGTATTTATTACCCAGATATGAATTTCATATACGCACAGTAGAGGGTAAGATTAGATATCACCATAATTTCTCTTGTCCTTCTTGCTTGGTTAAGATGGATTGATGTACATGTCTCCTTGTTCACCATCAACAACAAGCATAGCTTCTTCAGCTTCCTCAAGAGTTTAATTATTTCTCTATGTTGCATTCTTGAGAAGCTTTTTCTCATCCTACAAAACTGTATAAATCTTTTTCTTTCTTGGTATCCAACCTTATTTGGATCCAATGATCGTTACTTGTTGGAAACAAAATTCACATGCTCTTATGAATATAATCAATTCGAACAACCGAGCACAATGAATTAAACATGACTTTATGCATTAAAAGATACTTCCTTTTCAAATTATCATGTATGCATAAAGAATTAAACTATTTAACATTGCAATCCCTTTATAAATTTATTAAGTGGATTTTTAAGGGATGCGAAAAATCAATTTCAAAATAGTTTGTATTGCTCATTCCTAAGGTTACAAAATATAAAACCTCAATTTGTATTACAGATAATAGCATAGGAGGTTTTACCATTGTATACTTTTGCCTTAGGTATTTAGAGGATTGGCTTTGCTTACCCACGGATTCTTCATATATTTTCTTGCGGTTGTCGGCAAAGCTCTCTTAAAAGATATAGACAAGACGAGTCTTTTCCTTTGTGCACGAGAGATCCTTCTTTTCTTATTCTCCTCAAGATAGTTGAATGGTACTTCATTATAGTCTCTTCTTGAGGCAGAATGTATTCTTCTTACGGGTGTCCATTGCTTCTTATGATTTGATTTTTGTAATTCCAGCAATGGATGCTCTGAGAGTTCTCTTGCTTGATGTGAGTCTCCTTTTAGGCTCATGAGAAACTTTTGGATTCTTCTTCATCTTCTCAATACCTTTATGTCCATTGATTTTCAAATTATCCTGCACACATAGAGCACTAGATGGACACTTTGGTACCCACTTATACTTGGGTCCTTGACTGTTAGTATTGGAGCTTACTTGTCCTTTCGAAACCCAAACATATTTATTTCTCACATAAGAATTTCTCCTAATATAGCATGTATGAGAAATATGCCCAGATTTACCACAATAATTGCAAACAATATGATGAAGTGTATTATGAGATTTTATGCAAGTATTGTGTCGGCTGTCAGAGTGAAAATTTAAATAAATCTCATTTGAATATTTTTTCTACCCAATAAACTTTCCAGCATCATTATTGAAAACATTTTTGTTTTTCAAAATAGAATCAGTAAGAGGTTGAAAAGCAATCTTATGCAATTGTTCAAAATCATTTTTCTTAACTACACAAGAAGAATTGGAATCGTTTACCACATGTGTATCTTGAGCTCCAAATAATGATTGATCATAATCGTCCATGAGCTCTTCCTGGGAATTGTCTTCCTCTTGTTTTGTGTTGACTGGATCGTGAAGGTATTCTATGATTTCTCCTTCTTCATTCTCCAGTTGTTCATCAGACGTATGAAAGAACAGAATATCACCAAGAGGGGGTGAATTGGGGATATAAAATTTTTCGCCTAAATGCTCTGCAAAGCGTGAATGAAACAGAGATGAACTGAGTAAGAAATAAAAAGATTGAACACAAGATATTTATCCTGGCTCGGTCTGAATCCTTGACCTACATCCAGTCCCCAGACTCTCTGGGATTTCACTAACTCAAATCAAACGATTACACACTCGATTACACACTCTGTAACTCTCGAAGTAATTCTCTCACTAGAACTTACTCCCCCTTACAAGTTGTAATCAAGTATCTCAATCCCAAAGTCTCAATACTTTAAGATTCTTATAATGATAGATGATTAATAATAAGCTCTCTAAGAGAGTAAATGAATAAACACTGAAAGATCAAAGTATCCAGAGATATTGTTTATACGTATGAACAATGAATGCTTTTAATCGCTAACTGAATGCGCAATCATCCGGTAGTTGAAGGTTTGAATGCCTCTGGTATTTATAGTTGAGCATTTATGACCGTTGTAGAGGCTTCAAGTTATCCGTTGAGACTTCTTCAAATTAGCCGTTGAGAGCGTAATAAATCCGTTGAAGAATATCGTCTGCGTATTCTTTTTGCATTCTCTGAAGATTGAATGTTGACATTCTTTATTCAAATTGTCTGTTTGAATGTATCAAGGAAATGGTCGTACTATTTTATCCGCCCGTAACGTCATCTTTCCGTAACGGTGTATTTCTCTGCTTTGTATTAATTGCTTCTGACAACATGACGCTTTATTGCAGTTTAGTGATAATCTGTATAATACTCTTCTGAAAAACTCATTAACAAACTTGTTAAATGCAATTTGAATCAGTAATGAGAGAAGATAAAGAGTATATAAATCATAACTGAGAGATTTCACATGATTCGGATTTCTAGTTTTTCAAGCTAGAGTCAAGATGTTTGGCTAGAGTCATTTTCAATTGAAGAAGAAGGCTTGGCTCGAGTCACAAATATCAGGCTTGAGTCTAGGCCGAAACTTGAGTCAGATTGAGTAGGATTGAGTCACCTTTCTTGGATGAAGGTACTCTAGGCTTGAGTCAATGAGTTCAGGCTCAAGTCTAGGTAAATTTATGTAGGCTCTAGTCAACTTCTTTGATAGTTGTGTTCTTGGCTAGAGTCGAAATTCTTTGGCTAGGCTTGAGTCAATTTCTTTTGATGGGTTTGTACTAGGCTAGAGTCGAAATTCTTTGGCTCAAGTCTTGGGTGAAACTAGAGTCAAATTGTGTAGGTTAGAGTCAATTTCCTTGATAGCTGTATTCTTGTCTAGAGTCAAAATTTTCTGGCTCCAATTTTGGTTCAAACTCCAGTCACACAGAGTTGGCTAGAGGTTGGAAGGACATTTGAAAGCAACGGTCAAACTTGGCTAGAGTCAAAACTATTAGGCTCGAGTTGAATGAAACAATAGTATGTATATTCTGAGTTTGGCTCGAGTCAGTCAAAGTTGGCTAAAGCCAACTAAAGCATTTTGTCATTTAAAATAAGAGATTGGCTCGAGTCAGACTACCTTGGCTGGAGCCAATCTGACAGATTTTCTATAGACAAAATTTTTCAATAAAAAACTTAGTAAAACGTTTTGTTCTTAATCATAGGTCTTACAATAGGTTAGTCACCATCAAAAAAACCTTTGGAGCGCAGCTAACAATTTTCGGTTAAAGCACTATATAAAATTTTCATTGCTCTAATGTTCAACGAAAATATTCTCTTTTCCTTTTCGGTCAATCCTTTCTTGGTTTGAAATCAAAGACATTTCTAAAAACATTCCACATATCAAAATCAAAACATTTTATAAACGATGTCATTCTAGCTTTCTAGAACCAAAAATCAATATCTTTGAAAAACTATGGAATGGTATAATCGAAACCTTCAAAATGAACAACACCCAAAATCAGCCATTGACAACTCTTGAGACTCGTTAAGTCCTTTAAACAAGAGCCTAGCTCGATACCAAATGAAGAGTCGGCTGAACCCAAGAGTGGGGTGAATTGGGTGAAGATTAAAAACTTGAAACTTTGAAAATCTTTTCGCGTCTTCTAAATCAATAGTTATATATTCAAATAAGCATATTCTGAAAATATAAGAGACAAGGGAAGAGAATATGCAAACTGTGATTTATACTGGTTCAGCCCAATCCTTGACCTACGTCCAATCCTCAAGCTTTACTTGAGATTTTCAATCCACTATCCTCTTGTTTAATTTGGGCACAAGAGAAGCCTATACAATCCAATTACACGCTCGTACTCAAGTAATCCTCTCACTAGGATTCACACCCCCTTACAAGCTGTAATCTATACACCCACTTGATTACACACTTTGACTCAAGTAATCCTCTCACTAGGATTCACTCCCCTTTACAAGCTGTAATCAATATAATGGGTTTCCCACTCAAGATCACCCAATCTTGAGTAACTCTCGATAGAAAGTTTACGGATAAATCTTCTCTCTCAGAAGTGTATGAATAAACACTGAAGTACATAATCATTTATCTCACTCTCTACTGTAAACTATATGAACATTTAGAAACAGAGTGTATGAACTATCGACAGTGAAGTAGTAAAATCATTTCGTTGGCTTCGTCGATTCATTCATCAATCGTCATCTCTTCTAAATTTGAAGACTTTGCAATTTATAGGTATTTGTGTTTCAACCGTTGCGAGCATTCGACCGTTGGAGAAGCTTGAAGTTACCATTGTAAGCTCTGACGTGATCATTCACTTTTTTATAATATGATATTAATCCTTCGTTTGATCATCGAAACTTGCTAACAAACATGATTAATAGCATTGACAAGTATAGCAAGTATAAATCAATTGATAAGAGAGATTTCTAAATTCTAGGAGACGGTGATTTTGAAAACAAGTGATGATCATGCTCGAGCATGACTAAGCGTATGCTCGGGCAAGCTTCTTTGAAAATCAATCATTACCGTCGATGCTCTGACAACTCGTAAAGGCATGCTCGGGTGAAGATCGACTTTAACGCAATGATGCTCGGGCATGAAAAATGCGCTGCTCGAGCAAGACCCACCAATTTGCACTTCTTCGCTTTGGGCCCGATGATGCTCGGGCATCACAAAACTCTTTGCTCGAGTAACTTGTCTTCTTACGTCTTGTGAAAAGTGATTTATATCGTTGTTGCTCGAGAAAGCTATAAGGGCATGCTCGGGCAAACCTTACACAGAGGCGAGAATATCATTTTTAACAACGCTGCTCGAGCAAGCCACTACCTCCGCTCGAGCATGGTGCTCGAGCATGACTTTTCTTGCTCGGGCAAGAGTTCTCCAGAGGCTAAAAATAAGAAGAGACTTGATATCGCTCAAGCGGCCTTGTGCCTCTGCTCGGGCAAGGCTCTTCAACTTTGCAAATTCCATGTTTAGCTCGATGATGCTCGGGCACTCTAGAACGTATGCTTGAGCATGGCTCGTCCATTTCCACTTCTTTGCTTTGAGGCTTCGATCATATGTTAACAAGAATAATTCTCTCCAGTACAAAGCTCAAGTTCCAGAATGTAGAGACTTTCAAGAAACAAGAATCTTGACCAGCACAATAGTCAATTTCCGTGAGCGTAACGTCTTCGATATAGCTTCAATTTTGGCAAACCACCCATGCCCATAAGTATATTCAAGTCTTCTTCCCAAGGCAAGAATAATCAGCTCCAAACTCATTGTATTTCGTCCATTATTATCGATGATTGGGGTTGTTCTTGACCAACGTTAGTTTGCAACATTCTGAACCCGACTATCTACTTTCGAGGGCCATATCTCCCCGGTCCGAACTCCGTTTTGATTGGTTAAACTCTTGATGGAAACAAATTTGAGCATACTTTCATATTCCACCAATTTCAGCTCAATTGGATTTGTAATGTGAGATACACTCAAATTATTGAAGCTTGGCCTCGTCTTGTGACACGTTGATTTCACTGTCATATTCTAAAATTCATAGCTCTCTCATATGACCTCCTTTGGGCTTGAATGTTATGTAAAAATTACGCATTAGAAGTATAGTTTCCAAAAAATTGGTTTCACTTCAATCGACTTCGGTTTGAGAGATATTGTCGAAATACCGCAGGTCGCCTAAAACAGAGCTGAACAGAGTAGCTGAAAATCGTTGTTGCTCGAGCACCGGGTTTTCTTTTGAACGAGCAAGCCATTTTTCATGCTCGAGCAAGGAAGTTTTTCATGCTCGAGCATGACACTGTTCATGAAAAAATCACCGTATTCATCCGGAAGAAAGCGGAGAGGGGTCGAGGTAGGCGAGCCGGGCCAACAGGTTGGAGAGGGGAGCACGAACCTCGCATGGTCCAAGGCCGGAGAGGGGCGGGAATCTCTTCACCATCCGAAATAACAATGGGTCCAACGACCCCGACTCTTCGATCACAATAGAACGCACTCGCTCGAGGAGGCGCACCATATAACGATCTAACGATGGCACGAGCTTCGTGTTTAAGAGCAGGTCCTACGAGGGGTTCTCTTGTATCTAACCATGGTTTGAGGCTTTGAGCGGTTGGTGCGAGAGAGCTAGGTAGTGAGGAGTTAGGAGGTAGTGAGGAGTTAATAAGGACGAGAGAGGGAGAGATACGCATCGATGATGATAAAGTCAATTGGTACAAATGAATTTAGTGTTTCTACTTTAAGAGCGTATTTTTATAAATATCCAGTCTTAAAAGTCAATTTTTTTCAATTAATTCAATTACTTTTAAGACCGACCTTTTATCTTGTATCCAATCCTAAAACTCATTTTTTCAATTCATTGTTTTTTAAAGTAAGAATTTTTGTTAAAAAAATTACTTTTAAGAACGGATCTTTACGGTATCCTATTAAAAGTTTATTCTTTTCAAAATACTCAGATAGCATAGTCGTATCCTTACCCTATGTTGAAATGAATGATTCAGAGAGTCTCTTCAGCTTCCACATAAACTTCTCAACTAGGCGTCTCCTCGTATTCTGAGGAACTATGCGTCTCCTCGTTAATGTTTCCGGCGTTTCACATTGTTCAGGATGGGTTCTCTATTTAAACCCGTTGTTACTTTACATTCTTCACATTCAACTCCATGTCCTCCTACAACATCCACCGTAATGGCTGCTCTACCACCTCGAGGTCCTCCTTCTCGGCGAAATCCTCGGCCACCTCCGTACCCTCCTCCGTTGCCTCACAACCCATCATTCTACCGGATGATGGAGCACTGATAGCTCGCGTCGATCATATAGACCGACGCTTGGGCCAACTGTTTGGGTCTATCACACCGTCAACAACAAGTTGAACGCGGTACTTGACGCTAATGACGTTGAATACCATACTTCGATCGCCTTGTACTTGTCTTTATCTTCTTTTTTCTTCGACAAAAAGGAAACAAACAAAACATTGTCCTCATCGTGTGTGATCAACATTAAAAATTCGCAGAATACAGTTAACAGTTAAGATCATACAAAAAAAACATTGTTTACCTTATTCGAATAAAAACAAACAGAGTGACAATTCTTCTCAAGGTTGGACCATCGTTGTCGTCGATTTTACCTCCCCTTCTTTGAACATTTTCAGTGTCCTTTTCATTATCTTCATTCTTTTTCGACAAAAGAAAAAGGACAAAGAAAAGGGACACCGATAATGATCTTCAAAAAAGGAGAGGTAAAAACGACGACAATGAAGCACAAAGTTTGAGCAGAATGCCGAAACTCGGTTGTCTTGAACCCTAATGATTTTTCGAAAACCGAGTCACCAATTATATTTAAAGGAAGATTATTAGGACCGAACATTTAACAAATGCACGGTCCTAAACGTTAAGCCATATTTTTTAAAAATAAACGAAAATTTGCTATTTAGGAGCGGACAATTAACAAATCTACAGTTCTAAAAGTCTCGCAGTACTTTTAAAATAAACGAAGACTTTTAAGACCGGACTCCTAACAAATATACAGTCCAAAAAGTCTCGCCATGCTTTTAAAATAAACGAAGACTTTTAAGACTGGACTCCTAACAAATATACGGTCATAAAAGTCTAGCCATATTCTTTAGAATTAGACGAAACTTTTAGGACCGGATCTTTAACAAATATACGGTCCTAAAAGTCTAGCCATATTTTAAGAATAGGACGAAGACTTTTAGGACCGGATATTTAACAAATATATGGTCCTAAAAGTCTCGCCATATTTTTTAGAATTAGACGAAGACTTTCAAGACCGGACTTTTAACAAATATACGGTCCTAAAAGTCGCGAATACTTTTCAGAGTCTCTTACGGCTCATTTACAACATCCTCCCGTACCTCAAATTTCAAGCACTAAATAGCTTTATCCAACATCCCATTCATTCGAAACCCAAAATGGACACACAAAAATTGTTCGAAAAAATAAACAAATTTATTATTGAATTACACATTGCGTTATATTTACAAATGAATGAATTGGTCGAAAAAATAAAAAAATTTACAGAAGACTATTGTTGCTACAGCATATATTTACAAATGAATTAATTTAGGACATTAATTATTGTCCTGACTTTAAGAGCTCATTATACAGATATTCACAAAACACATTGTGTATGTGCTCCACTTCATCATCAGAAAATGGCTCGGGACAGGCAAACCTCTCAGAAATCAAAGACGAAATGAAGTAACTTACGTGCATATTTCATATGTAACATTAAGCCGAGACTAATGACGGTGGAATATCACCTAGAGGGGGTGAATTGGTGATCTAAACAAACTTTTCGCAAGATACACTTGAAAATTAATATCCAAAGTAAGGGAAGAGAAATGGACACGAAGAGATTTATCTTGGTTCGGTCTAATACTTTGACCTAAGTCCAGTCCCCAAGAACACCTTGAGATTTTCACTAACTCTTCAAACACAAGTACAATTACCCACTCAGTAACTTAGGATGATCCTTTCACACTCGGACTCACTCCCCTTACAAGTTGTAATCGTACACCCTTACTTAAGGTTCCACAACCTTAAGTTTGAACAACTGAAAGAGGTGTTTAACAGCTCCTCACGAGTAGATAAAATATGAACACTGAAGTACTATAGGTATCCGAAGATACTAAAGATAATTGAAGTAGTTGATCACAGTAATACAGAAATGTATATCTTGTATTCTTCTGAGAGATTTTATCAATTGAGTCTGCTAGCTTTTTATAATGTTTGTGATTCATGTTGATGAGCGATTTGTAAAGATATCCGTTGAGTCATACTGTCTCTTGGATTTCCAACGTTTGCTCGCATTGAAGGTTTATGACTGTTGTACCATTTAGTGTCTTCCCTTTATTTGTGCAAGGAATTACTCTGAGTAAAGGCTATGTCAATTATTTCCAAATTGAAGGATCTCATTCGTTTCACCATTGATTTGTTCGTTGACGCGTGAAGGTAACGATCCGATCGTCAATCAAGGATTTGATTTCCGAAACTCATTTAAAGCAAAGATGGTTAAAAAGGAATTAAATGAGTTTGAATGCAATCGGTAATAATGGGTAAGGTTGTCCAAGAATCATCGACATAATTGATCAGCGATACACCGAATCACATTGTTCGTTGCTATGCTCGAGCAAGTGGTTTACGTTGCTCGGGCAAGCTTCTGAAAAGAAAATGAATTCTCTCGCTGTTGCTCGGGCAAGCCTTTATGCTTGCTCGAGCAAGCCTCAGGCAGAGGCGAAATTGTGTTATTTCAGCGATGCTGCTCGAGCATGATTTTACCTCTGCTCGAGCATGCCTTTTACTCTGCTCGAGCATGACTCTTCAATTCGCAAATTCTTGCTTTTGGCTCGATGATGCTCGGGCATGCCAAATGTTCGCTCGAGTAAGCTTCGTCTTTGAGGCTTCGATCATATGCGAATAAGTATAATACTCTCCAATACAAATCTTGTCAAGTCTTCTTTCCAATACAAGAAGAATAAGCTCCAAACTCATTGTATTTCGTCCATTATCATCGGATGATTGGAGGTGTTCTTGACCAATGTTTTTAGAACATTCTGAACTGACCGTCCACGTTGGAGGGCCATATCTCCCTGGTCTGAACTCCGTTTTGTTTGGTTCAACTTTGGATGGAAATCCCTTTGAGTCTACTTTCATATGCCACAAATTTCAGATCAATTGGATTTGTAATGTGTGAGATACACTCAAATTACCGAAGCTTGGTCTGCTGTGTGACGTTGATTTCACTGTCATCTTCTAAAATTCAATTTTTCATGCTCGAGCAAGGACGTTTTTCATGCTCGAGCAAGACCCTGAAACTGCAGAAATGACCTTAGCAAACCACATGCTCGAGCAAGGACTTTTTTCATGCTCGAGCAAGACACTGTTCATGCGAAAATCACTGTATTCATCCGGAAGCTTGAACTTGCTTATTTTAACTCCGAATTGAGCCGTTCCAACTTCTATTTGATCGTGGAGACTTCTAGAATCAATCTAAGAACTTGAATTATCATTCCATTTAGAAAATTCTTCTTTTCTTTCTTCTCTTGATCATTCTCCATAATTTAACTCTTCTCTTCATCATTCTTCATAATTTAATTTGAACTAATCATTCTTTGTGAGTTCTTCCTTCTTCAATATTTCCTCTTCTTCTTGATTATTCCCAAAATACTTTGATAACTTCTTGCCTCATTGACACTTTCGTAATTTCTTCTTTCGTAATCTTTTATCTCCTTCTTGATTAATCTCTATAATTCTTCTTGAACTAATCTACATTAAATACATAGTAGTTAGTCAATGTAGGAGATAAATATATTACACAATCTTTTAATCTTAATAATTAATAATGGCATTTATATAAGACATCATCAAAACTAATCATATCCAACAACTGAATTCAGCCATAACATTTACCTTTGCGGGAATTTAGTCTTTCCTTCCGTCACAATATCATAGATGTGTTTCATGACATACGGGCCACATAAGTTGGACCCCTTTGGTTGCCGACTGGTCTAAAAAGAACAAGAAATATATATAAGAGCATATATAGCTTACTCGACCGGGTTTATAAGGCGGTTATGCCGGTGTCCAAATATGTACCAACCTTTGGTGTGAGCCATTTAGGATCTTTGGCACTATACACATGCTTTTGTTTACCGGATTTGGAAGGTCCTCATGCCACTATCATCAAAATCACAAATTTATCAATAATGTTCACTTTGAAAATTCATAGCGAGATTTCGGACAAGACAATCAAAATGACATGCTTACTCGTTTATGGTGCGCTTCAACGTAGGCCCCGGATCGCCGTGAGTGGAGCATAAGAAGATAACCGTATGCACCTCCATGCACATGAGGACCAACGCGCGTGGTGGCTGAAAATTCATAAAAAGTAAAGTATATATATATATATATATATATATATATATATATATATATATATATATATATATATATGTAGCATAATTAAGTGAATTACGAGACAATAATTGTGATATGTACCCGAGGTAGTATGGAAACAAGTACACCTTTCTTCTCACTTCACACAACCTCTTTGATATGTACTATTCTCTCTCCACCAAAGTTGTTGAAATTGCATAGATTGGGCACAAGAATCCAAAATCGTCAATTCTTCCCTATTGAACCAGTTCATCATGCATGAACCTACAAGAATGACATCGATCGGGAATTGGTATATATGTATATGTGTCTAAACAATACATTTAAATTATGTAATCAAGGAAGAAGATACTTACTTTATAAACATTTGAACAATTGCACTAGTAACCTCCGTCCGGGAAGCAACGGGGACGTTAAATCGTCATTATCAAGGTAAACCGGTAGAATATTAGGGAGGCCGACTACTTCATTGATAGACCAAGATTTATCTTTAAAATATCCGTTGGATACCATATCGGATATTTTTTCCTTAGCGATCAACTTAGCGTAGGGATGGAACTTGAGGAGGGGATGGAGCTCGGGGAGGGATGGAGCTTGAGGAGGGTGGAGCTTGAGGAGGAGTAGAGACATCTACAAGCTTCACTGGCCAAGAGATGAAGGTTCCCTTGACATCACTCACAAGCTTCGGTGATCAATTGGGAGAGGACGAGGGTGCATTAATGATCACCTCTTCAAGAACACTTTGACTTCATCGGCGGCCATTTATTGGTGGTGTACGGTTGATCCCAAGTTTTGGACGGTCCCTTTAGCAACTAATTGTCTATGACTATCACGATCCTCTACATACGGTGACAAGGTTGCTCGATCGTCCAACAATGCAGCTCCCTCTAGTGCTCGGTGCATAGGTGCGGTGAAGGTGTGAAGGAACACTGGTCTCCGGCGAGAGCTCGGGAGACACTTCATTTTCTCCATCTCCTCCTTCATCTTGCTCATCTTAGCTTGAAACATTGCGGTCAATGTAGCTTCTTTGGCGCAAAAGATCCCTCTCGCTTATTTCTTTTTAAGATCTTCCCTGTAAGATACGGATAACGAGAAGCTTAGTAATGAAACATGTTTAGTAACTAAAAATAACAATATCGATACTTACAATTCTTTCGGCAACTAGATGAGTTTGTTCACTCGTGTAGGCGTCGAATATACAACCACAACTCCTCGCGACGTATTGGAGATGGCTGGTCAACTATCGCGAAGGATTGGATTCGGCTTCATCTTCCAATCTCTTCCGCTTGGCTGCTATCAAATCTTTTTTAGCCTTTTCATATCCGCCGCGAGAATCCTCTGTCGGCAATCATTCTTTCTCCCGATCTCTTGTGCTTGTTCCCTTCTTTTTTGTGAATCAGATTGAAAACAACTATCAATTATGAATTCCACCATGTCACTAAACGAAATTACAGAACTTCTTCTTGATATGAACGTCAAACATTAGTCAAATTCACTTTATCAAGTTTCAACATTTTAGTTAAGGAAGATATAGCATTGTAGAAGAAATTGGTAGAAACAAAGGAAAGGGAGTTGCGTAATTGCTCGCCAACTCGGTCAATTCATTCATTCATCAAAACTAGTTCCTACACATATTAGACTAACTAACTAACAACTTGTACGAAACCATTACACGGTTAACATACTAACTAACTAACAGCAATGTCTAACCATTACACGTTTACATATAGACTTGCATGGAACTAGGACATGCTCTTCTGATGCAGGACAAAGGCAGGAAATGTATACTTCTATTCACGCACCAAACCATTTAACTAACAGGATTAGATGAACACAATAACATTCACATATCCGCACGGGTTAATAAGCAAACAACGGGGCAAACAAAACTAAATATAAACTCACCGAGCTTCGGGAGTGGTCATGAATTTGAACAAATTGTTGCCAAGTTTGTTCATCAATAAATGTGTACTTGTCCTGGGGATTATGGTCGGGCCGAACCTCGGCAAAAATATACTTGTTAGCTAGAACGGTCTTAAACTTCCTCCACCGTCAGCACAATAAGACAATGTTGAGTCTTTCAACTTCTCAGAGTCAGGGACGGTGTATGTAAGCCGGATAGTGTCCCAAATAGGATCCTTTACTCGCGAAGATCCACATTTTCCACACGGCTATCAAGATGCTAACCTTTGTGCGTGCTAGGCAGTGACAAAACTAGTATATTTGCTTTTATTAGAACCGACGGGTTGCAAATTTTCATCAAACGAATCTCGAGCTTTGTCCCGGAAGTCCGACTTAGTGATACACCCATCATTTGTGTGTCGCTTCTACCACGACGTACACGGCGGTTAGGAGGCTCATTGTGAGATGAAGAGGGTTCGTTCGACCACATCGGTCACACCACTAACTGGCGTTCGGTAAAATGATTGGAATCGTTTTCACGGTTCATTTTCGAGACGGTAGAGAGGAATGCTGAGCAAATGAGGGAGTAACAAGGGCTAATGGTATGTGGGCGAGGAAGAGAGGTAATGCAACAAGAAGGGTTTCGCAACGTGAACGAGGTTCTTCGGTGAGAGTGACAAAAGCTTCGCGCGAAGAAACATATATTTGACGCCTTATTTTTAAGGCTAGGAAAAATTAGTAGACGGTCTTAAAAGTTAACCTTTAAGACCGGTCTTTCTATAACTCCGGTCTTAAAATTAATTAATTTTTTTATTTAAACTTTTGGTACCGGCTGCATTTTATGTCCAGGTCTTAAAAGTCTAGCTTTTAAGACCCTCTATTGTATATGTTCGGTCTTAAAACTTTAATACATTTATATTTAAATTTTTCGTATTATTTTGGAGTGTCGAAAATATAAGTCTGGCTGTATGAGATTTCGTGATAAAGTAATTGATATTTCAATTTTTTTAATAACATTTTTAAGACCGGTTGTTTTTTTAACGGTATAAGAAGTTCTTTATATTTACAAAACTGCCACCGGTCATACCTTTAAGACACAGGCGTCGATTGTCGGTCTAAATGAGGCGGTCTTAAAATCCTTTTTGCACTAGTGCCAACAACCATAAAGTTTCACAAGAAATGAAAAATTAAGAAGGACAAATGATATAGAATGACATCAAGAGGTAAGGAGAACTCTTAAAAGGCAAATCACAGTTTAGGAAAAATAAATGGCTCAAAATACATATACACACTCTTGGCACTAGCATATAGTTTCAACAATAAACTAAAAGCAAAGTTGTGTTTTTGAAACTAAAAGCAACATGAACACAAGAAAAACTAAATACTATGTAGACTTACCCTAGATTATCAAGACTCATAGACCCTTTTTATTTTTAATAAAAATTGGTGTGTTTTGAAAAAAGAGGAGGAAGATTTAATGTAATTTCAAATCAACTCAAGTATAATTCTGCATAATTTACGAGTTGGTTTTCAAAGGAAGTTCGTGTAAATTTTTAAAACAAAAGAGAGTTCTAGGTATTAGTTTTGAAGTGATATTCGAGATGAGGTTTGTATTAGTTTTAAAGTGTATCAAACATCACTATCCTTTGACAAAACTACTCGGCTCTTAAGTCTACACACTAGAATTGCTTAGCTAGCTTCTAAAATCTTCAAAGTTATCAACTAATGGAGACATAAAATTAAATCTCACTCGCAGAATCATATCGGCAGGAAGCTATTCTCGCTTTAATTAAGCAAAGTAATTTTTTCTTAATCATGTCTCATCTTCATAAATTTAGTGCCACTGATAAGCGACAATTCCAAATGCACTAGATAATGGCATATACATAACAAGGTAGATTTTAGGAATGAGCCCAAATACTCGCAGCAAAATTGAAGTTAGGCCCATTCATGCATTTTCAATGGCATACCTTGTTTATAGATTAAGTTTAATAAGTAAAATCATCAACCGATACACAATAAACGAGGCATTTTGATAAACATTTATCTGCATGGAATACGGTGATTCTAATAAACTTATATAAAAATCGTATAAGATACCCACAACATTAATTAACCATGTCAATTGATGGCTACACGACTACCGCTACTGCAATGTTGCATACAGGAGAATTCAATCAATTGATTGCATTAGAATGATAAATCCAAGGACCAAGCATCATTTGCTATTCATCATAGTCCTTCATTGGTTAATGGTTATTGCACATCCCCTAACCAAATTGTGACATTAATCGATTTATGACACAGATTTAATTACTCATAATAATCACTTTCTCATGCAGCTTCAACTACAATTAGTATCATATACAAGTCAATTAAATTAGGACCAATTGAGCTTCCATGTGTCTAGGTCATTGAATGCTAAATTGGAAGCATATTAGGACATGTTATATCTTCTAGATAGAAACATGAATAATACGTAGAGAAGTCATAGCCTCTCGATCAGACATGTATACAATTATTTTGATCCTAGATAAATTTATAACGAAAAGAAATAGCAATGGCAATATATTTAGGCCCCAATTGCAAGTAGCAACCAATTTTTAAAAGCACAAATAGAGATTCTGTAGAGAGGAAGTCAAATTTCTTCTTCCGTAATATTGCCCATAAGCAAGGTTAGTAGATACCTCGGCAATTTGTTAAGGGATGCTTCACAAATGATTTACGAGATCATGAAAGGTTTGCTCTCTGTGCTACCTCACTCCGGAGCTTCAAATTACGTGGAAGCAAGAGAACCCTCATATAAAAATAGAAATCCTAATCGGAAGCAAAATCCGAGGATTAATGTGAAATGGAAATCAAAGAACAAGAAGAACAAGCATTACCAAACAATGGAAGCGATTAATCACCGTTTGAGAAAATAATAGCTAAGGAATGAGTCGCGGCGAACCAATGAAAAGGAGCTTGGGCGGCTTACTTGGGTTTGGGTTTCGGGAAGGAGGCGGAGTGAGAGAGAGCCGGGAGTATGAGAAACGGAGAAGACAGAGGCACGACGGCGACGCGGAGGAGACGTCGACGAAAATGGAAACGAGCGGGGCCGGATTTGGGGAAGGAGGGCGAGTGTGAGCATGAGAGGATTTTGCTATCGTCGGGAGGCGAGGTGTGCGTGAGAAGAGTTTCGATCCGAGTTCTAATTAATTAACGTAAAGAAATGTTGGCGTCACAGCTTATTCAAGATGCCACTTTTCCACGTTCCGACGCCCTAACGCTTCTTCAAGATGCCAATTTATAGGAATTTGGCGTCTTTGAATTATATTCGGGACGCCAATATTTAAATTTGGCGTCCCGAATCTTATTTAGGACGCCAATTTTTTTAATTTTCCAAATATCAATGAAGACAACATCCACGTGCGCCAAACAAAAAAAAAATCTCACATATTTCCCATGGCGCGAAGAAATTTTTCCCAAATTTTAGGTGTCCACCAAACAATTTTAGGATGCTAAAATCAATTTTATTCAAAAAGAATTAAATTTCATGGCGCCAAACAAAAAATTCTCATATTTCCTATGGCGCGAAACAATAATCCCAGGATTGTAGGTGTCTGAAACAATATTAGGGACGCCAAAAAATCAATTTTATGAGTCCTAAACGCTAATTTAGGATGTTGAAGGCTCAACATTCACTGCAAATAATTACAAGAATGCCACCGCCTTCAAATTTTACTTTCTATTTTTTAATAAGGACGTCTTTTAGAGTAGTAATATCCAATTTTTGTAGTAGTGTTCTACACTTAGTGCAAAAAAGGCTTTAAATCACCACCTCATTTAGATAGGATCATCGACGCTTGTTGGTCTTAAAGGTATGACTAGGTGGCGTTTTGTAAATATAAAGAACTTCTTATACAGAATCATTTTTTCATAGGTCTTATCCGGACCTTATAAAAAAAACAACCGGTCTTAAAAATGTTATTAAAAAATTGAAATATCAATTACTTTATGGAGAAATCTCATCGGACCAATCTTATATTTTCTACACTCCAAAATAATACGGAAAAATTTAAATATAAAGGTATTAAATTTTTAAGACCGAACGTATAGAATAGCCGGTCTTAAAAGTAAGACTTTTAAGACTGGACTTAAATTAAGGTCGTACTAAAGTTTAAATAAAAAATTAATTAATGTTAAGACCGGAGTTATAGAAAGGACGGTCTTAAAGGTTAACTTTTAAGACCGGACATAAAATCAGGCCGGTACTAAAGTTTAAATAAAAAATTAATTAATGTTAAGACCGGAGTTAAAATAGACCGGTCTTAAAGGTTAACTTTTAAGGCCGTGTATACTAATTTGTCAGGTCTTAAAAATGAGGCGCCAAATATATTTCTTCGCGCGAAAGCTTTGTCACTCTTCTTGAAGAACCCCTGTTCACGTTGAAACCCTTCTGTTGCATTACCTCTCTTCCTCGCCCACGTACAATTAGCCTTTGTTACTCCCTTATTTGCTCAGGCATTCCTCTCTTCTTGTCTTGAAAATGGACGGTGAAAGCGATTCCGGTCGTGTTCTTGGAACGCATTGTGTGCTTGGTGTGGTGATGTGGGTCGAACGAACCCTCTTCATCTCACAATGAGCCTCCTCGGCGCCGTGCACGCCATGGTAGAAGCGGCACACGAATGATGGATGTATCCCTTAGTCGAGTTCGGGACGAAGCTCGAGATTCGGTTTGATGAAAATTTGCAACTTTGTCGGTCCTAATAAAAGCACATATACTAGTTTTGTCGATTTGTCTAGTTCGCAACAAGGTTAGCATCTTGACAGTTGAGTGGAAAAATGTGGACCAAAGCACGATAAAGGATCCTATTTGGGACACTATCCAGAAACTTACATACACCATCCACGACTCGAGAGTTGAAAGACGCAACATTGTCTTATTGTGTTGATCGGTGGAGGAAGTTTAAAACCTTTCTAGCTAACACGTATATTTTTTGAGGTTCTTCCTAACCATAAACCCTGGGACAAGTACAAATTTATTGATGAACAAACTTGGCAACAATTTGTTCAGTGCGGACTCACTCTGAAGCTACGGTGAGTTTATATTTAGTTTTGTTTGCCCTTTTGTTTGCTTATTAACTTTGTGCGGATATGTGAATGTTATTGTGTTCATCTAATCTGTTAGTTAAATGGTTTGGTGTGTGAATAGAAGTATACATTTCTGCCTTTGTCTGCATCAGAGGAGCATATCCTAGTTCCATGCAAGTCGATATGTAAAGCTGTGTAATGGTTAGACGTTCTTTGTTAGTTAGTTAGTATGTTAACTGTGTAATGGTTTCGGTGCAAGTAGTTAGTTAGTTATTCTAATATGTGTAGGAACCAGTTATGATGAATGAATGAATTGGTGATCGAGTTGGCGGCATTCCGCAACTCCCTTTCCTTTGTTTCTCCCAATTTCTTCTACAATGCTACATCTTCCTTAAATAAAATGTTGAAACTTGATGAAGTGAATTTGACTAATGTTTGACGTTCATATCAAGCAGAAGTTCTCTAATTTCTGTTAGTGACATGGCTGGAATTCATAATTGATAGTTGTTTTCAATCCTGATTCACAGAAAAGAAGGGAAAAGCACAGGAGATCGAGAAAGAATGATTGCCCACATAGGGCTTCTCGCGGCGGATATGAAAAGGCCGAAAAAGATTTGATGGCAGCCAAGCGGAAGAGATTGGAAGATGAAGCTGAATCCAATCCTTCTGCGGTAGTTGACCAGCCATCTCCAATACGTCGCGAGGAGTTGTGGTTGTATATTCGGCAAAAGCCAATTTTTACTTACTAAACATGTTTCATTACTAAGCTTCTCGTTATCTGTATCTTACAGGAAGATCTTAAAAAGAAAGAAGCAGAGGGATCTTTTGCGTCGGACGGGAGGAATGATGTTCTAACCGTTGCGACCCGAAAACCAGATCACTCGGGGCGTGTAAGGGGGATTGGAGGACGGGTAGGCCTAAAGCAATACTTTGGTAAATCCAAACGACACAGACAAAGTGTGGTTACCAGGAGGAGATGGATCAGACGCTTGCGGCCAGAGAAGCTACATTGAGGGCAATGTTTCAAGCTGAGATGAGCAAGATGAAGGAGGAGATGGATCAGAAAATGAAGTGTCTTGAGCTCTCTGCAAAGACCAGTGTTCCCTTGACACCTTCAGTGCACATATGCGCAGAGCACTAGAGGAGCTGTATTGTTGGACGGTCGAGCAACCTTGTCACCGTATGTGGAGGATCGTGATGGTCATAAACAATTAGTTGCTAAAGGGATTGTCCACAACTTGGGATCAACCTTGTACACCACCAACAAATGGCCGATGATGAAGTTAGAGTGTCGGTTGAAGAGGTGATCATCGATGCACTGTCCCTCTCCCAACCGATCAGTGAAGCTTGTGAGTGATGTCAAGGGAAACTTCATCTCTTGGCCGGTGAAGCTTGTAGATGTCTCTACTCGTCATCAAGCTCCACCCCCTCCTCAAGCTCCACCCCCTCCTCAAGTGGAATCCCTTTCTCAAGCTCCATCCCCTTCTCAAGCTCAATCCCCTCCTCAAGTTCCATCCCCTACTGCTCACTTGACGGCCAAGGAAAAAATATCCGATTTGGTAGCCAACGAATATTTTAAAGATAAATCGTGGCTGTCAAAGAAGTAGTAGGCCTCCCTAATCTGAACCGGTTTACATTGATAATGTCCATGTAAAGTCCATGCCGCTCCTCGGACGGGAGGTTAGTAGTGCAATTTTTCAAAGGTTTATAAGGTAATTATCTTCTTCATTGATTACATAATTTAAATGCATCGCTTAGCCACATATACATATATACTAATTCCCTAATCGATGTCATTCTTGTAGGTGCATGCATGATAAAGCTGGTTCAACAGGCGAGTCGATAATTTTGGATTCTTGTGCCCGATCTATGCAAGTACAACACCTCTGGAATTGAGACAGCAGTACATATCAAAGAGGTTGTGTGAAGTGCCAAGAAAGATCTACTTGTTTCCATACTGTCTTGGGTACATATCACAATTCTTGTCTGCAATTCACTTAATTCTGCTACATATATATATCACTGAGTACTTTACTGCTGTGAATTTTCAGCCGCCACTGGCAGTTGGTCGTCATGATGATGGATCTGCATACAGTTATCTTCTTATGCTCCATTCACGGCGATCCAGGGCCTACGTTGAAGCAGACCATCAACAAGTAAGCATGTCATTTTGATTGTCTTGTCTGAAATCTCTGCTGTGAATTTTCAGTGGAACATTATTGATAAATTTGTGATTTTGATGATAGTGGCATGAGGACCTTCCAAGTTGAGGTAAAAAAAAGGCATGGGTTTAAGCTACAAGATCCTAAATGTTTCCAACCAAAGGTTAGTACATATTTGGACAACGGCATATATAATCGCCTTGTGAGCTTGGTCAGTAAGCTATATATGCTCTTATATATATTTATTGTTATTTTTAGACCCGTCGGCAACCAAAACAATCGAACTTATGTGGCCCGTACGTCATGAGACACATATATGATATTGTGACGGACGGAAGGACTAAATTTGATGCAAAGGTAAATGTTATGGCTGAATTCGATCATTGGCTTAATGTTACATATGAAATATGCACGTAAGTTAATTTTGTTTTGTCTTTGATGTTACGAGGTTTTCTGTGCTAAGCAATTTTCGATGATGAAGTGGAGCACATACGCGATGTGTTTTGTGAATATCTGTGAAATCGGTTAAAAGAGTTAGGACAATAACGAATGTCCTAAATTAATTCATTTGTATTTAATATATGTTGTAGCAACCTATATTTGTTAAAAGTCCGGTCCTAAAGGTCTTCGTCTATTCTAAAAAATATGGCTAGACTTTTAGGACTGTATATTTTTTAAATATCTGGTCCTAAAAGTCAAGTCTATTCTAAAAAATATGGCTAGACTTTTAGGACCGTTCATATGTTAAATATCCGGTCCTAAAAGTCTCTAAAAATACGGCTAGAATTTTAGGACCTTATATTTATTAAATATCCGGTCCTAAAAGTCTTCGTATAATTCCAAAGAATATGGCAAGACTTTTAGGACCGTATATTTGTTAGAAGTAAGGTCTTAAAAGTCTTCGTTTATTTTAAAAGTTTGCAGAGACTTTTAGGACCGTATAATTTTTAATTGTCCGCTCCTAAATTCAAATTTTTGTTTATTTTTAAATTAATTAGTCTTTACTTTTAATAGAATTGGTGACTCGGTTTCAGACAAATCTTTAGGGTTCAAGACAACCGAGTTTCTGGCGTTCTTCTCAAGCTTTGTGCTTCGTTGTCCTCGTTTTTACCTCTCCTGGTTTTGAAGATCATCATCGGTGTCCCTTTTCTTTGTCCTTTTTCTTTTGTCGAAAAGAAAGAAGATAACGAAAATGTCACTTAAAATGTTCAAACTAGGGAGGTCAATCGACTACAATGATAGTCCAACCTTGAGAAGAATCGTCGCTCTGTTTGTTTTTATTCGAATAAGGTAAACAATGGTTTTTTTTTTCTATAGTCCTAATCATTAACCGTATTCGCAAATTTTTAATGTTGATCACCATGAAGAGGACAATGTTTTGTTTGTTTCTTTTTCTCGGAACTAAAATTTTTATTTTATTATATATTTTTCTGCTGCCTTGTGAGGCAAGCAGTAGTAAAAAAACATAAAAATAACTAATCCTCCCCATCGTTGTCGGAGGGGAGGAAAGGTCTGAGACGTCGTCATCGAGGTATGGTATTCAACGTCATTGGCGTCGAGTACCGCATTCGGCTTGTTGTTGACGGCGTGATAGACTGAAACAGTTGGCCCAAGCATCGGTCTATATGATCGACGCGGGCTATCATGTGCTCCATCATCGGTAGAATGATGGGTTGTGAGGCAATGGAGGAGGGTACGGAGGTGGGCGAGAATTTCGCCGAGAAGGAGGACCTCGTGGTGGTGGAGGAGCCATTACGGTGGAGGTTGTAGGAGGAGATGGAGATGAGTGTGAAGAAAGTAAAGTAACAACGGGTTTAAATAGAGAACCCATCACGAACAATGTGAAACGCCTAGGAAACATTAATGAGGAGACGCATAGTTTCTCGGAATACAAGGAGACCCCTAGTTGGGAAGTTTGTGTGGAAGCCGAAGAGACTCTCTCGAATCATTCATTACAACATAGGGTAAGGATAGACTACGCTATCTCGAGTATTTTGAAAAGAATGAACTTTTAATACCGGATATCGTAAAAGATCCGTTCTTAAAAGTAATATTTTTTAACAAAAATTCTTAAATGAATGAAAAATTGAATTGAAAAAGAAATGAGTTTTAGGACCGGATAAAAGATAAAATCTCGGTCTTAAATGTAATTGAATTGAAAAAAAAAATGAGTTTTAAGACCGGACACAAGATAAAAGGTCGGTCTTAAAAGTCATTGAATTGATTTGAAAAAAATAAATGACTTTTAGGACCGGATACAATATAAAATGTAGGTCTTAAAAGTAATTGAACTGATTTGAAAAAAATAAATGACTTTTAGGAGCGGATACAATATAAAATGTAGGTCTTAAAAGTAATTGAATTGATTTGAAAAAATAAATGACTTTTAGGACCGGATATTTATACAAATACCCTCTAAAAGTAGAAACACTAAATTCATTTGTACCAATTGACATCACCAGATGTGTATCTCTCCTGCTCTCTGTCCTTATTAAATGCTCACTACCTCGTAACTCCTCACTACCTAGCTCTCTGCCCCAACTGCTCAAAGTCTGAAACCATGGTTAGATACAAGAGAACTGCTCGTAGGGGTACTCTTACACCTCAAGCTCGTGACATGGTTAGATCGTTATACGGTGCGCGTCCTCCAGCGAGAGTGCGTTCTATTTTCGCCGAAGGGTCTCGGGTCGTTGGACCCAATGTTATTTCGGATGGTGAAGAGATTGTCGGCCCCCTCCCGCCTTCGGACCATGCGGAGGTTCGTACTCCCCACTCCAACTTGTTGGCCCCGCGCCTACCTACCTCGACCCTTCTCCGCTTTCCTCTAATGATGCATTAATATTGAGGCCGGAGCAACTAAGACGAGAACTTGTTGATATCCGGCGGGAAATTAATGCTCTTTACGCCGATATCGCCAAGCATGTTCGGTCAGATTCTTGTGGATGATAATTTTCAGCTTTTTTTATTTTTTTCTTGGATAAATGCATTCTCCAAGTAATGCAAGAGACATTAAGAACATAAGCTTTTGTATTTTTTTTGGCTGTTGTCCAGTATTTTTCTTTTAAGCTGTATCATGTGGATGATAATTTTCCTTTATTTTGTCCAAAAAAAAAATTCCTTTATTTTATTCATTCACCAATGCCGTTAAGACTGGACATTTTATAAGTAACGGGTCTAAAAAGTATTTGAATTTTAGGACCGGATGTTTTATAAAACTCCGGTCTTAAACTTAAATGACTAATAAGACTTTAGGACCTGATACTCTTAGAACTCCGGTCTTAAAAAGTTAGTTATTTCTTTAGGACCGGACATTTAATAATTAACCGGTATTAATAAAATCCAAAAAGCTAAATAAGGTGTTGATGTCGCGCGAAAAATTCAATTTCCCTCTCGAATACCTCTGTCGCACCGAAAGTGATTACTTAGGTTCCGACTCGGTGTTTGTGTGTTGCTTCGTCGCTGCTTCGCGTACCTCTCGACAATCATTCTCTGGTTCCTTAGCTAAACGTCTATAGACAAAGCTATAAGAGGTGTTTTGGTTATATAACTTTATTATTTTCCGGCTTATCGTTACGGTTTTCATGGGTTTAACGAAATCGATGAAATGTTCTTGTCGGTATTATATGTTATTAATGAATATTGTTTTTGAAGATTATATTTGCACTTTAGACCTACCCAACTGACCAACAAGTGTTTTTAGGTTACTCTTGTTGTCTTCTGCAACATCAACGTTCGTGGCCAGAAGAAGTAAGACTCAGCAAACGCATTTGAATTTATATGCTACAGGTGAGTCCACAAGAGCTTCATCCGTCCCATGCATTTAATTTCATCGTCATGCATTTATTTTGGTTCTTGGATTCACTGTGATGCATTTATGACCAAAAGTACTGATTCTTTGTTATACATTTAATGGGCAAGTTCCTCCGTAAAAGTGATTATTTGAGCATATATTTGCATTTGGAGTTGGCTTATTTTATATGCAAGTTTCAATTTTTCAGATTATGTACGATCAATGATTTCTGTCTATATATAGAATTCTACTATGGATCACAGTTGGATAAATGCTTAACGAACGAGTGTTGAATATCGAATGGGGTGTGGGAATTTATAGAATTTGCTAAAAAAATGCCCATGATGATAGGGGAAGTTTTATTGCCCTTCGTAGAATGTTTGAATGACATTCGACTAAGTCCTCAAGTTATACACACACATTTAATTTGTCACGATTTTGTAAGACCTATACGGTATGGGTATGGCATGGTGAAAAAGTGCCAAGTGGGTCTCAACATGGGGAAGTGGCCTTTGATGATAATGACACGTATATGGATGATCGCATAGAGGACATTATCCGTGATGTAGGAGAAGAGGCTTTTGAGCGATCACATGAATATGGTAATATGTGCAGTGATGCAGAGGCACCGCTATACCGTGGGTGTAAAAAATACCAATTGTTGAACGCCGTATTGAAATTGGTAAGCTTGAAGGCACGTCATGGATGCAGCGACAAGAGTTTTTCAGAATTGCTTGAGACTTTTAAGGACATGCTTCCGGATGATAATGTGTTGCCGCATCGCTACTATGATGCTAAGAAAATACTTTGTCCACTGGGGATGGAGTACAAAAAGATCCATTCATGTCCGAATGATTGCGTACTGTATAGAAAAGATTTTGAAGAGAAGCAGAGTTGTCTCGATATGTGAAACACCACGGTACAAGTCCGATAAGGGCTGGCAAAGTGTTGTGGTATCTTCCAATCATACCAAGGTTCAAGCGGTTGTTTGCGAATGAAAATGATGCAAAAATCTGAGGTGGCATGCAAATGAGAGGATTTCGGATGGATCGCTTTGACATCCAGTGATTCTTCTCAATGGAAGAAAATCGATCAATTATTTCCGAACTTCGGTGAAGAACCTAGGAACCTCGGGCTTGCCCTTAGCACGGATGGCATGAATCCCTATGGAAGCCTTAGTAGCATACATAGCTCATGGCCCGTACTCCGATTATTTACAACTTATCTCCTATTATATGCATGAAATGAAAGTACATGTTGTCTATGTTGATTTCGGGACCAAAACAACCGAAAATGACATAGATGTTTACTTTGAGCCCTTGATCGAAGACTTGAAGGAGTTGTGGGAAGAAGGTGTCGATGTTTTTGACTCTTTTAAGAATGAGGTCTTTAAAATGAGAGCCATGATATTTCATACTATAAACGACTTCCCAAAGATATGGGAACTTGTCTCGGGTATATTGTAAAAGGCCATAAAGCATGTCCGGTTTGTGAAGAAGGCACACGCTACCATCAACTTCAACATGGAAGAAAGACGGTGTATCTTGGACATAGGAGATTTCTTAGACGGGGCCACCCATATCGTCGATTAAAGAAGGACTTTTGGGGGCCAAGAGTATGAAGAAGCTCCGTGGCATTGACTGGCGAGCAAGTATATGAAAAGGTTAAAAATATCGTGTCATCTTCGGTAAGACTGGAAAGAGTAGAAAAGAAACAAATATATGGAAGAAGAGATCTGTATTCTTCGATCTTCCATATTGGCGCAATCTTGATGTGAGACACCGTATTGATGTCATGCATGTGGAGAAGAACGTATGTGATAGTATTGTTGGCACGCTTCTCAACATACAAGGTAGTTCGAAGGATGGTGTGAAGGCAAGATTGGATTTGCAAGCAATGGGAATACGCGAAGACTTACATCCAAGGCCATATGGGAAGAGAACTTATTGTCCCCCGGCTTCTCATACTTTGTCTAAGGAGATAAGGTTGTGCGGCCCTATCCATTTACGGTGGATGTACCCTATTGAAAGATCTATGAAATTCCTAAAAGGTTATGTGAAGAACGCGCACCGACCGGAAGCATCAATGTAAGGAAAGAAAATCATCGAATGACTGAACAAATGTTGATTAGGGAGCATAATAGAACTTTTGCAAAACTGGTTCAAACAAAAGGTCGAGGGATCTGAATGTGTTTCTGATACAATGAAATGGTTAGCACATGGTCCTGAGGTTGATGTCATAAGTTGGAATTCGTATGTGATCAATGGTTATACATTTTACACGAAGTCCCTAGATGATAGGAGCACAGTCCAGAACAAATGGTGTTATGTTAGATGCCGAATCTATGCACTTCTCCGTTCGAAAGACAAGAGGCCTAAATTCGTAGTCATGCCATATTATGGGGTTATTGAAGAGATCCGGGAGGTGGACTATGTCAAAATTAGATTTCCCATCTTCAAATGCAAGTGGGTTAATGTCAATAATGGTGTTCGATCGATCGGCTAGGATTTACTTTAGTCGATGTCAATAGTAGAAGTTTTTGAGATGAACCTTTATTATGGCGAGACCATGCGAAACAAGTGTTCTATATCACCGATCAAGAAAATAAAATGTGGTCTTGTAGCTTAAAGTATCGACTTTTATGTGTTTGTTTTGAGTGGTGGATTTGTGTATATATATATGATCAGGAAGAACATAACAGGAAAAAATTCGGGAAAATTTAGACCAGAAATAAATAAGCAGGTCTTAAATGTTCAACTGTTAAGACCAGATGTATATCTATGACCGGTCTTAAAGGTATTAAGCCGGTCTTAAAAGTTGGTCTTTTAAGACCGGTCTATTTATAAGTCTTGTTTAAAAGTTCAATTTTTAAGACCGGACGTATATAACATCTCGGTCTTGAAAATCAGTCTTTTAAGACCGGGTATTTATTCGTCTGGTCTTAGAATCCGCTATCTTTTGGACCGGATTGATCTTCGTTCGGCCTTAATATTCGGATCTTTTAAGAGCGGTCGAGTTTTTGTCTGATCTTAAAGGTTGAGTTTTAGGACCGAACAAAAAAATATTTCAGATCTATTTAATACGACTTTAAAGACCGAAGGTTTAAAATGTTCGGTCTAAAAGAAACTCTTTAAGACCGGTGTCAAGTCCGGTCTTAATAAGGAGACTTTTAATACCGCCTGGAACAAGACCTGACGCGGTCCGCTCTTACGATACCGATTAGTTTTGATGATGTCTTATATAGATGCCATTAAGAGCAAAAAGATTGTATAATATACTTATCTTCTACATTGACTAACTACGATATATTTGATGTAGATTAATCCAAGATTAATTATAGAGATTAATCAAGAAAGGAGAAGAAAGAAAGAAGAACTTGCTCCATGAAGAGATTAATGATGTGAAGTTTAATGATGGAGATTAATCAAGATGAGATTTGGAAGAATGGAGAACTTGCTGAATATAATGAGAATATCATTATTCATGTTCCTAGATTAATACTAGAAGTCTCCACGGTGATATGGAAGTTCGAACAACTCAATTCGGAGTTAAAATAAGCAAGTTCAAGCTTCCGGATGAATACTGGTTTGTTAGAGGGCATTTATGTAATTTCAGCTGTTGAAGAAAGAAGAACTTGTTAAATATCATGAGAATATCAATATTCAAACTAATGTCCAGTAATGCTCACGCCGTAGTGGCGTGAGATAGTCTCACGCCACTACAACGTGGCGTTTTTCTCTCACGCCGCAGTGTTATTAAAATTATAAAAATAATTTTATTTAATTATAAATAATAAAGAGTATTATTTTAATTAATAATTAAGGGAATTAAAATATCTAAAATTTATTATAAACCTTAGGAACAATACTAATTAGTAAATTAATTAATTAGTGAATTTATTAAATTAATTAATTAGCAACTTTTAACACGATATTAAGTTGCTACAATTTAGGTTAAAAGTTGCTACAATAGTGCTTTTCCCGAGAATCTCTCATTCTCTCTCAGTCTTAATAGTGAATTAATTAATTAACACGATATTAAGTTGCTACAATTTATGTACAATTTTTGTTAAAAGTTGCTACAATAGTGCTTTTCCTGAGAATCTCTCACTCTCTCACGGTCTCAACTATTGTAGCAATTTTTAACAAAAATTGTAGCAACTTTTAACACGATATTAAGTTGCTACAATTTAGGTACAATTTTTGTTAAAAGTAACTACAATAGTGTTTTTTTCCAAGAATCTCTCACTCTCTCACAGTCTCAACTAATGTACCTAAATTGTAGCAACTTAATATCGTGTTAAAAGTTGCTAATTAATTAATTTAATAAATTAACTACAATAGTGCTTTTCCTGAGAGTGAGAGATTCTCGGGAAAAGCACTATTGTAGCAATTTTTAACAAAAATTGTAGATAAATTGTAGCAACTTTTAACACGATATTAAGTTGCTACAATTTAGGTACAATTTTTGTTAAAAGTTGCTACAATAGTGATTTTCCTGAGAATCTCTCACTCTCTCACGGTCTCAACTATTGTACCTAAATTGTAGCAATTTAATATCGTGTTAAAAGTTGTTAATTAATTAATTTAATAAATTAACTACAATAGTGTTTTTCCTAGAGTGAGAGATTATCGGAAACGCACTATTGTAGCAATTTTTAACAAAATTGTATATAAATTGTAGCAACTTTTAACACGATATTAAGTTGCTACAATTTATGTACAATTTTTGTTAAAAGTTGCTACAATAGTGCTTTTCCCGAGAATCTCTCAGTCTCAATAGTGAATTAATTCACTATTAAGACGAGAGAGAGTGAGAGATTCTCGGGAAAACACTATTGTAGCAACTTTTAACAAAAATTGTATATAATTGTAGCAACTTTTAACACGATATTAAGTTGCTACAATTTAGGTACAATTTTGTTAAAGTTGCTACAATAGTGTTTTCCCGAGAATCTCTCACTCTCCCACGGTCTCAACTATTGTACCTAAATTGTAGCAACTTAATATCGTGTTAAAAGTTGCTAATTAATTAATTTAATAAATTCACTACAATAGTGCTTTTCCGAGAGTGAGAGATTATCGGGAACGCACTATTGTAGCAATTTTTAACAAAATTGTATATAAATTGTAGCAACTTTTAACACGATATTAAGTTGCTACAATTTAGGTACAATTTTGTTAAAGTTGCTACAATAGTGCTTTTCGAGAATCTCTCGTCTCAATAGTGAATTAATTCACTATTGAGACGGTAAGAGAGTGAGAGATTCTCGGGAAAAGCACTGTTGTAGCAACTTTTAACAAAAATTGTATCTAAATTGTAGCAACTTTTAACACGATATTAAGTTGCTACAATTTAGGTACAATTTTTGTTAAAAGTTGCTACAATAATGTTTTTCCTGAGAATCTCTCACTCTCTCACGGTCTCAACTATTGTACCTAAATTGTAGCAATTTAATATCGTGTTAAAAGTTGCTAATTAATTAATTTAATAAATTAACTACAATAGTGTTTTTCCCGAGAGTGAGAGATTATCGGGAAAGCACTATTGTAGCAATGTTTAACAAAATTGTATATAAATTGTAGCAACTTTTAACACGATATTAAGTTGCTACAATTTAGGTACAATTTTTGTTAAAAGTTGCTACAATAGTGCTTTTCGAGAATCTCTCGGTCTCAATAGTTAATTAATTCACTATTAAGACCGAGAGAGAGTGAGAGATTCTCGGGAAAAACACTATTGTAGCAACTTTTAACCTAAATTGTAGCAACTTAATATCGTGTTAAAAGTTGCTAATTAATTAATTTAATAAATTAACTAATTAATTAATTTACTAATTAGTCTTGTTCCTAAGGTTTATAATAAATTTTAGATATTTTAATTCCCTTAATTATTAATTAAAATAATACTCTTTTTATTATTTATAATTAATTAGAATTATTATTTATAATTTTAATATTTTTTTATAAATCACGCCACAGAGTGGCTGATACTGTCTCACGCCACTCTGTGTGGCGTTTTTCCGCACCCGTTTTTGAGTGTAAAGATCCAACGAGATTCGACGAAGGAAAAGGAGAAGACCTCTCGTGGTTCGAAGTCGATAATCATATGTTTCTACGAATATCCCGGGTGACCAAAGGTCGTAGAGAACTTCAAAGGGCACGTATAGTCCGTATTACGAAAAACCACCTCCATAACACGTTCTACGTTTCTTAGTTGTTACAATTCGACCGCGATCGTGTCATTGAGTAGGAGGTACCTTATGTTACCATGGTGTGTGGGCGCTATGGGAACATTTGAAGTATCTTGTGTTGCCATGGTATATCCATGGAGACATTTTGGTATCAATGGTGTTGACCGCGGTGTATGGGAGCCAGAAGACACTATATATCGAAGTACGATATGACAAGATCTTTAGTGGTCAAACCAGCACGAATTCTCGATCACCGAAAGAAGCAGCTGAAGGGTAGAGTAAGGATCCGACGCGTATAGTCCGAAGACTAATTAGGACAGAGTCTAGGTGGTATGAAGCGAATTTCGAGGACGAAATTTTATTTAACGGGGGGAGAAATGTAATACCCTAAAATCTGACTGACTTAGGGTAAATATCATAAATTTAGGAAATTATACCTATTGGGAATAGGTGAGTATTAGGTTTCAAATATTAAGTTATAATTATCTTATTTTCTAAGGTAATTTCTAATGAAATTAGAGTGAATTAAGGTGCTAAAATGCCCTAAATGAGCTTAGAGCCATAAAATACTGTGATAAATTCTAAAGGGCAGTAAAATAATTATTAAAAATTAGAAAGAATATTGTCCTTAATTTAGACAATTTATTAAATTATTTCCTTTGGAAATAAAAGAAAGAAAAATTTAAAAGTATTCTGGGAACCATAATTGACCCCATGATTTTTAATATTTTACATGGAGCATAAATTACCAATGTCACTCCAATAGTTGTGAGATGATAATTAATCCTAATTAAGAAAATTGTCAACAATTAGTAAGTGATTAGATAAGTATTTAATGGCTAATTGTTTGGAAAATGAATAAGGTGGTATATAAGGGTTTAATTAGCCAATGGGATAATTATCTAATTAGATGAATTAAAGCATGGATTAATTAAATAAACTAAGATTTGAAAAGTCCGGATTTCTGAGATTTTCCAAGATTACGCGATTAGAACACCGAACAGGGACTTTATCGGTATAAAACTTCTTGAGGAAGTAAGTGACATCACCCTAGTGACATGGGATGACATAGGGGGACGAAATTTGTGGAGGAAAATGGAGGAAAATGAGTGATTCTCATGAGGCCACATCTACCTCCTCTGAACCGTTGATACGAAAGTAGATCCAAGGGCTAAGATCCATAGAAGTTGCCTATAAATAGCCTTCACATTCTCCTTCATTTCTCACCAATTCACAAGCCATTTTAGAGAGAAGTTAGAGAGAAGCTCGGAGAAAGTTGTAGCCGTTAGTTATGCTTAGCTTTGATGATGACAAATATGCTTATCAATATCAATATCAAGAATTTTTCATACTTCATTTAACTTCTACTTTGATTAATTCTTATATGTAGATGTGAAGTTTATTCATGAAGAATGAACTAGAAGAATATCAACAAAGAAGTATCTAATTAGAGGAAGAAGAAGAAAGAAATTGAATCAAAGAAGATATGGTGAAGAATGATCAAGATGGGATATGGAAGATGGAAGAACTTGATGAATTGATTGAGAAAATCATTATTCAAGCCTTTAGATTGATTCTTGAAGTCTCCATGATCATATGGAAGTTGGAATGGCTTAATTCGGAGTTAAAATGAGTAAAAACGAGCTCACGAAGATTTGCACTTAATTCCCGTCCATTCTCGAGTATGGAACAGGTATTATGGGACATCAATTCTCGAGAATGACAAGTTAATTCTCGAGAATTCATCTTGCTACGATGATTTTCACCAAAATCTCGTCAATTCTCGAGAATCATCGGTAATTCTCGAGAATCATGCTACTCGTTCAGCTCTGTTTCACGTTCAGCACAGGCGACCTCTGGTAATTCAACGATATCTCCCAAACCAGAGATCGGATTGAGATGAAACCAATTTTTTTGGAAACTAGACTTCCAACGCGTCATTTTGACATATGATTCAAGCCAAAAGGAGGTCATATGAGAGAGATATGAATTTTGGAAGATGACAGTGAAATCTACATCACAGTCAGACCCACCTTCAGTATTTTGAGTATATCTCGCAAAATACAAATCCAATTGAGCTGAAACCGGTGGCCTATGAAAGTAGACATCGAGAGATATTCAGGGATATATAATTTGTTAACTTCTAAGGTCATACCAAAGATTTATGTCCCTCGAAAGTGGATAGTCATTTCAGGATGCTGAAGAACGCTGGTCAAGATCAACATGCATTCATCCGATGATATCATAACGAATTTGGAGCAGATTATTCTTGAATTGCAATGAATACTTGAAGAGCTTTCTGAGCATGAGTGGTCTGACAAATTTGCTATCAACTTCGATATGATTCTCGAGAATGGACTTGGGATTCTCGAGAATGTGCCTATGGTGTATGTGCGTGATTGCTCCTGTCGTATTCATCTTCAATCGAACAACTCTCGAGAATGGATAAGTGATTCATGAGAATGAGTAAGTGATTCTCGAAAATGATTAATGGACCTCGAGAATGGGTACAATGCTCGAGCACGGGTGAGTAGTTCTCGAGAACATTAAGAAAAGAGTTAAAGATCTTAAATTCATCTTATAGAATTCTCGAGAATAGGAGTATGATTCTCGAGAATATGAGTAATTCTCGAGAATGGGTCATAAGCTCTCGAGAATGTCTAATGAAAAATCAATTATCCTCGAACCATGATTCTCGAGTATTCTAACATAGCTCTCGAGAGTAGACATAATTCTCGAGAATGAAGTATCAATACTCCGAATGTCCCGCTTTTACGGAAATAAATCAACGCCTGATTCTCGAGTAGGCTAGATGAATTCCCAGGAATCTCTTCAGAATTATCACTTCTACCTTCAATTTATAATATGATGATTCTCGAGAATAATATAACAATTCTCGAGAATGCTTTTCTGAAATTTTACGATGATCTTATATTGTGTCAATCACTTCGATAATGATGGGTAATGTTTCAATGTTTATTAATCACCTCTAAACTCATTTATATCATAATCTAATCATTTCTTGGTTGAGTTTTGAAGTGATTAATCGGTAATATTTGAATTCATACGAAAGGCAATCCGACGTGGCGAAGCATTTAATACAACTCTTAAAAGCGAGCAACAATCGGAACTAAAGTTCCGCGAGACGAAATCATTCCTTCGAGGCATACTTAATCGGCTATCATTCCGAGTCACCTTCTCCAAGTAAAACCAACACAACGGTCGACTACTCACAACGGGTTATATCCGTGCCTAACGGATAAACGAAGAGACTCAATGGCTAGTTTGCGAAGCTTCTCAACGGTCATTAGTGACGATCGGCTATAAAAGGAGAAGGATTCAAAATAGATGGTGAGATAAGAGTTTGCACTTGTCGAAATGCCAACGTTATGAATCCAACACTCAACTCATATACTCTCTGTTTCACAATGTTTTATAGTTTCCAATAGAGAGTGTGATGATCAATTGTGTACTTCAGTGTTTAATCTTTATCTGCTCATGAGGAGTTTCTTAACACTTATTCGATTGTTTGAATTGATAAATCTTAAGGTTGTGAAACCTTAAGTGTGGGTGTACAGTTACAGCTTGTAAGGGGAGTGAGTCCGAGTGTGAAAGGATCGTCCTGAGTACGAGAGAATGTAATTGTATCCTTACAGTGTGTAAGGGGATTATCTTGGTGAGAGATTGTAAAGGCTGCACAAGTGCTCGACTAAACTTATGAGGTTGTAAAGGCTTTTCTCTTGTGCTCGGTTAAAGAAGGAAATAGTAGATTGAAAATCTCAAGTGAAGCTTGGGGACTGGACGAAGGTCAAGGATTGACTGAACCAGTATAAATCTCAGTTTGCATATTCTCTTCCCTAAACTCTTATATTTCCAGGTGTTCCTCGCTTTGAAGGTTTTGATTATCTTGTTCCATCATTTTTCAAAGATATAGATTTTTGGTTTTGGAAAGCTAGAATGACATCATTTATAAAATGCTTTGATTTTGACATGTGAAATGTTTTTATAAATGTCTTTGATTTCAAACCGAGAAAGGATTGGACAGAGAAGGAAAAGAAAAATTTTCATTGAATATTAGAGCAATGAAAATCCTATACGATGCTTTAACCGAAAATGATTTTGTAAAAATCAAATGTTGCTCTAGTGCTAAAGATATCCGGGACACTCTTGATTCTATATATGCTTCTAACAAATATGTTGAAGTTGAAAATGTTGACATTCATCCGAGACTATATGTTGTACCTCTACGATTGATGAACAATTGGAAGTTGAGAATGAAGAAGGAGAAATCTTAGAACACTTCCATGATTCATCAACACAAAAGAACAAGAGACCGAGGATTCCCAAGAAGAGCCGACGATTCACGATTACGATGGATCTTTATCGATCTTGAAGGTGTTGTTAAGGTAAAAGTTCCAATTCTTCTAAACTTAAGGATAATGATTTTGAAAGTTTGCATAAAATTGTTTTTCAACCAATTACGATTCTATTTTGAAAAATAAAAGTGTTTCCAATCATCTTTGGAAAATCATGTGGGAAAGAAGAATATACAAATTCGGGTTATTTGAAACTTGACCAATACAATTCTTGCGAAATTGCTCATAATACGCATCATTTTATTATTTGCAATTATTGTGGTAAAAGCGGGCATATTTCTCATACATGCTATATTAGAAGAAATTCGATATGAGGAATAAATTTGTTTGGGTTCCAAAAGGATATGTAAGGTCCACTACTAATGACCAAGGACCAAAGTTTGAGTGGGTACGAAAGTGTTCATCTAGTACTCCATATGTGCAGGATAATTCGAATATCAATGGACATCAAGGTACAGTGAAGAGGAAGAAGAAGCCAAAAGTTTCTCGTGCACCAAAGAAGAAGATCATAGCATCTATATCAAGCAAGAGAACTCTTGGAACATCTATTCTTTGGAATTACAAAGTCAAATCATAAGAAGTAATGGACACCAAGAAGAAGAAAACATTCTTCCTCAATAATGAACTACCATGAAGCTCCGTTCAACTATCTTGAGAAAGTTAAACAAGCTATGGTTGATGTTGATGGTGAACGTTGGAAAAGGAGACATCTACATCAATCTACCTTAATCAAGCAAATCTCTACAAGGACAAGAAGAATTACGGTGATATTTAACTTTACCCTATACTGTGCTTATATGAAATTCATGTTTGGGTAATGAATACTTATCCATTATTGCATTCCATTAGCAATCAATCAGTTATGGCTTTCAAAATGTTTCTCAGGTTGCTAAATAGACCATAAGTGAAATTGTGCAAAACTTTCTGAATTTATGTTTATGAAATGCACAATTCTAAAATTTGTTTTTGATATCAATTCAATTTGTCTTGTGAAAATGCACACAAACATTTTGAAAAATATTCACACTTTGATTTCATTCAAATAGTGTTTCAAAATTGAAGTCAACTTTTTATCTACCGATTGACGAGATATGCTTCAAATCGAGTCTAGTAGAATTTTCCCTATCATTCACATATTAATCTTTGCTTTCGGAAAAATTCTTCTACATGTTAAATTCAATGTTCAACATGTTGTCCAAAACTTGAAGCATTCTGATAGACTTCCACCATGTTTAGAGTGAGCATCGATTTTAAGCATATTTCAAAAATGAATCTTTCACACATTAAAATTTCAGTTTCATAAATCATTATCATTGGTTGAAAGAACATTCAAGATTTGAAACTATTTGCATGTCTCTTTAGCTTTTTGAAAATTTAATCTCATCTCGTGGATTTCGTAAGATTCATGTCACCGACATTTTCATGAAGCCCTTAGCCAAAGAGCATATACATATATATTTGATTTGTGCAGATGCACCGTGGTTAGAATTATAGATTCTAACAGATTGATAATTCTCAAGTATGATTTTATCATATTCGAGAATAGTGTATTATCTTCCTTTAACTCATTGCAATGTCTAAACATAGTATCAAGAAATATCGGATCTAACGAATTGGTGAGTGTCTCGGGAGTTGACAGTTCAAGATCATAATTCTCGAGAATTACTATGGCATTCCGAGAATTGTTGAGACAGAGACTATTCAAGAACTTCGCTTGGCGAGTATTCTCGAGAATCCACTCAACGTTCTCGAGAATTGAAGAATTATGCTTTCGGCTACTTAAGCATTCTCGAGAATTGAAGGCAATTCTCGAGAATTATCGAGAATTCGAATTCGTAGAGTGTTATCGTTCATAATAACATTAGCATTCTCGAGAATTCGAAGCCACTCGAGAACCGACGCGGCAAATTTTCGCAAGTATAGTGCTCAAAGGCTAATTCTTGAGAGTCATAACAAGATTCTCGAGAACTGTAGAACAAATAGAAGTGAAGGTCTTCATCAGTTCCCGAGTATCTGCGATGCATTCCCGAGTATCATTCATTGTCAACTAAGAAAATTCAAGTTTATCTCACCAAACAATTCTTCCATAAAAAAAGGCTTCAAGTGTTCACAATCCACACTTGAAATGAGGTATTTTAGCATTGATGTCAATTCATTTATCATCAATTAAATCACTTTTGAGTACAATCTGATCATTCTCGAGAAACTGGTTAATTCTCGAGAATCTACATCTAAATCTCAAGAAATGTTGGGCAAGTGCACAGTAAGTATGCTTTCAATTTCACATCTATTCAATGTTACTCAAGTAGATAATTCACTACCACGTAAAGTTTTTCTCCAAAAGGCTTTGATTTACTTATGCTTTACATTCATTTGCTATTCGCCTCTCGAGCAATTTCGTGGGCCCCGACATCTTAAATGAAAGATGCTTCTTTTGTATTTTGGCATCTCAAGTGGACGCTATTCAATCTTTGAATAAATGCTTTTGTTGTGCGTCATTTATTCACTCAAAAGCAAATATATACGTATTGCATTCAATTAAAGCATCATTTTTCTTCATTTGATAAAATACTTGAATTGCGTCATTTTCTCACGAATTTTTCTATGCTTTATCTTCAATTAGTTATGAATTATGTCGTTCTTTAAATGCCAAAGCATTGCTTTCGTTGATCCTTATCTTTATTTGCTTTCATTTGCATCATTTTATATTCATTGAATGGAAAAGCATATATTTGAAAAGCATCATATATGAATTAGCATCACTATGCTTCATTATTCATGAATTTGAAAGAGTATCATTTATTCTCGAGAATTGCAAGTCAATTCCCGAGAATTGTCGAGCCTGATTCTCTTTAATTAAATCGCGTCGTAATATGAGATACTGTTGCAGCATTGGTTCATTTCTGTTTTATTCTTTTCACTGCTCTTTTTCCGTCTTGTCCCGTGCGTGCTTGGTCTTTAATGCAATTCGTATGCAATTAAAGCAAAAGTAATGATGGATTGCTTCTTTTATTGAATGCGTCATTTTGAAAAGCTTCATTTGCTGATTCTTATCTTCATTTATTGGTGACCTTGCAAAAGCTTCATGTGCGTCATCTATTTACAAGTCAAAGCATCATTCAAAAAGGTGGTTCATTCAAAGAACTATTTTCCGTGTGCATCATTAAATCAACAAGCATTCTATTCCAATTGATAAAGATGTGTACATACTTGTGTGCATCATTTATTCACTGTGCTTTATTTTCAATTCATTAAACATTGGCATCACATTATTATTTGGTATTATTAGAGAGAATGCATTTATTAAGGGGAGTTTCACATTACCATGTGTTTTATATCTTAAAAGCTCATCTCCTTCATTTGACGAAATTTTGCTCATCCGCATTTTTTTATTAATTTTGATGATGAGTAAATTGAAAATATATTATATTTTCCTTTCATTATCTTAATTTGAAAATATCATATAGAAAGGGAGATATTTTGATAGCAGGATGAACAGGCCGTGAGGCAATGCGTAAAATTAGGGACTGAGATACCATGTAATGTCACAAGAGAGGTATCACTACGGAATTACATTTGGTATGCACTAACAAATTTCTTTTGCAAAGAAAGTTTTCAATTTATAGTAGGAGATTCTCGTTATGTGCTTTCTAACTCGTTTTCATATTTACCTCTCCACAACTATTTCTTCTCTACATTAATCTTTTTTCTAATGACAAATAAGGGGGAGAGAAAGGCAAGAAAAATATGTTGGGCCTAATGTATTTTCATATTCATATATATTTTTCTTAAAGTATTTGCCATCATTAAAAAGGGGGAGATTAATGTTAGTTATGCTTAGTTTTGATGATGGCAAATATGCTTATCAATATCAATATCAAGAATTTTTCATACTTCATTTATCTTCTACTTTGATTAATTCTTATAAGTAAATGTGAAGTTTATTATGAAGAATGATTTAGAAAAAGATCAACAAAGAAGTATCCAATTAGAGGAAGAAGAAGTTTGTTCAGCTCTGTTTCACGTTTAGCACAGGCGACCTTTGGTAATTCGACAATATCTCCTAAACCAGAGATTGGATTGAGACGAAACCAATTTTGTTGTAAACTAGACTTCCAATGCGTCATTTTGACATAGGATTCAAGTCCAAAGGAGGTCGGATGAGATATATATGAATTTTGGAAGATGATAGTGAAATCAACGTCACAGTCCAGACCCACCTTCAGTATTTTGAGTATATCTCGCAAAATACAAATCCAATTGAGCTGAAACCGGTGGCCTATGAAAGTAGACATCGAGAGATATTCAGGGATATATAATTTGTTAACTTCTAAGGTCATACCAAAGATTTATGTCCCTCGAAAGTGGATAGTCATTTCAGGATGCTGAAGAACGCTGGTCAAGATCAACATGCATTCATCCGATGATATCACAACGAATTTGGAGCAGATTATTCTTGAATTGCAATGAATACTTGAAGAGCTTTCTGAGCATGAGTGGTCTGACAAATTTGCTATCAACTTCTGATATGATTCTCGAGAATGGACTTGGGATTCTCGAGAATGTGCCTATGGTGTATGTGCGTGATTGCTCCTGTCGTATTCATCTTCAATCGAACAACTCTCGAGAATGGATAAGTGATTCATGAGAATGAGTAAGTGATTCTCGAAAATGATTAATGGACTCTCGAGAATGGGTACAATGCTCGGGCACAGGTGAGTAGTTCTCGAGAACATTAAGAAAAGAGTTAAAGATCTTAAATTCATCTTATAGAATTCTCGAGAATAGGAGTATGATTCTCGAGAATATGAGTAATTCTCGAGAATGGGTCATGAGCTCTCGAGAATGTCTAATGAAAAATCAATTATCCTCTCGAACCATGATTCTCGAGTATTCTAACATAGCTCTCGAGAGTAGACATAATTCTCGAGAATGAAGTATCAATACTCCGAATGTCCCGCTTTTACGAAAATAAATCAACGCCGATTCTCGAGTAGGCTAGATGAATTCCCAGGAATCTCTTCAGAATTATCACTTCTACCTTCAATTTATAATATGATGATTCTCGAGAATAATATAACAATTCTCGAGAATGCTTTTCTGGAAATTTTACGATGATCTTATATTGCGTCAATCACTTCTAATAATGATGGGTAATGTTTCAATGTTTATTAATCACCTCTAAACTCATTTATATCATAATCTAATCATTTCTTGGTTGAGTTTCGAAGTGATTAACCAGGTAATATTTGAATTCACACGAAAGGCAATCCGACGTGGCAGAAGCATTTAATACAACTCAGAAAAGCAGAGCAACAATCAGAACTAAAGTTCTGGCAGACGAAATCATTCCTTCGAGGCATACTTAATCTAGCTATCATTCTGAGTCACCTTCTGCAAGTACAACCAACGCAACGGTCGACTACTCACAACGGGTTATATCTCGTGCCTAACGGATAAACGAAGAGACTCAATGGCTAGTTTGCGAAGCTTCTCAACGGTCATTAGTGACGATCGGCTATAAAAGGAGAAGGATTCAAAATAGATGGTGAGATAAGAGTTTGCACTGTCGAAATGCCAACGTTATGAATCCAACACTCAAATCATATACTCTGTTTCACAATGTTTTATAGTTTCCAATAGAGAGTGTGATGATCAATTGTGTACTTCAGTGTTTAATCTTTATCTGCTCATGAGGAGTTTCTTAACACTTATTCGATTGTTTGAATTGATAAATCTTAAGGTTGTGGAACCTTAAGTGTGGGTGTACAGTTACAGCTTGTAAGGGGAGTGAGTCCGAGTGTGAAAGGATCGTTACAGTGTGTAAGGGGATTATCTTGGTGAGAGATTGTAAAGGCTGCACAAGTGCTCGACTAAACTTATGAGGTTGTAAAGGCTTTTCTCTTGTGCTCGGTTAAAGAAGGAAATAGTAGATTGAAAATCTCAAGTGAAGCTTGGGACCTGGACGTAGGTCAAGGATTGGGCCGAACCAGATAAATCATAGTTTGCATATTCTCTTCTCCAAACTCTTATATTTCCAAAGCATATATGTTTGAATGACTGTTTATTATATTATAAATCCTTACTGTCATACAAACTAGTTTCAGTAAGTTGCGAAAAGATTATCAAAGTTACAAATTTTTTATTAGACACCCAATTCACCCTCCTCTTGGGTGATAGCCGAGTCTAACAAGAGCGAAGCTCTAGGTAAGTTCTTCGGTCCCTAGTTTCAAGTTCTAGTTTTAGTTCGGTAGCTCTTGAAGTTTTAGGGTAGATGTTGTTTTGATCTTTAATCTTCCAATATATGTTAGATATCATGTTTTAGGGATAAATATGATATATATCTTGAAAATTATGTTGGAGAAGGAGTTATGGAAAAATTTTGGAAGATTAGAGTCAAAGTAACGAAGTCTTGGCGAAATTTCGCCAATTAGGGGGGATCAGGGGTAAAATGGTCATTTATGACTAAAATGACCGTCATAATGTTTGATCATTAATAAATGCGCTATTGTCCTTATAGGATATCCCTGATTACGTTCGACCAACCGTCAGATCGAAATTTCGTCAACGAATGTACGTTCCCGTATTGTAACACTAATATGATGTTTATTGTATGCATATATATTTTATGTGTATTGTATGCCTATTGTGGTAGCTTATAGCTCTCGGTATGTTTATGTACTGTTGATATGTTCACATTTGCTATGGGCGATATATCTGCATGCTTTTGGGCGATATATGTATGCATGCTTTTGGGCGATACATCTGCATTGGTTGCATGCTCATATATTGTTTATGTTGTGATTGTCTGTAATCCATATGCTGTATATGTAAATATGAGGTTAACCGTTACCTGAGATCCGGTGCGGATCTCAGCTCTTAACATAGCGTCAGGGTCGGGAGAACCAAGGACCGAGGAGAGAGGGAAGCAGCAAGCTTAGAGACCGGACGTTCTATCACCCACAACCCTACAAGGCTGCAAGTCAACCTTGTTAAGTTTTTATGGATCTTTTGTAGTTGTGCCAATAAGGGAAATTTTGTCCCATCTTCTTGATCCTAAAATAAAATAAAATAAAGAATATAAGTAAAATGTCACAGAAAACTCAAGTAATGGTAAAGTGTTTCCTGCCATTGGAGGTGTTGTCGTCATGTAAATAAGATTTTTAGGCCAAAAGATGAAAGATCCTTTTGCTTGACCTAGTTTGGCAATATCTTCATCAGGGAATGGGATGTCGCATCATCTTCCCCATCTCAAACACATGTCACAGTGATCATAATTAAGTTGATCATCTGGAATTTTCCTAACATGGTGGGTGGTAGCTTGTGTGTATATCGAACATCGACAACAACACGCAGTACCAATACATCCAAATAGAGAGAGCAAGGTTCTCCAACCTCGGTGTGGGACTATGGTCACCTTGTCCTAACTCGGCGGATTATAATTACCTTTGGTGCTAGGAAAGGTCATGGATTCCTGGGTAAGAGAAATGAAATAATTAATTAAACTAATCAAGGCAAAACTCAATATTAACTTAATAGAAATTATTTACAAACTTGATCTATGTTCTTAATCCAACCCTATTTGTATGCTAAATACCATAGATCTCATCTCATAACATAGCTCGTGCAAAAGCTCTTCTTGGAGAGATTGGCAAAATTTCACCTCGAGCTCTTAACAAACTTCCTCTCAAATCCCGGCCACAAGCTGCCTACTAGGTTCACTTTGTATAGAATGTTGTGAAGTTCATCCAAACTATCTCACAAACAAAAAAATTGTCGATTCATAGCAATTAATTTGTAGTGATTACAAAAACCACTACAAATGTCAATTTATGTAATGGTTAAGGCCTAAACCGCTACAGATTTGCAACGAGACCCCTCGTGCCAAGCTGCACATTGGTTAGGGGATGAACTTTGTATAACCGCTATAAAATATGGTGTCAAACTCGGACCAATTTTGCAGCTAATATTTTGTAGCAGTTTCCTAAAAGGAAACCGCCTTAGGAAACCGCCACAAATGTGGCGCCGCTAGGCTCGTTATGGCGAGTTGTGGTGGTCTTTTTGTGGAAGTTTAAAGAAAGTAACTGCTATAGAATGTAAAGAGTCTTGCACATTTGAAACGGTTATTCATACAAACCACTACAAAATGCAAAAATTATTGTACATTTGTAGCGATTTCGCCTTAAAATCACTACAGAATGCAAATAGTTTGCAAATTTGTGGTTATTTCTTATAGAACCTCTACACAGTTGAAGGCTATATAAACAATGTTCCACGCAAATTATTCCGTGAAGAATTCGCAGCATGAAGCCAAGCATTGGTTTCAAAGTAGCTGCTTGTCGATGAAAATTTGCAAACGGGTTGTGCTTGGTATCGTGTTATACGTATCATATTACCTAACACCACATTTACACTTTTTCATCCGGTGGAAACTACTTTTAAACTAATGTTTAGCTTCATGGTGCAAATTATTCATTCTTTCATAACTGAAAGTTTGTAGCGGTTATAAACAAAACCGCTACATAATGCAAAATGTCTTAAAAATATGTAGTGTTTAGTATTATAAACTGCTACATAATGCAAAGAGTCTTCATATTTGTAGCGATTACTCATGGAAACCGCTACAAAATGCAAAGAGTCTTCATATTTGCAATGGTTATATATAATGGCTACAAAGTATCATCTTGAACAAGGTAGGGTTTCATGTTTTGTAGCGGCTTTTAATTAATCACTACAAATATTGAACTATTTAAAACTCGCCGCCATTAAATAGTGAACTAAGTGCACTTGGTTACCAAGTGGCTCTTGGGACTTGAACTTATCCACGAGTCAAGTGTTCGAGCCCTTGGGCGAGCGCTCTTGGGTTAAGTATGTACGTGTTACTTCCTAAGGGACAAATCCTCTAAAGAGGAGAACAATACCAGCTTAGTGGGGGCCGGCACACCTGCAGTATGTATTACTAGGTGTGGCCGTTACACTCAGCATCCAAACTTCATTCTCACACGTTGTCTTGCGACGTTTAAATAAAGTATTTACGGAGTTATGACTTTAGAGATAGATTTATAGAAGGGAAATGAGGTGATACATGGCATAGCGCCATAACTAGGGGCTAGTAGTAGAGGGGGCATGTGGGTAAAAATGTCCTCGTGCCATGCAAACAGGGAGCCAACCTCGGCACTGTTCTGTAATACCCTAAAATTTATATTCATTATAAAATTTATATTTTGGCAATTAATACCTATTTAAAATAGGAAAGTATATTGTCTCTAATTTTAGTGATTTATTTATTTATTTTCCTTGGAATTTAAAGAGGCAAAAACCCAATATTATTTTAGGGACCATAAGTTGCCCTATGATTTTTAAATTAATGCATGGTGCATAAATGACCAAAGTAAACTCAAAAGTTGTGAGAAAATAATTAATCCAATTAAAGAAAATTGTCAACAATTAGTAGATAATTAAATCTCCATTTATTAAATTAATGGGAGATTTTCTTCTAAATAATGTTAGATAAGTTGAAATACGTACAAAATTAAAATAATAAAAGGGGAGGGGGACGATTTTTGTAGCTTGAAGGAGGGTGCAAGAATTTTCTACCAAGCACATACAACTTAGATATTTTGGTGTATGTGTGTATGTGTGTGTGTGTGTAAGAGAGAGTTGTGAGTGTAGTGGAGGAAAGAGAAAAGGGAGTTGTGTGTGTGTGTGTAATGTGTGGTGTGTGTGAGTTGTGAGTGTGTGGAGTGTTGTGAGCCAAGGGTTTTGGGAGAGAGAAAAGTAGAAGATATTTTGAGAGTTTAAAAGCCAATGGGATAAATGAGTACCGATAGAAAATAAATTGTGTCTTGAAATATATTAATCATAGATCTAACATAAGGACTTTTTACGAACAAGTGTATTTTTAGCTCAAAGTAGGTTATCTCCAAAGTCATTTCCTTAACTTTTGGGATAAATCCTAAAGTGACTAAAAGGCTAGTAAAAACCCCTAATTGAACTATAATTCTTGTTATTCCAAGTACTTCTCAAGAGACTTGCATAAACTTCAAAGTTAACCTCTAAAGATATTTGTGATTAATAAAGCTAGCATAAAGTAAGAGTTGTGAAGATAAAAGAAGCCAACAAGGTTTGAAAAAGTGGAAGAGATAAGGGAGAGAGGGAGAGGAACGAATTTGTGAAAGAGAAGAGGAGAAATTGTGTGATTCTAATGAGGCCACATATGCTCATCTTGACCGTTGATGAAAAGTTGATCCAAGGGTTGAGATCCTTAGACTTTTGCTATAAATAGGGGTTTGAGTTCTTCATAAATTTCACACCAAAATCATTTTAAGAAAGGGTAGAGAGAAGCTAGAGAGAAGTGGGAAACAAGAAGGAAGAGGAAGTTCTTCAAGAGGTAAGTTCTAGTCTTTAGTTTTGTAGTTCTTGAAGTTATAGGTTAAGTTTATAGCTTAGATGTTGTTTTGATCTCTAATCTTCCAATATATTTTTGGTATCATGTTTTTATGATTAAATATGGTTTTATTTCGAAAAAATGATGGATAAAGATATATAGCAAAATTTTGGAAGATTAGGATCAAAGTAGTGAAGCTCGCGAAATTTCGTCGATTAGCGAAGTCGGGGTAAAATAGTCATTTATGACTAAGATGTCTGTTAGGATATTGTTTATGAGTTAATAGATACAGTATTACCCTTTAGGATATCCGGAAGTCCGGAGTCGAGTTCAAAAGGCCGGACGTTTGGCCATTACACGGTGAAAGGTATGTACGCGTACTGTAACACTAACTCTGATGCTTATTGTATGCTTATATGTGTTAGATAATTTCATAAAGACATGGACAAGACCTGGTATTGGGTAATGCACTTGTGACTAAGGTATGGGACTTAGATCGCTACTTATACATTCGGTTTACACGGGTTATAGTCATATTAATACCGTTAAGTTTTCCTAGCGGCGAGGACACGACCGTACATCAAGAAGGCACCGGTAGACGAAGCCTTAAAGAGGAACCAAGGGGAAAAGTCGTAATAATGCACTAAGGGTCGATACAAGAGCCGGAAGAAGATTATCAGAGCCTATTGTCAGGCATGGATCTAATAAGGTTACTACGAACAGTTTGGTGGCGAAGGCAGGGCTAGTCTGTGTGGGTCAGCCAATAAGTCACCGTGAACTCAGTGAGGCCCCCATGATAAACACCTACCTGGCCATTTTGTTTGGTTATCTGAGTTAGGTTCATTGCCCCAAGTCTAGTTAAGGCTTGGTCTAGGGTTGTATAGTTACTTTTTAGAAATGTAATTATACGAAGCTCGTATATTGTATCACATGAATATTCCTTCGGGATTTTCAATTTAACCAAGATACGTCGGCATCATCATATGTCGGGGTATTTTATTTCAGTTACTCAATTGTCCAATTTTTAGTACATGCTCTCCGTTTCGCATTACTCGATGTAGGACCTCAAACTCGTCGATTTTTCTAAAACCAAGTGTCAACCGACACCATTTGAGGTATGGAATTTGGGGTGTTACGATTCCCAAAGGTGATGCTCCTACACGAGGCGACCCCACATGCACATGAGGTGACTCCACTTGTACAGGAGGCAACCCTACCACATCATATTCAAGATGAGGAGGCTGAGCTCAGTCTGAGTGACTTTGAGCAAAAAGACGAGTTATGAATATATAAAGTAGCAGTCTTTTTATTTACATGACAGTACGCCTTTCTATTGATAAATATTGACAGACTATTCGGCAGAAACTCATGTGCTTAACTGTAATGAAAGAAATTATATTTTTAAATAGAAAAAAAAATCAAGCTATGCTTTTGAATATTAGTCCAAACTTCAAACAATTCTCTATAATCTGTGAACTAATTCAACTGGGTCACAATACTTGCCACTCATTTTGTCCCGTAGCTAGGAAAATAGATAAAATAAATTAAAATAAAAACGAAAATAAAAGAAAAACGTGTTCAAATGGGTTGGTCTTGATTTAAATAAAATCATCAAAACAAAAACAACTTTCAAATCAAATAAAACAAAACAAAAGAAAGGCCATATACCAATAATAGAACCTCGTAAAGAGAACTCCTCATAAGTCCTAATGCATTTGACTTCATTCAAATAAAATAATCAAAACAATGACAACTTTCAAATAAAAGAAAGACCGGTCATATGCAAATTGTCATTATAATACTGGAAATTAGTATCAATTTGTTTTTATTGATATATGATATGATAAATAAAGAGAAATATATTTAATTTACTCATTAATAGTAATAGAAGTATATGATATTTATATTAGTGTGGGGCATGAATGATGCCAACATATGCAGGAATCTGATGTTGGACGCTGTACACATAGGTCCACCAAGGGGACCACTTTTAACATTTTTGATGCTATTTTTATGAATTGAAAAAGGAATTTTATAAATGAAATATGTATAGAGTGGTCGTGAGTTTCGAAAAGTTACAACTAAACAATATTGAATCACTCATAAGTGTATGTTCTTATAGAACTTTTCCTGATCCTACATTCATTCATAATCACATAATTATATACAAATGAATACGAGAGTATTAAATTTAATTATACAAGGTAAAGACGCAAACTTAATAGTACAAAACCTTCCTCAAACCAGAGCAAGAGACAAATAAGCTTTACATTAAGTAAAATAAATTGTGCAATGGTCAAAGCATCAATTTAACAATCTCACTGGAACTTGAAGTAGCAAAAGACATTTGAGTGGAAAAGAAATACAGAGAGCGAGATAACTGAAAGCGATCTTAGTTAATTTTCTTGGGTTGCACGGAATAACTGAAGAATGGAGGTAGGGGAATAGGCGATTTGGGTTGCGACCGACAGAGCGAAGAACAACGAGCACGGATGAGAATGAAACTGACAGTGAGATGACGGCTAGTTTTCCGCATGCATTTTTCATTTGTCTAATGGATTCTTAAATGCTTGATTAATCAACGTTGGTACTTAACTTCAACTTCTATTCAAATGTGTTCTTCCTCATGAGTGTTTGATGGTTGTTAAATCATAGTATATTTGGGTTTGAAAGTTGGTGTGAAAAGAGGTAAAAGAAAAAGGAGAGAGAGACAGAGAGAGGAGGTATGGAATCTGAAGTCTAAAAATAAATTCATTGATAGCGATGAGGAGCTAATTCATTATCCAGCGCAGTAAAGTTAGACAGATTTGTTCAGACAGGGCATGCCTAAATCATTGGCCGCAAGGTTATTTATGTAAAATTACTAAATCAGTACTATCTCATATCCTTGAGAAGCATATCCTCTCATGGTCTTTTTTCTCATTATGCCTCATAAGCCCATCTAAATCGTTGATTGAGAAGATAAGAGAAAAGTAAAAGTAGTATTATGACTTTTTAGATTGAATGAATATACATGATTTAGAGATTACAGGAGATAATAAGCAAATGATGATGAGAGAAACTCGACCTATATCCCGAGCACCAAATCAAGTTGATTAATTTGGGAAGATTAAGAAAACTAAATAAATTATATTATAGTATTTACATTCAATATTTTTCTTCAAATTAGTTTGCCTCAATTATAAACTTATATATAATTTGATGATATACAATGTATATCATATACATCATGCAATATATGCTATATATAATTATTTAATTTATTCATAATCTCTTGAAATTAGTCAAGTGGCCTTTATATAAAGTGTGGGAAGTAGTATTATCTGTGATGACTGAGCCCCATTATTATTTATACCCCCACCAATCTATGACTTTCTAGTAATTGAAGCAGTATATTCATTATAGATCGAGCTGTACTGTTGCTGCAGGTAGGACAATATTAACTTAAAGCTTGTGATATTGTTATTTATGTCATTAAAATTGTTGCAGAGCCATGCTATGGCAGGGACATGCATGCATGAACATCTGTACTGTATAAAATAATTATTATTATTTTTTGAAAAAGTGAACATTCTCGTAAAAGTTTACTTGTTTTAACAAATAGGTATTAAAATTTTATAATTAAACAATTAAAATGTCAAAAAAGTTATCAACAAAAATTGAATTTAAATTAAAATAATTGATATTAAATTCAGCAACGTAATTTTTCATACTTAATTAATAAATTCTATAAAATTTATATATAAAGCCACTAAATATGACCAAATGAAAAGAATTAGTACAGGCTTAAGAACAACTAGTTAAGACAATTTTATAAGTTAGAAATATATAATTAGTAAACTTAATGTGTTAACTCACGAGTTTAACCGAATTTATATAAAAGCTAGTGAATATAATTTTATAAGTTAAAAGAAGAAAAACGTTAAACTCAAATGGTAGTGATTATACAATTTTCTCAAAATTTGGATTCTTATCAAGCACTAAATAGCTTTATCCACCATCCCATTCATTCAAAAACCCAAAATGGACACACAAAAATTGTTCGAAAAAATAAACAAATTTGTTATTGAATTACACATTGCGTTATGTTTTACAAATGAATGAATTGTTTGAAAAAATAAACAAATTTACAGAAGATTATTGTTGCTACAACATATATTTACAAATGAATTATTTTAGGACATTAATTATTGTCTGAATTTAAGAGCTCGTTATACGAGATATTCACAAAACACATTGCGTATGTGCTCCACTTCATCATCAAAAATGGCTCGGACAGGCAAACCTACGTAACATTAAAGAAATAAACAAAAGTAACTTACGTGCATATTTCATATGTAACATTAAGCCAAAGACCGAATTCACCATAACATTTACCTTTGAGGAATTTAGTCCTTCCTTCCGTCACAATATCATATATGTGTTTCATGACGTACGGGCCACATAAGTTGGACCCCTTTGATTGCCGACGGGTCTAAAAAGAACAAGAAATATATATAAGAGCATATATAACTTGCGACCAAGTTCACAAGGCGGTTATGCCGGTGTCCAAATATGTACTAACCTTTGGTGTGAGCCATTTAGGATCTTTGGCACCATACACATGTTTTTGTTTACGGATTTGGAAGGTCCTCATGCCACTATCATCAAAATCACAAATTTGTCAATAATGTTCATGAATTAAGACAGAAGAGATTTGAGACAAGACAATCAAATTGACATGCTTACTCGTTTATGGTGCGCTTCAACGTAGGCCCCGGATGTTGTGAGTGGAGCATAAGAAGACCATTGTATGCTCCTCCATGCACATGAGGACCAACGCCAGTGGTGGCTGAAAATTCACAATGATAAAGTACTCGGTGATATATGAGCGGAATTAAGTGCATTGCGGACAAGAATTGTGATATGTACCCGAGGTAGTATGGAAACAAGTACACATTTCTTCTCACTTCACACAACCTCTTTGATATGTACTTGTCTCTCCTCCAAAGTTGTTGAACTTGCATAGACTGGGCACAAGAATCCAAAATCATTGATTCTTCCCTGTTGAACCAGTTTATCATGCATGAACCTACAAGAATGACATCGATCAGGGAATTAGTATATATGTATGTGTGTCTAAACGATGCATTTAAATTATGTAATCAAGGAAGAAGATACTTACTTTATAAAAATTTGAACAATTGCACTAGTAACCTCCTGTCCAGGAAGCAGCAGGGACGTTAAATCCTCGGGGTCAATGTAAACCGATAGAATATTAGGGAGGCCTACTACTTCATTGATAGGCCAAGATTTATCTTTAAAATATCCGTTGGATACCATATTGAATATTTTTTCCTTAGTAGTCAACTTAGCGATAGGGGATGTGTAACATCCCAATTTTTCAAAAGGTAAAAAAATTTTCATCAAAACATCATTTCAAATCATCGAGTAGAGCACCGGAGCGATTGAGTAACCGACATATATAATTAAAATGCCAACAAGAGTGCGTCATTTGGTTTTAACAATGGTACATTAGTGAAAAAGTAAATACATTAGAAATGTCTCCCTAGCGATCCCTACGCCGTGGCAACAAAAGATGATCTGCAATCGAGTCTCTATGCATGCCGCTTACTCTTCTCCTCGATCCTTGGTTCACCCGACCACGAAGCTATATTAAGGGCCGAGATCCGATGCATTCGGATCTCGAGTAATGATTAACCTCATGGTTATATACACTGTATATGTACGACATACATTCATAGACTTTTGGCAACATTTACTACGGTCGGACATAGGGTATACATATCGATATGTATGGCAATAACAATACGATCGGATGCAAGGTTAAGGCACAATAAGAAATGTACATGATCGATATGCACGACAATAACAATACGATCGAGATATAGTGTTAAGGCACAATGGACAATAATACTGATCGGATGTATGGTCAGGACACAATGGACATTGGACATAATCGGATATGGACGGCAACAACAATACAGTCACATGTAAAATACAGCATGACAGAGGAAATACATATATGCATACAATAACCATCAGAGTTAGTGTTACTAGTACGCGAACGTACCTTCGTTGACAGAATTTCGGTACGACGGTTGGTCAGAATGTAATCAGGGATATCCTATAAGGACAATAGCGCATTTATTAATGATCAAACATTATGACGGACATTTTAGTCATAAATGACCATTTTACCCCTGACCCCACTAATTGGCGGAATTTCGCCAGAGCTTCGCTACTTTAACTCCCAACTTTTCAAAAACTCAATCCCTACTATGTTTTTACCTCGTCAGGCATCTTTCAATGCAATGAGGCCTAAAAACAATAATAGGAACTTCATTTCCTACTTCCTAGATCTAACTAACAATTCTACTAGAACTACCGAACAAAAGACTAAAATTTAAAAGCTAAGGACCGAAGAACTTACACTCGAAGAACTTCACCGCTACTTCTGCGGCTCCTCCTTCTCTCTACCCTCTCTCTCTCTAATTCGAAATATTTCTCTTGAATTGTGAGAAAAGAAGTGAAGATGTGAAGCCTATTTATAGACTTTTGTGAGGGCAAAATGGTAATCTTTCATATTGAATTCTAGCCATTCATTTGGAAACCTTAGCCAACAAGTTTCGTCCTCCATTTTCCACCACAAAACCGTCCCCCTATGTCATTCTTCAAAAGATGGCTTCATGCAAGTGATGTCATGTGTTGCTTTATGGAGCTTGTTCGATAAATCCCCCGATCGGTGTTCTAATCGCGTAATCTCGAATAAACTCAGAAATCTGGCAACATAGCCCTGAAGGTCTATTCTTCCTCTTTAGAAATATCCTGGTTAACTAAATTTTTGATCCCATTCAAGACATTTCGTTGCCTGCCGAACATTTTCGGATAAACGTTTTGATTACGGAAATCGCTTCGGGTAATGTCCAAGTCGGGACAAAATTACACTGAATCATAATATGTCCAGTTGTTAGCAACCTAATTCAAGGATTTTGCGTTAGGATTTATTTCTTATTGGTTCTCATTTATCCTGTTTGCTTTTTCACGAATATTCCATAGAATATTCCTTTTCCTCAAATATCCTTAAACCACTTTGTATGTTCACACTATACATATTTTTTCTTCTTTTTCTCCTTCAAATTTCGGCTCCCTCTTTGGTTTGAATTGTCAAACTTTGCTTTATTAATTAATCCATGCTTTAATTCATCTAATTAGATAATTATCCCATTGGCTAATCCTATGTTTAGCAACCTTTTAGGATTAGGGATTTCCATGTACTTAATCTCACACAATTTACTTAATCTTTCTTGATTAATTAGAAAGTATATTTTATGCTAATTTAGCCACTAATCATTTGATTAAAGGGTTTTTACATAATTAACTTGAATATTCTCTTGATTCATGCTTAAATAATTAGCCAATAATTATTTATTTAATCCCTCACTAATTGTTGATAATTTTCTTATTTAAGAATAATCATTTTCTCACAACTGTTGGACTGACATTGGTATTTTATGTCCCATGTAAAATATTAAAAATCATGTGGTCATTTTGGTTCTCGAAATACTTTTTAATTTTTGCCTCATTATTTTCCAGAAAAATATTCCCAAAAATTCCCTAAATTAGAGACAACATACTCTCTAATTTTTAACAAATATTTTATTACCATTTAGAATTTATCATAATATTTGCAGGGCATTTTATGACCCACAAACTCACTTAGGGACTTTGACCCTTTATTTCCTCTAATTTCATTAGAAATTTCCCTAGAAAATAGAATAAGTATTCTACAAGGTTTTGACACCACATATTCACCTATTTCCAATAGGTATTATTTACTAAATTATGATACTTATCATAATTCGATTTTAGGGTATTACAGGATGGAGCTTGAGGAGGGGATGGAGCTTGAGCGAAGTAGAGACATCTACAAGCTTCACCGGCTAAGAGATGAAGGTTCCCTTGTCATCACTCACAAGCTTGGTGATCGGTTGAGAGAGGGACAGTGCATCAATGATCACTTCTTCAACCGACACTCTAACTTCATCATCACCATTTGTTGGTGGTGTACAGTTGATCCCAAGTTGTGGACAGTCCCTTTAGCAACTAATTGTCTATGACTATCACGATCCTCCACATACAGGTGACAAGGTTGCTCTGACTGTCCAACAATGCAGCTCCCTCTAGTGCTCTGCTGCATAGGTGCAGCTGAAGGTGTGAAGGGAACACTGGTCTCTGGCCGAGAGCTCAGGAGACACTTCATTTTCTCCATCTCCTCCTTCATCTTGCTCATCTGAGATTGAAACATTGCAGCAAGCGTCGATCCATCTCCTCCCGAGTAACCATACTTTGTTTGTGGCGTTTGGATTTACCAAAGTATTGCTTTAGGCCTACCCGTCCTCCAATCCCCTTACACGCCCGAGTGATCTGGTTTATCGGCCGCAACTGGCCGAACATCATTCCTCTCGTCCAACGCAAAAGATCCTTCTCGCTTCTTTCTTTTTAATATCTTCCTGTAAGATACAGATAACGAGAAGCTTAGTAATGAAATAGGTTTAGTAACCAAAACATAACAATATCGATACTTACAATTCTTTCAAAGAACTAGAAGAGTTTGTTCACTCTTGTAGGTGCTTCTTGGCTTTTGCCGAATATACAACCACAACTCCTTGCGATGTATTGGAGATGGTTGGTCAACTATCGCGAAGGATTGGATTCACTTCATCTTCCAATCTCTTCGATTGGATTCAGTTTCCTTCTTTTCGTGAATCGGGATTGAAAACAACTATCAATTATGAATTCCAACCATGTCACTAATGAAATTAGAGAACTTCTACTTGATATGAACGTCAAATATTAGTCAAATTCACTTCATCAAGTTTCATAATTACACCTAACCAAACAACATAAAAAAATGAGACGATAATTTTTTAACTCATTAAAAACGCAGGGACGAAAAAATGTTCAATAAAAACATATTACACATACCAAACAGCCTCAGTTACTTATCAATATTACAAAAACATGAATAAATAACAATAAAATTACTAAAAACAAATCTACTTAGCTTAAAAATGAAATAAAATAAATAACTTTACTAACCTCGACTGTTGAGCTTCTTCCAACTTCAATCAAAACCTTAGATTTGATGAAAACTTTCTCAAAGCGCGCATGGACCACAAGTTTGCTAAAAAAGTGACAAAATGAGGGTGACACCATTTTTATAGCTACGATATTTGTGGCAGTTTTATCATACAAACTACTACCAATAATAATAATAATAATAAACAACGCCATATTTGTAGCGGTTACCCAAAAACTAGAACATAAATCACTACAAATGCTGAAACCTTACTTCAGTCTCCGTGACATTATGCCTTCTTTGGAACCGCTATAAACTCCAAACCAGACTGTGACCTTTAGTCTTCTATAGCGGTTATTAACACGAATTGCTACAAATTTGGTGCCATTGTGGCACCAAATTTGTGGTGGTTTGTAAAAAACAACCCCTACAAATTACTACCGCTAATTAACTAAAGCTAATTAACTAAGGCGTTACTTAGCGTGAGCCATACCATTACCAATTTGTAGCTATTTTTTTAAAAACCGTTACAAATCTGTAACTTTGTATCAATTGTAATATACCGCTACTAAGTATCCGCTACAAATCAACGCTTTTTTAGTAGAAAAACAATTATCCTATACTTAAACATGACGTTGGGTGGCGGATGAATGAGACAAGATAAAGTGAGGAGAGAGAGAGATGGAGGAGGGCATGAGGTCTTGTAGAACAAAACAGAGATTTGGAATTGGAACTTTGGATGAGTACTGGTTTGGGAAAAATCCATTTAGACAATATGAAGATAAAAGGAGTAAGAGGGTATACAGGTAAAATCACTCAAAGTTGAAATCCTAAATTGGGCTTGTTGTCTTTGTTTAGAATTTGTTAAGTTTAGAGGCCTGATTTAAGATTTAGGTATTTCAAAAAGCTTTTAATTAATCAGATTTTCCCATATATATTAGGAAAAAATAAGTTGATTAGATAGCAATGAAACTCTCCTTTAAAAAGAGAGAGGTGAGAGGGAGGGGAGAGGGCTTAAAGTCAATTTGCACATTTTGAAAATCTCAAATCGAGTCAATGACTCAATCAGGGATATGTTGAATTTACCAATCTTAAATTTCCTAATTTTACTAGCTTTATATGGATTTTCCCTTTTATATTATGGATAACGAAATTATTCTATAAGAAATACTGTATTATATTTTTAATACGGGGAGTATTCCCTACCACACTGATCCTTTAAAGCAATCACCAACCGGTTACTTATAGAGAGGGTGAGTGAGAGAGAATGAGTAGATTCGTAGAAAAAGAGATAAGAGAGACCTATAATTAATTAGGGATACAAATAGAAATAAATGCACAGACATTTTTAAAATTCATCTTACAAAAAGACCAAGTCCATATACGAAAATGATGAATATTATAAATATTAAATAGGACAGGAGGGAGTAATAAAGGTTAGAGGGACAACATATTTTTAAAATTTTAAAATGTGCCAAATGAACGAAAGGAATGTCATGGTAAAAAAAAACGAAAGGAACGTGAAACCCTTATTCTCAATTTATGAGAATACATATACAAAAATGGAAAACCATTTACATAACGTCTTACTTCTTTGATATTAAATGAAGGGACTAGTTAATTAATTTATATAGATTAATGAAATTGTTATTTAAAAAATATACCCGATTCTATAAAATACATGGTTGTATATGAATTATTTTTGTGTTTCAATTCATTATTGTTTCGAGGGAGCACCTGTTAGAAAGAGCGCAAGGAATATCTTCCTTGTGAAAATGATCATATGGAGCCAATTAAAGTAGAAAATAAAATATTGTTAAAAAAGTAGAAAATAAAATGAGCAACAAAAAATAGATGGAAACTTAAGAATTTAACATGGAAAAATCTCCCCATCAATGTGAGTGCGTGAGTGCAAACCACCACGGCTCAAAGCGAAACAATGTTTAATATACAATGTTTTAAATACATAAAGCTTAATTATAGGATGACAACAAATTTACCTCATCCAAAAAATCATCAAAAGATTATATTAATAAAATAGAAGAGCAAAAATAGCAATAAAATACATATCTCTTGGGCCAAGGTACAATTTGCGTGTGTCGGAAATCACCAAACACAATAAAGTTGTAGTCACAGAATGTATACCAACGTTCACACAAAATTTGTAAAAGGTAGGAAGCTCCAATCCATGATCTCACTATTCAGATTCAAGACCTATATGTCTCAAACACCTCCACAAAATTTCAGGCCAATTGGACCAGAAATGACCTTCTAAATGTCGAATTGATTAAACTTGCTCTAGAAAATCTGCAGCAGACATGAACGTTCCCGAAAATTCCAAGGAAAATTGAAGACTCTAATGGATGATCTAACCATTCAGGATGAAGAACTTTGTGGGTCTAGAACCTCCACACAAAAAATTCAGATCAATCTGACAATAAATCACCTTCCGATGGTTAGCTAGATCAAAATTGTTCAAACTAAAAAGCTACAGAGAAAATATTTTCTCCCACATGAATTATATCTAAACTTACTTTTTTTCCCCACATACAATCTTGCATCCTACTCTTCCCTTAATAGGGTTCTCTCTTTTATTTCGTTCCTTTTTTAAATTTTTTCTCTTTTCATAAAATATGAAACACACAAAATGGGAAATACATAAAATAGGAATAAATAAAACTGATCAATTAAAACTTAGGCTCCACAGAGTAGAGACATCCTATATTCCTATGGCCTAACAGCACCAACAATGATAGTTTTTTTAAAAAAGTATGGATATGATGCATTGAAGTTTTATACTTCCTCGTATCCTAAATATAAGGCACCAATATATTTTGTTTTCTAAATATATAATTCTTTTCTTAATTAAATTATTTCTATTTATTTATGTTATATTAAAGGATTTTTCATCAAATGACTGTTGATTTCCAATGCAAATGACTAAATTAAGTATATTAGAGAAACTCACACACATATTTTATAAATAATTGACTTAACCAATTTTCTTAATATTTAACCAACACCTGTATTTAGATTTGAAAAAAAAAGTATAAAAACAAATATCTGATTAACTCTTACATTTATATTTAAAAATAGAGACGAAGCTTTTGAATTACGAAAGTCTTTAGAAAACATTTTAATTTATAATAAGCACAATTGGAGGCGAGTTAACAAGACTGGTTAAATTAGACACATACGCCTACTATGGTCATCATCACTGAGCAACGTTTCTCATGAGGTTCTCATGCCAAAATTCTTACGGCCACGGTCCCGCCAATCGCGCCAACCCAACCCGAACTCGCTCCATTCAGCCCTCATTACTCTTTGAAGCCCCACACGCGCACACAACATGCTTCAACGGTCGGGCGTTTATTCTTTCACACCTTACCACTTGTGGTCCCCACTGCCACGTGTACGCCCCTCCCTCGGGTCCTTAATTGTCTTTTTCTTTTTCTTTTTTTGTTCTTTTGACCAATTGAGTCCTTAATTCTCTCCACGTGTATATAAGATACTCATTTAGTCATAAATATTCCACATAATTTGTAGTACAAATATATTTAGAAATAATATTGTTCTTAAACTCGTGAGTTGACTCTCCGAGCTTAACGTTTTACGTTTGAAAGATACAAAATCGAGTCAAGTCACCTCCAGAAACTCGCGATCGTTGTAAACTCGCTTAAACTCACGAATTTATATATCAAGTTTATCGTTTTTACATTTCCACTTTACAAAACCGTGTCTACTCATCCTAAGCTCGTGTTAACTTCTTCGATTTGATAATGCTCGGTGGATTTAAATGTAAATTTTATAGAAATTTCTTTGTTAAATATAATAAATTGTGAATATTGATAGGATTTAACTTCAATTATTTGGATTTAAAAATATTTAAATCAAATTGTTGTTATTTTTATATTTAATTATACACTATTAATATATATTTAAATGGAAAAGTAAACTCTTATTAGTTTATGATTCGAGTTTACGATACAAGTTTATCTCACTATCATGAGTTTACTTAAACTCATGAGTTTAACAACCGTAACTATAGTAGAGCGAGATGACTCAATGAGATATTTAAGTGGGACCTAATCACTAGCTTTTGGATTCCCGTCGATCAGGTCCTAATTAATAATGTCGGTGTGTGGATCTGAAGAAAGTTTGAAAAATTAAACGAAGCAGGTAATCAATAATTGATAGGCATGTGCAAATATATGAGAATGAATTTATTATTTCGACAACATACACCTAACCAAATCATGGTCAGAATATGACAATCCATGTGATGACATTGTTAATTATTTTGGGGGAATGTGGGAAACATTATTATTATTATTATTAATTATTGTTCAAATAACTTGTCCATATCTATCTCTTTTCCATTTGGGGAATGTGGGAAACATTATTATTATTATTAATTATTGTTGAAATAACTTGTCCATATCTATCTCTTTTCCGTTGGGGAATATGGGAAACATTATTAATTATTATTAATTATTGTTCAAATAACTTGTCCATATCTATCTCTTTTCCGTTTGGTTGACCAGTATTGCAGAGCACATTTTTAAAAGTCCACGTAGTTGTTAGGAACTTTAATGCCGGTGATTTGTCATTATCATCATGTGGAAACCAGTTTTTACAGCCTTTGATTTGTTGTATGCAGATGATTGAATAATTTGGTTATTCCGTGATGGGGAAACACTTCAACCACTTAAGAAATAAAGCTAATATACTAGTAAGACCACAAACTTTGTTTTTCCGACTGTACTTTTATGTACACATATATCTGAATGTGTACAAATATGTTATATATGCTCTTTTCGGTGTAACACACACCTCAAAAATTTGAGAAGATCGAGATTTTTTTCCGATTGCTTCATCCAAGATCCAAAGCTTCACCCTCATTAATCCGTATCCGACCTCGGGTCACACACTGCTATGGTGACGCCTAGGACTTTATCTAAAAATTAAGTGTAAAATACATTGATTATCTTTCTATTTCAACTAAATTAAACAAGCCTTCCCTCTATTTTATAAATGTATATAGACATTTCTTGAAATTAAAATTATAGAAACCTCTCTTATATATTTGAAATTCTATTTTCATCCACCTAGTTGAAAAGTTAAAAAAAAAAAAATTAAGAAAATGAAAAACAATATTAAATTACTTAAATAATTTTAGCCAAAATTAGGGAATTAGTAATGATGAAGGGTAAATTAGTAATTAAAATTTATTTTACTATAAATTTTGATTAGAAAATAAAATCCTTAATGGAGTTAACGGTTTGGAGTAAAGTATATATTTTCAAAAATAAGAGGTCCGTGTAATTCGTGCAAAATGCAAAGGAGGTTAGAGTATTTTAATAAAAATTAAAGGGTAATGTGCAATTTACACATGTACTTTACCGGAGCGCTTAGCACCACGAAGCTTTTTCTGAGCAAAAGTACACGTGGTTACGTTTGGGAGCGCCAAACACTACGGCGGTTAGTTGATCGTTAACTTGGATGAAACCGAATAGTAACGCTGTGAAATTACATTTTGCCCTTGGTTTTAGGTGAAATTAGCCTTTTGCCCTAAGTTAAAAAACTAAAAACCAAAATTACCCCGGGTGGGCCCCAACACCGGCGTCCGGCCAATGCCGGTGTGGCCGCCAACAAGGGGTGGCCTTGGTAAGGGCCCACCTATAGGGGTATTTTTAGTTTTTTTTTTCTATTTAAAACTAAGGGAAAATGATAATTTTCTCTTTACTTACCATCACTGGCCCAAATTAGTGCCACGTCACGCCACTATGTCGGCGCTCCATCCAAGTTAACTGGCCAACTAACTGTCATGGTGTTGGCGCTCCCAAAACGAAACCACCGTGTACTTTTGCTCTAGAAAAAGCTTTGTGCCGGGCGCTCTGTGGATAAAGCACATGTGTAAAATTGCACATTTACCCAAAATTAAATATCCTCAAAAGTAAATTATTTGGCTAAAATCTTGTTTTCAAGTTATATGTTCTAAAAGTGACGAGTAGTTTAGTACATTTGGTTAAGTAGCTATGAAGTTAATCTAGTTGATCAGAAAAGATATAAATCATGCCTTAATTTTTAAATTTCTTTTAAGGAATTAATGCCTTTTTCCGAAAGATAATTGTATATATTATGGGTTAAGGTGTATGTAATACGAAAAGTATTTTTTTATATGTATCCAGATTCTAAAGTCTTTTGTGGTACATTCAAATTTTTGAAGTATTTTTTCGCTTACATCCGTTACCCTAAATTTTTATTTTTATATATCCAACACCCTAAATTATATATTTTATTAATTAAGGTTAAATAATACAAAACCCTACGAACTTTGAATTAATTACATATAACCCCGGCCTTTTATCTTTTATTGTAAACCCCCATTGTTAACTAACGTTAACTTTGTAACGGAAAATGCCATATCAAATTAATAGATGACATATGCATCATATATACGTAATTTTCTATGTAAATTACTAATTTCATAAAGCCTCATTAAACTTTGACCAATTATAGATAACCCCAAGTATTCTCGGCATAGAACTCAGATGTCCAAATTTAGGGGTAGGCCGGGATATTGATCTTGGATCGAGGTGCTCCTCCCGTATGCCTAGGGGACGAGCATGTGAGAAGGTTGGATCATCAGACACAACCAGCGCTTCGCCTAAGGTGCTGTGAGTGCACAGTGCAGGAATCGTATGTAGGTTAGTTCAGGGATGAGAACTGTGTGTACCTTGGCCGCGTATCTCCTATACGTATACAGAGCGTATACCTTGTTGGTTAGATCTCCATCTTCCACGCCGTGCATGCCCGACGATCTAGCTAACCGCCCGTGACTCAAGTCCTCGGGCTAGGTGGTTGCATCCTTACGTGGGTTGCCTCGTGTTGGCCGGTTGGCTAGTGGGCCTTGACTATGTCCATAACAGCTGCCACCAAGCTCGGATGTTCAGTCTCCGAGCCGCCGAGATTAATTGCTTGATTGACTCAATACGGATGTGCGCAAAGCGTTTGATTTATCATTTCGAATGCTTGTTCGAGTCCGCATTAATCCTGTTATTGACAATCAGATAATAATTTACTCCCCACCGGTCATCCAGTGTCTCGGGCCGGCCGGGGTGGATTTGTTGTTGAATCCTGATATCGTATCAGAGTTTTTCCCACTCGCTTGATTTCGACAAAGTGTCTATCCGAGTTTCAAAGAACTCGGAGTTACTTGTATTTTGATTGAATTGCCCCCAGACATGTAGTCCGGGTTAATTTTTCTTTGAAACTTCGTCTGCTTCCTTTTATGATCGTCGAGATCTCTTCATCTTCGATCACCCGGTATCCGGCTTGCTTGTTGAAATATTGAATTCCCAAATCTGAATTGTCCCTAAAAGGAGCTGACTGGGTTCATGCCAGACCGATGACAACGCCTCGTGTAATATATGAACCGGGCTAAGCTCGGGAGTGATCGAGTTGCGAAAGCTCATGATGGCGGATTCGCTTGACTTGAGAAGCCGGTTCGATGATATTTGCAAGGAGCCGACGTGATCGTCGTCCGTCTTCTTTACTCGTGTGCGCCCCTGCACTTCAAAGCGGATGGGAGACACGTGGCACTCTTTTACTTGATGTCTATTCGCTTACTTATGTGACGCATCATGTAACCTCTCCACTTTTATTGGAACCGTCACCTCGGGTCTTCGCAGACAATTAATATCAGATTTTCCAATGGGCCATTTTTCCTTTCTTTTAGAAGAAACGCTGCTGAATTAAAGTGTCATTAATTGTGCGTGGCCTTTGCGCTTACTCCGGCCTATAAATTCCAACATCGAACTTGCTTCTCCCCTCGTCCGGTTTGTATTGCCATCTTTGTTGTGTGAGTTTTTCCCCTAAGGGCGACGAGCTTTTGGGGCGAGTTTCTCGACTCCAATATGCGTTGCCTATTTTCCATTTTTCCACCCATGCTGGGTAGAAAGGTGCTGCTGAGTCTTGCAGCGGCTCTCGTGTAGTATCACTGTGGCTACACCTCTTCGATGTATTTGCTAGTTCTTCATTAGCGCCGCTATGAACGCCCGGGGTCCTGCATGTGTTTGCCCGCCTTCTCACAAGTCCTGCCTCAACTTCACTGGGATTTCGGGCTTGGGAGTTGCTTGAACCGAGCTTCTTCCTCCACCACAGAAGCTCCTAGACATGTTTGCCGCCTTCCCGGACTTGTCTCAACTCTCTACTTGCTTTCGTGGATATCCAAAGAAAGACCCGCACCCGCATGGACTCTTTGTTGATAGTTGTTCATTCTCTAGCTCCCGCTACCCCGATCGCCGCAGAGGGCCTCGGTTGTTCATTACCCGTGGTACCTAGAGGATTCATAGATTATTTTGCGAATGTACCCCATCATTTCGTATTTTGATCTTGTAATCGCTTTGGATGCGAGTATCCCAGCTTATTTCCTTTGTAAGAAATCAGGTAACCCGATCACTTATGAATATAAGGCTTATTTCTCTCTTTTCATTCACGTCTCAAGTATTTAAGCTGCAAACGTAAGCACCAATATTGAAATTTCTTTTCCATAGCCGAGATTGCTAAGCATTTTATCCGTCAGGTCCGGATGCGTTGCATCTAGCTCTGATGTCCATGACTTGGATGTCCTGGACAAATGATGCCCGGTGAAAACCGGGGTTGTCCGAGGCCTAGACTTTTTCAAGCGTTTTTTGGCGGAACGAATAGACCGAGGTTCCAAATAGCCGGGTACGAGATCGGCTATTCCGTATATCCGAGTAGCGCCCAGCCGTCGCTCCACTTCTTTTTCACTCGTGGTCGCTTGACACCCGGCCTCCTCGACTATCGTGAAATCGCTCGTATGCGTGGGTGCAATACCCTAAAAATCCATATCATAATTTAGTAAAATATACCTATTGAAAATAGGTGAATATGAGGTCTGAAATATTGGAAGGGATTTATCATAATTTTAGGCAATTTCTAGTGAAATTAGAAGAAATAAAGAGCTAAACTCCGCTCTAAATGAACTAAGAATCAAAAATATTGTGATAAATCCTAAGAGGCAACGGAATAATTATTAAAAATCGAGAGTAGGTTGTCTCTAATTTAGACAATTTATTAAATTATTTCATTTGGAAATAAAAGAAAGAAAAATCAAAAAGTATTGTGGGGCCATAATTGACCCATGATTTTTAATATTTTATGTGAGGCATAAAATACCAATGTAAGTCCAATAGTTGTGAGAAAATAATTAATCCTAAATAAGAAAATTATCAATAATTAGTAGGATTAATTAAATAATTATTGGCTAATTATTTAAGCAAGAATCAAGAGAATATTCTGGTAAATTATGTGAAACTCTTTAATTAAATATTAATTTATAAAATTAGCATAAAATATATTTGCTAATTATTGGGAAAAGATTAAGAAAAAATAAATGAGATTAAGTAATGAGAATCCCTAATCCTAAAAGATTGTTAATCTCAAGATTAGGGCATTAATTAGATTTGTTAATCAAATGAGATAAATTAAATAATTACTAAGGGTTAAGATGTAATCTTGAAAATTAAAAATCAAAGGCCTAGAATTTATTCTATTAATTTTAAAGCCTAAATCCATGTTAAAAGAAATGGACCAATGAGGGAATTTTGGGGAAAATAAATATAAGATAATTGGAATAATATAAAACAGAAAAATAAAATAAAATAATAATAATAATAATGCTACTTCAAATTTTGGATAAAAATGAGATATGAATTGTGCAAATAAATATCATGATATTTTTTGTGCAAGTGGTAATAAAATATTATTATAAAATTGATATTTTGTTAAAAAGCAAACAGATAAATGAGAACCGATAGAAATTAAAACCTATCTAGAAAACCATGAACTAAGTTCCTAAGCTCGTGAGTATATTATAAACAAGTGAATTTTATCTCTGGAGTGGGTTATCTCCGAAGTCATTTCCGTAACCGCTTAATGCTTAGTGGGAATAAGACGAAAAGGAAGAAGGACATTTTATAGTGGAAAGGAGAAACTATGGAAAATAAATCATAACTCAATATCTGGGTATGAGTTGATAAACATCTGACATTTTATGAATCAAAGAATTTTTGTCCGAATTGATGTTACCCGGCGATTTCTCAGAATCAAGGCGATTATCCGAAAATCTTCAAATAAATAGAGATGCCTCGAATGGGATCAAAAATTTAGTTAACCCGTATATTTTGAAAGAGGAAGAAAGTATCTTCGTGGCTATGTTCCCGGATTTTTGAGATTTTACAAGATTACGCGATTAGGACACCTAATGTAGAACTTTATCTAGAAACTCATAGCAATATGAGTGACATCATGAGGATGATGTCATTTTGGAGAAGAATGAGGTAAGAAGGTGGATTGGATGGTTGAGATCAAGACTTCTTTACTAAGTCTTGATCCAATGGTTCAAGATTAAAGGAGAAGGTTTGGAAGATTACCAAAATGCCCTCACATTTTTCTATAAATAGCCAACACCTATTTTCAATCCTCACACCAAAATCCTCTTGTGGATTTCAAATAGAGAGAGAAGGTAGAGAGAAGGAGGAGTCCTGAGGAAGAAGCAAATAAGCTCTGGGAAATTTTTCTGCACCGAGTCTTAAGTTCTAGTTTTCGATCTGGTAGTTATAGTAGAAATGTTGTTTTGATCTTTAATCTTCCAAGTTAGTTTAGATATCATGTTTTAAGGTTAAATATGATATATATTTCGAAATTATGTCTGAGTAGGAGTTATGTTGAAATTTTGGAAGATTAGGGTCAATAATCGAAGTGTCGCGCAATTCCGCCGATTAGGGGTCGTGGGGAAAATGGTCATTTATGAATAAAATGTCCGTCAGTGAATGATAGATCCTTAACAAATACCGTATAACGTCAACGAAGGTACGTCCGCGTGCATCGTAACACTAATCCGATGGATATAGTATGCGTGTATGTGATGCGTGTATGGTATGTATATATGTGGTGTGTTGATTGAATGCATATAAGTGTCAAGATAACCGTATGCATGCCGGGAGTGATATATCCGTAATGCCGGAGCGATATGTCCGTAATGCCGGGAGTGATATATATGCAATGCTTGGAGCGATACGTTTGATGCCGGGAGCAATACATTTGCATTCGTCGGAGCAATACATTTGCATTGGTTGTGTGATTCATATGTTGTGTTAAAGTTGTTCTCGTAATCCATATGTGTGTATGTAAATATGAGGTTAACCGTTACTCTGGGTCCGGCGCATGACCTCACTTCTTAACATAGCTCGTGGTCAGGAGGACCGAGGACCGAGGACCGAGGAGAGAGGAAAGCAACAAGCTTAGAGATTCGGCCGAGAATCATGTTTGTTACCACGATACGGGATTGCCAGTGAGACACTTCTATTGTTATTTTAAAACTCTCATGCATATCGCATCACTTCTATAATAAGCCGGGCATTTTGAATATATATATCGCTTACTCAATCGCTCCTGGCTCTACTCCGATGAAAAAAATTATATTGCTTTTGAAAACGGATGTTACACGGGTAGCCACTACGGCCTTTAGGGGTAATAAATGATCACTGGGTGCGCAGTTAATGCGTGTGTCACGTCATCCTTACTTTATGAGCGAATTGGCGCTTTTGCCCCCGACGGTTGAGTTTTCGAAAGTTTTATACCCACCTGGTCTTTCATTTCCCCATTTCATCGATCGCTGAGGAGTTTTCTCCCACTCAACTTTCGCATTGCGAGAGGATTCATTATCGTGCGTCCTTTTGCACTTTTTCTCGAGCAATCTTCCACTTATTAGACAGTATTGCTTCTTTTCCCATCATTTCTTTAACTCTCGTTCTCCTTGTATCTTTGTTGCCCCTGTTCTGTTATACTTCCAATTTGCCTTAGCAAATTGAGAAATTATGTCTGTATTTCCTCGAGTTTCGGGGTAATTTGCTTCATTTGCTCGGCTTCCGAGTGATTTCCGCTTGCCTTCACTCTCCACCTCTAAAAACCCCCATCTTCTCTTAAAAATCTTACCCGATTCAGGGTTCGACTGCCGTGTCTCTGGGAGTGTTATCAAAAATGTCTAAGGATATAAAGACATGACCCCGAGGAACTCGAGGAATTGCGTAAGACCGTGAAGGGAAAGGTCCCGCTAGTGGCTCTGGGGTGATAAGCCTTTCTCAAGAAAGGCAAGACGCACCGCTTGCCGCTCATTACAAAGGGAAGCAAGGGGAAAACTTCCTGGAGCTGCTAAGCCAAGGGTGTCAAAAGTTTGAGAAGGCAATCCATCTGGCTGGGGAATTTCAAACCTTCCCTCCTCGCTCACCCCCAATCCGAGGAGGTCGCCCATGCGCGCTAACATGGCTTCTATTCCGGCCTCCCGATTAACCAATGTGATGACATGGTAAGGCCGGGTCCTAGGGCCGAGGTGGACAACTACATCGGCCCATGTTATGACTTCTTCGTATGAATGTACCCGACTTCTTTCCATCGGAGATTCCGCAACCGCCGATTTGATTTTGGGCCCCGCCATCACAATCTTGTCCCTGCCCTCGTGCCACACCCCGGGATCCTCGTTGACTTGAATTCCAATCTTACTTTGGGTGGAAAACACGCCTTCAATCTTTGACATCGTGTATGCTAGGAAGATTCTCGATTTTGCTTTATTTTTATTTCTATGGTAGGTATAATGGCCTCTCGCTTTCTTTTCTTCTCATACCGCTGAGTCGAAGTCTCGGTAATGCGAACCGCTAGCCTTTCATAGGGTTTGATTGAGAAATTCCCCCGGGTTACTCAGAGGTGCCGTCTCCGCCGATCAAGCCGACCGCAATGACCTAGAGACCTTCCCATGAGGAGAGGCCGATAGTTACTTTTTTGTCTCCTGAGGAGGAGGAGTCGCTTTGCTCCGCGCAGGAGGGAAGCCATAATTCCTTCTTTTTCTTTTACCTTTGATTACATTACTAAGCTCGTGTGTTCGCTTCCGTTCACCGGTTCCGTATATCCATTCTACAATCCCTTGGCCTTGCTCCTCGCAATTGCATCCCAAACCATGGGATATGTAATCGCATTTGAGTGGTTTTGTCAAAGCATAGGTTTGCCTTGCACCACCTCTATGTTTTTTTATTTCTTCACCCCCATACCGCTCGATCCGGAAGGAATCGCCGAGCCGAGTTGGCTGGACCTTTATTCGGGGTATTCCAACAAAGCGCCACATCTTTGCCCTGACTCCTTCAAGCACTTCAAGCTCGACTTTTTAAGGTGGTCGCCAATCGGCACCGAGCCTTGGTTCCTTAAAGGCTCCCGACTCTACAAACGTCGAGTGGCGCTTCCTTTATACCGGTCAAGGATCACCACGACGTCTCGCCTAGTGCTATAAGGTGGAACGGGCCACTGGCCAAGCACGAGAGGAAAGCTATTGACAAAGATAGTGGACCATGTGAAGGAGCACTCGCATCGCTGGGTCAAGCTTCCTTAGTGGCTCAAGAACGGCCGAGACCCAAAACGAGGAAGAAATGAGATCAAAGCCGAGTATGGGCTCTTCTTTGTTCATATATTGCCTCGCTTTTAGTTCAATGAACATTTTGCTTCCTTCCATAACTAGTCCGATGTTTGTGTTCTGTGCAGATCCCACAGGAGGGATCAAGTACCTTATTGGAATCCCCGAGCAACCCGAAAGGGCAAGAAGAGGTCACCAAGATCCGAGCAAGTCGAAGGACGGTGAGTCCTCGAAGGCGCCGAGTCTAAGAAAACCAAGGTCGATCCCGTGAGCGCGCTCCTCCAGCCTCCTGCAGAAGCCCACCATCTCCGCATGTAGTGACGTTGCTTCCCTGCTCGATCTTGCCGTCCCTTCTGCTGGAGCTTCTAAGGTCCTTCCGCCTCCATCTCTCTTGATTCCGCGCTCCCACTGGTGGGAGGTGGGATCACGAAGAATTGAGTATTGCTCTCGCCCCGCTCGCTGCATAATGAACCTGCCTTTGCCGGAAGCCGATCTCGAGGGACATCTAAACTCAAGGCAATGCTCATCTGAGAGGCCTTCATCATAGTTACGTGGAGTCGGCTAATGACTTGAAGCCCGCAGACGGAACGCGACGAGATGTTGAAGCAATGGCAAAAGCTTTTAACGAGTTCCAAGCCGGCCGTGTCAAGCCGGAAAAAGGTAGTATGAGTTGCAAATGACTCGGAGATCTTGGCCGATGCCAACGTGATGATCGCAACTTGAAGGCAGCTCGAGCGGATGACGGAAGAGTTGAAGGCCATGACATCCGAGAGGACAGGATTAAGGCCGAGGGAGAGCCCCTCATCAACCCCCGGCGGCAGAGATAGCACGACTTGGGGGTTGCTGCAGAATGCGGGGAGGAAGCCATTAAGAATTGGCCGCCTGCATCCAGTTCTGAACCCCGGGTCGAGCTTAACACCGCAAGCCATCACTTACGGGCCCACGCTTGAGGGCACCGCCTGTCACCTCGTGGAGCCCCACGCCCGAGACCCGTCCGGATGGCGATGCATCCGGGTAGAGACCGAGAAGGAGAAGAAGCCTCGATCGCCTGTGAGCTCGTAAGCCGATTTCCTTGTCTCGAATATTTTTTATTTTGTTTGTTTTGACCAGTTTTACACGGTGTCTCTTTGTGGACAGATTGGCCAATCCGGCCGTTTTAAATGCGATCAATGTTTGCTAACCCTTATATTATAATGTATCATATAACAACTTGAATTTGCATGCCATTGGGAGCCACTGCCAAGGTGGCAAAGAAGTATGCGCAGTCTCGAACGCGCATCGTGTCATAATACCTTAGTGTATTGAGTGGTTAGTGTTGACACTGCTCCGCATAAATCCGGGGCCTTGGCCGGGTCATCCTAAGATAAAGGGAAGTTGTCACCTACCCGGTCGGTTTTCACCTAAACGTCCGAGTATTTTGACTAGATCAAGGTCGACATGACAATTTCTCATGATACCTCGGAGTAATTTGAGAGATGTCTTGGTCATGATAGCTCTTTGGAAACATCTTCCTCCGACCGAAAGCCAAGTTGAATAACACAATGTTTGGAATTTTATAAACGCCCATGTAATAAGAGCTTCATTTTTATTCAACAAACGAATTGCTAATGGGAAAGGCCATAAGGCCAACATTCAATATTCAAAACTAACTAAAATGAACAAAAATGGAAAGAGGTAATTGACGAAAAGAAGATAAATCTAACCGTAATAAGCTCGAGCTTGTCTGCGTTCCACGTTCGCTTGTTATGCTCTTTTCCAAGGTTTCGGTAGTATATGCCCCTTTCTCCAAGGGTTAACGCATACGATAGGGACCGCCCTAGTTGGCCGCTAGCTTGCCGTCTTTGGCATTCTTATTTCGATGTCCCTCTTCTAAGAACGAGGTCGCCGAGTTCAAAAGACCGGGTCGAACCTCTTATTATATCGAGCCGCGATCACTGCTTTGCGGCGATGTCCCGTAGTGCGCCGTAACCCTGACTTCATCAACCAGATCTAGCTCGGCCAACAAGGCCTCGCTATTGGCCGTATCTCCTTGCGAAATGATGCTTTTCCGACGCCACGAGGGCAGCAACATATCAACTGAATCATAGACTCCCAACCGTAGGTCGCCTGTAGGAGTTTCTTGAGTGGATGTATGGGCCGTGGTCCGATTCCCCAAAGTACATAGGGTAATTGATCCACCAAGCGGTCTGGCCTAACATGCATTTCTTGAGGCCATCCGTAATGACCTTGTTGGCGGGGTCAGCCTTGTTCTGCTAGGACTGTGGGTGCTCAACCGACGCAAAATGGTGTTGATGCCGAACTCGGCCATCAACTCGCAGTAATCCAACACCCGTAAATTGGGTGCCGTTGTCCGTAATTACCTCGGGCCGGGCTCCAAACCTTGTGATGATGTTGACTTCCACAAACCGCCGCATGCGTCGAGGAGATCGTAGCCGCAGGATCGGCCTCGATTCATTTGGTGAAGTAATCCACCGCGATGATTAACTATCGTGAATCGCCCTTGGGCCTGTTTTGAACGGGACCTGTGGATATCCATTCCCATTTGTAGAACGGCCATGGGGCCGAGATGAAATGAAGTTCTACTGGGACGACAAAATAACCCTTGAGTGTTTCAGCAAATATCGCACTTTTTGACGAGGATCTTGGAGTCTCGCCTCCAATGTCGGGGCCGCAGTACCCTCGCCGCAAAGTTTTCCCTGGCGAGTGCCTTAGCGCCCATGTGTTGGCCGCCCCACCTCATGTATCTCGGCTGTAGAGCGTATCCCGCCTCGCTTGGGTTCAAGCATCTCAACATGGGAGAATGGAGGCCCTTCCGACAGAGTTGATCTTCTACCATCGTATATTTTGTCGCCTCCCGGATCAATATTTTGGCTTCCATAGCATCGTCACATTCGAATACCTCACTCCTGTAATCCTCGATTGGATTTTTCTAATCATCTTCAACCGAAATAGCCATCGTACAGATTGGATCCTCCCTTTTTTGGATCACGGCTGACAACCCGCGCTCTTGGTGCTTGCTAGCTTTGAGAGGATGTCGGCTCTCCTATTTTCACCTCCCCGAATATGACTCACGGTTGCCTCATCGAACTGACATTATCTCCTTAGCCTTGAACAATTATTTTGCCATTACTGGCCCTTTGCTCGATAGGTTCCCTCGATCCGAGCAGCCACAAGCCGTGAGTCCCTGAAAACCTTAAGTTTGTGGCGCCGTTTCCTCTCCTCTTGAAGAAGCTCGACTATTAGGCCTCGTACTCTACTTTGATTATTTGAGGTTGGAAACTTCAACTGGGCTGAAGTGCTCAATCGTGACCCACCGGACTCAAGGAGAACTCTTGCTCCGCTTCCTTTGATATTCGATGATCCGTCGACACACACCCTAGCCGCGCCCGGCTCGCAGCTGCTTTGTTGGTCGTGTGTAATAGCTCCCGATGAAGCCTCCGCTAATGCTTGTGACTTAATTGCATGGCGAGTCAGAGGTGATGTCAAATCGCATAACCTCGATCGCCCAATTGGTCATTCTTCAAGCCAACTGGGTTTGTGTAGAACTTGTCGGGATCGGGCCGACCGGTTCTAACGATGATAGGATGGCCTGGAAGTAAGGTCGTAACCGACGGCCGAGGTGAGTAGTACGAATGCCACTTTTTCCAACTTCTCATAGCAGATTTCTGAGCTGTGTAGAGTCTTGCTTATAAAGTATACCGGTATTTGGCCGTGATCTACCTCCCTTATTGTGGCCGCGCCGGCTTCCTCGCCAATAGACAGTAAATGTAAAGGTTCTCACTGGGATCGGCTTCGACAAGACGGTGGATTAGCCGTGCACCGGTTTATCTCCTCGAATGCCATGTCACACTTTGAATTCCATTCAATCGATGCTTCTTTTTAGAAGTTTGAACAAAAGCAAGGCCTTCTCGGCCGATCTCTAAGCAGAATTTGGTAAGAGCGGCTAATCTTCCCGTCAACTTGTTGAACCTCCTTTTTGTTGCTTGGGGCCTTCATTTCGAGCACTACCCCGCACTTGTGCAGGTTGGCCTCAATACCTCTGTTAGTGAGCATGAAGCCTAAGAACTTTCCAGTAGGTACACCAAAAGCGCATTTAGTCGGGTTCGGCGTATTCGATAAGTTCGAGCTTGCCAAATGTCCACTCCAGATCTTGAATATGATGCATCGGATCCAAGGTCTTGACGATCATGTCGTCTATGTAAACCTCCACATTACGACCGAGTTGGTCCGCGAAGACAGATGTGTTCATCATTCTTTGATACTTGGCCCTCGTGTTCTTCAATCCAAAGGGCATGACGTTGTAGTGGAATTGGTCTTTTCGGTGATGAAGGTGGTTTTTTCTTGGTCCTCCAGGTACATTGCTATTTGATTGTACCACGAGTAGGCGTCCATGAAGGAGAGGAGCCGGAATCCCGACGAATTATCTACTAACCGGGTCAATGTTAGGCATTGGGTACGAGTCTTTGTTGCGTACTTTATTCAAAGTTTGTGTAGTCCGTACATACCCTCCATTTTTCGTTTGGTTTTTTGACCATAACCACGTTGGATAACCAGGTGGTGTATCGAACTTCGCGGATGAATCCGACTTCGGGAGTTCTTGAACATGAGTTTCCGGCGCTTTTCTCTTTTATGGGCCGTGGTTCCTCTTTCTCTAGGATACCGGTGTCGAGCCCGGGTATACTTCCAACTTGTGGCAACAAAACTTTGGGTTGATACTGCACCTCGGATGTCTTCCAAGCAAAGACGTCTGGGTTCTTCCTCAGAAATCAACCAAGCCGGTTCGAATATCTAGGGATAAATGCTTTCAGATTTTCATGGTTTGGGTGTGGGTCTCCCAACACTAAATCCTCCAAATCACCTGCCGGTTCTTGGCGTAGCTCTTCATCGTGAAGACCCACTCGACCGTATTGACATCGCGATCAAGGGAATCCGGTTCATCGTAGCCGGATACCTCTCGGCATATCGGATTTGGGGGCCGTGATGAAGGTTCGCTCGCCAATTCCGACAGCTTCAAAATAACACTATCGAGACTCTCTCTCGGTCATCCTTAACCGTGACCACGGTTCCTTGGTTGCTTACCATCTTGAGCTTTTGATGCTTGGTGGATACTAGCATGTCCCATTTGTGTTAGTTGGCCTCCCGTAATTATGTTATATGGTGAAAGAAAATCTGCTACTATAAAACGCACTCACTCGACTTGAAGGCGTCTCCTGCCCAACATGAGCCGGAGGTCGATAAACCCTTAGTGGCGTGGATCGTCTCCGTTAAACCCGATGAGGGTCGTCTTACGAGGCTTTAAGTCTTCCCGATCCACGCTCATTCTCTTGAATGCATCCCACCGAGGATGTCACCTGAGCTTCCTGCTGCTCACAAATATTAGTTTGACCCGGTAATGGACCACTATCTCTGGCCACCACTAGACCGTTATGATGTCCGGGATGACGTCCCCGAGGTCTTCGTTTGAGAAGAATAATTGCGGGTTAGTCGGTCCGTTATAATTCTCCTTAAACATTGGTCGGTCTCTTACCGAGAGGACTTCGCAGATACTTCTTTCGTTGGCTCATTGTGTCTCCGCCGCCGCCCATCGCCCTACTTATCACATTACGCCGAACTCTTCTGGGAATTCATCACCAATCTCATTCGCTTTCTTTCGTTTGTCGTCCCGTTTTTGTGCTTTCGAGGGGGCTCTTGCTTCGGCTCCCGGGTTTGTGCTTACCTCCCTTTCCTTGATGTTCAATCACGATCGCTTGAAGTTTTCCATCTCGGATAAATTTTTCAATAGCATCACGGAGCTCGTAGCATTCGTCGTGGTATGACCTCGCCCGTCATGAAAAGCACAAGATTTAGACCGGTCTACCCCGGATCTACGGTAGGATAGCCGAGGTCTCGACCCTTTCATTTCGGCCGTTGATACTTCTTTCCACACTTGCGATCGCGGCATATTTAAGGCCGTGTACCTTTCATACCGCTTTTGCATCAAACTTCCCACCGCGGTTCTTATTCTCCGAGCCCCTTCGCGGGAATCCCTTTTCCCGCCGTCCTGTGTAATCCTTGTCCCCGGGTGGAATGCCTCTGTCTTGATCCCGCCTCGGATTATTTGCTAAGCGCATCCGTTCCACCTCCGGTACTTCCTCGACCGAGTTATGAAATCATGAAGGTTTTTAGCTGGCTCCTTAAAGAATGATTCCGCCAGCGTGATTCTCTATCTAGGCCGTCGGCTAAGAGGTGAACATGCACGTCCTCGTTTAATCCGCGCACTTGAGGCCGCATGTTTAAAGCGATCCAAGTAATTTTGGAGCATTTCGCCAGTCGCGCCTAATCTTGGACAAGGTGTACTGGGACTTCGGTTGCCGCTGCTAGTTGCAAAGTGCAGCTCGAAGGCGTTCCGCTAACTCATCAAATTTATGAATCGACCCCGCAAGCAAAGTGTGGAGCCACTTTAAAGCCGGCCCCTTAAGGGTTTCCGCGAAGATTCAACTCATAATGGATTCCCGAGACCTCTTACGACCATGACCATCTCAAAGTCTTCCAAGTGGGTTGTCGGGTCTTGAGAACCGTCATATTTCGTTAATTCGGTGAGATTTAATTTCCCGGGAAGCGAGCGTTGAGGATCTCGTCCGAGAAAGGGCTGTTGTCAAGTTGTCCGACATACTATCTCCGCCGGTTCCCCGTTGGAAGAGGCCGGGATATCCCGCCGACTCGGCTTGCTTCCTTCTATTTGAGTCCCCGCATGAAGAGGTCGGCCTCCCGGTTTGGCCGGTTTCGCCTCCCGCGTGCTTTTGTGATCACGCGAGGCATTACCCTCTTGACTCTCTTCCCGTGTCTTGTCCTCTTCATCTTCATCGAGAGGCTGAATCCTTTGTCTTGAACCGTTCGTCCAATCGTTGAAAGTGGAGGGTGTGCCGCTTGTCCATGTTCTCCATATGTCTCATCATTGCGAGCATCGAGTTTTGAAGGAGGCGTAAACTGGATTGGTGGCCGGGATCTCTTGGTCAACAACCGGATTGGAGTTCCGCGGCTCGTTGCGATGATTTCGCAGGGTCGAGGACTCCGTGTCGGACGGGTTGTCTTCCAAAGGCCGATCCTCGTTGGGGACGTCGGTTCTTCTAGTGGTTGCTCCGGCCGCGATGCATGGCCTTCCGCATCCCGCTCATTGTCACCGAAAGGGTTTTTGGATGCTCGGTGCGCCGTGTGGTTGCCGAGGTGGTTGACGCCTGGTTCCGTTCGGCCAAACCATCTCGGCTTCTTCAGCTTGAGCTACGAGTGTTAATTTTCATTGGTCACGGAATCGAAATTTGCCGATCCCCACGGTCGGCGCCACCGTTTCGGTATAGAACTTCGATGTCCACCTAGGGGTAGGCTGGGATATTGATCTTGGATCGAGGTGCTCCTTCGTATGCCTAGGGACGAGCGTATAGGAGAAGGTTGGATAATCAGTACACAACCGGGCGTTTCGCCTAAGGGGTGCGGTGTGTACGTTGTAACTATATGTAAATTAGTTCAGGGATGAGAACGTGTACCTTTGCCACGTATCTCCTATACGTATATATAGAGCGTATACCTTGTTGGTTAGATCTCCGGTTTCCACGTCGTGCGTGCCCGAGGATCTAGCTAACCGCCCGGTGACTAAGTCCTTCGCCAGGAGGTTGCGATCCTTACGTGGGTTGCCCCCTCTGTGTTGGCGGTTGGCTAGTTGGTCTTGACTAGGTCCATAGCATGCGTGCAAACTTTGATTAGTGACAAATAACATCCTAACATTTTTTAAAATTTAAATTTAACTCTTTTAAAATTTTTATTATAATATTAAACCCATGTTGTTATTTTTATCCTTTTAATAAATTTGGTAAAAAAATTAATATCATTTTTCAATTAAAATAGCTTTTCGTATGATAAAAACTAGATAAATAATATTTAAAATATATAAAAATAAAAGTGCCATCATTTATATAGCATTTACTTATTTTCTTGGGATAATTGAGCAATAATAGTACAAGTATGCCATCATTTATGTTAAATATATTCTTAGGATAATTAGGCATTGATATGTGTTAGATGATAGTTTTTGCTCTAATGAATTATTTATTAGTTATACATATATTTTTTAAAATTAGTAGTTCAACGTTTATTTTTATATTTTTTTAATATTATTCTTTCGCTTTTGCCATACAAAAGCTATTTTAATTGTCAAATGATAGTAAAATTATTAATAAATGTATTAAAATGATAAAAGTAACGAAATGGGGTTTAATATTATAAACCAAAATTTTAAAGGGAGTTAAATTTAAATTTTGAAATGTCGGGACTATTCGTAACTTATCAAAGTTTAAGAAGGTTATGTGTAACTGGTCAAAGTTCATGGGAGTTTTATAAAATTAATGATTTATATTGATGCCACGTGTTATATGTTAATCGACGTGGCGTTTCTATTAAAAATAATGGTCACTAACGACATATGATTAATAATAAAAATATAAAAGGTCAAGGGGGTTAAATTTAATAATAATATAAAAATAAAAGCTCATCACAAGTTTTTTTTTTTTGCTTGGAAAATATATTTATATTAGGGTAAATGTGCAATTTTACACACAAGCTTTACCCCAGAGCGCCACCGCCCAACACCACAAGCTTTTTTTTTCTGGAGTAAAGTATACACGTGGTTACGTTTTGGGAGCGCCAAGACCACGGGCGTTAGTTAACCGTTAGTTTACCGTTAAGTTGGATGGAAATGAACAAGAACGCGGTGAAATTACAGTTTAATACTTAGTTCAAGGATTTCAAGTTATGATTTAATTTCTATCGGTTCTCATTTATCCTATTTTCTTTTTCACCAAAATATCACTTTTTGCAAAATATCATGATATTTTCTCACAATTTTCTCTCCTTCCACAACCCTTTTCACACTCATCTTTTTCTCTTCTTCCTTCCTAAAAAAACGTCCCCCACCCCTTTTTGACTTTACAAACTTTGATTTTATTCAATTAATCCATGCTTTAAGTGTAATCTTTTGTTAAACAATTAATCTTTAGGGATTTTATGTATTTAATCTTATCCATTTTTCTTAATCATTCTTAATTAATTAGCAAGTATCTTTTATGCTAATCATTGTCATAATAAATCTTTAATTAAGGGGTTTTACATAATTAACTTTGGATATTTCATTGATTCATGCTTAAACAATTAGCCATTAATTATTTATTTAATCACTTACTAATTGTTCATAATTTCTTAATTAGGATTAATCATTTTCTCACAACTATTTTACTGACATTGATAATTTATGCTCCATGTATTATTTTAAAAATCACGGGGCAACTTATGTTCCCCAAAATAATATTAAATTTTGCCTCATTATTTTCCAAGGAAAATAATCCCATAAATTACCTAAATTAGAGACAACATACTTTCCTATTTTTAATAAATATTTAATTGCCTCTTAGGATTTATTATAACATTCTTAGGGTATTTTATGACCCATAAATTCACTTAGGGATTTTTAGCACTTTATTCCTTCTAATTTCCAGAGAAATTACCCTAGAAAAATAAGATAAATACCACATAGGTTTTGAGACCACATATTATCCTATTTGCTATAGGTATTATTTACTAAATTATGATACTTATCATAAGTGGGATTTTTAGGGTATTACATTTCTCCCCCGTTAAATAAAATTTCGCCCCGAAATTTGCTCCGCCCGACTACAAGGATCTTGTCATGTTGTACTTTGATATATAGTATTTTCGTGGCGCCCATACACCGCGTCAACACCGATATCAAATGTCTCCATGGCGCCCATACACCATGGCAACACAAGATACCTTAAATGTTTCCATGGCGCCCATACACCATGGCAACATAAGATACTTCATACTCAATGACACTATCGCGGTCGGATTGTAATAAATCCTTTTGTAGGAAACCTATTAGATGCGGAATTGTTATAATGTACTTACCTTGAGAACCGATACGCTGGTAGCTCCACCGTATGGTTCGTTGTCACGGCGGCCGCACTATACGGTTTGTTGTCATGGTGGTTCTACCCCACGGTACTTTACACCTGGCGCCGCACTCAATCCCTCCGACTAGTCAGCTCCTCCGGTCGAACCCTCCATAGGTAGACCCCTCGATCAAAACTCCCGTAGGTAGCCATCTCCGATCAAAACTTCCCATAAGTAGTACCGTCTTCAATCGATCGTCTCTGTCATTATAACGAGAACTCGAATCTTACCAGGTTCCTACCCCTTAGTGATTTCATACTCTGTTATTTCTATTTCTGTCATCTCATCTGGGTACTAATACCGATACACATACCACTGCATACCGACAACTCTCACAGGTACTAGCACAATATATCTGCCTCCCCAGAAATGCTGGGTACTTTCCCTTATCTATTTAACAACTATCACCGTCAAGGACTTAGTCAAAGACCTCGCCCCTGAGCCGCGCCCGTTGCCGCATGGTGTCCGACCTCTACAAGGCAGGATTATCCCTTCAGGGTAACTATAGGAGACCTAAACAAAGAGGTTTACTCTCTACAGGAAAACCTAAGCAGTACCGACTTCCCTGTACTGCTCCCCTTTGAAACACTGGGCGAGTATTTCATTCAGACTCCTGATATCAGAAGTCCTAGACCGAGGTCCGGTGTATGGGCATTGGACCTCGCCTTAAATGATAGTACGGTAAGGACCCTAACGAGAAGGCACCTAGAGACTCGAGTCTTAAAAAGGAGCCAAGGGGCAAAGTCGTAATAATGCACCAAGGGGTGAGACAAGAGCCAGAAGAAGTTATCAGAGCCTATTGTCAGACATGGATCTAATAAAGTTATTTCGAATATTTTGGTGCCGAAGGCAAGGCTAGTCTATGTAGGTCGCCAATCGCCGCCGTGAACTCGGTGAGGCCCCGTGATAGACACTTACATGGCCATTCCGTTCGGTTAACGGAGTCGTGTTCATTGACCCAAGTCTAGTCAATGCTTGGTGTAGGTTGTATAGTTACTTTTTGAGAAATGTAATTGTACAAAGCTCGTATATTGTATGACATGATTATTCCTTCTGAAATTTTTAATATACCAAGATACGCCTTTGTCATCATATTTCTGGGTATTTTTATACCAAACTACTCGTCATTGTCCATTTGTTAGTAGATTGCTCTCCGTTTCCGCAAAGACTTTGATGTAGCACCTCAAATTTCGTGACCCGAGGACAGAAGATAAGAGTAAGCAGCACGCGTGAAGACCGCGTACAGACCCGACCGAGGATATTTAAGATTTGAACAGATAAATGTATCGTTCTTTATGAACAGACAGCTACGCCACAGTTAATGTTGTATCAGTTACTCAATACTTTATTTGCTCCGATGCTCTACTCTGATGAAAAATATTTCGCTTTTGAAAATGAGATGCTACAACAAAATACATCAAATACAAAGAAACAACAAAGCGCATCACAAGTTCACAACCAAACAAATGACATAAATCATGCCTTATTTTTTAACTCTATATTATGTGGCGACAGATTTATGAATTAATGCAGCAGGGTCCCACGCGCTCAGTGCATCGTTTAGCTTCATTATTATTATATATGACCTTCTCATCTTTCCGTCTTCCTCGCTCTCATTCTTCTCTAACTCATTTTCTAAGCTGCTCTGCTCTGATTCAAAGGATTTGGCATATCATCTTCAAGATCACATTATCATCAGGTTCATCAGAAGCTTATTATCAGTGGTAAGTCATATTCCTTAATTGAGATTTAGAAACTATTGTGATTCTCTTCTCCGTCTCCATCTTACAGTACTATCAAATTAGAAAGTTTCTTGCATTTAAATATATAACTTTGAACGTGAACACTAAAGCGATTCAATATGAATCTTTGTTTGTATAACCGTGTGCACTGCAATCTACACAGACACATTGGCATAATATCAAAATGGAGCTTTAAATGTGAAGTAGATCATGAGTGCGGCTTGTTATCAACCAATGATACAAAGCTAGAACCAACAAGGGTTGGGTCTAGTGGAAAGGGTTAGTCCTCAAGATGACAAACCAAGGTTCAAACTGCCACTTAGGGATAAGTCCAAATTTAGTATCCATGATTGCCTTATCTTTGCTTATCAAAAAATGAGTCAAAGGCAGGAAAACAATAAAGACATACTTCCAACAGTCTTTAGTATAAGAAATATTTAGAGAGTTGATTTTAGTCTTAAATATAAGATATATTTTTATATTTGTTAATCTTTTCTTAATTTAACCTATTGATATTTTCTTTAACAATAATCAAGGAGGAGAATGAATAAATGAATTAAAAAAGATGACTATGGTGTTTTAGAAATTACATATCATGTTAACTAATTCAACTAACTTCTTTAATCTAATCAAATTAGATAAATATATCTTATATTAAGGACCGAAGGAGTACTGTATAATGATTCATTTAGTACAATGAAGTTGAAGAACTGTGTATTGAAAACTTAGAATAATGCTTTTGTGTGTCTCTTCATTTGATATTCATCGGATCCTCTCATCAAAGCACATGGCATCATTCATATCCCATTCTCTACTATTTTTTCTTCTAACTTTTCTTCATAGTTTTAATGTGATACGTACTATTGTTTTCGTCTTTTTCCAATATAGTAGAATAGACCAGCGGCCGCCGAATGAAGGCCAAAAATCAAAGTGGGGTTTAAAAATTGGATTCAGCCTCATTACTAATTCTCCCTTTGATAAGTGGGACCCACCATTTCAATGATTGGCCAAGTGTCTGACTACGTCTCCCACCTTCATATGCAAATCATCTTATACAGCTCTATGTTAAAATACAAATTAGCTTTAAGGTTAAAAAAAAGATCCAAGTTGACATTAGTTTGGGTTCAGTACAATGTACAGTGTGGGAAAGTTGTACATTAAATTAAGTATTTGATTCCACGATATATGTACGAGATTCTGCAGTAATCAAGTCAGCCATATATGCATGCGCACATACATGTGCCTCAGTGCCTGCACAAACACACAAATTCTTCTCTAAAAGTAATTCCCACCCCCAGGTTTTTCTCAGATCCGTCATAATTCCAGAAAATAAAGTGCTTTATACATTTATTTATGCCATTTAAAAATGATTATATTTCACTTTTTTTCTTCTTTTTATCCCATCTCACCATAATAATTCAGTTATGATGGTTTTGAATAATTTTCCTCTTGCAGTTTAAGGTACCCGGATAAGAGTTGTAGTTGCCTTCGAGTGAGATAGAGCGGAAGGAGAACAATGGATCAAAGGAGTCTCTTAGAGGATAAAAACGCAGATTTGGTGAACGAAGATCATCAACCAATAACATGGCGAGTGTTTTCTCAAGAAGTGAAATCAGTTTGTAGTGTAGCAGTTCCTATGGTGATTGTGAATGCTTCAACTTTCTTTCTCCAAACGATCACTCTCATGATGGTTGGTCACTTGGGTAAACTTGCTCAATCTAGCACTGGTGTTGCCATCTCTCTTTGTGCCGTCACCGGTTTTAGCGTCATTGTAAGTAACCTATAAAACTCTAACTTAGGAGTAAAAACAGGGCTAGAGGTCTCTAATGTGCTCGCTAATGCCACTTAATTTTTCAGTTTTTCAAATGTTTTCTTCTTGTTTCTTATGATCATTAGATTCTATATCAAATTAGTGACATTTTGATGTCTTAAGGATATAAAATGTTTAAATTATTTTATGATTTTTCAAAAATAAATAATGCATAATTTTAGTGTATTTTTCTTTTAAAAAAAAATCCAAAACTGCAACATTTTACCGGTAATATATCAAAATATTACTCATTTTATATCAAATCTAATAATCACAGGAAAAAGAAAGTTATCATTTTTGGGAGGGTGGGGCATTAGAGCGAGGTACATTTGAGACCCCACACCCGTAAAAACAACATCTTGTATTGTTGGGTTTTATACTTTTGCTTGATAACTAATAATTTCATTTCGGATTTTGTATTTTGAACTTGTGTAACAGTTTGGATTGGCTTCTGCACTTGAAACACTATGTGGGCAAACCTATGGAGCTAAGCAATATAGAAAGTTTGGGCTTCAAATTCAAACTGGCGTCTTCTGTCTTATTTTATGTTGTCTTCCACTCTGTGTGTTGTGGCTTAACTTGGGGAAGATTCTGGTTTCGCTAGGTCAAGACCCTTTAATTGCACATGAAGCTGGGAAATTTGCAGTTTGTTTGATTCCTGCTCTCTTTGGGTATGCAATACTTCAAGCACTAGTTCGATACTATCTTATGCAGAGTTTGATCTCTCCACTTGTACTCTCTTCTTCATTTACTGTGTGCTTCCACATAGCTTTCTGTTGGACGCTGGTTTTTAAATCTCCTATGGGTCCCTTTGGAGGTGCGTTTGCCATTGGTGCCTCATATTGGTTGAATGTGATCGTACTTGCGTTATATATGAGATTCTCTAATTCTTGTGAAAAGACTCGAGTTCCAATTTCCATGGAGCTTTTCCAAGGCATTGGAGAGTTCTTTCGTTATGCTATTCCCTCAGCTATAATGGCTTGGTATATTCTTCTTCCCCACTTAATAATATGTCTTCCTCTACATTTTATACTGGGTTTAATTTATACCATTATTAGTCTTTATATAGTTTGATCGAATTTTAGATTTGGTCATTGTAGTTTCAGAGTTGGTTACTATAGTTTCATAATTTTATAAGGATTTGATCAGAGTTTAATGACTAGTTCTATACTTTTAATGAGTTTTGGTTTTGATAACCTTACTTAAAATTAGCCCAAGTTCTTATAAAACTAGAGGGACCAAAGCTAAAATTCGATCAAAGTGTGAGTACCAACCGTGATATTATTCCTTTTATATTTTACCTTGGATATTGATATTGATTGTTGAATATTTCAGCCTCCAATGGTGGTCATATGAGGTGACTACGTTGCTCGCTGGTCTTCTACGACCAAATCCAGAGCTTGAAACTTCAATTTTGGCCGTATGGTATGTGCTTTTTCTAAATCACTTCCCAAAGTCTATTAAAAGTATTACTTGAGTATTCAAATAATGATCTAATACTATGAATTTTGTGACAGTGTTTCAATGAATGTTACAATCTATTCGATACCAGAATCAATTGGTTCAGCAGCAAGGTTTGTATCACATAAAATTCATCGATTTAGAGTAATGTCCGTCCAATAATATAGATCATGACTTACACACATATACATATATACATTTATATATGTACATATATACAGATATACATGTACACACACATATATACACACAAACACGGAGACATGTGTGTGTGTGTGTATTTATATTTATTGCTGATTAGACTTTCACTTAATAAGTTCTTTCTCATTTGGTGACTTTTTTATGATTGGTATTATTATTCAGTGCAAGAATTTCAAATGCATTAGGAGCGGGAAGGCCACAAGTGGCGAGATTGTCTGCCTTATGTTCAAGGATTATAGCAACTGGTGTGGCTTTTGTAGTGAGCACAACCATTTTTGCTCTCCAAAATATTTTAGGTTATGTTTTTAGCAATGAGCCAGAAGTGATATCCTATGTCTCAGACGTAGCTCCTCTTTTAGTTCTATCTGCTTTTATGGACTCTCTACAAGGCACCCTTACAGGTAAAAAAATCTTTCATTCCCATACTATTCTCGTTGAATTCAAACTTCAATGCATTTATATCATTGTTGATCGATCTTTACAGTTTGATCGAATTTTGATTCTGGTCCTCATAGCTTCACATCATTAACTTTCGTCCATATAGTTTCATAATGACTTGGACTAAGTTTACATATAGGGAATTACTATTAAACTTAAACTTAGATCAAATTGTTATGAAACTATATGGATCAAAACTAACATTTGAAATTGTAGGGATCAAAAAACATATTAATCAAACTATAAGAACTAACAATGGTAGTAACCCAACTTCAATACTTGTGATATGAAATCTAATAATTCTTGTCAAAATAGGGATTGCTAGGGGAAGTGGGTGGCAACACATAGGGGCATATGTGAATTTTGGAGCTTATTATGTTGTTGGCATTCCACTGGCTGCATTCTTGGGTTTCTGGGTAGGCTTGAGAGCAAAAGGCCTTTGGGTTGGAATAACGACTGGTACAATATTCCAAGTGATTGTGCTACTAATCATACTGGGTTTTACCGATTGGATAAAAGAGGTTTGTTCTACACTTCAAAAAATGCATACCATTCCAATAATTCATTTCAGCATTTATATATGTAGTGCTTATGCGAAAGAGTTTGAATGAATAATTTGCAGGCAAGACGAGCTAGGGAGAGGACATTGCATAAAGTTTTGACAGAAGAAGAAAGTGTTTTGGTTTGAGAAACCAGAGTGTAATAGTTAATGGAAGAATTATGATGAGGTCCAAAGAAGATATTTAATTACCAAAAATTCTAATAACAATTGAGGAACATGCAAGGTCAAGTTCCGGTATAAGAAATGAAATAGATTTATACCACTCATTTGTCATTGAGACTTTTTAATAATTAATTCCTTTGCTTGTGACCTCATTGTAATTCTTCCATACTTAATTATAGTGCGATATTGGATCTTCTTAATTTACTGCTTTCACACTCCAACAACCCTACGCCTGCATGCATTGTCTCCATAAAGCGGCTGTAAGGTTGAAAGTCGAATCCAAGCTGGCTAAATAAAAGCAAAAGTCATCTGGACAATGTAGTAATACCAATCAATTTCAATTTTGTATTGTTTTGTTGTTCGCAGCATAGCTTTTATTTGTACTATAATACTTTTGGGCTAAAAAAGAAAAGGTTATTCTTTACAATGGATATTTGATATGATATGAGGCAATTAAGAAAAGAAGGAAAGAGTTACAGTTGTTCTAAGTGATGGAAATACCTCTCATTTAATATACTTGTGTTGAATTTTCAAAATTATATATGGGTACTATTTCAAGATTCAATACTTCCTCTGGTCTTTTTATAAGCTCTTTTTTAAAATGGGTATGATGCTTTGTATATGCTACAATTTTTTTAGATGTTTGAGATTTAATACATTTTTTTATCCCTAATTGATTATATATATTACCTTTTCCCATATATTATCTATCATAAAATAATAAATATTTTAGAGAATTAAAATATTCCAAAAGAATAAAAATCATCAGTTAACTTATTTTATGAACAAAATTTTCCATAGGTCACAAGCACTAGTGCAAAAATGGTGATTTTGTTTTGGAGGCACTACTACAAAAAGTACTTTTAATGTTTGTTTTTGGAATTTTCAAAGTTTTTTTAGAGGGATGTCTGTGAATGACGTTGAAAGGTTTTAACCAATGTCTGTTTTGTAACATGGTGCCACATACCGGCGGGGCACACGTATCCGCTCCGAAAATGCCATGTACACACCTATATCGGCACATTTTTGCTCAACTAATCGTTCCATACCTTATAACATAGCCGAGTGACTTCTTTCTACCAACCCAATAGCATCGGATATGTGTCTGTGTAACACCCCAAATTACATACCTCTTACTATGCCGGTGGCACATAGTATCTAGGAATACGGTGCTACAGGTCGAGTAAAGCGTAACGGAGAGCATGCACTAACGTTTGGACAATGAATAATCGATATAAAATGCCAAGGCATAAGTCAGTAAATTAAATATGAACATTCATGTGATACAATAATACATAACTTGTATAATTAAAACTCCAACATAATAACTATACAATCTTAAACCAAGCCTTAACTACACTTGTGGCTTGGAACTCAATACAGTTAATCAAACCCATTGGCCAGGCCGGGTAAAGTCTAGTGGAAATTTCCCCGTCTTTCACGGCAACTTATGACCGAACCACATAGGCCAACCTTTTCTTAGTTTAAGCACCAAAGTTTTGAAACAATTCTATTAGTTTCATGCTAGAAACTACTCCCTATTGACCTTCTTCGGACTCTCGTCTCGACCGGTGCCTCTTCACGGCTTCTCATAACTTAGTCACGGTGCATGACCTAAGACCTAGTCTTGTCCACGATTTCATGAATCATTCAATCATATATAATTATACAATATATAGAAGATTAAAGTTACCAGTACGCGAACGTACCTTTCACCGTGTAGTTAGAATACACCCGACCTTTGAATCCGACCCCGCACTTCTTAGGTATCCCTTGAAGAACTTTGCTCTTTCTCTTCCTCCACTTCTAAAATCTCACGTCCCTCTCTCTATATTCAGCTACTTGGAGCTGATTTTGGTGTGAAGAATATGAAGAGGAGAGCCCTCTATTTATAGGAAAAACTCTATGGTAGAAATGGTAATTATATGTGATTAATTTTCACCTCATCCATTGGATTAAAATGACACTTTATGAAACTTCATCCTTGCCCTCCAACCATGGTCGACATGCAGCCCCCAATTTAAGCCATTTAATATATTTCTTAATTAGCTAAATATACCATGGTTCAAGCCTTCTAATTACTAGTGCAAAAAGGGCTTTAAGACAGTCTCATTTAGACCAGGATTATAGAGAATCGAGTCTTAAAAGTATGACCGGTGGCAGTTTCGTAAATATAAAGAACTTTTGGACCGGATTATAAAAGATCCGGTCTTAAAAATATGACCGGTGGCACTTTCGTAAATATATAGAACACTTTTAAGACTGGACTATAAAAGATCCGGTCTTAAAAGTATGACCGGTGGCAATTTTGTAAATATATAGAACACTTTTAAGACCAGGGCTAAAAATATCCGGTCTTAAAAGTATGACCGGTGGCAATTTCGTAAATATTGTGAGAAGACGCGATCAAATCCGAGAATGCGATGATTTATTCCTTCGCTTAATTGAAATTATATACGATGCTAATAAGTAAATAAACCTAGGCAGTTCCTATAATTTAGGGATTACAATCAGGAATATATTACGAAATTAATAAAATCATGATCTGCTAACTTAATTCCTAAAATCTCTCTAACATCTTAATTAAGATGATTACAATCAAGAATTTATTTACGAAATTCAAAAAATCATGATCTGCTAACTTTATTCCTAAAATCTCTCTAACAACTTAATTAAGATGATTACAATCAGGAATTTAATTACGAAATTCAAAAAACCTTGATCTGCCAACTTAATTCCTAAAATCTCTCTAACAACTTAATTAAGATAATTGCACAATATAATCGTATACGCTAACTAATTAAATAAATAGAACACTTTTAAGACCTATTTGTTTCAAAGAGACGGTCTTAAAAGTAGCTTATAAGACCGTCTGTTTCAAAGCAGACGGTCTTAAAAGTGTAAAAAAAAAAATTATATAGAATACTTTTAAGACCGCCTGTTTCAAAGAGACGGTCTTAAAAGTACTTTTAAGACCGTCTGCTTGAAACAGATTTATCTTAAAAGTGTAAAAAAATTATATAGAACACTTTTAAGACCATTTTGTTTCAAATAGACGGTCTTAAAAGTACTTTTAAGACCGTCTGTTTAACAGACGATCTTAAAAGTGTAAAAAAATTATATAGAACACTTTTAAGACCGGCTATTTCAAACAGACGGTCTTAAAAGTACTTTTAAGACCGTCTGTTTGAAACATACGATCTTAAAAGTGTTAAAAAAAAAATAGAACACTTTTAAGACCGGTTGTTTCAAACAGACGGTCTTAAAAGTGTTCTATATATTTACGAAATTGCCACCGGTCAATTTTTTTTTTTTACACTTTTAAGACCGGTTGTTTAAAACAACCGGTCCTAAATATATACTTTTAAGACCGGTTGTTTCAAAAAACCGGTCTTAAAAGTGTTAAAAAAAACTACATTTGCTAAACTCGTTAAGTCCGTGAGTTTGCTTTGTCTTCTTGGTGATATAACATTTTCTTAGTTATAGATTCAACGAGTATTCCAAGAGCCTCACGGGCAAATCCTCGCAAGAATGTCATCCTCTTCCTCTAACCTACTCGCAATCTTCGTAAGTCATCATAAGAGTCGCACAATCAAATCATTGGCAACGTTGGCAGTGAGATGCTTCGAGGGTTTTGCGATGGCGTCGACTCTAATCCTCAGCAACAGCGAAAGCGTACTACTTTGAGGATTCTAGACGACGGCGGCTCCTTCCTCTTCGATCTATGGGTCCTTCCACGCCGCCTTCGTATAGATCCGGTTTGAAATCAAACTCAGATATCTTCTTGCTTAAGTTTGTTTATTTCCTACATTGACCGCTCCTGCTCAGATCGGATTTCGATTTTGGTTGCTTGAAGCTTTGCTAGCACCGACAAGAGGATCCTGCTCGATTTGGTTGCTTTAAGCTTGTGATTTTTTTGTAGATCCGGACTTCAAATTCGATTTTCATGGTGAATGATTTTGTTTCTTGTTATTTTTGTTTATTTCGGACTTTGTAATCATCTTTTTGTTTTTCTTCTTATTGTTGTTGTTGCTTCCAATCTTCTCTTGGTTCTCCGTCGTTGATGACGGAGGGACATTCAAAATGTTGCCGATCCGGTGATTTGGGACCGATTGTTTCATTTGAGTTTTGTTTTTTTTTTATTATTTTGAAACACTTTTAAGACCGGATGTTTAAAATGTCCGGTCTTAAAGAAACTCTTTAAGACCGTGTAAAAGTCCGGTCTTAAAGGTCGACTTTAATACCGCCTGGAACAAGGCGGTCGCGGATCCGGTCCTAATGTACTGTTTCGTCCGGTCTTAAAAGCCTTTTTGCACTAGTGTTGGTTAGTTGAAATTTTTGACTTTTCAACTCTAATCAACAAAGTTATCATCTCTTTTCTTCATTCACATCAGCTGCACATTTTTTTATGACTTTTGGGGCTGATTAAGAAGCTTAATTAACTCTCTAATCAAGTGTTTAAATGCCCACTAATTACATGTGTCATTGCATAACTGAGTTGTTAACTTAACCATGGTTATTAGTCTTTATTAGACAAGCTTAATTCTTCATCTTTGGCCTTTAATTTTTCTTCAATAATCAGCCCTCTTTTATTTCAAAAATGATTACTTTAATATTCCCATAATTAAATTGAAGAATTATGCCACTAATCTCAACTAGTGCAAAGCTTATTTGCCTAAGGATAATTGTTAATAGATAACAAGTAAACTAAGTTCTTCCCATATCCCTTTTCTTGTCTTATGAGCATTTAAAATAGCTATTATTTCGTGTGATTTTATGTCACACTTTATAACTCCTAATATGCGGTCTCATTAATCAACCATTGGTTAATTAATTCCCAAGTGAAATTTGTACAAAAATATAATCAATAGATTAAATTTCTTTGAGACACATATTCACCTTTGTATTTGTAATACCCTAAAATCCATATCATAATATAGTAAAATATACCTATTGAAAATAGGTGAATATGAGTCTCAAATATGGGAAGGGATTTATCATAATTTACAGGCGTTTCTAGTGAAATTAGAAGAAATAAAGAGCTAAACCGCCTAAATGAACTAAGAATCATAAAATATTGTGATAAATCCTAAGAGGCAACAGAATAATTATTAAAAATCAGAGAGTAGGTTGTCTCTAATTTAGACAATTTATTAAATTATTTCCTTTGGAAATAAAAGAAACAAAAATAAAAAAGTATTGTGGGGCCATAATTGACCCCATGATTTTTAATATTTTATGTGAGGCATAAAATACCAATGTAAGTCCAATAGTTGTGAGAAAATAATTAATCCTAAATAAGAAAATTATCAATAATTAGTAAGGATTAATTAAATAATTATTGGCTAATTATTTAAGCAAGAATCAAGAGAATATTCAAGTAAATTATGTGAAACCCTTCAATTAAATATTAATTGATAAAATTAGCATAAAATATATGTGCTAATTATTGGGAAAAGATTAAGTAAAATGTGTGAGATTAAGTGTATGAAAATCCCTAATCCTAAAAGATGTTAATCTCATGATTAGGGCACTAATTAGATTTGTTAATCAAATAGGATAAATTAAATAATTACTAAGGGTTAAGATGTAATCTTGAAAATTAAAATCAAAGGCTTAGAATTTATTCTAGTAATTTTAAAGCCTAAATCCATATACGGACCAATAGGAAAATTTTGTGGATTATATAATATAATTAAAATATATATAATATTAATTAATTAAAAAATAAATAAATAAAAAACAGAAAAAAATAAAAGGGGCAGACGAAATATTAGGTGTGAAGGGGGTTGGAGATTTTTCAAAATAATATATTGATATTTTGTATTATAATAATAATATAAAATGAGATATTTTGTAAAAAACAAATAGGATAAATGACCACCGATAGAAATTAAATCCTATCTAGAAAATCATGAACTAGGTTTCTAAGGTCAGGACATATTATAAACAAGTGAATTTTTATCTCGAGTGGGTCGTCTCGAGGTCATTTCCGTAACCGGCGGAATGATTAGGGAATAAGACGAAAAAGAGAAAGGAGCAGTTGAGAAAATGAGAACCAATAGAAAATAAATCCTAACTCAAAATCCTTGAATTAGGTTGCTAACAACCTGGGCATATTATGAATCGGTGGATTTTTGTCCCGAAGATGTTGTTACCCGAAGCAATTTCAGAATCAAGACGTTTATCCGAAAATATTCGGCAGGCAACAGAATGCCCTGAATAGGATCAAAATTTAGTTGACCAAGATATTTCCGAAGAGGAAGATTAGACCTTCAGGGCTATGTTGCCGGATTTTTGAGTTTCTCCAAGATTACGCGATTAGACACCGAACCCGGGACTTTATCAGTAGAAAACTTCTAGAGCAAGGGAGTGACATCACCTTGATGATGTCACTTGGTTGAAAGATGATGTAAGGAGGTGGATTGTGTGGCCAAGAATGAAGCTTCTAGAAACCCTAAATTCCATGGTCTAAATTGAAGGAGAATGAGTTGGAAGATTACCGTTTTACCTCACCTTTTCTTCTATAAATAGTCATGCCATCTTCACTTCTTTTCTCACAATTCAAGAGCAAAGTTTCGAATTAGAGAGAGAGTCTAGAGAGAAGGAGGAGTCCGGAGGAAAAGCAAACAAGCTCTGGGTAATTTTTCGATCGAGTCTTAAGTTCTAGTTTTCGATTCGGTAGTTATCATAGAAATGTTGTTTTGATCCTTAATCTTCCAAGTTAGTTTAGATATCATGTTTTAAGGTTGAATATGATAAATATTTTGAAAATTATGTTGGAGTAGGAGTTATGTTGAAATTCTGGAAGATTAGAGTCAAAATAACGAAGTGCTGGCGAAATTCCGCCGATTAGGAGTCGAGGGCAAAATGGTAATTTGTACCTAAAATGCCGTTATGATGTTAGACGTTGATATATGTGATATTATCCTTATAGGATATCTATGAGCACGCATCACATTTGTCGTAACGTTGTCAATTTACCGTATTCCGCTTCAAATACCGTATAACGTCAACGAAGGTACGTTCGCGTCTCGTAACACTAACTCGATATTTATGGTATGCGTGTATATTGTTAGTTGTATTGTATGAGTAGAGTTGTTATGCTGTTAGAGGATGATTGAACATATGCATGCACCGGGAGTGGTATATCTGTATTCACCGGCGGTGATATGTCCCGATTCACCGGGAGTGGTACATCTCGCATTCGCGGGGAGCGGTACATTTGCATTGATTGCAATGGACCTCAGCCCTTAACATAGCTTCAGGGTCGGAAGGACCGAGGACCGAGGATAGAGGCAAGCAGTCCGCATAGAAGACCCGGCTGAAGACTTCCTTTTGTTGTTTCGGCGGAAGCTTTCCTTTTGCTGTTGTATATATCTTTTGAAATACTCGGTTCTTGTACACTGTTGTAACCAACCGGACTTACGGCGTTTTATATATATATCGCTTACTCAATTGCTTCGTCGCTCTACTCGATGATTTGAAATGATGTTTTCATTAAAAAAAAATTACACCGCTTTTGAAAAACGAGATGTTACGTATTTTGCTAATTATTTGCTAAAATACAATGTTTACATGAATTATGAAAATTAGGGTATTACATCCCGTGCGCTTTTGCATCGACATCTTAATTCCACCGCCTACGCATATTAGGCCGCCCACTATGGTGAATCACATAGTCCCCGAGAGCCTTTTATCTCTCGACATTCTTGGGACTCCTCTCGAATTGGGCTTAGCCATATGCTTGATACATGCTTATCCTTGAGTCTCTAGGCTCAAAATTCAAGATATTACACTTTCAATGACAAAATCTACATCGACTAGTTTTTTGAATAACAATCGTTGTAAGTTGAACATTCCAATGATTGTTTGCTTAAAACCAGTTGGTGTAGGTTTCACTTACAATGACTGGTTTATGTATAACATTCATTGTAAGTTGACTAACAACAACTATCTAAAAACCAGCTTGTCTATGTTGACACTTTTCAACAACACTCACATATACTATCCCTTGAAAATAGTCGTGTACGATCCTAAAAGGGATGTTAAAAGTGCCTTCAGTAGTAGTGAAACTTTTCAAATGTTTGAATTTTTGTAACCACTACACTAACCACTACAAAATATCAAAATCTAAGGAATTTGTAGTAGTTCACCAACCGATACAAACTTCATGAATGTTGGCGGGCTTTCAAATGTTCAAATTTTGAATTTGTAGCAATTTCTAAACCAATACAAACTTCATGACCATTGGCGACCTTTGAAAATTTTAAATTTCAAACTTGTAGTGATTTTTATCGTTGCATGAACTTATACAAAGTTCTTTGACGACGACAATGAGGTCGATAATGCCATGACCATGTACGTGTCTCGCTTGTCCATGAAAAGTTTCCAAGAAGGCGACGGTGATGATTACAGAGAGAGAATATGACGGTGAAGAAGGAAAAAACTCGACGCAAACACAAACAGATCTGTCGTTGTGGATGGGAGGTGGAGATGTAGACAAATTGATTAAACCCGCTTAGGAAAATCTGTAGCGACAAATGTTCACGAATGAAAGCTTCTCATATCTAGAACCTCCACAAAAATTCAGATCTATTCGACAAGAAATGAAAAGTTGTCGAACTCGCGAGTTTAAGCAAACTTGTGACAGTGACATAAACTCGTATTTTGAACTCGAATCATAAACTCATAAGAGTTTACTTTTATTATTATATACGTACTACTAGTGTATAATTAAATAATTAAAATATAAAAATAATCAAAAAAATTGATTTAAATATTTTTAAATCCAAATAATTGAATTTAAATCCATCAACATTCATAATTTATCATATTTAACAATTTTTTTCATAACATTTATATTTAAATCTATTGAGTATGATCAAATCGAAGAAATTAACACAAGTTCAAGAATGAGTAAACATGATTTTGTAAGTTGGAAACATAAAAACGGTGAACTCGGTATATAAACTCGTGAGTTTAACCAAGTTTACAACAATCATGAGTTTATGTGTGACTTGACTTTATTTTGTAAACTAAAAACGTAAAATGCTATAGAGAGTCAACTCGTAAATTTAACAACAATACTTACAAACCTACTCTTCCCTTAATAGGTTATCTCTTTTATTTCTTTTCTTTTCTTTTTATTATATTTCTTTCTCTTTTCATAAAATAGGAAACACACAACATAAGAAATACATAACATAGGAAATAAATAAAACTGAACAATTATAACTTAGTCTCCACGTTGCAATTAATGACATCCTATGGCCCAACAGCACCAACAAGTATAGTTTGAAAAAAATTTATAGACATTGTGCATTGAAGTTTTATACTTCCTCATATCCTAAATATAAAACATCAATCTATTTTGTTTCCTAAATATATAAAAGGATATTTTTCATCAAATGATAGTTAATTTCCAATGCAAATGACTAAATAAAGTATATTAGAGAAGCTAACGCACATCTTTTACAAATAATTGAGTTAACCAATTTTCTTTGCATTTAGCCAACCCCTATATTTAGAACTGAAAAAAAAATAGCATCAAAACAAATCCTGATTAATTCTTACATTTAGATTAAAAAATCGAGAAGAAGCTTTTGAATTACTAAGTCTTTAGAAAACATTTTATAATAACGGTACAAGAGTGTTTCAAAAGTAATACATGATAGAAAGAAGTCTTCAGCCCGGTCTTCTATGCAGCCTGCTTGCCTCTATCCTCGGTCCTTGGTCCTTCCGACCCTAAAGCTAAGTTAAGAGCTGAGGTCCATGCATCGAACCCCAGGTAACGGTTAACCTCATGATTACATACATCATATATGTACGATGACATTCATAGAATTTTGACAACATTTACTACTACGGACATAAGGTATACATATCGATATGTATGGCAATAACAATACAGTCAGAGTAAGGTTAAGGCACAATGAGAAATGTACATGAACAGATATGCACGGCAATAACAAGACAATGGAGTAAAGTTAAGGCACAACAGACAATAATACAATGGATGACGACAATCATAAAGTCGGATGACGACAATAGTACAATCGGTGTACGTACAATAAATACGATCGAGTACAGGCATGACAGAAAATAGTACGGTCAGAGTACAGACAATATACATATATGCATACAATAAATATCAGAGTTAGTGTTACAGTACGCGAATGTACCTTCATTGACGGAAAACGGTACGTTTGACAGCGGTACGACAGCGGGTCAGAACGTAATCAGGGATATCCTATAAGGATAATATCAGCCCCTAATCGGCGGAATTTCGCCAGCACTTCGTTACTTTTACTCTAATCTTCCAAAGTTTTGACATATCTCCTACTCCAACATATTTTCCAAAATAAATATCATATTTAATCCTAAAACATGATATCTAAAATATACTGGAAGATTAAAAATCAAAACAATAATTACCCTAGAACTTCAAGAACTACCGAACTAAAGACTAGAACTGAAGAACTTACCCGTTGAAGAACTTCGCTACAACTTTCCCCAGAGCTCCTCTCTCTAACTTATCTCTACACTTTCTAAGAGTGGTTTTGGTGTGAAGAATGAAGAGAATCAAGGGCCTATTTATAGGAGAAGTCATGGCATTTCAACCGTCGGGTCAACTTTATGAAACGAAATCTTAGCCTTCCATGTGTTATCCTTAGCAAACAAGTTTTCCTTCTCCTCTCTCTCTTGGCCGACATCCCCCTCCCCAAAAGTCCACCAAACAACCAATCATGTGGTGCCACCTTGCACTGTTCTAGAAGGCTCTACCGATAAAGTCCGGTTCGGAGTTCGAATCGCGTAATCTTGTAAAATCTTAGCCATTCCGTAATCATAACTTTGAAGTTCTTTTCTTACTCATTAAAAATGTATGGGTTAACTAAATTTTTGATCCCTTTAGGTCTTCTCTCGGTCTGCCGAAAATTTACGGAAAAGCGCGTCGGTTACGAAGTAACTTCCTAATCACCAACTTCCGGAAAAAATTCACTGATTCCGAATATGTCCAGATATTTTCCAACTAGTTCAAGGATCTTGAGTTAGAATTTATTTTCTATAGACTCACTTTTCCAACATCCGACCTTTTTCTCTTTGTCTGATCCCCTAATTACTCCGTAGGTCACTAAACGACTTTGGAGACAATTCTATTCCGAGATAAAATTATACTTGTCTATAAAATATTCTGACTCTAGAAACCTTATTCATGGTTTTCTAGATAGGATTTAATCTCTATCTGTGGTCATTTATCCTATTTGCTTTTTACAGAATATTCCATAGAATATTCCATTTTATTAATATTAAATTTGCAACTTGCATCCAAATATCAAGATATTATTTTTGAAAAGTCCACAACTCCATTCACACCATAATTTTCGGCCAACATGTTTTTTTTCGTTTTTTTAATTAATTAATTTAATTAATATTATATTAATAATTATTTTATAATATTTTTACAAAATTTTCCTATTGGTCCATACTTTGATTTAGGCTTAAAATTACTTAATCTCACCAATTTTTCTTCATATTTTCCAATTAATTATAAATTATATTTTATGCTAATTTTAGCCCTAAACCACTAATTATAGGGTTTTACATAATTATCTTTGGATTTTCCTTTGTTTAAGCCCAAATAATTAGCCAATAATTATTCAATTAATTACTCACTAATTGTCACTAATTTTCTTAATTAGAATAACTCATTTCCTCACAACAATTGCACTGACATTAGTATTTTATGTCCCATGCATTATATCATAATTCATTCCCCCTTTATTTTTCCAAGGTAATAATTTAATAAATTACCTAAATTAGGGACAATATTCTTCCCTATTTCAAATAAATATTTACTTGCCTCTTTATAATTTTCACAGGGTATTTTATAACCCGTAAATGCATTTTAGGGACCTGTTTGCAAACTTTCAAACGTTTTAGGGACCTAACTGCACATTATCTAATTTCAAGAGAAATTACCCTAATAACAAGATAAATTCAATACAAGGTGTTTGAGACCTCATATTCACCTATTTTCACTAGGCATTATCAATCGAGATTTTTAGGGTTTTACATTTGGGATAATGGTGACAAAAGTAATTTTTTTCCATATGGGTTTTTCTAGAAAATCACATTGTAGTGTGACTTGTGTTTGTGATAACGGTGACAGAAATGACTTTTTTCCATATGGACTCTTGTTTGGATGATTATTTGATATGAAAAATGATTGAAAATGACATGAGTCTTATTGAATACTACACATATATATTAGTTGTATATATTGTGATAGTTGAATATAAAAATTAAATTTAAATTTGATAACAAATTAAATTATTATTAAAAATTAAAAAAATCTAAAGTACCTAATTAAATATATTATTATAGATAAATTAGAATGCATACAAATGTATATTTAATAGTACATTGCTTATTAAATCACTTATCCTTAACATTTTTCTTCAGCATCTAAAAAAAAGTCATTCCAGAAACTGAAAAAGTGACTTCTAGAATTTTTTATTTTTTTAAAGAAGTCTAACATTTTCAGAAGTTATCACAAACATCTTTTTTTCTCTTGTTAGGCTTTTCTCACTGTAATTGGGTTTTTCCCTCCTGTAGTCATGCCAAGCAAACTATATTATTTTTCCATGTTCTAAATATATAAGAAAGTTTATAGTAAATACTGTACTACAAAATTTGTCCTATTTGAATTACATGTTGAAGTAAAGTAAACATCTCAACAAGCTCTTAGTTTGGATGGAAAGAAAATTAAAAGTCAAAGAATGTTAAGAAGAAAAACTCCCAAAAATATTATTTTTTTACTAGTTTTTGAATTTTTCATTCATAATATTCTTCTCTCCCCCTTTTTTTCCTATTTTCCCTCCATCTAAACATATGCTTAGGGAAATGCTCCTTTGATTGAATATAGTATAAGCCTTTTTAATTAATTGAAACCAAGGTAAATTGATTGAAGCAATAAAATTGTCTTAAAACTATTAAATTACTTTTCATTTTCATCTCTCAAAAGTACAATCGTTAAATACTTTGATCTCGGACAGGCAGGAGTAGTTCAAATGTTATTCTTTAATAAATTAGAGGTTCAACGTTTAATTTTTTTTTTTTTAAAATATTATTCTTCAAGTTTGATCCATACAAAAAGTTATTTTAAGTGTCAAATGATAGTAAAAATCTTAACAAATTTATTAAAATGATAAAAGTAACGAAATAGGGTTAATATTATAAATCAAAATTATAAGAGAGTTAAATCTAAATTTTGAAATGTTAGGGATTATTTGTAACGATCAAAGTTTAAGAGAGTTATGTGTAACTCATCAAAGTTCATGAGAGTTTTATGAAATTAATCATTTACATAGGATGCCACGTGTTATATGTTAATCTAATGTGTCGGTTTCATTAAAAGATAATGGTTAGTTAACGACATGTGGTTAATAATAAAAAGATAAAAGGTTAGAGGGTTAAATTTAATTTTTGAAATGTCAGTGGGCTATATACAATTGACTCAAAATTCAGGAGATTTTATGTAGTTTAGCCATTAATTAATTGCAAAACTGAAAAAAATCAGAATGATGGATGTTCATGAAAAAAAAATACTTGAGGGTGTTAGATGCATTTGTAAGGTCTCACTTAATCCCTCTAGATCTTGAGTTCAAACCATAGAAGAGATACTTATGATGGTGGGAGGTGTAGCCCCAAACCGGATAGTAATATAAAAATAAAACCTATCACAACCAAACAAATGACATAAATCATGCCTTATTTTTAACTCTATATTATGTGGCGCGATAACATATGGGGTCAGATTTATGAATTAATGCAGCATAGGGTCCCACGCGCTCAGTGCATCTTTTTTTTTTTTTTTTACCATTCTAAAACTTTCATTACTGAAGCAAAACTGCTGAGATACAAAACAACAAGCGAAAAAGCCAAAGACAGCGAGACAAAACTAAACAACGCAAACAAACTCAGAAAGAACAAGACAAAATAGATAGACAAGCAAAAAGCAGAAACGAGACGAAGACAAAAACCATCGTCCCTAATAGAAAGAAGCCTGTCAACCGGGGTCGAATGGCTGTGACGGGTCACGGCATGACTCATCGGTGCCTCGAGGCTCTTCACGTCTTCCTTCCGGATCGTAGACAAAGGGGTAAGGGTCGTTCCACCCACCCTATTGGGCACACCCCCTACTAGTGGCTACGCAAGCAAGTCTGCTGCTTGATTTCCCTCGCGAGGGATAAAATGAATCACGAATGAAGGTTCGATGAAGCACACCAAGGACGTCTTCGAGAATATCGCGAGATTGCCATTCACAAACCTCGGGCTTGGTTTTTTCATGCCACGTACAAGGTTCGACAATCGGATTCAAAGATCACGTTCTTATTCCCTAGGGCTTGAATTATCATCGAGCTCTTTTGTATGCTCATTGAATGCTTCAACAAGGTTAACTTTCAAAACATTCGAGGGGGTGGAGCCCAGAAGCAATTACTTTGGGGGTATAAACACGATCATCGGTGCTCACGTAGTGTATGATTTCCGAAAGTGAGTAATGAAAGAGAAGCCTTTTCTATGACCGTGGTAGGGACGGCCGCTCTGGTTGAAATTTTTTTCATTTCGGCTTTTCCAAATATACCAGAGGATCCAACTTACATGCGCTATGTCATTCTCGGTAAATAGACTTTGTGGATGCATGAGTTCTTGCCACCATATTCGATGCTTTTGATATTCCTCGTGTCTAATCGAGGGACAATTTACACCCAAACCACACACATCTTACCAAGTCACAATGGAAGAACGGGTGTTCTATTGTTTCGTCGCCTACTTGGCACACAGGGCATAACTCGAATTTCCTCTCTTTCGTTTGAAAAAGCACGGTTGGTGGCTATGGCATCGACGGTATTCACCATAGAAAGTTTACCACTTTTGGAGTGATCTTGATTTTCCAGATGGCTTTTCAAAGATCGCTTGACAGGTGGGTTAGACGTTCTTGCGGCACGGGATATCGCCGTAGGAGGTGGTGTTGAGAAATAATACCCCTTTTGACCGAGTAAGCGCCATTTGTCGATAAAGTCCACCGCACTTGTCATCGGCAGTGTCCTAGGAATAGAGATGGATGAGATAGCCTCAACCGCCACATCATCGAGAGCATGCCTTATTGAAGAAACATCCCAGCTTCCTTGAACGTTGGATAATAAAGACTCCACTCTTTGATCAGATTTTTAGCGTCTCACTCTCCGTTCCTAATTTGCAGGAGGGAAGGGTTGGGATCCACCTATCTTTCCATATCCGTACAGAACTCCCGTTACCTATTTGCCAGCACATGTCATCTTTAATAAGATTTCTTCCTTCAAGAATACAAGACCAGCCCCATGAGGCTCGGTGTCCCTTTTTTGCTTCAAGGAAAGAGTCATTTGGGAAGTATAGACCCTTAAGAACTTGTGCCCATAGTTCATTTGGATTCGTGTTCGGTGCATATTTTAGCTTCATTATTATTATATATGACCTTCGATCTTTTTACGTCTTCCTCGCTCTCATTCTTTTTTTTATAAAAAAATTTAGGAAAGGGGTTGGGTTCACCCACGATTCAAGGGTAGGGTGAAATCTCCCTTCGTCCTAGTTCATACCAATGTTGGGCAGGGCGAGCCATCTATTACCTTCAGGCGTTTACCTAGGCACCTAGGAGCTAGGATGCCTCCCTCAGCGCCTTGACCAACTTCAGGATCGAACCCTTTCCCTTTAGTGAGAGTGTCCGACCCCTTTGCCAATTAAACCCAACGAGGGGTTCCTCACTCTCATTCTTCTCTAACTCATTTTCGAAGCCGCCCGCTCTGCTTCAAAGGATTTGGCATATCATCTTCAAGATCACATTATCATCGACTTCATCATAAGCTTATTTACAAGTGGTAAATGTAACACCCCTAATTTTAAGTCCATTATGATGTCTAATTATATTTCTAGGTCTTTTATTAATCTAACCAACATGTAATTATCGAGTAAAAGCGTTAACAAATCAGAGTGAGTCACAACAGAGAGTATGCCTAACGTTTGGACGAATGAGTGACTGATAACATATGCCCAGACACATGCTGGTTAATTTAAATTCCTGGAGGAATATATATGTGATACAATTTAAAATTCGGTAACAATCGTGGTTAATCCGTTGGAGGATATTAGTTATACATATATCCCGAATTTGACATCGATCGAATAGTTAGCAAATATACAAATCCAAAATAATATATGATCCACTTAAATAAATCCTCATTCGGGGTCTTCTTCGTCTACTCTAGTTGTATTGCCTTTATTCCCGATTCAAAATATCTTCTTGAATCTTTAGGCATAACGAGATTCAATAATCGGTTGAATCTCGTGGTAACGGTTAATCTCATATTCAAAGTGCAAATCATACATGACAAATATTTCATATATTGTGAAATAAAATAAAGCATTCAAGAAACACACCGCTACCCGACTATATTGCACACGCTCATGTATCGTTAACGGTGAAAGCACTTGCAAGTGCCATGTGTCCCAGATACACGAATCCTCAGCGCTAGGAAAATAGGCATGCAGCATTATCATATAAAAACAATAATTCACAGCCAGTTGAATAAAACGCATAGACTCGGGCATACAAACCCGGCCAAGAATCCACAATACATGAACACACAAGGCATATATAAAAACACAAGGAATAGAAGATTAAGTTACCAACCTTAACTTCGCGAATATAACTACAATCTTTGGTGTTAGAAACTCGAACTTCGTCAAAGTCCTAAAATGAGACCATTGTAACTATTAATTCTCCTTTCTATTTATTATTAATTAATAATTTCCTTTTCTATTTATTAACAAGCTTAATGGCGTTACTCAAAGTGAGAATGAAGTGTCGGCTATGAAGTTATTGGAGAAGGCGACGATAATAACTTGGATGATTCAATGTCCGATGATGAGACTCCATTATGCGAAATAATCAAAGACCCCAAGAGGAACTTTCCCACTTTTGTCTTCTCTGCTAAGATAAAGAAAAGAATGTTCAAGGCTTGGAAGAACTCAGTTATAATCAAGCTCATTGGAAGAAACATTGGTTATAAGGCGTTAGAGGCTAGAATCCACACTAAAAAAAAAACCATATTTTGTCGTGGTTTATTTGTCGCGGTTAAGAATAACCGTTACAAAATACAAATTTGTAACGGTTTTATCCCTAAACCGCCACTAAATAGTAACGAGCCGTGACGACATAACTTCGGCTATATTTGTCACGGTTGACTCAATAAAACCGCAACAAATTTGGCGCCACCTTGGCGTGCAATGGCGGGAATGTTTGTCGCGGGAATTTTGTAGCGGTTATTTGAGTATAACCGCTACAAAAGTGGCGCCAGCATTGGCACCAACTTTGTTGCGGTGAATTTATAGCGGTTACATTAGGTCACATTTTTGTCACGGTCACCAGAAGAGTGACATTGGCCGCGTCAAAGCTACATTTTTGTAGCGGTTTCTAGGAAAACCGCTACAAATATTCACGATATAAATAAGGTTTAGGGTCCGTACATCAATTATAACAATTAAAGGAATTACTAAATCTTCGACTTGTAATCGAATGAACTATCTCGCTTGGTCGTCGAAGAAATGCATATATCGTAGCTCGATCTCCTATCTCGGGTGATAAGAGCTGCGGATATTTGCCTCTCATCCTTGCGAGGCAATTCGTTCATCACAAGTCAAGGTTTGCTCATTTCTTTGGCGTGAATACTTCTACTCTTCGAGAACAGTCCAACATGCGGCCGGAGATTGGGTTCCATTATAGCCACCTTTGTCTCACGAAAATATCTCGATGAAAATGACTCGACCGGTTTTCGTGGGAGTCGTGACTATATTGAGTCCCAATCCCCACGGACATGTTGGACTATTTTTGGTTACTTCATTATGTGTAATTTATTACGTGGACACTTTTAGAAAAATTAAAGAAAAAAATTAAATGAATGTTTGGTTTTTAAATATTTGTACCAAACTAATTAGTTTGATTCATAAAGTTTATGAATCAAATTAATTAGTTTGGATTTTTTTTTGAAAAAAAAAAAATCATTTTGTAGCGGTTATTGAGAATAACCGCGACAATATGTGGACATTTTGTAGTGGTTACTAGGAAATCGCTACGAGAATTTCAAGGGTCGATTTTTTGTAGCGGTGCAGTAACCGCTACAAAACATCACGAAGAACGAGGCATATTTGTAGCGGTTTATGCGGCGGTTACGACATAACCGTTACAAATTTTTAAATTTGTAGCGGTTTATAAACAGTACTTCCTCATTTTCATCGTCACAACTTTTAACGGTTTTGAGTTTTCAACCGTTTTACCTTTCACCCTACCTTAAAAACTTTTACTTTTAAAGTTCTATCTTTCAACATCATGGTTTCGGAACAAGATAAGGGAAAGGGAAAAGCAGATGTCCCCGAGAAAAGGGGTTTAAGGGGCGGTAGTAGTAGTAGTAGAGGGAGCCGGACGAGAGGGCGTGTGGACCGACATATACCTCCGCCATCTCGGGGGTGGACGAGTTTGCCGAGCTCTTCGCCGATGAAGAAATTTCAAACACGGAGACCCTACGAACGTAGGAGGAGATCGAGAAGCAAGTTTGTCATTGGACGACTTAGACGAGAATGAGGACATCCATCTTGACATCCCCATAGCGGATGTGGAGCGGTTCATCGACCAGAAAATCATTCTTACGCTTGTGTCATTTGGAGATGATCTTTCCTCCGTCATTTTTCACGGTCATGGTTCACGATAGTACACCTTGTTCACGAGACAAAGCTTGTTGGCCAGTTCAAGACCGATGGATGTATCCTATTGAGAGGTCTTGGTTTAAAAATAATTACTTTAGCATTACTCCCTAGTCGGATGTTTAACCATTGATGCATCAAAATTTTTCCTTCTAAACTTTATAGGTTTCTTGGAAACTGAAATCTTACGTGAGGAATAAGGCGTGGCCTGAAGGTTCAATAGCAGAAGGTTATATCGTGGATGATGTCTTGTATTTTTGTTCCAGGTACTTCGATGACATTGAGACGTCATTCAACCGACCGCCTCATGTAGACGATTGTCCTGAGCCTAAGCCGGAGGCAACAGAGTTGTTAATCCCTCGTGTTGGTAAACCAGTTGGCGGGAGTGAGAAATTCAAACTCACGGCACTTGAGAAGTTTCAAGCGACCGACATGTCTTGATTAATTGCACCAAAGTTGAACCGTACCTTCAGTAAGGATTTCACACAGCTATATATATATATATATATATATATATATATATATATATATATATATATTTCCTTACATTTTATACATACTCACATGTCATTGCATGTTTAATTGCGAGGAATTCGGGAGTCATGTGAAGCGTGAACCGAGGATCCGTGCATACGACATCCTCCGAAGGCCCTAAGATTTACGGCATACAATGTCAATGGTTTTAAGTTTTGCACCGTGACACGGGATCAAGGATTGCTGACCCAAAACTCTGGTGTATATGGCACGTTTGGGACGAGGAGTTATGCGAGCAGCAGTGACGGAAACATGCGGTTCGGTGACGTCCGTATTATGAAAAGCGCTTGATGTGGTCGGGATAAGTTACACGAGCCTTTTCACCGTGACGTTGTTCAAGTGTTTGTGGGCGAATACCACGACGTCCAGGGGACTCACGACTGATGACTTAGGCATCACATCTGTGAATTTCTCCCACCTATTCACGGTGGTCACCCGAAAATGACGAGCCGTATATTCTTGCCTTAGAGGCCCATCAGGTTTATTATGTCGCCGATGAGAGACACAAGGATTGGAATATGGTGGTTCACTTAAAGCCTCGGGACCTTTACGACATGGGTGATGGTGATAACGTCACCTACGATTGTGAGCCGTTCAGCCCGCCGCCTTCAAAGACTTCATCCCGACGGTGATGACAATTTACCTATAGTTCGTACGTTTTTGATTTACGCCTTATGAAATAGAAACATTTAACTAAATTTTTAATTGTGTTCAAACGTATTCACCTCATGCGTAACATTTTATGCAAACTTTCTTTGTAGGGATGGCGAAGAAGATTGAGAGAAACACTTAATGCCTATGCTGTAATATGAAATCTTTTTTATTAAGTTTTTTTAAAAAAAAAAAATTCCGAAACTAATTTGTAGCGGTTATATAACCGCTACAAACACCGTAGAACCATGACAGATAACAACCCCTACAGAACCGCTATAAACACGCCCACAAACCGCTACTAACAATAATAACCGCTACAAAAAGTGAGACACTAACCGTTACAAAATGCTGCGCAGACACCACCATAAATACCCCCACCCAACCTCATTTAATATGCATCGCTTTCTTTTCTCCCCACGTTTTCTCTCCGTCTTCTCAAATATTTTTACGTTTTGGAAGATAGTGGTAAACTGTTTGAAGGGGGTGAGTGCCGTGTAGCCGGATCAATTCTAATGTTTCTCATACTAATTAATGTTCAGATCAATTCCAATGTTTCTCATACTAATTAATGTTTGTTATTTTGCAGTTGAACGGGATATATTTTTCAACTTTCCTTATTCTTTCACATACATTATTCAATGATTTGTACACATAATTTTTAAACATTCAGTATTATTTTAATTACTTGATTATTAGCTATTATTATACTTACATATTCTTATTATTTTGCATCTATACAAGGACCTTATATATTTAAATTTCATAATTTAATACCTTTTATTTTTATTAAAAAGATAAACTATTAATAATTACTTAATTACGCCGATAAATAATAGTTTTTTTTTTTACCGTCATGAATTTGTAGCGGTTACTATAACCGCTACTAATTTTGTCCAAGACCGTTCCTATTTTGTCTAAGACAAGTTCCCATGAAGTGAGCAAGCGCGTGGATAAAAGAATGAGGGACGTTATAGAAAAATTCAAAACAGAAGGAAATATTATGATGATCACAATCCGGAGAAGAGCATTTAGGGAAATTATGAGGCGGGCAAGTCAAGGTCTACAAAACGTGTAAGGATCTTCTCGTATTGACTGGAGTTTTTCGATGATCCAGAGACATACCACCGATTTCGAGAGGGAATGGGCTTTTGCATCTTGGGCCATCTATGGATAGCTCAATGGTTTGTGATAGTATCGACCACCTTTCAAGTGCGAGACTTTTGTGCTCGATTCTCGCTTGCCCATTGGGCTTTAGGGCTCCCATTAACACAATAATCAGTTTTTATGGATTACATATTTTATGGAACTCACGAGGGCCTGTGGTAAAGGGTTACTCGGGAACCTAAAATTACTTTGCAAAGAACCCAAGCCCATTATTTTGATGTTGGCCGAAACACGTACGGATGAACCAAAAGAATTTGACCCATTAAGATCCATGGGTTATGACACGTTGCGCGTTATTCCTAGTTCGGTCATTCGTGCGTAATTGCAATTGCTTGGATAAGCACGCGAGTTTCGGTGGATATTCGGAGGAAGACAAGCGGTTCTTCCATCTTCGTTGTCATATTCCTCGGATGCCCACTTTCTTGCTTACTACATTATATGATATTCCCCACTCGGGTTGTCGATCTCTTCTATGGGGAAACCTCTTAAGACTTTCGAAAGGAATCCAATACCCTTGAGTATTATTGGAGACTTCAACGATATTGCCTCGCAAACGAGCGGATTGGAGGTAAATCAAGAAATTATAGAAGAATTCAATGGTTCAATTATCGCATTATTGAGTTTGGTTTGATGATTTGGGTTCAATCGATTCGAAGATGACTTGGAAGGGACCTCGAATCATCGATTGTGCTAGGCTTTACGAGTGTCTCGACGGGCGTTAGGCGATAGTGGATTTTTCAGCCAATTCCGGACGCCATTGTTAAGGTACTCCCATGAACTGAATTTTCAGATCATAACCCACTTCTTATGTCTTTTGTAAATCAATAGGTCTCTAATAGTCCCAAGAAGCCATTTTGATTTGAAGCAATGTGGATAGCACATGATTCCTTTAAGGATTTTCTTTGGAGCAATGGTGTGCTCATGGAATTCTTCTTAATAACTGGAGCATTTTTGAAGTCAAATCACTAATTGGAATCGTGATGTTTTGGATTCATTGAGAAAAGAGAAGGAACATCCTGGCTCGGCTTAATTACATCCAAAAATCTAGTTCATATCCTTATTCTAGTCACCTTTGTAACTTAGAACTTGATCTGCAAAAGGAATTGGAGGAGGTGCTTAGAGTCAAGAAATTAAATGGTACCAAAAATCCGTGGTCGTATGGGTTTCCAAAGGTGATCGCAATACGTGTTATTATCATTTAAAGACGAAGATGAGAAGGAGGGAGAACAGAGTTCTAACTCTAAAAATGACTCTAGGCAATGGATTGAACAAGAGGAGGATGTGAAAAAATTAGTCTTATCCTTCTTTACTTCCTTATTCCAAGGTGAAAACACTTCCTTGATTACCTTAGAAACTCGCTCTAATTTTCCAAGACTAGACCCTGTGTCTACGAGTAGCTGGGCAAGTCTCCTATCGAAGAAGAAATCAAGGATGCAATTTTCTCTATGGGCCCTTACAAATCACCGAGGTATTGATGGTTTCCTCCTTTATTCTATCAATCTAACTGGTCTATAGTGGCCCGCTTGTTTGTCAATTTGTGAAGCTTCCTTTTACCTGGTTCTATTTCCTTGGAAGAGGCTAACAAAACTTTGATTTCCTTAATCCCTAAACGAGATAGACTGAATTAGTCGGTCATTTTCGCCCAATCTCTCTTTGCACTATGCATTACAAGTGCATTACGAAGATTATTACCGCGATTAAAAAGTTTGATGAATGACTTAGTTTCTCCTTTCAATCGGCTTCATTAAAGGAAGGAGTATACAAGATAATATTGTTATTGGACAAGAAGTGCTCCATACCATGCGTAAGACCAAAGGCGAAGAGGACTTATGGCCTTAAAAATCGATTTTGAGAAAGCTTATGATAGATTGAGTGGAATTTTCTAAAACAAGTTTTGGAAAATGTTGGTCTTGAGTCTGATTTCATCAATTTGATTATGAACGTGTATCATCTCGTGGCTTATAATGTTTTATGGAATGAGGAGAAAACCGAGTTTTTGTTCCAAAGCGGGGCAAAACTTGTTCGCCTCGCAAGTGTACGAGATTCGCAAGTAATAAAGTGATAAGTAAAGTATCGTTCCCACGATGATTTGTTTAACAAATTGGTCAAGCAAGAGGCTTAGTGAATTTCATCAAGTTGAGCTAAAACAAAGTTGTGATTTGGAATGAGAATTTTAAAAGACTATTTCTAAAACATAAAATTGATAAAGACAATTAATTCTTTAACTTCAAGAATAATTGAGCCTAGGGCTCTTTTCCCCCTTTTGCATTTCGTAAAACTTGGTTAATTTCCTCTCTAGTAGCATTTCAATACATATATGTGTTAGTCTAAGGTTCTAAAACACTTGACCCGCTCTCTCAAGTCAAAATCAAGCTTCTCTTCTCATTAAAATGCACAATCTCTTGCTACAATTAATGAGAATCAACATTTAAGCAACAACCCTAATGTGACAATGCAAGTTTAGTAAATATATCTCTATTTTACCAATAAACCATCCATTCATCAAGTAAACTTCGGGACAAGCATGATTTCAATCAAGTTCTACACTTAGATTAGCTCTCTCAAGTCAAAACCTAATTGAATAAATCATCTAAATGGAGGCCAATCACTTAGAAGCATTAAGCCAAGGTTGAAATCAACATATATATATATTAATCTACCAAAAGAGAGGAATATTCAAGGATTACTTCTGAAATGAAAAATGCGTAACTGTACTTTCTGCACTTTTTCACGACTGGCTACAACCAGTTGTAAAACTTGCCGCAGAAAATTGACACAGAGAGCAATTTTTCTTGACTTGCTGCGGCCAGTCTATCAACTTGCTGCAGCCAGTTGTACAGGTTCCCTTTAGCTTTGCACTGCTTCACTTCCTTTATTTCTATCCTTGTTTCCAGGTTCTTATAGAGCTTCAAACTTGTCTCCATCCTCCTACAAAAGAGGGAGGATTTATCAATTCTCAATTGAATCACAAACTCTATAAAATTTAACAATAATATTTTGATTTTTGCACGATACTTTGATAGGCACATTTTCTCCTATATACTTCATTTGCTATGCATATTTTGAACCAACAATAGGTAAAAGAGAGGGAAAATGTGTTGGAATGTTGTCAATTTCTAAGAGTTAACAGGAATAAGGCAAGGCGATCCAATTTCTCCCTATTTATTTGTTCTCTGCATTGATAGATTATCTCATCTCATTCTTGACAGAGTTGAAGAAGGAAGCTGGAAACCAATTCACATTTCCAAGCTAGGTCCACAATTATCTCACTTGATGTTTGCAAACGATCTCTTACTCTTTGGGGAAGCTACAATTGAGCAAGCCACCTGTATTATCAAGGTACTTGATTGTTTTTGTGAAGCTTCGGGAGAGAGGGTTAGTTATGAGAAGTCTTCCATTTTCTTTTCTCCTAAATTTCCAGAACAAGTGAAAAGAGAAATTCAAGAAGTTACAAAGATGAAGATAACTACCGATATTGGTAAATACCTTGGCTTTTCGTTGTCTAGGAAAAAGGAAGCCAACAAAGTCCTTCCAATACATCATTGATAAAGTTTGTTCCAAGCTAGCCACATGGAAATCAAATTCCTTATCCATGGCAGGAAGAACCACACTTGCTAAGTCGGTGATTAGCTCCATTCCCTATACCCGATGCAGTTGCCTAATTACCTCTTTGCATTTGCAAGGAAATTGAGAGATTGTAATGTAATTTCATTTGGGGTAAATCTGGTGCTCATGGTTTTCATAATGTCGGTTGGAATTCTCTGCTCCAACCCAAGAAGTATGGAGGCCTCGGATTGAAGAACCTATCTATCATGAACCAAGCCTTTGGTTGCAAATTAGCTTGGCAAGTGATAGTAGGCTCGACTAGTATGTGGACAGAAGTTCTTTTCAGCAAATACATGTCCGAAGTGATCATTGTTTGCTTGAATTTAGACAAAGTGACTCGCTTTATGGCGTTTTATATGCAATCGAAGGATATTATTGAAGAACAGATTGGTTGGAGAGTGAGGAATGGTGTATCCGTTAGCTTTTTAATGACATGTGGTTAATTCAAGGGAAGAGGATCAAGGACCCGTGTGTTCATCGGTTGTCGAAGACGAAAGTAATAGTAAGGTTTCGGTTTGGTGCTCGGTGGTGCATGGAATTTCCCTACCGAGTCCTTAGTTTCCGTGGAGGTGATTCGAGGTTGATAGCAGCTTCTTCCTCCTATGGCGGAAGCCGGAGATGACGTGATCTTGTGGAATGCTCGGCTAATGGTCGGTTTTCGTTAAATCGCCTATTTCCATATTTTCTCTACAAATGAGCATGCCTATCACCATGGGTATACGCTTATTTGGAAGTGGAAGGGTGCTAAAAGGATTAAAGTGTTTATGTGGTTAGCATTCCAAAATAGACTACCCACAAATGAGTGGAGGGGTAGATGGTCTAATTTATCTTCAATCGGTGGTCACTAAGATTCTCAAATGAGAGTCTACTCCATGTGTTAAGGGATTGTGAATATGCTAGAAACATGTGGCTAGCCTTAATCCATCATAAATATTATCGTTCCTTCTTTAGTACTTCACTAAGACAAGTGGCTTGAGATGAATCTTAGTGAAGATTTTCGGAAGGGTGCAAGAAATAAATGGGACTTGATGTTCAAGTAGGGATTTGGAAGTTATGGAACTCGGCGGAATCAATCCATCTTTGAACTCGGTTTTATTAAACCCATTACACCTCACATAGTGATCCTTAAGCTATGGAAGCTTTTTGTGTTTAAGGAAAACTTATTATCGATGAAGTTCACTCTTTAGCCGGTAAGCAATTATGGGAGATGCCCCTCCGAATGGGTCAAACTTAACGTTGATGGATCAATGTTACCCTCACGAAATATAGCAAGCGGTGGAGGTATTCTAAGAGATTCACAAGGGCAATGGATTGCTGGTTTTGCAGCTCCATTAGGAACGTGTAGTGCAAATGAGGGCAGGAGTAGGCTCTGTTAAAGGGTCTTGATTAGCACGGGACATGGGCTACCAAAGTGTGATTCTTGAGTCGATTCCAAAACACTCGTCCGACTTCTAAATGATATGAGCTGTAGTGGATATCAAAGCCCGGTTTTCTTCAGATCGAGCTTTTATGCAATTCACATGGAATTTGAAGATTAAGCACATTTCAAGGGATCAAATCGGTGGCCGATCAACTTCAAAGAGAGGTTGCTCGAGTCTTTAGTTCTCGATGTTTGTCCTTCGTTTTTGAGGACCTTAGTTCTTCATGATTGTATGAGAATTTCTTCCCCCAACCTTTAATTTAATATATAGGCCTAGCCTACACTTTTATCAAAAAAAAAAAATAAAAATCTTAACCATCACAAAGCATATCCTTATCCTTGACTCATGAAATTGGGCTTTAACTTTACCCAAATTCATTTGCGGGCTTGGAGTAGTAAAATTACCATTTTACCCATTCTTAATTAACACTTGATTATCAAATAAATTCCCGAAATAAATCCTTAATTTATTCGTTTCTGTAAATTTCTAGAAAAATAGGCCTTATATTTCCAATAATTAATACTATAATTATTCAGGCCAAATTTCACAATTTAATTTCCATTCAACATTTCAAATTCCAAAATTTAGGATGTTACAAGAAGTCGTATTCCTTAATTGAGATTTAGAAACCATTGTGATTCTCTTCTCCGTCTCCATCTTACAGTACTATGAAATTAGAAAGTTTCTTGCATTTAAGTATATAACTTTGAACGTGAACACTAGAGCGATTCAATATGCATCTTTCTTTGTATAACCGTGTACACTGCAATCTACACACACACACACACTGGCATAATATGAAAGTGGAGCTTTAAATGTGAAGCAGATCATGAATGTGGCTTGTTATCAACCAATGAGTCAAAGCCACAACCAACAAGGTTGGGTCTAGTGAAAAGAGTTAGTACTTCAAGATTGCGAACTAAGGTTCAAATTGCCGCTTGGGGATAAGTTCAAATATAATACTCATGATGGCCTCTAATAAGATGATACTTTGCTTATCCAAAATGAGTCAAAGGCAGGAAAAAATAAATAAAGAAATAGTCTCTTCGGTCCTTAATATAAGAAATATTTGAAGAGTTGATCTTATTAGTCCTAAATATAAAATATAGTTTTTATATTTGTATTTTTTTCCTGATTTACCCTTATTGATGTTTTCCTCAACAATAATTAAGGAGAAGGAATGGTGGAATTAAAGAAAATGGCTAGGGTGTTTCAAAATATATGTCATATTAACTAATTGAACTATCTTCTTTAATATAATTAAATTAGGTAAATATGTCTTATTAAGGACAGAAAGAGTAATCTATAATGACCCATTAAGTATAACGAAGTTGAAGAACTGTGTATTGAAAACTCAGAATAATGCCTTTATGCGTCTCTTCATTTGATATTCATCGGATCCTCTCATCAAATCACATATGTTATCATTCATATCTCATTCTCTACTATTTTTCTTCTAACTTTTCTTCCTAGTTTTAACGTGATACGTACTATTGTTTTCGTCTTTTTCCAATATAGTAGAATACACCAGCGGTAGCCCAATGAAGGCCAAAAATTAATGTGGGGGTAAAAATTGGATTAAGCCTCATTATTAATTCTCCCTTTGATAAGGGGGACCCATCCATTTCAATGATTGGCCAAGTGTCTGACTATGTTAAAATACAAATTAGTTTTTAGGTTAAAAAACAAGATCCAAGTTGACATGAGTTTGGGTTCAGTACAATGTTCAGTGTGGGAAAGTCATACATTAAATTAAGTCTTCGATTCCACGATATATGTACGAGATTCTGCAGTAATCAAGTCAGCCATATATGCATGCGCACATATATGTGCCTGCACACACACGAAATCTCCTCAAAAATAATTCCCACCCCCAGGTTTTTCTCAGATCCGTCACATTCCAGAAAAAAGGTGCTTTATATATTTATTTATGACATTTAAAAATGATTATATTTCATTTTTCTTCTTCTTTTATCCCATCTCATTCTAATAATTCAGTTATGATGGTTTTGAATAATTTTCCTCTTGCAGTTTAAGGTACACGGATAAGAGTAGTAGTTGCCTTCGAGTGAGATAGAGCGGAAGGAGAATAATGGATCAAAGGAGTCTCTTAGAGGATAGAAACGCAGATTTGGTGAACGAAGATCATCTACCAATAACGTGGCGAGTGTTTGCTCAAGAAGTGAAATCAGTTTGTAGTGTAGCAGTTCCTATGGTGATTGTGAATGCTTCAACTTTCTTTCTCCAAACAATCACTCTCATGATGGTGGGTCACTTGGGTAAACTTGCTCAATCTAGCACTGGTGTTTCCATCTCTCTTTGTGCCGTCACCGGCTTTAGCGTCATTGTAAGTCACTTATAAGACTCAAACTTAGGAGTAAAATAAGGGCTAGAGGCGTCTAATGTGCTCGCTAGTGTCACTTAAAATTTTTCAAGTTTTCTTGTTTCTTATGATCATTAGATTCTATATCAAATTAGTGACATTTTGATATCTTAAGGATATAAAATGTTTATAATTTTTATGATCTCTCCACTTGTACTCTCTTCTTCATTTATTGTGTGCTTCCACCCTCATACTGGTATTTTATGTTTTAATAGGATGAACAAAATTCAACAGAATTTCCCTTCTTGGCATATTGCAATGACTCTACAAGGACATTGACAATATCACCATATAGATGGCTGAGGAATTTTCGGTGCAAGATTTTCGAATCCTTTTATAATTGATAGGATATATCTGCCACAGTTTATACATTTGAAGGCGTTGGATATAGGATGGGTTAAACTTGCAATCATGTAAGTTTTTGTTTTTGTTTTTTGCCCTTCAATTAAGGATGTGATTTTTGTTTTGTTTTGTTTTGTATATTCAACAATTCATTTATCATTTTAATTCTATCATAGTTTCTTCCACAACATGTCCGTCCAAACCGGAAGAAATGAAACATATGGATTTTTATGTCCATCGAACACAACAAAGAACAGATATAAGTTGGAACTAAGGACAACATATGTGGGCTATACAATGGGAGAGAGGAAATTGCCTTGTTATCTACCACCAATTCTTGAAAGGTATGTATTTTAGTTTGGTCTATTTAAGATGTTTAAGAATAAATTGCCTTCTTATCTTAAATTAATCTTAATATGTATATGTTGTTGTAGTTATCATTGGACTCGTGTGTTGTTTGTCCCATCATGAACACCCTCTACTAGTTTGATCCCTTGGGTAAAAGGCCAAACAAAGAAATAAAATACATCTTTAGCACGTAAGTTAACTTTTTCTAAATCATTGATTCTTGAATTCAATGAATTGTTTTAATAATGTCTATTCATTTTCATTTTAATGATAGTGAACTCAAGACATATAGAATGCTTGGTGGGTCTAGAGAGGTCCAAGTAGAGAACCGAAGTAGGTTTATCGATAGTAAGTAGTTTCAATTCAAGTTATTTCATTGATAGTGGCTTTCGATATGCCTTTATTCATTTTAACCATTTGCTTCGATTTATAGTACCCTTAACAACCGGGAGCACGAGTGCGGATACTATGTTATGTTTTATATGTATTACGTCGGTCAAAGCGGGCTTACTACAAATATTGAAGAGGTAATCGCTCCTTGATTCTTAATTGATAATATTTTTGATGTTGTACTTGAGTTGTTAATTAATTCATTCACTTGATTGATTTATCTTATACCTTGTTTTTAATTTACAGATTTTTGGTAATGAGGAAGCCTACTTGGAGGAAGACATCAATTAGACTCCTTTTGGTGGACATCTTCTTCAACACATAGATGAATAAAGTTTACTTTCATATTACTTAGTAGCTATGTAGACAACTTTTGACACTTTATGGTGATTGTTGTACATAGTAGTAGTAGTTACTACTTGAATTAGCTAGAGCATGTTGATTAAGATGATGCGAAATTAGCTAGTTACACTTTCGAGTAAGAAAAATAACCAAAAGGTTAGCTTTAGCTAACCTTTTAGCACATTGTTGTTGTTTATTTTGTAGTGATTGTTGCCTGCGATATGTTCGATGGTGTTTGTAAGATTAATTATGGGAAGTCAAAAATATGAAGAAGCATAAAAAAACACTTAAGGCGTTTTAAATAATCAACAAGGATGTCGTAAGGTCGACTTACGACATCTTAAAACTATGGTTAGGACACCATAAGTAGTACATATGGCGTCCTAAAATTAGTGTTAGGACGCTATAAGTTGAGTTTATGGTGTCCTAAAATTAGTTTTAGGATGCCATAAGTCAAGCTTATGGCATCCTAAACTTATTTTTAGGACGCCGTAAGGCGTCACTCTTTTTGGGATGTTGTATGTAAGCGTCTAATTTACTATGCCCCCGGATAGGTTCTCCCCGAAAAGGGACATAAAATGTGGGAAAACGGACGTCGTAAGTGCTTTTTGTAGTAGTGACTTGTTCAAAATATGTAGTAAGTTTCTTGTAAATGATATTATACATATAAAGGAGAACATAACATCCAGACTCATTTTTTCTTGTTGCAGGGCACTATAAAGCAAAAGCAAATGGTAAAAACAAATAAGAAAACATAAAGTTATTGTCAATAAAACAATTTGAATTTGAACTACTTACTTTCGGTTGGTACCATTTAACCACTCCAACTTTACCTTTACACCCCCACCAATTATTTTATATGTCATGAGTGCACTATCATTAAAATGAAAATCACATGGCATTAAAACAATTTATTTAAATTAAAATCAAGGATTTACATGCAAATTAACTTACATGTTGAATATGGTTTTATCTCTTCGTCTAGCTTGTGACCTAAAGAATCAAACCAAAAGATGATGTTCATGATATGGAAGCAACACACGGACTCCAATGATAACTATAATAACATATATAGATTAAAAAGAGGTTAGATAGCATGATAATTCTTAACAAAACTGAATATGTATAAATAGATAAAATTAACTTACTTGCCCTTCAACAATTGATCCCAGATAACATGGCAATTTAGTCTCTCACATAGTATATTTTTTTTTCATCGAGTAGAGCATCGGAGCAAGAGTGTAACGATATATATATTCAAAATGTCGTAAGTCGGCTAATTACATTGACGGTACATTATTCCGAGTGTTTTCAAATGCAAATGACAACAAAAGTGTCTCCTGGCGACACCACACCGATATATATATGTTCATGATATATGCATGCCGCTTACTCTTCTCCTCGGTCCTCTCGACCACGAAGCTATATTAAGAGTGAGGTCCAACGCGCACCGAACCTCGAGTAACGGTTAACCTCATGTTTACATACACAACATATGCATTATGGACATTCATATTACACAACAAACAAGCATATCCCAACAACACATAACACCCCATGGCAGATGTGTCACATCTAGCTATCGTGTCACACCTAGCGTAGTTTCACACGTAGCAATCATTTCAACATAGTACACATAGTACATGAACATACCCGAGCTATCGGCTACCTCATATAAGCATACCATACACATAGTACATATACGCATACAACACTCATAGCACATATACACATACCATAAACATCAGAGTTAGTGTTACAGTACGCGAACGTACCTTCGTTGACGATATACAGTACTTTTGTCGGTCGGCACGTGATCAAAAATATCCTATAAGGATAACAGCGTATTCATTAATGATCAATCATTATAACGGACACTTTAGTCCTAAATTACCATTTTACCCCTGACCCTACTAATCGGCGGAATTTCGCCAAAACTTCGTTACTTTGACTCTAATCTTCCAAAATTTTGCCATAACTCTTTCTCCAACATATTTTCGAAATAAATATCATATTCAACCCTAAAACATGATATCTAAACTAACTTGGAAGATTCAAGATCAAACTAACATTTCTACTATAACTACCGAAAGAACTACTAGAACTTAAGACTCGGGACCGAAAACTTACCCAAAGACTTCGCTACTCTTTCTCCAGACTCCTCCTTCTCTCTAACCTCTCTCTACTTTTCGAAATGCACTTGTGAATTTGTGAGGAATGAAGTGAAGAGGTGAAGCCTATTTATAGAAGAAAAGTGAGGGTAAAATGGTAATCTTCCAATATTTCTACTTCAACCATAGTTGGATCAAGGACACTTTTTGAAGATCTCATCTCCTCCATCCACCTAGGGTGCCGACCTCCCCCCCCCCCCCAAATTTCAACAAAATGACATCATCCTTCATGATGCCATCACCTCTACTTTGTGGATTTACCCGATAGAATCCCCGTTCGGTGTTCTAATCGCGTAATCTTAACTAACCTCAAAAATCCAACAACGTAGTCTTGAAGGTCTAATCTTCCTCTTTAGAAATATTTGGGTTAACTAAATTTTTGATCCCACTAAGGGTATTTCTAGCTCTTGAACATTTTCGGATAACCGCCGTGATTCACGGAAATTACTTGGCTAATGTCAACTTCGGGACAAAATTACACTCGATTCATAATATGTCCAGTTGTTTACTACCTGATCCATGGATTTCAAGATAGGATTTAATTTCTATCGGTTCTCATTTATCCTATTTGCTTTTTATCAAATATCTCTTTAAAAATATCATGATATTCTTGCAACTTGCATTCATGTTCACACCTACACAATTTCAACATTTTCTTTCTATTTCTTCTTCAAAATTTCCGCCTTCTCTCCTTCTCCATCATCTTTTATTTTGTTATTTTAATTATTCCACATTATCCTCTAATTATCTTATATCAATTTACAAAATTCTTCCATTGGCCAATCTATTTTCACATGGATTAAGCTTTGAATCCCTTAATCATGCTTAAACAATTAGCAATTAATTACTTATCTAATCACTTACTAATTGTTGATAATTTTATTAATTAGGAATAATCATTTTCTCACAACTATTTTACTGACATTGATATTTTATGCTCCATATATTATTTTAAAAATCATAAGGTCACTTATTGTAACATCCGTTTTCAAAAAGCGGTATACTTTTTTTTTTCATCGAAAAATCATTTCAAATCATCGAGTAGAAACCTTGGAGCGATTGAGTAAGCCGACATATATATTCAAAATGCCAACGTGAGTGTGTGCGGTTGGTTATAACAATGTACATTATACGCGTGGTTCAAAAGTATTATACAACAACGGAAAGTCTTCACCGCAAAAGCAATCTTGTCTAGTCCCTAAGCTTCTTGCTTTCCTCTCTCCTTGGTCCTCGACCCTCCCGACCACTGAAGCTAAGTTAAGAGCCGAGGTCCATTGCGATCGGACCTCGGGTAACGATTAACCTCATATCTACATATACGGCATATGGACTACGAGACACTCATAGCATTAACAGTATAAGAGCACATAATACAAGTATCTCCCAAACAACGTATCTTGGCAGACATAGGCCCCCTGTAGTGTAACCTTAGCGGCATCTAGGCCTCTTGAACCACTGGCAAGACATAGGCCTCTAACAACCGTATCCCGGCGGCACCTAGGCCACTAACAAGCGTATCCCAATACCCAGCAACCATAACAACAGTACATAAACATACAATACACATAGCACATACACGCATACCATAAATATCAGAGTTAGGGTTACTAGTACGCGAACGTACCTTCGTTGACGGTAAACGGTACTTCTGTCGGAATACGGTACGACAGTTGGTCAGAACGTAATCAGGGATATCCTATCAAGATAACAACGCATTTATTAAGGATCTATCATTACGACGGACATTTTAGTCATAAATGACTATTTTACCCCTGAGCCCCTAATCGGCGGAATTTCGCCAGCACTTCGTTACTTTGATCCTAATCTTCCAAAAATTTTCCATAACTCTTCCTCCACATATATTTTCAAAATTAATACCTTAATTACCCCTAAAACATGATATCTAATCATACTTGGAAGATTAAAGATCAAACTAGCATTTCTACTCTAACTACCGAAAGAACTACCAAAGCTTAAGGCCTAGTGCAGAAGAAATTACAGGAGCTTCGCTGCAAATTTCCCCGGACTCCTCCTCCTCCTTGCTGCTCCAAGAATTTCGAATTGCTTGGTGGGTTTTTGGTGTGAAGATTCATGGACAAAAATTCACTGATTCATAAAACGTCCAGTTGTTTATCAACTCATCCCCAGATATTGAGTTATGATTTATTTTCCATTGGTTTTCATTTCCTCAACTGCTCCTTTTCCTTTTTCGTCTTATTCTCTAACCGTTCCGCCGGTTACGGAAATGACTTCGGAAACAGCCTACTCCGAGATAAAAATTCACTTGTTTATAATATACTCTGACCTTAGAAACTTAGTTCATGGTTTTCTAGATAGGATTTAATTTCTATCGGTGGTCATTTATCCTATCTGTTTTTCACAAAATATCACAATTTATGTTATTATTTTATTCAATAATATCTAGATATTAATTCTTGCAAAATCTTATCCTATTTTTATCTTGCTTTTAATTTGGCCCTTTTTAACATTATTATATTTTTTATTTTTATTTTCCAATTAATTAGTAAATATACTTTATGCTAATTTTAGCCATTAACATTTACTTAAAGGGTTTTACATATTTACCCTTGGATTTTCACTTAATCGTACTTAAACAATTAGCCAATAATTACTTAATTAATCCCTTACTAATTATTGAAAATTTTATTATTTAGGATTAATTATTTTCTCACAAAATTTTCTTGACATTGGTATTTTACGCTCCATGTAAAATATTAAAAATCATGGGGTCAATTGTGGCCCCACAATACTTTTTGATTTTCTCTTTTAATTTTTCCAAGGTAATAATTTAATAAATTACCTAAATTAGGGACAATATTCTTCCCTATTTCAAATAAATATTTATTTGCATCTTTATAATATTTTCGGGTATTTTATAACCCATATATATTTTAGGGACCTATTTGCAAATTATCTAACGTTTTAGGGACCTTTTCGCACATTATCTTATCTCAAGAGAAATTGTCCTAATAATAAGATAAATTCAATACAAGGTGTTTGAGACGTCATATTCACCTATTTTCAATAGGTGTACTCTACCAATTTATGATATTTACCATAAGTCAAATTTTGGGTATTACACTTATGATCCCCAAAATAATACTTAATTTTGCCTCATTATTTTCCAAGGAAAATAATCCCAAAAATTATCTAAATTAGAGGCAACATACTTTCTAATTTTTAATAAATATTTTATTGCCTCTTAGGATTTATCATAATATTCTCAGGGCATTTTATGACCCATAATTGCATTTAGGAATCTTGACTCTTTATTCCCTCTAATTTCACTAGAATTTTCTCTAGAAAATAAGATAATTATCACTTAGGATTTGAGACCACATTATAATGTGTAACATCCCGTTTTTTATAGGCGGTATTGTGAGCTGCGTGCCTTTCTCCTCGATCCTCGGTCCTCCCGACCCTGAAGCTATATTAAGGGTTGAGGTCCAATGCAATCGGACTCCAGGTAACGGTTAACCTCATGTTTATATACACCATATATGTACGACAGACATTCATAGACTTTTGGCAACATCTACTACGGTTAGACATAGGGTATACATATCGATATGTATGGCAATAAAGACAGATCGGATGCAAGGTTAAGGCACAAATGAGAAATGTACATGATCGGATATGCACGCAATAACAATACAAATGGATGTAAGGTTAAGGCACAACGGACAATAATCTGATCGGATGTAAGGCATGACAGATAGTGATACTGATCTAATGTAAGGCATGACAAACAAGTGATCTGATCAAATGAAATGCATGACAGACAATAGTACAGTTCGGATGTAAGGCATGACAGAACAATAAGTACAGTCGGATGTAAGGAATGACGAACAATAGTACGATCGGATGTAAGGCATGACAGACAATAGTGCGATCGGATGTAAGGCATGACAGAGGAAAGACATATATGCATACAATAACCATCGAGTTAGTGTTACGAAGACGCGAACGTACATTCGTTGACGGAATTTTGGTACGACGGTTAGTCGAACGTAATCGGGGATATCCTATAAGGACAATAGCGCATCTATTAATGATCAACCATTATGACGGACATTTTAGTCATAAATGACCATTTTACCCCTGACCCCTAATCGGCAGAATTTCGCCAGAGCTTCGCTACTTTGACTCTAATCTTCCAGAATTTCAACATATCTCTCACTCCAACATATTTTCCAAAATAAATATCATATTTAATCCTAAAACACGATATCTAAAAATACGGGAAGATTAAAGATCAAAACAACCTCAACCCTAGAACTTCAAGAACTACCGAACTAAAGACTAGAACCGAAGAATTTACCCGCGCGTAACCTCACTACGACTTTCTCCAGAGCTCCTCTCTCTAACGTCTCTCTCTATTTTCAAAATATCTCTTGAGGTTTGGTGTGAGAAATATGCAAAGAGATGTTGGCTATTTATAGAAAAAATGTGAGGCCAACTTGGTAATTTTCCCCTCAATATCAACCATGGAAAATTAGGGTTTTTGACAAACTCATTCTCCTCCACTAGCTGCACATGCCGACCTCCCCTCCCCCAAATTCAACAAAATGACATCATCCCATCCCATGTCATGCATTCTTGCTTTATGAACATTCTACCGATTAAGTCTCATGTTCGGTGTTCTTATCGCGTAATCTTGAAGAATCTTATGATTCATAATATGTCCAGTTGTTTTCTACTTAATCCAAGGTTTTCAAGATATGATTTAATTTCTATCGGTTCTCATTTATCATATTTGCTTTTTCCCCAAAATCTCTTTCTACTTTATCACTTTTACACCAACTTGCTTTATGCTTTCACACTATATGAATCCAACCATTTCTCTCTCTTCCCTCTTTACAATTTCGCATGGCATAGCATCTTTTGACAAAAGATGTTGCCTCCACTTGCCTCAAATATCCTATGCTCAAAGTGCTCCTATTGGTTGATTGTAGATTTTGACTTTTCAACCCTTCTTCACTAAGTTTTCTATCAAAATATCATGATCTTTTCTTCAATTTCTCTCTCTTCTTTTCCTCCCACTTTTTCAAAGGCATGGCATCATTTTGACAAAAGATGTTGCTTTAGTATATCTTATATTATTTACCAAGAAATTCCCTCATTGGTTGCTAATCTTTAATTAGGGTCTCACATAATTAACTTCCTTTGTTCATCTTTAAACAATTAGTAATTAATTATTTGATTAATCACTTACTAATTGTTTCCCGTGGCTCCCATACACCGCGGTCAACACCACAGATACCAAAATGTCTCCATGGCTCCCATACACCATGGCAACACAAGATACTTTAAATGTTTCCATGGCGCCCACACACCCTGGTAACACAAGGTACCTCCTACTCAATGACACGATCGCAATCGGATTTGTAACAACTAAGAAACGTGGAACGCGTCACGTAGGTTTAATCAAGTTTAGTTTGTTTGAATGGTCCTTCGTAATACGAACTATACGTTCACCTTTGAAGTACTCTCACGACACCACTCACTAAGGATATTCGTAGAAACATATGATTATTGACTTCGAACCACAGAGGTCTTTTCCCTTTTGTCGGTGTAGCTCTTCCGTCTCGCTTTGCCGCTAGAAGTCGTCTCTTGGTTATAGCGATTCGCTCGGAATTTCGTTGATTCTTTCCACTCAAAAACGAGTACGGAAATACGTATCTAGAGTTCCTCTACATGAGTCAAATACTGCATGTACTTATCTTTGTTGGTCTCAGAGTTTCATCCGGCGTGACCCAGCTCCACATATAAGCTATGTGCTAGGATAGAATTACCGTTTAGTACAAATCGGCGATTATCGAATTATCGAGACGATATCAAGATTATCGAGATCGATATCAGGATTATCGAGTTGATGTACCGACAGAGAGTGGTACACCGATTGAGAATAGTATCTTGGTTCGACTGGTACACCGAAATAGGGTGGTATATCGACCTAGGCTTATACCGGTACTCATTTTCAAAACATGCTCGTAAAAAGGCGTAGAGCCTAACTCCGTTACTCAAACCAATTGGCCGGAGTAAGTGTCTATCATGGGGCCTCACCGAGTTCACGGCGACTAATTGGCACACCCACATAGACTAGTCTTGCCTTCGGCACCAAAAGGTTTTGGAATAACTTAGTCGATCTATGCCAGGACTACTACTCTGATACCAAAGTGTAACATCCCATTTTTCAAAAGCAGTATAAAATTTTTTTCATCAGAGTAGAGCATCGGAGCAAGAGTGTAACTGATATATATATTCAAAATGCCATCAGTCTGGCTATTTACAGTAATGGTACAATATTTGAAGGTTCAACCGAAATGTAGATACATGAACATAAGAGATCTTCACTGGATCCGTCCGTGAGCAGCTTGCCTTTCTCCTCGATCCTCGGTCCTCTCGACTCGAAGCTATATTAAGGGCTTAGGTCCAATGCAACCGGACCTGTGTAACGGTTAACCTCATGTTTATATACACCATATATGTACGGCATGACATTCATAGAATTTTGGCAACATTTACGTGGTCGACATAGGGTATACATATCGGATATGTATGGCAATAACGATACGATCGGATGCAAGGTTAAGGCACAATGAGAAATGTACATGATCGGATATTGTAATACCCTAAAATCGACCTATGATGAGCATCATAGTTTAGTAAATAATACCTATTGGAAATAGGTGAATATGTGGTGTCAAAACTTTGTAGAATACTTATTATATTTTCTAGGGAAATTTCTAATAAAATTAGAGGAAATAAAGGTCAAAATCCCTAAGTGAGTTTGTGGGCCATAAAATGCCCCGAAAATATTATGATAAATCCTAAATGGTAATAAAATTTTTGTTAAAAATTAGAGAGGATGTTGTCTCTAATTTAGGGAATTTTGGGATTATTTCCTTGGAAAATAATGAGACAAAAATCAAAAGTATTTGAGAAAGATTAAGTAAAATGTGTGAGATTAAGTACATGGAAATCCCTAATCCTAAAAGGTTGCTAAACATAGGATTAGCCAATGGGATAATTATCTAATTAGATGAATTAAAGCATGGATTAATTAATAAAGCAAAGTTTGAAAAGTAAACATCTTGTTTTGGGGAAGAGCTAGCCGAAATTATGAAGAAAAACAAAAGGCAAAATTGAGTGGCAATTAAAATGGAAACTTAGTTAAGAAGTTGAAAGGAAAACTTAGTGTAGAAGTTATAGAAAAGTCAAAAGATGCACAAGCCAATAGGAACACTTTATTCATATGATATTTTGACAAGTGGAAACAATTTCCTTGGCCAAGAAGTGCCCATGCATTTCAAAAATAGGAAGGAGTAAAGAGAAAAGATGAAGTCATAAACTTGTTGTAGAAGATGTTGAAAGAGTCAATAGTTGCAACAACCAAAAAGAACACATGCACATGGGATATTGAGGCAAGTGGGAAGCAACATCTTTTGTCAAAAAGATGCCATGTGATAATTGAATATTTAATACACTTCTTTTTATCTATTGATTAATAATTAGGACTCTTTAGTTAATAAATAATGGTTTTTATACTTATTTGGGCTTTGGGCCTTTGATTAGCTTTTAGCTATTTTTAATAATAAAATTCCAGTTTTACATTGCTTCACTATTTTTACCATAACTCTTGAAGCAGACATCGGATTTGCCTCATTTTTGTCTCATATTTCAGATGATTCAGAGAGCTACAATTGTTATGAAGACATGAAGAGCAAATTCGGACAAGAGAGTGGTCAATTTTGGAGCCGAAATCTGGATTTTATTTGGGCACGAATTTTGTAATTAAAGCCCACTTTTATTTTAATTTCATTTGGGCTGAACCATTAGACCTAATTCATTTTGAGGTTATCTTTAAGTGACAAACATTCATTCATTCACGTTTTTACACGGTTTGGATAAATACGAAGTTTTATTTTCTCTCAAATGTTCTTCGCGTTCTTCGCGTTCTTCGTCTTTTCTTCATTTCTTCCACCATGCTCGGCTAAACTTCGTCGACTAACCCAACGTTGAGGATTCCATGATTCGTCCGAGAGCTTGTGCTTAATCGACTATCTTACTCATTTCTGTTTTCATCTTATCGGATCCGATTCTGGAAATAGTTCGAATATTAGATTTAATATTCGGTTTGGTTCATCCCAGGACCGAGTTCGGACTAGGTTAAAGTGTTCTTTGTGCGTTCGTACAGTGAGGCGCCACTGTTCGGAAAAATGCTAGGCGATCGTCTAGTCGAGGGAATTTCGGACGGATGCGAGAGATCTAGGTTCGTCCCGGAACCAAACGCGAGTTCGTTCATATTTCGCTCAAGGATGGAAGTTTCGGAATCTAAACGTTGGGTTGGTCGTTCTTAACTGCTTCGATTTATTAACGTTTTCTATCTGTTTCCACATATTTCGGTTTATTTCAATTTATTTCGTTTTAATCATTGAATCAAAAACCCCCATTTCTTGTTTCTTTTATTGTTGTTGTTAATCAAACTCGCTGCAAGTTCGTTGGGGAAGCGACCCAGTTCCCTATTTCTACAAATCATTTTCGAACTTGGTTATTTTGGGAGACACGGAAAATCTCTTTCCACCATGCCATGCGAAATTGTGAAGAGGAAGAGAGAGAAAATATGTATGTAGGGTATGTGTGAAAGCATAAAGCAAGTTGGTGGAAAAGTGATAAAGTAGAAAGGGATTTTTGTGAAAAAGCAAATAGGATAAATGAGAACCGATAGAAATTAAATCCTAACTTAAAATGCATGAATTAGGTGAAGAACAAATGGACATATTATGAATCGGTGGATTTTTGTCTCGAAGATGACATTACAGAAGTGATTTCCGTAATGGCGACGTTTATCGAAAATGTTCGGCGAGCAACGGAATGTCCTGAATGGGATCAAAAATTTAGTTAACCCAAATATTTCTAAAGAGGAAGAAGGGATCTTCGAGGCTACATTCTTGGATTTTTGAGTTTTTCCAAGATTACGCGATTAGGACACCGAACGGGGAATTTTATCGGGTAAAACCCATAAAGCAAGAGATGACCTCACTTGCATGAGATCATCTTTGGAGGGAATGATGCTAAGGAGGTCGGCAATGAGCTTTGTATG